>BTPI01000004.1:1222500-2445000 GCA_036584455.1 Tetratostichococcus sp. P1
CTGCACAGGATGCTGCACGGGCAGCTGAGTGGCACCATGGCTTCCAGGTTTGTAGTAGCCTGACGACAGCTTCTGGGAAGGCTTGCAGTTCTCGTATTGGCAGCCTGGCGAGATCATCCTTGGCCATGCTTCAAAGGCTCTCATGCTGTCAGTGATGCTGGGTTTGATTTGCCTGTCATCTGATCAATCCTTTATTGCATTGAGTCAGGTGCATCAGCGTGCTGATGTCCGTTTCCCATGTGGTCTCGCCAACAGGTGCGGCCAGAGGTGCTGCCGTCAAACATCCCGCTGCCGGTGGCGCAGGCGGTGCTGTTTGTCGGCAAGGCCGCGCGCGTGCTGCAGGGTGCACAGAGCGGCTCCGCATCATGGCGCCCTGAAGTCGAGGGCCTCGAGGCCGCGCAGCGGCTGCGACGGCTGGCGTTGCTGCCGCGCTTCGACCGGCATGCCTTCGAGTCAGCCATTGACGCCAGCCGCAAGCAGGTGATCATGCCAGCATGCTATTTCCTGTGAGCTTGGTTGCAAGTCCTTCCTTACGCTGCAGAAACCGTCAGAAGGGGCGTTTGACGCCTGATTGATGCCGCATCAGACACCACATGCCCTTTGACTCATAGGTGCAAGCACTGGACAAGTCTCACTGTGCTGTATGTGCGCACTCCACAACAGGCAGCGGGCGCGCTGTGGCAACTGCTGGTGGGCAGCGCGCAGCTGGCCGACCACCTGGCGGCGCTGCGGAAGTACTTCCTGCTCGGCGACGGCGACTTCTGGCATGCCTATCTCCTGCAGGTCAGCCCGTCTGCTGCCAAAGTCGTTGTCACCTGATGCATATACGACGCGAAATCCACCATTATGAGTGAAACCGCCAGCGGTCTGGGGTTGCCCAGATCCACATCCTTCACATATACAATTGAGTGTGTCAAATGCCATCTTTTCTTCTCGGCAACATGACAGTGAGTTGCCTCATGCAGGCAGCGCCGCTGCTGGCGCAGCCGCCCCGGGCAGCGACGGCGGACGTCGACCTGGCAGCGGCGGCGGAGGCCGCGGCGCTGACGTCGGCCGCGGCGGACGACGCCATCCTGCGGCGCCACGTGCGCTTCGTGCTGCGGGACGACCCGAAGCAGGAGCCCACCACGTCATCAGCTGCGGCGGTGCGCGGCCACAGCCTGGGCCGCATGTCAGCAGTCTGCCATCGACATTTGCAAGACATGTCACGCTGCTCGTGAAGCACACACGATTAGTGCTGACCACAGGGTTGCCATTCCGGCCGCAATGCAGCACATGCAAGCGTGCTGATCAAAGAACTTGTCAAATCAACAAAACCCTTGTTTTGATGGGCCGCAGGCGGGCACGAGCCCCAGCAAGGCCGCCAGCCCCAGCGGCCGCCTGCTGACGCTCACGCAGCTGGATGTCCCGCAGCCCGGGCACACGGGCGGCAGCGCACGCGGTCAGCGAAGCAGCCGGGCTGCCGACCCTGATGCTTCGCGCGGCAGTGGCAGCAGTAGTGGCGGCGACGGCGGCAACAGCGGCGGCAGCAGCATGGTCAGTCTGGGGCGGGGCCCTGTGCCCGGGCGGCTGTACGTGGCGGCACTGGACGCCTGGGACGGGCTGACTGTGGAGTACGCGCCGCCGTGGCCGCTGCACCTGCTGCTGACGCCCGAGGTCCGGTCCCCATTGCACACCCTTGTCACCAAATGCGCTGCAGCCACATACTGGCAAAAGCATGCCATGATCTGCCTGCACTTCGTGCGTGAACTTAAATTGAGTGTCTGGTGTCAACAGCATCAACAGCGGTCTCTCTGAGTTTGCGTATCAAGCAGTTGTCACATGGTAAATTACACGGTGGAACACTGTGTCGATGGTCCTCTTGCGACTGGCGCTGCAGGTGCTGGCCAAGTACGGCGCGGTGTGCCGGCTGCTGGTGCGGCTGCGGCGGGTGGGGGCCATGCTGGATGGCGCCTGGGCGGCGATGCGCGCCGGCGGCCGCCCCGGCCTCGCCGCCCGCCTCGGCTCCAGGGCCGGCAGCCGGGGCGGCGGCGACTCTCCTGCTGCCATGTGAGTAGACACTTGTTACACAGAAGTTGGGATACTTATATCGCTTAGATTGCACACAAAGTTCGGGCATGGTATGCCAAGCTCGGCTCCACGGCCAGCAGCCGGAGCAGCGGCGATGACTCCCCTGCGGCCACGTGAGCAGACATTTGTTGCACAGAGTTTGGGCGCGGCATTGTGTGGCTGAGGTGGTTCTGCTGGAGCTGCCAGTAATCGGCGGACTGGATTCCAGCCTGTGCAAGCACTCGACGGCCAGCATGGAATTTGCTGTCTGCCAGACTGTCACTGCTGTTGCCAGAACCTAATGCATCAGGAAGCATCGTGGCAGATTCACCATACCTTCTGGTTCACACACACCGCTCGCTTCACACAAACTGCCTGCCTGAGACGTGGACAGTGGTGCTGCCTGGCGCAGGGTGGGGGGCGGCAATGCGGTGCTGTCGCCGGGGCTGCTGCGGCAGATAGCGGCGGGGGCAGCGGCCCGCCGCCCCCTGTGGCAGCTGCGCGCCCAGATGGCGCACTTCGTGGCGCACTTCACCAGCTACCTGCAGGCAAGGCTTGAAGTGTGAACCCCTGTGCTTCACGGCCCAGATGGCGCGCTTCGTGGCGCACTTCGCCTCTTACTTGCAGGCAATGCTTGAGAGTTGGATCCCTGTGTGTTGTGAGATGCATGCCTGCTTTGCTTGCTCGTGTGCTGGTCAACTCTCTCTGGGTCTCATCCACTTTCTTCTCGATCCATGCTGTGCTGCAACAGCGCCCTGTCACACGTTCACCACTTTCTAGTCCCATCGTCAGCAGCGCCAGAATTTCAAAACACGCACAGGTCGATGTCATCGAGGTGGGCTTCAATCGTTTGCAAGCGACGGTCTCAGCTGCGGAGGACTATGAACACGCGGCAGCGGCGCACAATGACTTTGTGGACGGCGTGCTGGCTGCGGCGTTCCTGGACGTGCGCAACCTGCAGGTGAGCAGCTTCGTGTTGTGGCACAGCGCGCGCTGCTGGATCTCGGTGGTATGCTCGGCAGACACTGCCGTCCATCGTCACAGCGGAGTGTCGATCCATATGCTTGTACCCATCAGCTGTTGTGTCTGAGTGCAGGCGACGCTGATGGCACTGTTCAGCCTCTGCCGCCGCCTCTGCGCACGCCTGCAGGCAAGGGGCCCCTCACTCTGCAGGCGAACGTGTTGCATGCTGTTGGCAGGCCCTTGTGTTGCACATGTGTGGCAGACAGCTGAACAGGAGCAAGCTGTGAGCATCCATTGGCATCCCGATGATGTTGTATAAGCTGGGGGACAGCGCGACTGGCAGCTCATGACGTGAGGCGCCAGAAAATGAGCAGCTGCAGTCGACCTGCCCACCTAGTCATAGGTAGAAGTCGAGCATCTCATTGGGCTGCAACTGCGGTGTCAGCACGCAATACATCGCAAAGGAAGCAGGAAGTAGCGCACCGGCGGTGTTGACTGCAGGAAAGCGCAGCGGGGGACTCCCTGGATGAGGCGCCAACAAATGCGCAGCTGCAGTCGACCTGCCCGCTAGTCCTTTTCAAACGCCAAGCCCTATATATGCTGCAACTGTAGCTTTTGTCGGTTTGATTGCTGCAGGAGAGCGCGGCGGGGGACTCCCTGGACGAGGCGCTCGCGGATGCGCAGCTGCAGCGGGACTGCCAGCAGCGGCTGGCCGCCCTCGTCGCCGTGCTGCGCGCGGACCACATGCAGGTGCCCCCAAACCCTGCTCACAGCTCGCCCCATGTCGCGTATCTGGAATGCACATTCCCATCTGCTGAGTTGGGCATCTGAAAAGCGCATCTTCAAATGCTGAGTTGCATTGGTGGCAAGCATCGGCTGTCACTCTGTGGGCGGCCTGTCGATGTCACACATGCCTTGTTTGGCGAGCCAGTCTCCCAGCTCTGACCACAAATGTGGTTTCCTCGTGACAGGCGCGCGCACAGGCGCCGCACCTGCAGCAGCTGCTGGCGGCTCTGGACTTCAATGGCTACTTTGCGGACGTGGCAGAAGAGTCGAACAGAGGCTACCACTCGTCGTGAATTGTTACATCGGCCCCAAAAGTGTGTGTACGCGCTTGCAACAGGTCTTGCAAGCGCTGCACGGTGGTAAATATGAGTATTGGCATGAGTGCCCTGTGGCACCACCCCCGCTTGATTTCTGAATGTTCATCCTCGAAGTCCCACAGATACTGTTCGCACACAGACAATACATCCCTCAAGCTAAATTCCGTGACCCTCCCAACCTCATTCGACTCGTCTCCCAATGGCTAGGTGTCCGTTGCTGACAGCGGCCGCTCCAAGACCAGTGTCACTTCTCCGTCTGAGCGATCACCTCTCCGCAGTGCATTCATGACCTGCAGAGAAACCCTCTATGTTGGTTGACGCATGGATCTATGCAGGTCATCACAGGGTGTTACAGAGACATTGCAGACAGGAAGCAGATGGTCTCACAATGCTGTGCACAGCAAACATTCCGTTAGAAGCAAGTGCATGCGGTGAAGTCGTGCTATAAAGCACATCTCAACCTCAAAGTGCGCGCCTGATTCCACTTCTGCTGGTCTGCTCCATAACACACGATGTGGCGCTGCGGCGGCTTGGAGCCGAAGAGGCTGTTGGTGGGGAACACGAAAGTCGTGCATGAGCACGCCCGCAGGACATCGCCGACCGCTGGCGCCTTTGCAGCCTGCGACCTGTCCAGCTTGACCCTCTGCGCAGGGGCACGTATTCTTCAGTGTTCTTCAGCTGGCTGCCATGGCATTTGAATGGTAAGCGTACAAACGATATCTGTGTAGATTACACTATGTGCTGGGGGTGCACTACTCTGCTGTTGAATGCTGCCAGGCACCACCATACCACCTATGGATAATGGTTGCATCACTTGGCATGACAACGTTGTTCTTGGCAAGGCTTTCGGGCAGGCAGGGCTGCCTGCTCACCTGTGCAAGCTGCGCTGCCGGCGAACCCTCCATGAAGCCGCTGATGACTGCCCGTTTCTGCCGGGCATCCTCCTCAAAAATGATGCCCATTGGGCGCTGCAGGGTTACACTGATGACGGCACTGGGCTGCCGAAGAATCCTGCACATCGTAGCGACTCATGAGCTTCGCAATCTTGAAACGGTCGGCGTAAACATCTCACAACCGACAGCGGAAATTCCGCATTCCACAGTCAAGGTGGGCAAGTTCTGTGAGCACATGCTGTGCAGTCACGCTGAGACCAGGCGCTGCGCTCACTTCTCGAACACGTAAGTACGTGGCTGGCGGCTCGGCACAGCGCCCACCCAGATGCGGACACGCTCGCCCTCGCAGTCCTCCTCTACCGGCCACGGGGTGTATGAAACCGCCCGGAATGCCAGCTCGCCCTGTGACAAAGACGACGGTGCAGTTCAGTCGCAGCCGATCAGTGCTTGCTATGACGCCTTCAGTGCTTCTCCATGGAATGGCAGCATGCTTGCCTTGGCGTCGCGCTCGGGCGTGCTGCCATCTGTTGACTGGAAGAGTGCGCCGGTTTCCGGATCCTCAAAAATAGTCTGTAAATTACATGAGAACAACGGTGGGTGAAATCATCCATCTTGGACCTACGTCATGATCCGCGTCAACAGATCTCAGGGGTGATTTCTGAAACTCACCTCATCCGTCGGCTTCCTGAGCACTGCGTACAGCACCGCCGCTGCCAGGCACAGCAGCGGCACCGCAATCACTGCCAGGAAGATCTGATCCTGGGCATCCTGACAGGCCTTGTCGAAGCACAGCCCCAGAGCCGCGGTTGCGGTGTCTGGTCTGCGGCGCCGCCCCACCGCAGCATCCTTCCCTAATGCCGCTGCACGGGATACTCTGCAGCTTGCTGTACAGATGCAGGCGTGATTGCACTGCTGAGGTTGGAAAGTGCGTGATTTTTGGGCAAATATGGTCTGGAATGTGCTGAGCAATCCACAGCACAGGGGCAAGCAGGGACGTTGCGCGCTGAGCATGAGGTCCGAAACACCAGTACAATGCTCTCTCGCTGGTCAAAATATAGCATGCATGCCCGAAATGTCATTGCACCTTGTGTGTTCACTGGGCTGAAGCCAGATGATGGATGCAGATCGTCTTCCTGCTGTCATCCTCAACTCAATTCGCAAAAAAAAAAGGTCAGATGCTTTCATTCCTTCATGATGTTGACATGAGTCTCAGTGTTGAGGCGGTGCATCATGAGCCGTACCTTGGCGGCCTTGTACCACGAGCTCGCTGGAATCTGCACCGCCTCGCTGACGCGGCAAGGTGCCAAGTATCGAGCACATCAACGCGAAAGCTTGACAACAGGACTTGTAGCACTGAGATCTGACGCTTGCTCACCAAGCACAGCTGTTGAGCATCCAGCTTTACAGAAAAAGCAGCGACGGTCACTTGCCGGCCTTCACATTGGCGCTCAGGCAGTCGCAACAGCGACAGCCAATGCAGCCCGGTCGGTGTCCAGACGCTCGCCGCCGCTGGATTCGCTGACACACATTCGAAGGCGCTTCGGGGTGAGCCTGCTGTCAAGGCATCACTGCAGCACACAGGGCTCGATCGACTTGTGATGGTGCATACGCATGTCAGCAAATGCACAATGGGCTAAACATGTACCCTGGCTATCTGCGTAGGCTGCGTCACGAGACCACGATGTCGTGAGGATGCAAATTTTGTTGGCGGTATTACTCGACACAGGTGCAGCTGTCGAGGTACGCAGGATTTTCCCATCAATGCACTGCCTGGGACTAAGTTGCCATCTTGCCTGAAGTCCCTCCTAGTAATATTACTTCAAGACCACCGCTACATGGATGCCGGTCCGTCTGTCATCGGGTCTTCCTTTGTTCCACAGGCGTGGATGTGCCGGGACCTCATTCAGGCTGTCAGCCTCAGGCATGGTGCCGACGCAGCTTTTGCAGCGGCAGAGGAACTGGAGCGGCAGGGCTGCGCCTTTGATGGAAGCGTGTACTACGCGCTGCTGCAGACTTGCCTCCAGGTACAATGCCAAAGTGCAGGGTTCGTAAAGCTTTGCTCCTCGACTTTGCTACCTTGTTTGTGGTGTCAGTGCAGCTGATGTCCGCACGCCTGCATAACGTGTACAGCCCTGCCGGATTGCTTCTGCGGGTTGCAACGGCACTATGGGGCATCTTGTCAAGTATCTCGCGCAGGCGCAGCGACCACCATACAGCCTGGACGCCCGGCATGCGGAGAGGGCGCTGCGTGTGTTTCGTCGGGCGCAGGCGACGGACGGCGTGGACCTGGGCGAGGCGATGTGGGGGTCGCTGCTGGACTGCCAGGCAAGTGCTGTTGGGGCTTCCTGACTGCTTGACTGGTGACTTCACATGCACATGCTGAAAACTGCCTGACATGATCGCTCACAGTGTTTGCAATGCTACCCGCAGAACACTGTTTGGAGCATGGTGCAGCCACCTGCAGTCTCAACTTGTCCCTCTTGAAGTAGTCGTGACGTTCGCCCTTCAATCTTTTTCTGACCATGAGTGTCGAGCTGTTCTTCTCTGCGATCTTCAGGCAAGGGCAGTGCAGCCCGACGCTGCGCGGAAAACGCTTGCAGAAGCGAAAGCCTGGGGCCTGGAACCATCGCTGCGGCTGTACAACCTCGTCGTGATCGCGCACGCTCGTGCGGGCAGGGCGGCGGACGCAGAAGCCTTTGTGCATGGCGAGATGGCGGCAGACCGGGTGGCGCCAGATCTTGTGACATGGTGCGCTCTTCTCGTCACATCATATGTCGCTTGTTCTGTCACCGACTGCACTTGACTGCATTTGCTTGGTCATGCAGCACTCCTTGAAGTCGGCTCATCGTGGTGTACTGCTTGCAGGAACTCAATCCTGGCTGCCTTTGCCGGTGGCCGTGATGTTGATGCGGCTTACAGGTGCACAATGTAATTGCTGAATGCCATCTCACCAGCTTGTCACACACGGTTGCTTGTTATCGTCTGACTATTCGATGGAATATACAGGGTGTGGCAGAGCATGCAACGAGCAGGCGTGAAGCCAGACCAGATTACCCAGGTGGGTATGCACAGCACTCCTGTGCCTGAATGACCAGTAACGCATGAATCCGTGTCGCAATTCAATTGGAAAGTGTGTTTCCTGCAGATGCACCTGTCCCAAGCATTTGCCAGCAACCCAAACCTTGCAACAGAGCTGGTGACTGAAGCGGCTCAGCTGGCATCAGACGGCAACTCAGCACCTCAGGTGTGCTTCATGCATGCCCAATATGGATTTGCTCTCTGCGTGCTCTAACGTTTGCGGCTGCATTTGAAATGATTTCTGGGGCAGAGCGAGGGAGGGGTTGTTCCCAAATCCATGTATGTTCGGCCGATGCAGGGCTGTGGTGCTGGAGGACATGAGGAGGTCGAGCTGCAGTATGCCCCGCGGCTCAGGCAGCAGCTGCAGCAGCCCCTGGCCCGGTCGCCTCAAAACGCTTCACAAGTACGGTGGCTGACCTGCGCTCTATCAGAGAGAATTTTGCTGTCACTGTCGTCCAGCTGGTATTCCTCATCCTTGTGTCCTGATAGCAGTATGTTGGCATGCAGATCGAGCCGCGGACGGAGATGCCCAGTCATCGTTTGGACCTGCATGGCATGTCGGTGCCCACAGCGCGCGTCGCCATCCTGCAGGTGGCCATTGCTGCATCAACCATGTTTGGCTGCTGGAAACAGCAGGTCCTCTCTCTACTACGACGCTGATCAGATGGCAGTGTGCATTTTGGCCACTGCATGACTTGCCGATTTGAACATTGTGATGCCACAGCCAGCCCATGGCATTAGTCAGCTCACATAGTGTTGCTTGGAAGAAATCGTTCTGTCCGTCCCGCATGTTGCGGCGGCAATGGTTGGGCAGCTTAACATCTTGAAAACAACAAACAAGCTGCACTCAACTTGATCTATGGTTACTGTGCCGACAGTGGTTGGAGCATGTGGCGGCATGGACGCGGCAGGGCGGCCAGCTGCCCGTGAAGCTCAGGAGCTTCGTCATTGTCACCGGTGCGTGCACTGTTCACTCCGCTTGCACCACTGCCATGCACCATTGCGACTGTCTGCATCCCAAGCAGGCCTGAAGCGAATGCAGAAAGCCTCACAGGCTACATGACCAGTGTGCACAGCATGTGCGCAAGGATTCAGCAAGGAGAGCTGTCATCAAAAGACCAGCTGTAAACACAACATCCTGCTTGCCTGCGCAGGCAAGGGGCTGCGCAGCCACCCGCGGTTTGGCGGTGTGCTGGCGGACACAGCAGCAGAGGTGCTGCGGCGGCGGCAGCTGCCGTTCACGGTCGCAGCCGGCAACGCGGGGCAGCTGCAGATTGTGGCGTCGGACATGGTGGCGTGGGTGACAGGCGAGGCAGAGCGTGCCGGCAAGGTGAACTTGCAAACCAATCACGCGGTTGCATTCTTGCCGGATGCTGTTGAGGGGTGTGACCATGTCACAAGATGACACAAGATGACACATTAGTACAAAGTTCAGTACCCCTGCACAGCAAAGCGTGCAATGAGGCGAACCTCTTATCTGCACATGCTGCATGCACAACTGGAATCTGAAGTGACAGTGCATGTGCGCAGGCGTCACTCATTTACCGCATCGGCCTGCGCTACATCACTATCTTTGGCACCATCGGCAGCGTGGTGGCAGCAACCGTTTTGGTGCCTGAGCTGATGTCTGGGTGGCTGTGACATCGTGGCTGGCATCCGGTAGGTCTGGCAGTGTCAGGCAGCGTGCACATGTTGTAGTGGCGGAGAAAGAATTGGAGGGCTGGGCATGTTAGGTGTTGCGATGCGGGATGCCTGTGCAGAGCCAGTGCAGTGTGAGAAGCTCGTGAGTCTTCAGGATCAGTAAACCAACTCTGAAGTGAGTCAAGTGTTTTCAGATTGGGTCTCAGCTCACGATGCTCAGCTCTGCTCAGAATTAGAGTTTGCTCAAATTTGGAGGCAGTATCCTTAAGGTTCTGCAGGGCGCATGGATCACGGCCTCTCTCAGCAAAGCGGGCGGATACGACTTTGGCCTCCCTTTGCAATCTCTCTCCCCTCTCGAGTAGCGGGGTGGGCGAACAGCACACACCCCTCTCAGGTAGTTCTCAAAGTTTCACACGTAGTCCTGCAGCGCCACAGAGCAAATGCACTTGTCGTACAGCTCTGGCGGCGTACGCTCTGTCTCTTCCAACTTCAATATTGTCAGTTTTGCCATACTCTTCACGAAACACAGGTCAGCACTGCATTGGATACAACCAGGAGGTTACCTGTGGGTATGCTACGACCCTGATAATTTCCCTGTCCTCTCAACAAATTCGCCAACAGCTCGCAAGCAGAGCCGTAATCAGAGCCAGATCAAATGTGGAAGCAGTAGCTTGAATTATGCAGGGCACATGGGTCACAATTTCTCCCACAGCAATGCGGGCGGGTACAATGTTGTTCTTCCTTGCATTCTCCCTCCCCTCACGAAAGGCGTAGGCGGCGGCGGTGGCCGCACACCCCTCATAGCTGACTCTCAAAATTGCGCACGTAGTCTTGCAGCGCCACAAAGCGCACGAATTTGTCATACAGCTCCGGTGACGAACGCTCTGTCTCTTCCAGCTTCGGTTTAACGCCATATTCTACATAAGTGCAGAAACGATTCAGTTGAGTACAGTCGGCAGGTTGCCTCTGGGTATGCTGAGTGCACACAGCCCACCACATGCTGCCCCTTCAGCGGTGGGTCGGACATACGGCACAAATGTAAATGCTAGAGATGTAAGAACATGTGCCAGGTGAGAGTATGAAGCGCAGCTGCAGCAAGGCATGGCGAGCTGAGGTATGCAGGCGATCAAAAAATTAAACGGCAGCGCACTCTGCTCATGCTGCGCCATGAAGCGTGCAATCTCCTGCCGCAGCTGCATCATCTCCTGCACCGCGCGCTCCATGACCAGTCCGGCTCCCCGCTTCTGACCTGAGTCGACGGCAGACATTATAAATTAGGTTTAGGTGTTCCTGTCAGCGGGGGTGGTCAAGGCATAGCATAGCACGCTGCATGATCCAAGTCAGAGGCACCGGATGGCCCAGCCTCTAGCCGATAAAAGGTGAAGCATCGTGCTGGATGGGCACCGACCTGGATCGGCCAGCTGCTGGGTCGCCATGGTACTCGGACGCGCGGGCGCGCTGCCGCCAGAGGGCTGCGCATTCCTGTATGACATTGGCACACGGCTGTGCAGCATGTGCTCTGGCACGGCAGGTCGCACTTGACGGTCTAGCGACACTCTCATCCCCAACAAAGATCTTTGTCCACGGCAGTGGCTGATGCCCCAGATGCGCTGCTGGTGCTGGTCGGGTTTGCTCACCGCTTCGTGGTCTTGCGCTGGGCGTGGATCTCCTTCATTCGGCGGCTGATCTTTATGCGCGTCTCCGCCGACTGCCGCCGTCCGACCGCGGCTGCGTGCATCGCATACCGCGTGCCTGCACAGTCACACTGTGATGCAGCTGACGACTGTGTGTTTGGGCATGAAGAGCAGCACGTATGCATGGAAAGTATTGTGAGCAGTGTGACAGCACAGGAACGATGGGCACCTAAACTGTGCTGATGCCCACGTTTGGCCTCTGAGATACGCTGGCAGTGCTCTGGTGCCCGTTTCCTGGCCTGCATGAAGGATCGAAGACAGAGCTGTTCCAACTGAAATTCATTCTACATAGTCAACTATGTGGGTATCCGACCACTATGTTGCAACAGTGCACCCATCAGCGGCACCATGGCGACACCCACCTTCATGCTGTCTGAGATCTTCTGCCTCACCTCCGGCCTGTTTGCGCGATGCAAACCTCAAGTGGCAATGAGCGGGACCGTTTGCGTGCTAAAAGGCAGCAGCACAGTGGTATCTTGCACAACGATGGCACAATACATTGTCAACTCACGAGTGCGGCTTGCGCTGTCTCTTCTGCTTCGGCATGCTGCCGTTGTGCTGGGCTGCGTCTGCAGTGGCGTGCGCCTCGCCGTCTGAATGCTCTGCGTCATGAGTGGCAGCCCCTGCCGCAACCTCAGTGCGCCTGCCATTGATCAAATGCCAGCATGGACGCACAGGGCGCAGGCTGACTGTCGCTTGGTTTATCCATGCTAGTGATCTAGCCGTTGACACACAGCTGTGGCAGCGCAAGGTCCATCTGCGAGGCGGCGAATGGGCGAGCCTGCAAGCTGTGGGCATCAAAGGTGTCACATATGGCGCTGCGTCCTGCACCAAATTGCGCCAGTGCTGGCAACCGCCGCGGTGCCACGACGTCCAGGATTGACGTCCAGTGAGACGAGTTTCTAAGATGTACACAGTCCGGATTTGACTTGTGAAGACAGCAGTGTTAGGCGAGGCCAGTTGAGCACATCTCACCATGTGCAAATTAGTCATACACAGGTGATGTTCGCTGCTTCCAAGCTTTTGGCCAAATTGCAATCTCAACATCACATTTTCGAACCTCAACATCGTGCATGCTTGCGTTTGCAGCAGCTCAGACGCGGTTCACAAAGTGCATCTGATTCCTCGACGTTGGGATTGGCACAGGTGGCAAGGTGCACACCCTTTGTGAAGTGACGCGGCGCATGCGAGAAGCCAGACATACATAGGCTTGCGAAGACGCTGAACATCATGCATTGTCGATGCTCCTCGCTGCCGGACCTTTCCGCAGTGGCTGACCTGCGCCCCGCCTGACATGGCGCAGCATTGTGCTGTGCTCTTGCTTTGGTCAAGAGCATGCACCACACCATTGGGCAGCACATCAGCGGCTCCGCATGCGCAGTTTCAGTGGTGATCAGCGGCCTTGTGCTGGGCGGCACCTTGGTGATATATTGGCAAGCCATCGTGTACGCCCTGGGACTGACAGCGGAGGTGTCGCCGAGGTGGGCTGCGCCAATGCATGCACACACACAGGATCGCAAGGCGCCGACCTCGGAAATGTTGTCGAAATGTTCTTGCCGGTTCTTGAAACTTCAGCGTGGGATGTTGCAGTATTGGTGCAAACTTCAGACCCATTGATTCACCAGGTGCGCGACCATCGGCATTGCAGTGCTGCGTGCACGACTGAAGTGATGAGTTTAACTGTTGCTCGACCCATTTCACACTTGACACGATGCATATTCACTCCTGGAGCAGCACCCTGAAGCCGTGCTGGCCCCTTCTGCAGAGGCGGTTGCAGCGCACTACATCTATCCGCGGCCACCGCCGCCACGCTTCCGCGAATGGCTGCAGTTTGCGCAGCGCAAGCGATGCGAGCTCAGGTGGGCAGCAGCTAGCTGTGAAAGACAGATGATCTGACCTAGCCTGCACACAAGCATCATCAGCAATAGCTGACACCAGGCAACGCACCCGATGCAGCCATGCACTGCAGGCAGTTTGATCACATCGAGCAGGATCTGGAGCCCTTCAGACGGTTTGTGGCCGAGCAAGGAGTTGAGGTGCTGCAAGCAGCGGTCGAGAAGGCGGGCACGGTGAGAGACTCGCGCCTCACAATGCAGGCTCGCATGTGTTCCATGTACTGTGCACCTCCATGCCATGGAAGGAGTTGCGGCCCATAAAAGGCGTTCTGTCAGCATGCATTGCACGTTTCGCCTGCTGGTAGCAGCGCAACAATGTCGTGCACGACAACCGTCCAATTCCAGCTGGATGCATCTGCTTTCAGAAGCCACTAATCGTCTGCCTGCAGGTGGGGGAACATGGCGACATTGTGGGGCCAAGGACCGCATGATGTTCTACTTCAACCATTGGGCTCTGAGTGCGCTCAGCATGTGACCAGGACATTTCTCGCTATGCAGCTGAGCAACACAGCGACATTCACAGTCAGGGGCGGAAACCTGTCGGAGGAACACGCCGCCACCCGGGTGGAGTACGCCGTGAGCCGGTACCATGACATGTTCGCCTCCATTGCGGAGTGGCTGCCGGACGTGCGCTTTGTGGTGAACCTCCTGGACGAGCCGCGCGTGCTCGTGGGGCCTGGCTCCGTGAACGACAGGTACAGGCTGTGGTACTTAATATGCCTGCAGCTGTGACCCTGAGACTCCGTATGGCTGTTTGCAGACAATCGCACATGTCACCTGTTCAGGTGGCAGATGCTGTGCCTTGCAACGAGCTATCGGAGCGCTAGTCCTGCTGTGCAGTGGATGTGGCACCTCTATTCTGGCAGTTTATGTCAGCAGGTATGCCAGCGCAACATGTGCCAATGCATCGGCGGACTTCCACGAGTCCCGCCACCTGCACAGCTTCGTGATCAGCCCCGCCACGCCAGCCACGGACGCCAACGAGACGCTGCCCGTGTTCTCGCAGACCAAGATCCGAGGTGTGACGCTGCAGAGTGTGTCTGTGTGGCGCTGGGGTGCTGACGAAATGTCTGTGCTTCAGGCATGCGTCAGTCGTCAGGTGTGTACATCTATCTCAGGTTCAACTTGACCTGTGCGGACGCCTGGTCCTTGAAATCTGTCTTGAGCTTCTGAGCCGCTTGCATCTCGACTGCAGGCTGCCACTCTGATATCATGCTGCCGACGCACTATAGTTTCCAGGTGCAACCGGTGACGCGGCGGGATGCGCCCCCCTGGAGCAACCGCAAACCGGTGTGTGATGTTTGCCCATGCGGCAATATGATTTCTCCAGCCTCCCCCGCCCTTGAGACTGCACGAGAAGAATGTGTGCACAGCATGCAACATGGTTCACGTTGTTTGCGCATTGCAGGTCCTGTTCTTTCGGGGCAGCACCACAGGGGGTTCGTGCAACGACGACACGCCGTACTGGAACATGCATCGGCAGCGGCTAGCGGAGTATGGCAAGTGCGTGTTGGACCTGAAGAAGCTGTGCACATTCCAAACCACAGCCATGCAATTCAACAGTGTGTCACCTGATCGGGGTCTCGACATCAGAGTGGCTCCAGCACTGGCCCCTCTCTGCATTCTCCTTGCACACCATATCCTGCGCTGAGCATGCAGCCGGGGCTAACAGCATTGCCTGCAGCACAGCTTGGAACCCCCGCAAACCAGGGAGTCACAGCATTCAATTTCCTCCTGTGCAGAAATCACAGCGACATGGACCTGGGGCTCACCTCCTTCATACAGTGCACCCTGGCGTGCTGCAAGGCGATGATGCAGCGGTATGGCGAGGCGCAGCGTGTCGACCACAAGGAGGTCTGGCGCCACAGGTGTGATTTTGGTGTAGATTCGCCGCCACGGCTGATCACATCATCGAACATTCATGCAGGATGTTCCGATGTTGCAGTACCATTGGGCTGCCTCCTCGTTGCCTCGTTGATGTGAGGCAGCTAGGCTTGAATGCAGGTCCTGCAATGCCTGGAGGAGGTTCCGGTGCATGAGCATGAGCATGAGCATGAGATGCCGCCTGCTGCCACTGCTTCCGCAGGTTCCTGATGATCCTGGACGGCAACAGCTTCAGCAGCCGGCTGCCGGTGTTTCTGTCGTCTGGCAGCCTGCTGTTCCGCGCCGGACTGTTCGCTGAGTGGTTTGACGAACGCATCTGGCCCATGAAGCACTACCTTCCAGTGCGCTCTAAACCATGTCATCAGCTTGTTGCTGTCATGCTTGCATCAACATGTGCGAACATGCTCAGACTTGTGTACTACCCAGCAAACCTGCAGCTCGCAGCAAGAAGCTGACTAGCATCATTGTGTAGCGCCTTGCAAGCATGACACCGCTGTCAGTTGATGTTTTCCAACTGATTCCGCTGGCGCAGGTGCGGCTGGATTTCAGCGACCTGCGCGAGCGGTTGGACTGGGCCAAGGCACATGATGCAGAGGTGGGCTCTGGGCTGCAAGGCAGCACCGATGTGTGGGTTTGTTCATCTGTCGTGTTTTATGCTAGTCAACATATCGGAGTAGCCCTCTTGTGCGACAGCACCAACCCTATCCTGCCGGCTGGTGAGCCTGCAGGCACATGTCATGGCAGATGCTGCCAAGAGGGTTGCGCACCGGCGCCTGCGCTACCAGGACATCCAGGTGTGCCTCTCAACCTCTTGTTTTCAGCATTGTTCCTTCTGACCATGCACACACATCCATCTTTGTGGAGAACGACAGCCAGTGACAGTTGGCCCCTCGTTCCGCCACATTCCTCGATGCCACATCTCGTTCAGTCTGCTGAAAGTGTGTGGGTGTCCAGCCCCTCTGCAATCATGTCCTGCTGATCTTGACTGACCATGATGTGTACACTATCGCGTTGCCCTGAAGCTGCTAGTGTGCTGTGGCGCAGTGCTACATGTACCGGCTGCTCATCGAGTATGCCGCATTGTTTGGCAATGCCTCGTTGCCCAGTCCCCCGCCGCCGGAGAAGTTTGGCACAGAAGAGAACGAGTGACTGCGCAGTCAAGTCTTTCGCCGCGAAGGACGAAGCTTTGGTGTCACAACCGGGACTGCACATCTCGAGCGGGCTTTTGAGCTGTGACGATAAAGTTGAAGTGCTGGAGTGCACAAGACATGGTCACGGGGTACTGATTCCACGACCGACATTTGACCGTTCATTGTCACAAGGGTTTGTGCACACAATGCGGGGCTGCCAAAGGAGCAGACATGCTACACCTACACTACGCATCGACACACAGGCTGCTCTACAGCTCCTGAACTCAGGCAGAGAACATTGAGGGCGTGAAGTTGAGCGACGGCGGCTGCGGCTCGCTGACGCCAAAGTCACCCGCCGGGTCGTCCCGCCAGATGGCTGACCCACGGTCCTTCATGTGCACCTTGCTCAGGTATGGCCGGTCGCACGCCACCTGCAGAGGGCATTGGAACGGCTGATGGGCTGAGAGACCTACTTCAAAAAGGCATTTGCCAGAACAGTGGCCTGTGCATAGGAGGACCAACAACAGCTCCTCCAGAAGTGCTGTGCACGGTGCGGTGGCAAGGGCGAATTCACAGTGCATGAACTGCCGCCAAGGCGAGTGACACATTCAACGAACTGGTGCAAAGATGCGACGGGGCTGGGCTGCGAACACACCTCATGGTCGAGGGACGCAATGCGATCGGCGAGCGCGGTGGCACGGCTGATCTGGGCATCGATGCGTGCCAGCGTGCCTGCGCCCCGGAACTGCTGCGGGTCCTCCAGGAACCGCACCTTCACGGTTGTAGGGACAGTTGTTTTGGGAGTTAAAGTTTGAAATCTCATGCAGCTCTTCCCAGCGCCTTGATCATCACAATGCAGTCCTGAGAAGCCGAAGTGGAGGCCTAAAAGATTTACTTGATTGTGATGCATGGACAGAGACACACAGAAGCCATGCAGCACAGGCAGAAGCTCGCACCATGCCCTTCTCGTGGTCGATCTCAGCAAACACCTCACCAGCGTCAACCATCCTGCGGCAGTACAATGATGACAGTCAGCCACATGGCCAGCTCAAATAGCCCCTGCTGTCGGTGCTGCTTGCAGCAAAACAGGGGAGCGCATGCATGCTCCTGCCGTCAGCTTCTCAATTAACACACACACCACATTGTGCAAGCTCTGCACACGCTCGCCAAGTCACCTCGCCGATGTGCCCCACAGACCAGCCTCCATTGCGCCTGCTGATATCGACGACCTCTTGCATGTGCAGCGTGGAGAAGGCAGCTCACCGCAGGATGGCCAGCTCGGCGGCGTGCGCAGAGGGCAGCCCCACCGCGGACGCGATGTCCGGCAGCGACAGCGTGAGGTACGTCTGCGTCAGCCGCTGCACATTGCGCTTCGTCTGGCTGTCCACCACCAGCTTCACCAGGCCCATGTTCCCTTCCTGAATGAGATGTACAGTGTCCGCTCGCTTACAATATTCACGACCTGGCTCATGGAGGGCTCATAATGGGGATGCACACATCCCATAGTCATGCACATCTAGACCAATCTGATCGACTGTGAGATGCTTGCAGAATTGGGAGACAAAGGCTTGTGCAACTGGAAGTCATTCACAGTCGGCCCACGGTGCGCACCTGGGTGAACTCTGCCTGGTGCTTGGTGACTGCGTCTGTCAGCGCCGAGGCCGCCTTGCCGCCGTACGCTGCTGCCAGGTCCTGCAAGCGATGTTACCATGGTAAGTGCCCCAGCCTGGACCTTCATGAGCTGAGAATTTTGCAGACGCTGGGAGAGCGAGAAGCGATGACCACGCGAGACCGAATGCAGCCGGGGGAGATGTCCCAACTAGCTTCGGCTCACAAGCCCTCTTGACGTCGACACAGCTGGCACGCACGTCCGCACACAAGCTTTCAGCACACAGGGCTTCAGAGACATGCATCATGAGGTTTCCTGCACCTGGTAGGGGCCGCCCTCCAGCTTGACCGCACGCGACACCGCGACAGGGGCCCAGCGCGGCAGCGCCGGCAGCTTGCCAACGTGGATGAGGTTGACCAGCGCCCACTTCTTGTAGGCCGCCACCGCGATGGCGTTGGTCACCATGCTGGGCGCCGTCAGCGCCGCCAGCAGGCACTCCAGCGCCTCTGGGTACCGCTTGCGGGCTGTGGATGCAAACAATGCTTCAAGTCAGATGGTCAACAAGTGAAACAACTCAGTTGTCAGGGAACAGAGACGAAGTCCGGCGTCAGGACGATGACGTCCAGATGTGACCCTCACATAAGAGCCTGCAACATGCTGTTGACCACTCAAGTGCCTAACATCATGTTCGTCAGGTGCTACAGTTTAATGAAACTGCAGCGCCGCCGATGCTGCTGCCAAGGTACCGGTGCTGAATGACTGACATCAATGCAGGACTTTGCTGCATGCACCGTGACTGAAAATGTCTGACCGACAGCGCACCGATGTGTATGAGGCCGCCGTAGTAGCAGTACAGCAGGAAGTCGCGCGGTGTCATGCCCGTCTTTGCGGGGTCCACATCAAACACCTCCACCTCAAGCACCGGCACCGCCGCAGATGGCATCTTTGCCAGCAGGCAGCTGCACAGGTTCGATAATTCAGTTGAATCCGCGCCGATGCACACATGTTGCAGTGCTTGGCTGCACAATGAGCTGGAGAGCCTGCAGAGAGCTGCTTCAACTGCACATTGTCGGACCCTCACTGTGTGCATGATGCAGCAATCACTGATTGTGATAGTCGTGACCACGATGCAGGTGAAGGGTGTGATGGACTGCAAGGGTGAAGAGCCAGCCGATTTGCTCACCACTGAAATAGCATCGCATGCATGGGGGTGATGTACTCTGGCGACGGCGCAACCTTTTGCAGCGCCGTCGCCAATGGAGCAATGCCGCGCCGCGGCGCCTGCATCGCCACCACATGGTCCCGCAGGTGTCCCGCCAGCGTCGCAGCTGCGTCACAGGTGGCACAAAACCGTGAGAGACACCCCTGGACTCGCTGTTGCTGGGTGAACTGCATGCAGCCGGAGCAAGCACATGTGGTGCGCAGTCGGCCATGCGACAGTGCAGCGCAGGAGCTTCTCACTCGCTGCCGGCGCAAACTGCAGCTGACGGGCGTCGCCATCCCGGAACACAGCGGAAGCTGCCCCGACAAAGTCCTCGCTGCCATGGGCGCCTGCGCCGAGGCTGCCCAATGCATTCCTGCCAGTGCGATATCACAGCCATCAGTCTACGCGCCACTGTCAAGACTGATTTATACAACGATGTGTGCTGACATCAAGGTAGAACAGTGTGCAACAGCAGTTGACTGTGCATGTCCAACAGCAGCGCGCACAGCAGGGCGACGCAGCCGAAGGTGTGCGACTGCGCATTCAGCTGCTGCAGCGCGTGCAAGACGAAGCCGCCTCCTTGCTGCTGCGCTGTCTGCTGCAGGCCGGACTCTGCTGCCTTGAGTGAGTTCTGCAAGTGGCTGAGGTTCTTGTTCGACAGATCCTGGATCTGCGCCAGCAGGCTCTGCATCGCCGGTGATGCCATGTCGATAGGACTCAGTAGACTGATCAGGGCAGCAGCTTCTGCCTCGTGTCAACCTCGGAAGGCGAACATGAGTCGCATGTGATGGGATTGCAAGTAAGGTGTTGTGAGAAGCTGGCAAATCGGACTGCTGCTTGCAGGATAAATCATTCAGGTGATGTTTGACTGTGCAAGCATCCAATCATGATGCATCTGCCAGTTTGGCGTGGTGCTCCTGAGTGCTAACCCTCTGAAGAAATGCTGCATGCCCAGAATTGTGCAAATGCCCACACCCCATCACCCCTGAGTCCCTGACCCCCTTCCCATGGTCCTGGGCCAAGTGACCAAGGAACCAGCGACAGTATCGTGCTTATCAAATGATGGAAAAAGCCAGCTTGCTACTGTGAGCGTCAGCTGTAGATCGGCTTGATCCCTTGTGTCAGCAGCCACCGATTTGGACTCGGCGAGCTGCCTATAACTATTGGGAACAACGCCACCTCGACGCGCATTTGGCGCAGCTTTGCTGTTAAACACATCGCTTGTCGTATTTGGCAGTCCAACTGCGGCTGATGCGGCTTGGATTGTCAAGGACATGAAGTAGGTGTTCGGCATGCGATCTGAAAACGATGTTGCGGGATCGTTGCCCACGCAGCGGGGGTTGTCGCTGCCAGTTCAGGTGCGCTGCCGTCCACAGGACGCATGTTGCTCTTTTCAACGCCGGTGTCACCTTGTAGAAATATTCATACTTCAGAGCCGCATGTAGAGCATGGTGCACCCATCTTTGCGGCCTTTGTCATGCCCCACACATCACCACATTTAGAGCCATTCGTCGTTGACGTAGACATCATTGACGTAGACATCATTGACCGAGACCGGCGATGGGCAGCCGCCGTCGCCGCCATCGCCTTTGCAACTGCCCACTGCCACGACGCCGCAGCCTCCGCCGTCTCCCTTTGGCAGCAGCGCACAGCGCCACGTGCGGCAGAAGGTCGGCGAGGATGCGCCGCTGTCCCTGGACGGCTCGCTGCCGGTCGCCAGCGGCCTAGCAGGCAGGCCGCCGGCCAATGGCATCACCACAGCGCAGCCGATGCCGCCGGGTCATGCCGGCAGCGGCCCTGCAGTGAAGCACACCAGGGGCCGCTCGACCGGCATCAGCCCCCCTGGCAGCCGCAGCGTGTCGCCGTCCCGGGTGCGGGCCGTGCGGTCCGTCGTTGGGCGGGTGCTCAACAGCAGCGGCACCGGGAGCAGCAGCGGTGGCGACACCCCACTGGGCAGCCCGCTCGCGGCGTCCAGCGGGCAGGCCACACCGATCGGCAGCCCGCCGCCCAGCAGCGGCGGTTTCGGCAGCGGCGGCGCGGCCGGACCACAGCACAGCGCGCTGCTCAGCCAGTCCATGGCCAGCCAGTACTCTGCCCAGGTGCGCCATGGCACTTGGTGCTGTTGACACATGCCCTCCAGAAATGCAGCAGTGACGCGGGCACCTGGATGACAAAAGAATCTGGATGCAGGCGCGGCGGGCGCTGGAAGAGGGTCCCTATCGCGCTGGGAGCCTGCGCACCAGTGGCGGCCGGGGCAGCTGCGACTCCTGGGTCGACACCTCGCAGTCGTCGTCGCCTACTGTTGGCCTTGTGGGCGGTGCCGGCGGCAGCGGCGGCACCATGCAGCCGGGGTCGCCACGGGACACGCTGCCGCTGAAGCGGCCGGCACCCGATGCGCCGCCCAGTCCTGTGCACTCGGACAGCTCCGTCGGGCCGTCCATTGGTGACCACATCAGCGGCGTGCGCGGCGTCAGCAGCGCTGCCAATGGCGCCACAGGTACCCAGTACCCAGCCGTACCCACTGACACGTTTGTGAGCATGCCGCACCTGATTCCTGTTGTCAACTGCACTGGCCAGATTTGGAGGTTGTTAAAGCTTGAGTCACATCTATTCACTGGCAGCCATGATGTGTGCAGGTGGCGAGTCCAGCATGGCAGATGATGCCGCGTCAAGACAGGAGGCCGCACGCAAGCTGCAAGGCCATGTACTGCGGCTGCCAGATGAGGAAGATGATGTAACGTCCCGTCAGCACAGCCCGCAGGACATGCAGCATGAAGCACCTGCGACAGCGGCATCATCAGCGGCGGCCGAGGACAGTGGCGACACCGATGCGACTGTGCATGCATTGGAGCTGGCCCGGCTGCGGCTGTCCCAGGACAAAGCGGAGCAGCCTGACGGCAGCGGGGGCGGCGGCAGCAGCGAAATGGCGGATGCGACGGCCAGCCAGCATAATGAAACGAACGGCATCCCGCTGCCGGCGCCCTACGGCAAGCGCTCGGTGCGCAGCCTGAGCGACCCGCTGAACAGCCGTCGCGGTGAAGCCGCGGCGCAGGCGCAGCAGCAGCAGCAGCAGCAGCAGCAGCAGCAGCAGCAGGCGGCGGCTGGCGGCTTCCCGGGGTCGCCGCCGGCGGCCCTGCACGATCTGTCGCAGCAGCTGGCAGCGTCTGCGGGCGCCGATGTGGGGCTTGCCCTGCAGCGGCTGCTGCAGCTGCGCGGCAACCAGGTATGTGCCTGATGATACCTTTGTCAGTGATAACTCCATAATGTGCATGCCGGACCTCCCAACGACAGTGACCATCACAATTCGGTTGAGTCTTGTGTGTGCATTGACTCCATAATGTGCATGCCGGACCTCCCAACGACAGTGACCATCAAAAGTTCAGTTTAGTCTTGTGTGCACATGGCCTTCAGCCACCAATGCCATAGTCATATCTCACGAACTGCCATCTACAGATGGCGCCATTGCCAGGGTCTCCCTTCCTGCGGCGTGGCCTAGGGCTAGACCTGTCCAGCCTGCCAGCCGCCATGCAGACCAGCGACAGCGCCTTCAGTGGCGCCAGCAGCGGCCAGTTGCCGAACCTGAATGGCGGCCTGCCCCTCACGAGCACCACCTCAGCGCCGGAAGCATCCGCTCCTCATCCCCGGGCGTCTTCACTGCCCACAAACATGTCCGCGCCGGCGCTCAGCTCTGCCGGGCCAGCCGCGCAGCCAGTAGATCTCCGAGCGGCTGCGGCTGCAGCCGTGGGTCTGTCGCTGCCGACTGCCAGTGTCCAGCTGGGGCGCATGCCGGCAGGCAGCAGCAGCGCAGCCACCCACAAGGCAGAGGAAGATGCAGCAGCGGCCCAGAGGCATCGTGCCCTTGCCAGGCGTGCACAATCTTCTCAAGTTCACGTCAATGGAGCTGCAACCTTGTGCTACAAGGTTCTGACGCCCAGCGTGTAATCAACTGCTGTAGGGCACTCGCAGTAGCATGCACCGATTTAGATTTGACACAAACCTGCTGAGGCTGTCGTTGCACCTCACAGGCTGCTGCTGGCGCGAGATCGGCATGCGGAGGCTCTGGAGCTGGTGGAAGGGCTGCTGCATGCGTTGCCGGGCTCGCCCGAGCTGCTGTGCCTGCGCGGCAACTGCCTGGCCGCAGCCGGCAACAATGTCGGGGTGAGTGGCCTGAGACACTGTGTATGCCAGGCACTGCACGCTTTAGGTGCTCGTGTGGTGGCCTGGGGTTTGATGCATTGTGACTCTGCGCTGGCCTGTCCTCCGGCACTCAGTTTAGCAGACAACAGAATTACAGAGGCGCTCATGCTGTGGTTGAAAACCATATGCAGGCTTTCGCATCCTTTGCATCAGCACTCGCTGCCGACGGCGGGCACCTGGAGACGCTGACGTCCTGCGGGCGCCTGTACAAGTCGTGCGGGCTGCTTGTGGAGAGCGTGGAGTCCTACAGGGCCGCCCACGCGCTGCAGCCCGAGTCGCAGGATGCCAGCCGCGCCCTCGCAGTCGTGCTGACCGACCTTGGTGCGCCATTGTGAGCCAAAAATGTGGACTTGACCCCAGCTCAACAGCTGCAACACGATGACAGATCGAGGCTTGGAAGGTCAGCACAATGCCACGATTGGCTACATTGGTGGCGGCCATCCCCAGGGAGAAACTACTGCCCTAGCTGCTGGGTGGTCGCTCTGGGACGCACTTGGGATGTGCTCTACCACTGACCCTTGACACGAGCTGTGCACAGGCACGCAGCTCAAGCTGGCCGGCAATGCAGAGGAGGGCATGGCTTACTACCAGGAGGCGGTGTCCATCTGCAGCAGCTACGCGCCGGCATTCTACAACATCGCAGTGGTGTACAGCGAGGCCGGCCGGGCAGAGGTGGGCCCTCGGCCTTCCATCGCCCAGGATGCGTATACATTGCATCCTGCAGGCTGTGCATTGCCAAACGCTGAGCAGCATAAGTCAACAGCGTGTGGTGTGTGGACGTGTGTCAGGGTCTGCCAGTGCAAGACTTGCAGCTGTGGCGAACTGTATAGACGGGACTTCCTCGTACAACAGGAGGCAATTGCACAGTACCGCGCCGCACTGGCTGTGGCGCCCGGCTATGCGGAAGCCTGGTGCAACCTGGGCGTCATCCACAAAAATCAGGTGCATTTTCTGAGCAATGTGTGCACGGAAGACGAAATCGAGTGAACAACTAACTCTGCCATGTCTGCATTGCACAAGCACGTTTTCATGACATGTAATCCCGGGATGCTGTATTCGAAGGAAAAGCACATGCACATTTGCACTGCTGCCTGGCCGTATGGTGAGTGACATGCTGCGCCGCACTACAGGGCCGGCTGGCGGAGGCGGTGGACGCGTATGAGCGCGCGCTGGCAGCAGCGCCCAACTTCGAAATCGTGCGCAACAACCTGGCAATCGCGCTGACTGAGTTGGGCACCCGCACCAAGCTGGATGGTGCGTCATACTGCCTTGAGGCAGCCATGTCTTCGTTGGGTTCTCCTCTCATATTCGTAAGGTACCAAAACGATTTTTCCGGACACAGCTTGTGTACTGTTCGTGGGAATTTAGTGCATTCTTGCATACACAGCCAGTGCTGCAAGGGCCACTGGCAGTGCTATTCTCCTGCTAAAGCATGAGAACTTCATGTCAGGTCCTGCGGCATTGGCTGATGGCACACGGACATTGTGGGGTACCTGGGCTGTAGATTGCATAGTTCCACCTGCACACAACCCTGTCATGTCCGCTCAATCGTCATGGAGGCCCCTTAGAGAGGTGCAGCACCCAATCAGGGATGTTCTCTGTCACAAGTCTGGCCTGGCAACATATTTTGCATCATCGCAGAAGCTGAGTCTGGCCATAGCCTGCTTGCTATATGTACATGTCGAAGTTGAGAGGATATCGAGAGTGCCGTTGCCCCTGGTGCAACGCAGGTGATCCTGAGGGCGGCATCAGGTTGTACGAGCGTGCGCTGGCCTTCAACCCGCGGTACCCCGATGCGCTGTATAATCTGGGCGTCGCCTGCGGCGAGTGTGGGCTGTCGGACCGTGCGGTGTTCGCTTACGAGATGGCGGCGCAGCTGAACCCCTCATGTGCAGAGGTGGGACCATTTCCTGGGGCCTGAACAATGCCAAATGCTTGCAGGCATGAATGCCCTGTAGCATCCATGCCCAGTAGCCATCCAACATTGACCAGATGAGCTGCATCGGTTTGGTGACATGATGTGCATGCATGGTCGCAGCGACATGATGTGCATGATGGTTGCAGGCGCTCAACAACCTGGGGGTGCTGCACCGGGAGCGCGGCAACCTGGAGCGCGCAGCTCAGTGCTACACTGCAGCGCTGCAGATCCGCCCCAACTTCCCCCAGGCACATCTCGATGCATCTCCCACTCAACTGCAGCATGTTGCGACTGCTTTCATGGCGTTGACGACCAGTCTCTGGGAAGAAAATGGGCTGTGCTGACCAACGTGGGTGCTTGCTGCAGGGCCTGAACAACTTGGCAGTGGTGTACACGGCACAGGGCCGTGTCGCTGAAGCTCTGCAGCTGCTGCAAGGTGAGGTGCAGCAGGCCATCGAGCTGTCACATTCCAAGGCCTCGTGTCGCAACTGCATGTGCTTGGCTTCCGACTGTGCCATAGCATCGACTCGACTCTTACGATCAGAGCGTGCACTCATTGGGTCATCTGTCCATAATGCTGTGTAACAGGAGCGCTACTGGCGGCGCCCAACTATGCGGAGGCGCACAATAACCTGGGCGTGCTGCAGCGTGACGTGGGCGCGGTGCCGGACGCGCTCGCCTCCTACGCCCGCTGCCTGGAGCTCAGCCCCGACTCCCGCAATGCAGGTACGTCCCGTCCTGATCAATGGGCCGTTATGCTGGCATTGAAACAGCTGCCGACAAATCGGAGTGTTGCTCTTCGGACTGCTGCTGTGGCTGCTGATGTCAACGCAATGGCGCTTGTAGGGTGAGCAGACAAGAGTGCTGCTTGCCCTGCAGCAATAGTGTGCCGAGTCCAAATGCTGCGCATGCAGGCCAGAACCGGCTGCTCGCGCTGAACTACATTCACCAGGGGGAGGAGCGGCTGGTGTGCGCCGCGCACGAGGAGTGGGGCATCGCCTTCCAGCGCCAGTTCCAGCCGCTGCCGCCACTGGCGCCGCCGCGCCGCCATGCTGGCTCCGTCGCTGGACATAGCCGTACTGCAGCATCCCTGGCGGCGGCGAATGGAGATGCGCATGCTGCCACTGCGGCAGGCAGCCATGCACTGCACGGTGGCGCCAGCCAAATGGATGCGCTAGCAGGCGGCGGCGCAGCAAACCACTGCCACACGAATGGCGTTGGCGGCGGCGGCGGCGGCGATGTTGCGAGCAGCGCTGGGAGTGACAGCGAGGATGAGGTCATCAGTGATGAGCCGCTGGTTGTTGGCTACCTCAGCCCGGACCTATTTACGGTGTGCTATGTGCTGTCCTTACACTGTGACGCGTTCTGCAGGTATCGCATGGTAACCTTGGCATGAGTTTTGCCATACTTGAGTTCGCCATGTATATCGGCCCTTTCATTATGATGCATGGGCAGTGTGTACGAAGATTGCTCTCTGCGCTTGCAGCACTCAGTGAGCTATTTTTCGGAGGCGCCGCTGAGGCATCACAACCGCTCATCCGTCCACCACATCGTCTACAACTGCGTCGCCAAGGTGAGCATCATCTCATGTCAGCGTCTGCTGCTACAAGCTTGGACACTGCAAAGGGTCGAAATGCTGCAAGGCTGCACACAGCACGGCATACTGAAGCTGAGGAGCTGGATGACACTCGTCCTTCGCATGCCTCGCCACCCGTCACCCTGCATGTCGCAGGGCGACAGCAAAACAGAGATGCTGCGGGGTGCCGTGGAGGCTGCGGGCGGCACTTGGCGCGACGTGGCGGCGCTGTCGGAGCCGGAGCTCGCGGACCTGGTCAGGCACGATGGCGTGCAGATCCTGGTGGAGCTGACCGGGCACACCGCCAACAACCGGCTGGGGGTGTGCGCGCTGCGGCCTGCACCCGTGCAGGTGGGGTTTGGCGGCAGACTTGCTGCAGGCGACTCCGTATTGCGCTGGGATTCATGTGCATCGAAGCGGTTCCAGTAGTGTATTGTGCCGAGGTGGCAGCCAGGGTTTTACGTCTTTAGGAGCGAATCTTCTGGGCAACATGCTGCTGAGCGCCGACTGCTGTCGATGTGCAGGTGACGTGGATTGGGTACCCCAACAGCACCGGGCTCAAGGCGGTGGACTACCGCTTCACAGATGCCATCTGCGACCCGCTGGACACGCAGCAGGTGAGCACCGACTTTGAACCCAGCACAGGAGCTGAGCTCACGACTTGTACATCGTCCAGTGTGGTGCATGTCGACCTGCACTTGAGGCTGGGGTTTGTCTCACTGTGACATGCGCAACATGCCCGAGCCGGACTACCAGCGTCAAAACACCTGGTCGCCTCGTTGTTTGCAGACGTTTGTGGAGGAGCTGGTGCGGCTGCCGCGCTGCTTCCTGTGCTACACGCCCACGCAGGATGCGCCGCCGGTGGCGCCGTCGCCCGCCGCCGCAGCCGGCTTCGTGACCTTTGGCAGCTTCAACAACCTGGCCAAGATCACGCCAGAGGTGATGCATGTTCCCTCCCTGGCACTACCGAAGTGAGACTCTGCTTGTTACTGCACATGCCTTTGCCCTCATGTTGATCAGAGCCATTGATCTGTGCCGTTGGAAATCGCAAATGTTATATTGAGTACAATGGCCTCGCAGGTGCTGAGGGTCTGGGCGCGCATTCTGCGGGCAGTGCCCGGCTCCAGGCTGCTGCTGAAGAACAAGCCGTTCGCATGTGCCAGCGCCCGTGCGCACACCTCCGCAGCGCTCGCAGCCCACGGCGTCGAGCCTGGCCGGGTGCGCCGAGGCCACTGCTGCCGCTTGACACATCATGCAGCAGACTCACCTCCACATTTGCCTACAAAGGCGATGCATGTGGCAGAGCATCAAAGATGAAAGGAGCAGCCGTTGTCCGCCTGCAGCCGAGATATTGTTTGCGATTGTTTGCCAAATGATTTACTCATTTGATCAACGACGAGAGATACCATCTTCTGCAGGTGGACCTGCTGCCGCTGGCGCCGGCCACCCCAGAGCACCTGGGCACATATGCGGCGATGGACATCAGCCTGGACCCGTTCCCCTACGCTGGGACCACCACCACCTGCGAGTCCCTGTACATGGGTGCGCATTGCTGACTCCGTGCTGATATGGGCTTCTGTTGGCAGCCCTTTTCCTTGAACAAGATTTGCACCCATGAGCTGTTCCTTAGAGTGTGACATGCATCTGATGGCCTTCACTTCCCAGCCTCCAGTTGCTTCGACATCTCGGCAGCTGTGCTCTGACACAATGCTCAAGTGTATTGCCCCGCACTCAGGGGTGCCGTGCGTGACGCTGGCAGGACGGTGCCATGCGCACAATGTGGGCGTTAGCCTGCTGGCGGCGTGCAGCCTCACCGCCGGCTGGGTGGCGTCCAGCGAGGACGAGTATGTGCAGCTCGCAGTAGACGCCGCCTCTGACATCCCGGTGAGACCAGCATCTGCAGCTGTCTGGGGCTGGAGGTCGGGCTGCTGGGTAACTTGATGCAGTTCACAATGTGCCTGCATGACCCAGATGTCCCACGCATGTTACCAAGAAGCTTTGAGAGGTACTGGGCGCCATTGGCAATGTCAGGGTGCAGCAACATGTTGCAGAGCCCATCCGGCTGCGGTGGTACACCAGGCTGAAGCATTATATGTGCCACTATATGGCACATACAAGGTATGTTACAAGAGATCATTTCCTCACACCCGCAGAAGCTGGCGGCGCTGCGGTCGGAGCTGCGGCAGCGCATGATGGCGTCACCGCTGGGCGACTCGCCCGCATTCGTGGCCCGCCTGGAGCACGTGTACCACCGGCTGTGGCGCCGCTACTGCACTCGCGTCTGGGCCGAGCAGGATGCCCTGGAGCGGCACGGCCGCGGCGACGGCGGCGGCGGCAGTGGCGGCGGGAGTGGCCATGGCCATGACGATCGTGAGCAAGGCGACGGCAGCATGCATGGCGGGCGGCACCCCATGCAGGCGGACGCCATGCTGGACTCGGCGCATGATGGCATGTCAGACGCGGTGGCACATGCCGACAGTTGAACCATGCACGGTAGGAACTGGACATGACTGCATTGTGGTGCTCTGTGCTTGGGAGGCGGCGCAGCTTGCGATGAGACAGGGCGCTGCAGATGCGGTCAGTTTGCTGTGGTGTTGACACCGGCTGTGAAGCCGCCTTTGCTGTCAATGCAAGCAGCAGAGCTAGGGTCAGGTTCTTGGGAGCATGTTAGATGATTTTTGGGCGCAGCTGTGAACTACAGCAACCCGTCGTGGTAGCGTTGCCTGCCGTGCGCTGGCGTCATTCAGGGTTCATTCATGTTGCAAAGGTGCTGAGAGAGAGCGGCAGATGCAGGTTTACCTGAACATTGCACAATGCACATCCAACCAGTGTCGCCCGCAGTCAGCTCCTCATATTTCCCCAGTCTCAGGTAAACCCTGGTGTTGTAAACCCTGGCTAGCAGCTGCCTGTCGGACATGCAGTTCATAAGTTTGCAGCACAATGGGTCGCATGCCTGTCGCTGTGACGACGGGTTCGCGTCGCTGATGTGTGATTCAGACCTGTCTTCACAGCGATAAGCTGGCCTGAGGTTGGCACAAGCTCGCAGGCGAGGCTCCCCCCTACGACGTCAGCCACCACTCTGACAGCTCCACTACAACACCGCACAGCTCGGGGCGAGAGCGCGCGTAGCATCAGCAGGTCTGATTCTGTGAGATTCAAACTCCTGTATTGTATTGAACCGCTGTAAGCGGGGCCTTTTGGGGCAGCGGGCCGACTGGATGACGGACGCGTTGATGAGTATCAACAAGCAAGCGGTCCACAGATTGCGCTCTTACATGCTTACGAGACATATGATGCACAAGATTGTCACTTGACCCTGACCTTTCTGCAGGCGCGGCGGCTATGGGGGACAGACCTGGCCCGACAGCTGCGGACCGGGAACGTGCAGCGGCATCGCCAGCAGGCAGCCCCGCCCCTCGCAGCCCAGCGTCAGCGTCTCCTCATCTGGAGATATGGCGGCTACACAGCCCAGGGATGGTCGCCTCGCCGGCGAGCCGCGTCTTTGACGACGGTGCCAATCCACAGCAGCAGCTGTCGGTCTCGTGGCAGACCAGCCCTCCCAGGCACGGCGCACGAGCAGCTGGCCACTTCACAGCTGACTGCTTGCCGCTGAGTGCACAGGGCATGGCGCAGGCAGCTTCAGCCTCAGATGCCGCAGTGGCGGCAACAGCAGCAGCCTCACTGCAGGCCAGATTTGCACCGCAGCCCGCCAGCATCCCCGAGCACACCGTGTCGCCGCCGTCGGCGCTGCCAGCCAGCCTCCTGGCCGCGTGCGATACCGCAGGTAGCCGCTCATACGATGCCGCGGCGGCGACACTCAGGGACAGCTGCCCAGCCGCAAGTGGGGCGCCCCGGCTGACTGAAGACATGCCGCTGCGGCAAGTGGCCGGCAGTGCAGAGTGGCCGGCCAGACGCGCGCCGCGACTGATGCTGGAGATCCCCAACAGCCACGACGACGCAAACCTCGGTCGTTACTGCGACGTCAACATGATGCAGACGCCAGGCGCCGGGCTTGGGACCGCCTCGCCCGCGCCTGCGATGACGCCCTACTCAGATGGCACTCCTCTGGTGAGAGCATGATGCAGTTGCTGGGTGCATGGCTTCTGATGTGCATTGCATAAACAAGGCTGTGGTGGTCTGCAAGCCGCAAATGTGTGTGCCTCTGAGGGCCGCTGCATGATTCGCAGGGCGCTGGGGAGGACTCGATGCTGTCAGCACGCAGCCTGCCAGTGGGTGGCTGGCGCAGCTGCAACAACCCACTTGCTCAGCAGGTGCGATGCATTGCCGGCGGCATCGCACGCCGACCTTGCGTGTCACAGCAATGTTGCTCTGCAAGATAACCCTGCAGCACCTTCTCCTGCTTGCGTCCTGCTTGGTGCCTGAGATCTCGGCTCGCTGCTCGCGTGCAGGCCGCCATACCACCAGCAGACATCGCGCGGCCTTTGCCAGCCCCGCCAAGGCCGCAGCTGGCTGAGACGCCCTGCATGGACGAGCGCGGCAGGTTCATTGTAGACTCTGACCCCGCAGAAGCTCTGATGTCCTGCGCCAATGCTGCTGATGCCTGCATGTTCATGCACTTTGTATCTACATGCAACCCCGAAAACAACATTAGCTGTGATCAAATGCAGCTGGTTGATGTGCAGGGAGTTGTTCCCACAGCAGCACAGCGGCCGGCCGCTGCCGCCTCGTCCATCAGCTGAGATGCCACCACCACCGCCCCGACTGCCGCTGCTGCGCAAGGGCGGCTCTGGTCCGCTCAGCTGCAGCAGCACACCGAAGGTCACAAACCGATGGATACACACGATTCCACTCGCACAACCTGACGCTGTATGCCGGATGCACTGCCAGCGGTGGCGCGACTTTCACTGACTTTCCTGAGAGGTGCCTCTCCAGGTGGGGGACACCACCAGCAACACAGTCACGCCCGCGGGCTGGTGGCAGAGCGTCCGCAGCAGCATGTCCTTCGTCACGGGTGCCTTTGGTGGAGGACCCTCAGGTGCAGCTGGGCAAAGTCTATTGTCAAGACTGTGTGGTCGTATTCACAGGCCTACTGCTGTCGGCATATGTTGATGGATTGGTCCGGTGTCCAGACCGTGTGCTCGTACTGACAGGAATCCTGCTGCTGGCACATGCTCGTTGACGCTTCTCCGCTAGGTTGAATTGGGGACTGTGGGGCAGAGTCCGACGGTGATGCTAACCACTGCAGGTACAAAGTCGGAGTCGCCAAAGGAGCAGACACCGTGCGACAACGGCGAGCAGGCGCTGCTGTCGCCAGAGGACTACAGCAACGCAGACGCCTTCGTGCAGGGCTTCGAGGTCAGCACCTGACCTTCAATCACATGACCTTCTGGCAGTGCAAGCATGGAATTGCAGTGCCTGCAGTGCGGCAGAGATTTGAGCCGTACGGAGCATCCACTTGCTGGCAAATCACCGTTCAGTTTAGGACATGCGTGTCGTGTATAGGTGGATGTGGAGGCGGCATCTGAAGATTCCGAGACTCGTCCCGTCGACATTGATGCCCTCAGGATCGCTGCAGAGGATGGCAGCAACGGCTTCCCACCGGTGCGATATTGATATCATTAGCAGATGTTATCAGTGTGCCACTTGCAATCAGGGCAACCAGGTTGAGTCTGGCTATAAGTATCCTCGATTGCCATTGAATGACGCTCATCGAGTGTGTGCTTGTCGATTGTATGCTTACCTGTTGCTCACCGTCCGACAGGCCCTGACAGCGGAGCAAAAGGAGAAGTTGGCTCGGGCCATTGCAGCAAACAGCTCCAGGAATGACCGCGCGTCATGGCGCCACAGCCAAGTCAGCATGTCCACCGACTGCCACCCCCTGATGCAGCGGGTGAGCACGCTCAGAGCCTTGCCTTTTTCTGGTGCTGTGTAAACGATGCCCATGACAAACTCCATTCAAGAATGCACTGACATGACATATCATGGGCGGCCTCGCAGGTACGGGGCTACAGTGGACCATCGGGCTCAAGGCCATCATCGATGGCGTCGTCCTCAGCAGCCCTGAACCCCCAGCCGTTGGAGCTGGCACGTGAGACTGTGGAGCGTATCCAGACACTCGGCACGGTGCGCTGCAGTGCACTACCCTGCCGGCATACAATGTGCCCTGTGACGCTGCCTCGGTTGCAGAACAGCGGACATTGTTGTTCTGATTCCAAATAACTGCTACATGCACTGTTGCACTCAGTGGATCTTGGTAAGTTGACAGTGATGGTAAGTCTATGATGGCTGTGCTGTGCAGGATCTGCCCATTGTGCACAAGATCTTCCTGTGGGTCGGCCTCATCATGGACCTCATCAGCAAAGGTGCGGCCCGGGTGGAAACCTGGACCCCACTGCAGCTGTTGCACAATGTTGCACAATGCAATGTCGCAGTACTGTGCAGTTTATCAAGCATTCAAGCATCGGCAGAGTGTCCAGCAGGGTGGCAGATCTTTTGATGCTGCGCAATGCCATTGCAGGTGCCCTACTGTTCCAGATCCAGCGCATGGCACGGCATGGCCTGTGGCTGAACGTCGGCATGATTCTGGGCGGACTCGTGCTGTCGTCTGCCATGGTTCGCCTCTTCGTGACCTGCCTCCTCACTCAACTGGCAGCTTCTGCCCCATCGGCCGCCCAGCTCTCGGGCTGTGCCATTCACTGGCTGTTGGGATCTATGTTGGGGATGTGGCCTGTGAATTCATATGCCATCGCACGACGACAATGGCCGAGGTTGATGCTGTCCCAGACTGTGCAGGCAACATGTTTGGTCACCCTGTTTGGTTCCGGGAACGAGTTGCCGGCATGCGTGACTGTGCAGGTGACGATCTACTGGCTGAGCCACTACCCCAGCAGTGTCGCAGATGCAGCATGCGCCAATTGGAGGCCGCCTGATTACCATGCGCGAGACCAGACCGGCAAGTACAAGAAGATCAACCTGTGGAAGGGCCGATCTGTAGGTGAGCATGCTTCATGGAGCTGTGCAGATGCGGCCAGGTGTGTTCGCCTGCAAGTGTCTTGGTGTGCGTCATATGTGAAAGACCAGACATCACGGATCTCGCCCGCATACATGTTGCAGATGGTGTTGTTGCCATTGTTCCATGGCGCAGGTGGTCGACTGACTTATTCGTGACCACATGCAGACCTTTCCAAGAAAGATTCTCGGAGGGCAATGCGGTGGGGTGGCATCCTTGCAGCGGTGCTGCAGGTCGGGTCAATCTGTGCTGCTGCGCGTGCACTAAAAACAACACCGCGCCGCCAGCGCTTGGTGGCAATGGATCTACGGTGAGTGCGTCTTGCTGGTCTCGCATCCCAGCCATGCAAAAGATGCACAGATTGCACTGTGATATTCATCTTCACGACTTCCAGTGGCAACATGGCAACGAAGATTGCAGAGGGGTGGACTGCAAGCAACTTTCTCCTGCAGGGGCATGCGGTTGGCGGACACGATCTTCCTCACACTGCCGGTGGCGCTGCTGCAGACATGGATTGGCATGCGCTGCAGCCACCCAGGGTAAGCTTGTTGGAATTGCAAGAACGCAGCAGCACCTGTCCTTGCTGCTGCCCGCATGCATCCTCTGTTGCTACATCTGCCAGTGAGAAGATCCACTCTGCACACAGTGTGCGGTATTCGTGAACAGCCTGCTTGACAGTCCGCACTCGTGCTCATCTCCAGGGACGCGCGCTGCTTTGCGGTGTGGGGCCATGCGGGGCTCAATGTGCTGCTGCTGGTGGGCGTCATGGCATCATTGATCGGCGCCACCCTGGCCTTCGTGTCTTTGGACCTGAACGACCTCCGCTTTGCACCGGACGGTACAGTGCACCGGACACCCAGACTGAGACGCTGTCGAGATGTGTCGGACCTGGTGTTGTGCTTGCATCCAGAGCAGCGTCAAGCACCGAGGTGTTGCCTGAAGCCCTGCCACCTTGTTTGCCGAGCCTGCCGCTGCTGCTGTGGTGCAGGGCGTCCGTGGTGGGAGCGCCGCCACCTGTGGGAGATCGTCACCTTCTTTTGCTACCGCATCACTGAGCTGGGGGCTCGCATCACCCTGCTCGGCCTGTTCGCTGTGCGATTCAGCCCGCGCTTCTCTACTGCATGCTATGCAAACAAAACACTTTAGCGGAGTGCATACACACCAAGCGAAACGTGTCAATAATGAACTTCACTCCATGACTTCTTTCAGCCTGCGTGCAAGTCAGCATCAATGATCATCTCTGCAGGTGGTGCGGGGCGCCTGGGTGTTTGCCATTTTTGGCGGCCATGCGATTGCAGTGCTGCTGGCAATATGGCTGTGGCCCGGCCGCCATCAGGCTGCTACCTGGCGGAAGGTGCGCAGTCACAACCATGCTCAGGAAGCCAGCTGACTGCGTGGTATACCCCAACTGTATGATCACTTCCACAGCTAGATGTTACATGAGTTGTGTGTCTGCATTCTCTCAGGTGGTGGCCTTGACGGACGCATACGTTGGGCCATGCAAATGGGGCATCAAGCTGCGGCTGCCGGCACTGAATGATGCCAAACTGCTGCTGGCGGCCCTGATCTGGCCGCCATCCTGCTTCGTCAGCGATGCCACCGCCAAGACAGGTGCACTTTTAACGGACACTTTCTGCATTGATTCGTTTCAGGCATTTTGGCCAGGCTGTGGTGTAGCAATGTGCTCCCTTTGGTATGTATTGAAACACGAACATGTATGCTTTCAAACCCTGTGCAGCGCTGCCTCATGCTTCATTTATGCGCTGCAGGAGTGTTCTGGTGGCGGGCCCGCATCGGCACCATCGGCCGCAAGCCGTGCTGGAGCACCACGCTGCGCTCCGCGCTGCTGCCATTCCCGCTGTACACGGCCATCGTGCTGGTGGAGATGGGTGCCATGTACGGCGCCGTGTGGAGCGTGCTGCCCTCCTGGGCCCTCCGCTACATGCAGGTGTTTCTTTTGTGCAGTGACCAGCATGAACACTTGCACACTTTAGGCAAGCTTCCCACGACAGACGGCAGAGGCTGTTGGCATTATGATGACGGTCCTGGTGCAGCATCAGCTGCCAGCAGTAGGTGACTTCGATCAGAACTTTCTTCTGATTGCATATACAGCAGGGCTGCACTCATGGTCATGCAGGTGTCGCTGTTCCTTTCGATCTCGTGGCTGGGCATCGGCGTGCTGTGGCTGCCAATCGTTGCCATCTGCTCCGATCAATCCTCGTCGCCATTGGAGGCTGAGCATGCCGCGGCTACATTGGACAGCACATCCAATGCCCCGGTCAGTGGCAAGCAGCTGTGTGACAAGTGCAGATAGGATGTGCAACTATATACAGTGCCCAGTGATGCAGAGGTCTGCTGGCCGAGGCATCAGTGGCATGGGTGTGACCTGCATTCGTCGGTAAGCTCTGGCCATTGATGTGGATGTTGCATGTGACGCAGATGGAGGAGGGAGTAGCAAAGCTGATTGCCGGCGGCAAGCTCGCGCCGGTCAGTGAGCTGTCGCTGGATGCAGCGGCGGCCATGTCCCGGTCGTCGTCCAAGGCGGCGTCTCTGGGCAGGTGGGCCGGGCCGCAGATGTGGCACAACTCAATTTGTGCCCCATACAAGTGCAGCTGTGTGTCACAATCAGCATCGAGATGTTGTCGCTGCATCTGGGTCAGCCAGTGGCACTGTCAGCGTTGTGACGTGATGTGCAATGTGCAGCTCTGGAGGCTCGCAAGTGGCGCTGTCGCCCGGTGCTGCCTCTGACACGCCCGCGACGGGAGAGGACCTCATCCGCGCGGTGCACTCGTTAAAGGACATCACCGCGCTGCACGCCAGCATCGAGGTGAGACGTCCTTGACATCATTTGGCTGACGGTAGTGCACGAGGCATGGCTATGTTGTGGCAGCGCTCAGGCACATGGCGTGCCAGCAACTTGTCGGTGCGGCATCAGCAACTGTCATACAAACCAAACATGCCTCGTGCGACGGGATTCCGGACAGCTGAGGAGCATGGCGCTGGTCCGATGCCTGCCTGCCGGCTGCAGGTGCAGCCGCTGACGCCACCGCTGCTGCGGCGGGTGCAGCAGGATACGCAGGAGGTGGCCGAGCGGGCCAGGGGCGAATGGCTGCGGGAGCGGAAGGAGGCGGTGCAGAAGCCCCGCTACCAGCGCGATGACAGCGTGAGTGCACAACACTCTCTTGACGCACATTCTGCACGTATATTGTCACACACTAACATGCTGCACGGCAGCAATGAGGCTCAGCAGAGTAGGGGCACCCTGCAGCAGATGCTCGTCTTCTGCGAACGGGGCTGATTCAGTGTGATCTCATCGCTGCAGGGTGGGGCTGCAGCGGAGGCGCAGGAGCCGGACGCTGGCCCAGCGAGGCAGCCGGGACTCAACCAAAGGCGCAGCATTGAGATCACCGCTGACTGCCGCGCGGCCAGCATGCATTGGCCCCCGAGCAGTGCCGACTGTGGCTTCAGATTCGTGCCATTCAGCGACAGAGCAATGGCCGCAGCCAGCGGCCAACCGCTGTCGCCTGGTGCCGGCTCGCTCTCGGCTGCGGGACTGTCCAGGTCATGTGACTGCGGCACGAGCCCCATCAAGAGAGGCTGACAGCGCGCTGCGTCATGCCACACATTGCAAGAATAATGGGAGCGTTTGTTACGGCAGCATCAACCAGAGCAGGATTGCCATCAATGGCATTGCAGCACAGCAATAGCCTGAAGGGAGCGGATGCCAGAAGGGGAGCCGATAGTGCCAGCCTTGGGACACGGGGTCTGTGGGGCAGTGTTCGCAGCGTGAGAACAAACATTTTTGGTACCCAGCCACCTGTGAGCGATTGCAGCCTCAACAGCCATCCTGCCTGCACCTTCAAACTTCAGCTGCGTGCCTTTACGGGCGACTGTGCTGACACCAGAGACGACAGATGAGTTTGTCAGTTGGCCTGTGCTGGGTGCATGGCAGGCTTGCCTTGCCCTCCTTGATCATAGCACAGTGGTGAGCGGCGCCAAGGCAGAATGCAGCGGGGAGGCCACATTTTTGCAAGCTTTGAATGGGATTAAGGATTACTGCTGCCTGACCTGACTCAATTGGTGGTGAAGGCAGTGTGAAACAAAAGTCAGTGAGTGTAGACATCCAAAAGGACATGAAATGGCAACTTGTTCGAATGCATCAATTGGTCAGCATGGAAATAAGATTTCTTGCAAACCCACCCTGCAGCGACAGACATCGTCGGACACGTTGAGCAGGTCGAGACAGCGCACAAATGCATTTGCGCAGTGACTATAGAGCAGCACTGCATCATCTTTCGTGTCTCATCAGCGTAGACGCATCCAGCTGCCTCACATGTCAGGAGGCTTTGAATCGATGGTCTGAAGACCAACAGCTTGGTACCCTTGCAAGCAGAGGATTGCTCCGCAGGTTAAAGCTGTACACCAATTTTACAGCTCCATAGTGTTACACGCCATCTGGAGGTGGCAAGCTTCACGGGTGCAAGGTACCACAACATGCAGGGCAGCATGGGTAGCACTTTGTGCGCTCGTCAGCCCTGCAGGCTTCTGTTGAATCCCATCAGCAGCAGACACGGACAGCACAGTAAGACTCGAGCCGCACCGCTGGTGGTGACAGGGCTGGGCACAGTGCCACTCGCACCGTCGCAGCGGCAGCAGCATGTGCGGCGAAGCTGCCCTGCAATGCCACTCAGGCACACTGCCTGCGCGGCTTGGTTCAACCAGGGCCAGGGGCCCGAGGAGCGCATTGCAGAGGTGGTGCAGCCGCGGCAGGGCGACGAGGTGCTGGAGAGCCTGCAGCTGAAGCGGGAAGTGCGGGAGCGGGTCTCGGACGCCGTCGAAGACCTGGGTGGCAAGGTGGCACATCCACATCGAAAGTTTTTCCTGTTACAACGTCGAAAATTGGCTCACGAAACCGATATGGGCAGTTGCTGCTCGTTTCAGGGAGTGCGTGTACAATGCGATCGCTGATGTCGAGGGAGTCAGCTGTCAGCATGCCTGGGGGTGCTGTGCAGGTGACAGTCGGCGATGTGTCAGCTCGCGCCGGCGTGTCGCCGTTCGAGGCAGAGCAGGCGCTGCAAGCGCTGGCCGCAGATGCCGCTGGCACCCTCCAGGTCAGCACCATCGTGACGTGCAATCAGATGCGAGGCCCTTTTTACTGATGATGCACATGCTCTCTGTGGCAGGTTTCTACCTACCTGATAAGCAGCAGTGGCATCGCGCACATAGCGCACACACACCTGCCATTCCAGCACATGCAATGTGACGGGGGCATTGACGCAGGTGTCAAACGAGGGCGACGTACTGTATGTGCTGCCCAGCGGCTTCCGCGGCGCCATTGCTGCTCGGTCGTGGCGCCTGCGTGCAGAACCAGCCATCAAGAGGGTGCGGTCTGCCGTCTTTGACAACATTCCGTCAGTCTCCAGCTTCACAGCTTGCTTCGTGCTTTTTCTTCCTATGGCCCCACAGTACAGAGATGCTCGGCGTGGAAATTACGATGTCAACAAGGCATCACGGTGTCCTGCTGGCGCTGTAGGTGGTTGGTGCGGCGAATTACCTGACCCGCGTGGCATTTGGCGCCGCGCTAGTGACCAGCGTCGCCGTTGTGTGGCTGGCCATCATCGCCATCCTGTCGTCAGCCAACAGCGACCGTGACAACAGGTGAGGCTTCCCGAGGCCTTGCACTTGGTCGGCATCATCTTTGCATCGAGCATGCTTACAGAGTGCAGTCCACCAGTTGCCCTGCCGACTGCTGTCATGTCGCTGGTGTGCAGGCGCAGCAACCACTACGGAGGCGGCGGCGGCTTCAATGTGTGGATATCGCCATCAGACTTATTCTTCTTCACAGTGCGTCCCTCCACCGCACCTCTTGCCCTCGAAGCATGGTCACTCCAGGATATTTTGAGCAGACCTTGCATGCCATTTTCACCTGGAAGCATGACGATGAGGACTTGAAGTCCTTGCCACTCTTTGTTTGCCATTCTTTAGGGTTTGAGCTCCAAAGCTTGTCCCAGTATCAAGTCGTGCCACTCTGACCACTTGTGCAGGACCCGTACTACATGCGGCGGCGGCGATACATGTACGGCTACCAGGGCAACCAGCTGCAGGAGCCGGAGCCCAAGATGAACTTCTTCCAGGCCATCTTCAGCTTCGTGTTTGGCGACGGCGACCCCAACCTCGACTGGGAGGAGCGTCGCTGGCAGACGGTGGGTGACCGCCCTTGCCATTCGCGTGAAAGATTGAAGCAAAGGGGCCAGCTGTCAGTGCAGGGGTCAATGTCAGTGCATGCCGCAGACCCAGTATCATTCTGGGGTACATACGAAAGCCAGCTGAGCTCTAAGAGTCTTAACATGACAGCAGATCGGGCGGACGTGCCACCAACTTCGCATGATCAATCACTGTTGTGCTCTGCTGTGCTGCAGCTGGGACGCATCATTGCGGCAAAGGGCGGTGTGGTGACTGCTGAGGAGATGGCGCCGTACCTCGATTTGCCGTCGGTATGTCCAATTGATATGTTGCAGCGATGTATGGGCTCCTGCTGCCGCTCCTCAGACATGTCATGTCTAACAAAGAAGTATATGGTATGGTTGAAAGATCCGCTAAGCTGTTGCCTTCAATTGCGCAGGGTGGCGCGCAGCCAGATGACGAGGGTTATGTCGTGCCAGCGCTGCTCAAGTTCGGTGGCCATCCTGAGGTGACATTGGTCATGAGTCGGCATTGGTGTATTTCTCAGTCCGTGCCACATCATACTGTTTGACAGGTTGGGTGTCAATCAATGACCTCATTGCTGGATCATCCATCTCATGACGCAGGTGGACGAGGGAGGCAACCTGCTGTACGTGTTCCCAGATCTGCAGCGCACTGGTGGCGCCGCCAATGTGCGTCTGTCCAGATTCCGTGTGCTGTGTGATATCTGCGCCATTGCTGTTTGTGTGCGCTTTGCTGCCCATGTCAGTGAACGTGCAGTTGTAACGATGCACTCGGCGCTTGACACTGCGTGTACACAAGCACAGGGACTGAAGTAGATGCCCTCAGGCAGGTTCATATCTGACTCTCAAGTTTCCATACTGCAGCAACGGGATGTAGTGGACCGGCTGCTGACCAAAGAGGAGTGGCGGCAGACTGATGCCGATGAGGGGCAGAAGGCTGGGACCATTGCCCTGGTGAGCTTCCGGCGGAATTCTCAAAACTTCCCTTCATCTATCCGCACTGGACCGCACTGCTCGGGATGAAGAGAGCCGACGAGCTGCTGTGGTCGCAGAGCAGCACAGGCATCTGCGCAGGGCACTGCCAACCTGGCTGGCATGACGTGGCTGGGCTGTCCTGCCGCACAGAATGTACAGTGGCAGAATTTTGGCTGAACGGACTTGTGGCCGGTTTGGTCGATGTAGCTCCTGCTGCAGGGAACTGCCAACCTGCTGGGCATGACGAGCTGTCCAGCTCTGCAATGGTTACAATAGTGAAACCCTGATTGAGAGAACTTGCGGCCGATGTGGCTCCTGCTGCAGGGCATCGCAAACCTGGTGGGTGTGACGTGGCTGTCGTCTCTGCTGCGGGATGCGTCCGTCAAGTACGCGCTCGCCAACAGCTCCCTGGGCTTTGTTGCCGCCGGCATGCCCTTCCTGCAGGTGCATCTTTACATCAGCCGGCCATGTCCATTCCAGCGTGCAATCGGAGTTTGCATGCTCTTCCATCAACAACATGACATGGCTTTCAAGAAGTCCCCAGTGGCAGTTGTGTGCTTGTGTGCTGGCTGATCTGTGTGCCGACCCTTCGCTGATGTGCATTCAGTGCCGCATCTGCTGCAGGCGTATGCAGTGGGCTTCTTCGCCATTCCGCTTGTGCGGTGGCTGCGCAACAAGTCGCGGAACGCCAAGATTGAGCAGGAGAATGCCGACCGGCGGCAGGTGCGGCAGTGAAAAGGGCCCTGTTGCTGTTGCCTTGCTTGTGTGGCGTTGATGTTCGACACCATGTGCAACCTGCACCATGCTTTGCAGGTGACGGCTGCCCCTCCGAGTACAGCTGCAATCTGCATCATGCTCTGCAGGTGACAACAGCCTCTCGATATGTTTTGTGACGCAGTGAAGGTTTTATGCTGAATTTGCAGGCGGCTGCGATGCTGGGGCGGCCGCGCCCCGCGCTGGACGCCAAGCTGCGGGCTGCGCGGCAGCTGGGCAGATCCTCCCAGCGCGTCATCTCCGACCGGGTACGCGTGCGCAGCAGGGATGGAGGAAAACCCTAAATTGCATCACCTTGCGGTGATGCTGCAGCAGTGCTTCATGTGCATCCACGTGTTTACTTCTAGGTCTCATCATATGGATGAGAGGTCGCACTGCGAGGCTATCCCGCCAAGACTTGACCTGTCGTCATGTGCAGGACATTGCATACCGGTCAGATCGCGCTTTTGCAGATCAGCGGCAGTCTGGCGGCCTTGATTGGGAGCTGGAGGTGAGAAGCCCATCTGATGGCACTGTATCACAGTGAACCAACACATGTGCTTAATATCGCCATGTCAAATGTCAAAGTTGCTGCGGTGTGATGGTCGGAAGGGAACGACTTGACATCTCGGCCAGGTGCTGACATCGAAGTGTGGTGCTTGCTGGCAGGACTTTGACAAGAGGCTGCAGCAACAGTCCCGAGACAGAACAAGGGGCTGAGGGAGCTCAGATGGCTGGAGTGATGAGACTGATTGTTTGCCCTCCATACAATTCGTGTCTGTGTATTACGCTCGACGCCAAGCCGCTGTTTTGAATGTACCGAGAGTGAAAGAGACATGCATCAGCGCCGAGATGTGAAGCCGCTCTGGGTGTGGTCAGAATTTACAATGTTGTCAGCATTGGCTTCACAAACTGATCAAAGCACCTCCCGCCTGAGCAGAGGGTCAGTGCACGGTCTCCCTTACGAATTCCCCCAACCAAACTCCGAATCAATAAACCGTTTGCTTGAGCGGTCATCTGGTGATGTGTCGTGCGTGAGATGGCTGCATTGTCCGAATCAAGCTTTGCAGAGTTGTCTACACGTGGCGCGCAGGCCGGCGGCAGAGGCTATAGCACTTTCCTAGCTTTGCGATGAGGCTGGCTCTGCTGCTGCTATTGTATGGCGCTGCATGTCGGCACATATGCGCGGTCCTTTGCTCCTTGTAAGTGGCAGCCTTCACTGTTGTGTGGTGGGGCTGGGTACCTCTAACCTTTCTCACGTCAAAGCTGTGACCCCTCCATGCCGTTGCTGCATGGCGCTCAGATGTAGGAGGACGGCTGGCGCCCAATGATGAAGGGCCGCTCCCGCAGCTTGGCATGCCCCATGCGGTCGCTGCCGTGCACACCCACCACCGTGCGGTACCTGCACCAGCAACCGCATTGCAGACTTCAATAGCACATGAGACGTTCGCTGCTATGGACCAGTACGCGGCACCTGCTCGAGTGTCCAACCGTCAGGCTTTAAGGGGGCATGTTTGTTGCTCGTTGCATGGACGGCAGACTGACAATGATCCAGATGCGAATTGCAAGAGGCACATTTGACAGACGAGATGATGATTCAGACGCTTGGGGCAGGCCTGAGACGCATGTCTCAATTTGGAAGCAGCCGGTGAAATGTGGCTGAGGCTCACCAGCAGACGGAGCCAATCCAGGCCACCACGATGCCAATGGCAAAACCCACAGCAGCCCACATGCCATACCACCGCTTCTGCTCATCTGCAGTGCGAGTGTTTGATGTTGCCATCAGTTTTCCGGCATTCACCGCAGCTTGAACATGATCAACTTGCATGAAGCAAGCACAGCATGAGCAGAGCGGCCTTTGGGTATGGACACCTTGCGGCTTCTGATGTGCACAGGTGGTCATGTTACAGATCACCTGTGAACGTGTCGTTGGCGGGGCACTTGGTGTTGACAGTGTTGGCCTTGACGGCTGCTGGCGATAGCTTGGTCACGGACACGCCTTCGCCATTCTCATCAAATGTGATGACGTTGTCCACCTGCGTCTGCGTAGCCGCCTGTGGCATGATACAGAGTGTCGAGTGTCAAACAAGTCATGGAGCGCTGTTCTCATTCACGTCCTAGCGTAGATCAGCTTGGATACCATGGTGATGGCTGTGCACAATCACATGTTATCCAAGCACTCTATGCTGTAATTCAATGCTGTGATTGTAAGACATTTGTGTGAGAACTGCGCACGTTCTTGCCCGTGCAGTTGCAGTTCTGGCCGCGCGGCGCGATGGCGCAGACGTCAAACACGCCGTCGGGCGCGACGTAGGGGCGGTAGTTGATGTACGAGTACAGGTGGTTGATCTCCTCCCCGTCCATGGTGCCCACCACGGAAATCTGCTTTAGCATCCTGCAGCGGCAGGCCGGACAGGCTCGGATGGAATATCACTTGTTGCCATTCAGCACCAGCTTTGCTGTATAATACACTGCTTTGCCTGACGTTTGAGTGACAGTCACATGTGTGTCAAGTGCCATGCAGACTGCAACCCGATCTGCAAGACTGTCGCTGTCCCGCACCTGTGGTAGTTCTCGCGCGCCACCAGCCACTCGTTGACCGGGAAGAAGAAGGAGACCTCGAAGGACGAGTTGCTCGCCTTGTTCTGAATCTTGCGGAACCACACCTCGCTTGGGATGCCACGTACTGACACATGCCCAGGCTCGAATGTTGGCTCGGAGTCTGGATCGTCGCCAGTGCCCTGGTGCAACAATGTGCGCCGCTAGTCAGACGCCAGCTGATAAGAACCCAAACTGACGTCCTGTGCCAGCTGACATGGGAGTGCAAGCTGGAGAACCGTGCGTGATATGAGGCATGCTCGGCGTGTGCAACAGCAGTCAACTCGAACACCATCTCACCTCAAACATGAGGAAGTTCTTGGTGCTGTACACCGCACCAGCAGAGTCGTCCACGAAGTTGGTCATGGACGGGATGAAGTCGCGCACCTGCTCTCAGGACAAGTTCTCTTATATAACAATCAAGCTGTGGCAGCAATGACACGCAAGTGCGGCGGAGCCCTAGTTTCACACTTGTGTGGACATTGCTGTGGTGCAGATTGCGCACCATTGAAGCCTTGCAAGAAGACGCCGTCCCAAACTGGTGGCAGGTGGACACTTGAAGGATGAGCTACTTGTGGCAGATGGACATGGGGCACTGGGCGGAGCACAAAGAGTGCGGCCCACCTGGCAGAGGCCCTGCGGGTAGGTGGTGTTGGCGGGGTAGATGATGGTGGTCTGCTTGGCGCTGTAGTCCTGCACCATGACGATGTCCGCAGCGTACGAGTGCAGGTCCACCCGCACCTTGTTCTGCAGGGAAGATACAAACTTGTCAATAAATCAACAGCGCGAGGGCGTCAGCAGCTTGGCTGTGTTCTTGAAGCTTGGCTCCACGCCTGTCGCTGCTGATGCGCACTCGGCGCCATGTTTGTGAGTTGAATGGACTCATGCTGCAGGTGGCATGGCGGTGCATCAGGTAGCCGATGTCCCGCAAGATGCTGCCTCGGACCAAGTACCTTCGACTCGGAGTACGTCTCCTTCTGCACGTAGGTGTAGCCCTGGTTAATAATGTTAGCCTCCACGGTGGACGACCACTCAGTGGGGAAGTCGGGGAATGGCGGGATCATGTCACAGCACGCCACCTGCAATCACCATAAATGCTGCATGTTGATACAGCAACAGCACAGGTAGGAGGCCTGTCAGTTCCTCAACTATGCCCATGAACATTTTAAGACACTGTCACCATCACCAACGGCCGGGAGTCTCACCATTGTGTTGCCATCGTACACTACAAAGGACTCCGTTTTGTCGTAGTCGATCAGGTAGTTCTTGGTCGTGGTGGATGTCTGCAGGCAACACAACATCTCAGTGTGATGATGCTGCAGCATGTTTGATTGCAGCTCAGTACACACGCACCACACCGTGTGCTAGCGTGGCCTACTAACAATGGGAGTGTATGTGCCGGCTTTAATGCACGGTCTGTTTGTATAGAAAGTTGAAGCGCACCCCGGTGTGGGTCGCCGAATCGATATTCAGCACGGCCTCCACATCAGAGTTTTCATTGCCAGCCTGCCGCAGATACACTGTGTCCTGGTCCAGCGGACTGAAGCAGGACTGCACAGCGAAAGAGCACAGGGTTAGCATCTACTGCGCTGCCGCGAGCAAAATTGCACCAGATTCTGAAGCACCCACTGTGCGGTTGGCTGCATCACAAGCCTCATGTGAGCTTGGGGATATATTCAACCTGACTATCCAAAGAATCAGCAGGAGTCGCAAGGAAGAAAGACAGTTCTGGTGTTATCCACAGCGCACCCCAGTGTGCAGGCGGGCGGTCAGCTGCGATGGCAGCTTGCCGCCGTGCGGGCTGATTTCCACCGTGTAGTTGATGCGCGTGTTCCCAGGTGCCCTGCAGTATTAAGATGTGCACCTCATGCTGGAATGTGCCCATTATCTGCTGGTGTATCGCATACAAAGCATCACTTGTGAAGAGATTTGAGGTGGTGGCATTGGCACGGGGGAGGCCACACACCAGGACGTAGGGTCCGCCTCCCGGAAGTTATTGGCAAAGGACACTTGCTGCGTCATCTCGATGGTGGCCGTCAGGTCCACCACGTCGAAGCCGCTGCCCTTGTACAGCTCCTTCAGCGTCGGGGAAGCCTTCATGTGGGCTGGGCAAGACGTCACCTGCGTCACATCGTGCCAACGCACCCTCGACCAGCATGATCTCTGCCCAGAGCAGCATACCGCCCACCCTTCCGTATGGAGAATCGGCCGTCATTTGCGGCATGGCCTGCTTAGAGCAACTGTGCAGCTCTGGACGCCGTCACAAAGTCAACTCTGCAACAGGGCAACCGTGGTGTGTAAGTCTCCTGTGGCATGCTGGAGGCACCTGCATGGCCTCAAAAATCTCACTTTGCTGTGTTTCAGAGAGACCGGCTGCAGGGTGTCGCTTTCTGCAGCATGCCACATTGCACTGGCGGCGAGCGCCGCAGCCACGAGCGCTCTGCTTTTACAGCGTTGCTCAGCGAGAGCCCGCCGTAGAAAGGTTCAAGATCTTCCAGTTAGACGGTGAGCGGATGGGTCGAATTGCAAAGCTACGACAGAGATCGGACCACGCTGCACAGCGACAACCTGGTGGCTGGGCGTGCAAACGGCTGACTCGATCCAAATCAGCTGCGGGCCCCTGAAAACTCTGCAAATGCTGCAGTAACATCCAGCGAGCCCAGCAGGAGCTGCGGAGGGGCCCCACATTGCACGCAGCACAGCAGCAAGAATCCGGCTGCCAGTACAAAAAGCGCGAGCCCTGGAATAGGCAACGATAATGCATGCCCTCACCGGCCGCTGCCACGCAACAGCTGCAGGAAAGATCAATCTCGTTCACCACAGAGCTGCGGCAGGAGTCATGCGAGACACCCACCAGGGAGTACAGCGGCTGGTCATCTGCAGGGTCTCCGTCAGTGAAGGTCGCCGGATCCTCCGCGCGCAGCCGCCGGTGCGGGTACCCTGCTGCGCAAGATACCAGTATAAGCCCAGTCACGGCGACGGCCAGCCACGCCGCACGCCGCTGCCTCCGCATGCTGGCCCTTGCACCGCGTAATCGCCAACGCTTCAAGATTTGAGTGGCGTGGCCCCGGCGCAATCCTCCGGCTGGCACCCCACTCTAACGCTGAGTATCACAGCACTCGGTGTTACCTGGTGCAAGCAAGACCTTCCGCTGCCCAGTGTGGCTGACCAGGTCGTCAGCGTTGCCCAAACCCTTGATCGTCAGCAAGACTCAGAGTCCGGCAGTAGCGCCGGGTTCCTTGATGCCTTAACCTGAAGCTACTCGAACGGCCAGAGGATTAGCACAGCGATGCTGCATGGAGGTGCAGTTGCAGTTCACATGTTCTATAGCAGCCCTGGCAGGCTCTAGAGGGCAGCAGTTGAGGTGTATATGCGACGGAGCTTGAGCTCGAGCAGCTGCGCTGATTGACGCCAGCAGAGCATAAGTCAACCTGTGCTTCGACGTGTCGTTGGTGGCCGTGTCCACAGCAGAATCATCCGTCACACATCACAAACGAACACTTGACATCAGCTCGGATTCGATACTGCCTCGCCATGCATACACAGCTGGGGCCAGGCAGCACATGCATTCCCAGCAGATGTCTCCGCCAGCCGGCAGCGCCTAGCCCAGCTGGTCACAGTTGCAGACTCCCGACGGCTGCAGAACGGCTTGCAGCTGATGGGCAGGCGCCATGCAGGAAGCTGACGTCGCAGCGGCAGCGCACACCAATTTGCAGCAGCAGGCAAGCGCGGCATCTGCGATTGAGGTGTAGAGCCAGCGGCGATGACAGCGGCAATGAGACCCCGGTGCAGGATCGCATCAAGAACACTTTGAGTGGGCTGGATGCTCTGCTGGGCATCGACCCAGAGGAGGAGGAGCGGAAAAAGGTGCTTAATTCAACACATTCGGCGCTGATCTCAGCCAGCATGCATGTGCTTGCAGCAGAGCACGAGTGTCTTGCATGCGCCAACACACAGCGGTGTTGTCGACCTTCAGACCACCCCGTCTCCTTGTTGACAGTGTCACATGATCTGGATCGCAGCGGAAGGACGAAGAAGAGGAGCGGGTAAAGTCCGCTGCAAAGCGCGCTCAGGACGAGGCAGCCCGCTCAACATCGTCAACGTCGTCCGTGGACATCTCATTCAGTGACGATGTGATGGAGAAGATTCGTAAGGCTGAGGAGCAGCGGGAAAAGGCGCGCAAGGAGGGGCAGCCAGGCAGCAATGAGGACAAGGCCAAGGCCAACTCGGAGATTGTAAGTTCATGCCTGCTCTGGCGCAATCACTGCGGCATGGTCACTGCCAACAGAACAAGGCACTTTGGTATGTCATGCCTGTCGCACCTCTGCCTGTTGTGCCCTTCTCAACATTGGGCACTGCTGTGGCAGGCCAAGATCATCGAAATGGGCAAGCGCTTTGCTGAGAAGCAGGAGAAGGGTGGGAATGACAAGGACCTTGAAATCGATGGTGAGCACTCTGCTTGCTTCCTTGCATCATGCATGCAAGATGTCGTGGTCTATTTCTTGCGACCAGCAGGGTCTGAGATGCTACTGGACGACCCATCACATCTGCTGTGACACATCCCTGCACCTTCCACAGAGGTTTGTCCCACAATGCAGAGGAGAAACTGCGGCAGGAGCTGGAGGGCATGCTTCGGCCAGCAGAGCTGGACCGTGCGGACGTGGACGTCATCCGCAGGGAGGTGTTCACCAGCAGCACCTTCTACGTCACCAACATCACCCAGGTGAGCACTGCTTGGCTGTTTTGCGCATGAGCGCACAAGACAGCGCCTCTGGTGACAGAAGGGCTGCATGAGCCGCCAAACAACGGTGGCACCCATAGCGTGTGTATGCTGCAATGCGCATGGTCGTGGAAGCCCATGCGCTGATGGGCTTTGCCGCTTCTGCCTTCAGATCGGCGACTTGGCGGCGCCGAACGCTCCGGCCAGCCTCAATGGCAATGCACCAGGCGTGTTCGTCCAGGGTACGCTGCGCATGCCGCGGGAAAAGCTTTTCGAAGCCATTCAGACCAGCCTGAAGCAGAAATTTGGTGAGTGCATGACAAACTCGCTCTCCCTGTTCTACAGGAAGATACAAAGCATCACGAGCGGTTGGAGTGACAGGATTGCATACGGAGGCTGTGCCCTGAACAAGACATTGATGCGGTGTGCAGGCGACAAGTATGAGCTGTTCATGACGCCGGATTTGTCAGAGGAGGGTGACGACCCCCGCGGCGGCCCCCGCATTGCTTTCCAGGTGCTGCTGTGCTACAAACTCTGCTCAGCTGTTCACAATCAAGGATATTCTCACACATACCCCAGCACGCATCACATTGGCAGACATAGGACAGCAGACGAATGCCATGTGCGACCTCAGGCCCTTGCTCGAATGTCTGCCTTTGAAAAGGCAACACTTCAGGCAAAATTGTACCATATGTTTATCACTTGCAGATCATTGTGGGCGAGGCGTGCCGGCCGAAGACGGCAAAAGGGTGGCAGAACCTGTTTGCGCTGGCGCTGGCGCTGTTGACAGCCGGCTCGTGCCTACAGCTGGGCCTGTCCTCCAATGTTTCCTTGCTGCCGGCGGTGAGCTGCTCAGGCATGCGGTGTCCAAGTGGCAGTAGTTTCTGTAGCGCCTTGGCATCCGGCACTGGCGTAGATAACAAGCTGCCGCATGTCCACACTGTGTTCCCAGCCGTCCTGGCTGCTACTGTCTGCTGCGCCGCTTGCGCAAGCAGCTCCGCCGCTTTCTACCTCTGACTCGTGAGCGCTTTGATGCTGCACAGGAGACGCTGCAGTGGCTCAGCAACCCCGCCAGCCAGATCGACCCCAATGTGCCGCCGCCGGGGCTGGAGAACTGGGACCCGGCCCCCTACCTGGCGGCATCGCTGCCCATCAGCATCTCAGTCTTCGTGACACAGATAACCCACGAGGTTGGCCACAGGGTCATGGCAGCACTGCGGAAGGTGAGGGATCTGGCAGATGCTGTTTGATGTGCCTGCGTACTGTCGGTACCTCCAATAACACCTTGCAACCACCTTTGCTGACATGCCCAGCACTACAGGCGTTCTGCAACCTCAGCTTCGTCCAGTCACACAATATTGCAATTAGCAGTGTTAACACAAAAGGGTTCCCGCCGCAATCGACGTACACTCATCTGGCGTGCAGGTCAAAGTGGGGCCGTCGTTCCTGATCCCCAACGGCGCCGTTGGCACCTTTGGCTCGGTGATGCCGTTCCGCAGCATGGTGCCCAAGCGGTCGGACCTGTTTGACGTGGCCGTCGCGGGCCCAGCCGCCGGCGCCGCTGTGGCGGCCGGCCTCTTCCTTGCGGGCCTCGCCTTCTCAGCCGGCGGCCAGGTGGGCTGTGCCTGCTGCCAGTGCACAACAGCAGTACAGCATACATACAGCAGCATAGGGCTGTTTGGGTCCATCCCCGTTGCGGCGCTGTCGGTGCAGTGACAGTTCACAGTGGAGTGGACACAAGCTCGCCACACAAGCGAAGCGGGCGTCGAATGGTTTTCCACCCATGAGGCTTCAACTGGCGCAGGAGGGCCTGGTCTCTGTGCCGACGCAGTTCTTCCAGAGCAGCCTGGCACTCGGCAGCCTCATCCAGGTGCGCCGGAACACTCATCTGTGCACAGCAGTGCATGTGCATGTGCAACGCTTCGCTATGTCGCGCCTTCGCCGCAGCTGTGCTGACCCCGCTCTTGAAGGTCACACATGCTGCAGAAGCCTCCTCAGATATTATTGACAGCATACACAAGCTGTGGCTTGTTGCAGGCGGTGCTGGGGGAGAAAGCGCTGTCTGGGGCCAGTGTGAGCGTGCACCCGTTCGTGGTAGCGGGGTGGGCGGGGCTGGTGTCAACCTCCCTCAACCTGCTGCCCGTTGGCAGCATCGACGGCGGCCGCATCGTGCAGGTGCTGTCACACGCTTCCATGGCCGCCATCTGGCAGCATGCAAACCACGCCTGGCCTGGTCAACCATCCAGCGCTGGTGGAAATGGGTCGGCCTAAGCACTGGTCAGGGTAGCAATCAACAGGCAATGTGCATCTGAGCCACGCCTTGTGCATATTGGATTTTTACCCAGGCTTTCGATGCATGAATGCATTTTCGCTCCAGGGTGCATTTGGGCGGGCGGCGCTGGGCATCACCAGTCTGTTCACGTACATCGGGCTGGGGCTGGGGGTGCTGGGCTCCGCGCTGGCGCTGCCCTTCGGGCTGTACATCCTCATTGTGCAGCGCTCCCCGGAGGCCGTGCTCCAGGACAGCGTCACCCCGCCCTCCTCCAGCCGCCAGGTAGGTTATTGACCCAGTCCTATGCAGATACTGCAAATTGAAGCAGAAAAGATCACAGGTGTGGCTCAGGGGAAGCGTCACCCCGCCCTCCTCCAGCCGCCGGGTGCGCTGCTGGTTTTGAGCCGATGCACAGTCATTCAATATGAGGCAAGTCATCAGCATGCGCAGCTTCTGGACAGCGTGACCCCGCCCTCCTCCAGCCGCCAGGTGTGCTTCTGGCTCGATGAAGCGAAGTCGTTTGGTTTGAGGCGAGAAGTGATCAGCACGTGTGGCTCCAGGACAGCATCACCTCGCCCTTGTCCAGCCACCAGGTACGTCATGGGCCCAATCCTGTGCAACGCACTTCACATTTGAGCAAGGAAATAGGGTTATGGGGCGGCTCAGGGGCAGCGTCACCCGGCCCTCCTCCAGCTGCCAGGTACGGCACCGCCGACTGACGTGAGACTGTTGTTCATACTTCATGTCAGGATCTGGGATGCGCATCTGCGCTTCGCACTTGGTGCAGAGTGACTGTGGCAATGGGGTTGCGTCCCATTCTGCCTGCACTTCATCAACAGGATTCTCTGAGTCTCGCTTATTGCTGTGTGTGTCTGAGTGCCAGATGCTGATGTGGCTGGCTCATGACACGGGTAATCAACTCCTTACAGGTGGCTGCAGCAGCGCTCATTTTTGCAGCCATCCTGGTGCTGCTGCCGATGGCACCAGCTGGCTTCTCAGACGACATCGCATCGCAGTCCAACCTCTTCCTGTGAGGCCACTCATAGGGCAGAGAAGGGTCTTGGACTTCCTGCTCAGCAACCTGCTGATAGTCACCTGCACTGGCTAGACATGGAGTGGCCTGCAACCTGAGGCAGCAGTATCCATGAGAATGAACCCAGAACATAGGCTTCACGCATGCAGCCACCAAGCAGCTTGTGTGCATATGCCTGACCGAGGGTGCTGTTGACACTGCACACTGGCAAGAGCAGGAAGCCGCATTGGATCAATTTTGACGGCAGCCGCGGACAGATGTAGACACGTCTGTGCAGGCTTCTTGCAGTGGTTGAGGGTTTTTGTTTCAACATTTCAGCGGCTTTGAGGGAGGTGCGATGATTGCGTTGTATAATGAGACAAGCTGCTTGATGCCGAAGATCAAAGTCCAGATGCATCACCATTACACAGTGTCACTCTGGGTACTATCCAGATGTCGGCCTTCTTCTGCAAGGCAACACAGTACCAATTGCCGCAACAGCTGGATCACAGCCGGCCAGATTACCTGTGATGCTGCAGATGATACCGTAGCCGACCTTGCAGTCTCCAAAGTCAATGCACGAGCATCATGCCCACCAGCTCTCTACGAATGCACACGTAACTGTCTGCAGCTACACTTGCACGTTTGGCGCTTGCTCAAGTGCCGTGACCTGCCCACGTCAAAAACTCCCCTCAATGTGCATGTGCCAAGCTCATGCCTCGACAGTCCCCAACAATGCGCTGCCTCTGCAACGCTATCTGAATTCTAGGCTGCTGCCGGGTGTCCTGCGCTTCGCCGCCAGCCTTTGATGATTGTATCACAGTCCGTGGACCTAGGGCTTGGGCTCGCCAATGTGCCACCAGGCCTTGTTTAGCGCTCGCTGCAGGTCCGGGTTGCGGACGGCCGCCCGCGCCCTGTAGCTTTCCCGGAAGCGTGACAGCTTGCCCGCCGAAAGCCACTGCAGGGTGCAGCAATGTGGATGTGGGGTGGGATCAAAGAGATGGCTCAGCATTTTCAGCCTGACTTGCAATGTTCGGACTGCCGATGTTGGAGCATGATTTGCCATGTCAGATTTGTGATGTCAAGGGGATCGTTCTGTGCATGCCAAATGGTCCTCACCTGAAAGTCTTCGGTGCCGAAGAACACCACGAACACAGGCCGCTGCATAGTGGGCTCAAGGATGTCCCATGCGTCTTGCGACGGCTGCTGCACCTGTGCACAGCCAAAATGCAGTGTTTGTTGCAGCACAGAACCCACAAAACCTAGCACATTCAGTCCCTTGTAAATCTCACCATATGAGCAAAGCAGCGCCACTGAACTTTTTGATTGAGTTGACACAGATCCGACATATAGGCACCTGTGCAGGCCAGTGCGGATAGCCCGGCATCTTGGCCCACACGATCTGGCCCTCCCGGAAGCCGTGCCACTGGCCGCTGCCAAAGCCGCCGAGCGGCTGGCCGTCGGCCGCCGCCCTGCTGAGGACCGGCGGCGGCGAGGGCTGCCGGCCGCTGCTGCCGCCCATGCTGCCGCCGCCACCGCTGCCACCAGCTCCTGCCCTGCCGGCTGCGGCAGGGGTCGAGCGGCCCACTTGGCCGCCGCCAGGTGGCGCCGTCCGGCTGAGGTTGCTGGCGGCGGGCTTGGCGGCCGGTCGCGGGGACGGGGACGCGGACGGCCCAGGCGACGCCCGCTTGGGGACCGAGGCCCTCGCCGCCTCCGGCGAGCCCTTCCGCTTGATGCCGGCCTTGCCACCATTCGGTGCTGCAGCAGGCGGGCCGCCCCCCGCTGCAGGTGCCAGCGCGGAAGACGAGGGTTTGCGGCCCAGATTGCTGCTGCCGGCGCGGCCTGCCGTCTGAGCCGCGGGCTTTGCCGACCTGGAAGCCTGCAGCGGTGAAGGCGAGGGGCTGTGGCGGACGCCGGAGGGCTGAGGTGGCGTCGTCGCTCGGTGCACCTGCGGCGACGAGGGGGCAGAACGAGGCACGCTGCCGCTGCGTGCCCTTGCCGCCCCGCCGCCGGCTGCTGTTGCCGGGCGCTGCTGCACTGCCGGGGACGCCTCCCGTCGGGGGGAGGCGGTGATGGGGGTGGCCTCCTCGGCAAGCCAGTCGACTGGCTTCGGCCGCGGCTTGGCCTGCGGACGCTGCTGTACTGCCGGGGATGCCTCCCGCCGGGGGGAGGCAGTGATGGGAGTGGCCTCCTCAGCAAGCCAGTCGACTGGCTTCGGCCGCGGCTTGGCCTGCGGACGCGCCTGCAGCCGCGGCTTTGGCGGTGGTGGTGCCTGCTGCTGTGTTTGCACGCGGTGCTGGGGCGCCTGCCCATGAAGTGGCTGCTGTAATGTTGGCTGTGATGCCGGCTGTGCATACTGGCACGACGTCCTTGATGTCTGAGACTGCGGCCCGATCTTCTGCTGGGCTTGCGCCTTGGCAGCGGCTTCCACAGCGTCCGCAGTGGCAAGCTCCTGGCTGGGGGGCCAGGCTGATGAGGTTGGCTGCGGCGCCCTGCTGGGTTGCCTGTGAAAAGTAAGGTTCGTGCGAGGTGAGGTGACTGTGACAAGTGAGACGCCAGCAGCTGCTTGTTGAGTCGGCAGCACCAGAGTGTGCACAGCCCAACAGGCTGCGTGCACATGCAAGCTTTCCTTCAGTAGCATGCTTAGTGCAGCACCTGTAGGGCTCGGCGTGCAGCATGGGCGCACAGCCGTCGCTGACGCTGCCCGGGCTGGGCACGTCCATCAGCGCTGCCTCCTGTGTGGAGCAGCCCTCTGAGCTGCGCCCGCCCGGCGTCGCCGCCTGCTCCCACCACGGGTGCGCATCACCCTCCCTCCGCTGCAGAGTGAAACAGCATTCGCTACAAAAAACAGCTATGGGCGCGTGACCATTCGTTGCAACCAACACCTTTTGGCACGTGGCCATGTCACACTTCTGCTACTCTTGGTGTCTGGTCTAGTAGGTTCTGCAGGTTCTCCTCTTCAGCCTGCCGACCAGCAGAGGGGCATGCCAGATCAGGCAGGGGCAGATTCTATCTGGATAGACATCAACCACACGCAATCTCTCGTGGACTGAGCAGCACATAGTTATAACATAATTGCGCAGGCGTCACGCATGGCAGCATCAGCAAGATGCAGGTTGCCAACCTTTGAATTGAGGTGGAGGCTAGGCGGCCATGTGTCGGTCGCTGTGGGATGTTGTGGAGCCTCAGCCAGCTCGCCAGGCGTTGCATGCGCGCCTGCCAATGTCTCATCGACCCAGCTGCCTGCATACATCGGTGGTGCATGCCGTCAGAGGACTGTTCAACCATCTGGTTGCAAAAAGCAATCTGCGCCTTCGGAGGGTGGCTCGGGTTTCTGTGGCTGCGGATGCATGCAGCGCAAACCGGGACTGTGCATAGACTAGAGTACACGGCTTACCGAGGGGAGACAGGCAGTCCTCCATCTCACGGGACAGAAAGTCCACCAGATCAGCAGGCAGCCCGGGCGTCTGCTGAGCATCCTCGCCACCATTCCTGCCGCCGGTGTTCAGCGGCTTGAGGCCGCTTGATGGCTGGACCACATCGGCTGCTGCGACGGAACGCAAAGTGCATCAGACTATGCCCATCGATGTGCGCCAACGCCGGACATCAGTGCCAAACAAGACAGAAGGTCTATGACAATGCGCGCCAGACAGGCAGCTGCTGTATTGCTGCCCGCACGCTGTCCGCCGCCACGGCCATCTGAAATCGACCTCATATGCATTGGCATGTGATGTCTGCAAGAGGCGGGTGTCTGGGAGCAGCGCCCGTGAAACACGCGGCTGGCTTCTGGCAGAGTCTGTCGTGCGCAGACAACGTGACGGCTCACCCGTTGTCGCGCCGCGCGCTGGCGTGGATATTTCAACCAGCTTCGTGCCCTTGAACATGATGCGGAGCTTCTGGGCCTTGACCGGCTCCACTGTTGCCGCTGCCATCGTCACCAGCCCTGCACACCCACAACACAAATATGTTTCAAAAAGCCCGGCATCAATGCGCGCAGCATGTACGTTTGAGTCAGTGGACATCACATACCCTGTGAGTGCTGCGATCCGCGCAGCGGGCGCTGCTGCTGCTCCCGAAACTGATAGAGCAGCCAGCCCCCGGGCAGAAGGACTGTCAATGGCACAGCAGCTCCGCCCGCGTCGTAAGTATGTCAACAGTGGTTGTGAGATTGTCAACTCAGCACAGCAACTGTCCCACGTTCGCCAAAGCGGACTGGGGCCCGATGCCAACCTATTCCGAGTCTCCGTCACCAAGCTGGTCCGAACAGCAGCAGGGCAGGTCCGATTCAGTAGTCTGAATCGAGGATGCAGGTCGGCCAATAGACGAGAGCTGCGGCCAACGCCCGGCACAGGGCTGGTCTTACCAGAGTGAGCTTCCTGAAACGGCCTCGATGATCGGGCAGTTTTACACGTGGCAGGACATCTCAGATGTGAGGGGTTCGCATGTCTCGGTGGGACCTTTCCAGGTTCATGCCTTTCTGCTCAGGAGTTCGTGCCAGCTAGCGCGATTGCCGCCAGCCTCGTTGCCACACTGGACAACGCTTCCAGCGGTGACCACGTTGTTCAATCAGGCGAACACTGCGACATCCGCATCCAGCTGTGTCGCGCAGCTCTGCCAAAACCGCCGCCGCACAGGGTCCGCAGCCACCAACTCCTGCCAGAGGGCGGCGGCATGTGCTGCGGCGGCGCCCGCCACCTCTGCGATTTGCTCTTGGCTGGCAACCCGGGCGCGTGCGGCATACATGTCAGCGAGCAGAGCCAGTGCGCCGCTGCATGACAGCTCCTCCAACAACACCTGCATGCAAGCGCCTCGCGGGTCGTGGTGACATTGACTGCACGAGGTTGCTTACATACTGCATGCGCCCGTGCTTGGGACATTGTGCTTGCTTGCATGCATATGAACCAACAAACAGTCCAGAGTGCATTTGAAAACCACTCCAGACCAGCATTGCAAATTGCCACACGATAGTTGTTAGCTGACTGCACCCACCTCATTGCACAGCTGCGGGATGCGTGCATCGTGCAGCCACGCAGCATCACCCCCAGGCAGCACTAGCAGTCCGCGCAAGTAGTTCCAGGCGCTGTTGTTGTCAGCAGCCCGGCGCAGCTGCTGTGCAACATACGTCAGCTCCCGCTCTGCTACACCTTCATAGGCCAGCTCGCTGTCGCTGCCACCGCTGCCGCCTGCCGCAAACAGTGATGCCCTGCACCCAGGCACACACTTGTGCTCAAATTGCCTCCGTGCACAACAAACGAGCTGCCACAACATCGTAGCAGAGCAGCAATCTCCGGAGCGAAGTGGGCAGCATACTTCACACTGCTTCGTGGCCATGGGTTGGGCACACCTGTGGCGCAGCACGAAGAAGCGCTGGGCCCAGGCGCTGTTGTTGCGCACATCCTCCTTGATGTGCAGAGCAACAAATTGCAGCTCTGCCTCCCACATGCCCTCCAGGCTGCCGCCACCTCTGGTGCCAGTGCCAATGCCATCGCCAGTGTCAGGGGCTGCTGCTGCAGTTGCTGGCTGCGCATGCGCTGCATTGGCAGCGTCGCTGCCGCTGGCGGCAGCGCTGGGGCTGATGGCATCATGCCCCTCGTGCTGGGGGTCAGGCGCAGCAAGGCCCGTGCCCGCTGGCGCGGCTGCCGCAGCATCTGCTGCCACCAGCACAGCCTGGCGGTGTGCCCAGGCGTGGTAGTTCTTGGGCTCCACCGTCAGGCAATCTGCCGTAAAGCGCAGCTCCTGCACCACGCGATTCGACATTAGGGTTTAGGGTCTCTAGCTCGTAGCGAGATGCACACGCAACCCCTCTGCTGAGCAGCCACATGTGAGTGACGCAGAAACCCTGATTCTTGCCGTTAGTCAAGCATCCCAAGCCGCATGCGCACACGCAGGCAGCATTTGCATGGGCTGCGAAGCTTCATCATCTGCAAGGAGGAAGCGCAGCTGTACCTCGGCAAAGTCAGGGTCCCCGAGCTCCAGGGCCACCCGCCGGCGGTGGTTCCACAGCTGGTAGTTCTTGGCGCCTGCGAGGGTGCAGGCGCGCAGGAACGCCATCTCTGCGGCCTTGGTGCCGTGCCCAGCGCACAGGCAGCGCCAGCGGCAGATCCACGCTGTGTAGTTGGCTGCATTGTCGTCGATGACCTGCAACCCGAATGAGATTGTCAGCCGTGCATTGATGACGTGCTGCTGTGCCTTGCTGTCAACATCAGGGATTGGACTGATTGTGATCGTCCTGAGTGGCAGTAGGCTGCACTGCGCACCAGCTGAAGATGATCAGCATGTACACCACAGGGACTGAAACATATGCAGCCTCCAGAAACTCTTCGTGAGTCTCGGAAGTGCACCTGTGCCGTCAGCCGCAGCGCCCGATCGCTGACCTCCCCCGCAGCGACGAGCGCATATAGGTACTCCAGCCGCCGGCGTGCATCGTCACTGTACTGTATTGCCACCACGGGACGCCGCGATTCCCGCAGATATAGCGGCTGCACGTCCGCATAGGTCGGGTCCGCCGACAGCGGTAGCACGACGGCACCTTCGCCAGCTTCGTCCTCGTCGCCGGAGGGCGGATCCAGCTCCTGGATCATGGCTGCGGCTGCGGACTCTGCTGCAGGCGTGGCTGTGGGTGCGCCTGTGAACAGATCTGGCAACTCTGGGGCCGCACTGCTGGCGGCTGGGGTTGTGGAGTTAGGAGGCAGGGGCATGCGGATCCGCGAGCCGGCAGCAGAGCGCCGCCGGCCGCGGCAGCCCCTGCCGCGCACCGCAGCTGCGCCAAACAGTCGCTACTGATGTGCCAAGAGAGGATGCCGGAGCAGCAGCTGTGCCGGCAGGGGGTGCAACTGCCTATCACCGAGGCAGGTAGCGTGGCGCCTCCCACTTCCAGCTGCATGCCGCACATGCCCAACAGGAACGCCGTCAGACTGATGCGTATCGAAGATTGACGACACAATCGAGGGAGTTTCAGGATTGGCGTGGACAGCCAGCAGCATACTTGTCCTGCTTGATGGCGTCAAGGTAGCCCCGCAGCTCCGACAACATCTGCTGATGCTCAACTGCATGTGCATCAAAACAAACGTATCATTATGTATAAGGCGTGCAAGATATCAAAGTACATGCATGCAAGTGTTGTGAGAGCCTCACGGTCTTGCGGGGATACAGGCTGAGGTGAGCGCGATTGCGCGGGTTGTTGCGCAGATCCTGCAGGGCGACAGCTATGCGCTCAGTAACAGCACCGCAAAAGGGATGAATCCTCGGGTTTGAAACGTTACAGTTGCCCATGTGCCAATGTCGCGTGACACACACCTTGCGAATCTGTTTCGATGGGCACTGCGGTGTCAGCTTGCTGGCCCGTCTGTTGGTGCTGTTGCGCTGCGTCAGCCATAGGAAGCTTATGAAGGCATGACAATCATGTATACAGAGGAACGGAAATGCGCAACGTGACGGGAGTCGTATTTTGGTGCATGTGAAATGTTGGGGTGCGCTCCAGTACGCAACCCTGTTGCACAGCAGGAAATAGAGTCTGCCGGTCACTGCAACAATTTGCCACTTGAATGATGTCGCATGCACAGCAGCACTTCACACAGACAATGCCTCTCTGCAGACCCTCCAACACAGCCGTGCCATCCCCACTGGCTTCCGCTACCCGCGACATGCGATGACCTGGAGCAGCATGTGAGGAAAGCTTCAGCCTTGAGCTGACTGCTCGCCTAGGCTCAGGCACAGAGTACACATATCTGTTTGCGAGTATTACCTCATATCTGAGGCAGACTGATGTGTGCCACACCTTTGCAAGTGCGGGGCAGGAGCTGCAGAATCGCCAATCAATGGTACCAGCCTTCAATGCTGAGGCTCTTCAGGCAGCTGCATCGTCCCGTCCGGCGCTGTCCATCGAACTACCTTCCGCTCGTCGATCTACGGCAACCCTCAAAGAAGTCAGGAATGGTGTATAGGCGTGCGCTCATCTGCATGTTGCAGCCTCGGCCTTGTCACACATGCATCAACAGACCTTGTTACTCATAGTCAAAACCAGGCTCACCGCCATATGTGTGAGGCAGGCTGGGCTGGAATAATCTGGTGCAGGCGGCTCAAGTATGCTGACGATCAGCAGCCGCTTCTTCACCTGCGTGTGCCACAGGCACCGTACGTGGCAGCTTGATATTTCGCAAGCAGCCATCACTAGCATGTCAGCAGACACAGATGCACCACGTGGGCATGGGCCTGTAAATATCAGGGCAATAATCATAGGGGCAGCTCAGGGCTCAGCACAGCACTGCCCACCTGCACATTGACACGGTTGGTGATGCTAACCTCCCGCCACTCTAGGCTGTTGCCACTGTTTGGCATCGCCGTCCGCACAATCACCGTGTGCTCGGCGTGCACCTGAGACCAGTGCACGGACCCCATCTAGGCTGCTGAGATTTGATGGTCATTGGCTGCCTATTTGCACCGCTGACTGGTCCTGCTGCTGAGATCTATGGTCACGCCCGCTGTGGTGGGCTCACCTCCGACCGGTGCGCTCGGTATATGACATAGTGTGCACCAAAGTCCAGACCATTGCGCACGAACCAGCCCTTTAGAAACAACAGTCGGCATCATTCGCTTGAAACCCACTGTCTGGCTGAGCAAACGCATGTAAGAGGCTCATGAGCTGCACTGCAGACATTGGTGCAGTCCAGGCCATTGCTGTTGCCGATCTCACCTTGCTCCTGTAGTGCAGGTAGCAGGCGTACAGGTGTGCGAAGCCTGGCAGCATGTCCACACAGTACCTCCAGAACGCCTGCGGCACTGAGTTGGTATGTATTGGGTGCCCGCAGCATTGCGGCAGCCAGTACCACTGGCAGACAGTCAACAAACCCGCATCCGGCAAACTAGCACCCCGTGAACACACCACTGCTGTTGCTGGAGATGCTCAGCCATTGGGCCCTGTATGAGGCTGGGAGCTCACATCCGTTGACAGCTCCTCGCCGCCTGGCGCCACAGCCGTGAGGCACCCCAGTGCGTGCGCCGCAAAGAAGGCGTCCACCAGTGGCAGCTGCAGCAGCGACGGCCACCGCAGAGCCCGCCGCTCGTATACTGTCAGCTGCAAACCACCAGGACCGCCAAGGTCAGCCACCCCGGACCCGCAAGTTCTCAAGGAAGCACATCCGTAGGCACAGCCACCCAGCTACCCATCCCACTGCAGCATGGCCGGCCCTAATGGCGATCGTGAACAGGTGATTCCAGTTAGGTGCGTGACGTATAAGCCACATGATGGACAAGGTTGTGCACACCTGGGGGTTGATCGTCGAGGGGTGCGGGTCGCCAATGTCGCAGCTTTGGTACAGGTGCGCTGCATCATGATCCACCTCCAGATTCAGGAACTGCCCCTCCAGCTGGCCTTTCAATGACGTCTTGCTGAGGTTGATCAGCGCCTGCGATCATGCATGCTCCCTTTCGCCAAGTCCATGCATGTTGCCGCACTTTGCACCACTGCAGCCACTCTGCTGCGCAGTCACACCTGCCGCAGAGGGATCAGCACAGGGCCCCTGCGCCGCTTCTTCTTACTGTGAGGTCGGCCAGGCGGCAACATGGCAGCCTCTACTACACACTATAGGGACCTTGAAAGCCGCGCACTGACGAAATTGATGCTGTGGGTTACGCTGCCAAGTAGCTTGTGCAGAGCCCCTCAACTGGTCTTGCGCTCAGGTTCACGAACGCTAGGACGCAACATGGGAAGAGGTGCAAGTTAAGTTGCATAGCAACTCATGGACGCAAGCCTTGGATGCCGAGACTCTGGCAACAGGATGCACTCGCAACTGCATCTGCTGTCGTCCGATTATGCTGCTGTTTGCAACTGTTGACAGTGCCAGTGGCAGGTTTCGTCGGCGGCCCATGCACGCAGTATGGCGGCCTATAAGGCTCGCATCAGCCCCTCAAAACCGGCGGCCGCAGGCTCTGGGCGCACTGCGGGCGCCACCTGCATGCCAGCTGTCGAGCCGGCGCCTGCAGAGACGCTGCTGAGCATCGGCGCCGACGCGCGTGAAGCGGTTCTGTCGCACCTCAACGCCGCCGAGCTATGCCAATGCCAGCTGGTGTGCAAGGGGCTGCGTGACGCGGCATGCAGCGACAGCCTGTGGCGCCGGCTGTGCCAGCGCACCTGGCAAGAGGCAGATCCACGGACGTGGCTGACGTCAGGTCAGTCAACAGCAGGCAACAGGTCCAGCAATCACGACAGCAACACAAGCGGCAGAGCTGCGCCTCACGTCACCGGCCCCTTCACATGCTACAGGCAGCTGTACCCTGCGCTGCTGTGGTACGATGGCCTGATTGGAGTGTGGCGGCCAGCAGCTGGGCGGGACGACTCGCTGTTCAGCTTCCGCTGGGGCAGCGGCTGCGTTGAGGCCCACTGCTTCACATACAGCCAGAGCAGCAGCGGCGCGCAGACGTCTTTGTCCGTCAGCCTCGGCGGCGGCGGCAGCGATGCGTGGGTGTCGGACCTGAGGGCCGACAAGTGCACGCTGGCGATTGCACCGCCGCGTCGACTGCACCGCTCGCCATCGCAAGGAGCGCAGGCAGCGGCTGCTGTAGCCGCCAATAGGGTGATTGCCGGGCTGATGGTAATCTCAATCACAGCAGGATGTCTGAGGTGCTGCCTCAGGCGATTTGCACCTGAGCACGTGAATTGTGTGGACATTGCAACGGTGTGCCCCATTTAGTGACGATGTCATCACTTGCTGGGCCCAGGCCGCGGATACTGCCTTGTTCGGGACCAGCCCAAAGGGCAGCTTCAACCACGAGATGGCGCACTGGATGGAGGTGAGCACCGCTGCACTGCTGCGGACGATTTGTCCTCCCGATGCATGTGCTCATGTCGCCAGTCCGGATGCCAGGAAACAGCTGTGATGGTGATGTTGCGGTGATTCTATTGCGCAGAGCAACATTGCAAAGCCCAGGAGGCGCAACAGCAGGGGCACGCCCCAGGGTGAATTCTTTCTCACTGTGGCCACTGCTCAGCTGGCCCGGTTGCAACTGACTGATGTCCTCGTTGACATCCACGCGTTTGCACATCTGAGGGCACCAGCAAAGTCGCCACTTGTCACATCTGCGTCCGCAGGGCCACCTATGCCGATGCTGCACCACCTGCTGCGTGTGCACCGCCCCATGCCATCCCGGAAGCACACGCTGGCGGGGCTGTGGCGCGGCCGGGACCTGGATGACGCCTCCAACTCATCCGTCATCATCCGCGTGGAGTACAGCTTCGCTGGCCACGCCGCACAGATCGTTGCCACCCAGGTGAGCGGGCCTCTCAGCTTCTTCAATGCCCATCTCCTGTGAAATCATAGAGCAAGCCCCACTCTATCACCAGTGGAAGTCGCTGTTCCCTGAAGTCGTGGCACATGGACCATCACGATGCATACACGACCAACACACTTGTGTGACATCGACTGGCGCCTCATACAGGTCAATCGTGGCTCAATTTCACCCAGCATGTGGACAGCTGTGGCGGCGCCGGTGCCGTCACCATGGGATGAGAGGGAGGAGTCCTACGTCGACCTGAGGGGCACACTGGCTCGCCAGAATGCCGAGGAGAACGAGCACGATTCGTGCCACCTGGGCAATCAGGCGAGCAGCAACTCCTTCCTTGATCACCCACGCTCAATTGGAGCCGGATTAATGACATCATTTGGACGCATTCGTCACATCAGAATGCGATTCAGCATGTGGATTCGTTTACGTGTTTGCACATGCCCATGGTGCAGGTTGCCAGCATCCGGAAAGGCCAGGGTCGCTGCCCGGAGTCGCACACGTATCTACCGGGCAGGCTGTTCGTGTATGGGAACGGCAGGATAGGGTTCCTGTGGCTGTTGCGCGGCAATTCTGTAGCAAGCCTGACGGACTACACGCGCTTGGATACTTTTCCATGATGTCAGGGGCGGTGCCGTTTAAACATCTGAGAGTCTTCGTTCGTGATTTCATTGTTGGTTTTCATAAGAGCTTGCGCCGCTGTTGCAATGTGTCGAGTCACGAAAGCACAATGTCGTTCAGAACTGACGCCGAAGACAGCAACGACTCCCATCCCCTGGTCATAAGCCGCAACACCTTTGAACACTCACTGTGCCTGTTCCAGACCACCACCCGCAACTCGCCAGACTATGTCCAGCCCAGGCCGGGCCTGCATCACTTCCTGTGCCGTCTCTGCAAAGGCATCGCTCCTGTCGGTTGCTGGATTGGCACCCAGCACCAGGACCTGCAACGAAGGGGTGACAATAGTAGATTGGTCTGCTTTGCCTCTGTCACCCTGACTCCTCCATTGACCCCAGCACTTCGCGTGTACATCTGGGCTAGCCATAGCCACCTCACCTGCAGGGCGGGGCCACCACCGTTTCGGATTGCGGACAGCAGGTGGGTCATTGCGTCCGCGTCGATGCCATTGCCGCCCAGATCGAGCTCTTGCAGCGCCGGCCAGGCACCGCCAGTCAGCTGCGCCGCCACGGCACCCGTGCCGCTGCCGCCCAGCCCGCAAGCAAACAAATTCAGCTTCTGCAAGCTGAGCACTGCCGCCAGCGATGCGATGACTGTGATGTCCGCCGCTGCGGGCACTCCCGTCAGGTCCAGCTCTGTGAGGCTGCCCGACTCCGCCGGCAGCTGCTGCAGCGCGTACGCGAGGCTGCTGGCCCGAAGGCTGTCGTTGCCGCTGAGGCTGAGTGACTGCAGCTGCGCTCCGCGAGCTACGGCAGTGAACACAGCCTCCACGCCGTCGCCGCTGATGCCGCAGCTGGACACGTCCAGATGCCGCAGCGGTGACGCCGCCGACAGGGCGCCGGCGATGGCTGTGGCGCCGGCGTCGCCGATCGCGGTCCCTGCCAGCTGCAGCCGCTGCAGGCTGGTGCTGAGCGCCAAGCCGGCCGCCAGCAGGCTGCCACCTGCAGGCCCCAGCTGGTTCGCCCGTAGCGACAGGCTCGAAAGCTGGCCGTCGCGCAGCAAAATGGACAGGAGGGGCGCGCCGGCCGCCGATGCGATGCCGCACTCGCCCAGGTCCAGGCTTTGCAGCGACAGCAGCCCGGGGGTGAGGTGCCCGATGCCTCCGCCACCGAGGCGGTTGCGCGCCAAACAAAGGTGCGTAATGCTGGTATTGGCTGCGAGCGCCCGCCCCAGGCTGCGGTCATGACAACCCTCATTCGAAACATTGCGCGATCACACCGCACCTCAGGTGGCTGTGCTCTGCATGGCACTCGCACCGTCGAGAGGTCAATGGGACATTTGCTCGTATGTTTGAGCCTCACTCCGCTCTGCAAGTTTGACATTTTAATCTATATGTTAGATTACATTTGCAAATTGCAATCTGCAATTTCCTGGCACTTCACTGACGCTGACGTACGAAAGCGTGTGTGACCTGAACACCTGGTGGCGCCGGCTTCGGTGATGCCTTTCGCCTCCAGGTCCAGCTGCTGCAGGGTGGCCGTCACGGCGAGGCCGGGGCACAGTGCTGCGACGCCGGCGTCGCCAAAGCGCCCGTCGCCGACGCTGAGTGACGTCAGGGTGCTGTTGCGGCCCAGCATGGCGGACACGACGGCGGCTGTTTCTGGGCTCATGGGCTTCCCGCCGGCTGACAGCTCCCTGAGCGTTGTGTTTGCCTCCAGTGCCGCGCACACCTTCGTCACATCCTGCAGGCACAACACCATGGGGAGATCGGTCTTACGAGTCAGGTCTGTGGCTGATGAATTACCAGGATCTGCACTGACTGCGACAGAGGGTGCACCTGTTGTGCCAAATGACAGCCATGAACAGCTGGCGGTTGCCCACCCTGCAGCCGCCTCCTAGCAGGCAGCATGAGCTAGGGCCGCAACATGCTGTGGGGGTGGTCTGAACATCATGCAGACTGGCTCACATCGTGCGTGAAGGGTCGTGATGGCAGCACCACCAAGCTGGTGAAGCTGGGGTCCTGCTCGCGCAGCCGCTTGCACCATTCATCAGCGGCGCTGCTGCGGCTGCCCCAAGTCATGATGGAAAGAAATGCACACTGTCCTTGATCGCTTGACACCTTCAAACTGAGAGTCGCTGCGAATTATCAAATGGGCGGACCAGATCTGGAAATGGTTATGCTGTGCATGCTCTGCCACAACAGTGCAGCTTCAGCAATCACTTGGAAGCCATCTCTGCACTTCACTCGTCAGTTTCGATTTGCATGTTCGATACACATCCATCAGACTTCACAATCAGACTTGCACAACCGGAGCAAGGGATAGCATCGAGGTTTGTGCAAAGTCATTTTGCTGTGCATGTCTGTCGTGCCATGCTCGAGGCGGATGGCTCAGACGAGCTGCAGCAGCCTCTTGTGACGGAATTGAGTGCGCACACAGATGACAATGCGCTGCAGAGACGGAAGCGGTGCGGCTACTGTCGAGAGAGATACACTGCATGCGCAATGCGCAGATGCGGCATGAGCACATTGCCATCCGAAAACCCGCATAGCAACTGTTGCACATGTACAAGCTCAGTTGCAATGCGCGCAACAGTTGCAGTGACGCCCATGCAGATGGTCGCTGGCAGCTGTACTGGCGTGTCTCATCACCGTCAACACGACATTCTCGATTGCATCGCCCATCTTTCCTCAGGTTGGTGCACTGGGATGGCAGATGCACTGATGATTGGGGTCATCAATGAACAAGTATTGCGCACTTCAGAGAGAAAACGTAATCATCGTCAACTGGGATCATGTCTTCAGCAGCGCCACCATATCTCACAGGAAGCCAGGCGGCATGGTGTGGGCGCCACCGCAACTGGAGTCATCTTCAGCTCCTTTGCATTTGTGGACATCTTCGCCAGCATCGCGTTTGGCCGCCTCATGCAGCAGTGAGTGTGCCACTGGACTGCACACATGGATGAAGCTGTGACGAGGCATGCTCTGATGCATGTCAGAGCTTGGCTCAAGTCAGGGCTGACCTTTCCCTGCCCGATGGCACCTCCGCAGGCGTGTCATCAGCCGACGTGTCACCTTGGTCGGCGGCATTGTGGTGCTGTCGATAGGTGAAACAGTACACGTCCTCCTGAATGGGGCATGTTCATGACCGTGCAGACGTGATCATCTGCACAGTGACATCTGCAGCCTCAGCCTCAAAAGAGAGAACAGCGGATCCTGCGATGTGCATGCAGGCACTGCACTCTTCGGAGGTGTCGCACGGCTGCCGACCAGGACAGTCTTCATTGCAGTGTGCATGTCACTGCGCCTCATCGAAGGTGTCTCAAGATGTCCTCATGTTGTTTCCAGGTTGTTGCACCCCACGCACGTCCTCCTCGGACTCATGCTACCTGCTACTGCCGCAACCTTGCTGCTTGTACGGCGCAGGCGTCGCTTGCGCAGCCATAGACACATCAGCCATGGCCATCACAGCCTCGCTGTACAAAGACAGCCCTTACTTTGGAACAGTCATGGGGCTCAGCGAGTGCATGATGAGCCTCGGGTGCGTCAATGTATTACTGGTGCAGGCCAGAGCATCATTCCAGGTGTGACGTAATGTCCATATATTGAATGCGCTTGAAGTCTTTGAGTGTGGGTCGTCATTGCGGCAGGTGGGTCGTCGGCCCTGTGGTTGGCGGTGTGCTGGCCACATATGGCTTTGGGGTGCCCTTCTATTTCATTGGCGCCGTGGCGTTGGCCTTCACTCCGCTGGCCTGGCTGTCACTGCCGCACGACGGTGCGCGGATCAGCAGTCTCACGCTCTCAGGCCATCAGCCTGTGTCATACACCCAGACGATGCAAGGTGGGCTGATATGTTGGGGCCTAGGGTGTCCCCTTCCCAATCAACGGCATGCGCCGACGCCTGCAGATGCGTCCCCCAGCAGCGACGGCAGGCCGCGGACGTCTCTGCGCTCGCTGCTGATGCACCCGCCAATCGTCATCCTGACGGTGACAGCGGGCATTGCGGCGGCCAATTTGACATGGCTGGACCCGGTGCTGGCCCCGCACTGTCAGGCCATCGGCTTCAGCGTGGCAGCCATTGGGACACTTTTTGGCTTTGAGGCCGGCGTCTACGGCGTGTGCTCGCCGCTGGCTGGGTGAGAAATTGATCATTTGAAAGGGCAACACCTAATTAACTGATTCAATTCACTGTTGAAATCAGACAGTTTTCAATCGTCGCATTCATTTCTTCTTTTGTCGAAGTACCTCGAGTCAGGGCATTACAGCATCCTCAGGCTGTGTCCATGCAACAGCTGATTAGCCACCAGAGTGCGCTGTTCGTGTTGACCAGTTAAGGGACCAACCCTGAGCCCCTTCCACGTCTGAACTAGGCTGCTGAGCGACAAGGCGGGGCGCTTCCCCACCATCTGCATGGGGCTGGCGCTGTGCGGCGGCGCCTGCATCCTTCTGGGCCCGCTGCCGTGGCTGCCGCTGCCGCCGGCGGGGCACGCCTCCGTGTGGGTCGCCATGAGCGTGCTGGGCGTGGGCTCGGCGCTCGCCTTCACGCCCATCACGCCCGCCATCCTGGAGGCAGCAGAAGCCAAGGTGCTGCAGTGGATGCACTGATCCAGCTGCTGTGAATGCACTGACTCAGCTCACTGTTCGCCAACACAGCGGGGCAGAATTGCAAAGTCTGGCCACATCTCTTGTCTTCGGGTGCAGAGTATCACACTCGTTCATGCAGGTGGGCCGGGAGTCGGGCCTGGAGGATCTGGTGGCCGGCATGATGAGCGCAACATTCAACCTGGGGTGCGTCTCGCAGCTATGTCTTGATGCATCATTGCATTTTAGTGTAGGCAGTGCCACATGTGCCCACGGGCCTGGACACTCATGTGTTGCATGTGCACGGCAGGTGTGGTGGTGGTCCAGTGCTTGGCGGCGTCCTCGGGGACAGCATCGGCTTTGCGTGGACAGCAGCAGTCTTCGGCACCATCATGTTGGCTCAGGCAGCGGTGGTGACCGCCCTGTCAGTGGTCAGGCCTCAAACGCTGAGCAAAGCTGATGGGAACGGCAGCGACAAGGATGCACTGCAGCAGCGCCCTCTGGGCAGGCGGTTGTCTGAGAGTCATGACGCTGTGCGGGGTTACAGAGGCGGTTTATCTGCGCCCTCCGCAGATTTGACGCGCATTGTACGGAGTTCGAGTGATGGCAGCGTCTGAGTGCTTCAGTGCTGGAAACTGAACCGAATCAACTCAGAACAGACAGACCCTGTGACACCGTGGTCAGCCTTGAACTCTTCGGTTTTAACTTGAATATTGTAGTGAGCGCTCAGTTCTGTGGGTCTTCATGTGGGAGTAGCACGCCACAGTGCACCGCGTCACACCACCAGATACAACGAGCTCTCAGTATGTAGCTCACGGGCTTCTGTACAGCTGAAGTCGATGAGACTTAGAACTATGAGTGTGTAAGTGACGTAAAACGGTGTTCCCCCCTCTCCTGCAAAGTGAGTGCCGCCGAATTGCTGCGGGGAAACCAGGGATCCAAGTATCATGGTATTCACAGCCTGGAAGTTTGCACAGTGCTGCCTTCGACGACCCGCAGAACCAAACTTGCACAATCAATTGAGATTGGAGACGGTCGGCAAGCCTTATGATATCCTCGGCCTGTGTCACGGCATTTTGAAACACCCTCTGCCCAGCAGATTGCTCAACGGATTCGCTCTGGCTGCTCGGGCGTGCTAGGGTGGCAAGTGTTGCATCACGCAGACTGCTCAAGTGAGCTGCTGAACGGTGCAAAGTGGACAGCGCCTCGGTGGGGCTGCGCCTTGCCAGTTGAGAGGTGTGCAGGATGAGCCTCGAGGCCACTGTTGTCGTTGTTGACAACAGCGAGCATACTCGCTCCGGAGACTATGCACCCACAAGGTGACAAAGGCTGCATATCATGGCCACGCCTGCCCTGCTTGGGTGTGTCTCAGTGGCGCCATTGTTTACTGCATCCGCCGAAGGAGCTGCTTACCAATGCGGAAGACTGTGCCACTCTTACACACAGGTTTCAGGCGCAGCAGGACGCGGTCAACCTGCTGGCCGGCGCCAAGACGCAGGCCAACCCTGAGAACACTGTGAGCATGTCCGTATGCCTGTGACGCCGTGTCATGCTGTTCTTCTGACAGTTGCAATGATGGCAACCTCGCCATTTCAGCATTCAGTGGGAATTGCGGGAAATTTGGACCGCAGGTGGGCGTGCTGACTATGGCCGGCAAGACGCCGCGGGTGCTGGTGACGCCGACCCCTGACCTTGGCAAGGTGTAGCTTGTGCCGCTGCTTCCTAAGAGCTGTCGCTTGTCATCTCAGTGTAGCATTGACCCTGTTTGACAGGATCCGTGGCACGGCGAACCTTGCAAAACCTTGTCATGTCGCTGACGCTTGCAACTGCAGCACAGGTGCTCAACTCCATGGCCAGCCTGGACATTGAGGGTCACGCCAACTTCGCAGCGGCGGTGCAGATTGCGCAGCTGGCGCTGAAGCACCGGCAGAACAAGAACCAGCGCCAGCGCATTGTCATCTTTGTCGGCAGCCCGCTGGCTGAGTCCCAGGTCAGTGGTCGCAGCCAGGCCCTTGGTTCCCTTGCCGGTGCACACATGTTCTTGATTACCATCCCCTTACGATTCCTGTCAAAATGGACAAAGGTTTTTCCAGCATAGCAGCTGATGAACACCAATCCGTTCATGCCCTGCAGAAGGATCTTGTGCGGATTGCAAAGAAGCTAAAGAAGAACAACGTCGCCGTCGACGTCGTCAGGTGAAAAGAGAGAAGTTGCTGCGATGCATCATGTGCAGCTGAGCAACTAGACTGCCTGCCAGTTTTGGAGCCGCCACATCCACCATGCATTTTGTGATGCTGTCTGGCGGAAGACTTCTGGGATTCACAACTACCATGCAGCTTTGGCGGCGAGGGCACCGACAACGAGGAGAAGCTGACCGCCTTCATTGAGGCGGTCAACAGCAGCGACAACAGCCACCTGGTGGCGGTGCCGGCGGGCACCATCCTGTCGGACCAGCTGTTTGGGTCGCCCATCTACCAGCAGGACGGCGGCGCCGGCTACGCCGCGGGCGGCGGCGGCGCTGCCGAGGTGCATCGATTGCAGGACCTGCGAGCTCTGCTCACCTGTGCCCCTGGCGATTGGCTTTGCCTGGCGACGATGCTTGCAGATGCAGCGGTGCCCTTGCTGGTCGAGGCACACATCCGACTCATGGCATCTCGGAGCTGACCTGAAAGCCGTCTGAACATGGCGTCGGAAAGCATGCAAGTCTGCGCTGCAGGGTGGCGAGGCGGGCGGCGGCTTCGAGTTTGGGGTGGATGCCAACCTGGACCCGGAGCTGGCGCTGGCGCTGCGGGTGTCGCTGGAGGAGGAGCGCGCCCGCCAGCAGGCCACCGGCGGTGTGCTGCTTTTGCCTGCACCATGTTGGAAAACTTTCATGAGATTTTGCATGAAACCTCGCCCGGGATACCTTTGAAGTCGCTGGAGGAAGAGCGCGCCCGCCAGCAGGCCACCGGCGGTGCGTTTACTACGGACACCTGCTTTGTGGCTGCAAGTTTTGAAATCAGTCTGACACTTGCGAGCCTGAGGTTTATGGCATGTGGCGCAATGCCTCTGACTGTGTTTTCTTGCCACCTGCAGGGGAGGGCCAGCCGGCTGAGGGCGCCGCAGCTGGGGAGGGTGCGACGGCCGACGGCGCGGGCGCAGCCGCCGTGGGCGGCGGCGCAGAGCCTATGGACGAGGACGCGCTGCTGCAGCAGGTCAGATCCGGTTCATGCTGTTTCGATGCAGGCTGTTGACCCCTATCAGCTTCCGCTGTCGTGCAATGTTTCGCTTCTGTGAAGGTCGAATTTCATGGTGATGTCCTGCTGTGCGCTGCGGGTGTGGGGACAGCAAATGCCAGGAAGGGCAGACGCCCTGAGCACGATGTGCATGTGTTGCCGCAGGCGCTGGCGATGTCGATGGACGTGAACGCGCCCGCCGCCGGGGACGCCACGGGCGCGGCCGCGGCCGACGTTGCCGCCACGCCCGCGGCTTCGGCGGCGCCGGCGGCCACGCCGTCTGCGCCCGAGCGAGCGCCTGCGCCCCCGCCATTGCAGCCGCAGCAGCCGCCGGAGCGGCAGCCGCTGCTGGGCGGTGCGTCCAGTCGCCTCACGCTCTGCATGTTGCAGTGTCCTGGCGGCAGACTGAACTGAACCGTGGCCGCCGGCTGCTGCGTCTCCAATTTACGTTGCACAGCTTGGACTGGGTGGCCCAACAGCACTGACAGTGGCGTATGGCCCTCAAAGTGCGATGATTCCATGCAACCCACTAGACCTATGCACCCTTGTGCAGGTGACACCAACATGGCGGAGGAGGTCGACGATCCCGAGCTGGCTGCCGCGCTGGCAATGTCCATGGCGGACTTCGCGGGCGACTCGGCAGCGCCAGCGGCGTCTGAGGCGCCTCCTGCGGCGACGTCTGCGCCTGCCACCTCCACGCCTCAGGTGCATCGCAGCATCGAGTGTGCACTTTGCTGGGACGGCTGGACGTTTTTGTTATGACCGAGCGTGGCTTGATGCGGGTCTGTGTACAGAGGTGCGCAGGCAAACAGTAAAGTGAACAAGCGTCTTGAACACACTGGAGGCTTCTGCGCATGCAGAGCACGCCGGCCGGCGAGGGCGGCGCCAGTTCTGGCGTGGCCAACCTGCTGGGCGACGCCGAGTACCTGCGCTCGGTGCTGGGCAGCCTGCCGGGCGTGGACCCCAACGACCCGGCGCTGCAGAGCACGCTGCGGGACCTACAGGTGACTGCGGTTGTTCATGTGAGTGTCTCATCAAGAGTGACGCCTGTGGTTTCAAGAAACAGTGACGCCTGCATGGGCAGCGCCAGTCACGGGGTGGGTACAGCATGCTATGCGGTGCTGTGGTTCGCCAGGCTCGAACAAGACTTTTGCATGCGATGGGGGTGCAACAGTTGCAGTTGCCTGTGCTGAACCACATCGTGCGATCTGGCTCCAGGGTGGCGGCAGCAAGGAGGAGAAGGCGGAAGGCAAGGAGGAGAAGAAGGAGGGTGATAAGGAGTAGCTAGTGCGGGCTTTTTGCAGACTGCTGCCACCCCAGACAAACATGCACCGTGACATGCCCACTGAGGGGGCGACATGCTGCGCATGGGTGTACCAGTGCATGCACGTTCGCCTTCAAACGCTGTAAAAAAAGCAACTGCTAGAAGCTGGAAGAGGTCAATGCCGTCATGATACCGTACACAACGCTCAAATCGGACTGCTCTCGCACACACCTCTGAAACTTTTTCCGGTTCAACACCGACAACATTCTGCCGTCACCCAGCCTTTGCAGCGGTTTCCGTCTTGGCTTCCTGAATCGCCTGTGACCATGCAGCGGCGTCCGCATCAGACAGCTCCAGCGTGCCGCCCGCCTCATGCCACCGGACCTCTGCACAGCATCTCGATCCTTGAGCCATGATGGAAGACTCGAAAACCCCACTGCTGCAGGGAATGCAGATCGACTGACAGGGGTGCTGCAGCTGAATAGAGGCGCCGCATGACCCCTAGGTGAAGTCACAGTCAGTCATGACGGCTTCCAACTCACCTTGGCCTTTCTCCTTCAGGATGCTTTCCACTGAGCTGTTGTCCCCAAACCACCCCAGCCTGTCGGCTATGAGGTGGCGGCTGCTACACTCAGGGCACTTGATGATGACTACGCCAGACGTGTACGCCTGCTTGCTGAAGCTGCGCATGGCGCGCATATCTGCCACACAGAAAACTGGAATGTCAGAAGGCAGAACCGGGTGCGCAGGTGACTCTGCATTGGCATCTATCGGTCAAACAGAGTTCGACAGCACTAGCATGCAGTCATGCGACAAAGTACCATTACGGTGTTGGATCAAACTACTATGACTTACTGCATTTGTTGCAGGTGAAGATCACCGCCATGCGTTCTTCTGGCTGCCTGCACTCATTGATACATCACCTCATCTATGTATGCACTGCAATGCTGCACCAGTTGTGGTCGCACACATCGCAGCGGTGATCGTCACCTGGCCTCTGCATCTTTAGCCTGCGCCGAGGCAGGTGCCGCTGCTGCACCTGCAAGTAGCAGAGCCCAAATTTGGCGCAACTCAGTCTGACGGTCAATGCCGTGTCCATCTGCATAGGGTACCGCAGGTCCTCCGCGCACCCGACGGCTCGGCTGCGTGCGGCTGCTTCGGTCCGCCACCCTCGGCGCTGCTGTTGCCGCTGGCGCTGCTGCTGCACCTGCTGCCAGGGGCCGCCGCGGTTTGCGCCTGCGCGCTGCTGTACAGGGCCTGGAAGCTGGCGGGGCGCTGTGCCAGCGACGCCCTGTGCGGACCAATACCATTTCTGACGCATTCATCCCATGCTTTGCGCACATACTTGTGCCGGTGGACAGTGTGCATGGTGCAACACCTGTCTCGGAACTCGCGCAGCGCCTGCGCCGCGAGCGAGGTTGCTGCACGTCGCTGCATGGTGACAGCCGTGCACTCCAGCTTAGCGGAGCCTCACTGTAATGATAGAGAGAGTATCAAGGCTATTTGTCAAGGAACCTGGCGTTCGTGCATGCTGGAAGCACCGCATGCATGAACGACAGTGAAGCACGTGATGCTCGGCTTGGTGCTTCAGTGTGATTTTCAACGTCTCGACTGTTACAACCCCTACAGAAAGCATGCAAACGCGGCCTGCGGACACCCAGTGAAGAGCGTGGACTGCTTCACACACCGCCATGCTGCGCAGCGCACGTCAGCGGCAGCTATAAAGATGAACGTGTGATACTGACAATCTGACATTACATGTCATCATTAGATCTACCTTTGATACAATGTCGCGTTTTGCAAGGACGATTGCCACACATTTGGTCGTTAGACTGCTGGCAACGCGCGCCGCAAGGTCCACCGCGCTCGTGCATGAAATTGCAGAATGCAACTCATGCACATGGTGCCTCTGACATAGACATCTGGTGCGTGACATTGGTCGAGGTCAGCCTCTGATGCAGTGGCCTGCTTACAGTTGTTGCATGACACAATTGCCCTGGCGAAAGCAACTCATTCAGCCGGAAAGTATGTGTGGCAATCCTGCGCCATGTCCAGTGCTGGCAACGCAATGGCAATCGGCATAACGCCAGAATTGTCCTCCGTTGTGCGCTTCCTCACACCGTGATGACGGCCATGGGGACAGCATCCCCGTCGCCATCCAGCATAATGGCCAGGTCCCGGTTGTCCTTCTGGAGCACACCCTGCAGCGCACCGTAGACCAGTCAGTTATTGTAGGACATTTCTGCGAAGCCAAAATGGCTCTTCTGGGTTCAGAGATGCAGACAAGCCTTTGCGGCATGCGAGTGCCATCTTGACGTCTTGCTCAGACCAGCAATGCCATGTTGCACGACAGCGGCTGCCAGACAAAGGCACGCCGCCTGACGGCAGGGACTGCCGATGCACATCTTGAGAGCTGCCAGTGCCGTGCTTCGGCTGCTTCAGTGGCAATGGCCGGCGGCGGATGAAGGTCTGTTTCAGCAGCGATGGTGAGCAGTGGCTGATGTTTCAGCCATGCTGGATGCGGATTCGCACCTCCAGCGCGATCAGGGACGTCTGCTGCTGCTTGAGCAGCGACAGCAGGCTTCGCAGCGAGGCCTCGTCCAGGGACGCCGCCTCACCGTCGCCCTCGCCGTCCCCGCCGCCGTTCTGCCCCCTGTCCAGCCGCTCCTGAGCCCGCTCCGCCAGGGCACTGATGCGCCGCGGTAGGCCCGCTGTGCAAAAGCAAGAAGCGCCAGTGAGTTTCACTGACTTCTTATCTGGGGAGTATATATACATTACCGCACGAGCTGGGAGTGCAGTGTGCCCCAGTGAGCCGGCGGATATCTGCAGAAGCAGGATGCGGGACGGTGTGTGGCTCTGCTGGGGACCTCGGGTTGGGCTTGGGATCCTGAGTAATTACAACAGGTTGACGCTCAAGGGTGGATGAAGGAGCGCTCGTGTACGTCACATGCATTGCGCGGTGTCCACGAGCACACAGGCTGCACTGCAAGGACGCTTTGAAGTTGACAGAGGGGTGCACTGCATCTGCACTGGAGCAAGTGAACCCCTTCTCCGGTGCCAACAACTGCAATCCGCTGCAGCCTCCTGGTTGTCATAGATGCTTTGGTGCAACACCAGGCAATTCGAAGCAAAGCTGCACAGGAGGAGCAGAGGCCACTTTCTAGCAACGCCAGCCGCTCGTCGGCCTCCACAGCAGCCTCCCGGGTGTCGAAAGTGTCAATGTGCACGACTCGTCAACATTGAAGCACACCTGCGCGGGAGGAGCTGAGGCCCTTCTCCAGCGCTGCCAGCCGCTCGTCGGCTTCGGCAGCAGCTTCCCGGGCGCCAGGCGGGCGGTGTCCCATAGCCGACGCGAAGCGGCCCTCCAGGGCATCCACCTGCCGTGCCAGCCGCAGCAGCTGCTGCCCCAACTGCACCTGTTCCGAGTTGAAGGCGGATTGTGAATAAGTTTTTGATGCGAGTCGCTGAGGCAGAGGATGTGTAAACACGGGTGATCCGGGGCGTCCACCTGCCGTGCCAGCCGCAGCAGCTGCTGCCCCAGCTGCACCTGTTCCAGGTTGACGATGGCCTTGTCATCAGATTGCTGATACAACTATCTGAGGCAGATGATGTGTGGAAACGAGTCCTTCAGGGCAATCACCGCTGCCTCAGCCGAAGCAATTGCTGCTCGCCAGGAGACGCGAGCTGATCGAAAAGGCGGCTGCATGTTGCTGATTGCCTGCAGTAGCCTAGGTGCATTTGCCCATACACAGCATTCGCATGCTGACGAGATTTAGGCTGGAACACAACATCAGGGAGACCCCACCACTGCACATAGATGGCCAGGCAGCAGGATCCCTTGGGAGCGGCCTGCCAGATGAATTGCATGCGAAATGCCCGTCTAGATTGCAGCGAACAGAGTGTCGCTTTGCAGACAGCATGCCCGTCTAGATTGCAGTGAACGGAGTGTCTGTTTGCAGACAGGATGTCCGCCTATCATGCAGCGAACAGAATATCTCTTACCAACCTCGCGGCGCTTGACAGCCTCCAGGCGGCCAGACAGCAGCATTCCTGGGGAGCGGCCTGCTGAATCAGTTGCAAGCAGAGTGTCTTCCGAATCGCAGCGAACAGAGTGCCCCACCTTGCGGCACTTGACGGCCTCCAGGCGGCCGGATAGCAGCGCCTCCCGCCGGCGCCAGCCTGCTAGATTGCAGACCGAGTGTCCGTCTACACTGCAGCGAAAAAGAGTATCTAGTGTCTTCACCTCGCGGCGCTTGACGGCCTCCAGGCGGCCAGACAGCAGCGCCTCCCGCCGACGCCCCAGCTCCCGCACCGCCCCCGCTGCAGCACTCAGCCGCGCCTTGTGCTCGTCCAGCGCCGCGGCCTGCACAGGTGCTACAAGGTTCCATGAGCTCGCCAGGGGCACACAGTGGGTGAGACGAACGTGCAGGTGCGTCTTGCAGGGCTTCTTGATCAGATGGCGGGCAGGTGCAGACCTCAAATGCTGAACATCCCCTGAGAACAAGTGGCAACTCTGAACATGCATGTGGTTTTTCATCGCTGCACGGAGACCGATGCGGCCTTGCAGGGTTTCTTGTTTGGTTCACTGGAGAGGAAAAGTGTCAATGACCGCTAAACATTGGGTGCAGCTGACCTGGGCTGCCTCACGGGAGCGTAGGTCCGACAGCCCAGCAGCAAGTACCGGCCACAGGCGGTCAGGATTGTCCGGACCGCCTGCCCGCTGCACCGCCTCCCGCCATGCCAGATCATCCACACCTGCACAGGACACAGGCACCAATGGGAGTGCCACGCAACAGCAGACTCTCATTTTTTGAGAGGAACATTTCTCCTAGTCCAAGGTGCTCCAAAAGCAGGGATGCGCCGCCCGCGCAAAAAGTCTCTTAGATACCCTGACATGAGGTGAAAGGATGATGCGCCAGCGCGGGATGGCATGCAGGCGTGCCACAATGCATCACAACGTGCGTGCCTGGCGGCTTGACGCGCGAGGCAGGGTTGTCCACCACATTCAGCAGCAGCGCCGCAAAGCGGTAGCGCGGGTGCCCGGGGCCGCCGGCAAATGCGTCTTTCAGCGCCTCGATTTCGCGCGCGGCTGCGTAATCTGGCTGCAGCGGCGCACCAAAGGCTGCCAATGCGCCTGCCTGCTGCTGCTGTTGCTGCTGTTGTTGCTGCTGCTGTTGCTGTGGAGGAAAGCAACCCGTGTCAGCTGCCATTCTTGTGGCTCTTGTGCACCGACTTGCCTTTGAAAAGGCGCTTCCAAATGACGAAATGCATCTCAATGCAACTTCTTTATCACACAGCAGCACTCACCTGCTGCGTGCCAAAGCTACCAAACATGGACGTCTGCTGCGCCGGCTGGCTGGCGCCAAACAAACCGCCGCCGCCAAAACCGCTGCCAGTCGCTGGTGTGCTGGCCCCACCAAACAGCGATGGCGTGCTGGCGGCTGTGCCGCCGAACAGCGAGCCGGTCGCCGTGCCGCCGAAGAGCGACGGCGTGGAGGTGGCCGCCGGCGTGGACGCTGCACCGAACAAGCTCGGCGTCGATGCCGCTCCAAACAGACTGGCTGCTGATGCGGGGGCTGGTGCTGCGCCAAAGAGGCTGGGCGTGGATGCTGGCGTGCCGAAGAGCGACGGTGCCGACGAAGCGGCCGCGGGGGCTGCGCCAAAGAGGCTGGGTGTTGATGCCGGTGTGCTGAACAGGGACGGCGCTGCACCGGATGCGGCCGGTGTGCTGGCGCCACCCCAGTTGAACGCCGGCGTCGACGGCGTCGCCAGCGCCATCGAGGCTGCTGACGGTGCTCTGCCGACGAGCGTGGGGTGAATAAGCTTGAATGTGTTCCAAAAATAGCTGCTCTCAGGCAACGACAGGCTCGGATGCAGGATCAACCAGGATCGCTTCGACCACGGCTGCGGTTATACAATCCAACTCAGCAGCTATCGACGGTGAACTGGATGCTGCTTCAAGCTGGATCTGACAAGTGCACAGACCAGCGGCTCAGTCGAGAGGAAGCAGCTGAGAACAGCAATCACTTCCAGCATCCCTGCTTTCGAAGTTCAAAGTCACATCGGCTGTGTATGTGCAGCAACATACACGCTGCATATAGTCTGAGTGCATAAAATCTCCTGCAACAAGTCCAGGCAGTCAGCTGGAGTACATTGTTGTCAACAGAAATGGTTTGCATGCAGTGAATTCAATTCCGTTCCGGGCATCCGCCCAGCATGGCGGACACAGATCGTCGCCCACGGCGGGCAGCTGCTAACAGGAGCAGCACAGCGAAAGAGAAGATTGAGGCAGCAAAGCGCAAGCGGCATGAGGGCCTGCTTGTCACAGAGGAGGCTCCTGTGTATGACACCCTCAACGACGATGAGTACGCACAGCTCGTGGCCCAGCGGCGAAAAGCAGGTAGCTTCGGATGCTCCTTGCGCGTGCAATCTGATGTGGGCTGGTGCTCGATCGCCACCGGCACATCGTGCATCAAATCATGGCTGCCACACCTAGCGCTGCAATATAGGAGCGATCATCCTGTGCGCTTTGTGTGCGTTCTGTGTGTTGCAGGGGAGACCACTTCACGTGATATGAATCGCGTGCTCTGTGGCTGTCAAACAGTCCGACATCTTCTCTGCTTACAGCTGTGCGGTCAATGCTCAGGTGCCGCAGACTTCATTGAGGATGACACGGGAGAGTACGGTCAGGATCTGGGCGAGGAGGAGGACTGGAACCGGTCCGAGGGCTCGGGCGACGAGGCTGAGCGATCGCCGGAGAAGCAGCCGAAGGACAAGAAACACAAGAAGGGTATGGTCGCTGCGGCAGGAATTTAGCGGTCCAGATGCTCACGTGCATGATTCTGAAACCCAGCTGACGGTACAAAAGGTTTGCGACTAGCTTCAAACCATCTGTTTCCTCCCCTCAGGCAAGGACAAACCCAAGCCGGACCCAGGCGCCAAAGCGCGTCTGCAGAAGATGTTTGCAGCAGCCCCAGGTATGCTGACCCTGCTGTTGCCGACGGCCGTGCACCCCAGATGCACCATACCTGGAGGACTCGCAAGAGGCGTAAGGCGTTGTCCTCTCTGTGCTGTTTCACAAACACCTGATATCCTGATGTGGTGTTCGCAGCCAAAACCGCCAGCCGGCCTGCCAACAAGCCCGCCGCCACGGCGGAGTCGCAGGATGCGCTGCTGGCGCAGATGCTGGGCGGCGGGGAGACCAGCTTCATGAGCAGCCCGGCGGCGGCGACGCCGCTGCCGCAGCGCCGTCCGGCAGTCGCCATCGCGGCGCGGCACACGCCGGCTGCGCGCAGTACGCCGTCATCTTTCACGGCGGTGAGCGTCGCCAAAATCAAGCCCACTGCTGCATCATGCTCACTGCTGCAGTTTTGCATCTGCCACAAGCCTGTCGATGAATACGAGATGCCGCCATGCCTCAAGAGAAGCACCCTCGCAAAGGCATGTGTGGTCAATGCAAGCAAGATGTATGCTGCAGCGCTCGGTGCTCGGGTCAGCGGCTTCGGTGGCGCGGCCTCGAGCATCAATGCTGTCGCGGCCACCGGTGCCAGCATACCGGCGGCAGCGCTCGCCCTCGCCGTCGCCGCCCAGATTCGATGACGACTACGAGGGTAAACCCTTATGTGGTGCCTGCAAAGCATTGCTCACAATGCACATGAGTCTGTCGACACTGAACCATAACATCTGCCTCGACCTAAATCTGTACCGCCTCACTGGGTTGCTGCATGTCTGACCTGGATGCTGAGTGACACTGCAGGACCAGATGCAGAGGAACCTGCAGAGGCAGCACGGCAGCCGCCAGGGGTAATTGCAGCCGGCGCAGCGCCAACAGAAACAGCCGACGATGACGACGCTGAGCTGCTGCGCTGCGCCGAGGCCGCGGAGGCCGCCGCTGTTGCGGCGGCGGCAGCCACTCCTCACATTGCCCGTGTGGTGTGCGCTCAAGTCGTTGTGCCGAGCAATGCTGTGCACATTCATATTGCTTGCGTGCCCCAGGCCTGCTAGTCCTGTTTTGGACTAGACAGAGCTCTCATTTGAAACGAACAAGACTCTGCCACGACACCAGCTGCTGATGCCCGCAGAAGCAGGAGAGTGGCGCCGAGCTGGCCACGCCCGCCAGCGCTGTCGCTTCCACCAGCGGCGCCGCCGACGCCGCCGCCATGCCCGCGGCGCCGCTGTTTGCAGACACGCCAGCGGGGCCGCTGCAGCCCTCCGGCTGGAACGACGTGTACGACGGCGCAGATGACGGTGCGCTTCTGCTGCTGGCCTTCTTCCATAGTGCCACATGCGCGCTGGGGGTCCTGCGCACAGTCGCGCTCGAGCTGCACAGCCAGCAATTGTCAGTGCATGATAGTGCTTCATCGATCTTTCACAATACTTGTATTTTAGCGTATGCAACAAGCGCAAATCAATTCAAGCGTCGCCATGATGCTGAGGGCCATTCACGTATACTGCAGACGCAGATGTGAAGGACGAGGATCAGAAGCAGTGGAGCCCTGATGGCGACCTGCCGCTGGATGGCGACTGCATGACGATGCACCTCATGGACGCGCACGAGGAGGCCGGCCAGCCTGGAACAGTATACCTGTTCGGCAAGGTGCATGGCGAGCACTGACGCTATGCTACTGTCTGGACTGACTGACCCAGTTGTCATAGTTGGTGCAATGATAGCCTGACCTCACTCTCATTAAGTCAAGCTGCAGACTGCCCAGACACACCTGGCATGACAGTGACGCTCTGTTGCCATTGTTGTGTGCAGGTGCAAATGCAGGGACACTGGCTGTCCACATGCGCAGTGGTGCCTGTGCCGCAGCGCACGATCTTTGTGATACCCACCAGTGAGGTGAGGGTTCATTGGTCTGTCGTGGCACAGTTTGCTGCCAGCTCCAAATGACAGTCATGCATCGCGTGCTTCGTGCTTGGCAGAAGCATATCGAAATGCTGAATCCTCTGACTGTTTGTCTTCTTCAGGTGCTGAAGCCGTGCCTGGAGGAGATGCAGCAGCTGCAGGATGCGGTGGAGGCGGAGGACGCAGACTCGGACGGCCGCAAGGCAGCCGAGCAGCAGCTGAAGCTGTACATGCAGGTGCGCCGCTGCGCATGCCTGCCCACGTCATCCTGCCATGTCATCCTGGCAGCGGCAACAGTGACTCGTGGGCACTCTTGGGATTTCGGCTGCACTGCACCGTTGAGCAGCAGGGCATCTGACCCTGTGGTGCTTCCATGTGACCCGCAGCGGCAGTTCCTGGCGGAGACAAAGGCCGAAGTGAAGCAGCAGCTGCTGGAGGCGGGCGTGTTCAGCCTCGGCCGCGTGTCCATGCAGCCGCGGCAGCGCAGCTGGGCTTTCGACCAGTACCCTCAAATCCCGCACGGCAGGCAGTGGGTGCTGAAGGTCAAGGTGCCTGCCGCCTCGCCGCCCGCGCACTTCATGGACATGGCCGGTGAGCAGCTTTACAGGGTGTGTCATGCGGACGGTGATGCAAATGTCGATTGTGCATGTGCTTTGTCTGGACCAGTTGAAGATGTAGGGCGCCGCCTCGCCGGCTGCACAACTTATGGACGTGGTCGGCAAATGATATGATGCAGCATTGCATCACAATCATGCATGTGTGGTGTTGACTAAGCACCCCCATCGTTGTCTGCCCATGTAATTCCAACATGCAAGTACTGATGTCAGACAACCCCTTTGCAGGTGACAGCTTCGTCAAGGTGATCGGCGGCGGGCAGAGCAGCCTGGAGGCGGTGCTGCTGAAGCGGCGTGTCAAGGGCCCCTGCTGGCTGCGCCTCGCCCAGCCCGAGCGCGTCGCAGAGGCCACCCGCCAGGTGCGTACACACCTTGAGGTGTTGGTCAGCACATAGGGTAGGAGGCTCAAACAGGCGGCCTGTTGTAAGGCTACATCGGCCCCTTCACGAATTCCTCCAAGACTGAAAATGACTGCACCTCCACTCGACCAATACCTGACAATCTCGTCAAAGCAACAGCAGATGTGCTATCCAGGTGTTTTACAGCGGCTCTGCTGTGCAGGTGAGCTGGTGCAAGCTGGAGGTGGAGGTGGCAGGCCCCAAAGCGGTCACTGCCCTGCCGCCTGCAGGTAAATCTGTCCGACGCTCACAGTCAATGGTCTGGCTTCCACCGAAGGGGTTTGCGTCCCCCATTGGTGTCTGCAGGGATTGCATCCCGAGTGTATTCAGCAGGCGCACAGGTGCGCCTGCAGAGGGTCTGCCTGATCGACTGACATCGGTGTGCACACCTGCAGGCATGCCGGCGCCGCCATTGGCTGTGGCGGCGCTGAACCTGAAGACGTGGATCAACCCGGTGAGCGGCACATCCGAGGTGGTGGCCGCCAGCGTGGTGCACCTGCCCGCCATGCGTGTGGACGCGCCCTTTCCTAAGGTATGGGCTTCGTTCTGCGAGTCGATATGCAGGCATGCAGGCACTGGCATCATCTTTTGATAAATCTGCTACTCTGGTAGTGCTGCGGCCCTGGCTGTTCGAGGCTGTGTGGAGGCGTCGCCTCACCCATGTGTCGTGATGACTGGCACGCAGGAGCACTGGCGGCAGAAGCGGGGCTTTAAGCACTTCAGCATCGTGCGCAAGCTGGATGGCCACCCCTTCCCAGCAGGTGAGCATCAGCTTGAGTCTGATCTGCCAGTGCTTGGTTCGCTTGAATACTACATGTGTGCCATGGCTCTGTAAACACGCTGCAGCTGTTATTAGCCACAGACCAACTGAAGCATCGCAAACGGCCATCCTGTCAAGAATGATGCATCTGCCAGCACCACGCAGCAGCACACCCTGCTGGATCCAAGAGGGCCTCATCAGCTCTTCTTCTTGTAGGCTTCGAGGCGGCGGTGCGGGAAGCAAACGCCAGCCCGGCGGGGCGCCGCAATGGCGGCAACATGCTGATGGGCGTGGCCAGTGAGAAGGCGCTGCTGACGACGCTGCTGAACCGGCTGTCGGCGCTGGACGCCGATGCGCTGGTGGGCCACAACATCAGCGCCTTCGACCTGGACGTGCTGCTGCACCGCATGGAAAAGCACAAGGTGCGCTGAAGTGCTGAAGCAATCAAACTACTTTGGATTCGATGCAAATATTGCTTGTTGAGGTTACCCCGAGCGGCCTACCACAATATCGCCCAGCATCCGGAACCAGCTCTGTCAGACCAGCTGATTTTTATTGCTGTTATCTGTGATTTTGCTGCATCATGCCTGCCCGAGGTTCGTCATTCAGATGTGCGTCCGGGGTGATCGATACAGGTGTTCCAGTGGAGCCGCATCGGGCGGCTGAAGCGCTCCAAGTTCCCCAGCCTGAAGGGCGGCGGCCACACCTTCGGCGGCGGCGCCGGCGCGGGCGCCCTCGCCTGCATCGCGGGCCGCCTGCTGTGCGACACCTATCTGTCCGCCAGGTCAGCTGCAGACGGCTGCGAGCAAGCTGGACTTGTGCACCAGCGGTGCCCAGTCTGCATTGATATGCGCGATTGCGGGTTTGACAGGCTCTGCGGCGCCAGGTCAGCATGTTGGAACAGACCCTGGCGGCACATGCTGCTCCATTGTTGGGGTACGATACCTGATGCCTGTTCGCAGGGAGCTGACGCGGGCGGTGGAGTACACACTGGCGGCGTTGGCGGCCAACATGCTGGACGAGCACCGGGAGGAGTTCGCCTCCTCCGAAGTTGCCAGTGCGTGCCGTCCCCGCCAATCGGCTGCCAGCGCAACCCATTACTCATAGATCCTCAGAAGCGCAAACTGCTTGAGGCTTGCAATTGCTCACATCATCTGTACATCGTCACTGTGCACAACAGGGACTGTGTGGCACTGCGAAGTTGCAGAGGAGAGAAGGCTGTCTCTGCAAACCGCAGGCCGGTATGAGAGCAGGGAGGGGCTGCTGCGGCTGGTGCACGCGGCGGAGGCGGACGCCTGGCTGTCGCTGGGCCTGGCCGCGGTGCTCAACTCGCTGCCGTTGTCCGCGCAGCTGGCCACCGTGTCTGGCTCCCTCTGGTCCCGCGTCCTGCAGGCAAGCTGTCATTCCATGGCATACTTCTGTTGTCATTGCAGCTGGAACATAGTGAACTTTCCCGAATTCTTAGGCTTTTGGCGGTCTCTGAGACTGCCGCAGCGTGCATCTGTGGCTGCACTGCTGATGCCCTCCTCGACTGCAGACACTGCAAGGCACTTTCTGCACACGTACCGGATGTCTGCATGTTTGCACGACATGCTACAGGGCCAGCGGGCGGCGCGGATCGAGATGCTGCTGGCGCACGAGTTCCACGGCCGCAAGTTCATGCTGCCCGACCGGCTGTCCTTCAAAGACCGGGAGCGACAGCAGCGCGCCGCCGGTGTGGACGATGACGAGGACGCGCCCACTGCCAATGGTGATTTTGCCACCGGAACCTTGAAAGTTATCTCATGCACCCACTGCATTATGAGCGACGCGAGCAGCACGCCGCCATGGATGAAGACGAGGACGCGCCCGCTGCCAATGGTGAACATGCCACCAGAAGCTTGAAGTGTATTTGATGCACCCTTTGCATGATGAGCGATGTCAGCAGCGCGCCGTCGGCGTGGATGAGACGAGGATGCGCCCGCTGCCAACGGTAACTATGCCACCAGAACCTTGAGATTTATCTGATGCACCCATTGCATTATGAGCGACGCCAGCAGCGCGCCGCCGGCATAGACGAAGACGAGGACGCGCCCGCTGCCAACGGTGAACAGACCAGGACAGTCAGAAGATCCAGCTGATGCAACTCACTGCATCATGGCCGATGACAGCAGCGCACCATCGTCCTCGACAGCGCCTAAGACAGGCTTGCGGCCTTTGGTGCACTTGTGCTCGTGTTCTTGCAGTGTTCTGCATAGACCAAGGGTTTTGATGCAGCAGACGTGAGTATTGGGCGCGCCCCACATATGCAGTGCAAATGTCACACGGTGGCAGAGGCACACCTGCCAAGAGCAATGCTCCACATGTAGCTAGCATATCTTGCAGATGCTGATCCTGAGTATGGCTCATCAGGCAAGCGCAAAAGCAGCGCACAAGCAACATGCATTTTTAGCAGTTGCTGATTCCAAGCCGTGGCTGCACAGGCAAGCGCAAGGCGGCGTACGCGGGCGGGCTGGTGCTGGAGCCCAAGAAGGGGCTGTACGACAGCTACACCCTGCTGCTGGACTTCAACAGCCTGTACCCCTCCATCATCCGGGTGTGCGCCGCCTGCTGCCCATATGGACATTTTCTGATGACACATCGGCTGATGACATGCAGCCGACCAGGTGCTGCTGTGTCAGGTCTCGCCGGCTGGACGCCGGCGCTGGCCATGCAGTGCGGGGGGTATGGAGTGACGAGCCTTCATGTGCATGCAGGAATTCAACATCTGCTTCACGACGGTGGAGCGGGGCGAGGAGGGCGCTGCGCCGGCGCTGCCGCCGCCGGGTCGTGAGGCGGCGCCGCTGCCCGTCATCCTGGCCGCCATCCTGCAGGTCCGCTGCAGCAGAGCTTGGCACTGCTCCTCAGCATTGTCCCTGTGCAATTGACACTGAATGTTGACACTGCTCCTCAGCGCTGTCCCTGGCATATTGCAAGATTTCCTGACATATGAGAGGTTCTATCTTGACACCTCATACTCTTGAGGACACACCAAATGTCCACTGACACATGATGGCTTCTGGTGGCAGGCGCGGCAGCAGGTCAAGAACCTGCTCAAGTCGGAGCGCGACCCGGTGAGGGTTGTCCTTATACAGATGTCATGTCTGTGCATCTGCCACCTGCTTTGCAGATCTGGGGCTTGCCTGATTAACATTCGCCACAAACTGTTGCCGATGAGCTCTTGTCTCCGTGCCCCTGTAGCTGCGGCGGCAGCAGTACGACACGCGGCAGCAGGCGCTGAAGCTGACGGCCAACAGCATGTACGGGTGCCTGGGCTTCCGCGCATCCCGCTTCTTTGCGCAGCCGCTGGCGGAGCTGGTCACCGCCACGGGGCGCGACATCCTGCAGGCCACCGTCGACCTCGTCGAGGGCGAGCTCGGCCTGGAGGTGGGAGTTTGCACATCAAATATGATATGCAGAAGTTGAAAGTGGGCACGTGAGCTCGGTTATGGTGAGCAGCTGGAAGCTATCCCCGACTGCGAAATTGCAGACATTTAAAGGCGGTCACTTTGTGGTGGTTCCACATGTAGGTTCTGGAATTCGATACTCGCACTTTTGCAGAACTGCTTCTGCATATGCGGGAAGACGGACTGTAGAAGACCTTCGTGCTGACTTCATTGCAGACATGCTGAGATACATGGCGCACGCTGCAGGTCATCTACGGCGACACAGACTCCATTATGGTCAACACCCGCACACGCGACCGTGCTGCCTGCAAGAAGCTCGCGGACAGCATCATGCGCAAGGTGCGCTGTTGTGCAGCGGCATGCCACCATGTCTGTGCTGACCCTGCCTGGACCAACTGCGGAAACAGGCGATGCCACTTCGAACGACGCCACTGCTCTTCTGTTTAGCTGCACTGGTGCCATCAGACCCCCTGCACTGCTGCCATCCTTCCTGACATCAGCATTGTGATGACGCCCGCAGGTGAATGCGAGGTACAGCAAGCTGGAGATTGCGCTGGACGGGGTGTACAAGGTCATCCTGCTGCTGAAGAAGAAGAAGTACGCCGCCATCAAGTTCGAGATGGGCCCCGACGGCCAGGAGCGCGAGGTATGAGTGCAATTTGAATTCATCTCTGCAGTTGAGTCTGACCTCGAAAAGGATCCCTGCACCCAGCACTCAGTTGCATCAGTTTCATCAACAACACGCGACTATGAGTGCATGAGATTCCCAGCTGTGAGTCACATGTACGCAGACAGCAACTGCTACCTGTAGAGCATTTCTAGCAGTCCTGCCTGCTGCGGAAGAACAGCGCGGAGACGTGGCTCTTGCGCCGGCCTGTTCATTCAAAAGTGTGTTGCATTCTGCACCGCAACAGGCGCAAAAGGAGATAAGCAATGCCTCCAGTGCAGCAGGGACGACCGTTCCAACAGACACGACCAGATGATGTTCACTTGCACAGAGACACCAATGAACAGAGAGGCTGATCAGAGGTGCTGCAATCCAACCAACAGGTGCAGGAGGAGAAGGGGCTGGACCAGGTGCGGCGGGACTGGTGCCCGCTGTCCAAGGACTGCGGCCGCTTTGCGCTGCGCAACATCCTGTCCGGCGCGCCGCCCGAGGACGTGGTGTCCGCCATTCACGAGCACCTGCGCTCGGTGCGACCTTTTCGCCTTTTGCTGTCACCCTGAGCCTTCTGTGACTCGCACCCGCGCTCGGTGCGCACTGTTCGCCATCACCCTGAGCCTTCTGTGACTCACGCCTGGGCAACCCTACTGCATATCATCACGAATAGCGAGGACATTTGAGCCCATGAAAGGACCCACTGCAGTGATGCCGCTCAGCTGTGCTGGGCTGGAGCACACGGCCGAGCGCATCACAGGTGTAGTGGTAGTGCAGCGAGAGCATCGGCGTCAGAGGCCAAGCTTAAGACTTGTCCCAGCATATGATGTGAGCTGAAGCAGCAGACATGACTGTTGGCCTGACATACACTGACAGGTGGCGGAGAAGGTGCGGGAGCGAGGGGTGCCGCTGGCCAAGTTCGTGATTACCAAGCAGCTGACCAAGCGGCCGGAGGACTACCCCGACGCGAAGAACCAGCCGCATGTGCAGGTCGCCCTGCGCCGCCGCGCCGCAGGCCTGCGCAACGGCAGCCAGCAGGTGCAAAATCATCAACGCTGATGTTGGCTTGGTGGCACCAGTATGACCTGAGCAGGTCGGTTTGTCGCCGCGGCGCCAGCAGTCCTGCGCAGAGAGCATTGCAACTCAAATTCTGATTGAGATAATTACAGCAATGCATCTGCAATGTTGCCTTCGTTGGTACTGTGCTGACAGTCAGCAGGCGTACGGTCACCATGTTGGCAGCCGCCGCCACGAGGATTGCAGTGCCTGAGCACCTCATATCATTGCAAGGTGCCAAATTGGGAGTGTACAGGACCTTTTAGCAGTGCACATCCTGTGCTGCAGGGCGAGACGGTGCCGTACATTATCTGCATCGATCGCAATTCGGCTGACGGCGCCGAGGCGGCGGCGGCGGTGGGCACCGCCAGCGGCAAGGGCCTGGCGCAGCGGGCGTACCACATCGACGAGGTGCGGGCGCCCGGCGCGAAGCTGGAGGTGGACGCCGCCTACTACCTCTCCCAGCAGGTGTGCTTCGACCTGTATTCAGGGTTGAGGGACACGACCTCCCAGCCATCAGCTACATTATATCTGTGAACATCCGGGCCAGTGTGGAAGGATCAGGCCCCGGCGGGCTTCAGCGCTGCATGTGCCAACCTGCACATCATGATCAGCACAGAGCGGGCATGTGACGAGTGGGCAAGGTTTGCAGGCACCAGAGCTGTTGCGCAACCGCTGCAGATCAGTTTGTGATTGTATGGCTGTCCATGCAAGCCCATCGAGGCGTCAATGCCGTGCGCAACATTGACTGCCTGGGGCTGCGCCCCATGCCCTTCACTGGCAGTCCACCCCCCTTCCTACCCTGAGATTCGCCCAACGTGGCGTCGCAGGTCCACCCTGTGGTGGCGCGGCTGTGCACGCCCATCGAGGGCACCGACGGCACGCACCTCGCCGACTGCCTAGGGCTGCACTCCATCCCCTTTGCTGGCATTGAACCCCCTTTCCACTCTGATGTGTGCCCAATGTGATGGCGCAGATCCACCCTGTGGTGGCGCGGCTGTGCACGCCCATCGAGGGCACCGACGGCGCGCGCCTTGCCGACTGCTTGGGGCTGGACCCCTCCCGCTTTGCCGGCGGCGGCGCGGGCGGCGCCGGCGACGATGTGCGGGAGGATGCCCTCGTGTCAGGCGCCGCTTTCTTCGACGACCCCGCCCGCTTCAAGGTGTGTTACTGCGTTTTTGGACATCTGCCAAGCAAACCCTGAAATCAGCATGGCGCTGCTTTGCCACGATGCTCAAAAGTCTGCGCAATGACAAGCCACTGCGATTTGCGGCTGGCTATCATTCCCCAGTCTTGATGATAAAATTGATGACACTGTCAGTCTGTTGTTTCTGCAGGACTGTGAGCCGCTGCAGCTGGCGGCGGCAGACAGCAATCGCTTCAGGTTCTGCGGCGTGGAGGCGGTGCTGGGCGGCAGCGTCGGCGCCGAGGCGGCCCTGCAGCCCCCGGACGCTGTTGGCACCGCCGCGCCGCTCACAGGTGCAGGAGCTGCTGGATTCTGTATGGTTATCATGCATGAGAACCAGGTCTTGCCCTGCTGACAACCTTTGCAGCAGCAGATAAGAGGGAACAGGTTGCGCGTCAGAAGCACATGTTTCAGCCTCAGAAGCCTCACCGTGCAGAGCAACATAGTAGGAGGCTCATCGACAACAGGATGGTGACACACTGGTCAGGCTTGTGCTGAATGCATCGTCTGTGATGTTCATGATGCAAGTGCACCGCCCGTCTGCAGGCGCGCAGCTGGCGAACCAGGCGCTGCTGGCGGCGCGGGCGGCGGTGTCGCGCTACTACGACTGCGAGCTGCGGTCTGACGATGAGCTGGCGCCCGGCTCCACCCGCGACATCCGCCTGGCGTGAGTGTCGTTCGGCCGTACCAACATGCTTCCCGGGCCCTTGAAGAGCTCTTCTGGCATACATCTATGTCACACAGCTGCATTGCAGTGGTGGGCTGGCGCCCGGTTGCATCTGCGACGCCTGCCTACTGCGTGCCAGTTCTTTCCGCTGTGGTGCATCTTGTATAACCGAGCAGGATGTCAAGCACACTTGGCAGTTTATGCACCATGCTGTCAGTACCAGGCGTGTCTTAACGAGCTGCCGTTGCACTTCTGCTGGCTGGTGGTCGGGACGATCAGTGTGTATCAGTGCTGCGGTGTGATGCAGCCTGTGGTGTACTGCAGGGTGGGCGCTGATGGGCGGCACGGCACGGCACCGCCGGCAGACGCGTCAGGCAGCATGGGGCGCGCCTTTGGCGAAGCGGCGCTGTACACACAGCTGTCCGCACTGCACCGCTCCCTGGTGCGACTCCAATTCGTGAATATCAGTTTCTCCTTGCTGCCAGTCACAGCTCTTCCATCCAGCCTTCGCACGCAGCCAGCCATGTGAGATTCACCACTAACATGTGGTTACTACATGTGAGTGGTAACCCCTACCACTAACATGTAGTTAGTGATAACTACATCACTCACTAGATGATGTAGTGAGTGATCCCCACCATTCAACCCAATGACAAATGCGATGTAGTTGTGGCCCGTTGAGCCGTCAACTTTGACCTCTTTCATTTCCAGGATGTCGAGGCAGCGCTTGCAAGGCTGCCAAAGTCGGCCGACGCAGCGGCGGCAGAGCAGCGGGCAGCGCCCATCCGGCGGCAGCTGGATGCGGCAGCGGCAGCAGTTGAGAGCGTGAGGAATGCCTCTGCTTACCGATGGGTGAACCTGCGCGAGGTCTGCTGCTGACAGCGGCTTCAATCGAACAAGATGGTGGGATGGCGGCAGGGATAGTTTCGGAGAATCACCACAGCTTTAGAACAAATGGTTTCAGATAAGCATGCTTAAAGGTGAAATTGGGTCGTGTGTAACGGATTGCTGCAGATTGAGCGCTCCAAATTTGCAGGGGTGCTACAACAGAACTTCCAGTACGACGCTGAGGACACGACTCGGAAACCACCAACATCAGACGGTCAAACAATTTTTCCCCTGAACTTCCTCGACTTTGGATCAAAGCCGCTGCCATTTGTGCCGCCGCTGGCGGCGCTGCTGACGCTCGCCGTGTCATCTGCTGATCGTTGCTCGTACACTGTATCGTACAGCTCCATGCCGTCAATGGCTGCCATGCATGCTGCGCCAGCCGTCTCCGCATGCGCCACATGTGCCTCCGCATCGAAGGCGCGCACCTTCTCCATCGTGATCAGGCGCCGGCTACAGCATGAACCAGTCTTTCACATCACCAGCTAGATACTGGATTGAGGCAACTGGGGTGCGGACATTCTGATCTGCAACAGCCCCGGCTGCATGTAAGCAACATACTTACATGCACCCTGTCCCCTCCCCAATGAGAACCATTCGTGAGCTCGCATGTGTGCGTTCATCCGCCCGCACCTGTAGCGGTCGGTGAGGAACTGCTCGCAGTTGTACAGCAGTCGCAGCGCGGGGTGGCTGGGCATCAGCGCCTCGCTGTACCGCTCCGGCACCACCTGAGCATTGCAAAAAAGGTGCCTCATGCGGCCACTGATCAGTGCATCTTGGTAGCGGCGAAGCACATCCAGGGGAAATTTCTTCATCCCTGACAGGGTGGCACGACAGCGTGTTTGTACCAATTTGCATGAAGTTATAGCGAGTTTTGGAGGCAGAATGAGCAGCCAATGCGCAGGGTAAGCGCTGCTGTACCAACCAGCTTGACAGACGATGAATCAACTTCATGACAGTCTAAAATCTTAGACCGCCTGCAACTCACCGGCAGGAAGTACACCAGGCGGCCGCCGATGCGCAGGGTGCGCGCCGCTGTGCTGATGAGATCCGTCAGGCACTCGCCCAGGGTGTACGGCGCCGTCGCGGGATAGTAGTCCCTGTGAAGAAGGTGATCATGAACTTGCCACCAAACTTCTAAGCGTTCACAACGTGGCACATGTGGCACACATTCATCAAGAGCAAGGACACGCCAGAAACTGTGAGCTGTGAGCTGTGAGAACAACATCCTTGTTGGCACGACACGCCTTTGGCGTGAGAACTCGCAAAACCTGTCCGGCCTGCGGTTCCTGTGCGGCGCGTGCACGCTCTTCCTCGCGCCGGCGCGCACGCCGTACGGCGGGTCCGCCAGGATGGCGTCAAACACCTCGACAAGGTCCCTCCTGCACACTCAGGTGCGACAGTGCCGTCACGTCATCAACATTCGGTAAATGGGCAGGCTTGTCAGCAGCAGGAGCAGCATGGAGGAAGTAGCTCTTTGTCAAATTTTTTGAGAACTCTTGAATCCTAAGGTATGCAACACCGGCGTGTTCCAATCGGAAAGTGCTGCTGCTGACCTGAAGGGCATGGTGTGTGCGTCTGCCCGCAGCAGGCCGACTGGCGACTGCAGGCGGTAGTCCTCGAAGTTGGTCCACAGGTCCACCTGCAGAGGCCACCGACAGCTGCTGGAGCGAAGCCCCAATCTGCAAAATTCCCCTGATACACAGTCCGCTGCGTGGGGGTGCGAAAAGGCATCTCTCATTGCTGGGAGCGCAAGATGACATACATTCACCTGCTTGCCGGCCTTGTCCTTCTTGCCGATCCGGATGATCCGCATGTCGATGTCGGCGCCCATCGTGAGGGCCCCGTGGTGCGCCGCTGCCACCAGCATGCTGCCCGTCCCCACGAAGGGGTCGTACACCAGCGTGCCCCTCCTCACCTGAACAATGAAAAGGCAGCATATTGGTTGGGTATGTCCGCAATGGCAAGCTGCATGCCTAGCTCCAAATGCTGCAGTGTTGCAGCGCCCGACGACGCGTCTGCAATTCAGGATCTGCTGAGACCGACCCTGAGATCAGTGGCAGACGTCGACAGCACTCACCAGTGCGTGGTTGCACATCAGGAACGCCACCTCTGCATCCATGGACGTCGGTCCGAGGTACCTGCATTCGAGCAGTGCGACGATCCAAGTGACGGCTGGCAGACATTGGATGCTGAGGCACCTCTGCGACATATGTCATGTCTGTACTGCCGCACTGTGATTGAATTCCGATACTACCTGCGATCTGGGAGTCTGTATCTCCTCAGAATATCCCGCGGTCGCACAGCTATTTCGCGCCCAAAGTACCAGTAGTCTGGCAGCGACATCATGCCGTTAGTGCGATTCGTGTCCACCTGCCAAAGCACGCTCGTTGCTGTGAGCATTGTGCCTCCGTAATGCCCTGCCAGTTTGCCGTCAGCTTTCTGGCGAGTCAGGCAAGCACCTGGCTCTGATTCCCTCATCACACACGACCGCTACAGTTCTCGGGTCTGCAGCATGAACTCCGCCACACAGCAGAGTGTGGACCACCAAAATGCGGCCGACCTTGATGAGGCGGAACAGGTTGTCGGGCGCCCTCAGGTTGACCGGGCCTTCGAACGGCACAAAGCTGAGCTGGTTCAGCAGCGCCACGGGGTCCTCGATGCTGCAGCCGAAGCCGTCGACGCGAACCGCCCAGGACGCCTCTGCCGCCAGGCGCGCCGGATCCTGGGTCGGCAGCCCGGCTCTGATTGACGCCTCCACTTCTGCCCAGGTGCTACCCTCGCCCCACAGTTCGTACATGCCCTGTAGCAAGATAGCACCCTTGGCAAATCTTGTACAGGATCCTTGGTCGGCGGCCCCGCTGAATGCCTCCGGCTCTGCCTACGTGGCACCTCCGGCTCACAGCTGCTTGATGGTCTGCAGTGCATGCGTCAAGCGGCGTGCTACAGCCTTGCAAGCTGAGATCCAGCAGACTCCGAGCTGGACAGCAGCCTGCTATGAGGTTGGTAGGCTGCATGCATGCCGTGAGCAGCACGGCAGCATCGCTCCAGACTGATGCTGTGAAAGGACTCTGGAACCGGTGATCGAGCCTACACTTGCCTTCAGCAGCAGGGAGCGCTCCACGACGCGGCGCACGGCGTCATCATCTGGCAGCGATACCCGCCAGAACGGCGACAGCGGGTTGCCGCCGGGCGGCGGTTGCCACTGCAGCTGCCCATATCCCAGCAGCTTGGCTATGGATTCTATTTCTGATATCCTGAAGTCCAAGTGGCGGTGCAAGAAATGGCACAGGTACCACATGCTGCCCTGTCGCTGCGCTCCACAGGTCAGCAGTTGGGTAGGATTGGCAGCTGCCGAGGTGCAAATGACGGTGCTTCAGAGCGCGTCGTGCAGCGCGCACGTCAGGTTGCAGTTTCACTTGCTGGAATGCAACATGTGAAGATCAGATGCAAGCCGCTGATCTGATGTCCTGCAAAGCCAAATCCTGCACATGTTTGGCAAGGTGCTACAGGGAGGCTTTGGCTATTGCCCAGTCAGTGCCGTGGATCTGATGCTCTGTTTTCCCTTAGACTTCAAAGGGTTCCATCTGCGCGAACGCCTGTGCGAGAGCACCAGCCAGCAGCTGACGTCCTTCGAGAGAAGCAGTCAACCGTCGGACCAGTTCTATCCAGCCAGCTTTCACACCGCATCACCGGCATCACGGCGGTGTCCCGCTGCCACATTCACGCCCCCTTGCTGCCGCGGCAGCCTGACGATCACCACCACGTCTCCGAAATCGCTGCAGCCGCTGCATGAGCTGCGCGGGCAGCCGCATGTGCTGCCAGCAGCATCTGCACTGCCAGGGCGCCAGCCGCAGCTCTGATTGTGCTCAAAATGTGTTGTCATGCCGCTGGTACCTGCTGACACTGGCCTGTGTATGCCGCTGCCGCTGCCGCTGCCGCTGCCGCTGCCACTGCTGGCGTCACTGCCACGGATGCTGCAGCCGGCGCCGCTGCTCCTGCTGATGACGCTGCTTGTGTCAGGGGCCTGCTTGCTGTCATCCTCCCCCGGCTGCAGCGGCACGGCTTCTGCCACCAGCGGCAGCCGGCACATGGGACACCTGGTGTCCATACGCCTGCATTCAGACACACGCAAACTTCAGGGTTCAAAATCCTGAGGGACTGAGGTTGATAAAGTGCGCAGTCAAGCAGGGCAGGCAGCAAGTTGTCAGCCTATACATTGCCCGCACCTGCTGTGTGCCAAGCTGTACAGGCAATCTGTGCAGATGCCATGGCCGCACGCGAAGCGCAGCCACCGCTTGCAGTCGGACACCGGGTCCAGGCACACTGGGCAGTCGACCAGCTGCCACGCCGTTGCTGCTGAGCCGCTGAGCGGTGCTGCCCGCAAGCGCAATGCTGTCGGCACCCACACTGACGATGCAAACAAGATCAGAGAGTCACATGTGCGCATCTGCAACTTTGCAGCGGTGATTGTGAGTAAGTTGCTGCAAGACATTGATCATGGAACAACGCATATGGATCAGTGTCACCTCTGGTCTGCTGCTCACTTTGCTGTGAGCTCCTTCCTTGGTCGCTTGGTGCAGCCGACAGAGCCCGCAACCTGAAAATGCACAGGCCGCAAACCGCGAACTCAGTAGTGACAATGACTCACAACGTTTCTGTTATCTGCAACGCTGCGGGTCTCGATCACAAGACTAAGATGGAGCATGGCGTTTTGTTTCCACAAGTGTGTGCACCTCATGGCACCAAGGACGCAGCAGAAGACCAGAGCTGCTATGGCTACCGCTGCAAAAGACATGAGAACTCCCAGGGATGGTCCTCGCTTCCGGCAGCAGTTGCCGCCCTCCGGGCAGCAGGTGCACACCTGCATTTGTCAGCATAGATCACGATCTGCTCAGCACAGCATGCATGCGTGCCACCAGCGTGGAGCTGAACATCATCTTGACACGAACCTGTGGCCGCTGCTCGACAGCGGTGCTGCCATCAGTCCACTCCGAAAGCACCCAAGCTGACGAGCAGCAGCATGTCATATCCACTGCAGCCATACACCTGGCGAGGGTCAGCTGTGTGCAAATTCATATACAAGTAGGCAGTGCCCATCTGACTGTTGGCTCAGACGCATGATGACGCTGCGAGACTACTACATGTCACACCCGTCTGGTTCTTCTGCAGCAGCTGCTGAGCTGCGGCGTCGCTGGCGCTCCTGTCTGGCGTCTGCCGCGGCACAATGCTGTGGTGGTGCGACAGCAGCCGCGCTCGGTGTGCGCGCCAGGCCTGGCGCCACGACTGCCTCTGCAGCACGACCTGCAGCGGAGAGACGGTATAATTTCAAGGCTGTGCACACAAGCTAATGTTACATTCTGAATAACATCGAATGTGGTGTTGTTTGCACTGCAACAGAAGGAGGAGCAGGTTTTGCCGCAGGTGCTGGCAAGCCCAGCGACTTGACCGGCTACAAATTAGATGCTTTGACCTGCAGTATCAAGCTGCTGGGGCTGCACTCCCGGGTCGATCGCTGAAAAGCGATGCTCCAGCTCTGCCATGGCTGTATGAACAGGCTGGCGGCGCTGGTGTTGACCAAGTCCAAGCTTGGACAATTCAAGCGGGCTTTCAGCCTGCATATCGACGCCTAACTTCTGAGTTTGTGCTGACATACCGGAGTCAGGGTGCGATTGACGCTTCCGGAAGGAAACACAACGTGATCTTCGGTCGCTGAACACACCTGAAGCTGTCGCTGGTGCAACTGCTCGGTGGCCCGCCGCTGAGCCACACGCCACTTGAACCCTCGCCTATTGTCTCGAAACTGCCACCAATGAGGGCACTGTGGCTGTGGTCACGCTGCAGGCGCGTTTCGGTAGGTTTCGCAGCCGACGTGGTCCTCGAGACCGATCCTGCTGTGCACGCAAGCACGCCAAGCAGCGCCAGAAGCGGCAGGACGTCCGACCGTCTCATTCCAAGGCGTTTGCTTGGTGTCTCGTTGCTTCGATAGCAGACGGAAATTTCCAAACCGTATGTCACATTTCGACGACGATAGTTTTGGAATCCAACCTGCCGGTGAACGCAGCCAGCAGACAGAATCTACTCTATATCAATGACTCAGCAGAATAATTGCAGTTCCACGTTTCCGCCGATGCACAAGACATCCGCTGCAGCGTGCATCAGGGCATGGTTTGGACGGTCCAATGGGGAAGGTGGAAGTAGGATATTCAGGAAGGCTTTTCCATGGAGATGAAGACCAATCCTGAAATCATGCAAGCCACCAAGAACAACGACGCGCAAAGGCGCTCCGCCGCACCACACACCATGTCGGCAGAAAGAGTCGCCGCAGCGGCGTGCTGCTGCTTCTGGGCCCACCGGCAGCAAAGGTGCCGCCAGCATGCCACGTCGGGCGGCGTGGCGTGCAAAACCCATCCGGCACCCTGTGCGAGATTTGAACTCGCGCCATCCGGGTGAAAGCCGGGTATCCTAACCAGGCTAGACTAACAGGGTGAGATGCCATTTCCGCTGACATTGTGAACTAGATACCCGGTTTGCCGCCGCATCTGCCGCCTTGAAAAAGGGTTTAGTGTGGTCCTCTGGGCCCCTTGTCGAGCAGTGGCCTGAGCTTGTCTCCACAGCCGGCACTATTAGTGTGGCATAGCGACATTCCTCGTGTGCCTTCGAGTGCATTCAGTGACGATTGCTGTCTGATCTGGTGCTGCATAGTTGCGCCGCAGGGTCTGCCTGCGGCGGTGCAGTATATGAGATGTGATCACCGTCAATGTCATGCTATATATAGGATTTTGACTCACAGCCTCACGGCTTGCTGGGGTGTGCTGCCACATCGCGGATTGCGCAAGCCAGGCAGGCTGCTTTTGACGCCCTTTTGAGGCTCATTGCTCATCGGCGGCATCATGCTGGCTGTTTGCTTTGTGTTGCCTGTGCATGGCCCCGTCCTTATGGGTTCAGCTCACCACATGTTCCGTGCACCGCGATCGCACCTTTTCATCGCCTCACTCGATTTGCTTGTGTGTCGCAGAACGACATTGTTACACATGCAGAACATCAATCACATCAGTCTTCTTATGACCCCTCAGCTGTTTGTGCCCCGACTCTTGAAGCCGCACCGCAGCCATTGAAACCGCGGCCGGCGCACATCACGCAATTGTCAGGGTTCATCCTGTTGAAAACAGCCAGCCCCCAGATGTGCTCTGCCCGCGGTTGCGGTGGCTTGCTTCACAGTCGCAGGTCATTGAACAGTGAGTTCAGCACTGTAAAGGAAGCCGCGTCCTGTGCACTGGTGGGTGCCGCGTCGGCTCTTGCATGTCCAGCCAGCACGAGTCCAGCCAGCACGCGGCCGCGCTGCAGACGACTGCGCCGTTCAAGCTGCGCCGCATCGCCTTCGTGCCCGCTCAGCAGTCGGATGCGGTGCCGGTGCCGCAGGGCCTGGACCTGGTGGTCCTGAACGAGCGCCAGCCGCAGCACCCGAACGTGAACCCTTTTGTGTGCCACCGTGCTTCCCCTTGTCCCCTTTGGGACCCCTACCACCGCTGCCCGAGCGCGGCGGCCAGCCTGCAGCGGACAGCTGCCGCCGCCGATGGTGAGTACTGCCCACCGGCGTCGGGGGCGCTGCACCCAGACCCTCGAGTGAAGGTGTCCAATGGGATCGGATGCAATACCCCGAGATCAAGTCTCTGGAAAGACTAGCGTCTGAGGCGTTATAGAGCGTATGGAATCACTGATAGATCGCCTGCAGGCAGTCTTATGAGTTGCAGTATCACCACGTGTATGGTGACGAGTGCATCCGGGCGGCAGGGCGCAGCAGTGGTACAAAGCATCACAGCACGCCATTGCCTCAGCCTCCCGCTTCAGCAGAATGTGCCAACATACAGCTCGCCACCATTCTTACTTCAGGTGTTCCACGCTGCACAGGCGGGGTCCGACGCCATGCGCCCCAATGGCGTGCCGCGATCCGGCGGCAGTGGCGCGGGGACAGCAGAGCCACGCAAGCTGCGAAAGCCGCAGGACGACCTGGCCCTGCGCTGGCGCACCGTGCAGAAGATGGTGCGCCTTGACCACTCCACATCTGCTGCCAAGTGGCATGCCCCGAATTTGCAGGTACCTCGCCTGAACCTGGGTCGTGCTTGCAAGCTGATGGAGCGTGTTGCTGACGCCCTCATCTCATGCCTGTGCTGCAGGGCGCGGGGCTGCAGAACCTGGGCAACACGTGCTTCATGAATGCGGTGCTGCAGTGCCTGACGCACACGCCGCCGCTGGCGGAGGCGCTGCTCGCCACTGGTGGCCGCTCCGGCGGCACCTTCCGCCGCAGCATCGAGTCCGCGCCCCGCACCCCCGGCGGCGTGGACCCGCTGGCGCTCACGGCGGCGCACATAGAGCGCTCGCTGCGGCACCGCACCGGCGTGCTGTCGCCGGTGGCGCACGTCAAGACGCTGCGCTCCGTCAGCAAGAGGTGAGGTGCAGGCATGATTCCTGAGTTGGTGAATGGGCGTCAGTGCAAGTGGGATGCAGCTGGGGTGCCAGGCTGAACGCTGAAAGGTGTGTCGAGTGCCAGTGTACAGTTTTGCAGCGGTTCATGAATGATGAGAATGAGATGTCGTGAGCCGCGGCGCCGCCAGCTTCTGGTGGCACCGGCAGATGATCCGACCCTGTAGTCATAGTTACACTGACATGAGCCAGAACCCGGGAGCATTCATTGCAGTTCTGCTGTAGGGTTTAAGCAAGCTGGCCGACTCCTGGCGCTGATGCAAGCTGAATTTCGAAACTGCAGCTTTCGGACCGGTCGGCAGGAGGACGCACATGAGTACCTGATAGCGCTGCTGGACGCGATGCACACGATGGCGCTGGGCGGCCCTGGGGTGAAGGTCAAGCCCGAGGCCGCCGCCAACTCCCTCATCTACCGCATCTTTGCCGGAAAGATGCGCAGCACGGTGTGTAGACTAGATCTTGAAGCTTCTTCTGATGACGTACAGATAGCTGTGTGCATGCACAGCTGACACCTGCCATTGGATTTCACCGCAGTATGATTAACGCTTCTGAATCTTGTGGCATCGACCAATAGGTGAAGTGCACGGAGTGCCAGTTCGAGAGCTGCCGCAGCGACCCGTTCCTGGACATCAGCCTGGAGATCAATCGCGCCAGCAGCGTTGCGCGCGCGATGCAGCGCTTCACCGCGGCAGAGTACCTGGAGGGGGACAACAAGTACAAGTGTCCCAAACAGCGGAAGGCCGTGCGTGCGGCCAAGCGCATGGCCATTGAGGTGCGTCTGGTCGGGCAATCTCGAGGGTTTCTGTCCATGTCTTGCACGAAACTCCCGACTTTCACATGACATGTGCTGCACGGTGGAGGTTTCCTCTGTCTTGGCCCTTACTCTCCTAGAACTTGAGCGTGTGCTACTGCAGGAGGCGCCAGCGGTGCTGGTCTTGCAGCTGAAGCGCTTTGAGTTCACTGCCCGCAGCCGCACGAAGCTTGGCAAGGTGTGTACATGTCAACTGGTGAGCCATGCGTGTCAAATGGCTGTTATGTTGAGCACGTGCCTGCCTACAGGGGCAGCACACGTGCTGCACAGTCACGTGGCGTCAGATGTAAAGCTGGGATTGCCCCTTTGGCAGCATGTTGAACTACATTCCCCACAGCAGCGGCTTAGCTTCCAGCAGCTGGACATGGGCCTTCTTTTTGGCATCGTCGTCGGCATTGTGGCATTGTCATCAGGGCTGCTGACAATGTTGTTGTCGGCAAGCTGTTGACGCTGCTTGCTCCCCGTGTGTCGCAGCGGGTGGACTTCGAGCTGCAGCTGGACCTGGCGCCCTTTATGGCGGATCGCCGCGGCCCGGCGCGTCCCTACACCCTGTTTGGCGTGCTGGTGCACCACGGCCACTCCCTGCATGCGGGCCACTATGTCGCCTTCGTGCGCGGCCCCAACGGCCTGTGGCACCAGATGGACGACGCCAGCGTCAGCCAGGTGGGCTGCCGTGTCACGACCTTGATGTACATCGCTGTAAGCAAAGCATCCAGCACGGCTGCAATGCTCACCTCACAGCCGCAGTCTGCATATCACCAGGCAGTGCGATCAGCGTATGTTGTCAGGCTTCAACTGAATACTTGACATCCTGTTGCGTGTGATGAGCAGGTCAGCGAGCGCATAGTGCTGGCACAGAAGGCGTACATCCTGTTCTACATCCGGGACGAGGCGAACGTCGCCTCCTGGAGCGCCGCCCCTGCCTTCCAGCCCACCCCGCAGCATCCCGCCCGCGGCATGGCCAATGTGAGCGTTGAAAGGCATGGTCTCTGGCTGCCCAGGCATGTTGCCTCAGCGTATATGTATGCCTGTTTGTTAGCAACCCAGCTGCATTCCATGATTGTGGGCTGATGCTGCTGATCTGGTGGAGGGTTTGTCCTGAACCATACACTTACGTTCCTTGCAGGGCGGCGCTGATGCTGCGCCAGCCTCTGCACCAGCGCAGCCGAACGGCATGCCCGCCAACGGCGTGTCGACACCAGCCATGGCGAATGGCACAGCAGCGCCGGCCTCAGCGCCGCCAGCGGGCAAGCGGCGGATGCAGGAAGCAGATGGCAACGCGGCAGAGGCGCAGCCGACAGCCAAGCGACGAAAGGCGGCGGACGGCTCTGCCAAGGCAGGTGTGCTTGGGCTCTTACTGCTGTGCTCATGATTTGCATCATGTTGTCACAGACTGGGGTGGCAATTTCTCGATATCAGTCATGTTCACACTCTGTATTCCCTGGAGAACGTGTGCACCAATCCATCTGGCTGCTTGTATGCACGGACATTGCACAGTGTAGCTGCTGCGTGGTGCCGTCCTCTGCTGTCACTTGCCAGGCTGAGCTGACGACGTCATGCCCTCACGCAGGCAGCACGCCGGCGGCGGGCAGAGCAGCAGCTGGCGGTGCGGCTGTGGACGGCGGCGAGGGCGCCCCGGCGGCGGCCCTCGGCAGCGGCGCGGGCCCGGGGCCTCCGCCTGTTTCCCGCCTCCTGAGGTGCCACTTCCTGCTTGCGCCTCCTCCTGGGCCATAATGTGCCGTGCGGCAGTGGGTTCCGTGTTTTTACAAAATGGTGTGCGACCAAATATGGTGCAGCAGTTGTCTTCTGTGGTGACAGCCTCGTGTGAGGGATGAGGAAACGCACTGGGCACTGAAGTCCATGGTGAGCGACACGCACTTAGCGGGCTTAGAAAACCCCTGACTGACCTCACGCCACATTCACTGCCTGCCTGAACGCCATCTCTGCTGCAAGACGCCTGAGCATGTGCGTCGCCATGTCTGCAGGTCCACGCATGCGCTCGCCAGAGCCTTCTCCCTCTCCCAGGCCGCCCTGGTGAGCAGAGATTTCAATATTGCCTTTTGCTAATCACGTTGCATCCTATCTGATGCAACTTTTCGGCATTGATGAAGCACTTTCTGCTGAACATGTGCTTCTTGAGCAAGCCAACATCAGTCTTGCCGAGCATTGCATGATCAACCTGCTGTCCTGCACTGCAGAGTCCCTTTGGGCGGTCCTTTCGGCGGCTGGAGCTGCACAAGGCGGCGGCGCACGTGCAGGCGAAGCTGATGATGTCACGCGCGGCCTCGAAGGACCACAGCCCCTCCCCTCGCGGCGGCAGCCCCACCGTCGCCGCACAGCACGCGGCCAGCGGTTCAGCGGCAGCCGGCGGCATGACAGCGGCAGCCAAGGCGGCCAGCGCAAGCCGGCTGGGCAAGGGCCGGCACGCTGCGGAGAAGGCTGCAGCGGCGGCCGCTGTAGAAGACGCCGCCGCGCAGCCTAGCGACGGCGGCAGCAGCAGCGACGACGAGAGCTTCCGTCCCAGCGGCAGCGACGGCAGCGACTCGACCAGCAGTAGCAGTAGTGGCCTGGAGTCACAGCCTGCAGACAGCGGTGGTGGCGGCGACAGCTTGGATGCTGGCGCTGACGGCAGCAGCGGCGCTGACACCAGCAGCGGCGGCAGCGTGCCGACCCTCAGCGAGTCGCCAGCAGTCGAGGCGCCGCCGTGGCCGCCATTCGGAAGTGGCGCAGCTGTCAACGTCCCTGCAGCCAGTGGCGGCACTCCCGCCAATGCCGCCACCGGCAGCAAGGCTGCAGCGTCAGCAGCCCAGCCAGGCGAGCCGCGGGCGGCTACGGGCGCGCAGGCGGCGGCGCTGCTGTCCGGTGACGGCGCGGTGCGCTGGCAGGACGCCGCCGAAGCAGACGCAGCAGACCAGCTCCTCAGGTACTGACCATCTGCAGATTGATCTGCTGATCATCATGCAGGACATTGGCGCTTCAAGGCATTCAGCACCATCCAGGCATCTGGCCGTCAAACATGCAGCCATACTCTTCACAATACCAATTTGCGTATTGCTGTGCCGTAGGAAATCGCAGCCGCAGCAGCTGGAGCTGGACGAATACGATGCCGAGTACGACCGGGGGCGCACCAAGAAGGCAAGCCCTTCAGTGACACCTTGCGTAACAGGCTTGCGCCATGTCTCATTTGATGTCACTTTCTGAAGCCTACTGGCAATCCTGTCTGCAGGTGAAACAAAAGCGGCTCGGCAATGATGCAGGCCTGGCGGCAAGTCTGCAGCAGTCCTTCGCCACCCGCAAGCGGCACCAGCCTCAGGACACTGGTGCGCTTTGCCCTCGAATCAAGGAATTGACTGAAACAGTCCTGCTGCTGACAGGCTGTTTCATGCAGTGCATGGTCCTCACATTCAGCGTGTGCAGATGACGCAGCCTACATATGGTACATGGGTTGATTGCGTGATTTGCGTGAGCAGGTCGCAGCAGAGGGAGGAGTTCGCCTGGGAGGGGTGGCCGGGGCCGCGGCGGCCGTCGTGGCTTCGGCCGCGGACGGCACAGCGGCGGGCGCAATGGCGGCCACCGCGGCCGCGGCTTCTAGCTCGCTGAACTGCGCAGCCGAGCTTGGTTTCCTCGGCAGCTCTGTGTGTCAGCCCGGTGATTTAGTGGCACTTCCTGTGTGGCGTGGAGAAACGGCTGGCTTGCAGCCGGGTTGACGCATATGTGGGGATTCTTTTGTAATCTGTCGTTGGTGTTCTGAACGGGCGTTCTGAACGGGCTCAGAACGTCGCGGTAGATCACACACAGCATTCACATAAACAAACCAAACCACAGCAACTTCGAAAACAAAGCCAAATCACGAGCACAATCCCAAACAACTTCGATGTCAGCGCGTCAGCATGTGATACGGTACATCACTGTTGCAGTTTCAGTCTATAGCTTCCAGGAGCACCGCCCTCGTTCTCGTCAGTCAAGTACATCACTGCCGGCTGAGCCACAAGCCCACCAGCAAAGCCGGGACGGACAGCACAGCCAGCCCAATCTGCAGCTTCACCCACCCCTCGATCCGGCGCAGGGCGTCTGCTTCTGAGTCTGAGCCTCCATCCTCCGATCCCCCTTCAGCTGCCGGGCGGGCAGCTGCAGCGCCCTCTGGCTGCCTCGCTGATGCCCCCGACTCTGCTGCACTGTCATCTGCCTGCGTGCCGGCAGACTCGACTCCAGGGCGCGGCGGCAGCACAGGCCCCAAAAGAGACGGGCGCCGCTGCTGAGGCCGCTGTTGCGGCGGCAGTTCCTGCAACTGTGGCTGCACTGGCACGGCCACCGACGCCGCTGGCATGCTGCCAGCCTGGTTTGCAGCTCCCACAGCTGCCGCAGCCGCGCCTGCTGCTTCCTGCTGTCGCGGACCGCTTCCTGCGAGCGCCGCGTCCCACGCTGCTTCCCTTGCGTCCTGCCCCCTGGCGACCGCAGCCACGAGGGCCGCAGCATCCGCTGCTGTGCGTGCGATGGCTGCTGCCGAGGCGTCTGCTACCGCGTCCGCTGCACTTGTTGCTGCCGAACCCGACGTCGCCGCCGGTGCTGCTGCCGAGGCGTCTGCTAAAGCGTCCGCTGCACTTGTTGCTGCCGAACCCGACATTGCCGCCGGTGGCAGCGCCGCGGCCAGCGACGGCAGGCTGGGCGGCGGGCCGGCGTCTTCAGCGTCGTCTGCACCGCCGTCTGCGCCCCCGGCCTCGGCCAGCCAGGAGTGGCCCTCCATGATGCCGGCGCCGGACGGCAGCGCGTCCAGCAGCGCCAGGCATTGCGACCCGACGATGTCCACCACTTGCTGTGAATATGATAGTTGACACGCCGTCAGAACAGCACACACCTTCAGTTTCACAGTCCTGAGCACGCACAATCTACTACCGTGCGAGTTGCCAGAAGGTTCACTCTCTTGCACGTGACCTGCATCCGGCACACTCATATCTGATGGCATCACTCTCGCTGTGATTTGCACCTGGTAGTGGGTGGACACAAAGTAGTGGTCGCCGCCCTCGATAGGCACATTGCGGTATGGCCCCGTGGTATATTGGCTCCACTGGCTCACATTGCCTGCAAACGAAAAAGCACGCATACTTCGTTTCATGAAAATATTGAGGTATGCGCACTGCACAATTGGTTTCATTTGGCATGCGTGACACTTCTGCTGGACATGTGCACATTTGTAGGTGCCTCAGTACTCTCTCTGACCCCACAAGCAAACTGTCTAAGGATCATCCATTGCTGCAGTCACAGACACAGTGCAAATGACCTCATGTGCCGAAAACAGGCCACACCTGGGTCGATGGTATTGTCAGCGAGGCCGTCAAACGAGGTGACCGGCACGTCCAGCTTTGGCGCCTCGAAGTACTTGTACTGGCACGCCATCGCGATGTCGTTGACGCCCATGGGCGCGACGCGGTTGAACAGCCGCTCGTTGGTGCGCATCTCCTCCACGCCCGCAAAGTGGCCGCGCTCAAACACCTCCAGCAGCTGTGCCTTCGGCACCTTGTCCCAGGTGGACAGGAACGCCATCGCCTCCTCCAGCACATCCGCCGGGTCCTTGTCGTACTCTGCACAGAAGTTGCGACACACTCGATCAACGCCTGCACGCAACAGCGCCTGAACACATCCTCCAATCACGGCTTCAGACATCCTGGAGTACTCTGCATGGACTGACAAGGCAGTCAGCTTGTACAGTATTGCACTTCTTCTGCATGACCAAGAACGACCCGGAATTTCAGCAAAAAGCGGTCGTCTGGGACTTTGCGCAAAATAGAACTCATAAAACTGTCTCGAGAACACATGTAGGGTCTCAGACTCAAGACAGCTGCTCCTATGGCAGCAAACCTTATCGGATAGTGCCTGCCGATGGCGTTCTACAATGCCAGCAGGATCGTGAAGTCGGTCAACACGAACATGCAGCCATGAGCAGCCATTGACAGGACTGGTCCTTCCAATTTTACATTTATGTACCAGTCCGAGGCATTGAACAGGTGAGATCAGGAGCACATAACTCCTTGTGCGGACAGAATTTGATTTTCCTGGCTCATACCCATCTGGACAGGCCTCAACAGGCAGGCTTCACAATGTAGAGCAGGCACGTGAGGAAATGCATTCTCGCTGAGGGCAAGAGAGGCTTACCCACTGCACGCTGCACGTACAGCTTCATGACCGCCAGCGCGTACAGGTGTGGCGGCGACACCGCCGCGGGGAACAGCGCCAGCGGCATCGGCGCGGTCCTCTGCGCCGCCACCCGCTTGGTCACCTCGTACGCCACAATGGCGCCCAGGCAGGTGCCGAACAGCGCGTACGGCTTGCCCTGCATATACAATTGTCTACCATCTGGAGCCTGCTGTTGCCGCAAAACTCTGAAAATATGGAGTTGACCGCGGATGATGGCAATATCTACAAGCGCAACCATAGCACCAATGTGACCATGGCTTTACATTAAACATGCAACATGAAGTCGTGATCGTCTTCCCCACCTGGAGGGGCAGAGCTTCTGCCAGCTGGTCTGCCAGCACCGCCACATCGTTGACGGGTGCCTCGTCACGGCGGCGGCCGCGGCCCGGCAGCTCGATGGGGCACACCTGGATGGACGCCGGCAGCATGACCGCCCACCTGTGTGCACCAATTAGCATAGTCATCGTGCGTAGATCATCCCATCGACAAGCAGCATCCAGCCACAGGAGCCACCTGCACTAGCTCGACTTGACAGCGTCCAATGAGGTCTATGCGCACGCAGTCTTTGATCCCACAGCGGTAATTAGAGCATGCCGCACCTGGAGTACACATTCTCAGAGATACCGCCGGCGTACGGCAGGCAGAACAGCCGCATCTTGACGGTGATGGGCGCCGGTGAGATCCAGGGGCTGGCCACATGCTGCGCCTGAATGGCGCTGCTTCCTGCTGCCGCTGCGGAAGCGCCATTCCTGGCACCGCCCGGCTGCTGGCTGCTGAGTACTTCAGCCACGATTTGCCGCACCGAGGCGTGCTCGGAGTCCTCGATCAGCGAGGCCACTTCCAAACCCGTGATCTCCTGTTGAAAGCGTCAAATGACTTTTTGGTATGCACTTTGATGTACTGGTGCTTCGATGCATGTTTGGGGGGCGAACAATCTTCTGATGTCCTGCAGAATGTCATCACTGCAGATCAGCTTCCAGCTGCACCACGGGATGATGGTAAGCTAATGTTTGGCATCCTGCATTTTCTGGCCCTGAACTTGAGCAGGGTACTTGATGGCGGAGTTGTCGATATCAGCCCATTGTCATCCTGCACGTTCATCAAGAGTGTGAAGCCAGCTAGCACAGTGTCAGAACGTGCGGCTGCATGATTTACATCTGACCAGCCTCGACATGGTACCAAGTCATGGTTGGTGACCCGACGCCATCCATAGTTCCTGGCATCTGGTCGAGGCTGGTCCATCCGCTCTTTGAGCAAGTCCAGAACCGATGCAGTTTGCTCACACAGGCGACTATCATGTGGGCAGCATCAATTAAATGGCGGGTACACACCTGCAGCTTTTGGCGCAGCTCCATGCTGGCAAGCGAGTCCAGCCCCTGCGACGCCAGCGGCTCTGTGGCAGACACTTCGCCGCCCACCAGGTCCCGAACCTGATCAGAGTGCGAGGCATAGTCTTGATCTCCACTTCATGAGTGATTCAGCACTGCAGCATGCCAGTTCTGAGCTAGCCGACGCTCTACGACCGACCTGCATTGCTGGCTTTATCCAGCCACCACAACCAGACAGTCAATGCGGGGCCTCGAGGCAGTGTGCTGCAGTAATGCAGCAGTGACGATGGGGCAATGCCCCGGGAGACGCCCACCATGTTGAGGATGGTAGACTCCAGGGATGCGGCGCCCACGCCGGCCAGCTGCGCCGGCACCTGACCGCCCTCCGCCGCCGGCTGGGCATCGATTTCCTCCACTTGCACCTGTGGAATACAGAAGTGTCAGAGATGCCACACCTGGCAACTGCAGTCTTGCCTCCCGTCTAAGTCTCTACCTATGCACAGCAAAGCATGCCACGCTGCTGCCCTGCCGGCACAAGGCTCAGCAGACACAGTGGCCACCCAGTCTAATTCTACTGATGGAAGTCGAACACGAGCAAGTCATCAGGCGAACAGATCCACCAACATCCGACTCCATCGCAGCAGCCATCCCGCCAAGCCAGTCACGCCCATCCATGATGCTGACACATGCCTGCTGTAGATGATATATATGTTATCCTTTGCGCCATGAAAGTCCAATAACCTCACCTCCTCGACAGCAGCAGCCTCCTCGAGCCAGGAGTGCCCCTCCATGAGGCCGCCGGACTTCATGCCGTCCATCAGCCCCACCAGCTGCGCCCGCACTACACCCACCACCTCCTGCAGGCAGAAGTGTGGCGGATGTCAGAACAACATCTCGGCATCTGCAGTGGAAGAGCCTCTCATGTATAGCTCCAGTTGCATGCTCGTTGCATGCTCGAGAGTTGCAGACGGCAAAGCGATAGCAGGCGGACATGCACATTCAGCCCGGGGGACATGCACCAAGTAGGATGCCAGAGCTCCATCAACAGTTCTCACTGAAGGTCAGTCTCGTTGCAATTTGCACCTGGTAGTGGGTGGACACGAAGTAGTGATCGCCGCCCTCGATGGGCACATTGCGGTACGGCCCCGTGGTGTACTGCCCCCACTGGCCCACATTGCCTGCAGGAACATAACAGGACAGATTTGTGGGAATTCAAGGAAAGGCCTCATCTCGAGAGGTGCCAGAGACACAGGAAATGGCAGGCAGCAAGTCTGATGATGGGGATTTCGCGCCAAGTTTCAGCTGCATCTGCCACTCGCCAGGGTCGATGGTGTTGTCGGCGAGGCCGTCAAAGGAGGTCATGGGGATGTCCAGGTGGTGCAGGCCCCGGAACTTGTACTGGCACGCCATCGCGATGTCGTTGACGCCCATGGGCGCGACACGGTTGAACAGCCGCTCGTTGGTGCGCATCTCCTCCACGCCCGCAAAGTGGCCGCGCTCAAACACCTCCAGCAGCTGTGCCTTCGGCACCTTGTCCCAGGTGGACAGGAATGCCATGACTTCCTCCAGCGGCGGCGGCTCGTCATAGCCTGTAGCGGTGGCATTTGGCTCACATCAAGCAACAGCAAGGTGTGCAGCAAGTCAGCCACCTCATCAGCATGAGTCCCTGGGCTGTTCAACACGATTTAACAATGCCGAGACAAGCATCAGAACAACTGCTGTGCAGCTCACAAGTGGTGAACATTCAGTAGCAAGCAGGAGACTGCGCGTAGCAGGCAAGAGACTGCGACCAGTTCCTGCTCAAGCCGTGCATGGACAAAGCGTCACCCGTCGATGGAACTATGCAGTGCATAGTACCATCGGCGTGAGGCGCGGGCAGCCAGGCACGACCATGCATGCTTGGCTCGAGTCGGTCACTCGCACTAGAGAAGACGCACCAATGCTGTGCTGCACGTACAGCTTCATGACCGCGATGGCATACAGGTGTGGGGCAGACACCGCAGCCGGGAAGATGGCGACCGGCATCGGCGCGGTTTTCTGCTCGGCAATGCGGCGGGTGATCTCGTACGCCACGATGGCGCCCAGGCAGGTGCCGAACAATGCGTACGGCTTATCCTGCAATAATTGCACTGATGTCCATCAGTCGGGCATGATGGAATGATATTGGCACATGAGGACGTTGGGATCTCATGTGCCATGCTTGAGGAGCTGGATTGTGATCGGACAATCGGTCAGCAGTCAGCTGACCGCTTGTCTTACAGGAGACTGCCCGTCAAGCTAGGATTACAGGCTGCTGGGATGAAAAATAGAACAATTTGACGACGACTGGCTTTGCGCTGCTTGTTGGGACATCCGAACAGCTGCATGTGGTCTGCGATGCTGCACAAAAACAACGAAGACCATCGCAGTGCGCTCTCCAGGCGATGCCACACCTGCAGCGGCAGGGCTTCCACGAGCGCATCCGCCAGCTGGTCCACGGTGGCGATGCCCTGCTCCCCGCGGCGGCGGCCGCGGCCCGGCAGCTCGATGGGGCACACCTGGATGGACGCCGGCAGCATGACCGCCCACCTGCAATACACACCCAGTCTACCGCCTTTGCAAGATTGCCTCTGTCAAAAGGCAGCCTCAGCGTGAAAACTGCTCATACAGATGGCTCATGCAGAATTTTGAGGGCATGAGATGGGCCCGCATATCGCAGAAATATCGACCAGCATGTGGGTGTGTCTAAGCAGCAGGTTCCTCTCGCCTGGCGTAGACGTTTTCGGAGATGCCGCCGGCGTACGGCAGGCAGAACAGCCTCAGCTTGACCGTCACCGGAGCGGGCGAGATCCACACGCTGTGGGTCTCGGCCGCTGCGGCGGCGCCAGCGGCGCCAGAAGCCAGCTTGGCATAGGCTTCAGCGGCAATGACGCGCACCGAGGTGTTTTGGGGGTCCTCAATCAGCGATGCCAGCTCCAGGCCTAGCTCCTCCTACATGGCAGTGCACAAGAGCGACTTTCAGGTTTCTATGACTGGCAGAAGCCTCTACAGCAAGCATGCGCGCTGAGCTGTTGTGTGGGCATGCCATCAGCGATGCCAGATTGAGCCCCAAATCTTGCTGCATCGAAGTGCATGACTATACCTGAAATTTTCTGGCATTGCCAACAGTGTCATCGCGATAGTGCGTGCTGATTTGCTCTATAACTTCGACCACAGATGCAAGCAGCTCTTCGAAGTTGTAGGCAACAGCAGTTGAGCCACGATTTAAGATGTGCGAATTGCTCGACAATGAATATGCAAACATGAAACACAAATACTCTCGGTTTTATGCGCACATGTCTCAGTATGGCACTCTAGCCTCTGCAGTACAGCAAGCTGGATGATTCCAGCCGCAGGTGCGCAGCAAATAATTTGAGCCAATTGCGCCATACGTACAGCAGGCCAGCCATATTCATGAGTGGCTGCGGCTGTATTCTCAACAAACCGCGCATGTGTCACGAATCACCTGCAGAATCTGGCGCAGCACCACTGCTGCCGCAAAAAGAGACTCAACTGCGCCCGTGGCTCCCCGACATGCACAGATCCGTTGCGCATAGCAGTCTGGGTCAGGGTGCCATCCAATTTGTACCTGTAGCTGTTGGCGCAATTCCATGGCTGCCAATGAGGCCAGCACTTGGCCTGCCTGCGGCTCTCCAATGTCTACAGATCCGCCAATCGATCAGCTAATCCCACAACTTTGGCTGTACTAATTGGATCGACCTTAATACGCACACTTTGAACCTTACCTGTAGCTTCTGGCGCAGCTCCATGGCAGCGAGCGAGTCCAGGCCCTGGCCTGCAAGCGGCTCTCCAATGTTTACAGATCCGCCGATCAGCTCCGACGCCACCTTGAGCACCGCCGCCTCCACGTCTGCCAGCGTGCGGCTCCTGGGCCTCTTGTCCACTGATGATCCAGGCGCTGCCTTGATTGCTGCAGGCTTGACCAGCTGCTGCAGCACAAGATGCCTCTGAAATCAGTTCCAGTTGCAGTCAAGCCACCTGAATGCTGGAAATTAACGATTGGAACTGCGTAGGAACAATCTGAAGGCAATGCAGAGCTACACCGAACACTTTGCAGGATATGGTTTTCCACTGTGAATATTACCTTGGCAGCCTCGGCAGCGATGGCAAAGTCGAGCTGAGAGAAGAAGCGGGGCAGGGGCTTGACCTGCGCCAGCAGCAGCTGCCAGTACGCCTGCATCGCCACACCCACCCCGCCTGCGCATGGTGAAATGTCCAAGGTACCGCATGGAACTGACCTAGTTGCTCATCTCGGTTGTCTCTGAGCATGTCAATTTCCGCTGGGGCGTCGTTCACCAGTCGGAGATCCATGACCGCCTTCGAGGTCATGGATGTCCTCTGTCAAGCCACGCCCGAGCGCAACGCCTCAAGTTTCCAGATCTGGAACACAGTCACCACAGCATGTGATTTGCAGGATACGCCATGCAATTTGCAGGGTCAGGCCACCTACTGCGCGGGCTGCAGAGCAAGTGATGCAATCTCAAGGGTCTCCCTTCACCTGCTGCGCGGGGGGAGCGCGCCGCGGCCAGGTCCAGCAGCAGGCCCTGCATGGCTGCGACGCCCGCGGCGGGCGTCAGCATGCCCAGCGCCCGCGCCTGCGCCTCGGTCATCGCCCCCTCCTTCTGCCGCACCATCCCTGCGGTCACAAAGCCCTGGTTGCTGACGAGCTGACTGTGAGTCCGGGCTTGCTGTATGCCGCCGCCTCGCTCATTGCCCCTTCCTTCTGCCGCACGATGCCTGCGGTTACAACAGCCTTCTCTGCTCAGGAGTGCCCCTGCTCTCTACCTCATGCCTTTCATGCCTGTCTGCATGCTGCATGTCGGAGCTCGGTGTGCAACATTGCTGGACGAGGCTGCACAGACGGTCAAGTGTGTACACAACAGTTCAAGCAACTGCATAGCAGCATTGCAAGCCTGGATGGTCAGACTTGCATGGGCCTGGGTCAGTAGGATCACAGAGATGCCTGAAATGTTTTGACCGCCATCGTCTCACCCACTGCACTCCAGGCGCCCCACTGCACCGCCACAGCGGCCACGCCTGTGGCCGCCTGCTGCGCTGCATACGCGTCCAGCGCAGCATTTGCTGCCGCATAATTTGCCTGCACCACGATGCTCGACTCAGTGCTTGTCCCCAGTCGAACATCCGGAGGTCTTGTCATATCTGCCAACCGCAAGTGTGCAAGAAGACTGTTCACTTGCCACCTGCTCAATTTGCTTGAACACATTCATAAGTATGAAAATTCACAGGCACACCTGGCCGCTGTAGCCAGCAACAGCAGAGACGGATGAACACAGCAGCGAGAATGCCATCGGCGCCGCCGCAATGCTGCGCCCAAAGTTCTCCACTGCCACTGCTTTGGGCGCGATGACCTGGCGCATGACTGCTGGCGTCGCCTTGGCAAGACGAGCCTCGATCTGCAGCCAAGCCCGTACAGAGATATCAAAAAGAGCTTGATACGAGGTGTGGTACCACAACGTTGGGGTTTTTCTGCAGAGTGAGTGGGTTTGTCAGAGTGAGTGGGCACTTGCAAACACTGTATGCACCGAAAGCAGATGCATTACAAACCTGTGTGCCCGCCGCATGGATGGCACCTGCCATACGTCGGCCACTGCCAGCTGCCTGTGCCAGCGCTGCCCCCGCCTCTGCAGCAAGCGTGGGATCTGCGCGGGTGATGGTAACCTGCAACAGAACCGACATCCTTTCATCACCTGCCTTAAGTTTGCAGGGTGATGTGCAGCTGAAACAGTTCCCACCCAACAGCAACCAGGGATGGCCTGCACACCACGCAAGCTTGCTGCCGAGTTCATGCAACATCTCGAGTGTGCCCAAAGCCGAGCTTGAGTACTGACTTGTACATTGCGTGACGTCTCACTATGGGTCATCTCACCGCTGCGTGTCCTGACAGCAGGTGCGCCATCTCGGCAGCGCCGGCTGCGCGGCCGGAGCGCCCCCACAGCGCCACGTGGCGGGCGCCGCCCTGCGTCAGCCAGGCGGCAAACAGCAGGCCCAGGCCGCCCGTGCCGCCGGTGATGACGCACTGCGAGCGCGCGTCCAGGAGCTCCGCCTGCAGGCATCACATTGCATGTTACAAGGTGTGAATCAAGGTTGCCAGCCGCAGAACAATGCACATATGTGCTAGTGCCGCCAGTGGTGAGGTACTGTGCTTGATTGTTTGAGGAACGGTCGAAACAGGCACACAAAACACAGGCCACCAGTGCAGCGAGCAGTGGCCCACTGCTTGTATCTGCAGTGCAGCATTGGCAACGAACATCAGTCTGTCACTCTTCGATAAGTAATCAGGAAACTATGGCAGCGCTCAACATGCAGATAGCAGGTGTGGCTCATCCCTGACGCTGCTGATCAAGTTTTGATTAATTCACGGAATCGTGTATGCTCACCTGCTGGTGCAGGTTTGGGACAGCCGAGGTGGTTGCTGCATATGACATAACCGGCCGGCTCCAAGCCCGCCCTCGGATTGCCAGGCCGTAGGGTTCTGCGCCCACGTCAGACCTGCACAGATAGCAACTGCTTCCGTCAATAAATTGTACAAGAGGAGACCGTGCTGGGTGCTGATCAGTGTGTATCCTACAATGGCACTATCATAAATCATCAGCCCTCACCTGCCAGGGGCGAAGTTGCCAGTGGCCACGACCAGGGCATGCTGCTGTGCCGGCATGTCCGGCGCCATGGCATCCGCGTCCACTGGAGCAGCCGCCAGACTGGGCAGCTCGTATGGCAGACCTGCATTATTTAACAGTAGATTGAAACCTCGTTCAGCGGCAAATCCTGTCGATGTTATGGCACCTAACTATCGATAATGATGCTGGGCGGCATGCCTCGGGATGTAATTCGTTATCAGCAGAGGTGCATGGCCCACCCTTGAGCACGCCCAGCACAGCTGCTGCAGCCATCGGCCCAGGTGCCCTCAGCGGCGCCCCTGGCGCAGGCGGCAGCGGCGCGCCGCCGGCCGAGTGCAGCGCGAAGGCCCTGGAGCGCAGCGCCGTCTTGTGCTGCCGCAGCAGGCGCAGCACGGCTGACGCCGCCCTGGACGCCGCTTGTGACAGGTTGCCGCCGCCGTTGCCGCCACGGGCAGCAAATGCGAGCTGGATGAGCTCCGACTTGGCTCCTGCGGCACAGAAATGACAAGTGACGTTCAATTGTTGGACCGGTACACCTGGGGGGCATGTGTGTGCATTACAGCTGGCCCTCACCCTCGTGTCTGCCACTTTTCTGCCACAATGTGTCAGACAGTAATCACGCCCGTCTCGACTCAGGCTTGAAGCAGTATGCCCGAGTCAGGCGGTGCATAGCGCAAGTGTCCACACCTACATCCCTCGACAGGTTCGTCCCAAGCAATTAGGTTCCATGTGCCGACTGGTGTCTCTCGGCTCAATCGTTGCATTCTTGAGCATACTGACCGGTCATGCGCAGCAGCGGCAGAGCGGATGGCGGCAGCACGTGCGATGCCTGCCAGTCCAGGGTGTACACCAGCTCCTCGTGCGCCGCCGTGATGTCGTGCTGCACCGCTGCCGCCAGCACGTGCAGGCGCCGGCCCGCCAGGCCCTGCATTTCGTAGAGGGGAGCGTGACCCTACAGGCCACCTTTTGAATGCATCTGGTTGTGAGGAGGATGCATTCCGACAACACCGGCGGACACATGCAGTTACGAGCAGATGCAGAGTAAGCGCAGGATGGTGAGAGACTGCGTTGCCTACATGCATGGCCGCGGTCTCGAGCTCCGAGCTGCAAATGCTGGCGCCGCTCGCCTCGACCGCTGACGCCCAGCTCTCTGCAGGCGGTTGGGCTGCCGCCGCTGCTGCAACATAGCATTCCAGCGCAAACAGCAGGCTCCCCGAGCCCGGCCGCTCCTCGCAGGTGTCTGCCAGCACGAGCGCTGCCGACAGTAGCCCAGGGTGGGTCCAGAAGCCGTCTTTGGCGCCTGGAGACGACTGCAGCGCTGCCAACGGCCTGCTGGGAGCTGCGGCATCTGCCAGGGGGGACGAGGCGCGCATGATCCTTGCCAGCGGACCCGGCTTTGCTGCAGCTGACGTCTTGCTGGGGTCCTTCAGTTCTGCCATGGCCACGACAGAGACGGCAAGTGCTGCATGGCATGTAGCAACTGTGCTGCTGCTTTCAGCGGATATGCTGACGGCGCCATGCTGTTGAACTGTTGTTGTGAGGATGTTGCAGTTTGCCAGCAGCAGCTGCTGAGACACCGCAAGCACTGCCACGGCTGCGGTGCTGCCGCTGCTTGCAGCATCCTCGCCCAGCAGCCGCACCGCTGCCGTGGCCATCTCTGCGATGGCCGCTGCCGGCAGCACAGGCGACCCCCTGACTGCATGTTGCCGCAGGAAGGACAGCCGCGCAGACGTCAGCTGGCAGCTGAAGACTGTCAAGGTGCGGCTTGCGGAGCTGACCGATGTCTGCAGCGCCTGGATTCGGGGTGCCACATAGTGCCGGCTGCGCACAAACAGGTCCGACTCCTGTGACACGGAACAGATCGTCTCAGTCCGATGCTGAAAGGCCGTATGTGGAACGTAAGTGCACAAAGACAACAGCACCAGCCCCCTGAAGGGGATGCATGGCTTACTACATGAATCTGCTAATCTGATATCGCAGGCCGTGTCACCTGTGATGCGGTCCTGATCGCCTCTGGCGCTCCCAACAACACATGGGCGTTCACGCCGCTCATGCCAAAGGACGAGGTTCCCGCCAACTGCCCAGCGAGTCCCTCGGCGCCAGGCTGGCACTGACGCGGCAGCGTCGCAGCCGCTGCTGCAGACCGCCGCCAGTCGTTCAAGGCAGCGCCGACATGCACATTGGGCGAGCGCAGGTGCATGATGGGCGGCGTGGTCGCTGATGTCAGTGCGCCAGCGGCCAGCAGCAAACCTGTGAAGATTGCAAAAATGCGTCAAAGCGTGAAAAGAAACGCTGGAATCAGGCACAATGGCTCATCTCGTCAAGTTTTGGTATTGCTGGAACGTGTTAAAGCGGTGCTTGGCATGCCTTGCACAGTTGATGATGGCTTCGTTGTGGTGGCTGCCGTAGTTGCTCGCGCCAAGCGAAACAACATAATGAAAGGAGTCCACCCCTGCACATGCCTCCGTACACAAGTGTCAGCAGCATGGGTGATGGGAGGCCATCACCTGCGAGGCCGGCGGTGCCCTCGGTGTGTCCATAACACGCCTTGCTGGACAACAGCGCCAGCGGCGCCAGCCGGCTGCCTGGCGCGGCACGGAATGCCAGTGCACCCGCCAGCGCGCCCACCTCGATTGGATCGCCTGCGAGGCCATTTGGCTTCTATCATGTTGCTTGCGGTCGTGCCAATTGCTCTCTGACTTCAAGGTTGTCAGAGGGACAAACATGCCGACTTTAGTTCAGTAACATTAACAGAATGGTTCACAACAGCAGCGCGATCAGCACAATGCACAGCTTGTCAAAAGTAGGCAAGCCGAGCTGTTTAAACGCAACTGTTGATGCGCAGGGTTCAGGGAGTACAGAGGCAGACTGCTTGCCGCAACAAGACTTACCGAGTGCAGTGCCAGTGCCATGCACGGATACCGCGCAGACCGCAGCAGCTGAGGCCTCAGCAGCCATGCACGCACTCCTGCGGTTCGAAGCATGTCTGAAAGTTCAGCACCGCGCAGCTGAAGAACGTGTGAATTACATCCTCTTGTCTCATCTTCCCAGGAGTCACCTGATAAGTGCCCCTTGTGCGGGCCCATTAGGCGCTGTCAGACCGCCGGAGCGGCCCCCCTGATTTGTTACTGACCCCCTGACGATGGCGTAGGGCTGTCTGGCTGGCGGCGCCACTCCTGCAATGCTGCCATCTGGCTTCGGGCTGATGGTGCTTTCGTACAGTGGAGTCTCTTCTGCTGGCTGCAGAACCATCACTGCAATGCCCTCGCCGCGGCCGTAGCCGTCTGCAGCAGCATCAAATGTCCGGCAGCGACCCACCGCTGACAGTGCCTGCAACAACCCCGGGAAGCATGATTGCCAGTGGTTTTGCGACGCGGGGAACATGAACGATGCTCAGATTTCGATGGTGACCAAAGGTGACTAACAGGTCTCCAATCGAGAATGATGAGTGTGGTAAGCAAGGTGCACCTGAAGCTGGCAGATGGCATTGGTAGTGCCGCTGAGAAGCATGACATTGCTGCCGGCAGCAATTGAGGCGCTGGCCTCACCCAGCGTAAGACCCTGCACATGGAGACATTTGGTTGCTCTGCCCCAGTTTGTTGCACTGGTGCTCAGCACGACGTAGGCTTGGTGACAGATAACGCAACAAGGTGCTCAGCTGCTCACCGAGTGCGCAAGGTGCGTCGCCACTAGTGACGACGAACATGCTGTGTCAGTGGACACGCAAGGCCCTGCATGGAACACCACACGACTGAAGGAGATGTGCCCTCGATCACTTGTAATGCGATCTGCTGAAAGCAGCATCTGCTTTCAGCCCAACATTGGAGGTGCCTATGCCCACCTGTGAGGCCAAAGGCGTAGGACAGGCGGCCGACCATGAAGCTGGCGCCGCTGCCGACCACCGCCTGCGGCGCCAGCTTGGATGTGACGGCCAGCACTACATCGGTATAGTCCTGGTAGCTGCACCCCACATACACTCCTGCAAACATGACATAGAACATGTCATCGTTGGTTGTTCTGGGCACGGAGACTCCTGCAGTTGGCAAAATGCATGCGGCAAATGGCATCACATGCGAATTGCACTTGTATGTGTATAGATCCTAGGATCACTGGCACCCGACCCTGATTTCAGGACATTTCATCCCTTCGTTAAGATGACAGTGCCTTGTGTTGCGTACAAGTCAGTCACGCAAGTCAGTCGCACTTGTATCGACTGCAGCGCACCAGTGGTTTGCGCAGCGCCGGCTACGCCGCCGTCCTGTAGCGCCACCGCTGTCGTCTCCAACAGCAGCCGGTGTTGCGGGTCCAGGGTGGCGGCCTCGGCTCGCGGCAGCCGGAAGGCGGAAGCATCGAACATGTCGACATCGGCCAGCCAGGCGCCAAAGCGCACGTATGCCGCCATCTTGGTGGGCGGCACCTCCGGTGAGTACCTGCAGTGCGGGGGGATCTTTGTAATGATCCTTGATCACTTTGTGAAGATGCAGTCGTGACAATGGGTGTCGGAACGTTGTCTGGGTCATAGATCTGTGTTCACTCTAAACAACAGATGTGGCACCCTTTCTAGCACCCAACCACTCGTGAGCAACCCAGCTGGAGCGCTAACACGCCACCACAGCAGTCCCACATAGTTGTAGTTGGACCGCTGACAGTTGGCGCTACTTGCCCAGCAGGGCTGTGGCCTACAGTGAAACATGCATCGCAAGACACCGTCCAGCCACAGGAATAAGACAGCGCACCAGGCGTCCACATCCCAGCGATCCAGCGGCACGGTGTGCTGCAGGTCTGCACACCCAGCTGCGGTGATGTACAGTTCCCGCATTCCTGCAGAAACAGAACATATCATTGCGCTCTCATAACTGCAAGCAGACGTTTGCTCCGCGAATATGTTGCTAAGATGCAGACATTGTTGCCTTTAACCCTTGTTGCCGTGCACGTCGTTTGTTTGGCGCACCTCTTACATCACCAGGGAAGCGGCATGCCACACCCACGACATCTGATGTGAAGCTGCCGCCATCACGCTGGCTGGTGCGGCTTGTAGCCGCAGGCCGCTGTGGAATGGTGTCCACTGCCACTGCTGTGCTGCGTACCGCTGTGCTTGCACCTGCTTCACCTATTGTGCGCATTGCAGGTTCTCGATTGTCGATGGCAGTATCCCGTGTAGAAGTGCACCAGGGAAAGGCCTGAGTGATTGCCACAGCTTGCATCCCCCATCTGGGTTGTGTGACAACATCATGATGTCGACATACCTGCGGCTGGCTGCGGCTGCCGTGCGGCCAGCAGCTTGGCGATGTGCGCCGCAAGTGCTGCAGGGGTCGGGTGGTCATACACAACTGTCGCTGGCAGCTCCACACCAAAGCGGGTGGCAAGCGCATTGCGCAGATCCACAGCACCTACAGGTCACAAAGAAACCTGAGAGTTTGGTGATGTCTCTGGCTTGGGATGTCAGGTCGTGACACCGACTAGCCACTGAGTAGCATATCCACAACATGGAGTTGGCCTGCGGATGACTGTGTGACGGAAGATGTCTTACCTAAGGAGTCCATGCCAGCCTCCATGAGTGGTTGCGTCAGCGCTGCCTTGACGCCCAGAGTTGCCTCCACCACCGCCTGCACATCCGCTGCCAATGACGCTGGAGCGCTGGCAGGCTTTGCGGTCGGCGGCTGCGCAGCTGCAGCGGCGGCCATGACCGAGTGCTTGCGGGCGAAGGCGGTCAGGCGGCGCTTGGCCGGCGCCGCCGCTTGCACAGGCGCAGCCTCTAGCACTGCAGGTTGCAAAAACATTCTCGAATCGAGTGACACACAGCTGCAAACAACGTGAAGGTCAACAGAAGCTGCAAGGACAGAACGTGTGATGTGCCCTTCAATGTGCTTTCGGTTTGGCTTGGCAGAACTCTCTTCGACATCCCATTGCTGACCTGGGCGGGGCTGCACGAACTCCTGGAACATGAAGGAGCGCTCCACCGTCGCTTGCAGCTTGGGCCACTCAAAGATGTTGGCCACCACCTGCGGCTAGTGGAGCAATGCGTCAAGAGCTACTCCAGCACATTGCAGGTGCGGCGTGCCTGCACAGCTTTCCGGCCATGGTACCCTTCCACAAGCGCAGCTTCATCTTTCCAGGGGCTGCCACATGTGGTCAGGAGCTTAGTGAGCGTGACTGTCAAGCTGAACGACTGTGGCGAGGCGAAACCTAGCCCAAACGAAGGCTGACAACCTCGTGAGCCGTGTATGATTGCTTTGAGTAGGTGTACCTGCGAGCGGTGGCTGTGGTCGCCAATGATGCGGGCAAGTGCCGCCAAGCCAGCCGCAGGCGGAATGGCCACCATGCCCAGCCGCTTCAGCCGCGCCATTGTGCCCTGCATGTGGGCAAGGCAGAAGACTCGGATTCGGTTTTTGCAACCGAAAGCACGTTCAGGATGTGCGCGGGTGCCGCCAGCCGGGTTGCCTGTATCATGGCTAATAGGCCTAGGCGCTGCACTTGCGCCATGGTGGTACCATGATGGGTACCCTGCACAGCGTTGAGTGTCCGATCAGACGGATTGCCAGGTTGAGATGTGTGCATGGGATTGAAGTAAGCAAGAAGATTGCAGGAACCCTGCAGTACGGATTATAATGAAAGGGAGCGGCGGACCTTGTCCATGGCGGCCATGCCGGTGGCCCAGGCGCCCCACATGATGGACGTTGCTGCCAACCCCGCAGCGTGCTGCTGGTCCGCCCATGCGCCAAGCGCTGCATTTGCTGCCGCGTAGTTGGCCTGGCCGGCTGGCCCCAGCAGCGCTGAAGTTGACGAGAAGATGGACACCGCAGACAGCGGCGCTGCGCCTCCTGCCGCCATGAGCGACAGCAAACCCTGTAGCAGAAGCAACAATCAGCTGCATACCGTCACAGTCATCTTCTGCACAACACTGGCATGTGAGGTTGGCAGCAGATGGAGAGCAAAACACATGCAACTCTCCCAAGGATGAAGCTGAAGTCCGGCATCACGTTGTTGTGCAGAGTTTCAGTTGGAATTTCATGTCCGGGTGTTGTGCAGGAGACACCGCGCGCCAGCCATGCAATTACTAGCGCACCTGGACTTTGGGAGCGTATACAGAGCGCAGTGACTTGGCCGTTTGTGCTGGCAGGGTGGCATCCTGGAGGGTGCCGCCCACGTGCATGACTGCCCGCACGGGGCCGGCCTTGGCTGCAGCAATGGCCGCTGCCAGGGCCGCCACATCTGACGCACAGCAGATGTTGCACTGCACAACCGTGACCTGCACAGGTGCAAGCAGCAACATGAGCAACGGTCGCTCCAGTGATGGGTGTTCACATGTTATGAACACACTTCATACAGGTGTGATGTCCATTGGTAGCTCCTGCTTTGCGATTGTGCAACAAACCTGTGCCGGCGAGTCTGCCGGCAGTCCCAGCGGCCGGCCACGTGCTGCGCGGGCGCTGCGAGACAGCAGCCACACGTGCGCCTCGGGGTTGGCTGCTGCCCAGTGCGCCACCAAGGAGCCCAGGCTGCCGAGCCCGCCTGCAGTCACCACCCTCGAGTCGCACCAATGTCGATGCACAATGTTTCTGACGACCAGGCATGTCTGTTCACAGAGTCACCGCAGGAAAATCCCCCAACCGAGGGGAAGCACTGCAAATTGTCCATTGCATGATGATTTCAGTGATGCCCAAAGGCATACATGCCTGTCACGAGGACGCTGCCGCTGAAGCCAGCTGCCGGCAGCGACGTCGCCTCGCCGGCAGCCGCTGCGAATGCTGGCGTGACCTGCGGCCGCCAGGCGGTGTTGCCAGACAGGGCAGCGCCGAAGGAGTCCGCCTGCGCCGCATCCTTGTCTGCCTCGTGCCACCGCACCGCGCCCGCACTGCTGCTCGTGTACGCCTCCCACCTCAGTGACTGCTGTTCCGCGGCTGCCACCTATATGTGCATGCATGCACATGTCAAGCCGAGTGCCAAAGGGTCGAAGCTGCTGCTTGTGTGGCACAAACAGGAGCTTTTGCATGATGGAAGCTGATGTCGTGTCATGCGAGAGGCTGTTTGAAGACGATATCAGCTTTGCGAGGCGAGTCGAACGCCATCTTTCATCTGGAGTGCTGTGCTGTTGCAGCATTTCACTGACGTGAAGTTGCGCAGTCGACTCGCCTCCATCAGCGTGCTGGAGGTTATGCACGAACCCCTGGCAAGCCATTGATCCGGGTTGGATGGAGCCCACCTTGAGCAAAGCGGCGGCGCCGGCTGTGGCCATGCCCACCGCTGCACGCCCAGGCGCAGCTGCAGCGGCGCCGCCGGCTGGACCTCGCATGTTGAGCTGCAGACGTTCCCCAGCAGCCGGGTGCGTGTTGAGGACACCCTGCAGCAGCGCCAGCACTCCGCCACCCAGCCGCATTGCCGCATTCGCCTCCCGCGCACTGTGGCTGGGTGTGATAGCTGATGGTGACTGCGCAGCTGATGGGCTTGATATGCTGCTGCTGGTTCTGACTTCTTGAAGCAGCACGCTGCGGGTCAATGGCGCCAGCAGCCGGCGGCGCCGCGCATGCGGTCTTGCGATTGCGAGCTCCGCCGCCGGAGTGTTTGCCGGCAGCCGCATGGACAGCGAGCCTTCGCAGAGGCCGATGCAGACCGCCCGCCACTCCAGGGCATACACCATGTCCTGCCCGGTGACAGCTGCCCCGCCACCCTGTAGCGGCCGCCCGCCCTTGACAGGCTTGGCTAGCAGCTCGCTGAGCGCCATGTTGGTGGCGGATGCAGATGTAACTGCTGAAGGCCTTCCTGCTGCCAGGGTGTAGTCCGACAACGCGGCGCCGTTTGGCTGCAGCACCGCAGCACCCATGCCGGCCCACTTCAGGGCCTCTGGCGCCTGCTGCGCTGCCATGAACGCGCCGACGGCTGTCGGCACCCGCCCAGCTGCAGCTGCTGCCTCTGAGGAATCTGCCTCTGCTGCTGGGGCGCTGGTGAACAGCACGCCGGCCTGCATGCAACCATCGGCAGCCGCCGGGTGGCAGTGGTACCTGGGCACAAGCAGGCCAAGTCACGTTCGCAATCAGGCAAGTCTATGCTAGAGGTCAACAGACCTTACATTGCACAATTGGATTGGCCCAGACTTTGTCATAGAGCGTACCCGCTGCCTGGTTCGTCCTGGCGGCCGTCCAGGTTGGCAAGTGTGCCGCCAGCAAACCGGCCCATTTCCGCCACAGCATGTTGCAGTACGATGGCTGTCCAGCTACGCTGCCGACTCAGCGTTTCGGTTGCTGAAGTGCCTGCCTCTGCTTCTGAAGCTGCTGCTGAACCCACTGCATTAGCTGCAGCAGAACTGTTTTCAGCAAGCCTGCATTGCACCGCAGCAGTGCGCAGGTGCAGCTGTCGGTCCGCCGACACCAGGTTCATGGAGTACGCCACCAGAGTCCCCGCTTCAGGGTTTATGCTGAGTTCCAGCAGCGCCCCGCCGCGGGGCGACAGCGCCAGCGGCGCCGCGATGGACAGCGCCGCCAGCGCAGGGCGATAGGAACCAGGGGAAGCCGCAGCCGACAGGTGCGCAAAGGCAGCGGCCGCCGCCTCGAACATCGCCGCCCCAGGCAGCAGCGCCTGCCCAGACACCTGCAGCAAAGCCAGAGGCCATCATGATCAGAGTATCTGCAATTGACATCAAACAATGCCAAGGAAAAGAGCAATGTGCAAGGAAAGGTGCGAGCAGAACGCTTCGCTACGACTGCAATCTGCTTGCTGGTGGCAGAACAAAGTATCACATGCATTACCTTGTGGTCCAGCAGGTAGGACAGGCAGGCGACGCCGAGTGCCGCCTGCACGAGCAGCTCGCCGGCGCCGGTGCCGGGCGTGGTGTGCTGCAGCAGCGGGTGCGACGCCAGCTGGCTCCAGTAGCGCGCCCTCTCGAACAGGATTTCCTACACATCGAATGAGGCACATCACGTGTTTGGATGCCTTCTCACCAGGATCTGTAGTACGCCGGCCTGCAATTACTCCTGGCAGTAAAACAAACTACGGTGATGGTAATTGGTGATCCTGCATGCAACATGAGTGACAACAGCACCTGAGCGGGCTCTGGGCCTGTCGAGGCAGCTGCGCCGCCTGACCGGCTGAGCAGGGCGTGCGCGTTGACGCCGCTCATGCCGAAGGAGCTGGTGCCCACAGCGGCGGCACCACCGCTGGCACCACCGCTCGTGAGGCTGCCGCTGCCAAAGTGGCCGGCGGCGGGCTGCAGCGGGATGCGAGCCGCCAACAGTGCCGACTTGCGCCAATCCTGTGGATGCACCACAAACTGGCAATATCCAATGTGCTGGGTCATTTTGGAGGGTTCTGTAGCAATAAGTAAGTAAGAGCCAACGACTGCAAGCATACGGGATGGATGTCTCGAAGTGTCAGTCATTTGCACCTGTAGTGCTGCCGTGACATAGGGATTCATGCCCCACAGGTGCATGATGGGTGCGCCGGCATCTGTCTGCAGCGCACCAGCCGCCAACAGCAGGCCTGCATGAGAGTATTACGGCGGCACATAGCAGCATAGCTCACCAAAGAGGGACATAATAAGCTAGCTCTCAAATTGACGTTGCACTTATTCTGACAATCTGCCTTTCAGGGCAATGCAGCAAGTGATGCCTGTGTCGCTGTCGATGGGCAGGCACGTGGAGATCGTTGCGCATCCCACGACTTCCACAGCCTCCACATAACAGGGATACATGGAAGTTGCTTGCCAATTCCTTGCGTTGCTGCAGCATGCAATCCACACCTGAGATGCCGGCGGTGCCCTCGGTGTGGCCGTAGCACGCCTTGTTGGACAGCAGCATCAGCGGCCGGCAGCCGCTGCCGCTGCCGCTCTTCAGCCCCTGGCCCAGGGCGCCCACCTCGATGGGGTCGCCCAGCGGCGTGCCCGTGCCGTGCACGGACACCGCCGCCACGTCAGCAGCCTCCATGGCTGCGGTTCTCACTGCGGCCCTGCAGCGGGGCGATCGAATGCCAGACCCTCAGTCAAGGACTGCTGTCCATCACTTGCACCGAAAGCATTGGGCAGTCTTCGGATACACATACATGATAGAAGCTGGGTTCACAGGTCACCTGACAAGCGCAGCCTGGGAGGGGCCATTGGGCGCTGTGAGGCCGCTGGAGCGCCCATCCTGGTTGACCGCTGAGCCACGGACCACCACCAGCGCCGCCGCTGACGACGAGGCGCCGGTGCTGCGCCGCAACACCAGCGCCGCAAAGCCCTCGCCCCGCCCATAGCCGTCACCGCTGCAGCAATAGGTAAGGCTGAGAACACCTCCCAAACTTACTGGCGCACTGGATCTCACCGTGCATGACAACAGCAACACTGCACCCGCACAACTTCTTCCAGGTCACCAATGATGACAGCATATCAGCTGTCAATACCGGGGGCTTCAAGGTCGTATTGGGTGCAGCTCGCATCCCACTCACTATCAATGCATGTACTTAGCTTCCCACACTCGATGGAAGGGTGCCACTGTCCACATTCTGTGAAATGCACACAATGTAGGCATCGGCACACACCTGGCATCAAATGTGCGACAGCGGCCGACCACAGACAGGGCCTGCAACTGGCAAATGCTGGCTGTGGTCTCTGCCGACAGCATGACGTTGATGCCGCCCGCCACCGCTGCATTGGACTCCCACTCAAGCAGTCCTGCAAGCATGAAGTCCACGATCCAGCAAGATGTTTCGACAGGAATTGGTGGCTGTTCACTATGACCGCAAACAATTGGACAGCCACAGCATCATAGTGAGCATCAAATACACGTGAGCAACAGCTGAGACATCAGATGCACATGTACCTTTATGTGCCAAGTGTGTTGCCACCAAAGACGAGGAGCACGCTGTATCGGTCGATACACATGGCCCTGCAGGATGGCAGCCATGCATCAACGACATTGTCACAGCTTATCTAAATGTGCAGCGAATAGCGCTGTCCTGCTGTCACTGCCTTGCAAGCATTGTGATATCTTTCAGCAAGCCAGTGCCATGTGGGGTGCCCACCTGTCAGGCCGAAGGTGTAGGACAGGCGGCCAACCATGTAGGCGGCGCCATTGCCTACAAATGCCCGCGGCGCCAGCTTTGTGCCGTGCGCCACCATCACATGCAGCCACTCGTGGTTCATGCAGCCGACGTACACGCCCGTCAGGCTCGCCGCAGCTGCAGGGCTGAGGCCCGAGCCGCCGCCGCCGCCACCGCTCGCGGAAGCAGCAGCTGCTTCCGCCGTCCCGGGGCCAGCCTGCCGCAGCGCAACCGCCGCCTGCTCCATCAGCATGCGCTGCTGCGGGTCGACCGTGATGGCCTCCGCTGCCGACAGGTTGAACAGCGACGCGTCGAAGGCGTCGACGTCCGTGCAGAAGGCCGCGAACGGCGCGTTGATGGCCATGGTGCCGGGCGTGATGTCGCCGCTGTACAGCGGCTCCCAGTCCCATCGCTCCAGCGGCACCCGGCGCTGCAGGTCCGCTGATGACGAGATGCCATGCACGAAGCCTGCACAGACGTGGTGCAACTTCAGCTGCCGTCTCATCCTCAGATCACACATTCGATTTTGAGTCGAAACACTTGAGAAGCAGCGTCCTCAACAGAGAGCAGCAGGCACAAACTCTGAAACAGGTCAGTGCACACCTGAAGCGCTGTCAGCATTGCCGGGGTACTTGGCCGCCATGCCGATAACCTCAGTGGTGCGCTGCATTGCTGGTAAGCCATACGCATCAGCGGGAAGCAAAGGCTGGCCATAAGGCGACATGGCGCCAAGGTCTGTGGTGCCTGCGTGTGCTGCATAGCCGCTGCCGCCAGCAGCATCTGCGATGTATGCTGACAGGACGGCAATGGATGGGTAGTCGAACATCAGCGTCGCTGGCAGATCCAGTCCATACCGTTCCGCAAGGCTGTTGCGCAGCTCCACTGCCGACAGGGAATCCAGCCCCGCCTCCATCAGTGGCGCATCCCGTGGCACATGCACTCCAAGCATCTCGTCGACTTGGGTTTGCAGGCTCGCCGCCACAGCTGCAGCCGACAGCATTGGCACCGCTCTGGCTGCCTGCTGTGCAGCGACTGCGGCTCCTGTAAGTGGCCGTGCTGCAGGTACTGCCTGCTGCGCCTGCTCTGCCGACTTGGCGGCGACAAACCCAGCCAGGACTGCAATGGACGGGTAGTCGAACATCAGCGTCGCCGGCAGCTCCATGCCGAAGGACGACTCCAGGCTGTTGCGCAGCTCGACAGCCGACAGGGAATCCAGGCCCGCCTCCATGAGCGGCTCTTCTGACGCTACAGGGTGGCCCAGCAGGCCCTGCACCAGGGCGGCAATCTTGACTCGAGCCTCTGACTGGCTGATGGCTGGCTGTGCTGCCGTGGCCGCTGTGACTGCCACTGGCAATGCAAACTCTGCTGCGCGGTCCAAAGAGGTCTTCAAGCCCAGTGCAACGGCAGTGTCTGCCGCGGCCGGCCTCAAGTCGGCGAAGATGGGCGCCGCCGCCGCCGCTGCACTGGCCGCAAACAGCGCCGCCCAGTCCACCGACGCCGCCACCGTGCAGGCCCCGCCCGCCACCAGAGCTGCTGACAGGACTGCCAGCCCGCGAGCGGGCGCAATGAGGCCCATGCCGGCGCGGCGGAAGCGGACGGCAATGCGGGGGTCCGTCATCGCCATGCCCGTCGCCCAGGGACCCCAGGCCACGCTGGCGGCTGGGAGTCCCGCGGCCTGCTGTGCCGCAGCGAGCTCGTCCAGCGCGGCGTTGGCGGCCGCATAGTTGCCCTGGCCGGCGGTGCCGAGCAGCGAGGACAGCGATGAGAAGTGGACGATGCCGGCCACTGGGCACGCGGCAGCGGCGAACTGCAGTGCCCCTGCGCCGTTGACCTTGGGAGCCCAGGCGGCTCGAACGGAGCGCGGCCGCTGTGTGCTGAGTGGTGCGTCCTGTTCCAGGTATACAGTGCATTCTTGGTGACACATGCACATGCGTGGGTTTGCGAATAGAGGTTTTCATTAGTAAAGGGCATGCAGTTCTGCCTGACTGGCAACGCGCCGACAAACGACTGAGATGGTGTTGATGGCATACACTGACCTGTATAACGCCGCCAGCGTGCACAGTGCCGCAGACAGGAGGTGCCCCTGTTGCCTTCAGGTGTAGCGCCAGCGCCGCCACCTCGCCAGGGTTGGCGACGTCACACATTGCTGCAGTGACTCTTGCTGCTGTCCCCTGCAACCCACAAGCAACCACCATCATCAGCCATGTGAGGTAAGAACACCCATATGTGGATACTTGTGTATGCTCCGAGCACAGTCAAAGCAACATGATTGCGACAACATTGACGCACCTGCAGCGCTGCTGCCAGCTTGGAGGCGCGGCCGCTGCGGCCCAGCAGTACGACATGTGCGCTTCCGGCTTCCAGCAGCCACAAGGCCACAAGGAAACCGATGTCTCCAAGGCCACCTGTCACCAGCACCGTGCCAGTGGCCGCTGCTATCTGAGGGCCCTGGCTTCCGGATGGACCAGCTGTGCTGCTGCTTGAGGCATTTGCAGCGGCACTGTGAGTGGCAGCCAGCCTTGGCACCAGCCAAATGCCGCCGGTGCTGGCGACGCCGAAGGAGTCTGCTGGAGCTAGGATGTGTGCCGGGCTATGCCGGCCGACACTGAGATCGTCAGCCGCCACAGCTGACCATGCGACATGTTGCACCTCCTGAGCCGCCACACGCAGCAGCGCACGGCCAGCGGATGCCGATGGCCTGGGCACTGTTGGTCGCTGCAGGGCCTCCTCCGGCAGGCCCCTGCTGTACAGGACTACGGCTGGCTTTGCTGATGTTCCTGGCGCTTGCGACAGCGTTTGAACCGCTTGCTGGAAGCTCTGCAGCTGGGCGGCTGCGGAGCTGGCGGCATCTCCAGGGTGAGGAGCACACAATCTGTGCCATCCGCTGCCTGCGGACAGCAACCGCCAGGAGCCAGGTGCTTCCAGCAGCCGCGACTCGACAGTTCCTGGTGCTGCTACCTCGCTTGCTGTCCACTGCAGGGTGTACAGCAGCTGCGCCGGTGCAGATGCAGCATCCGCCGCCTTTGCATGTGCTGTTGTCGCCGCTGGCTTGTGCTGTGAACCAAACTGCACAGGCTTGAGTTGCAGGTCTGCCAGGTTGAAGACGCTGTTGCCGGCGGCAGACGCCAAGCCAAAGCCGGTGCTGACCGAGCCATCAGGCCGCAACAGCGGGATGTGGCCGGTGCCGTGACTAAGCCGCTCGGCGCTCTCGCTGTTGCTGCTGTTGCCGCTCTTCGAGGCCCTGCAGCACATGATTGACAATCTCACATGAAGCAGGTGCCAAGAAGAGCAGATCAAATGCCAGTTCAGTGCAATTAGGTCCTGTGTCAGTCGTCAAGTGGACATGGCAGATGTGCGCCTGACAGCAGCTGCTTGCCTTGGCGCATAGGCAGACAGGCCAACAGGCACCCGGGTCACTGCTGCAGCATCACGCGCTCTTGTTGACGAGGGCAGGTAGGTTCCACCAATCTGCAAGCAGAACATGCTTTAGGTGTCTCTGTCACAAATTGTCGGTATGGTCTGATGCTGATAGATTCTGTCACGGGTCATACCTATGCTCCTCCTGTTCTGTGTTGCTGAACTGGATTTGACAGATATGCAATCACAGTACCCACGAGAACAAGGTCAGCACACAGGGCGTCCTCTGTCAGAGCCGCCTGATACCTGGGTGCAGCAGTCCAGCACTGCGGGGTGCACATTGTAATGTGCCGGCTGGCCCCGCCCGGCATGCTGCACGTCCGCCATTGCTGTGCCGTTGCTTTGCAGTAAAATGACTGGCAGCTGCAGGGCTGCCTCCAGCCTGCTTGCGATTGAGCCAGACACCGGCGCTGCACCGGCTGCAGGCTCGCTGGCTGCCAAAGTGCCGCCGGCAGAGGCTGCCAGGTGCACCCTGGCTGCAGCTCCCGCCGCCGCCTGTGACTGCACCGTCACACGGCCAGACGCAGCGTCTAGCAAGACAGACAGCAGCACATTCTCTACCATTCCCCTGGCAGCCAGCCGCAGCGGCGCCGGGATCGACACACCCAGCAGGGCTGGGGCGCTGGCCGTGCTCGCCTGCGCCAGCGTCGCAGCAGCAGAAGCGGCTGCCTCGAACATGGCGGCCCCTGGCAGCAGCGCCTGCCCTTGCACCTAGTCGGGCACGAAGATGACATGAGCTAGGACTCAGCTCACATAGGAGCACAAGCATCACAACCCAACACTACATGGCCACCTTGTCCCAGCACGACTACTGCTCCTTCCGCAGCAATGCTCACACGAGGGCATTGCGGCAGATGGCCACTAGCCATGCTTGGACCACATAGAGTGACAGTTGTAGGACGGATACTGAGCAGCACACACAGGCACACTGGATGCGCTTGGGGCTGACCTGATGATCCCAGAGGTAGGCAAGCTGGGTGCTGCTCAGCATCGCCGCCAGTTGCACGACGCCGCGGCCCGGTGTGCGAGCATGCTGCAGCAGCACATGCGGCGGCGACGCAAACCATAACCTTCGGCGCTGCCATACTGTCTGCGCTTTGCCTGATTTAACAGCGGCCTGATTGGCATTGCTAGCACTGGCGTGGCACATGATGACATGCGCGTTGGTCCCCTGCAAGTCAACACGAGAGGCTCAGCAGGCAGATCATTCCAGAGTATGATCATTGTGTGCCGTAACTACTTAATGCTGTTGATATAGCAGTTTTGTTTTGCGGCATCCGACCTACCTGGAAGGCAAAGGCGCTGGCGCCTGCAAATGCCTGGTCGCCTGCTCTAGCTGCTCCTGGCATCGGGCCAGCACCATCTTGCCGAGCTAGGTAAACCGCCTGGGTTTGCACCTATTTGCAATGGAAGACTTGATCGAGGACTTGACAGATCGTGAAGGTCAGCACGCTGGCAGCAACTTCATCAGTGTGTAGACTTCAGTAAGTGTGGAGTGGATCTAAATGAGTATACACTGGTTCATTTCGGGGCTCCAGATCACACCTGGGCTTTGGACGACAGCAAATTACTGACATGCAGGTTAACTGTGCGCAGGTGCATCAGTGCCCGTCCAGTGGCATGCCCCAGCATGGCTGCCGCCTGCAAACAACAGTCGTTGAACTGAGAGGTATATGACCGAAAACAATGGCCAGGATTCGCCGCAATCTCTGACAGAAAATCTGGGCACGTGCTTCAGGTCAACAGGTGCCAAACCTGCAGCATGCCGATGGCGCCGGCGGCGGGCTCTGCGTGGCCCAGCCGCGACTTGGCGGCGGACAGCGCCAGCGGCGCCTCGCTGCCCTGCAGCACCGCCAGAGCGGCGCCCACCTCGATGGGGTCGCCTGCGGTGATGACGATGGCAATCAAATGCACCGGCAGTGGCAAAGTGCCTAGTGTCCTCAGCAGAGCAACAGCATGCCACAACCCGTTTCTCATTCGTGCCCCAAAACATGTGCGACACCCTGGGAGGAGCTGCCCGAGAGCAACTTGGTCCTGTTTCTAGATCAAGTGAGCTCGGCAAGCTTATCCCACAGTGCCGAAACGACTATGCTCAGCGGCACAATGGAAAAGCAAGAGAGGCACAGAGTGGCGAGTGCGCACCCAGGGGCGTGCCGGTTCCATGCATCTCCAAACGGCTGACATCTGCCGGCTGCAGCCCCCCTGTCCGTAGGCCTCCCAGTAGCACCTACAGTCAACACCTCCTTCGAGTGCAATCCTGATTGAAATGGAGACAATAACCTTGTGAACAAAATTCCAACAGCTGCGCCATGCCCATTGCTGGGCTGCAACGAGGCATTCAGAGAAAAGCTGACACCTGCTGCTGGGAGGGGCCATTGGGCGCTGTCAGGCTGCTGGACCGCCCGTCCTGGTTCACATAGCTGCTGCGCAGCACCGCGCCGCTGAAGTTGTCGTTGCCGCCGCTGCCGCCATTGCCACCGGCACTTGATGGACTGTCCTCTGAAGGTGCGGTAGCCGTCAGCAGCAGCACGACGCACGCCTCCGAGCGGACGTAGCCGTCCGCTGAGGCGTCAAGCGCCTTGCAGCGGCCGTCGGCGGTCAGCATGCCGGCGGCGTGCGCTGCGGCGGTCGTGGTTTCCGCCAGCATCAGGTTGACGCCGGCTGCCAGCGCTGAGCCGCCCGCGCAGCTGAGGTGCTGCCGGCTCAGGTGTGTGGCCACCATGGCGGAGGAGCACGCCGTGTCGATGCTGACAGCAGGCCCTGCGGTTGCAGAGTTGGACCGGTTGCAGATGTACTGCTCACCAGCTGCTTGACAAGTGTAGACGTGCTCAACTCAGCAGGCAGGCTGTGTGCTGGCAGGCTTCAGCGGCTTTGAAGGCTACTCGGCCGGTCGATGTTGCACATGAGGCACACTCACCCTTGAGGCCATAGGTGAAGGACAGCCGGCCGGCGGCAACGCTGAAGGGACTGCCGGACGCGTTGTACGGCCCGAAGCTGCTCAGATGTGGCGCCGCCAGCCCCGCATACTCCATCTGCTGGATGCCCACGTAGACGCCCATCTCCGGCGCTGCGCCGGCGGCGGTGCCGGCAGCCAGCAGCGGCAGCTGCCCACGCATCAGCTCCCAGGACACCTGAGGGCAAAACACTGGAATATCAGAGATCAGAGCATGGCGGTTGTGAAGGGTTGTCAGACCAACATGTCCTCAGTGTCACACTGTTGGGCTTCAGCATCACATCCCTCGAGAAGATACCCCTGTGCCCGATCAGCTTCCGAGGGTGAACTAAGCAGAGGCTTTGCTTCTTCAGCAACTTGCAAACAGCTGATTCACTCGACAGACTCCCACCTCCATGAGCAGGCGCTGCTGTGGGTCCATGAGCTCTGCCTCCGCGCTGGTGATGCCGAAAGCCGCAGCATCGAAAGCCGCACCGCCGGCCATGAAGCCGCCAAAGCGCACTGTGTCTACTGAGGCGCCGTTGCGGGGCGCCTCCAGATCCCAGGCGGAGTAGGGCACGGTGCAGATCGCGTCTGCGCCACCTCGAATGGCGCCAGGGGCATTGAAGGCGCCAGGGGTGCGGCTGGCTGTTTGCACCTGTCATGTTGGCACATTGATGGCACATTGGCAGATTTCCATCTCAAAGCTGGATCCATTGCAGTGTAGATTGCAAATATGCCGTTTTGAGAGGCATCTGGGGAAGTATGCATCAGGCATGTGGCTGACCAGCTGCAGCCGGAAAGCGCACGTGCTGTGACTGCACACACCCATTGGCTGCCTCAATTGGACACCAGACTTTCATCAGTGCAATGCTGCTGCAGATACATCTTCAAGTTGAGACTGTACCTGGATAACGGTGTCTGATGATGGGGTGCGGTGTGCAGCTGCATTGATGGCTGCAGGTATCTGAGCTGCCCCTGTCGTTGGAGCACCCTGCTGCTTTGGCGCCAGCAGAGTGTGCAGATATGCTGCCATGGATCCCTGCATGCGCATTCAATGAGATGGTTGGCCATGCTTTGCTGACTCTGCAAAGCATTCTGCTGACATAAACCTCACTGCAGCGCAGCTGCAGACTTGGTGCCTGGTCAATGGGCAGGCTGTACCAGCAAATCTCCAGATTTGTTGACTGCTCACGTTCAGATAGATGTGGGTGCCTCATGCAAGGTTGCTAGGCTACTGAAGCCTGCCGCTCTAATCGTTGTGAGACCCTCAGCCAGGGTCCAAGCTCCCTCCAGCTCCGTCCAGGATACAGTTGCAGGTAGCGTCGTGACCAGAGGCTTACCGTTGATGGGTAGTCGAAAGCCAAGGTGCCAGGCAGGTCCAGTCCCAGCGCTGCGCCGATGTTGTTCGATAGCTCCACTGCAGACAGTGAGTCGAAGCTGCCAGGCACAAAGCGGCCCTCCGCACCTGTGTGCCACATCCCGCTGTCAGTGATCTATACTGACGTGCCTGGGTCCCACTGCAGGCATCAGTTGATTGAGGGCAACTGCATTGCCTCGTCTTGCGTATAGTATAGCCAGCGGTGATTAAGGCACTGCCGCCTGTTCGAGAGCCTGCAGGCGATGCCGCTGCGCAGGTGGACAGGTGCAGGGCAAAACAGCATGTCATGTCGAGGCCAACCAATGGAGCGCACAAGGAAAATGAGCATGTGAGTGACGCCGCACCCTCGAGGGACTCTTTGCCAACGATGTCTGCTGCCACATCCCGAACAATGCGGCGGACCTCCTCCAACTGCATCCTCCTTCCTGCTGCAACCACCTCCGCACCAGCCACTGCTGCAGGGCCTGCCGCTGCAAAGCTTGTGGTGCCCGTGGCAGCATCTACCCCAAACGAGGGCGCACTCCCTCTGTCCTCAGACAGTGTGTTTCCGATACAGGGTGTGGTGGCCAGGGCGTCCAGCAGGCGCCAGGGTCCCTTGGCGGTGTTGACCTTGCGGAAGCGCGCCACATCCATGCGGGCAGCGATCAGCTGGCCGGCATAGCCCGCCCGCTGTGGTGCCGTGTATGCCTGGAGCACATCACCAGAGCAGACACCAGTGAGGGACATCCGTTAGGAGCGGGGCTCGTTCCTATGTGCCAGATGTTGCCACTACTGATATCGACAAATATCTCAAATAGAACAACATCGCCAGCGTTTGCTGTGTCTGCCACGCCAATGCATGAGTTGAGGAGACCAAAACGAGGTGAGACAACTGGGGCACACCTCGAGAGGGTCGAGCGCCGGCATGCCAATAGCCGCCAGCTCCGTGACATGCGCCGCCGCCATGCCGGTGCCGCCAAATGGCCCAAACTGAGCCGACATTGCCGGCAGCCCTGCGGCTCTCGCTGCGGCGCCGAAGCCGTCCGCGATGCAGTTTGCCACCGCGTAGTGGCCGGCCGCGGGCTGCGACCAGACGGCTGAGGTGGAGGAGAACAGCATCTGCGACACCAGCGGCAGGTGCGCCAAGGCAAAGGCGGCGACGCCGGCTGCCTTTGGGGCGCAGACCTCCGCCAGCCTGGCATCTGCCATGTCCTGTATGCGGTCCAAAGAGTGGTGTCGGTGGAAAAAGAGCAGACATCTTGACAGACTCGGGCAATGCATTGGAAGTCGATGGCACCATTACCCTTGTGAGCGCATGGATTCCCCAACTTGGCATCCGTGATGTCCTGGGGAGCCACATACGAGGTGGCATGTACTCAATGGCCACTGCTAAGACATCAGCGAATTTCAGAATACGATGCCTACTGCACAATGTGCAGCAAATTGGTCAGTGCCTGCCTGCCAAACCCAACACTTGGGCACACTGATGGAAGCACTTGTGCCTCATGCTTGGGACGAAGAATGACATGACACTGACCGCAGTCTAGATGGCAGCTGTCTTTAGAGACGGCAATGTTAATGAGCTCAAGGGTCTATGAGCTGAGTGTGCACCAGTATCTCATATCACCTGCAGCATGTCGAAGCCTGTGATGCCGGCAGCATGCGCAAAGTTCTGCACAGCCGGCAGTCGCTCATGCGCCCATCTCAGCACCGCCGCCCATGCCTTGTGATCCCCAGCATCTGCGGCAATGCTGAACACCGCTACGCCAGCGGCAGCGAACTCGGCCAGGGTGTCGAATGGCAGCGAGGGCGAGCGGCCGGTCAGCACCAGGCAGCGGCATCCAGCAGCGACCAGCTGTTTGGCATACTCCAAACCAAGGCCCTGCACATCATTGCAGATTCATACTCCGCATTCTGTGTTTTTGATATAGTGCGGCATGCACCAGGCAGGAGCCAGCTGTCTGGTACCATCAGCTCCTAGCAGGAAACCGCTGGCAGAAGCATGGGCTGACTTTGGCAGAGCCACTGCTTCGTGCATCAACGGGGATAGCAGCTGATTGCGGCTGCAACCCAACTGTGCGATCCGACCTGTCACCAGGAAAAATGGCTGATATCATGGGATGATGTAGCACGCTTGAATGGTGCAAAGCCAACAAACCTTGAGGCCGCCGGAGACCAGCGCAGCTGGAGGTACAGGCACCGCCGGCCGCGGCGCCGGCTGCGCCGCTGGTACCAGCCGCTGCGCCGACCACCTTCCTGCTTCCAGCTTCAGCGCGTACTCCCCACTGCTGCAGGCCGCTGCTTGCAGTGCTGCCAGGCTCGGAAGGCCCTGTTGCTGCTGCTCAGTTGTGGCGGCACATGCTGCCGCTGCCGGCAAGTCAACGGCGGTGCCATAGGCGGCTCGATTCTCCATGAATAGTGTCCGTGCCAGCCCTGCATTTGCCGATGCGGCAGGCATTTGGACTGAACAAAGCTGCTAGGTGTGCTGTGGAAAGACATGAAAGCACACGCCGCCATTGATAACCGCCAGCACACAATCTCTGTAATGCGAAGCGACTGGAGTTGCTTACCTGTGGCGGCGCGCGGAGCCGGCAGAACTGTCATAGTGTTGGCATCTGTGGCCTCGGCGCCGAAGGTGACAAGCGACATGCGGGCTCTTGTATCGGCTTTCAGGTGTGCTCGCACCGCCCACAGCATTGCAGCATCCAGTGTTTGCTGTGTGAGACCTGTAGCAGTTGAAATAAGCAACAGAGTAAGGCTATGCTGATTACGGCAGTCGCTGGCGGTCAATGTGACGCACAGGACAAGTTAACAACCGCATTCACAGGGAGCAGGATCCCTTCAGCAACATAGCAAAGCGAATCTCGTGCTGATGTGTGAAATGTCAGATGCCGACCGAAGAGTTGCAGCAGTTTGCATACTGTCGCACCTGACACATTGGTTTGCAGAGGGTGCTGCACACAGAACACATGTTCCGGCCGTAGCGTTGTCAGCAGCGCCACCAGCTGCGCCTCGGATGTCACAATCTTCGTGCTGTCACCAGTGTCTGCCTGCTCCTGCTGCTGTCGCCACGCCTTGCTGGTGCTGCTGCTGTCGGTGCTGGGCCTAAAGATGATGTTGACGCACGACACTGCCATAGCCTCTGATGCCGACACCTGGCAAATGGCCGCCAGCGGGCATGTCCGTTGGAAGCTGAGCACCACCCACTTCGCAGGCTTGGCTGCGGCATTTGCCCCTAGCGACGGTCGCCAGGGCAGCCAGATGGTCTGCAGCGCCGGGGCAGCGCCGGCAGTGAGCCACCCTGCAGCACTGCCGGGCGGTGGCTGCAGCTTCTGCACCAGGCCCGAGGCATGTAGCATGACGGCTTCGCTGCAGCTGCTGCTGCAGCATGTGAGCTCGTGACTGGACTGCTGCTTGCGGCTGCTGGGCTGTGCAGTGACGGCGATGTATAACGCTTTGCAGGCAGCGGTTGATGTGGATGCAGGAAGCAGCAAAGCGCAGGCCGACATGGCAGGCGCGTTGTGCGTTTGAAGGGCACGGCGCTGCTGGGCTGCCTGCTGGAGACCTGCTGCCGACTGCAGGGCCAAGGATGCTGCAAAGGCTGCCTGCTCTGCTGACAGCGTGGCTGTCGCTGCTGTTGCCGCTGCTGTTGACATCTGCTTTGCACCATGCCCCACCAGCAAGCTGGCCGCCACTCTGCCTACCCTGGCTGCTGGAGCTGGCAGCTGAGCTGCATCAGATGCTGCATGCCAGGCGTTTGCTGCAGCTGTCAGACTCACGCGGCCACCACAAGATACTTCCAGTACATCGCCGCCTCTGTCGACCCGGCACTGCAGTGCTGCAGCTGAGGCAGCACCAGGGCTGAGGCCGACTGTGCAGCTGCCGGCAGCAATTGCAACCCCTGACAGTGCAGGCCTGCACATGACAAGGCACATGTCTTGGCAACGGCTGAAACGAAGACTTGCGAGAACCAGTGTCCTCTCAGCAAGCTGATCATACGAACCTGGAGGTAGTATGGCAAGAGCTTGCCTGGTGTGGCCGCTGTCGTCCGCCATCATGGCCATTGCCGCCAGTGCCATGTCGCACAGCACAGCCGCCGGCAGCTGGGCCTCCGCCGCCTTTGCTGTAGATCCTAGCAGCAGTGCAAGCGCTGGGCTGCGCAGGTCTGCGGCAAGCAGCGATGCACTGTGCAAAGCACCCACGCTGATATGCTGCAGCAGCTGGTGCGGTTGCGGCACCGCATACATCCAGGACCGAGCCCACGGCCTGTGCAGCAGAAGTATCCGAAATCACATGTAGTCATTTCAAATGAAACGCGTGACAGCAGTTGAGCTTCTGAAGTCAAGGTCAACAAGAGCCTCGCAATGCTAATGCTTGCTTCAAATTTAAATTGTTGCGGGAGCACGAGGAGCAGATGCCTTTTGTACCACCTGTGAAGAAGTCTGCCATCTGCTGGCACATTCTGTCCTGACGTCGGCCGCAGCAGCACGTGGCTGTTGACACCACTCATGCCGAAGGAGCTGGTGCCGACAGCAGAGTCTGCGCCGCCTGAAGACAGCTGCGGGGCCGGCGCCGCCTGCCGCGGCACTGAGGCTGCCAAGCACTGTTTCTTGTTCCAGTCGCCCAGCGTGGACTCCACATATGGATTCACATTGCTGAGGTGCATCACCGGCGGGTGCGCAGCATATTGCATTGCCTGCGTTGACATTGGCGGCAGCTTGAAAACAATGCAAGTGCATGGGCACTTGAAACACCGCAGCCTGTCCAACAGTGCTAGCAGACAGCACAAGAAGCGGATCGCCTTCGTGCAATGGTGCAGGCATTTACACTGCCTGGAGCTTGCACGAAGGCAGCCTACCTCTAGTGCATCCCTTCTGCTTTCCATGCAGGGCAACAATCTCCTCATTTCAAGACCAGACAGCTCACCTGAAGGGCCAAAAGCAGGCCAGTGAGGCCGGCGGTGCCCTCGGTGTGGCCGTAGCACGCCTTGTTGGACATGACCGCCAGCGGCCGGCCGTCGCTGGCATGCTGCTTCCTACTGCCGATTCCGGCGGCGCCAGCGCCGAGCGCCTGGCCCAGGGCGCCCGCCTCGATGGGGTCGCCCAGCGGCGTGCCCGTGCCGTGCAGCGCCACGAAGGCCACGTCGGCAGCCGGCACACCACCAGCGCTGCATCAATTACAGTCAGGATTGCGGCAATGCAACAGAATGTGTGATGGTGTTCATGTGTTGACCAATGCCCTTGCTGTCCAGCAAGGCGGGTTACAATGCTCTGCTGAGATGTGTCACACAGCAGTCTGAGCAGGATGTGAATATGACAAGTGCATCTACTGCATCACAGGCATGTATGGCTCACCTGAGGGCTTTGGACACGAGCGCGCTTTGCGATGGCCCATTAGGCGCCGTCAGTGTGCCGGACCGCCCATCCTGGTTGACTGCTGACCCCGCCAGCAGCGCGAATGCTGCAGAGCCGTCACCCAGCGGCGCAAGCACCGCTGCTGCTGCACCCTCGGCGCGGCCGTAGCCGTCAGCGGAGGCATCAAATGTCTTGCACCTCCCCACTGGGGACAGGCTCTGCATGTCAGGATGGCCAGACACACTGACGACAAAGCCCAGAAGACAATGCAACAAGCAGACAGGTGCGTGTGTCATCAGACATGTCTGCATCAGGTTCACGCCTACGGTTCTTGAGGTGGCACATCTTGCCATCGGAAAAGAGCACTGCCGTGCATGTGATGCATGAGTTCCTTGCAATTGCAAACAGTACAACATCCATGCAATTCTCCCATCAGTCACAACACAAGCACATCCCTTGATGAGCTGTGCCTTGAAACTGATCGCACAACGATAGCTGACAGACGGCAGCAGTCATCGTCGACAAACATTAGATTGTGAACACCTGCACTGACGGCGCCTTCTGCCTGACCATCCAGCAACACATTGGTGGCATTCAGGTGCGCGCGACATCAACAATTGGAGCCTGCTTCAGTGTGTGGGGTCAAGTCAATTGTTCAGGACAGCTCACCTGCAGCTGGCAGATGGCGGCGGTGATGACGGGCGACAGCATGACGTTGATGCCGGCGCTGAGGGCGCTCCCCGCCTCGCCGTTCGAGAGCGCATTGGCGGCCAGGTGCGTGGTGATGAGCGACGAGGAGCAGGCTGTGTCCAGCCCGATGCATGGACCTGAAGTTGCATGACACAAGGGTGCCTCAAATTGTAAGCAGTCATCAGAGAGCCCATGCCATGGCGCGCGACCGTCATATGCCGGGTAGGCACAAGTCGAAGTTTGTCTGTTTGAGAGGGACTATCATGATCAAGGTATTGCATCACATCTGAGGCACTGTGCAAGGTGCGCACCTGTGAGACCGAGGCCATAGGAGATGCGGCCCACCATGAAGGCTAGACCATTGCCTGTCGAGCTGGCAGCAGTGACCTGCACCAAATTCAACCACACATGATGTACAGCTGCCAACATGTGCCGGATCTTTCAGCAAGCAACATCTGCAATGTCAACTCCACGTTGGTGTTCAGCAAGCAACTCCAGCCTGGCGGGACACGTGTGCCTAGTCAATCTGCGGGCGCATCACGCATTACAGGACTGCTACAACATCATCATCACCTTGAAGCCGCCGCGCTCCAAGACGGTGGCATATTCGAAGCTGATGCAGCCCACATACACGCCCGTCTCGGAGCCCGCCACGATGGGCGCACCATTGCCCTTGGCATCCTCAAGCGCTGCGTAGCTGTCCTCCAGTACCATGCGCAGCTGCAGGCACATGTGAGAACTGGCTGTCAGAATGTGCAGCTTTTTGGTGTGAAAGTGAGCAATGTAGATTCTGTGCATCCCACACCGTACCCATGACGAAGCCAGCTTCAACTTCAAATGATCACAATGATCACAAGCCCGCACATGCTCCAAGACACCGCTCAACACACGATACACAAAGCACAGCTGTCCAGGCACCATGGCTCCTCAGATTCACAGCCACAAGCACAGCCGAGCACCTGAGGGTCGGTCGCCACAGCCTGGGCCTTGGAGAAGCCGAAGAGGGCGGCGTCAAAGCGGTCCACGCCCGGCAGCCAGGCGGCGTGGCGGGTGTACATCTTGTCCGACACCAGCCCCGGAGCGAACAGCCGCTCGATGTCCCACCGGTCCAGCGGCACCTGCTTACACATACCTCATGTGATTCGTGAGAAACTATGCAATCTCCTCGGATCTGTGGTCATTAATCAGACAGTCGTGTACAATTGCTCACCTGCAAGCTGCAGGATACACTGATGGCAAGAACACCACATTTGCAAGCTCACAGTGGGCTTCCCTTACGAGAGTATGTTGCCAGGCATAATTGTGACACTTCAACGGTTCAGTGCAACGACATGGTGGAGGAAGGCTTCTGGCACCTGCTCCGGGAGATCCCTGCCAGAGGAGATGGCTCCCCAAAACTCTGCGGGGCTGCCAATGCCGCCAGGGTAGCGCGCCGAGACACCGACAATGGCTGTTGGCTCAGCCGCCACCCTGGCAAAGCCACCCTGCAGCGCCCGCCTGGGTGCACCATCAAAGCTGCCATCTGCCGCAGAATATGTCGTTGCCGCCACAGGGGCTAGCGTCCCGGCGATGTGGGCGGCAATTGCGGATACCGTCGGGAAGTCGAGCGCCAGGCTGGGCGGCAGCTCGATGCCAAATTTGTCACCCAGCGTGTTGCGCAGCTCCACGGTGCCTGAGGCATGATGACATGTTCGTCAGAGTGTCAATGGACACCATCGTGCCTGCCTTTGCTGCTGCTGGTATGTCATCAGTGTCACGGGCGCTGTCTGACGGATACCTCAATACATGCGGACTGCACGGCCTACGCACCTTGTCCAAATGTTATGCAACCAGACAGCCTCGAGATCGATATAGCTAGCTGTCCATGGCACGAAATTCCAAGGTGAGCTTGCAGATCCCTAGACGCAGCTTACCCAGGGAGTCCAGTCCTGCTTCCATGAGCGGCTCCTCTGGGCCGACGGCCCTGCCCACAAGGGCCGCCACCACAGTCTGCACCTCATCCCTGACCTGCTGCTGCGATGGTCCCCGCACAGCGGTGCTCGTCGGCTGCAATCCACGAAATGACCGCGCCATCAGCTTCTCTGTGCCATGATCCTCAAGTGTACGATCTCTTTAGATGGGCAAGAGGCAGGTTGCTGTGTGGATGATTGCTGATGTCAAACAAGGTGCAAGGGCACTTGATGTTGCAACCTGTGACTGCACCTGAGTCTCTTCATCGCAATCCGCAGTGGCGTCCGCCACCTGCGGCATCTGCGACGCGATGTGTGACGCCAGTGCGGCAATGGACGGGTAGTCCAGCGACACCGTCGGCGACAGCTCGACGCTGAACATGTCGGTCAGCGCGTTGCGCAGCTCTACAGAACCTGCAGCATAGCAACAGCATTTCCAGTTGCAAGTAGACACAGCTGTGCAACCTCTGCAGCTCACACTCAGACGGCAGCTGCAGTCCGTAACATGCCGACACGGCAGCATGTAAGGCTGGAAGGCCTGAGGCCACATGTCTGCACCTAGGGAGTCGAGGCCAGACTCCATGAGGGGTTCGTCAGCAGACACCTCGCCGCCCAGCATGCCGCGCACCACAGTCTCCACCTGAAGCTGTATGGCCGCCACGTCCGGTGCCGCCTGCAGGCGTGTCCACCAGATGCATGGGCGTCTGGCATATGCATCTACATCGAACCTAAAAACACCACACTGGTGGTCATGCGGGAGAGCCTACCTGTGCCACAGGCCTTCTGGTTTGGTGTGTCTGGTGCTGAGGTGTCTCTGCACGTTGCTGCATAGGACCGCTGCTGGAGGGACTTGGGGTCGCAGCAGCGGCTTCGTCTGCAAACTCGCTGAGCACATGTGGCACAGCGGGCGCATGATGCAGCAGCAGGCCCCAGTCGAATGGGTTTGCCAGAGTCTGCAGAACATCCAAGCAAGCTATCAAATGACAGTATCGACGATGGGCACATGTGTGCACACCCATGATTGCAGCGCAACAGCATCACTGAACACTCACAGAGCGTGCGCATTGTGCCACTGTGTAGGGATCCAGGTAAATACCTGCGCTGTGGTGGGACCTGCGGCAGACAGCAGCTGCTGCATGGCCGCCAAGCCAGCCGCAGGATTGATGACGCCCATGCCTGAGCGCTCAATGCGGGCAAGCGCAGCCGCCGAAGTGGCCGCCATGCCCACCGACGCCCAGGCACCCCACTGAATCGTGTGGCCTGTAACAGTGCTTAACTATATTTCGAGGGGCCATTGGCTGCAATGTCGCAGATTTTCAGGTAAACATCTGCAGGAGAGCTCAGCCGGTTCGTTGTCAACACCAAAATTTTCAGAACAATCGGCTTTGGTCATCATTGCTCCTCATTGCTTCCTCACACGATGCAAGTGATCACTGTCCACCAAATGTCATGCAATGCCGGCATGCACTTCTGCATGCCGGCATAGGCCAAATCAGGGGCTCCATTGAAACTTGACAGCATGTTTTGTGCATCATCACTCCCATGGCTTCTGATCGTGACAAGTGGCTGACACTGACGCCAGGTCAGAACATTGCGAGTACCTGGAACGCCGGCAAGGCGCATCGATCCCGCTGTGGCATCCAGTGTCGCATTTGCGGCTGCGTAGTTGGCCTGGCCGCCGGATCCAATGAAGGCCGCGACACTGGAGAATGCGCTGCAGTAGACCAGAGGCGCCGCAGCTGAAGCCTCCTGCAGCTGCTGTAAGCCTGTCACCTGCAGTGCGCAGATGTCACACCCTTGGGCTGACCTCAAGCACACAGCATGTGAGGCGGGCAATTGGAGGGCTGATTGAAGCGCTGTATGCAGCGTGTGATGGGTGTCAAAGGATAGGCTGATCCGTCTTCAGCACCCACAGGACATATTGGCTGCCGCAGCAAACATTGCAAAAGACGGGTGAGGGTAGCATGTCGTGACATTCAGCTGCTGAGCAGCACGCAGTCAAACATGTGGACCCACACAGCTCCCCACCCTGCTCTAAATCGAGCACTGTCCTTTGCAAGCACGCTCAACATGATTACCTTGGGTGCGAACACACTGCGGATGCCGGAGGCAGTCTGATTGGGGATCATGCCGTCCGCCAGCACGCCGCCAGCATGTATGATGCCCGTCAGCGGCTTCCCGCTTCCTGCTGCCGCCTCAGCTGCTTCCGCGGCACAGCTCACGTCGCAGCGCACCATGGTGACTGGGACAGCCGACTGCTGCAGGGTGGCCACCAGGGGAGACAGCCCGCAGCGGCCGGAGCGGCCCAGCAACACGATTTCCGGGGCGTCGGCTGCAGCTGCTGGGTCGCCAGCGCTGTAGACTGTCGCGCTTGCGGACAGCCAGGCGCCCACCAGGGAGCCGACGCCTCCGAGGCCGCCGCTGATAACGATGCGGCTGGCTGTGTGCCGCAGCTGTGAGCCTCCTGAACCATCTGCTGTCTCGTCACTGTGACCGTCAGTCCGCAGCAGGGGGTGCAGTGTGGCTCCTGCTGATGTCATGCTGCCAAATGCATCGCCTGCTGGCGGCTGCGCTGCTGTGATGGCGGAATGCACAGTGCCAGGATGAGTGTCCACGCCACACCACGTGAGCTCCTGCACGACGAGCAACATGCACTGTCTGTAGTTGTACGAAGGACGGCACGCTTGAACTGCAGGTGCAGACCACCAGCTACAAGAGCGCATCCGCCATGTCATGGAGAACTGGAGTAGGAAGCGCGCAAACACGGAACTGTAAAGCACACCTTGCGCTCTGATGCGGCAACTCGCATCAGCGCCCATGCTGCGGATCCAGCATTCGCATGTCTGCTGAATTCTGCAGCCGAAGATGCACAAGCACCTTAGTTTCCTTAAGATCTTTCTTTCCCACTTTCAGACTGTGGTGCAGCGTGTCACGGCACTCAACAGGCAATGGACAGCAGGCTGCAGGCGCGAGCCACGACAAGCCACCTGGGGCCAGGTTCGACAGTCCTGAAGCAGCATGTGCGCCTCGGGTGTCCAACCGCACGCTGCCGCCTGCAGGCAGCGCCTTGAAGGCATGCTGCAACACGGAGATATCTGCCATACCGGTGCGACTATCCGCCACCACTGTGGCCCGCCACCTGCACAGCATCCAGCCGTCGAATGCAGAATGTGGAACACCAAAATCGACGTGAAACATGATGCATCTCTGGGAGTGTGGGCAGCATACTGGAACTGCAGACCTTCATCGGCTGCACACATCATGTGTTGCTGATGATGTCCATCGTTGGCCTCATGCTGCGCTTGTACACACACTGACACAGCCTGTCAACATGCCGAGATCACTCCTCCCTCACCTTCCAGCAGTAGATTCGAGGGTCCAATGATGACGCCCTGTCTGCAGTGCACGGGTGTTGATGCTGATGCTGGCTGCGAACAGAGGCTTGGCCACCTGCCATTGCTGGCTGTAGGTGAGGTGCGGCTCCGCCGCTGCCACAGGCGCCGGGCACACTACTTGCTGCGGCGTCTGTGACTTCGCCTGCAGTTGATCATACAGAACCTTGTACTCCATCTGTTCTACAGCATGTGGCCTAGCCTCCTGTCATGCCAAGTCGTGGGTGAAACTGCAAGACAGATGATTGACACAAGCACACCTGCAGGCCAGACAAGCGCGCCATGCCGCCAGCGCGCCGGAAGCCAGACACCAGGCGGTAGCTGCTGAGTGCCGAGCCGTCTGGCAGAAAACCTGGATGTGCAAAGAGAGCCACATTGAAGTGCAGAGCGTGTCTGACATGTTGTCAAATGAACCAGGGGCAAACAGGACCTGCAGGTGCACATTACACAGCGGAGCAGGCTTGAAGAGATGCGTCGAGTTCCACTGCAAACAGCATGCTGCTGCAAATAGCAGCACACTATGAGGATTGATGCTGTTAGCGACACACCTTGGATGACTGCGGCCGCCCATCCCACATTCTCCTGCAATTCCGTGGGTGGTGCGTATGCTGCAGCAGTGGCCGGCACCCGCAGCGGCGCTGGTGCCCCATCCTCGGTGGCCTGTGGAAGCAGATGTCTCAGTGATCGCACATGGTGTTTGCATGTTTTCTTCGTGTTCATCATGCTCGTGGTGATGGAACAAGCGTCTGGCTGAAGTACATGCCAGTGATGCCAGTGATGCCAGATGGCCAATGCAACAAGCTCAGCTAGATGCCTGCCATCACCTGTTGACCAAGCGCAGCTCCGATGTGCATGCTAGCGTCCACCGCCGCAGGGTGGCCCGACCTCCCCGCCACATGCCGCTGCACATCCAGCGCCACTGCACACACAGCACAACCACATCAACACAACACATGACAGACCGCAGGACGAGTAATTTGCTGCTGAACAGTTCGAGGTGTCATGGTGTCAGCCGGTGGCTTCAATCTGCTGCACGTGAATGTGACCGAAGCCAGGTGCACCTTCTGCCAGGCCCCGGTCGGCAGCGGCGGCGGCGATCTCCGCAGTGCGCCGCATGCGGCGGGCGATTGGCCGCAGCGCCCTGTGCACTGCTGCACCCCTGGCCTTCCCGCTGCTTCCTGCTTCTCTGCCGCTTCCAGCATTCAAGACCGGCAGGATGAGCGCCAGGTTGGCCGTCAGGTGCGTGACCATCGGCGCCGGGCGGGCGCAATTCGGCTTCCCGCCCTCTGAAGCCACCTGAATTGCCCTGCCGCATGGCACAAGCACATGATCAGTTGGATGCCAGCCATTGCAGCGCAGCACTGCAAACATCAGAGAAGGAGATTGCAACATTCAACGAGGAGATTGCCTAAAATGATGATCTGTACCTGGAGCGCGCGTCCACATCGCAAGTGACGACCGGGGATGCCCCTGCCTCGGGGTCCAGCAGCAGCAACGGCGCGGGAATCGTGCAGGATGTTGCCGCTAATGTCTTGTGGTCGTTCTGCAGGCCGTCTTCATACAGTGGGCGGCCAGCTAGAGCTGCCATCTCGAAGAACACCGCCCCTGGCACGATGCAGCCTCCAGCCACCACATGGTCGTGCAAGAAGGCCAGCGCCTGTGGATGAGACGTCCGGGCCAACTCAAGCATGCAAAATCTTTTCCGACGTGCAAGTTTCTGGTGTCAGCCGAATCCTGTTGGCTGCCACGTTGATGTCAATGCCGTCAGAGTGACTTGATGCAGGGCCTTTGCTGGCAGATAACCTGATGGTTGGGGTCCAGACGGAACTGCACACGCCCACCGGCGGACACTGCGCAGGCATCCGCCAGGAGGTAGGGTATTGGCAGCGGCCAGTACCTGCACACATGCACATGGATAGTTGGCGCGCAGCCACTAGATGCACCGCCGAGATGCAGCAGAAACGGTCAAGGGGGACCAATTCGCATCTGCCATCGTGTCGCTGCCCTGCTCGTTAGCCCATTCGGACAACTCGAGCAGCTGCAGAAGCGCTGCGGCATCATGTCAAGCAGCTCGGCACGGAGATGTCACCATCAACAATCAGGTCGCTCAAGTGATGTCAAAGCGACAGTCCGGAAGACTCGTGCTCATCTCAGGGAAACTGTCGTCCAATGCAGAAGTCGAGTGCCTCACCGCAGCCGCTGCCACTCGAGTGGTTTGGCTCCCCTGCCACCTCCCGGCTCGCCTGGGTGCACCGCCAGCGCATATGCGTTGGTGCCGCTCATGCCGAAGGAGCTGCTGCCGGCGCCCGCGTCCAGCGACCACTCCGCCATTGGTGCGTAGCCTGCGGCAGAGGTGTATGCAGCATGCGCTTTTGATGTCCAGGTGAGGGCTTGCTCGCTCACCTTCTAATTGAGGCGGTGGTGGAAGGTGCTATATCATTCGAAACCACAGTCTGTGCAGGTCAACTTGCCAAAAGACAGTATGTCTGTGGTGCAATGCAATATGTCAGCCCGTCTGCAGCAACAGTTCATGGGGCAAACCTCGAGGTACTGCAGCCGCCAGGTTGGTGGCGGGCTTGGCCCATTCGCCCATCGCCGAGGCCACATATGGGTTGAGGTTGCGCAGGTTCATGACCGGCGGCTGCGCGCGGTGTTGCAGCGACGCCGCCGCCGCCACAAGCCCTGTTCCATCAGTATCATCGAGCTCAGTCTTGTCTACCTTTTTCAGAAAAGTGCAGCCCACTTTTCTGTATCGTCTGGTCATGGAAGCAGACCAGGCCTCGCCTTCAGGCTTGCTGGAAGTGCACAGCAAGGCCTGAGGTGCTGCACGACACTTGCTCTCATGACAGAATGATCAGCAGGTTGCTGCATGTGAGTAGCAGAATCAGTTGCTGCGCAATGTGCACATTAATTAGATCAAGCAGCAGACGGGATCAATTCAGGTGTGGCTTTCTGCGAATCAGCAGAAGCATAACTTGACGGTCAACCTGTGAGGCCGGCGGTGCCCTCGGTGTGGCCATAGCACGACTTGACGGCGGCCAGTGTCACGACCCCGCGTTTAGATGTGCCGCGGCCCGACAGCGCCTGCCCCAGCGCCGACACCTCGATGGGGTCCCCCAGCGGCGTGCCCGTGCCGTGCAGCGCCACCTGCCAGCCACAAATTTCAGCGGCTCAGCTCATGACAGCAGGGGCCTTCTGACTCGAGCACTTCCAAACAGTGCAGCGGCGCACATCGGCGACACCATGTACAGTCCATATCATTGACTTAGAATGATGTCAGCATATCGTGTGAGAGTTGTGAGGGTCACTATGTGCACTGCATACAGATGCTTGTGTGTGTGGCTCTCTTCAAGCTCGACTCTGAGCGGATACCGATGTTTTCCGGACTGCCAGTTTGCGCACCAGCTTGGTGTCAGCAGGAGAGTAGCCCGATGATTCGGTGGCACCGGCGACCAGCCGCGTCTGTGCGGGGCCATTGGGCGCCGTCAGGCCGCTGGAGCGCCCGTCCTGGTTCACTGCCGACGCCACGATGACGGCGGCCGGGGCGTGGGCGCTGTCGCTGACGTCGCTGGACGGCAGCGCCAGCACCGCAACTGCAAAGCCTTCGCCCCGGCCATACCTGTGCACGAGGTGACAGGACGCATGAGCTTCCCTTGCTGACATGCTCAGAAATATGACCTGAATATCATGACGCATGAGCTTCCCTTGCTGACATGCTAAGAAATTTGACCTGAGCTGACGAACAAACATGCAGCCGGAGCCTCCTCACAAGTAAGCAGCAAAGAGAGGCGTCAACAGCCTGCTTGACATCAGGTCAGGTCGTTTGGTCACACTCGGCTCATGACTGATTGAGGCCAATTGAGCCGGTTTCATGCCATATATGTTGCCCTTCACGATCGTAAATGGCATCACACCCATCAGCGCTGGCGTCAAAGGTCTTGCAGCGGGCAACAGGCGACAGCGCGCCCAGCGACGAGATGGTGCAGCTGGTGATGGGCAGCAGCAGCGTGTTGCTGCCGCCCGCCACGCCCGCCTGCGCAGTCGGCATCACAAGGCTGGGTTTCATGACTGCAACAGCTGATGTCTGGCTCCAGCAAAGGCAATCACTCAGAGTCACCCTAATCAACTTGGGTATACTCGCTTGAAAGACACTGATTGTTACGTGACACGCCCGCAAGCTCCGCATGAACTCGTATTATGAGGCGCACCTGGGTGTCGCCGGCAAGCAGGTGGCGGTGTGCAAGGTGGGCGGCCACCAGCGAAGAGGAGCAGGCGGTGTCCGTGCTGATGCTTGGCCCCTGCAGCAATGAGTGACATGTCGTCATTGCACTGTCTTATCACACGACTCTTAGTATGTCTGCCCAAACGTCAAGAAGACGGTTCAGACAACATGCACCTGCAGGCCGAAGGTGTAGGACAGGCGGCCGGTGGAGTAGGCGAGCCCATTGCCGGTGGCCACGATGGCGGTGATCTTGTGCCCCAGGTTGTAGTGCAGTTGCTGGTACTCCTACAGGTGGCAACTCATCGATATTTCAGTATTGTACCTTCTGAATATCTAAACATCCACGATGTATGGTACCAGCAAGACAACAAGCAAACAAGCCAAGTTACAACACAGCATGTGCGTGGGCAGTCCCGACACTCGATAAAGCGTTGCACAGCCTGTAGTGGAAATTTGACCTGGTACATGCAGCCGATGTACACGCCGGTGCGGGTGTCTGTCAGTGAGCCGGTGGCCGGCGCCGCATCTGCCAGAGACATCGCGGCCTGCTCGAGCAGCACCCGGTTCTGGGGGTCCATGCCCTGCGCCTCTGCAGCTGACAGCCTGCAAACAGACGCTTTTCATTATTCCGCATGCCCAACAGGCATGGAGCTCGACTTCAGTGTGGCTGGGTTTCAGGTCTTCCAGTTCCATCTGAAGATGGAACTGTTGTCGCTGGTGTATAATCCCTGCTCAAGATCGAGCCAGTGTGCATGGTCAGCAGTATCAGAGGAGATCTGTTCGTGAACAGGCTGCTGATCTGAATTGAAGGCTTCTGGGTGTATGGGCATGATGCGCATACAGGCAGGTGACTGGGGGCGCACGTGCCAGATGACAATTGGCCATTCCGATGCTCACTGAGTTGCCCGTTACATGTGTGCAGGCTCAGCTAGTCAACTCAGACCGAGATTGTCAGGGTCGACAAAGCAAGAAAGAATGCTAATGTGTACACCCATGCTGAGGTTCTGCAATGAAGCAAGCGAACTGTGTTACACTTGCCTGAAGGCTGCTGCGTCAAACTTGTCAAAGCCTGTGACAAATGCCGCCATCCGCACGTCCATTGTCAGATTGCGGGAGGCATCGGGCGCATAGTACTCCTCGATGTCCCATCGCTGCGCTGGCACCACCTGCATTGCAGAGGGCACATTCAACTGCAAGGTGATATTGCAGGAGCCGACGGGCTGCGGGGACTCGTTAGTGTTCCCAGTGCTGCGGCATCATGTCTGCAGAAGAGAGCACCTGCCAACATCTCAAGACTCAATAATAGCTGATACATGGCTCAACTACCGAATCACGACTGCCAGAATGATGGTTTAAGCAGATGATAGGGCAGCTTCCGACAACGACAAAACTCCAGCATGCAGACGTCATCTGATCAACAGTGGTCTGTTGCTGCAAGGACAGCACACCTGTGGGAGGTCGGTCTGGGTGCGCCAGGTCTCCCAGAAGCCGGCCACGCCGCTGGCATCGCTGCCAGGCCAGCGGCCTGAGACGCCCGCAACATTCGCCGCCGTGCTGCTTCCGCCTTCCTCCGACCAGCTCAACCCAGAGCCGGCCACGGACAGGCGGCCGGGAGACAGCAGCGCCAAGTGGGTCGATTGGTACAGCTCAGTGGCAATGAATGCTGCCAGCGCCGCCGCAGTTGGGTGATCGAAGGTCACCGTCGCTGGCAGCTCCAGCCCAAACTCGGACGCCAGCTGGGTGCGCAGCTCCACAGCACCTGTGAGTGTGTGGCAAGTGCATTTATGTTGGAGTAGTCGAGATTTCAGAGCATCCACTTGGTACAACTACTTGTGGTAGTTTCACTAGAGGGTTAACCAAGAATGAAGTCTTTTGACAGCCCACCATTAAGGGTTGTCCTATAGGGTTCATGGCTCTGGACAGCCCTTGTCAAACTTGCATGTTGAGTAACATGTTGCTCACATGTGCAACTGTCTGTATCCACCATATGCCCTCAGTGTGCAAAGCAGTTCAGCCTCCAGAATCACACCAATGGAGTCGAGGCCGGCCTCCATGAGCGGCTGATTTGGTGCTACAGGGCCGCCCAGGATGCCGGCCACCACGCCCTGCACGCGCGCCAGCACTTCCGCCTCGTCCACCACGGCAGGCTGCTCCTCTGTCACTTCAGCCTGTGCATTCCAAAACACTTGCGCTTGCAAAAGGCCTGCTGTTTGCACCAGCAAGCACAGTCTGCCCTACGTCACAGCAAGGACATTCTGTCAAGCTGCTGCTGCTGCTGCTGCTTCAATGCCCTCACTTGAGGCAGCTGCAGCGCTGACACTTTGCACACCTGCTCTGTCGGCTGCGCTACTTCTGAGAGGTGCGCCGCCAGTGCCGCAATCGTGGGGTGGTCGAAGGTGAGCGTCGGCGGCAGCTCCGAGCCAAACTTGGCGCTCAGCGCATTGCGCAGCTCCACAGCACCTGACACGAATGTGAAGGCCAATCACCACTGCAAGCTGCATGATTCATGTAAAGCAGGCCAACAGGCGTGTGAATGTTGTGATTAGCTCGTTCATGCCAGCATGCAACGCTGCAAACTCAGTGGAACCCCGAGGCTATGTGCTGCTCCAAGCTGACGCTGAGCTCATACATCGCAAAGGGCCGAAGTGTGGACGCTGTCTGGTCAAATGCGTGTGCGCAGTGTAGGGTCACCAAGGGAGTCGAGGCCGGCTTCCATAAGTGGTTGGTCGGCTGGCACTGCCGCCCCCAGGATGCCATGTACCACGGCTGCCACATGGTCCACAATGTGCTGGGGCTGCGGCGGCGCAGCTGCCATCTCGCCTGCTGCGGGCGCATGTTTGGCACCACGCCTTCTGCGATGACGGCGCAACTTGCGGCCCACGGCGGCTGGGGTGTCAGCTGGATACTCTGTTGCAGCAGCTGGCTTGATTATGTCTGCACAGTAACAGCATTCTGGTGGTCTTCGTGCAGCAATCAGCAACCGTAACAGATCCTGCGAAATGTGTGTGGCGTCAAGGATCTCCACTGACACAACCGCACAACTGACCTACAGTGAGTGTCAAAACTGGATGCACACCTGCCAGGAAGCCGGCCAGGGTGGCCACGGTGGGGTAGTCGAAGGTGACGGTGGGGGGAAGCTCGACGCCAAAGCGGGCGCCCAGACTGTTGCGCAGCTCCACAGCACCTGCAGATGCACGATCCAACTTAGGTTTGTCGATTGGATGTCTGTTGCACGACTCAAAGAAGTAATGTGTGCTTACACAGTATGTCATGCAGTATCACTTGATCCTGCAGATGGTCTAGCAGGTGCATTCTACATTATCGTTCACCAGCTGTAGTTCCACACCATGTGTCGGACGAATACAACTGACATGTGCACAACTGCCAGACAGGATCTGATGCTGATTGTGCCAAAATTTTGCCGATACGGCAAAGGCACACATGAAACAACGCACCACTCAACAAGCTACTCTTGTTGCCTGTGGCTGAGTGATGTGCTCACCCAGTGAATCGAGCCCCGCCTCCATGAGCGGCTGTGCCGGGTCCACCGCAGTGCCCAGCACGCCGGCCACCACCTCAGCCACCGCCGCCTGCACTTCCGCTACATCCTGCTTCCCTGCTCTTTCAGGCCACACCGCCGACCCTCCCCTGCCAGCACGCCTCCTGATGTTGGCTGACCCAGCAGACGTGGCTTCGCCCGTTGCCGTGCTGGCAGCAGCAGGGGCACGGACTGCTGCTGGCGGCGACGCGAACGCGGCGTGCTCGGAGAACAGCGGGAAGATGTGGGTGGCGCCCGCCATGAGCTTGGGCCAGTCGAACGGTGACGCCACACGCTGGGCGCGCCAGGTCGCTGGCGCGGCTGACAGCGTGGCGATGAGGGCTGCTATTCCCTTCTCAGGGTATACCACACCCAGTCCTGTACAGGTTCAGGCAGAGTGTCATGTCAAGACTGTGTGGGTCTGTACCCGCTTAACTCCTGTGTCGCAGGGATGCCATCTGGGCACACAGACGACCACAATCTTGGGTTTCCAGAAGAAACACTGACACCAGAGCTTAGGTGTGTGATGACACCTGACTTGATGATGCGGGGCAGCAAATTGTGGGTGACGGCCATGCCGCTGCCCGCCCACGCGCCCCACTGCATGCTCACCGCCGCCCAGCCTGATAGGCAGACAGCACTTCTCATCCCAACACCTTCTGGCCGTACACCAGACAACGCCATCTCGCCGCAGGGCATCAAGGCACTTGCATGGAGTGACAGTGCAGACGACCACCAAGGGTGCAGACCGCAGCAAGGTCTGCACTCCTAATGGCGAGTGCGCGACACACCATGCCCTTCGCCCTGTTAGCACCACCGAGTCCTGAAATTTTTCACTGCAATAATCTGTTGAGCGAATCATGACGTAGCCAAATTGGCACACCTTGTGCTGCCTTGAAGCTGGCCCACGCGCACAGCGAGGCATTGGCCGACGCGTAGTTGGGCTGCCCCAGGGGTGCCACAATGGACGACACGCTGCTGAAGGCGACGACGCCGGGCGTCGGCAGTGGCGCCACATTTCGCTCCAGGGCCTGCAGGCCGGCCACCTTGCCGGCGGCGACACGCCGGAAGGAGCCGGCCGTCTGCTTTGCCAGGCGCCCATCCTCCAGCACACCTGTAGCATTTGCGATACTCGTGACCGCAGCTTTATGTGTTTGGATGGTGACACCATGCTGTAAGGCCTGCGGGCCAGCTACAGTGCCAGCAGCCACACAATGAAGCCGGTCGTCTGCCTGGCCACAGAAATTGCCCGCATTCCAAATCATCCGACGTCAAGACATGAGCACCGGCCCTTAGATAGTCCATCACAGTTTCCACTTCGGCGAACGAGCTGGAGAATTTTCAAAGTGGAGCCTGACCTGCGGTGTGCAGCACAGCTGCGCGCGGCTGGGAAGCAGCTCCCGTCGCCGCCGCCGCCGCCGCGCCCTCCGCGGTGGACACGTCGCTCACCGCCAGCGACAGCAGCGCGGTGGACGACGCCCGCAGCAGCAGGGCCGGCAGCCGGCCCGCCCAGTCCGACAGCGCTACGTGCTGCACCCCCTGCGGTGGCACGCCAGATTGGGCTCCGAGTCGCTGAACATTTTCTCAACACACAAGGTTTTCAGCACGAAAATTCTTTATCATTGCCCATCGAGGTGCATGTGATCGGCTGTAAACGTAAAAACTCGCAAGATGACAACGCCGGTTGCTATATGGGTCTCCCTGGTCACGTCCAAGATGTGAGCTAAGATGACAGTTGCGACATGTTGGTGTCCACCAGATTTGCGCAAGGCGCCGTTGTCCAGGCAGTCAAATTCAAGATATCCACACATTCTGCAGCTAGTTGCCTTCACAGAGCTCTGCTGCACGCGAGCGCCGACATGAGACGCTTCTCAATAGCAGAGAACAAACGAAAGGCTTACTCGTACACTCCAACAGTTGGAATCGTGCAGATAAGCATGGCGGGGCTCAGGATTTGATTCATATCATGGATGTCAAAATCTTCCACAGGTGTATGTCATCATCGCCCTCATTTGACCATGATTTTATTTCTCTGCACACAGTTCATGAATGATGCAAAAGTTTGTGTTCCTGCCTGCTGTCGGTTTCATGACGCTGGTGCACTGTTTTTCGTTCTGCCTCAGACCTCACTTGCAAGCCAGAGGCCACAGAGCTGAATGTCACAACGAGGAAGGCCCGGCCTACTCTCTGCGCTCTTGCATAGCAGCAATAGATGTCCAGGGCCCATGTGCTAACAACATGCACGGGTGATGAGGTAAATATTGATTTCCTCTGTTACGATAGTTTTTCCATCTCTTCCAGGACCAGGCAGGACCAGGACAGTTTGTGCCTCCCATGAAATGCACCTGCTGAATGGCCCACAGGCCAAACAGGACGCCAAGGCTGCCAAGACCACCGGTGATGACCAGCGAGCGTCCCGCCAGCCACTCCGGCAGCGCCGCAGCGTCCCTTGTGGAGATAGGTGCAGCCGAGGATGCTGCTGTTGCAGCTGACATCGTGGGCAGGAGCCGCGGCTTCCACCATGTGGTACCTACGCATTTCAGCATACTCGAGATCGAGGGGCACTTGCTTGCTAATATACTGCAGCCCAGCGTGCGCGTCGACTTCTCGGACAATAATGCTGGCGGTGGAGGTGCCCATACTGATATGCATATTGGTAGTCGTTTGTTCGGCAAGCCTGCCGTATGCACATTGCAGGCTCACCCTCTGCAGCACAGCCAAAGGCGTCCACGCCTGCCGGGAGCGGCGCATCGCCAGATGCGGCAGCTGCGCCGCAGTCTGCGCCGGACCACCTGAAGCCCGGGAACTCCTGCAGCATGTTGCGCAGCACGCCCCATGCGCCGGCGCTGGATACCGCATTCCGTCTGCCAGTCGGCACTGCAAACATGCATAATCATGTTAACACTGTGCTGGACCTCGTGTGGACTGCTTGCGTAGAGCTGTGCAATGAGCTCAAGCGCAAAATGATGGAGGTTGAAATTGAATTTATGAGTCCGGGTAGCGCACACTGCCCTGCTGCGTGCACACTATGACAATGAGATGCTGCGCGATTGTTGTGACATTATGACGCTGCGCGCCTGTCATGACATCGTGATGTCACGGCCCATACCTGGCGTGTCAGATACTGCAGGGAAGCTGAGGGCACCACGCGTCTCCAGCTGGAACTGTGAGCCAGCATTTGCGCCGCTGTCATGTGCTGTCAGCCGCTGCAGCAGCGCAGCGCTCTGGTATGCTGCATGAGCCGGGTGGACAGCCGTGTGCGGTGTGGTCGCCAGTCTGTAAAGACAGCTGCTGGCGCCATCAGAGGGTTGCACCTGCATAGGGAACACGATTGCTTTCACGTGTTGGCAGCTTCCTGTTGTACCTTGCACTCCCGAAAACCCAGCATTGTTCAATGCCGGTGGAATCTGAAAGATTCGACATGCTGACTGGTCGCCCGTCAACCTGAGCATTTGTGCTACCAGCATTACTTTACCTTCCAGGTGACATCTGTGCTGATGTTGAGGCGCCCACTAGAAGTGCTGTCCATGACAGCAGGACAGTCTGCCTGCCACGAGATGTCGTATTGCAGCTGCGGCTCAGCTGCTGGCGGCGCTCCTCGAGCCACCTGTGGGCCAGACATCACTGGCTGAGAACATCAACATTCTGGCATGTATCGGCTGGAGGAACTCGCAATGAGAGCTCAGCACAACTTTGCAATCAGCGGCTGGGCACAGCCAGCTGTCAGACTTATGGTGAGGTTGACATCATTGCTCCATGACAAGGCACGCCTCGCCTTGCCAGCATTTGACAGCAAGTAATTTGAAAAATGGACATGCGTACCTTAGCCTGGAACCCTGCCAAGCGGGCGATGCCGCTGCCAAGGTTGAAGCTGGTGACCACGCTGCCATCTGACTGCAAAGCCTCCACAGCGCCGCTGCACCACTTCTTGCTTCCTGTTGTCGCTCCCGTGGCTTCTGTTGATGCTGCTGCATATGCCTCGAGGGCCGCCGGAATCCGTGTAACGACAGGCTGGTCCTCAGCATCTGTGGGCTGGGTGGCGCCGGAGAAGACCGCTGCTGTGTGGGTGGCGGCATCCAGCACTGCAGGGTGGACGGCGTAGCTGCCTGGCTGCTGGCCGTATGACGCGTCTGTGCCGATGGCGGCAACGGCTGAGAGGGCAGCAGCTGCAGCAGCCTGCTTGTGCAGTGCGGCATGCAGCGCTGAAGTCTTCGGCTGCTTGGACGCTGCAGTGCTCCTGCGTTCGAGTTTCATTGGCGCGCCTGCAACATAGCAGCTTGGTCATCTCTTATCAAAACCACATACTTCCTTGCATCAGTGAGAGCCAATGACGTCTGAAGCCCATTGCTGGTCAGCCTCATAACCAGCAGCTACAGCCCGCAGCGAGTCAGATTTCTGTCAGCAATCATGCTGCTGGCTGGAGTTGTGTGTGAAGCTGACCAGCAAGCGCCAGTATGCCTGACAACAACTCTTCACGAGATGCAGTATGCCGTGGCTTGCCTGCGTGTGCTGTGAGGTGCAGCTGGCCGCGGCTGGCTGCAGACGCAGCCGCCGACCTGATTTGCAGCTCCCCGGCTGCCGCTCCGACTGTGCAGCCGAGCACGAAGTCCTGGCCGGGCTGCATCGCCAGGGGCGCAGCAATGCTGACTCCCAGCACTGCCGCACCTGCGCCGCACCAGCATCACACTTCGATTTACTCTTCTTCCGATTTTGACATGCAATGCTTGGACCTTTCCAGCGCATGAAGAGAAAAGCGCATCCAGAGCACAGGTGGTGAAGCGCACCTGGGGATGCAGCAGTCTCGCCCAGGCAAGCAGCAGCAGCGCGCGCCATCTCGAACATGGCTGCCCCAGGCAGCAGAACGCCCCCCTGCGGAGCACAGATACGAGAATAGAGGTGTCAGTGGATTGGCCGTGATGAACAGGAAAGCTGCTTCATGACTCTGTGATCTCATCCAGAGCCCCAGATGTATATCCCGCAAGCATTTCAGGACACGCATCCACCGTGCAGCTTGCGAATTGCATGGAATTTTGGATTCCTTCGGAATTCTGAATTTCTTCACCTGGATCTGGTGGTCATGCAGGTAGGCGAGCGCCCCCCTGGCAGTGTGCGTCTGCATCGCCACCTCAGCGCCCCTGACTGAGGTGCGCCACGCCAGCGCGGCGTGCAGCAGCGCGTGCACCGGCGGCGCGAACCAGAAGCGCTGGCGCCGCCAGACGGGCGGCTGCGTGGCGAGCGGCTGCCGTGAGGCGGGTGGAGCGCGTCGCAGCACCGCGTGCGCATTTGTGCCCTGTACACGAGCAGCTTAGCTTGTCACATGTACTGTCTGGATATGCCCCAAAGCGCCATTGAACAGAAGTGTTCTGATGATAGCAATGTGCGACACAGGTATTCAGATGGTCCATCCAAAAAACGTTGCTGATTCTCGAATGCAATGTTGCAAAGCAAAAGTTTAGATGGCCCGTCTCACCTGGAAAGCAAAGGAGCTGATGCCCATGCTATGTCCGTCTGTGGCGCCCAGCAGAGCTTGTGGGCAATCTTGCCGCGGCAGGTGCGGCCTGGCCCCGCCCTTTGCGGCAGTCGCCGCCAGAATGGTCGTGACTTGCGGGTTGATGGTGCGCAGGTGCGGCAGCGCACTGCCGATGGCGCCGGCCAGCATTCCGGCGGCCTGCAAGCACACCACGTGAAATTCAAGCCGTACTGCAATAGCCCCAGCCTGCGGATCTGCAGGCGCATCAGTGTGCTCATTGATGAGTGCAATATTCATCGTGCTTGCAGCCTGCATGGCCTGCTGTGCAGACGATGTGTCCAAGCATCGCTGGAGGCGAATTAGTGGTCTGGAGCAAGGACGGCCACGTCATTGAAACATCTGTCAAGCCAGTCTGTCTAATTCATGCTGTGCACCTCAGCCATTCGTGAAGCTGCCTTCATGGTGCCTCAGTCCTGGCTTGCCTGATGTAATAGATACTCACATGCACGATGCCAACGGAGCCAGCCGCGGGCTCTGCATGCCCAATGCGGGCCTTGGCCGCCGTCAGGCGCAGCGGCACCCTGCCACCCTGTAGCGCCGCAGTTGCCGCTCCCACCTCGATGGGGTCACCTGAGGATCCGCCAGAATCCAACATCTGACTCTGGTTCAACATGACATCGCATGTAACGGACAGTCGTTATCAGTGAGTCGTCACGGCAAGCACTAATGTGTACTGCCGTAGGAAGCGCACCCAGTGGTGTGCCTGTGCCGTGCATTTCCAGCGCCATCACATCCGCTGCCGCAACATCTGCAGCCTCTAGGGCTTCCCGGATCACCTGTGCGCACCAGCCGGCAAGTCGGCTCTTGTCGATGCTTCACAACAAACCACGTCACACGTTGCGCCTCTAAGAAGTTTGCAATTGAATGTCAGCGTCAGTCGAGCGGCTGATCGCACCAGCTGTTGCGAGGGACCGTTGGGCGCTGTCAGGCTGCTGGACCGCCCGTCCTGGTTGACGAAGGAGCCCGCCATCAGGCACGCCGCCGCAGCTGCATTGCCGTTCGCAGCGCCGCTAGCTGTACTGTCGCCGATGTCGCTGTGACTGCCAGATGCAGCAACAGCTACATCTGCTCCATGGACCCCCACAGGGTCCAGGCGGATGACGATGGCGGCCTCCGCGCGCACGTAGCCATCTGCGGAGGCATCAAGCGTCTTGCAGCGGCCGTCACGCGCCAACATGCCCGCCACCTGATATCAGCAGATCCTCAGACTGACCTCTCGAGTGGTAGCAGAGTGGTGGGTGACACATTTTGCATGACATTGTTCAAACAACTTTCCAAGCTCCAGTGTCTGGCAACAAGCAAGGTGGCAATATTTGAACCAACATGCACAATTGTACATGAACGAGGCTGACCTCACTGGCCCCACAATCATTGTTGTGGAACAGTCAAGTGCATCGATGCAGCTTAAGTGCATATCCTTGGACCCTCAACCAAGCCCACAAAGCCAGTTCCGCGAAGCAGCAACAATCACCAGTCGGGTCTGCTCAACGACACTGGTGTGTTTATTCGTGCTGTCACCTGCGTGGCGGCAGTGGTGCGCTCCGCCAACATGAGGTTGACACCGGCTGCGAGCGCCGGCACCCGCGCCTTCGCCACATGCGCTGCGCCCATGTGTGCTCCCACCAGAGCCGAGGAACACGCTGTGTCAATGCTGACCGCGGGGCCTGCATTGACAGGCACAGCTAGTCTGAGCCTTTGAGTGATGCTCTGAACCCATCTGTATGTCATGAGCAGGGTGTGTTAAGGTGTGTCGAATCTGCCCAATTTGCATTCGCTGGGCGCCCATGCAGCGAGCAACAGTCTCCAAATCGCTCGAAGATCCTATCGAGAGCTGGAGATCACCTTTCAGACCATAGTGGAACGACAGCCGCCCCGCCGCAACACTGAACGGCGTGCCGGTGGCCGTGAAGGCGCCCATCGCTCCGAGGTGCGGCGCCGCCAGGCTGCCGTACTCCATCTGCTGGATGCCGACGTACACACCCATCGCCGCTGCTGCCTTGCCTGTCGCAAAGCTTGCGGCAGAGACCAGTGGCTGCATCACTTCCCAGGACGCCTGCAAGGAGAAGATTCACTACCTGTGGTAACGTCTTGCAGTCAGACCCAGGTGCTGGTGTCGTGATTCACTTATGCAAGTGCTCAAGCTGCAGAGCTCGAATCGATCAGGCAGAAAGTGAGTCGTCAGAAATGAAACACAGCTCTGCACGATGCAAACAGACACAAAACACTTACCCGATCTTTAGGACCCCAAGTTCGCTTCTTCTTACCTCCATGAGCAGACGCTGCTGTGGGTCCATAAGCTGCGCCTCCGGAGGTGTGATGCCGAATGTGGCAGCATCAAATGCTTCCACCCCCTGGATGAAGCCGCCAAAGCGCACACGCAGCGGGTGCGCCCCGTCACGAAAACCATCCAGATCCCACCGCTGCAGACTGGTGGTCCCCACCGCGTCTCCACAGACTGCATGGTGCAAACATGCCATTCTTTGCTAGACATACAGACAAAAGCATGGACATCTAAACACCAACCGAAGCCACAAGGGTCACAGGTGAGCAGTTCAGCTGCGCTGAAATCGAGACATACCAGTGCTGCTGGAGGATGATGCAGCAGGAAGCAGTGGCGGCATGCGGCTGGCGATGTGCAGCGCCATGAGGGCGGCGCCGGAAGCGGATGCAGGAAGCTGCAGTGACAGCGCCGTGGGTGTGACCAGCCGCTGCTGAGCCATCGCTGCTGCAGAGTTAGCCGGCGCCAGCAGAGAGTGTAGGTGCGCGGCCAGCGAGGGCACAGAGGGGTAATCGAACACTAGCGTGGCCGGCAGCTCCCGCCCAAACACCTGTCAGAGAAATGGTGTGCTAAGGATTACGAAGCAAACTAATGGCATACAGTCAAGGGCCAGCCCGGTCGGCAGGATTCAGGGCATCCTCAAGAGCTCCTTTCCAGGTTCTGGAATACACCTTGCTGCTCACGGACTGCATCATCTGATTCGAGGGGGCATCATGTCCCTCAGAATCAAGTGTACCACCGGCAGGCAGCAATGCAGCAATCTGCTGCCATGTCCCAGCGATACTTGGCTGATACCTGAACACAAACTTCAGATATCCTGTACTCGCATGGTCAGGAATGGCTCACCTTGCCGAGGGAGTTGGCCAGCTCCACTGCTGACAGCGAATCGAAGGCGCCTGGCGCAAAGCGGCCGCCGCCCTCGATGCCGTCGGCGCCGATGCACTCCTCTGCCGCCGCCTGCACCCGAGCCGTGATCTCTGCCAGTGCCATCGCCGGCTGAGAGGCTGCCGCCGCTGCTGCCGCTGCCGCTGCCGCCGCTGCCGCCGCTGTGTCCTCCAGCTGCCGTGACATCGCTTGCCTGCTGCTGGTTGGCGCTTCCGCTGCATCTGTTTCCGTAGAGCAGTCAGCCGCTGCTGGCACTGCCGTCAGCTGGCGCAGGAAGGACCAGGGGCCCTTGGCGGTGTTGACGGCGCGGAGGCGGGAAGCGGCGATGCCGGCTCGCACGAATTGCGCCGCATCGCCGGCTTCTGCGAATGCGGCGTACGCCTCCGACGGCGGCAGGCCATGCAGGCCGAGCGCGCGCATGTTGTCCGCATGCGCCGCCGCCATGCCCACCTCCCTGCAAAGTGTATTGTCGTGTTCAGCTCCGGTCGCTTTGGCATCACATGGTCCTGTTTCTGGCCTGGACACTGAACATTGTCCTCAAATTGTGAATGGGTACACGCTTGGTAGGCACTGCCGATGTGAAGATGCACCTTCTCGCATTGACGTCCCAAGACGTCAATTGGAGGGCACCCAGAATCTCATTGGCATGTTGAGCAAAGCCAGCCATGAACCCGAACGACGCTGCGAGTGCAGTGGTGCCTGGATCACCTGAAGGGACCAAAGTTGACGGATGTGGTGGGCAGGCCCGCCGCCCTCGCAGCCGCTGCCGTAGCATCCAGGTAGGAGTTGCCGGCAGCATAGTGCGCCGCGCCTGCCTGGCTCCACGCTGCTGAAGTGGATGAAAACAGTGCAATCTGCTGTGGCGCCAGGGCCGGCACGCTGCATGCCGTTGCCCCAGTCACCTTCACATATCAACGAGGCAGCATCTTTAGAGGCAGGGGATCACCGATGCGAGCATTTATGTGGTGACTGGAAAACCCCAAGTGCACAGTGCATGTTCAGACGTGCACACAGACACTTTGCAGAAAATGCAATGGGCAAAACAGGCAGGGCAGTCCACACCTTCGCGCGTGTGATGTCCAGGAAGGATTGAGCCGTCACATCCGGGATCAGGTCGTAGCCCAGCGCTCCTGCAGCGTGCGCATACGTCTGCACGGCCGGCAGCCGCTCCGCCGCCCAGCGCTGCACCGCGGCCATCGCTCCAGGGCTGCCGGCATCGCACCTGACCACGAAGACGGCCGCTCCCTGCCGAGCCAGCGCGGCAAGCTGCTTCTTGCCTACGGACGGCTTGCGCGACATGAGAACTAGGGTCCCCTGGCCAGCGGCGGCGGCCTGGCTGGCAAACTGCAGGCCCAGGCCCCTGGTCCCGCCGGAGATGATGGCGGCCTGGCGGCGGTCGGGTGCAGGTTGCTGCCTGGGCGCAGGCAGCGGTGCCGGCACCAACCGCGGCGCCCTGCATATAGACTGGGGAGTGGTCGGCTTTGCACAGCAGCAACTTGTGCAGGTGCAGCAACGCAGGCAGCACCTGTGTACCTCCACTGCAACGGCTTGCATACCCACTCAGCTGCAGGTCGATCAATAGTCCACATCTGCAACAGTATCCAGGTGCAAGATGACAGCTCATTGCTCACCACAGGCGGCCGTGGTGCAGCGCGACGCAGGGCTCGTCGGCACAGAGCTCTAGGATGTGCTGCAGGGTGGCCAGTGACGGCGGCGAGCGCGGCGGCCACAGGTCGACCGCCGGGCCGCAGGCGGCGCGGTCCTCCATAAACAGCGTCCTGCACAGCTAATACTGTTGTGTGGACAGGCCATGGCAAATCGAGAGCAGCGCTCAGCAAACATTGCAGTCCTCACTGCCACCATGTTCACGGGGAACCGCTTGCTCCAAAGAACTGTCGCTCAGACTCTCTGCCTCCGTGGATGACTGGGGGCCAGACAGCACTTACAGGTCCAAGACTGCGATGCAAGACACGGTAAGAAAGAAGGATGTATCCATCACACCTGGCCATGCTCAGAGCCGCGGAGCGGGCAGCGGCAGCAGGGCGGTGGGCCTCGCTGCCCGGCGGCGCCTGCAGCCCAACAGTTACCACCGACAGCCGTGAGGCATGGCCGGCCGCCCGGCGCGCCTGCACCGCCCACAGGCAGCTGGCCTCCAGCACCGCCTCCGCTGCATCCTGCACCACGATCAAATATAGTCCTCTCAAACCGACAGCCGCGAGGCATGCCCCGCCGCTCAGTGCGCCTGCACCGACCACAGGCAGCTGGCCTCCAGCACCGCCTTCGCTGCATCCTGCAAGAATAAAAGACGGTAGATACGTTAGATCTTTTGTTTTCAGCTGACATCTCGAGCCACGGCCCGTTGCGCGGTGCGCCTGCACCGCCCACAGGCAGCTGGCCTCCAGCACCGCCTCCGCTGCATCCTGCAATAAAGAATGGGCAGCAGAGGCTTGACTTCTTTCACCTCAACCTAGAATGCCCAAGATGGTAGCCCAGTGTGTACTCTGCACTGTGCCTGCACCGCCCACAGGCAGCCGGCCACTAACACCGCTTCCGCCGCATCCTGCACCATGTTTGAATTAATTAGACTTCGCTTTTTACTGCAAGCTACCGGAAGCCATGGCCCAGTGTGCATCCCGCCCGCGCCTGCTACACCGCCCCTGCTACATCCTGCAACACTGAAGAGAGAGGTGGGTGGCATTTGGTACAGCTTCTGGTGTATCCTGCACAAGGTTTGTTGCAGATTGTAGTATCACCTTCTATCTTGGGACTCGCACACAATCAGTCCATCATGCACAGCCCCTTGCTGGCAAACAACTGCCTGGTGGAGCATAAATCTGCCCAGCGATGAAAATGTGATTACGCGTGCCGCATTTCAATGGCATTTTGCTGCCTACACACGACCATTCCTCATCACTGTCCTCTGAGCGACTGGAGTAGTCATCACGTGTCCGTGATGTAGCACCAAGCGCTTGTGGCGTGGCTCTGCGGAATGCCCATGCTTGCATGTAAGTCAACGGCTGTCGATTTCATCCAGGATCATGTACCCACGGACTGTGTATGGCTGATAATCCTGCAAGTCTTACCTGCTGGCTGCTGTGTTGCGTGCTGTGGTGGAGATGAGGGTGGTCGTGGTGTGGGTGCGCATCTTCAATCACGAGCGTCCGGGCCGCATCGCATGCCGCGACCATTTCCCGCAGCTCCTCCTCTGTGGTAGCAATGCGCTGGTTGGGCGCCGATGTCTTCAGCGTCTCCACTGGGCTGTAGACTATGTTGACGGTCTCCACGGCGGACCAGCCGCCCCGCCACAGGCGACCCAGATCCACTGGCTTGCTGCTGAGCAGCAGCCAGGTCTCTGGCCTGCAGTTATAGAGCCGGAGCGTCCAGTGAGCGTGGACTTAGTGTTGTGACCATTCCTCTCTTGGACATGACTCAGTTTCCTTGCCCAAAATGCTGAACAGTCACAATCAGCCGCCAGAAACAGCTGAGGTTAAGAGGAATTCGGCATGGGATCTGTCAGACCCTGAGCTGGCTGACATCCAAATGACATACCTGACTGGCGCAGTAGCAGGTGCAGAAGGCAGTGGCAGCCGCTGCCACAACTGTGTGAAGGATGTGGGTCCAGCAGGCTTTGCAGCTGTTGGCTGCCCCTTTAAAACCAGTCCACTGATGTACATGGAGTATGCGCCTGCTGCTAGAACTGCGGCAGTGCATGTCGATGCCCTGCGATTCAGCACGGTCTGCAAGAGTCAGGCATGTACTCTCGGTCTGGCGACAGCAGAACCCTTTCATTTCAGGCAGAATGCAGAGCACCTGGCTGATGTGGCCTGAAGTGAGGCAGCGAGCCAGCTGGTAGGCTGCTGCTGCTGATGCTGCTGCTGATGATGAGGCGCCATAAACATGTTGCAGGAGGCTGCGGCTGCGCCACCCCTGACACATCCCAGGAGCTGCTGCAGCGAGACAGCTGCCTCTGCTGATGCCGCTGCATGCCAATCTGCTGACTGGTGCGGCCAGCATGCTGCCGTGCTGGCACATGCTGCCTTTGGAGTGAGCGCTGTCTGTCTGCGGACGGGACTGCGGCTGCTGGAAGTACGAAATAGGGCCTGGCGCACAGGCCGGGACCTGCGGCGCTGACCGCATGCAAGCTGCTTCCTATCTGAGCTTGCACGCTGCGCTCAACAAGGGAAAGCTGTCAGGATTGCTGTCCAAGTCATCATTGTATCACTGCAAGGTAATCAGAGCCATGATCCATTGCGGCGCTATTATGTGTGCTTGGTGTGTGCCATAATCCCTTGCAGTAGGAAAATAGTGTGCTGTGTGTGTGTGCTTCATCTGCACGAGCTCCTCACCTGGCCAGTGCCAACAACAAAGGATCTGAGGTGGGCAGTGCGCTGCTGTCCCAACTGCGAGCTGAAAACAAGGGCGCCGGATGCAGCATCCAGCTCCAAAACCAGGTGCGATTGCTGCGCTGCCCCGCCAAGCGGCAGGGCAGCAAAGAATGAAGAATGTGAAAGGGCTGGCTGGGCATCTGCAGCATCCTCCCGAGCCGTCGCTGCGGCCGCTGCCGCCATCACCAGCATGGCCGAGGGCGGGAAACGCTGCTGATGTTGCTGGCAGCAGCTGAAAGCATCCGCCATGGCCGGCCTGCAAGCAACGAAGGAATGGATGCTGAGTTGTTGACGTTTGGCTTGCAATTTGCATATGAGTTGCACACTCAAGCACCTGGTAACAAGTTCGGTGCATGAAAGACTGGGCGGGTAGCAGACGGTCTTGAGAGAAATTGGCGTCCCACTTTTTTTGTAGATCTGGTCACCTGGAAAGGCTCGTGTGGAACAGCATGATGCTGCTGCCGCGAGCTGGCACGCTGCCATGGTGCATCATCGCGTGCGGCGATGGACCAAACCAGAAGCGGCGGCGTGCCCACATCAGCGCCCGACCCTGCTCCGCTGTCGCAGCCTGCTGCGGGGCTCCGGCGGCCAGCAGCGCATGCGCATTTGTGCCCTGTGCAGTGAATTGCAGAGGATGCTGATCCGTCGATGAGAGTCTCAAGCTAGTGCCCATCCCTATTTGTGTCTCAGCAGCTTCTTGCCCAAGCTGTGGAATTGCCATTATGAGGCAACATTGGAGGCACCGCCATCCGGCATGCAGCAGCCTGTCGATGCAACCTAACGAGGGCGAGTTCCATGTTTTGTGGAATGCAAAGCAGTTCGCACTGTGTTTCATGCAGCACTGCACCTGGAATGCAAAGGAGCTGACGCCAGAGTGGCACTCCTCAGCGCCTGTCACCATTCCCGGCGCCGCCTGTCGCAACACCGCCGCCGCCAGACTCTGCTTCCTGCTGCCGCTGCTTCCGACATGCACCCGCTTCCCCGCCGCCAGCAGGCTGGCCAGGTGCGGATTGAGGCTGCGCAGGTGCAGCAGCGGCGCCACGGCTCCGGTCTTCTGGCGCTGGAGAACTGCGGCGATGCCCAGAACGCCGGCGCCGGCCTCGGCGTGGCCCGAGCGGGACTTGGCTGCAGCAAGCTCCAGCGGCTGCTGGGCACCCTAGAAAGTTTGCAACAAAGGAAAAATTGTCTAAAAGGTAGATAATTAGGATTAGAGGACATGTTGTGATACTGAGTACTGTGCCTGCTGTCACATGCCCATGGCACGGCTTTGGCTGCTGCCAGATCCAGCAGCTGCTGGGCGCCCTGCGCCTTGCAGCAACATTCGTGCAGCTCCATGTCGTACAATGTCGAATTGAACACCAGTGGCGGCATGGCTGGATGGAGACCGAACTCTTTAGTTCAAGTGGCTAGAGGGTATCCTGTGGAACGTTCCCAATAATTGCCGCACATCCAATGATCGGTGCATGGTCTTATACAGAGTTCCATGCAACCACCAGTGCATTGCAGCAGGAGTGCTGCCGCAACGCATGCAGTCGGGCATTAGCTTCCAAGCGGTCTGCGTGTCGCGCTACATCATAGTGGGTGCAGGGCTACCCACTGTGCTGCAGCTCGGCAATGGGCAGCTTGTGCGCCGCTTGCAGGGCATCAAGGGATGCTGTGGCCGGGCCAATGCAGGTTTGCGATTGAGTCAGCGCAAGAAGTGCACCTGCAACACGGCTGCCGCAGCACCGACCTCGATGGGGTCGCCCAGAGGCGTCCCCGTGCCGTGCATTTGCAACCCGCCCACCTGCAACCGACAGTGCTGATGTCACAACAGTGAGCAGCACCCAGAAAGCTCGACGGCAAACCACATGACACGAGCAGAGGGAGAAGGGTGAGGCTGCACAGAGAGTGGGATTTTGCATGGGAAGTGCGGCACCTGCTGCGGCAGAACGGCGCCAGCCGCGAGGGCTGCGCGGATGACCTCCTGCTGCGCTGGGCCGCTGGGCGCCGTCAAGCTGCTGGACCGACCATCCTGCAAACAAGAAGAATGACGACCTGCAACTTGCGCCGTCAGTCAGGATGTTTTCAGATCTGCATGGTTGACCAGAACTGACCAGATTGTTGGTCAGACTTGAGATATGCATTGGAGGCCTGCAACATCGCTTCTGCTGACAATTGGCCACCTGGCCGACTGCTGTTGCCACAAGCAGGCCGCAGCTGATGGTGTGGGACGTCGCAGCCGTCTGGAGCACCAGCACGATACAGTTCTCCGCCCGGACATAGCCGTCAGCAACGCTGTCCAGCGTCTTGCAGCGGCCATCTGACGCCAACATGCCTGCAAGCAGCAGCAGGAGCATCACCATTTTGTCAGTATTCGGCCTGCAAGCAGGAGTAAACCTTGCATTGCAACTCCAGCACTAGATCATGGCCACCCAGAGGCGTCGTGGCTGTCAGGGAACGGCAGACTGGACTCAAACTTTACCAAATCCAATCCACTGTGCCCCACTTTGGTGGAATGCCTCTGGGCTGGACTGCGACTCTCTGCATGTACACGTTTCATGGCCAAACTTGCTGCAAACCCAGAACTGGCTCCGAAGCCGTGCTTACCTGTAAGTGTGAAGGCTCCATGTTGGTCGGCGCTCAGGGTCAGGCTGACGCCCTGCTGCTGTGCATTTGGTCAATGCGCCAGCGCCGACGTTCACAGCAGTGTGGTTGATGCATCCTGGATATTCTCTAACCTCAATGGTATATCTCGATGTTTGCTCGCCTGTGATCGTGAAGGCTGCTGTTTTAGCGGCGCTCAGCGTCAGGTTGACGCCCACAGCCAGGGCCCTGGCCACAGCGCCGCCGCCAATGTCCAAGGCGGCATAGTGCGCCCCCACCAGGGACGAGGAGCATGCGGTGTCAATGGACACAGCAGGCCCCCGCAGTCCGAAGGTGTACGACAGCCGCCCCGCTGCCACGCTAGTGGCGCCGCCTGTGCAGGATGAGCACATCATTAGCAAGAGTGAGGCCAATGGAATTTTCATTGGTCCTGTGGCACTGCGGTGGCAAAACTCGCTGGACAGGCAGCTATTGTGCGCACGCTGGTCGTACTCTCTGCAGATTATATCCACCTTTAGATGGCATACACGACTTGAGCTCACCCGACGCAGCGTACAGGCTGTTGCCCAGGTGCGCTGACGCAGCTGTGTAGTCTATTGTGCCGATGCCGACCATGACGGCTGTCTGTGCCGCCGTGGCTGCGTCGGCCGCGGGGCTGTCTGCGAGCGCCTGGGCCGAGTGCTCCAGCAGCAGCCGCTGCTGCGCGTCCATGTGCACCGCTTCAGGCCTGCAAGCATCGGTATGTGCCATCTTGTCAAGCTGGTTGTGATCTCCGGCGCACGTGCGCTGCCCTGTGTCAACTTCCATACACCTATTGGCAGCGAATGTAACACACAGCCAGTGATCGTGTGAGTGCCAAACAGATGCAGGACATCCAGCGACAACCAGTCCTCGACCATGGCCCGTGCGCGGGAGGTCTGGTGGCATGGCGTGCTCTGAGAAATGATTGGGCACGAAGCCGTGCACAGCTCAAACATGGTGGAGTTGCACACCCACCTTGGCGGAGCAATCACACAAACTGCCACCGGAAATGCCATTTGCTTTTCCAACACAAGTAGGACCTCACCTGGAGATGTTGAAGGCGGCGGCATCAAACAGCTCAGCATCATCTACAAAGGCACCAAAGCGCGTCTCCAGCCGTGCAGAGCCTGCCGCCTTGTCTGAAACCAAGTCGTCTACGTCCCAGCGGGCCAGCAGCACGGCGCGTGGCGCATCGCCAGATGCATTTGCTGCAGGGTGGGTCGCCACCACTGCGACGATGGCCACTGGCTGACGCCCATATATGTCATCAGCCTGCGCAACAGAAAACGAGCACACAGACTTGAGTGCATGCTTGCGATGCAGGCTGCTGTGCAAGGAGACATGCAGGCCTACAGCTACGCGCCGTGAGCTCAGCGGAGTGTTTATCGTCAGCAGATGTCAGCGTCAAACCGTCATGGCATCATTGCTCACACCGTTTGAACATTGATCGCAGCACCCAATTCCTTTGCCATCTTACGTCCGCACTCAAAGAGAGTCTTTCACTGTCAAGCTCTTGAAAGACGCCTGACCCCAGATTGCCAGGACTGGGCATGTGCAGCAGAAGCGTCTGCTGTGGCTGTGGCAGTGTCAATAATGAACACAGGTGCTGTCTGCTGTACACATGAAAGTTTGAGCAGTGCAGCTCACCGCAAGGCTGCTGGATTCCCAGGATGCCAAGCTGATGACGTCCAGCGACGCAACCAGTTGCCGATTTGATTGCTCTGCAATGTGCGCCGCCAGCGCCCTGGGCGTCGGGCGGTCGAATGTGACGGTGGCCGGAAGCTCGATGCCGAACGCCTGACTCAGCGCATTTCGCAGCTCCACGGCACCTGGTCATGGTGCACACCCATGCCGTCAGCACCTGGTTAAATTGCATAAGATCCTTTGCACATCCGAATTTGGGGTGCACATCTCTTGCATATCAGAAATCAGCTCAGCGGCCAATACCGAAAATGCAAGTGCATCAGTGGCAGGCATTGAGGTGTCTACCCAGGGAGTCGAGGCCGGCCTCCATGAGTGGCTGGTCCGGCGCTATGGGGCCGCCCAGGATGCGCGCCGCCGCTGCCAGGACTTCCACCACCACACCCTGCAGCAGAAACTCAGACGCCAGTTGGTCTGGCGAATCATATGCTGTGGCACTCGTCACGACAGTCGCACTACACACTTCCTCTACTCATCGTACAACTGGTGTGACACCAGCATGCCAATCAGCACCTCATTGTCTGGTGCCTCCACAGCCGCTCTGTCCATTTTGGGAGCTGTTTTGGTGCGCCGCTGGCGCCGCCGGCGCCGCCGCACCGGTCGCTCATCCTCTTCCTGCTCTTCGTCTGCTGAACCTGGCCCTGCAGCTGAGAGCTGCTCAGCAGACAGCTCCCCTGCATCACGCACAGGCCAGCAATCGATGGCAGTCACAATATTTTTCAATGTGGTTGTCCGTCCCAAGCCAACAGCATCAATTGATAGTGGTACATGTGTGGGCAGTCAAGTGACGATGCAGCACCTGCAATGTGGCTGGCGAGCGCCGCAATGGTTGGGTGGTCGAAGGTGACTGTTGCAGACAGCTTCATGCCAAATGCTTGACAAAGGGCATTGCGCAGCTCCACAGCACCTGCACCTTTGCTCCTGACAGTCAGCGCTAAGGACATGCACACGACAGCTGACAAGTTTGGAGGAGGTGCGGCTGCACCACATCGCTCCGGCAGCTATTGCCGCAGTGTGACATCAACTGTTGTCAAGCCAACACTGCAGCTTAGTGGGGACACATGTCGGCCTCAATTCACCAATGTCTAAGTCACTCCTTGACCGTGCATTTGAAAGCAAGCTGTCATGCAAAGCATTCAAGCCGCAGGTGCGCACCCAGGGAGTCCAGACCGGCCTCCATGAGCGGCTGCTGCGGGTCCACCGCTCGCCCCACGATTGTTGTCGCCGCTGTCGTTACGCGCTCTGTAATGCTTGTCAGGTCAGCCGTCATGTCTGTTCTGCCGCCATGGGCATCAGCGACAGCTCGACTTCGGTGCGCCGGCCTCTGGTCGATGCGCTGTCGCCGCCGTGTGCGGATGGGGATGATCGCGTCGGCCGCAGGCGGCTGGCGAGCGGCGGCAAACTCCTGGAAGAAGAATGGCGTGTGTGCAGCATCCTGCACAACATCAGGAATGTCTGTCAGGGGTAGGTCAGCACTCGCCATCCTGAGGTAACCTCACGGATCTCACAGTGGCAATGAATGAACCCTGTTTGCAACGGATCTTGGCAGGGTATTGGCATCCTTCAGCAGGTACAGCATACCTGCTTCAGGATGATGCTCCAGTCGGCTGGCACCGCAGCCGCCTGTGTCATCAGCTTTCCGCTGCCTGCTGCCGCCAGCAGCGCCGCCAGCGCGTGCAGCCCCTGGCCTGGCTGCAGCGCCGCCATGCCGCTACGTTTGCTCCTTGCGACAACTGCCTCTGTTGCCGCCATGCCTGCAGCGGGCGTTAATGCCATAGAGCTGATCGATGAGGCAGGCTTTCACCCCAGAATCAGCGCCGCCCTGCCGCTCTGCTTGAGCAGATGATGACGGCTTCGATTGCCGCCATGCCTGCACAGAGCTGAGCTTCTAGCTGTGGTACTGCCCGTGCACCGGGTGTCTTGCAAAGCTGTCCACTCACCGACGGCCCAGGCGCCCCACTGCACTGCCAGGCTGACGCCGCCACGCGCTGCCTCCACGCCCGCCCAGGCCTCCAGCGCCGCATTCGCGGCTGCGTAATTCGCCTGGCCTGCAGCAGATTAAACCACAACATGGATGCTGCTTTCAAGTTCCACAATCCAGCATGATGTGATGATGTGTTGCAGATGAAAGAGACATCAACAAAGTGTGCTGCACATCTCTCCGCTGCAGGCAGTTCTGTGCAATATGATCGACTGCCAGACGCATGCTTGAAACAGGCAATGTGATTGGGTAAATCAGAGCTGATAGGCATATGGCTAGGTCTTTTGTAGCTGGTAGTAATGATCAATCTCGGAACTTGTCGCACCTGGTGCACCAAACAGCGAGGCGGCAGATGAAAACAACACTGAGGCGTCCAGCGGCTGTCCAGCAGCAGCGGCGCTGATGGCGATCGTGGACGCCAGCTTTGGCGCAAACACAGCCCTACAAAGCAGATTTCGGCAATGTGGTGGCTGCCAGTTGCATCAAGGTAGAAAACCATAACAAAACAACCCCTCACTTCATGAAGCGCAGTATGCAAGGAGGTCAGCCCACGAGTGCTGAAGAGCGAACGTCGTGGCTCGAGCACACTGCCTACTGCGCATCTGTGAGGGACTGGCTGTCGACAGGGACTGGCTGCAGCTCAATGATGTCAGCTGCTGGACGAGCAACCAAAATGCACCTGACGCCGGCAGCCGTCTGCTTGGGGATCACAGCGTCTGCCAGGACACCGCCTGAATTAATGACGCCCTGCACGGGCGGCTGCCCCCGCTTCGTCCGCATGACCTCCTCCACCTGCCAGGAAAGCAGAGGGGTAATCTGGACCCGGAACCTATCACTAAATTTGTCAAATGTTTGAAAACGCCCGAACCGAATCATTGAAGATGTTTGGGTGTTCCTACATAACACATCGTCATCGCTTACACATCATGTTCTCACACCCTTCTTCCTACCTCTGTGCGGCAGCCAGTGTCGCAGCGCGCGACCGTCAGGCAGCCGCCAAAGGCGCCAGACATGGCATCGGCAATGAGCCCAGCAGGCGCACCAGACCACCTGCGCAGGTGATGAAACCCCATGATTTATCAACGAGCACTGTCCTGTTTGATGCCTTTGCTCATGGTACCAACAATCAACAATGCTTTGAGATTCATGCCAATACGGCATCCCTCCATTTGATGCGTGCCAAAACCCCAAAAGCAGTCCCGTCAAGTGCAGGCCGTCTCCGATGGGGCCTCGACGAGCCTACAGACAATGCCTCACTCCACGCCCTGAGAAGCAACAGACGGCAGAGCAAGCAAGCAAGGGAGGCCGTAACGGGGGCCGCACCGTCCGGAGCGGCCCAGCAGGGTGATGTGGCGGCGGCCCTGGCCCGCCAGCCACCGCGCCGTCAGCAGGCCCAGCGACCCCAGCCCGCCCGTCACCACCCACCGGCCCTGCAGTGACAAACTCAGCGGGGTATCAGGGCCATTTGACATGAGGAGAGCTGTGAGTGCCAGAAGGCCCACGTGCTGTGCTGCTGCACTGTCAGCGACCCCAGCCCGCTCGTCACCACCCACCGGCCCTGCGTGTGCCGGGTCAGCGGTGTGTCGAAATGAGTTGAGCTGGGGAGAGCTTCGAGTGTCAGAAGGCACGCGTGCTATGCTGCTGTGCCGTCAGTCAGGCCCAGCGACCCCAGCCCGCCCGTCACCACGCACCGGCCCTGCAGGAGAAGTGGCCGACGAGCAGTACAGCCCAAAAGCGCTGATGCGGACAAACCTCCAAGGGAAAGAAGTCGGAAGCGCTGCGCCTCTGCGCTGCCAGCGGGCCGCCTTTCAACACCCACCGGCACTGTACTTGAGCGTGAGTAGTATTGTCAGTTTGAGACGACATGTCACTACTCTAAGACACATTCATGAGTCACATTCACGTTGGATGAAGCCGTGTAGCAGTGTCCCCAATCAGCCATCGGCACACTGCTGCACGCAAATCGCAACATGAAGGTGGCTGACATGCCACTCAAGAGCACACAAAGCAGGGCCGCAGCCCGTTTTGCAGTGGAGGCACTCAACCCTGACATGCAGACAGAGGCCTTGTATCCGCGCACAGTGCTGCACGTCATCCCTTGCAGCAGCAGCATGACCACTGCCCCCCCACTACTCACACCTGCTCGCCAGAAGCCGGCTCCGTCGCAGTCGGCAGCTGCGTGACGATCTTGCCAATGTGGCGGGCATGCGAGAACTGCCGCAGCGCTGAGATGACGTCCGCAAAGGGGTACACCAGCGCCTGGATGGGCGCCGCCTGCCCCTGCGCCATCATCGCCGCCACGCGCTGGAACGCGGCTTGCAGCACCTGCACAGATTGGTCGAACAATGTCGCGGATTGCTGAGTCAGACTGGCTGCAGCTCAGCAGCCAGCTGGATGCAGTCCAATCCTGAGGTGCTGTAGTTGTCAGACATCATGCATGCTTGGTGATCCCGCAAATATCTTTGACACTACTTTACTGTCACAAAGTCTCGTGTCACACAATGGCACCTTTCCGGGCAGGAAGTCGATGGCGACCAGCTTGTACTGCACATCCGGGCGCTCCTGCGCCACGCGGGCCGGGCTCCAGATGTCCCGCTTGCTGATCTCCACCACGCGGGCGCCATGCGCAGCGACCGCCAGGGTGGCCGCTACCATGCCGGGACTCGTCAGTGAGTTCAGGGTCAAATTCATGCCCCCTGCAACAGTGAACGCGTTTGTTATGACAGCTGCAGCTCTGTGCTTCTGCCTCACCCATTTTTGATGCCTATGCCCCAAAGTTTTCAATGTGCTCACTGCCACATCAGGGCATATACAGTTGTGTCACACCAGCCACGACCACCGACAAACATGTGACTGCTGCTGATTCAGGGAGATCACTACCTCTGCATCTCCACCCCTACTATACTGCTCAGCAAGCTTTTCAGTAGTCCAGCAGGACTGAGAGGCGTGCCAACAAGCCGACTGCTTGCGAAGTCGCACCAGCAGCTGACAGCCGCACAGACAACCAGTCCCTTCCACATCCTACACAAACACATTCAAGTACTTGCACACTTGCCAATGTGGAGTCCACCTGGGTGTGTGCAGCACAGTGTATCCACGAAGGCCGCGTCTCTGGATCCCACCGCCACCAACACGCCGGCTTGTCTCAAGAACCAGCGCTTGGCTGCGCTGCCTGCCGAGGCGGCCAGCTTTGCCCCTGCCGCTTGGCATATGTTGACCGCTGCGAGGCCGACGCCGCCTGTGGCCGCGTGCACCAGCACCTGCAACATACATACGGTGATGGAGTTTCATGTGGATATCCCATTTTGTACTTGCTCTGACAGGCTTTCATGCCCCTTCTTGTCCTTATTTGACTGAAACTGCTGTGCTGCAACTGCAGAGCCGCGTGCCAGGCACTGCCCATGTCTGGACTGGACAGTACCATGTACATCGATCACACAGGTGCAGCCACTTCAAGTTTTGTATGACGAGTGCCTCAGTCCTATACATGCAATGTCGTGTATATGTGTGATAACTGTATATCGAATGTCCCTGACTCCCGCACTTCACACCATCATGTGGGTCGTCTGCAAATACCGCATTGAGTGTGCAACCCACTGTCGCCATGTTCTCAACCGCAGCAGAGTTGAGGCTAGGCGGCAGCACTAATGTCACCTCCAAACCCTGGCCTTAATCCGCAGAATGTATGTGTGACCCTCACCTTTCTGCCCGCAAGCATGCTGAGGTCCTCTCCAAAGGCGGCGTGCACTGTGCAGTAAACTGTCGGCGCCGTGGCGCCTGCAACAAAGCTCAGGTTGGGCGGCAGCGCCACCATCAGGTCTGCCGGCACGATGACGTTTGTGCCTAGGCACCCTGGAGCGATGCCAAACACAGCTTCGCCCACACGCTTGTCCGTAACACCTGGAATGACAGAGGCATGTCTGGTCGGGGGACTATGATTGCGCCACTTGAAAAGTTGCAGTGTGTCTGTCAGCACAAACAGAAGACTGTTCTGCCTCAGATGAGGCTGCTATGGTATGATGGTAACCAGCGCCTCTGGACGAAAAGCAACATTTCACACCTGGGCCGACTGCTGCCACGATGCCGGCGCAGTCGCCTCCTGGCTCCCCGGGGTCGCCGGGATACATGCTCAGGATGTTGAGCACATCCCTGAAGTTCAGCCCCACCGCCCTCACAGACACCTGTGAGTGCAAGAGGTCAAGGTAAACTGTTGCAGGTGTTTGTATGATGGTACATTGCTGCACGACATGGCGATGCGCCCTTAGTGTTTGGTGACATGTTGCCAGCCAGGAGGCGCAGCGGTGCGCAGCAGCGTCTGCCCTGGCAAATTGCTTGAAACTGCATCCAACTCGATGCCAGCAAAACACAACTGCAGGATCACTCAAAAGCAAACCTTGATCTCTCCCGGCCCAGGGTCCTGCTTGTCGAGCGGCATGAACTTGAGGTTTGCCAGCGAGCCGCGTGGGCAGGGCAGCAGGCGCCCCGCCGGGAAGGCGGAAGCAGCGGAAGGCGCCCGCAGCAGGCGTGCCAGGTAACATGCCCCGCCGGCCGCTGCCTCGCCAAAGGCGCTGGCACCCTGCATCACAATTTGGGTTTCGGGTCAGCAGCAGCATCATCCGCCTGAATCACTCCTGCTTGTGCTGCAACCACTGTTGCTGTTGCGCGCCAATCGCGAGTCCGGGACGAATGCAAGCCCACTTCACCACTCATCACGGTGCATTGTCGTTGCTGCTGGTCGATGCATGCAGTCGACTTGCTTACGTCAGGCAGGGCAGTGACGTGCAGGAAAGGTCCACGCAGTCACTGCTGATGCTCACCTGATCATGCGCTCATCAGGGCAGTGATGCATAGGAAAGGCATCGATGCGAATGCAAACAGGCACCTTCGTGCGACCAGGCATCACCGCCGCCGGTGCTGTGCCTGCCGCCACGTCCAGGCTGCTGATGCCGGCAGCGGGGTACTCGTTTCCCGCCACCTTTGCCAGCGCCGCAATCGCAGCGCCAGTGGCGGCGACAGTTCCTGACTGCTGCTGCCCCGCCGCCGGCAGCGGCTGGGTGGCGCCCCTGGTGGTGAGCCGCAGGCTGCCGGAAGCAGGAAGCTGTGCTGCCGTGCGCTGCAGCAGCTCCAGGCCCCGCATTGTTGCTGTGGCTGCGGAGGCGGGTGATGCTGCGGCGCCAATGGCAAAATCTGCACTGAGTAGCATGACATTCGCCTGCTTTGACAGAGTTGCAGCTACGGCAATTTGGGCTGACTTGCCACTGCTGGGCCGCCAAAGCAGCTGCTGCCCAGCTGAACTTCTGAGCATTCCATGCGCAGCGCCACTGTTGGTAGCCTGCCACTGGATCTCGTACAAAATTTCTGTGTCTGCTGCCGAAGTTGTTTGCTGCTTCCCTGTTGCTGCAGCGCTGGCGACTGGCTGTGGCGGCGCAGCAGGCACCTCTTTGATGACGAGGTCACAAAGCCGGTACGCCACTGCTGCACCTGGCACAGGCGCCTGCAGCCTGAAGCTGCAGCGTAGGCTGCCGTCCGACCGCGGCTGCGAGAGTTTCGCTTCAGGGCTGGCCAGCGGGTGCAGTGTGCCCGACATCGGCGTCTGAGGCACCACCAGGCAGCCGAGCCCGGTGGGCACTCTCGTAACTGGTTGTGCTGCTGCTGAAGTAGCTGCTGATGCTGGTGCTGTCACTGCCGCTGACAGGTGCAGTGTGGCGTCGGCGGCAGCAGGATGCAGGAAGTATCCTGAGCTTGCTGACGCGGCAATGCCCAGCGTGGCTGAGGCGCTGCTGCTGCGCTGCAGTCCCAGCTGCTTGTGCAATGCCAACGCCAACAGTGCTGCATTTGGCCGACTGGCCACCGGCTGCACCACATCCGGTCCTGCATGTGTTCCCACTGCCACCGTGCCGCGGCAGTGAACTGCCGCCCGCTGACGCCTGGCTGCCGTCTGCATAGACGCCAGCTCCATCATGCCGACAGCGGCATCCACGCTGCACTGCAGCACTGTCGCGGCAGCGGCTGGGCCCAGCTGCTGCAGCTGGAGCGGTGCAGCAATGGTGACACCCTGCAGCGCCAGCTGCGCCCGGCCCCTGGCCTCGTCCTGCAGCGTGGCGGCGGCCGCGGCGCAGGCCTCGAACATGGCTGCGCCTGGCAGGATGGTGCTGCCGCCCACCTGCATGTAATGCACTTACCAATGCACTTAAAAGCGAGGAAAACTGAAGATTGACGATGCAGGCCTGGATCAGGGCGGTAACCTGCGGGAAGGGCCAATCGCCAACCTGCAGTCATGCAGAGATGGATCGAGCAGTTGCTGCTGTTGACACAAGATGCATGAGCAATGCAGGCCTTCAGCAATCGCTGCACACAACAGAACAGGCCAGCGACCCACCGCAAAGCAAGGGAAGTGTCCATTCAGAAGGAAACGCATGGTGTGAGCAGCCTCGCGACAAGCGGATGAGTAGGCCGCAGTGAATAGGAGCTGCAGTGGCAATGCAGTGCGCAGCGATGGCCAGAAATTTGAGTTCTGGTGCATTGCCCTGTGAACATTCCCACTGCAGCCAAGCCTGCCAGCGATACCACATGATGTCTTGGTCCAGTTCACCTTTGCAATACTTGGAGTGCGCTTGTGAGCATGGCTTGCCTGGTGGTGCCACAAGTAGCCGAGCTCCGCCCGGCTCAGCCTGCAGCTGAACGTCAGGCGCCCGCCCCTGCCGCCAAGCTGTGCCCGGCCCAGCAGCTGGTGCGGCCGCGGCAGTGCCCAGTGGCGGGTGCGGTGGAATGGCAGTGCCGCAAAGGAGGCTGCTGCGGCCGGAGGGGTGCCGGCTGCGGCGGTGAACAGCGCATGGGCGTTGATGCCGCTCATGCCGAACGAGCTGGTGCCTGCGCACACAGGAGGTCAGGTTATTGTATGAGGACGTTTGTCTGCGAGGTGTTGCAGTGAGACAGATGGATGATACTGTGACATCCACTGTACACTGTACCCGCGCTCCAAGAATGAAGCCAGGCTGAAGCCAGGAATTGCCAGCCTGGTCACCAGATCCTTGTAGCACTGTGGGGTGCACAAACGACGCGCACAGCAAAGTGTGCTGATCTGACGAACCTGCTGCAGAGGACACTGCTGCAGTGGGATGAGCGGCTGCCAGACGTGGCACATGAGCAGTCGGCCCATGCTGTGCCTTCTGCCAGTCGCCCAGCGCAGATGACACGTAGGGGTTCAAGCTGCGGCAGTTGAGCACCGGCGCAGCCGCCTGCATGTTTTGAAGCACTCCTGAGCGCAGGTGTTAGTCGAAGTGGACATCCAATCAGAGACAGGTACCATGCCGAACACAGCGAACAGGTACTGCAGAGTGAGGTGTCGGCAACAGAGGCTGACAGCATCGACCCTCGTGAGGCCATGCACACTTGCAGTTGTGCAGCTAGTCCTGAAGAGATTACTGTACGAAATGACGATATACCTGCGCCTGCAGGGACGATACCGCCAGCAGGGCGCCAGTCAGCCCGGCGGCGCCCTCCGTGTGCCCATAGCACGACTTGACTGACGCCAACGTCAAGTTGGGGCCACTGCTGCTGCTGCCGCTGTCAATGCCGCCGGCAGTGCCGTTGCTGTGCAGCCTGGAAGCCGCGGCTGGAGCTGCCGAGAGCGCCTGGCCAAGCGCACCCACCTCGATGGGGTCGCCTAACGGCGTGCCCGTGCCGTGCACAGCCACAAGGCCGACTTCTGCCGGCGCCATGTCTGCAGGGAATCAGTTGAAAATCACCGCCCGATCAAGAAAGCATTGTAGTGCCTCCCAGGCTGTGGTTCCGCATGATCATCTTGGAGCAGTTTTGATCTGACTCGCCATCGCTAGCACATGGAGTCCAGGGCAGTTGCAGACAGGTCGGCTGGCACCGTCACAGCACTGAATCGCCTGTCACTCTACTGTGTGCTGGCACCTCTGCAGGAACCATGCAGGCAATTGCAGAATCAATCCGACATGCAGCAAAGCATAGCTGGTGCACCTGCCGCGGCCAGTGCTGTGGAGACAAGGGCGCTCTGGGAGGGCCCATTGGGTGCCGTCAGGCTGCTGGACCGCCCGTCCTGGTTCACGGCAGAGCCGCGCAGCACCGCCAAACCGCCAGAACCACAAGTGCTTCCGTCCTCCACTGCGTCCGCCGCCGGCTTGAGCACGACGGAGACACAGCCCTCGCCGCGGCCGTACCCGTCGGCGGCGGCGTCGAAGGTGCGGCAGCGCCCAACAGGAGACAGTGCCTGTGAAGATTGTGCCAGAGTATGCAACAAGGAGATCATTAATTCTATCGCCTGCCGTATTAGCCCATCTGGCCACCTATGCAAAATATTCATGTGATGCCAATTAGCAAACAGGACCGGTTGCTGCTATTTGGCATGTGTTCCGTCATGCACAACATGGAAGGCTATAAAAGGTGCAAACAGTAAGCAAAACCATGCGAGCAAAGCCAAGTTCGTTGGGAGCAGCACCTGCAGCTGGCAGATGCCGGCCATGGTGCCGCCCAGCAGGACCAGGAACACGCCCGCCGCCACCGCGGCGCCGGCCTCGCCATTGTGCAATCCGCCAGCCGCCAGGTGCGTGGCCACCAGCGACGATGAGCAGGCTGTGTGCGTCGCCAGGCATGGGCCTGTGAACAGCACATTGCCACTTCAAGGCAGTGGCTGACAGGCTACATGTTGAGCTGCTGAAGAAGTTTAACAATGAGGCGAACGACTAGGTAGAAGATAAACCTGTGTCAGGCCGCCCGCATCACAACATTATTGGTTTGGACGTGTGCACCTGTCAGGCCGAAGGTGTAGGACAGGCGTCCAACGAGGAAGTCCATGCCATTGCCAGTGGACACCGCCGGCCCAACCTTCACACCAAAACCTGCAAGGCGGCAACAGGAATGAGTGCAGCACTGCATATTCGGCGTCTTCGTGGAGTCGTTGCAAGCCTTCAACCAGCTGCACCCTTCATGGCTGGTGGACAGGGAGCTCACAAAGTGGAAAGCAACAATGTTCGCTTTTGCAGTGCTGCCGCCTTGTGAGCTCCATCACAATGCCATGAAGAGCAGTCTTGACTGTCTGGCGGCCAACACTAGATAGGCGTTGTTTGAGACTGAAGAACTTTAAACGCCACCTGTCATGTACTGGATGTATTCCATGTGCATGACGCCCACGTACACGCCCGTGGCTGCCGGCGCCGGCCCTGTAGCGCCCGCCGCGGTGTCTGCCAGAGCGCCAGCTGTGGTCTCCAACAATATGCGCGACTGCGGGTCCATCAGCGCTGCCTCATTGCCCGACAGCCTGCACAGGCAGAGAGGTTCAAGTGCAAGCCACATTACATGCCTGACTTCAGCTGTTAACGGTCAATCCATTTTCATGATGATGGCAAAACTCCGAAAAGTGATCTCAGGTCGGCCAGTGCCTCCCCAACCAGAATCAGTGCAGACAGTCTGGACCCTGATGCATTCCAGCATGCACATGCATGATGTTCTGTGCACACCTGAAGGCGTCAGCATCGAAGGTGTCCACGGCAGCCAGGAAGCCGGCGTGCCGCACATACATTTTGTCCGTCGCCACCTCCGGAGAGTATGCAGCTTCGACGTCCCACCGCTCCAGCGGCACCTGTTGGCAGCAGCGTTCAGAATATCTCATCGGGCCTGTTGAAGTGATACTGATCAACATGCGGGACCATTGAAATGCAAACACGCTTGAGTATGCGCAGGGTTGCGGCTGCTGCGAATCTTCCATGTGGTGTTATGCATGTGCAGCTTCGGAACCTTGGGAGCATGCCTGTGTTGGGATGTCATCCCCAAAGAATGCGCTCGCCCAAAAGCCGTCAGCACCAGTGACAGGACTGCCACCACTCGGGTCCGCGCGGCCAGGGTATGCACATGAGATGCCGACGATCTCGGATGCTGCGTCTGCAGTGTCGCCGTAAGCGCTGCCATCGAAGCTGTAGGTGGCAGTCGGGCCTGCAGAGGTATGAGAATCAGAGGGCTTGACTCATCTTTGTTCGACTGAATCAAGTGCTTTGCATGGCCTCAAAAAATTGGACCTCACTGTCAAGACCGTCAAAGACTTGTTCAGACACCTCCAAAGTCAGTGCCTTGTTCGGGGCAGCCCAACATCCTCCCGACGCATGTGCCAACAGCAGCAATGCAACTCAAGCACGCAGTCCCACATACACTTCTCCAAGATTTTTGAGACACCATGCTTGCACACCTGTGGGTCTGAGCGATGTGGAGGCGACCACCGTCGCCACATGGCTGGTGAGCGCCTCGACTGTGGGGTAGTCCATGATCGCAGTGGCCGGCAGCTCGATGCTGAATGCTGCATTCAGCGCATTGCGCAGCTCCACAGCACCTGCATAGATCACTCAGAGAGACTCACGCGGTCAAGCAAAGCCGAACATCTTGATCTTGGCATGTGATGCTGCTCAGGTTGCATGCCATGACGAGGTGCATCAGCTGTAGCCACCAACACCCACCCAGGGAGTCCAGGCCGGCCTCCATGAGCGGCTGGCTGCTGTCGACTGCTGCGGAGCCCAGCACGTCGCGCACGGCAGCCTCCATGGTGACCCTGTCAAAAGCGGAATGTCAACATCGACCATGTGTTTGTTCGTGAAGCGATGTGGTTTGCACATAAGATTGGCACTTGCAGGCAGCAGCCATGCAGTAGATTGCAAAATGTTTTCACTTGATACTGTGCAGGTCCACAGCTGCATGACCATCAGTCGACATGCGTTCCGCAGCCCCGGCTGCATCCGGCGCCGCAGACGCCTCTGTGTGCGCGGCAATGTAGCCGGCCAGCGCGGCGACCGTGGGGTAGTCGAAGGTGGCAGTGGCCGGCAGCTCCACCCTGAGGCGGCTGATCAGCGCATTGCGCAGCTCCACAGCCCCTGCACAGCCGCGTGGACAGGGGTCTACCAAGTGCTGCAGCAGTGCAGAAGCAACACTGCACACTATCGGGGGCCATGAGCTCTCAAGCACAATCGGGAACTATGACAGCCGTCTGCGAAGGCTGTGGGCAACCCTGATGGGGATCTCTGATGTGAGACAACATGTTGCTACTTGCCCAGGGAGTCGAGGCCGGCCTCCATCAGCGGCCGGTCTGCCGGGATGCCGGAGCCCAGCACATCCTGGGTGGCCGCTGCAACGCCGGCTGTGACTGCCGCCAGGTGGGCTGCCCCGCCAATGGACCTACGTGTCAACACTCTCGTCATATAACATTGCTGATCTTTCAATAGTGTGCTACCTGCCGAACAGGATGCAATGTACTCGCCTGGTAGCTGCCAAGGTAGGTGTCTACTTCTTTTATTGGAAGTGATGAAGCTGTTGCCCGTCAGACAGCCAATGCTCACACCTTCCAATTGCTGCATTGGCCCGCCGGCGGCTGCGGCGGCTGCGGCGGCCTGCAGATTCGTTCTCCGGCGCAGGCACAGCGGCAGCTGTGGAAGCAGCAGGTGCAGGCGGCAGGAAGTCGCCCAGGAAGGCGGCCGGTAGGTTCGGCGCCGCCTTCGCCAGGCGCTCCCACAGAAACACATTGCCTGCAAATCCGGAACATACAGACGTCAGAAGAGAATGTGGCACTTCGCTTTGCACACCTCGGAAATCCTACACTGCTACACATCTGGTACAATCTGTCTCTAAAAATCTTGGACACGTTGAAATGTCTGCATAGTTCACAAACTCAATATCGCGTGGCTGCAGATCGTCACAGGGCACACCCATTGGTCGCAAACCTTGGTGTCGATCCCAGCATAGTGACATTCAAAGCCTCACTACAGAATTGGCAGTGGATGAAATGCTGAATATCGTTGCCTCATCAACGAAATGCAGGATGCTGCAGTTTGACTGACCAACGACGACCGGCTGCAGTGGAGCTGAAGGATGCAGTGGCGACACGGCTGTGCCAAGCACACTGGCCAGCACCGCCAGGCCTGCTTCGGGCTCCAGCAGCCCAAGGCCCTGGCGTTCCATGCGGGCCACGAAGCCAGGCATGCGCTGTGCCATGCCGCCGCCGCCCCAAGCACCCCATTGAACTGAAGTTGCTGGCCTGCCGGCTGCCTGAAAAATGGAGGACTGCATTTTGTGGCATTGTCTGCTGCATGATGAGAAAATTACGGCAGCAGTCTGGCACGATGATATTGAATATTTGTTCTCATCGGACATGTGACAGAGTTGCAAGGACGTCACCAGATTGCACAAGTCTGGCCAAAACCTCTGCAGCCTCAGGCTGTTGCAGCATCTACGAGGCTGCCAAGTTGGTTTGGTGGCATTTACCAGAAATGCAGTGGTCTGCACTAATGCATCACCTGCAGCGAGACGGCATGCGCATCCAGCACGCCGTTCGCGGCGGCATACACCCCTTGGCCGCCGCTGCCGGAGAACGCCGCCAGGCTGGAGAACAGGTTCAGTGCCACCAGAGGCGCAGCCTTTGTCCTGCCCAGCAGCGCCTCTGCGCCTGACACCTTGCCGCTGCAGCATCAAGTTCATGTGTGTCCATGTAAATGAGAACCCATCCAGAAGCTGCCAGGCTGGAGAACAGCTTGAACACCACATCAAATACTGCCTTGGTCGTGCAATCAGAGCAACAGCGCCAGCCGCCTCAGCATATCAATGTAACAAGATCAGGGACAAGACAATAAGTCAGTGTCCAAGTAAGCTGAGCAGCAACACAAGCATTTCAACCCCCCGCAGCAGCACACCCACCTGAACTCAGTGCGCAGGCCGGCCAAACTGATGTTGGAGATGACAGCAGAGTCCAGCACCGCGCCGGCGTGCACGATGGCCGTCAGCGGCGACGCCCGCGAAGCTGAGGTGAGGGTCGCGAAGCGCGCCTCCTCTGACGCCGCCACATCAGCCCGTGTGGTCGTGATGCACGCTTCACCCCTGCAGAGCAAATGGAAGATCTTCACAACGATGCAGAGGACATAACAACAGGCTTTGATGAGCATTGGTGGACACTCAAGCCTGCAGTGATGGCGGCAAAAAGCACCTAGTCAACAGGTTTTGCTGGCAAGTCACATCCCGCAGAATCTCACTGCAGGCATTCAGTGACCTCTCACTCATGGCCTAGGAACACCAAGGCATTCGACACTGATGAAACTTGTCACTGCATTGCTGCCAATACAGCAGGCTGCATTGGGATGATGAGCCACCTGTAGGCTGCGAGTGGCGAGTCCGCTGGGAAGCGTCCCGAGCGGCCGAGCAGCACGATGCGCTTCGCCTCGTGGGCCGTCAGCCACAGCGCCACCAACGACCCCACCGCGCCCGTGCCGCCTGCCATACAAATTGTGATAGGCTGGCGTTTGTGTCATGAATGTCAGCAAGTGAATAGCGTCAGGACAACACGAGCCAGCATAGCCGTGATGCAACTTCGATTGCTGATGCATCATCAAAATTGGAGTCCGTGATGCATATGTGAGAACACACAAAGCACTGACCTGTGACGATGATGCGACCACTGGGTGCGGTGAAGCTGGCAGTGCCGCCAATGTCTGCGGCGCTGCCGCCTGCCGCTTCTGGCTGCCTCGCGGTCAGCCGTGGCACCAGCCAGGCGCCAGCGGACAGGCTCAGCCCATGCGCATCCGCAGCCAGCCGCGATGCTGCTGGGCTGGCCGCCGCCAATCCAGCATCTGAGGCGGCCGCTGCCGCAGAGACCTCGACGACGCTGAAGTGCGTCGCCGGCGCCTCTACCGACGCCACCCGCAGCATCGCTGCGAGGGCACGCACGCTGCCAGCGGGTGTGCTGTGGCCCGCAAGCGGCGCAGGCGCTGGCTGGGATGCGATGGAGTCTCCAGCCCCCGACAGCTGCAGGGACGTGGGAGGCGTGGCCAGCTGGCGCTGCAGGGCTGCCACATGGGCTGCCGCCAGCCGAGCCGCTGCACCCGGAGTGCCGGGTGCTGCCAGGACCTCCTGCGCGCCAAAAGCCTGAAATTCCTTGACTGGTTTTCAAATGTTTGCTTGCGACGTGCAGGCTATCGCAACACCTTCGCGTAGTGTTTGCAGGAGCTCTGCAACGGCAACCTGGGAAAAATGCTGTGGGTACAGCAATCCAAGGGAGTCGAACTTCAGAGATTCTGCTGTGATAGGGTGACACCTCAACGCCACTGGATGTGATGACAGATCAGCCGAATGCCAGCATCACATGCATGTATATAGGTATAGTGTCAGCACACCTGGGCCGTGCATGTGCCAGTGCGGTCACGTACATCCAGCACAGTCGCTTGCTTCCCATGTGCCTTCACTGAGCTGCGAGTCATGGTGGCAGGTGTGGAGGCCGCATTGACGGCTGCAGACACCGCCTGCCACTGCACCTCATACATGATGCGCTGCCGGTCATCTGCCTCGGCCTCTGCCGCCGCTACTGCTGCCGCTTTACCATTTGCAGCGGGCAGCTGCAGCGCAGTGCTCAACACCGGCTTGGCCTGCGGAAAAGGTGCTGGCGGTCAGTCACAATCGTTGGTACCTACACCTTGCAGCACGAAGGCCTGTAACACACAAAGCACCGGCTTGGTGGAATATGAAGCGCCCCGCGGTGTGGACACAAACAGTGACATGAGAAGCACCACCCAAGCGTCAGGCCATGTGATAGGCTCACCTGCAGTCCACTCAGCTGCATGCCAGCGCCGCCGCTGGCTCCCAACAGCGCATGGCCGGTGGTGATGCCGCCGTCCGCCGCTGTCGGTGCCCGCACGCCTGACGCCCATCCCCCAGCTCGGCCTACAGGACCTGCCAGCAGGGCGCCCATCCCTGCAACCACCCTGCAGATGACGCAATCCGCTCATCACATGTCGAGTTTTTGCACTGCTGTGCATCTGGACACGACAGGTAGCTGTAGTGTCAGCACCACCTGCTGGCACTTCCAGCAGGGCTGTCATCCCCCACAGTCACCCTGCAGGTAGCCCGAGTGCCTACCTCGTGGTCTGGGCGTCCTGTGGTGCCGCGCCTGGTGCCGACAACCCTGACACTGGCCCCAGCTGCATGCAGTTGTCGGTGACAGCAGGGTGCGCAATGTAGCCGGAGCCCTTGGGCGCCACAAAGTCGATGGCTCCTGCACAAATGCAAGATGATCATCACCCACTCTTCACGAAGAGAATGGACAACAGAGCACATCAGTCAAAGGGACTGAGTAAGCCAGCAGCCGGAAGGAAATAGACATGGTCCAGGAGCTGTCAGATACCTGTGAGATAGGCATGTCGGGGCTGTGCTGCAGAGAGTTGCACCGCTGCAAGCGTCTTGGGGCGCAGCTGCGTAAGCCCGCGCTGATGTGATGTGTTGATGCGGCTTGCGGGCACACTGCTGACTGTGGTCCTCAGGCAAACTTGCTGTCCTGCAGTGGGCAGAGGCTATGAACCTGTCAATGTGGCTGTGCGACACATAACTGTGTGCATCACTGAAACTTACATGAGTTCAAAATCAGCGACATATACTCTGGCTCAACTGCTGCGCCGGTGCAAGCCATAGCCATATGCCGAGGAAGCCATGAATTTGTCACAAGAGGCAGGGTATCAAACATACTTCAGTGATAATCAGATTATCGGCAAAGCACCTGGCTGCTGCGCAAGCTCAATGCTGCCGGTGGTGCTGTTGACGGCGCAGTTCAGCAGTACGCCAATATTGCCGCCGCCGGCCCTGCTGCTGAGCAGCACCGACGCAGGGATAGCAGCGCTCGTCAGCGCATGACCTGCGCCGGTACCGCTGCTGCCGTCGCCACTGTAGCTGCTGGCGCTACATCCTGCTTCCAGGACGTCATCTGGCTGCAGCGCCCGAGCTGCCGCCAACGCTGCCTCGAACATTGCCGCGCCAGGCAGGATGGGGCGCCCCGCCACCAGGTGGTCTTTCAGGTATGCCAGCGCTGGGGTACTGAGAGCGACTTCGAACCTGCAGAATGATTCACTTCATCAGCTGCATGGTGAGCAAAAAAGCAGAGTGTACTGTTGCAAGACTATATTGACCCACCGTCAGGTGGTCTGTTAATGACTCCAGCACTGGGATGTTGTACATATCAGCAGTAGTAGGTTAATAGTGGCCTCTCAACGGTGTGACAAGTCCATCACAGCGCTTCGCAGGCTCTCTTCACACATAGTTGGCTGCAACAGCCGAAGAGCCCAGCGAACAGCCACCACACATGGGTGTCCGCAGCTACACTCTGGATCTTGCATCTGGTGCTGCCTTGTGGGCATAAATGCACGTCATACCACAGATGAACCAGCATGCTTTGCAGCCAAGCATTGACATTCCGACAAATATGTCAATACCCACGACAACCTTGTAGATGTCGGCACCATCAAGCTGCTGTGTGGGAAGGTTTGTAAACATGCACCATCCCATTGTGTGTTACAGCAAGAGTGAGCAGACATGCACCTCGTTGTCATATCAGCACGCTTCCATGGCAGCACCATCCGCAGCATGAAGTGGCGCGCCGGCAGCGGCCACTGTCGAGCCTGCTGCCATGGCAGCTGTTTGACCCCCGCCAGCAACGGATCCCGCGGCACTGGCGGCCCTGTGTTGCATTGTCAATACTCATCATGTTTGTACATATTGTGGACGCACTGCAAGGTGTCTTGACATCTGCACATTGTTTGGCGCCATTGTTCACATCGGTCATTGCGCCTGAAAGTTGCAACCCATTTGAATATCTGAAAGCATTACCTGTGAACAGGCCGTGTGCATTGACGCCGCTCATGCCAAAGGACGAGGCGCCAGCTGCGCGACCTTCCCTGCCGCACGCTAGCACACCGCGCTCCTGCAAGGAAACAGAAATGCCGACAGTCCTGTTGAATTGCATCATCAGGGTGATATGTTGGACAATCTGCTGTGGCAGATTTGAACAACATTCTGCAAACCCTTGTCTGTCCCCTTGTGGCAGACAGCCACATTCTCAACCCGACATCTCTGGATGGCGAATGAACGGCGACTGGCAGATGTAAATGAGAGAAGCTGTGGTCAGCTGGCTACTGCAAGACTGGCGGTGTAAGTACCCTGGGGATGATGGGTGTCACGTGGCACGATGTCTGCCAGTCCGCCAGTGCTGCTGAGACATAGGGGTTCAGAGCCCGCACATGCATAACAGGTGGTGCCGCCTGCAATTTGTGCCACACAGGATTCACTTCGTGATAGCGACTTTCGAAACTCATGGATCCTAGTGCTTGGCACATACGAAAAATTGGCAATGCCTGGCTGCGCTACAGAAAGCATGCGTGGCTAGTCAGATTTATTTACGAGGCACCTGCGTCTGCACCACGGTCACTGCCAGCAGTGCGCCATGGATGCCAGCTGCGCCCTCGGTGTGCCCATAGCACGCCTTGACGGAGCCTGCGTCGAGCGATCAGATCTGTCACTGGACCGTATAGAAGTCCTGAACCAAAGCAGCAACATGTCTGTGGGTAAAGAACCTGGATCTCACAATGAAATTTTTGTTACATCACTCAGCATTGCCCGCTGCTGTAGTGTGCACACTAGTTTCCACAGGTTCTGGCTGCAGGTGGATACAGTGCCCTTGGGCTCAGCATCTTGAACATTACACATCACAGTGATCAGATGGAACAAGCGCAGAGGTTTGCATCACCGCCCATCAACTGATACCGCACGGTACATGCCCCTCATCAGGGTGGGGCACCTCCTCTGCCCGCACAGCAGTGCCACTTCTGGCCCATGGTTGCCTATCCAATCACTGGACATACCTGGAAATACAAGTATATATATGGATACCAAAGTTATCAGCTCACCACGAGTTGCGTAGAGCACTCACCCAGGGTGACGTGGGTCTGCTCGCCCCGCGGCACTGCCAGCCCCTGGCCCAGGGCGCCCACCTCGATGGGGTCGCCCAGCGGCGTGCCCGTGCCGTGCACAGACACAAAGCCCACGTCCTGCGGCGCCAGCCGCGCCACCTGCAGGTGATGCACGCCGGCGCTGACTAGGGCTCACAGGTGTGAAGCATCACCGTGCATCGAATATACATCAGCTGGGCGAAACCTTCAGGTAAACAGGCGCATGAACAGTTGACAGAGTAGAGATCCGCACAATGGCGTCCAGTGCTACCAGTATGTCACACCTGTAGTGCGGTCTTGATAAGGGTTGTTTGCACTGGGCCATTAGGTGCGGTAAGGCCGCTGGAGCGCCCTGCCTGGTTGTATGCGGACCCTGGAGTCGACACAACATTCCACCAGACGATAGAATTTACGTTCGATATATCAATGCTTGCTGATGTGCTCGAGCCAGTTGCACTGTGAATACCGCAGGACACATTGCTTGACTGGTAGGCATGTGTGCACCTTGGAGGACGGCAAGAGGCGGTGCGGCGACCGCCCCAGCAGCGGCAGACGCACGCAGCACAAAGACCACGCAGCCCTCGCCGCGGCCGTACCCATCGGCGTCCGCGTCAAAGGTCTTGGACCTGAATGAATGACATACTAATTGACTTTATGGCCGATCAGGCTGCTTGCTAGCATGGCTGACGGCACTGACCAATGCACTCGACAGCTGCCGCGCTGGCAAACACACTGGCCAGCAGTACTGCAGCACATCATCAGTTAAATCTGTGGCCCTATAGAAAGAGGTCGGGCTTGCCTTCCAGTTGGTGACAGGGCGCCCAGCGCCGCCATGTTGATGGAGGTGTCCGGCACCAGCATCAGGTTGACGCCAGCCGCAATGGATGTCCGCGCCTCGCCGTTTTGCAGCCCGGTGGCCGCCAGGTGGGTGGCCACCATTGAACTGGAGCACGCCGTGTCCATCCCGATGCAAGGCCCTGCAAGATGCAGGGATGATAATGTAACATGTGCTCTGGCAGTTGCCAGCGTATCTTGTTGCTTATAAGACGAGGTCTGGGCAGGCTTCTTCGCTGAGCAGTGAAGAAGATGGTTCAGGTGTCACATGCTGCACAAGCGACAGACAGCGACCCCGACTATGTTGCTCACCCTGGAAGCCGAAGGTGTAGGACACCCTGCCAATGAGGAAGTTCATGCCGCTGCCGGTGAGCACGCTCACGCTGGGCGGCATCGCCAGCTGCTCCAGCAGCAGCTGGTACTCCTGCCACACGCAGCCGACGTAGATGCCGGTGGCTGCCGGCGGCACCTCAGCACCGGCTGCCAGTGCATCCTGCAACAGGTTTAGATCATATTTCAGGAGTTTGCCAAACAGAACCAGGTGGAGCCCATGAGCACATTTATAACACACTTAGGTGGCACCTCAGCGCCAGCCACAGGTGCATTGTGCTGCACTAAGCATGAGTACTGTCAGTAAAGCATCAGCCTGGAACACGAAGTGCTACAGACGCTTGTGCTCCTGCCACACACATCCACATGCGTGTGATATCTTCATCTGGCACCTAAGTGCTAACCGCCAACACATCTTGCACATTATACAGGTGACACGACACAGCATGGGCAATTTCAGTAACTAACAAGCTACAACTGTGGTCTCATGCGCCAGCACCGAGGACACAGGGCGATGCACCTCTGTGTGCGTGCATGGTCATCAGTGTCTTCGTTGCTGGCGCACGTTAATGTATCGTCTAGCGGTCCTTGATGTATTTGTTCATGCATTACGGGTCTGTATGTCGACAGTGCTCATTACAGAGCTGCATGGATGCCTCACACTACGGCAGTGATACAATGAAATCGTGGCTGGACGATGTATGGTGAGAACTCTCCTTGCACAGGTGCTGGCATACCTGGCGGGCCGAGGCGACCTGCTGCAGCAGGCAGCGCGCCTGCGGGTCCAGCGCCACCGCCTCGGCCCGCGCCAGCCGGAAGCCGGCCGCATCAAAGCCCGCCACGTCGTCGGCGAATGCCGCCAGCCGCAACATGTTGGATACCGCTGCGGGTGCATCTGGGTGATGATCAGCGCTCTGACGGCATGAAGCCATCGATGCTGATGGACATTGATGTCGTTTCTCATTGGGCAGGGTGTCCCAACGCTCCTTGGCAAGCAGCAGGTCAGCATGCTGGCGTGCACGCTTCCAAAGTCCATTAAAAGCACGCTGCCACAGCCTTGTGACGACTATGACATGCTTCTTGAAGGGCGACAACACCACAGCTTGCACTTGATATACCTGCTTCCGCAGGCGCCTGGGGCAGCTCGGGATCCCACCGCTGCAGCGGCGCCACGCTCACCAGGTCGACCTCCCCATACATGCACTCGGCAAAGCCTGCAGGCAGCCACCCATATGTTCCGAAGTTTTTCACGCCTTGGACAGCTCACCTGATATGTACACTGTAAAAAAACCCCATTAGAAGGTTCATGAACCGCTCTCTTGCTGCTGGACGGCCATATGTGTGAACTGCCTGGTAAAAACAAGCAAAAAGAAGACCCCAATTGCACGACATCCTGCAAGAGACTGCATACCTGCCCGCGTGTCGTGGGAGGTGGCCAGCGTGCTAGAGAGGCCCACCACATCTGTAGTCGAGGGCCCTAAGTGTGCCAAGCCTGGCGATGCTGTTGCGAGGCTTCTCAATGGCAGACGCTGCAGAGCAATGCCGGACAGGCAGTGGTCAAACTCCAATGTCGAGAACCTTTCTGGTAGTGGGACCGATAGTATGGCAACGGGGCTACAGTCCATGATGTCCGTTCAGAAGAAGAGAAGCCTCACCTGGATCACGGGCGCCACCTTGCTGGCAATGAATGCCGCCAGCGCGGTCACAGTCGGGTGGTCGAAGGTGGCGGTGGCGGGCAGGTCGACCCGGAATCTGGCGTTGACGCTGTTCCGCAACTCCACCGCTCCTACAGGATGTCCGACACATGAAGGCTGAGTCGTGGACTCCGAGCAACACATTTGCAGTTTTAGAGTTGGGATAGGCCTGCACAACCTACAGCAGATGAAATGCTATAGCATTTCTCCACCCCTGCGGGTGTCCTGGAGCATATTTGACACTGAGCTGGTGCGGCAGCGCTTCACGTGCAGATTTGTTAAATGGCATGTCGAGTCCCCATGCTAAATGACCAGGTTTGCCCCAGAAAAATACCCACCAATCGAGTCGAGGCCGGCCTCCATGAGGGGCTGGTCCGGCGCAACATCAAAGCCAACTAGCTCGTTGACAATTTCCTGCAAGACAAGCATTTGGGTCAAGTGTTATCACGTGGATGGTTTGCGCGGATTGCTGGCCTCTAAGGTGTCCAGCAAGACACCACTGCAGCACCCTGTCTGAGGTATCATGATGCACCTGCAGCTGGGACTGCACAGCAGCTGCAGAGAGCGCAGCGCTGTGGACTTCAATCTCGTGCCCGGCCGCAGCGAATGCCGCTCCTGATGGCACTGGCGGCGCGGTCTTCGAGGCGATGAAGGCCGCCAGGGCGGTGATGGTCGGATAGTCGAAGCTTGCAGTCGCCGGCAGCTCCAGCCCAAAAGCAGCAGACACACTGTTGCGGAGCTCAACTGCACCTGCATGATGAATATGTGTCAGTTGGTACAGGAGCTGCAATAGGGTTGGACCAGGTTGGAAGCGCCGCTGCATTGACTGCGCGGCCTGCTGGGGAGGTGTCTGCCCCCGCGGCATCTATACGATTGCACAGATTCCACTGCACTGTTGGAAGTGTGCCTCTGTACATCAAGCAGATTCATTGTAATGCCGATGAAGAACTGATGAAGATGCAGGCATACAGAGCAACATCGTGCAATGCCAGCTGGTGCTGTGACATTGGCAGAACAAAATGCTGCGCACTCACCGATAGAGTCGAGGCCGGCCTCCATGAGCGGCATGTCCGGTGCTACATCAAAGCCGAGCAACTCGTCCACAGCCGCCTGCAGCTTCCGCTGCACCGCTTCTGCCGCCGCTGCACCAGCTGCCGCCACCGCCTGCGCATCCTGCTGCCAGCCGGTGGCAGCTGACGCCATCAACTGCTCAGGTGCCAGGCGGGAAGCCACGAACGCCGCCAGCGCAGCGACTGTCGGGTGATCGAAGGTGGCCGTGGCGGGCAGCTCGGTGCCGAACTTGGCTGACACCGCATTGCGCAGCTCCACAGCACCTGGTGGGGGAAAGATACTGTAACAATCAAGCTTGCAGCCCACAGCCAGTGTTCAAGCTCTTCTCTGCCTGTGTTGGAGATTTCCGCCATAATGATGTACTGATTGGCTTGCAGGGTGTGCGCAGCCTCACCAATGGAGTCGAGGCCGGCTTCCATGAGCGGCTGGTCGATGGGGACCTCCTCCCCCAGCAATTCGTTCACCACGCGGTGCAGCTCCTGCAGACATGACACCATCTGGGATTCTGGGCAAAGCCATTCTGAGAAGCCTCGTATGGGCTCAGAATGATCGTCGGGCACGAAGAGCAGACTGAGCTAGAAGGTCCACCTGATGGCAAAATCCTAAGCTGTCAAACAGGAGCAGCCGTTCTGCAGCATGAATGTCGTCCAGAACCCAGATGTGGGTGCAGTCGATAGTCAACTGCACCCAAATCTGGGTTTACCTGAGAGGAATGCTCCACAGGAACAATTCGTGACACGAGTCAAAGGTGACCATGTCAAAGACGAAAAAAAGACGAATCCTGACCATATTGCCGCTCACCTGCTGTATTGATGCCATATCAGGGCCGGTGCCGACTGCCGGCATGGCCACTGCTGCCACAGCCGCAGGCGCCGCCGGAGCTTTCTTCGCTCTAGAGGCAATGGCGGCAAAGTCCGGCTTGCGGATGACGCCGTCGCTGACGCCGAGGACCACCGACTGCCGGGCCAGCAGTGGTGGCGCTGGCGCGTCGCAGCCGGCGACCAGCACGTTCTGGAAGCCCTGCGCCTGCAGCAGCGCCTGCCAGCTGGTGCGGCTGATGAGCGGCGACCCTGCAACAAGATGATATGATTGCACCCTCTTCACACATGCATGCAGCCGTCGAAGACTGGCAGTTGCTGGCAATGAGTGACATGTCAGGAGAATTTGCCATAGGGAGCCACCATGCAGGCCATGTAATCAAACAGCTGAAGGCGTGAGGGGACACCTGGCATGCGCCACTGCGGGTCGTCGTACAGCCACCAGCCGTCGGTGAGGCCGAAGGTGAGCGTCAGGAAGTCTGTCTTGGTTGTCAGCTCATTGGCGATGATGATGCCGCCCCGGCGCAGCAAAGCCTGCGCCCCGGATTCCAAGTAAGCATTCCACATCAGGTCCCTCAGCATGAAGCACAAGTTTGACAGGCTACAACCACATGGCATTCGGTCATGTGCCTGCATGCTCACAACATGATTTTTCCTTTTGATGGCAGATTCGTGTATTGTGACCCTGGAAAGTGGAGATGGTGGCGGGCCGGCAAGCCAGTGATGACTGGCTTTGAGCCAGGATGCCATTGGCCCCCACCCCGAGGATATCACCACGAGCAACTACAGGCGAACGTGCTTTGCGTATACAGGATGCAGATTGCACCTTGAACTTGTGTGAGCAGAAGTCCAAGGATGAACCTCACCTTGCAGTTGAGCAGGGTGTTGGACATGTTGCGGGTGGCGTGCAGCACGTTGGTGGCAAACACGATGTCGTAGGTGCCGATGCCCTCTGCCATCACCGCCTCCTCCTTTTCCACATCCAGCACCTGCAAATCATCAGCCACAAACGATGACGAGCCACATAGAACTTCACTGAGTGCGGGACTTGCACGATCGCCCAAGGTTGGGCAAGTGCAAATATCATCAACATGCTTGTTGACATGCCAATTGCAGACTTTCCTCCTGCTTCTGCACATAGTCCATGCCTCAAGCATGTCGCACGCAGGTCCACAGCTGTGATCACCTTGAAGCGGGCGAAAGGATAAGTGGGGCCATACATCCGGCGGCCGTAGCCCACGAGCTGCGCGCTGATGTCGGTGTACAGGAAGTCCACATGCTGCTGGAGACGGCCGCCGTCCGCCGCCTTCAGCGCTGCCATCACCGGGGCCGACGTGCCGCCGGACCCCGAGCCGATCTCCACGATGCGCACTCTCTGGCCAGGGTCCAGCGCCGGAAGCAGGTGCCGCACGCGGGCCACGACCGCTGCCGCCAGCTGCTCGTTGAAGGGCGCCGACAGCTTCGGGTTCTTGTAGATGGGTTCTACCAGGTGCGGGGAGCCGCCAGGGAACATGACCTCCGCAATGTCCACAGCGCCTGCTTGCGGCACATGCAGCCATCATCAGCTGCTTGTCAAAGGGTGCCAACACCTTGGGAGGTGCGTGAATGGGCTCGACAGACGCAGCAGCCACCATGAAACCATGTCCTCATATTTCAGTCTGGTCCGACAGCTTTATGCTTCGATACTTACGTACTTATAATGGTCAAAGCGTCACCTGTGAGGATGCGGGGCAGCGCCTCCATGCACGCCCACACCAACGTGATGCTGGATCCGATGTCTGCTGCGGGGCCTGCCTCCAGCTCCGACTTGGTCGCTTCCGCCGACGCCAGCCGGCGGGCTGTGTCTGGTGATGCGACAGCGGCGGTTGCTGCTATGGCGCCGGCGTCTGTCGCCTCCAAAAAGCCTGCACATGAAATTGCTTTCCATGTGCGCACCTCAGGATTGACCAGAGGTGCACAGGACACACACGAAGTCTCATGATTGAACGAGCATTTCCTGCCATGTAATGCACACCTAACAAGACAATCGCTGGGGCAGTCGTAGCTTTTGTGTGCACATCCTGCTAGCGAGGGTGGTATGTCTCACATGATCACTGCCTTTGCCACTGAACACACCTGCGCGTTGCAGCATGGCCAGCATCTCTACCGTGAAGCGCCTGTACGCCGGCACAATCTTTGCCGACAACTGCTCCACCTCGGCTGGGGCGCCAGGGGTGGTAAAAAAGCCCAGCACCTGCGCCGCCCGCAGCACCAGCAGCGGCATCCAGGCCTCAAAGTCAGCCACTGCCGCATCAAAGCCCGGCAACAGGTCGTTGCGCAGCTCCAGAGACCTACGGCATCAAAACTCAATCTTCAAGTAATACTGAAATCAAACCTGCAGACTAAAGGAAAGGCTCTGCAGCACCTGAAGCAAATACACTTGAGTTCGTGATCGCATAGACAAGACTGACCCTTCAGAACAGGTACCATGTTGTGTTGCCTGCTAAGGTCGGAGCCTGGGCTCAGCGTCTCACCTGAAGCTGGTGAGCAGCTGTTCTGTTGGAGACGGAAGCGTCGTCTGCAGCCGCACCCTTGGCAACAGTGCCGCAGCCGGCGGACGAACGACGCCGTCGCTGATGCCGACCACCACGGTCTGCCGCGACAGCAGCCTGGGCCGCGAGGTGACGTCGCCAGCCGGCTGTGCTTTGACGAAACCCTGCTCTGCCATGAGCGCCGTCCAGCCCTCCCTGCATGTTGTGATCAATGACATTCCAACGTTCTTTCTGGTATAGTCCTGCCACTGGTGTGCAGAAGACCGGAGCTCAGATGGCAAAGGACAGATATCACATGCTCGCTTCTTTGCACGAGGCATCAAATCGGTGCGGTTGTCTTCATCGCTCAGAAACACAATGCTCTCAATGTTTGAACGGAAGAAACTCTACAAGTTGATCTAATCTTCAGAAGACATTCATGAGTGTATGCAAGATGCAGGGCCTCAGAAAGGATACACACGTAAAATCCTGATCAGGTGGCGCTCTTTCAAACGCCATCAGCACGCGACATCAAGCATCATCATCGCCCCAATGTTACCATGCATCATGTTCAGCTCGGTTTTGGACACTGGTAATCTTGCATAAGGCTACCTGCTGAGCATAGGTGCGCCAGGGATGCGCCACTGCACGTCATCAAACAGCCACCAGCCGTCGGTGAGGCCGAAGGTGAGCGTCAGGAAGTCCGTCTTGGTGGTCAGCTCGTTGGCAATCAGCAAGCCACCCTTGCGCAACAGCACCTGCAAAACGTACATCATAGCTCATCACGCAGGCTATGAGAAAATTTGGATCTCAATGTGATCAACACAGGCAACAGCAAAGCGCAGGTGTTGAGCGCAGTTGCTGATGCATTTGTCTGCTAGCATATCCCACACATTGCTCACCTTGCTGTGCGACAGAGTGTTGCCCATGTTGCGGGTGGCGTGCAGCACATTGGTTGCAAAAACAATGTCGGTCGTGCCAACCTCGCACCCCTGCGTCCAGAAATGGAAAAGTGTTTCACACCTTAATTGTCGTAAAGAGCATGCAGGAAACAATGCATGGTCCAGCCTGCAGGATCTCAGGCAATTTTAGGAAGCAGCATGTGCAGCAAGACATTGCAAGCGCCTGAGCTTCGACGTCTCGCTCCACATCCAGGACCCTGAACTTGGCGTAGGGGTGCTGCGGCCCGTACGTCTTCCTGCCGTAGGCCACCAGCTGCGGCGAGATGTCTGTGTACACAAACTCCAGACGCTCCAGTAAACCCTGGAGGCCAGCTGCAGAAGTGCCAGAATCTGTCGCCGTCGCTGATGCCGCTGCTGTCACCGATGCTGGTGCTGCGGTGCCATTGCCGTCGGCAGTGACAGTGTTGCTGACTGCTGCCGCTGCCGCTGCCGCTGTGTCTGCTGCTGATGCTGCTGCCATGAGTGCATTCATGACGACTGCGGATGTCCCGCCAGAGCCGGAGCCGATCTCCTGGATGCGGATTTTGTCGCCGGGCGCCAGGCTGGGCAGCCGCCGCCGGCAGTAGTCCAGCACTATACCTGTGCGATTATGACAACCATCATGTCAGTTTCACATGCAGATCCGCAGACAAAGGTACCTGCAATTCTTCCAGGCAAGTGTGCAAATCCCAGGAAACGCTTGCATAGCATATAAAGGCAAAAATTGCAAGGCAGCAGGCTCACTGGCAAGCTGCTCGTTGAGGGGTGCGGAATGCAAGGGTGGGGTTTGTTGCACACATTACTCCGCTGTGTGCATGCTGCTCTGCCTATATGTTGCCTTTGCTCCTCTGCTTTGGTCTGCAGTTAGTTTGGACAGCAACGGAAGAGCGCACCGGCAAGCTGCTCGTTGAACGGCGCCGACAGGGTGGCGTCCTTGTAGATGGGCTCCACCAGGTGGGGCGAGCCGCCCGGGAACATGATGTCCGGCACCTTCACCTCCCCTGCAACATTTGACAAGCAGCATATAGTGTAAGATCCTCAGGGCATTTGCACAACAGACAACACAAGGTCTACTGGTGTCCCATCTGCACGCTTGCCAAGGTCATCTTGCACCATCACAACCCCAATCCCCTTGAAGAGGGCTCTGCTGGTGTGTCTGGCTTCCCTGACAATGTTGCGTGATCGATTTGCAGCATTTGCAGCATATTTCTCAGAACATACCTGTCATAATCCGGGGCAGTGCCTTCATGCAGGCGCCAATCAGAGTAATGTTGGACTTCAGCTGCGGCACGACATCTGACTCCAGCCGCGCTGCAGTTTCCGGCAGCTGCCGCAGCGCTGCCACTGTCGCTGGGCTGTCAGCAGCTGCCGTGGCTGTGTAGGTGCCGTCGGCATCTGCTGTGATGTAGCCGGCTGCTGCCAGCACGGCCAGCAGCTCTGATGCCAGGCGGTCATGCGAGGGCGCCACCTGCACATGGTGGGCAACCTATCAGGATCAATAGCAAACCCAAGTCATGAAATGGCACATCATCAGCGAATGCACAACTCATCCATTGCAGAGGTTGCACTTTCCGCAGAGGTTACACCTTCCGCATGATGCTGGCCTTGGTCTCCGAGGAACCAGTTGCCGTAAAGAAACCAAGACGCTGAAAAGCTGCTAGCAGCAGATGGCGGCACCACCGCTCAAACTCGTCCACAGCCCCATCAAAATTGTGCGGCAGGTCATTCCGCAGCGGAGCTGAAGCCACCTGAGGAGCATCTGATACATTTGAGTCGTAGAGGAGGGGACAAGATGACAAGTGACTCTCCCTTCGTGAAGCAGGATGCCAATGGCTCAACGGACTGCTGCTGGCTGCCATGCAGACGTGCTTCTTGCCTGTGCCATGAACTCTGGTGGCAGCGGCGGCATGCTGTCCGGCAGCGTCCGGGCGGGCGGTGGCGGGTCCACATATGTGGGGTCAAACTCTGGAACCACCACCACAGCCGCTGCTAATGCCTGTGGTGCTGATGCTGTGGCAGAGCCTGCACTGACTGCCGCCGACTCCGCTGACGCTGCTGATGTGACCGGCCGAGCGTGCACTGCGGCAATGCCCTGCATCCCGCTGCCGGCGCTGCTGCCGTGCAGCCTGTGGCTGCTGACCACGGACCCATCTGCAGCCGCTGCAGACAGGCGGACAGAGGCAAAAGCGCCGCCTGCTGGCAGCGGCTGTGATGCGCAGTAAGCCCCAGCTGCGGTCGACACCAGGAAAGTGGTGTCGTCCGCAGCACGCGCTGCCGCGCCTGCATGGATGGCCGCATCACCCACTGCAGGGTGGGTGTCGTAACCGCTGCTGGCCTGGCACCTGGCATCGATGCCCGCCATCACCGCCTGGGGACTGCTGGGGATTGATTGTTTGCCGATGGCAATGCGGAGCGCCACCAGCAGCACTGCCAGTGCAATTGCCGGGCCCCTTGACTGTGTGCCGCCAGCGGTTCTGTCGGCAGCTGACTGCTTCGCTGAGCTGCCCGGCTGCTGTTGCTCTGGGGCGTGGGTCAGTTGTGTGGTGAGGTGCACAGTCTGCCGCACGGCTGTGGCTGCCGCTGAATACAGCTGTGCACGGCCGGTGCGCAGGTCGAGGCTGCAAGCCACAATCGAGCTGCTTCCTGCTGCCTGGCACGGCAGCAGCAGCGGCGACGATAAGGAAGCGCCTGTCACTGCAGTTGCGACCCCGCCTGGCAGGTCTGCCGCAGAGCCCACCAGCTTGCCTGCGGCTGAGGCCATCTCCAGCATGCAAGTGGCCGGCGTGATGAGGCGGCCCTACGACAGAGCCACAGGAGGATTCTGCAAGATACTGAGGCAGCAGCTTGGGCATGCCACAGCTGAGACTGCCAATTGATCCTTGTCATTGTGACAAACAAATCCTGTTTTGGCGCTACGGTAACTTCCCAATGAGAAAGCTTGCAGTTGTTTCACACCTGGATGCGATGATCGCGCAGGAAGACCATCGCGGGGCGGGGCAGCAGCGCCTGCACCTCGATTGCGCCAATGCCGCTCAGGCGGCAGCTGCTCAGCAGCGGATGGCACGTCACCTGTGGGACAAAATTCGAAGGGTTGTCGTCAAGCTCAGTGAAACATGCCTCTGGTTTCATGGCGCATCTTGCACATGATCAGCACAGTTGAGGCAGCTCATAAACATCAACGGCAGTGCAGATGGCGGATTGGGCAGCATTGCAATGTGCACTGCTGCCCAGCCACATGAATGTGCGCAGCCGCTGCAAAAGCAGTGTCTTGTGTGTTATGACTGAACATGACACAGAGTGATGCGCTTGTCAGAGCAAAGCATCACCTGGTACCAGAAGCGGGCGTGCTGCCATGGCGAGGCCTGCTGTGGCTGCTGCGGGGTGGGCGCGACAGGAGCGCCGGCGACCACATGCGAGTTGGTGCCCTGGTAGGCAAATGAGCTGACGCCTGCCCTGCGCCATGCAAAACCGGCAGGCATTGAGCATGCACATGCAGCACTTGATAGTGTCAGCGGTCAAGCTGCATCTCTTTGGCAGAGTGGCTGCGGCATCGCATGCAGAATAACATCAGAGCTGCTCAGGTTGATGCGCATGCCAAAAGCGCACAGGTTAAACATGCGCAACAGCATTCCCTGTGCACTCTGCCCCTCCTCGGCATGACAGCAGATGCGAGCTTCAGTGATGGACAACTGCAGCAGACTCACCTGGCAGCATCCTGTAGTGGCAGCGCTGCGTGCTGCCGCCGAGCCAGCCAGCCCCGGCGGCCCTTGGCTCCTGCCGCGATGCTCTGCACGTACGGATTGAGCGCCCGCAGGTGCAGGAATGCCGAGGCCGCTGTCTGCCGCAGCCGGGCCGCAATGCCGGCAAGGCCGACCGCACCGGCCGCCGGCTCAGTGTGGGCAACACATGACTTTGCTGCCGCCAGCTCTAGGGGTGGAGCTGCAAGCGAGGATGCAAACACTTTTGCCTCCTTGAACACGGACTTCACATCATGCAGTGTCGTCACTTCGGGCACCGATGCGCTTCTCTGGCATGATTCCTGTAGGGCAAAGCACACCGCGGACAGTCTGCTGCAGCCTGAACGGATCCAGCAGACAGCCCGATGTATTCATCACCCAACAGAAGCCATGCAAAGGGTCAATTGCAACTCCTGAAGTGGTGTTCATCTCACGCACACCTGCGACCGAGCTGGTGTCTGCCGGCGGCTGCAGCACTGCAAAGGCGGCGCCAACCTCGATGGGGTCGCCCAGCGAGGTGCCTGTGCCGTGCATCTCCAAGGCGGCAATGGCGGTTGGGTCCACCTGCCCCGCTTCGAGTGCCGCCCGGATGACCTGCATACAGCATGCACTTCAAGCCACTCTGACAGCTGGTGTGTTGTCAGCAATCCTGGACAGCGATCAGCAGGGCGAAGTGCTATGCTTCAGTTGCTGAGCGCACGATGCAACAATAGAGATGTGCAAGGCTGGGTCTTGCAGAAGGAGCCGAAGGAAGCTCGATCAGTATTGCGGCACCTGCTGCTGGGAGGGGCCGTTGGGTGCTGTCAGGCTGCTTGACCGCCCGTCCTGGTTCACAGCTGTGCCGTGGATCATGATGGCATTCTGCGCAGTGAGACCGCCCTCTGACAGCAGATCAGACACCACAGTTTGCTCCACGGCTTCGAGTAGGTGCACCTGCATGCAAGCCAAGCACGCATGGAAGTCAGCAGCGGAGTGGCGCTCTTTGAACTCAAATGCACACCCACGACAGCAGAAGGCCATCAAGCCACTTGTCAGAACTTGAGAGAGAGTCAATGGCTAAGGCTGGACTTACCACACAGGCTTCGCCACGAGCATAGCCATCCGCTGAAGCATCTAGGGTCTTGCAGCGACCATCGGGCGTCAGCATGCCGGCCTTCGCCAGCACCGCGGTCGTCTCGGCCCGCATGGTCAGGTTCACACCCGCCACCAGCGCCCTACACAAAGTGCACAGCTTTCCATACCGGACAACACGTTTACAATATGATGACAAGTCCACAGCAACCAGGTGGACACTGCTTGATGCTCACTTCTGTATCACAAACATTAAATGACGAGATTTGCGCATTGAAAAGATCTGGAGAGAATGTACCGCGGGCAAGATGTGGACAGGAAGCTGGTGGCGGAGACATGGGCGCCGACCAGCGAGGACGAGCAGGCTGTGTCGATGGACAGTGACGGCCCCTTCAGCCCCAGTGTGAAGCTGATGCGCCCGCACACCACACTGCACCAAATGCACATGGGTGTTCCGGGCACAGTCGAAGGGAGTTTGCGACAGGTGGTATTTCGAACCATGTGTCTGCCCATTGGCTCAGGCCAGGCACATAAAAGTCATGAATTGCCCTGCATGAGTCGCAACGCCACTGAAGCTTGACGAAGATGCATGCTCCTCAGACCAGCATGTTGTCACATCCTGACAGCTGTGACTGCATAGCACTCAGGCTCCACCGTGTTTGGTCGTGGCAAAACTGACCTGAGAGTGCCAGAGGTGGCGGTGAAGGCGGTCATGCCCATGTGGGCGCAATTCAAGTAGTACTCCGTGTAGGAGATGCCCACTGCCACGCTCACCTGCCTCGCCTCATCACCTGTTGCATGACACTAGCATTGCATCCATCAAATGTTGTCTGCGCCATTGCTCGCACAAGAATGGGCTCGAACGAGGCACATGCCACCTCGCCATACGATTATCCTTGACACGCTTGCAAAAGAAGCAAAGCTGCCACCACACTGACCTGTCAAGTCGCGAGGCAGCGATCCCTGCATGGCCTCGTGCGACGCCTCCAGCAGCAGCCGCTGCTGCGCATCCATGGCAGCTGCCTCCGGGGCGGCGACACCAAAAAACGCGGCGTCAAAGAGCTCAGCGTCCGGCACGGAGCTGCCAAATCGCTTGTTGGGCTGCAGCGTCTCATTCCAACCGACATCCACATCCCATCTGTAGACATCAGATGTGTTGCAGGTTCCGTTAACTGCCACATGCGAGAGGCTGGGATGCCAATCTTCAAATCATCAAGTGACAGCAGCAAAGTGCACAAGATGGTGATGAGGCGACAAACATGATGCACCTTGCGCCTCATCCCACATGCGAGACTGCTACTGCCAATAAAAATGTTTGTTTCCGCCATGGTCAAGCAGGCTGCAGACAAGCAGTCGAAGCGTAGCTTCCGCACCGGGAGGGCGGCACGGAGATGCAGGCGTCACCGCTCGCGGCCGCCGCCGGCAGCCGCTGTGCCGAGCTGGTCAGCAAAACATGAAAAGACGGCCCAGCGGGCGGCGGCGCTGCCAGCGGCGCCTCCAGCAGAACCGCCTCCTCTTCGTCCTCGCTGCTGGTCGCCAGAAACTCATCGAAATCGCTGTCATCCAGGCCATACCCAGCCATCGCGACAGCAGCAGGTGGTGGTGGCTGTTCGGGCGCTGCGGCCGATCAGGCTGCCGCTGGCGGGGTCACTGCGGCCGCGCTGCGCCACCGGTGCGCCGCCATGCAGCGGCCGTGCACGTGGCTTGGGACACCGCTGGCAGCCCTTTCATCAGCCTTAAAAGCGTCCTGAGAGGTTTTCAGAACGCTGCTGCGACCTGCGAGGCTGTATTCTTGTCTCAGGAGGATTTCGCACGGTCCGATGGCCTGTTCCGTAACAACATGGCACAGCTGACAAGCACCTCGTTCCAGGCTTGGCAACACAGAATGAATATGCACATATCAATAAGAACGCTCGTCATGAGTGCACTGCTATTGCGCATCGGCAAGCGCAAGTGGCCTTTGGACTTCAGGTCGGCAGATGCATCAAGGTAGCATGCAGTGCGGGGGCTGCATCTTTCGATCGCAGACATGAACGAGCCGGACCGCCTTTTCAACGCTGGAAGGTCGTTGCTTGCCGGGCAACTGCTCTGCAAGGATCAGCCGGATTGGCCACTCGGACGGCGCATCTCCCGTTCCGATTGCACACAACCTCGTCCTGATGCCGCGCCACAAGGCATGCTTCAATTGAACCCCACTTTGAGCATTCGAAGATGCTCGATCAAGCTGTTGAGGTCACTGCACCTCGTATCGAAGTGCTTGAGCATGCTCCGCCGCGTCCACTGTGTCCGGCAACGCCCTCTTTGCGCGCGTAAGCTCGCCCTCAGACCCTTATAGTATACAGTGCAATGTGCAGCTGAGCTGCCCCCGCAGCGAGCTGCACACGGCAAGACTGGCGTGCAACGTTGCTTCCCAGACTCTTGACGTGTCACTAGGTCTGGCCCAATCTGTATAGCAGCACCTAGTCGCAGGAGACAGTTGCATACAGCGCTGCGCTGAGGGCGCACACCTTCTTTGCAACCATTCGCTGACATCACAGCAGCGTGCCATGCTGTCGACGGTACCGTGGAAGGCTTCAAGCGCGCTTCATAGCTGAACATCGGCAGCTGATTGCTTTAGGAGGAGCTGCGTCTGTGCCCTTATTACGGCTCAGGAAAGACATTTCGAGCTTCTGCATAGCTCGTAGATCAAGCCTGCAGCGTACAGTATGGACATCAGCGCCGGACCATTCGTGTGGTTCAGCCGAACACACTGATTGTAGCAAACTTCAGAACGAGCTTTCGGCCTCTTCGGGCCGTGACGGGCCGCCGCGATGTACAACGGCATCGGCCTGCTCACGCCGCGAGGCAGCGGCACCAGCGGCTATGTGCAGTCCAACCGCTTCAACTTACGTGGCGGGCCGCAGTCCGCTGCCGCATCCCGCCCTGCTGACCTGGCCGCTCCAGTGGGCAACGCCAACAAGCAGCCCAACAAGGACATCCTGGAGCACGCGAAGAAGCGGGAGATTGAGCTGAAGCTCCTGGAGCTGCAGGACGACCTGGAGGAGCAGGGGTGCGGCATGAACTACCTGCCAACCTTGTATTTGCACCTTTGCACTGTCTGTGGAGGAGTCTTCATTCACATGGCAAGATGCCTGCAGTGGTCTGTCATAGCCACTGCCCATGCACGGGGCGGACAGAGACATTCGACAACGCGTGTCTTGTTTGGCAGGGTGGACCCGGACTCCATCGACAAGCAGGTGGCGGCTTTGAAGGCCAGGCTGCAGGCGACGGCTGCAGCAGCCGCGCCACAGCCCGCAGCACAGCAAGAGAAGTAAGCTTCGGGCCCCCTGTAGCACCCAGCTCTTTGTACCAGACTGAGCATGCTGTCGACATCTGAGCAGCCTGAGTGGCCTTCATGTGGAATTAGTAGTTCGATGCTCTTGGTACAGACTACCAGTTTTGCTTCTGTTCAGCTGGGTTTCCAATTGTACGCACGTCATGCCACATACCGCTGGAGACGCACGTTGCAGCACAGCGCAGATTGAGCTGCTGCACAGCGCCTCCTGTGTGGTCACCGCTTTGCCGCTTGAATGGCAGACCAACTCGCTGTGTGTCCACTGCCACAGGCTGTCCGAGGAGACGCACGAGGTGGCGCAGCGAAAGCTGCAGCAGATGGAGCGGCTGCGGGGCGCCTTTGGGCTGCGGGACGTGAAGGAGGGCGAGGCCTTCGACCCGGAGGCGGTTGCGGCTCGGCGGGAGGCAGAAAAGGCCGCCCGCCAGGAGGAGCGCGCCAAGCGCGACGCCGAGCGAGAGGTGCGCTCAGAGGTCTGTAGTGGGAAATCGGTAGTGGATCATCCGCTCACTGAAGTGGGCATGATGCAACCAGTAGGCCTGGCCAAGCGGGACGCCAAGCGAGAGGTGTACTCAAAGTTTCAGTTGTTTCTTGACATACTGCGGTGGGCATGGTGTCCGATATGGCAGGATCTGCGGTGGGATGATGAGCATACATGCATCTCGTGCCTTTGACTCCACAATGTGCTCGGTGAAGTTGCTGGCTGTGCTTGTGCTGTTTGAAGCTGCCTGCAGCATGGGATGTTATTGAGAAAATTACTACCAGTCACACATCCTTTGCAAGGAGGAGTCTCAGCCATGGGATAAAGCATCCACAGTAGCCTGCAGTGTTCATTGCCTAACAATGGTATGCTGTCACACCGTCGTGCAGGAGCGCGCAAAGGCGCGGGAGGCGGAGATGAAGGAGCGCGCCCGGCGGCAGGAGGAAGCAGAAGCAGCACGTCAGGCGGAGCTCGCGGCGCGGCGGGCCCGCCTGGAGGACGTCAAGCGTGCTGCCGCAGACCGTGAAGAGGTTCGAGCCCGTGCCTCCGAAGATTGCCGCAATTATCTGCCTCTGCTCGTCTGGCTGGCATTCACCATTCAGACAGCAGTGAGCTTTGGCATCCTGGACTTTCTGTATGTGGGCACATCTCAGCAAATGCATCCTGCTGAGCTTCCATACATATGCCTGCAGTCTGAGCGGCATGCTCGGCAGCGGTACCGCGGCGGCAGCCCCGCCGGCAGCAGGCCGGCCCGCCGCCGCCGCAGCGGCTCACGTTCCCCGTCCCTCGACGCTGACCGCCCCCGCAAGCGTTGGCAGCGAGCGTCCTACTCGCGCAGCCCCAAAAGACCGCCCAAGGGTGGGCAGTCCCCCACCCCGGAGCGCTGGGCGCCCCGGGGCGCCTCCCCGGCCACTCCTGCAGCAGCGGCAGCTGCGTCAGCAGCAAAGGCGGCGGCAGCGGCGGCGACGGAAGCGGTTGCAGAGCTGCCGCAGCAGAAGGGCGGCCGCAGGCGCCACGACTCAGCGACACCCAGCAGCTCCTCCTCTGGTTCCTCCGGTTCCCATACCTCCAGCTCGGGGTCCGACACCTCGTCTTCCAGCCGCTCCCCGTCCCCAGCGCCAGCTAAGAGACGCGCGGCAGGGAAGCGGTCTCCTGACCATGCGCCAACAGCAGCAGCGGCGGCGGCGGCGGCGGAGCCCAGCCCGCCGCCGCGAAGGCAGCGGCGCTCGCCGGCGCCCGAGGCCCGCAACGGCGCCGCCAGCGGTGCCGGCGCCGGCGGTCGCGGCCGCCGCAGCGGCAGCCCGCGCAGCATCACGCCGCGCGCCGCCGCGGGCAGGCAGGAGGCCGCACAGGCCGGCGTCGACGGCGCAGCAGGAGGCGGCGGCCGCCGTCGCTACAGCAGCCGCGATGATAGACGTCCCGATAGAGGTGACAAGGATGACCGCAGGGACTGCAGCCGGGGCTCCAGAGACTCCAGGAGCCCCACGCGGCGCGACGACGGCAGGCGGGACAGCAGCCGCGGCGGTCATGACATGCGCGACGGCGGCAGGCGGCCCTCACCCAGTCGGCGCTCGCCGGACCGCCGGCGGCCCCGGTCCCCGCCGCCGCCCCGCCGCCGCTCGCCGGAGCGCCGCCCGGCGGAGCGCAGCAGCGGCCGGGCCGAGCGGCGGCGCTCGCCGTCCCCGCCACCCCGCCGCAGGTGTGCTGGCGACACTGACGATCCGACATGTTATAAGAGGCATAGGGAGTCATGTGGGCCGGCTGCCGTGACCTCGTGTTGTCACCACAAGTGTTCAGACGGGCCTTTTCGCAGACAGTGCTTCAGCGTGCGCCGGCATGCATCAGCACAGAGCCATCACATCGACATGTGTCTGCTTTCTGGTGTGCAGCCACCGTGAGGAGCCCTCTGATGTGGTGACGCTGCCGCCACCCAGCAGGCGCCGTGCCGACACCCCCAGCAGCAGCAGCAGCAGCAGCGACACCTCTTCTGGGTCATCTTCGTCTGGCAGCTCAAGTTCCTCGGCGTCCAGCGGCTCAGACAGCAGCTCATCAGCCGACAGCCGCGAGCCTCGCAGCCGCCGCGGGCGCCGCTAAGGGGTTAGCGGCTGGCACTATCATGCAACAGGCGTCCAGATGTGTTAGACCATAAAGTGAAGAAGTGTATGCCTGGAATGTTGAGATGTGCCAAGCAGGTACCCGCCGACACATGATGGGTTGAGTCGACCAGACACGAAACACATCTAGCCAGCACATGTGAGGTGCTCTGTTTCATTAATGTAACAGGTCAGTGAAAGGGTGTCAAACAAGTCCCGAAAATTTTTCCATTTGTTCCGAAGCTCTAAACTAACCACTTGCCCGACAGTTCTCAAGACCAGCTGAGAATTCAACAGCTGACGTCATTGCAGCCTGCACCTCACAAAACGTGTGCAAACCACAGGGCCACAGGTGGCTATTGCATGGACTGCTTGCAAGTGGCATAGGCCCTCCACTTTCGTCCAGCTGCGCATGCTGACAGGGCAGACGGACCCCACATCAGACTGAGCAGGGACTGCCTGCTCAATCAGCAGGCCGATGCCATCTCAGTTGGGCACTATGCAACAGCCACCTGTGTCTGTTGCATGGACATTCATAGCTGACTTGCAATCTTGGCGGGGTGTGGTGTTGCTATGTGGCTGCTACAGTGTTAGCTGCAGTTGTACAACGATTGCACGCCGCAAATGCAAGCTCAAGCTGTTGGGCGCTGCGCCACATCTGTGTGCCCATTGTTGTGCCACGTCGGGCCCTCTGCATGCTAGAATTGAGGGTCTGCTGTTCCGCTGCACAGCTACTTGTCCTTCTTGGCATAGGACACGTCGTCATCACCGCCGAGCCACGAGGCGATATTGGCTGCTGGGCTGCCCACATCCTGCAGCAAGGCAGTCCATCCCGTCAGCATAATGTTCCCTATTGGACGCCGCTGCGCCTGAGTGCTGCATCAGACGCACACGGTGCACGCAGCCTCAGGCAACCGCGCAACCCGACGGCACTTGCAAGTACAAAAGATGTTACAGAACTTCGCTGCTGTTTCCGAGATTCCACTTTCATCCCCATTTCTGTTCCATCACCTCTTCCTCCTCCTCCTCCTCTTCCTCTTCGCTGTGCTCGGGCGGCGGCGGCGGGGGCATGACGCCCCGGCTGCGCTGGTTCAGCGGCGTGCGGTTCAGCGACACGCCCTCCTTATCTTTCGTCTTGTCCGGCGGCGGCCTGTTGCGGTGCGCATTCACATGTTGTGAACACCATCATCAGAATTGCGGAGTTCGTCTTATCCGGCGGCGGCCTGTTGTGGTGCTGCATCTATATACATCGTGAATGTGAGCATCAGGGTTGCAGGGGCTGTTCAGGGTACTATCCTCAGGCATGTGGCTCAGAAAACACATGACAGTTGCTATGGTGAAAGCGTCTGCAATCAGCCTACACTGCAAGAGAATGGTCAGGCACTGACCGGCCAGGGTAGTCGTAATCCTCATCGTCCTCAAACAGGAGCGTCGTGGGGTCCAGATTGGCAATCAGGTTTGACGCCCACCCGCTGAAAGCGCTGCAGTGACGGCAGCATTCCCCACAATCAGATGTGATCGATCATCAGCATTCATGACGTCACAGTGATGTCCATGGACCTTCACCTGACGTAATTTCGCCACGGTATGCATGCCATGGGGACAGAGGGATGCCTGCCAGACAGCAAAGACGCCGGTCACCTGGCATAGTTCACCGCGGTGCGCATGTTTTCCTCCAGTGTGCTGCTGACCGCATTGATTGTTTCTGTCCAGGAGTCATCAGCTGCATTGCTGCCCATGCCCCTTGGTGGCCCGTCTGAGATTGAATGCGACTGCGTGGCCACAACGGATAGCACGTCAGCTCATAATGCAGATTCAATCAGCAGTGCGTCAACAGTCGAGCGTCACAACAACTATCATCGGCGCCTACTGACCCCTTATGTGAACATGCACGCGTGCATCACCTGCATGGACCGCGCGAGGAGGGCGTCTCTGCGTATCTGCGCCTCCCGCTCATCGGGCTGATACCTGGAGGAAGTCTGCATGCGGAGCGCAGCAGTACAATACGTCAGTACCCTGGGGAGCAGCAGCATAACGAAACCCGAGCCCATATCGATATGAGGCGCTGAGTGCCACTCTATGCTGCTTCTGGAGCGGACGTCAGGCGGCCACACCAGCGAAAGAGCAGCCCAAAGTAGTTCCAGCGGCTCTCGATCACGACAGCCTCACCTGCGAGCTGCTGGCCCCGTGGCTGCCCTGGCGGGCCACCACAGCCTCAAGCGCCTGCTCTGACGGACCTAAGCGCCAGTCGTTCTCTTTGAGGGTGTCGCATATTGTGTCACGCGACAACGTCGGAAACCGATCCAACAAGATGTCCACGAGCTCGTTGCGGTCCAGACCCCCTTGATGCATGATGCCGCTGCCTTGCGCCTGAGTGCCTCCTGTGCACCTCCGCTGCCACCAGATCGGGGAACAGGGGCAGCTGGAGGCAGAATGTGGCAAAGGCAATGGCACTGTGAGCAATCCTGGGTGCAAGACTCAAACAAGATGCTGCGCGTTACACCGCACTATCAGCTGGATCACAAGGAGGTACACGCCGTTCGATCAGCACCGCTGCAAGTTGTACGTCTGTCGGCACGCTGCACGACAACGCAATCATGAACAGCAGGGGTCAAAATGGGCTGGCACCCCTGAAATGTTTCGACGGGTCTTGACCAGAGCGCATTCACATTCTTGCAGCTGCGTCAAGCGGCAGATGATGCCGTTGCCGCTGTGGACTTGACTATAAGAGGTGCGCCTCACGATCGTGGTCAAGAGCACGGAGGACTGCGTGGACTGCGCACACCCACCTGACACATAGGCAGCCACCAGTCAGCCAAGATGGCCTATGTGACTCTATCGAGCCTCGTGGCTTCCATATCTGTCCTTCCTGCGACTCTCGCGGTGTACAGCTACAAGAGGCATCACCCGATCGTGACCTACGTCTTCGCACATGCGGCTGTGGCGGGGCTCGCCGTTGCCATTGCAGCGTCGCCACAGCTGGCGCCGCACACAACCGGCCTGCTCGGCAAGGTCATACAAGACAGACTTCTGTGTTCATAGTCTAAGTATCATGTCATCATCCAATCCCAACACCTCAATCCAATGTCGACGCCCCCATATCGTATCCGCTCAGCGGTCGGACGGGCACATCTCATGGTGGGGCCTGACGCTGTGGTGGCCGTACCACGTGGCGCTGCGGTCCAAGCTGGCGGTGCAACGGCGGCTGAGCACCGAGCCGGCATGGAACAAGGTTGCTGATGGCTGGTGCGCATCTTGCACACTGGATTGGAACATTTGCTCTGCACGCATGTGTGTGTCGCCACATCTTTGCAGAGATGCCGCATCCCTCTGTTGAATCTCACTGGCGTCTCTGCAAGTCTGTTGTCAGGTACTTGGGATCCTGGCCTGCACGGTCAGCTGGCCCGCAGCAGCCGCTTCCGGCAGACACAGGGGCCATCCTGGACTTGACCTGCGAGCTGCCGCTGCGACCCAGCTACAGGTGCTGATGCCCCTGCGGTGATATATCCTTTGGCATGCCCGAACATGCACGAAGCATGCGACCTGCCGAGTGTCCATCGTCACAATGCCGGATTCATGCATACAGGCATATCCCATACAACAATGTGGCACGCTGCTGGGATACGCAGGGTGCGTCTGAACCGTCAATTGGCATTTCTGGTGGCATGGGTGTTGGATGTCGGTGGGCGTGTCAAGTGCAATAAGGGACTGTCCTGGGTGTTCACATGACGATCGTGCTATGTGCACTGCAGCTCCATCGGTGCAACAGGTAGAGGAGGGAGTGCAGTGGGCCTTGAAGCAGAAGCGCGCCGGCAAGCCGGTCTACATCCACTGCGCGCACGGTGAGCAGTCTTCACATCTGACTGATGCGTCCTCACTTCTGCTGGCGTCCTGTTTGGCAGTCATCCCTGTATGCGCATCCTCTCAACCACGCTCACCAAGAGGAGAAACCCAATCAGCGATGCATACCATACGCCGTGCAGGTCATGGCCGCTCCAATGTGATGCTGTGTGCGGCCCTGGTGGCGGAGGGCACGGCCTCCAACTTCACAGAGGCGCACAGCATTGTGCGGCGGGCGCGGCCAAAGGCAAAGCTCAATGCCCGGCAGCACCAGGCGCTGGTCGATTGGTCTGCATGGCGAGAGTCGCGCGGCAAGGAGATGTGATTGGCAACAGCAGCTGCAGCAGGAGCGTGCAGTCGCCGACTCCTGAATATTCTGATGTGTCATCGTTGACGACGGCAATAACACAGAAGTGCAGAAGTGCATTGGACTGGAAGGGACCCCGACGCCGGCCACCGGTTGGGCTGATCCCATCAAGTTTCGTGACGAATCAACATTGCTCGGGTCTCTAACAGGGTAACAGCAAAGGACATGTTTCATCTGAACAAGAGTCATGGCTGTTCAACGGAAGAATCTTACCGCAGATGGGCGAATCTGATTGGCAAGCTCACCCGCCTACAGCCCCACACCATACAGATCTACCAGCGAAGCTACTGGCCCCCAGATACAGGTCACATACCGACTTAATGCAATTCCTGCTCAGGGGAATTCACTCGTACCTGCTGGTACAAGTCCTTTCTGCTGCCTTCGTACCACCTGCCGACCACGTCATCAGGTTTCCCAGCAACACTCTCCTCTTTCCAAGGAAAGTAAAGCCCCACCTGCAACAATGAGCGATCACAGAGTCTCGCGCTGCAATACTGCCTCCTGCATCAGCTCGCGCGTCGCTCTCTTCCTCATCTTGGCGGTCACCATGGCAACATCCGCAGCAGCGAAGCAGACCATCACCCCTGTGCCACAGGTGGTGCAGGCTGCAGTCTCTGAGGTGAGTGGTGTCTGGTCGCAGCACCCTCCCTGATGCTATCTGACATCAGGATCTGACGATGGTCTTGTTCAGCGCCAGTTGCACCGAGTGCACACAAGTGCAGGGGCCCTCCAGTGCTTTTGAAGTCTATATCATCTTGAATTGCCGTTGCCGTGTTCAGCTCTATACGCAGATCCTTTGTTACAAGAATCTTCCTGCACCCGCAGGTGCTGGTCATGTTTCAGAGCCGTGACGTCAAGCAGCAGAGCACCATCATCAGGTGTATGATGCTGTTTTTGTAATACAGGTTCTAGCTACTCTGCTTGTGACTGATGTGTTCTACAAGCTGCAGTACACAGCTCTTATGTACTCTTCTGACCTGTGTCGTTTGCTCGACTCCGCTGCAGGGAACGCTATGACCCCAAGGCCATCTTCATGGGTGCGCATCTGCAGGCCTCAGATAGCAGAGATGGCACAGCTCTGCTGCTGCGTTATGGCACCCAGGTTTTTCCTTAGAATTGTAAGCTTGTGTCGCAACTGCTTCCCATGTGAGACCATTTCTACTGCAGACCCGCTCATGAAGGTCCGGGGTCACAAGGACATTGCGCTGGAGTTCTACGGCCTGATCAAGGCGTTCTCGGACGTCAAGCTTGATCAGAAGAGCCTCACCGTGACAGAGGGCAGCAAGGAGGGCGTGTACGAGGTGAGCTGTGGGTGCCACAGCTGCCGCTGAGCCGTCTCATGGCCGACACCCCGCATGATGTGCAGGTCTTGCTGTGTATGGCTGCGCTCGTCCAAACGCTACTGCACCTGCACTGCAGGCGCAGATCGAGAACACGCAGCACTATGTCGCGGAGCGGAGCAGCTGGCTCAGCAAGAAGCTGATGCCCGAGAAGGTGGACATTGAGGTGCGTGGTGGCCTTCGATCCGCGATCATACTGCCATCGTCTGCACGATGTGATGCTTTGCTGTACCCAATGCCAACAAGCTGTTCAGCACGGTGCATCAAGTCTGATGCTGGCCGCCGACTGCCGGCACCTGTTGTGCAGGCGACCACAAAGCTGGAGGTGCAGAAGGACAGCGGCAAGGTCCTCAGCCACATTGAGACCTGGCACAACAAGCCGGTGAGTGTGGCGCAGCATTTGCGACCATTCGCAAATGAGTATGGTTTCGACAGCTGTCAAGCATGCCTGATCGTTCTGAAATTATGACGTCTGTGAATGCAGACATTCATCCCTGGCTTCGTCAAGCCATTCATTGGCAGCTCGAGCGCCACGGTCTTCAAAATTTTGGGGTGGGGTAAGGACATCGATGCCAAGGAGGCCTCCACCGCCACGCAGTGAGAGGGTTTAAGCGAGATATCGCAATGCTCGGAGACTTGTGTGCCGCAGGAAAGGGCTCCACAAATGAAGCGGATGTAGACCGGCCATCATTGTCCAGTTACTGGTCAGGGGCTACTATTCTCGTTCCATTGTTTTGGGCTGAATTGACAGCGCAAGATGGGGTGTGCGCATCAGGCCAACCAGTGAACACCATAGATCCCTAATCAGCCTGAGTGAGGCTGGGGGTATGCATCTCTCTCTCTCTCCATAGACAAATTGTTTGGATTCCCATTCGTGAGCTTTCATGCAGGTCTGATTCGGTCTTCGTTGTTGGACGGTTGGTGGCTTCAACTTGTTTTGTAACTTCACTTCGTATGCTACCTGCGAAAGTAGTCCTTCAGAGCTGCAGTGAGCCATATGCCTGCTGTATCGCCCGTACAGTGACAATGCCTGGATCCCAGCCGCTGGCCTTGGCCATCAATGCATGCAGCTGTTCCTGGTCCAGCTCGGGATCCCGCTCAGCGTACACACTGTTGGCCTGCTGTGCCGGTTGCGGCGGTGGAGCCGACCTGCATAGAGACCAGGGTCACTGGGTACATGGCCTTACAATCGGGGTTGAGGACGTTGGGAGGCTTTGGATTATGGAAAGACAAGTTGAGAAATGGGCTGCTGCTGGCGACACACATGACTGATCTGATGACGCACCGCACATCCGCCAGTCCAGGCTGTGCCGCAGCATACTGCAGCGCGCTGTGCCCCTCAGCGTGCTGCGTCTCCGCTGCGGCTGCGGCAGCAGTCAGGGAGCTGGTCGCCTCGCCATCGCCGTCTCGAGCGGTGGCAGCCGCCTCTGCCTGCCGAGCCGCTTCTGCCTGCGGGAGCAGCAACAAGGAGTGTGTCATGTGTTGCCGCTGCATGCGGCACTGGAGAGCGGTTGTGTGCGATGTCAGCGGACATTGTCACCTGCTTCGCAGCGACAGCGACGATGCTTTCTGCGTTCTCGCGCTCGTAGCGGGCCAGCCGCTCTGTGGTGGCGGCGACGTCGATGCCCTCGATGAGGTTGAAGGCGATGTCCTCCCGCGCCTCTAGGTAGTTGTCCCACTCCGATTTGGCGGCGAAGTCCTCCTCCCGTTTGTTGAATCTGCATTCGAAACACGTCTGAACATCTAGAAGGGTATGCGATCGGGCTGGCGTCGTGTTGGCGCTCGTTGAACAATCATACTGCCAGATTCGAAGGGATTGGGTGGCGCACATGCCATCCACTTTCCGTCGAATCCTTCGCTCACGTTCGAGCAGCGACTCAGCACCCATGCCGACAGTAATATTGCATTGCTGAGCTGCCAGACAAATTGTCACTGCGATGCGAAGTGCAAATGCATGCTGACATGCGACGCATGCGCAGGTGGTCACATTATGACTGGTGGTGTGGCGCCATTATGTAAAGTGGAGGGCTTCACCAAACTAACGATGAGCTGCAATTCGTCTCACACGCTCAAATCACCGCTCAATAAAAGCTCACTGATCTGAATATTGCGTCAACCGCATCACCTCACAGAACTGACGAATTCGGTTCCGGTCTGCTCTCCAAGAATCACTCGTGCTTCCTGCTTATTCTCCAGGCCCCAGCGCAACCGGGCACGCTGCCCGGTCAGTCGTGCGTGAGGGTGCTCACTTTCACTACGCCTGAGCTGTTTGCGGCCAGCAGGGTGTTCGTGCGGGGCTTCCAGCACACTGCGCTAATGAATTGGGTGGCGTCCGGGTTGGCAGGCGCGGACGTGCCGCCCGCACACACCGGGTTCGCCGAGAAATCCTGAGTCGCGATGGGCCGCGACATGGATTTATAGTACACGTGGATCTGCAGCAAAGGACCAGCGAAGGATTCAGTAGATGATTTGCTGCAGTCGTGCCAGTGTCGCCACCACCATGCTCATTGGTGGCAGTGTACAGAAGCTTCGAGCAGGGGCGCCATCATCTGCTCAAACAAGGTGCAGTTGCATCAAAGGGAGTTGTCATTATGGGCGATATTCTACTTGCCTCATTCTGCTCGCTTCCGCAGGCGATGAACTCGCCGTCTGCTGACAGCCCCACGAAGTTCTTCTCGTTCAGGTGGCCACGGTAGGTGCGCGTCGACGCCTGTGCAGACAGCAGTGGCATCTTTGCAGGGGGATCTGCAAGGTCAACAGATGTGCAGTCGCACGGTGTCACACAGTCTGGTCCGCTGATCAATCTGTCTGCAGATCGACCACATGAGTCGGGTGATTCCAAGCAAACACAAACATCTGGGTAGATGCACCTGGGATTTCAGGTCCCAGAGCCGCAGTGTGCTGTCGGTGGAGGCAGACACCACCTCGCCGGTGTCCATCCACCGCACATATGCCACCGCCTTGTCGTGTCCTGGTGCATGACAGAGCGTCCTCGGCATGATGGAAAGTTCAATTTCACCTTTCGGCATGACAGTGACGGAGGGGGTTTGCAGTGCAGGTGTTGACAGGCGGTTGCCTGGATGCAGGATGCTCAGCACGATACTTTGCACTCTGCCAATGCGGTCTACGATCAAGCAAGTTGAGCAGATGTTGAGCAGATACATGCAGCTGCGCACCAGCGAGGACGTGCAGGGCGCTGTCCGAGCGCCGCAGGTCGTACACATGCACGCAGTGGTCCGCTGACCCGATGGCAATCTGCAGCATGCAGACGGAGACCGGACATGAGGCATGCTGTCAATGCTGCGGAAAATTGATACGTGCAGTTTCACGGTTTCAGGATACCCAAAACTGAATAGCTCGGATTGCGAGCTGTGAATTCTGCAGCGAGATGAGGTTTACCAACGAAATGGGCTCTGACAAGAGGGGCACCTGGTGGGGCGAGCCGGGGTTGTACTTCACGCAGCACACGTTGGCCTTCATGTCGATAGCTGCCAGGCTGTCCTGCTCCTTTGTGGACCAGATCTGCAGGAATTTTTCTGCCAGCCTCAGTGATCGGGCTGTTCTGCAGCATACGTGCAGGGTGTACACTCACACAGAGACGACAGGACATGCGAAGACGCAGGGTCTCTGCATATTTCAATTGCCGGTTCTACGACAGATATGACGCATCTGATTTGAGTCACAGTGCATGCCAGAGGAGGGAGAGTTGGGCACCTTCACCCAGCCGTCATCAGAGCCGGAGATGAAGTGCATGGGGCCCGAGTGGCAGAAGTCCACCGTCCAGATGCGCTTGTCGTGCGCCTCATAGTCTGCCACCTGCTGCCCTGTGCTCACATCCCATAGCGCCACCACGCCTGCATGATTATGCATTCACGTGTCACAACATGATGAATTTGCTGCAATTGAATCGGGCACAGACGTCATGGCATTCTGTACCAATCTACACGCGCACCAACAGCAGGCTCACAGCCGCTGTGACTTTCACAGGTGCAGAAGCTCAGTCGTGCGCACCCTCATAGTCGGAAGAGATGAGGTGGGGCCGCAAGTACTTGTTCCAGGACAGGCAGCTCAACTTTGACCGCGTGGACAGCTCCGCATGCGGCCTGTGCTGTGTCTCCAGGGGGTTGCGCATCACCTGTACAATAGAGCTGGGTGACAAGGAATCGAACAAACAAGGCGGCATGCATCACTCTCACCAGTGCAGAAACACTGTTATCGACTGTCCGTAACGATGTGGCCTGCAAAAGCACACGTGGTCAGGGTGCCCACCGTGGCGAAGTCGAAGATGCATATGCGCTTGGAGACGCCGGCGGTGGCAAACAGCGTGGCGTCCCGGTCGAATTCGATGCTGGACAGGATGGCTGCTGACTGCCGGGCGCTGGCACACGGCACCTGCGCCACCACCTGCATCCAGATAATCATTCACGTCAGCGACTGTGCAGCGTGTCAGCCAGCAACAGGCACACACAGATGAGGCCAGCAGCGATGCATGGTAAAGCCCTTGGCAGCCAGTATAGTCTACAAGAGTCAAGCTCGATTGTCATATCCAGCTCAGGAGCACAGATATAGTGTGGGATGTGGGGTACTGGGAGGTCTGGCACGCACCTTGAGGCTGCCAAAGTGGGTGAAGACGGACAGCATGCGGGAGAACTCCGCGAGGCCCTCCGGCTCCGCGCCCGACGTCACCATCGGGATGCCCTCCGCCCGCTGCCGCTTGGCCGCCGGCTCCTCCGCTGCCGCAGTGCAGTTGCCAGCCTGCTGCAACGAAGGATATCACATTCAGCATGCAGTACAAGATCATTGAATGGCAAGCCAACATATTTCACCGCAGAGCGCTGCTGTGGTTCAGGCAGGCATTCTTCGGGGCCAGGTAACATCAGCTAGCATTGAGAGGGCTCTGTGTTATGCGATGCGCCCTGGACTGAGTGCATTCTTGCACATCGCGCCATATGGTAACAGCAGGCAGTCCTTGTTGTTACACTTCCATACGATTGTGCTGGCCTACCTGTGAGGGTTGGCGGTCAAGCTCCAGTGCCGCCTGCTGCGACCGCAGCGCCAGGTAGCACTGCTGCAGGTCCTTCAACTGCGCCGCGACGCGCTTCCGCCGCTTTTCCCTCGCATCCTCCGCTGGATCCGGCAGCGCCGCCGCAGCACCTGGCAGCCCTGGGGCGCCCACCGCTGTCGCAGTCATACGAGCGGGCCGCACCGCTTGCACAGCGGCACCAGCGCTGACGGCTGCCGCAGCCAGCGACTCCATTGCTGATGTGCTGGGGATCGGGGCGCTGCTGGGGGGCTGCGAGACCAAGACGGATGATGTCACAGGGTGGGTGCCGCCGCCTGCTGAGCTGGCGTGCGCTCCGGCTGGGGCTGTCCCGCCACCGCTTCGCTGGCCACCGCTGGCATGGCCGCTGCTGGGGTGACTGGCGGGCTGGCTGGCCAACGACGACAAGCTGGCGCCGCTGTGGTGACCGCTGTGCTGCCCACTATGGTGCCCACTGTGCTGGCCGCTATGCTGGCCGCTGTGGCTGCCGCCAGACCGCAGCTCTGGCGAGTGCCCCAGCGGCTGGTCCTGCAAGTCCGGCGAGGCGAGCAGGCCATCGCCGCCATCCGCCTCAGATGCCAGGGCGTGTCCCTGCAGCAAGGTATGTAGACAGCCGAGTCACAAGCATCCTCTGTGCACTGCCAGCGTCAGGAGCGACCTTCTTGTCAGATGGGGGGCTGGCTGCCATGAATAAGCTGCCGTGGAATGGACGTCAACAGCTGGCTCACAGGCAGCACTTTGTCACCTCATGGCCCAGCTGCGGGGTCCCGGGCCGCTCGTGCTGCTCGTTCCCCTGACCTGGCAGCGGCGGCACCGTGGCGTGGACCGGGTGCATGGGCTGCTCGCCGGGCGGCTGGGGCTGCGGCTGCGGCATGGCTGCCGGCAAAGCCCACCCAGGCTGGCTGCTGGGAGCTGCAGCGCAAATTGCATGACATGTCGGCATCACATACAAACAACAGATTGTTGGCGGTGCAGACCGATGAACATGAGAATAGTGCAGTGCCTAGTTGGGCAATTGTTGGCGCCGCAACGGGGGACGGCTGTTGGTGCCTTGGTATGGCCAATGCTGAAACTGTACCTGGCAGGCTCGTCACAAAGTCCAGCTGGCCAGATGCCTCACGCAGGCGGGACTGCAGAAGTGCAGCCGGATGAGGCAGCGGCGACAATCCACCGGCCAGATCATCGGCCTCCTCCGGCACCTGCCGGAACATTGAGGACTGCTGACTGCCTTTTGTGTCCAAACGTCAGTTCTTGAATATGTCATACACAGCCTTGCGTCAGGATGTCAACTCCTGATTTCATCAGTGGCAAGCTCACCACATCAGACCGCTGCTTGACGAGCTGAATGTCATTTTCCAGCATGCGCAGCTGCTGGTTGAGCTCCTCGAGTTTCTGCCGCTTCGCCTCCCTGTCAGCATGTATGCCATTTAGCCTCAGTAGCTTCAAAACTACACAGTCAGCTCACAGCTGTAACAGGCAGTCTTGCTCAGTGCGCTACTTTCAGCAATGCACACGAAATGCTCGAGGCGAAACTGACCTGGAGAAGTTCAGGAAGTGCAGCAGCAGCTGCAGGTTGTCTCGCGCGCTGCGCTGCTGCAGGGCCTGTTTGCGAGCGTGCAGCGCCGACAGCAGGCCCTCCAGGTCCGCATCACTGAGCCCGCCAGCCCCGCCGCCCGCCGCGCCAAAGGCGTCGACCTCCGCCGCCGCATCCGCATCCCGCAGCAGCTGGTGGATGCGCTCCGCAACAGACGCCCGCTGCCGCCTGTCAGCGGCCTTGACCCGCGCCGCCAGCCGCTGCAGCAGGAAGTTGGGGTACACCAGGTCGAAGGTGAGGTACGCGGCGCAGGAGGGGCAGTTCTTGCGGTGCGCCAGGTGCTGCGAGACGCAGGGGTAGCAGAAGCTGTGGCCGCACGCCGTGACGAATGGGTCCCGCAGCAGCGAGCGGCACACGGGGCACGTCAGGTCCTCCTGCGCCAGCTGCACGTCGGGATGGGAAGCATTGGCGGCGTGCTGGCCGGCCGGCTGCCCTTGTGCAGTATCCACGCCCTGCACGCCATTCATGGCGCATGCGCGAGCTGAGTGCTGCACGACCACGCTGCAATCATCAGCCCCGCGACGGCGCCCGTCTCAGGGTCATCACACGAGGTTTCATAGCTGATCTGACCGCCCAGTGCCCAGCCACACTCAATGTCTAGCGAGCAACCCGAGTGTCGACCATGTGAATGCACAAATCTCCTTCTTGTGCCTGAGGCTGCCGGTGGAAGCGACAGCTGGCAGTGTGCAAGCAGCCTGTATGCGTTATCTGAGCGTAAATGTGTTCACGATCTGTTGCTGGTGTGCTGCAAATGTGGATCTGCATTTGGCCCCTGGTCGTGCGACCACGACATCCGATTTGTCTTCTGTTTGGAGCGCCAGCCACACAGCGGCAGCACACGGCAATTGACACATTGCATCAGGTAGTAGCACATTGTAAACATCGCTCAGCAACGCGTGCGGCAGCAGCAGACGCTGCGCCACTGCGTGAAGAACCTGTCGTGTCGACGGGGTGCTGTCCAGCTTGGCGGTGTCCCACCTTTGCGCACCTGCCTGTGGCCTTCCGCACTTGCAACAGTGTCAAAAGAGTTACAGAATCATATTGCTGATACACCTTTTGCACATCGACGCAATCTGGGCATTGCTCCAGCGGTGTGCCGGCTGCGGTCAGCCCATCTGCGCGCGGCACACATCATACCGACCGCCCGAGCGCATTGCTTGCTTTGAGCAGCGCGAGAACAGCAGCAGAGCAAGCTGCGGTCCGGGCTCAGACAGAGAGTTGCATCTCCAGCAGACCTGCGGCCGGCACCGGCACCTGGCGGGCACCTGACTGCCGTGCCGTGTGAGGTGGCAGCATGGCAGGCTTCTTATCGGCGGAGGCGCGGGCCGCCAGGAAGGAGAAAAAGAGGCTCAAACATGAGGCGGCAATCAACAAGGCTGCCGGCACCCAGCCGCCGAAGTTCCTGTCATGGCGCTTCATCTCAGCGCTCTTCTACCTCTGTGAGTGATTGAACCGTGAACCTGCGGATAGGTAGTTGCATCGTGGAAGGACTGCTGTGTGTGAGTCAACCTGCCTTCATCTGTGAGTGTGTGAAGAGCCTTTGGAAGTTTGATTCTCTGTTGCAGGGTACACGCCGCTCCTCAATCTGGGGTACAAGCGCACCATCCAGATGGAGGATGAGTTTGGGCTGCCGTACCACCTGGAGACCGGCAACACGTACCCATCCTTTGCCAAGGGCCTGCGCAAGCGCATGGACAACATGAAGCAGACAGAAAAGGTGAGTTTGCTCCCCTCCACACAAAGTTCCTGATCAGAATCTGCCATGCTCTGCACCTCACCCTTTAGGACAGGGAAGCTGTTCATTGATGGGCTGCAGCCGATGAGCTGAGTGTCCCCATGTCTGCAGGGCCGCCTGAAGTTTGAGCGCACAGAAGCGGGCAAAATCGCGCCACACCTTTGGGCATCGCTGTTCACTCAGCACGGGCCATGGCTGTTTGCCTCCATCTCGCTGCAGGCCATCTACAACGCCTTCAACTTCAGGTGTGGAATGATGGCATGCAAGCTCCAGTGCATCTGCAGGATGCACTCGGCACCACACGTGCTCTGCTGCTGCAGCTGGTGGTTGAAGCTCTCAAGCTGACATGGTGTTGTTGGGCTGTGTGCAGCGGGCCCGTCATCTTGAACAAGATCGTCACATTCCTTCAGAATTCTGACATCTACAACACAGCACAGACAGTCACACTGGTGCGCTTAGCGCTGCATCTCCTAAGCTAGGGCAGATTCAAAGTCATGACTGTAGCTGCAATGTCGTGCGCCTTGATAGTTGGAAGTTTATAACGATTACCTTTCAGCAATCTCATGCAACCATGAACATCACACAGCTTCGAGACTCACAGTCGCTCTGTTTGTTGCAGCCCGCGGGCGTGGCAGTCCCTAGCAAGCCAAATGTTGGGCAAGCCTACATGTTTGCGGCGCTCATGTTTGTGTTCCCGCTGGTGGGTGCCATCGCCTTGGTGCACAGCAATCGGCTGGCGATCCAGATCCAGATCAAGCTGCGGGCCGAGCTGACGTCGGCCGTGTATCGGAAGGCCCTGCGTCTGAGCGCCAGGTACCTTTCGTTTCACAACCTGATGGTCCACATGCACGAATGCGGCTTCCTTTGCATCACGATCATGCTGCAACATCCATGCTACAATTCAGGCACTTACCCGTTGGCCGATTTGCATAACCAGGGCTAAGCAGCAGACAGAGACAGGGCGCATCGTGAACCTGATGTCAGCAGATGTCAACAATGTGATGGTGCGTTTTTATGCCAGTGAAGCAGCTTGCATGTCGAAGCTGATGCACGCTTCTGTGATTCTATTGCTGTGTTGCTTTATCATTGCAATGTATGCTACACAAACGACTGACGCTATCTCATTTGCGTGCAGCAATTCTTCTACCCGATGTTTTCACAGGCAAGCCAGGCTGTGTTGCACCTTAAGCATTGATGGCTTATGCGGTTGTACATGCAGTATCTGTAGTTTGGTATGTAGACTTAAAGTGGAATTGAGTGTGTGCTGCAGCTGATTGTGGCGCCGTGCATCCTCATTGCTGCGCTGGTCCTGCTCTGGTTCCAAATTAGGTGTGTGCTGATTGGAGCTGATTGGTATCTTTGCTGCTGTGGAGCTGGCCAGCTTGAACGCATGTTCATCGACCAGTCTATGTGCTGTCGAACCCAGTGGCAACTGACTGCGGTGCTGTCTGGCAACAGATGGGCCACGTTCATTGGGCTGGCGATGCTGATGCTGAGTTCGCCAGCGACAGGGCTGTTTGTGAAGCGGCTAACGGGGCTGCGGCGGCGCATGCTGCTGGAGACCGACTCGCGGGTCAAGCTCATGAACCAGCTGCTGGTGGGCATCCGCGTGCTCAAGCTGTACGCATGGGAGGCTGCCCAGGAAGCCGCGGTGAGTCTGTGGTGATGAGTTTGTGATTGCTGCTTGTGCCGCTGCCTGCATCCTTAACAGAAGCTGTCTCAGCACAGATGCAACACTGCATCAATGAGTTTGTGATTGTTGCTAGTGCCAGTGCCTGCAGCCGCAGCAGATGCTGTCTCGGCATTGGCGCAACACTGCATCAACTGAATGACACTGGTCATGTCGTTGGTGCAAGTTGGTGATGGTTGCTGCCTGTACACAGGTTATGGAGGCGCGCAGGCGTGAGCTCGGACGGCTGCGCCAGGCCATTCCTGCCCGAGTCGGCATGCAGGTGCTTCATTGGCTCCCAGGCTGTTTGCCCCAGCCGCGTCAACGCTGAGGCCCTGCTGGCATCGGCAAACCCTTTTGAGCGCTGCTGATAATCAATTGGGCATCTTGTCGGCTCGCAGGTTCTGCTGTTTGCGACGCCAACCCTGGCCGCAGTGTTCAGCTTTGCGGCCTACGGTTCGGCGTCGCCCAACAACTTCACGCCCAACCACATCTTCTCGGCCATTGCCTACTTCTCCATCATGCGCTTCCCGCTGGTGCGCAAGTCCAAGATCATGGACCAGCATTCCGAATCGTCGATTGGGTCTTGAACGCTGTCTTTGCACCATGCCACGGCTGCAGAAACGTATCATGTCTTGCTGCAGGTGTTTCTGCCCTTTGCGCTGGTGCAACTGGGCAACGCCATGGTGTCCATGCGGCGGCTGAACCAGTACCTCGTCATGGAGGAGCGCTCTGAGGAGGTTAGCAGCCCATGGCTCAAGGATCGGACAATCAAACTATCTGTGTCAGCGCTGCATGCAAATCACGCCAAGCGAAGTGCACATCTACGACCTCGGATTACCTCCGAACTCATTCAGCCGCTGCTGGATGCGACGAATTGTTGAGGGTGTAGAGTGTGTGGCTGCAGGTTGAGCGGCTTGAGGGGCCGTCTGCTCACATTGACGACGGTGACTTCTTCTGGGCGGAGCCTCCCAAGCCCAAGGTGCAACTCCTTGCTGGCAGCACCTCGATCATGCTGCTGTGCGATGCTGCACACCCTGTGTCTGCTACATCGTGTGAACCTGAAGCATTCCTAATCTTGCAGCATGGCAGAACCATAGATGTGGATGTCTGGCCTCACGTCTTCAGGAGGACCCCAAGGTGGCGAAGAAGAAGCGGCGGGCATGGCGGCGGAAGCGCGGCCTCAAGGGCAGTGAGGGCAATGAGCCTGAGGCCCTTCCGCTTGCAGTCGTTGCTGACAAGGTGATTGCAACCTCAACCTGACATCGAACTTTCCACCCTCAGCTGAAGCCGTGAGCTGTCGCATGCAACAGGACAGTTGCGCTGGGTATGCGGGCTACTGGTGGCGCTGCCGTCATTGCAAACAATCAAGATATTCATCCCGAGCATAGTATGTTGTGCACACATCCGTGTTCATCCTATACGGGTTCCAAACTGTCGCCTCAGCCGACATCTGCCCCCACTGTCACTTTAGGCGGCGGCAGAGGAATCGGCGGCAGCCATCCAGAAGGTGGAGCTGCCGCAGCAGCGCAGCAGCTCCGACATGGACACCGCCATGGAGGAGGAGGCGGCCGCGAGGGCGGCTGCGAAGCTGGCGGGCAGCAGCGACAGCGAGAGCGACCGCCCGGTGCCGGGCCTGCAGGCCGAGGCGCTGCGCAACATCCTGAGCACGAAAGCCGAGGAGCAGGTCGGTTGATGTGCAGCATCGCCTGCTGCCAGATGTGTGCTGCACCCGCATGCCCGGACATATCTGTGTACTGCAGCTGATGTGACGGACACATCTGTGATCATATCTGCAAGCCTGTGCACAGACCTCACGGAGCGCCAGACCCTTGAGTCAGAGTGCCTGCTGGGATGCCCGTCCCACCTGTCAACCTCTCTTTCTGGCATGCATACAAACCCTAGTGAACCCTTCCACCGTGATGAAGAATACCGTTTGGCGTTGCAGACGCTGGCGGAGGCCGCAGAGAAGGAGGCGAAGCAGGGTGCTGCCTCCTGGTGGTTGCATGATGTGAATGTGGCGGTGCGACCCGGGCAGCTGGTCGCGGTCGTCGGCCGTGTCGGCTCCGGCAAGTCCAGCCTCGTGGCGGCACTGCTGGGCGAGGTGAGGCATGGCTGACTGACAGTTGCAGTCTGCCCTGTGGCATGTGTGTGTCGTGCCTGTTGAGGACAGAGCACTACAAAGGGGTCTCCGAGGCAGATGCCTCCACCATATTGTTGAACATGGTGGTGTCATGGCTGTGCACTGGCTCGCACATCGCCCTTGTTGCACGTTTGTCGAGCATCCTTGTGCTCTTGCACAACAGATGGAGCGGGCAAAGGGACGGGTGGCATTGGGTGGCCGCATGGCGTATGTCGCGCAGCAGGCGTGGATTCTGAACGACACGCTGCGCAACAACGTGCTGTTCGGGCAGCCCTTCGACCAGGCCCGCTGGGACACGGTCATCAAGGTGAACAGCATCACCTTTATATATGCAAAACGAGCAATCTGGACCAGCATCATGTCACCTGAGGGCTGCTCTAGTGCTGCTGCATTTTCAGGTTCCAAGCCAAGGCTTTGGTTCAGCCTTTCCTAAGCAAGCGTCATTCGAACTCGTACATTCCCATCTGCTCATTTCCTGGATCTACATTGTGCAGGCGTGCAGCCTGGAGGCTGACCTGGCAGTGCTGCCAGGCGGTGAGGAAACCGAGATTGGCGAGAAGGGTATCAACCTGTCTGGCGGTCAGAAGCAGCGCATCAGCATGGCCAGGGCAGCCTATGCAGGTACGCGAATGCTTGACGACAGCTTACATCATGGGCAAAGCTGCTGCAGACTGCTCTCGCCAACTGCGGCACATCGTGACTACGTTCATTCGACTTCTGCTGCAGACTCGGACTTCGTCATCATGGACGACCCGCTCTCCGCCGTGGACGTGCACGTGGGCCGCCACATGTTTACGTCTTGCATCAAGGGTGCTCCTGCTGCGCCGAAGCTTGCCTTGCCGTTGACAGTCTACATGTTCTGCCGAGATCTTCGAGTCCAGGTTGCAACACCATGTTATTTAAAGCTGTCAAGGTGATGATACAACTTGTGGAGGGTGGTCCTGTGACCTTGTGCACGTTTTTGCTGATGTGTAGGTGTGCTCAAGGACCGGACGCGGTTGTTGGTGACCAACCAGCTGCAGTTCCTGCCGCAGTGTGACCATGTCATCTTCATGTACAAGGTACTACATCATGTGTCTGCTGTTGAGGTCCAACCTCCATGCTGATGCAACTTATAGCCTGGCCTCCTGTGGTTGGTCTACTGCTGTGCTCAGAACACGCCCTGTATGATCATTGAGTATGACTCGCCGGCCATGGAGTGCTGACCAACCTCTGCACGCTGTTTTTGCAGGGACGTGTCGCAGCCCAGGGGACGTACGAGGAGGTGCAGCACCACCCTGCAGTGGCCGAGCTGCTGGCCGAGTTCAACAGCACAGGCGACGCTGGAAACACGCGCCGGCCGGAGTCGACGTCCTCCGGCGCAGATGCAGACGACGATGCCTCCGACCCGCCAGAGGTGCATTGTCATTTTTTTGCCCACTGCTCGAAGGCTGTGAGCACAGCAAGGACATATTTGCATGTTGCTGGAAACCTGCATTGTAGATCTGAGATGGTGCAGTATTTACTGGTGTGTCATCAAACACCAGAATGGCAGACCTGGCATTTCCTGAGTCCTCTCACACCTGCTTCGTGCAGCCCGACCTGGATGAGCTGCGGATAGAGGAGCGGGTGACGGAGGAGTTCATGGGTGCAGCTCCCCGCGCCGCCGCCCTGTCTGGCCCCGGTCTGCGGCGCCGCCCCACCTTCCGGGTATGCCACCTGAACGCGGGGTCTGCAAGTGGCGGACTGTCCACCACGGAGAGCACGCTCGACTGCTGTTGCTGCATGTGCATGACAGGCACCAAACAGGAGCACCCTCTGATCCAAAAAGGTTGCACATGTAAGTTCGACATTCCATCAGTCAACAGTGCCTCGAAGTTTCCGCCTTTGCATTTTGGACAGGTGGATCATGCGGACCCGGCGTCCAACAGCGGTGACCTGGACAGTGTGTTACGCCCCTCCATTGATGGCAGCGAAAAGGGACAGCTCAGCCAGCGGCACCTGGGCGGCATGCTATCGATGCCCACCTTCAAGGCGCAGCGGCGACACGCCTCTGGGGAGCTCGGCAGCGAGGTGAGAGCTTGGCTCCTGCCGTGGGTGGGTCACATGGGAACTGGATGTGGCTTATCTTGTTTACAGGATGGCCAATCCGTTTGGTGACTGCTGCCATGTCGCAATCATCACCCTCCCAACAGGTATGCAGTGTGTTCAGCAGCATTCATGTGTTTGTAAATGGTGCAGGATGGCAGCGTGTTCAGCAGCCAGCGGTCGCTGGGGCCAGGCGGCAGCCGGCGCTCGCTCGCGGCCGCCAGGGACCCGGCAGCCAGCCGGCGCTCGCTCGGCGCCGCCTCAGCGTCACAGCATGATGAGGTGCCGTCCTCTGGATGTGTACCTCTTGGTATATGATGCTGCCCTTGATGCATGTCGAACAGCAAGGCTGCGATTGCGGCATCTCTAATGTCGCCTACTTCTGACCCTTGATTTGTGTTGGACAGCAAGGCTACGGTTGCGGCATCCCTTCTGTCGCCTACTGACCCGAATCTTTGTCGAACTGCAAGGCTGCGATTGCGGCATCTCCTATGTCGCCGACTTCTGACAGGTGCTGACACATGTTGATGAATCCACATGCAGGAGCAGGGCGTGGCATCAGACAAGGGCAAGGGTGAGCTCATCATCAAGGAGGACCAGGAGATCGGCCAGATTGGCTACAAGGTCTACTGGTGCGTCGCCTTGCCATGCTGCTGTACTGATTGTCACATCGATGCCTGTAGCGCATGCGCCTGCCACCTGCACTTGACGCAGGATCTGGAACATCGCTTGGCGCACACTACAGGGGTTGCTTTCGTTTCTGAGCGTCTTCGACACATGTCCAGGTACTACCTGAAGGCATATGGGCTGGTGTCGTGCGCAGCACTGGTGATCTTCTGGTCCAGCGAGCAGAGCCTGCGCATCCTCACCAACTGGTGGCTGTCACAGTGGTGAGCTGGCATGATTCAAGGATTGTCACTAAGAAAAGGACGCATCATGAACATGGCTGTGCGGAGTTCCCATTTCTGCGACACCTTAGCCATGAACTCATCACCCAAGACCCTCTTTGTGCAGGACTGCGGAGGAGGCGAAGAACCAAGTGGCTCGGGAACTCAGTGAGTCCTGTCATGAGACCTGCTCTCGTGACTCCATAACGTTCTGTTCTCTGCCATCAGATCTGCACGACTGTGAATCGTAGCGTGCAGCAGTTCTCAGAGCATTGAGCTGACTGCAGACCTGCCAGAGTCGAACGACCGTGCGCGCTACATCGGCGGCTACTTTGGCTTCACAATCGCATTCGTGCTCATGACGACGGGCCGCTCCTGCCTGAACCTGTACTCGGCATGGGGTGCCAGCCGAAAGGTGTGGCTTTTGTCTCTGATTGAGGCCTCTCAGCTGTGAGTGTACACCCGTACTATCGGTCGAGCTTTCCAAGAATGCACCCTCTCTGCATCAGCGGTGACTGTGCCGTGGTTGCATGGCAGGTATGTCCAGCATCTTTGATTACCTCTGGCTGCAGGTGCACCGTCAGTCGCTGCACAAGCTGGTGGGCACGCATGTGCTGTTCTTTGACACCACTCCCATTGGCCGCATCCTCAACCGATTCAGCAAGGTAAGACCACGCATGTGCCTTGGTTGCCCTCGCTGCATATGTTTGTGATGGCCCTCACAATGCCGCTCTTGCAGCACGCTTTCTGCCATTGCAGCATGCTTCATCTGGGCTGTAATGCCATCATGAGTTCTAGCAGGCATCATAGGGGCAGAGGTTTATCTCAGTTGTTTGTGGAGAGTGTCTTAGGGTTTGCATTCTGCATCTGCAGGACACCGATGACATGGATTACCTGCTGCCCCAGTCGGTCACGGAGCTGGGCAACTGCCTGTTCCAGCTGCTGGCCACACTGGTGCGACTCTAGTTGCTACGAGCACAACAACAGGGCAATGACTGTTGCTGCATCGATGCCGATGTGCAGTTCTGGTGGTTGTATGGATGTGTGGCTGATGCCAGGGGTTGTTGTGCCGCCACAGATCTTCATCAGCATCATCCAGCCGTACTTCCTGGCGGGCATGGTGCCGCTCATGGGCGTCTACTTCATCATCCAGGTGGGTCCACAAGATGCGAAACATGCTGAGCATTGGCCCATCCGTACTTTCGGCTTGGTCAATCTGTGTCATGCCACCTGGGCTGCACACTGGCATTGCTAGGCATAAGTTGATCAAAATGCTGATGGTCCCCTCGCTGGCTGCTTGCAGAAATTCTACCGTGCGTCTTACATCGAGATGCAGCGCATCGATGCGACCACGCGGTCGCCCATCTATGCGCACTTCTCGGAGACGCTGACCGGCGTCGAGACGCTGCGCGCATACGGCTTCGAGGAGCGCTTTGCGCTGGCCAACGAGAAGAAGATCGATTACAACCACAAGTGCGACACCATCTTGGCTGTCCCAGTACTCTTTCATGCTGTGGCACCATCGCAGTGTCTGTGCATTAGACTGCGTGGTGTTTTTGCCGCCTGCATGCCGAGCACCCTGCGCATCGCACCTGCACAACTGGTGCAAGCCGTGCCGCACCGCAGCCTGCGTCCAATGTGCTGCGGCAGTCGTGGGCTGTCGGCTGCAGTTGTTTGCCGCTCTGGCTCAATGTCAACATGTTTCACTTGCATTTGCAGGGCATACTTCTCGCTGCGGATGGCGGACCAGTGGCTGAGCTGGCGGCTGGACTGCATCGCTGCGTGCCTCATCCTCATCGTCGCCATGCTGGCCATCGCTCAGCGCGACCACCTGTCTGCCTCCCTCACTGCCCTGTCCCTGACAGAGGTGAGACTCAAGGGTGGCTCGCCTTGCTCACCAGCGACATATTATTGGCAAATATGCCATTCCCACTGCACCACCACCTTTCATCTGATAGCATTTAATCTTGCGTGTCACCCTCGTACTTCACCATGATATCTTTGCTTTGATCGCAGGTGCTGGACGTGACGGGCTTCCTCAAGTATGCGGTGCAGTCAGCAGCCATGTTCGAGACGCGCTTCAACAGCGTGGAGCGCATCATGGCGTACAGGGAGCTGCCGCAGGAGGCGCCCGCCACCATTGAGGCCACCAAGTGAGATGACTCAGATTCGAGGTTGCCATGACAGTTTCCGGCAGCTCACCTGACATGGAGTGGCTCCAGCTCCTCATGTGCAACACCTTGATTTGCCCCACTGGGCTGCCTCACCATTGAGGTGGTGTCCCTCACCGCCTGCAATGTCATACCTGTGTCCAGCTATGTGCACATGTCAGCGTGTGCGTCCTGAGCGGTCCTCGTCTTCCTGTGCAGGCCCGAGGACAACTGGCCGACAGAGGGTGCGCTGTCATACCGGGGCGTGTGGATGCGCTATCGGCCGGAACTGCCCGCAGTGCTGAAGGTGAGGCTGCCAGCCTGCGAGGGCAAACTGCACTTTTGCACTGCCATTCGTACACACAGAAAATTTGCGGACGCAGCAGCATGCCTGAAGTAGATCGATGCAAGAATGCCTCAACAACAGCTGCGCATAACAGGGCAGTCAGTCCCCGGCTTGTTGGCTCATTCATGCTTGCGCGCTGTGCAGGGCGTCACCTTCGACATCGCGGCGGGGGAAAAGGTGGGCATCTGCGGCCGCACTGGCAGCGGCAAATCGTCGCTCATCGTGTCCCTCTTCCGCATTGTGGAGCCCTACCGGGTGTGCTTGTTGGCCCGTGCGATCTCTGCACCATGCTCTATGCTCCTATGTTTGCTGAGCTGTCATGGGGAGCGCCATCACCACATTGTGCATCCCGATGATGGGCCAGGGCCATTGCATAGTGATGTCATCCATGCTGCAAGACGAGCCCCTCGGACTTGTTTTGGGGCGCACTGCAGTCCCAGCTCACGAGGTATATAATGTTTTCTCATGCTGCAGGGCTCCATCCTGATGGACGGCGTGGACCTGTTGACGCTGGGGCTGCAGGAGGTGCGTGGCCGCATCGCCGCCATCCCCCAGGTGCGCCCTTCGCTGCCCTTCTTGGGCACGATGCTGCAGTGCCATTCAAACCTTTGAGAGACCTTCTTGAGCATGACTCTGCAGTATGAGACTTTGACGCGTCCAATGCCACTCACTGGTTGACATGCTTATTCCCTGCCAGCGTCTGCTGGGCGCTGGTTTCCATGCCATAATCAGGCAGGTGCCTGACGTGCAAAGTTTGCCCCAACTACAGGACCCGGTGCTGTTCTCGGGCACGGTGCGCAGCAATCTGGACCCCTTCAGCAAGCACACAGATGCGCAGCTGTGGGAGGCCCTGGGCCATGTCAACCTGAAGGTGAGACCTTGTTTCTTTCCAACCTACCATTTATTTGCCGCTGAACTGTTCTGCTCATGCACATCGTGCGCCTCTGCACCAAACCGAGGATCTGGTCGTTTACTGCGTCAGCAACGATGTACATGACAGATTGCAAAGGAGGTGCAAAAGGCTAGTGGGGTGGGCCAAGCAGCTCTTAAGATTTCAAGAAGTTTATAACACATCAGCAATAGTGCAACGAAGCATGTACGAAGCATGTATGGATGGTGCAGGACATGGTGAAGGACACGGACAACGGGTTGGAAGCGCGTGTGGCGGAGGGCGGCGACAATTGGTCCTTGGGCCAGCGGCAGCTGCTGTGCGTGGCGCGCGCCCTGCTGCGGCGGCCCCGCGTGTTGGTCGCCGACGAGGCCACCGCCTCGGTGCGTGTCCCTTAAACCCTTTTCAAGACACATCACACCAGTCTCTGTGCTGACCCGAGTCGCCTCCATGTCGACAGAGCATCGGTATGGAGCATTGCATATCAGGGAGTGTTGCATATCAGATGTACAGGTGCATTGCACATCAATTGCAACGATTGACAAAGAAGCCTCAAGTTGACCCAGCAGGCTGACTTTGGCTTGGGTGCATGTGGTCCGCAGGTCGATGGTCAGACTGACGCACTGATTCAACGCACGATCCGCCAGAATTTCCAGGACTGCACCTGCCTCACCATCGCGCACAGGTGTGTGTCTACTTCAGATGCGGTCTTGAGCCATGTTTGTGTCCTCATTTCGTCATGTGTGCCTTTTTATATAGTGTGACTTCATCAGCAATTTCACGTATACACCTGTAGGATCAACACCATTCTGGACAGCAACAAGGTGCTGGTCATGGACGATGGCAACGTGGCAGAGTATGCGCCACCGGCAGAGCTCATGTCCAGCCCAGAGTCTGAATTCCGCAGCATGGTGGTTGAGGCTGGCCTCGGTGCGGCATTTGGTGCGGAGGAACGGACAGCAGACCCTTAAAGCAGCAGCAGGAAGCATGTAGAACAAGAACCAGCAGCCAGGAAGCTGTTCTCTGCACGAGAGACTGGACCGGCCAGAAGCTGGGATCAGCATACGTAGAGGGCATGTTGCCTGCGCCTACTTTGCACGGAGAAGTGTCACAAGTGAACGAGTGTGTGCGAGAGAAGAAACGCACAAAAGGTTGTTTGTCAGCATGACGTGCTGGCTCCATAGACTGCACAATTGCCTCAATGTTTGCCAGTTGCCTAAATTTGATGAAGTCTTCTCTGAAATATTGTGTTGTCACCTGGTTGGGGGTCAAGAATTGGAACCGTTCAATATCAATATCCCAGTACTTCTGCATCCTGGCCAATGCCCAGCCACCCTTCAAAGTGCTCCATAGCTATGCTGCATGTGGTGACACCCAAATCCGTCCTCAGAAACAAGACACCAGCGGGAGAGCATGAGAAACCAGGAAAGAATGTCAGTATCTGGCCGAAAACACACAGTCGGTTGCTTTATCGACAACAGCAGAGCTGCTGCAGCTGTCAATTTTGGAGCTTACAGATGAGCAGGCGAACCACAAGGGTTTAAACCTGTCCCCCTCTTCCATTCATGAACTGATTTTCCGCGTAGTCAACCTGCTGCCCAAGCTGCACCTGCTGCCCAAGCTGCGCCTGCTGCTGTAGCTGCAACTGGTACTGCTGCTGCTGTGCCACGGCCGCATGCTGCTGCGCTGCGGCTGCGGCTGCCTGCTGCTGCTGCATGCGGAGCGCCAGCAGCTGCTGCTGCCTGTGCAGCTCCTGGTTCTGCGCAGTGAACAGTGCATTGACATCAGCATGTAGAAATTTTGCAGCAATGTGGTCTCCAGCCTTTTTGCAACAGCCCACAGTCGACGTTACAAATGCCATTCCGAAGCCATGTGAGTTGATGACGGGGAAGAGTGTGATCTTGTGACCACACCTGTGCCTGCTGGTGCGCGAGCGCTGCAGACTCGGGGGTCAGCTGCCGCCGGAACAGCAGGATATGCGGCTCCGGCTTGTGTATGTGGTAGTGGATCCAGCCTGCGAGGCAATGTTGGTCGCCTGACAGCCGTGCCACGCACTGTTGGGTAAATCGGATGCGCGTACGAAGAGTTTGTAGCCCACTCACAGTCAAAGCATCGAAAGCATGCTGTATCAACGTCATATTGCATTCTGGTTGCGCCCACGGCATACGAGTTGCTATGTGCTTGAATTGCGCACCCCGTGACTGCTGGACTCCCAGCCCCCGCCACTCCTGCTCAGACAGCAGACGCCCCGGCGGCAGGTGTGCGGCGATGTTGGGGGGCAGCACCACGTGCCGGTACTCGTACTGACTGCAAGCACAAACTATCCGCGGTCGCGCATGACGCAAGCATGCTGTCTGGCATCATGCAATGCCGCAGCGCACACTCAAGCATGCCTAAGGACAGGTGCAACAGGAGCCGGCAAGCATCGCATTCCAACAACGATAGGACATTCACGAGTCCAAAGGCCTCACTCGTCGTAGTACTTGTCGCTGCAGGGCATGATGCGAGACGAGAGTCAGCCATGATCAAAACATGCATACGTCACATTCCGGCATGCTGAATGCAGCCCGACAGGCCAAACACCTCACCTATATTGAATCTCTCTCGCCATTCAAATGTCTGCAAAATCAGTGGCGGCGATCACGGTAATCTCAACGACGCCTTCTGCAAGTTCAACGAATCGACGCCTGCAGTGAGTGATCTCGACCGCGATCGTGTGCACTGCTGCCCCACAGCAATTCCCAACGTAACAGTAGCTGACGGCTTATGATTCGCGATGGAAATGCGCAACTACCGATGCGCGGTCGCACCCCTCAGCTTCTCAAGCTGACTAGGTGCAGTCAGTGCGCATAGGTCCCACTCAGTCGAACCCAGGAAGCTCGCATTTGCAGAGTACGCACGCATCAGCCATTCTCAAACAAGGTCGAGGCCATTCTGTGTATATAGAGTGGGGCTTGTCCACGTTGGCAGGGCGGCACAGACCTTGTGTGCGAGCAACCTTGACACAGGGTCTCCTGAAAGCGTTGTTCGCGGCGACCTGGGAGCCGGGAGCCTCAGCAGGAGGCCTCCTTGGTTTATTCACATCGTAAGCGCTTGTTCCACCTGGCCTGATGGCATGCGCACAGAGGCTGCCATGCATCTCAAGTCTTTCCTGCACCAACATTTTGGGCATCCGCTTGGCAAGCGTTGTAGACATGTCACAGCATATCTGTAGCATCCGGCTGACGATGTAGCCATGCACCTGTACTCTGTGTGTGGGTGCAGGTCGAACACTAGCGCATCACGCGGCAGCCCTTGCCGCAATGCCCTCAGCCAGCAGCATGGCGACCATCAGCTGGCTGGGCGGGCATCAAGTGCACATCGCGTCTCGATTAAGGTGCGCAGCTGCCTGTCTGATGCACATCCCAGCTTAGCTGGTGACAACATCCCGTCGCATGAGCGTGCAATGCCCTGGTGGGTCCCATGTGGCACAAGCAATGATGGCAGCATCGGAATTTGTGCAGGGGCGGCATGATGATTAAGGTGAAGACGCTGACGGGCAAGGAGATCGAGATTGACATCGAGCCCAGCGACACCATCGAGCGCATCAAGGAGCGGGTGGAGGAGAAGGAGGGCATCCCGCCCATCCAGCAGAGGTACGAAACCCTGTACCAGCCGCGATTCTGCTGCTGTTATTAGTTCGCGCCCATCCAGCAGAGGTGCAGCCGCATGGCTGCTGCTGTAACGGGATTCCGCCCTCCCAACAGAGGCACAGCCGCATGTCTGCTGCTGCAAGCAGATTCCAGCAGACGTACAGCCGCATGGCTGCTGCCGCACTCAGAAAATTATATTGTGTTTGTTTTGCGTAATATGAATATCTATGGCACCCAGCGACTCTGAAGAGCACATGAAGGCACGGCGGCGGAGCATCGAGAACATTGCTCAGTCACTGGTGGTAGACGGCACTGGAGTCTGTTGACACCTGACAAAACGATGTACTCCAACCCGTCACTGTTGCATGTGTATCATGCCATCGGGCGCATGCATGGCCTGGCAGCGTGGGTCAGCAAGTGGGCTGCAGTGCATTACGGCCTCGGTGCACATGCATCCAACAAGCTGCGATGGCGCCTGAAGCAGAATATGACTCTGCGGGCGCTGTGCAGGCTGATCTTCGCCGGCAAGCAGATGAACGACGACAAGCTGGCGAAGGACTACAACATCGAGGGCGGCTCAGTGCTTCACCTGGTGCGCATGGAACGAAGCAGCTCATCGCGTGTGGCAGATGCATGACCGATGCTGCATCGACTGGCGCAGGGTGCTCCTGCCTCCCGTGGTCAAACTTGTGCCAACCTGTGTCGCATTTGGATCGTATGCAGCTTGCAAACATCATATGCATCGATGCGAAATTTGGCCTATGCCACAGGTGCTGGCACTGCGAGGGGGCGACCGGTCATGATGCGGTGGTAGAGCGGGATAGTTAGGCAGCTGCGTCACCATTCCTTACATCGAACAAATGTAAACAAGCTGGCGCAACAATATCATGAGTACACAACTTCTAGTTGCTCGTGCAACAAAGAAGTGAGTGCGTCAATGCGCATTTCGTCAGGCCCGCCAACACCAACCGAAATGCCCTGCCACTTGAGACCGTGGCGATCGTGACACACAGTAACAGCTGTGCGCTAGCTGCTCGTGACATTGGCACCCAGCAGCAGCTGTATCTCCCGCTCCTGCTGTTTCAGGATGATGGAGGGCCCGTGCACCCGCATAAGCAGGTTGACCCGCCTGCATGCTGGGGCACTTTGACTGCCCAGAAGTGCGTCTAGATTGGTCTCGAATGCAGGCAAGGGTAGTGTACAAGCTGGCACACAAGCAATGACATCAGATGCAGCGCAGCGCACACTCACAGGAGCATGGTCTTCAGGTGGTCCACGTCCCTCAGAATGCACCATGCATCGGTCATCTGTGGCATGAACATACTACCTGATCACAGACAGCTTGCACTGCCATCATGAACTGACTTGGCGACATACCTCAGTCGCACACGGCGCCAATGATCTGTGACTGACATACTTATAAAACGTTGGCAGACGCGCACCCATCTAGTCTTGCAGCGGACACGGGAGCCCTCAGTAAACACCATGCAGGACCAGAAAAAGTTCTCGATTGCCGCCTTGTCACCCGTCGCTGCCACCATGTATGCGTCCTGTGGGTGTCAGAGCAGCTACTGAGGTTCAGCTCATGCCACTGACCAGACTCAAAGGCAATGTGACCGCACACTTGGCACAGCTCTGCTGCTCTCTTACAATCACCTGGTCCAGATCGATGATGAAGCAGTCCTTGACCTGCAGGCAGCCATCATGGCAGTCACCAGCAACCGCTTCGCTCCCAAATTGTCAATGCATGTGTGGCGGCGTCTGTGCATTTCCAGTGCCGCCGTTCACATGCATCGGTACACAGCTTGGCAAGCTCCACCTTGGCACGGTCTCCCTTGCGGGCGGCAGCCAAGTATTTGGCGTCCGGGCACGACTTGGCGGCCTTGTCCACCACATCTGACAGCTGAGCATATGCGTAGTGCAAGATCACCGCGTCCTCACTGACGTCCGTCTGCCACTGCCCTTCCGGGTTGCTTGCTGTCTGCCACCTGCAGCTCATACAAACACCAGGTCGTGCACTCCACCGGGAATGCATGCACCAGCAAGGGTGTTGACATCAGATCTTCGCTGGCAAAGCAGGCTGCTGCATGTTGAACTTGCTGCGCTTCATCCACAAGAGGCTCACCTTGCAGATGGCCGGCCACGCCAGTAGTGCGGCCCCAGCTGCCGCACTCCAGGCTCCACTCTGACTGCGCTCTTGCCCTGCATGTAGCACACGGCGGCTGTGTCAAGATGTCATCAGCCACATTTATGCAGACGGATCCCCAGGAATTAGCTTGGGACCTATGTGTCAGGCACATGAGCTGGTGCATGGCCTCACATTGGCGTACAGCAGCAGGTAGCTGCGGTTGTTGCCCAGCCGGAAGTTGAAGCGGTGCTTGTATGCCTCTGGTGTGGCATGGTGCTGCACGTCACTTCCAGATCGTCACAACCATCTGGGAATTTGCATCATATTCATCACCTTCAAATTTGCGTCAATTAAAGAAGCTAGGGTGGGCACATTGCGGGAAGGACCAACAAAACCTCCATGTCGACCCTTCATGCAAGCAGAGTACTCACCTGGTGCGTGCGGAACAGAGTGACCTGCTCCAGCCGGTTTGTGATGTCGCCTGCCTCGGCCTGGCCCTCCACATTCAGGAATCTGACCGATGACACATGGTCTGGCTGCTGCTTCAACACTGCGCAGCCAAGTGCAGTCGAGTCAGTCCCAGCAGTGCCGGATCAAGTCATGCACTCGGGTGAGATGCCGTGCAGGCGAGTTGATCGCCATGCTAGCATGGCGCCATCAAGCACATGGCAGGTCCGAGATAGTCTCCTGCCTGCGGCTAGGCTGAAGGCGCCTATGGTCGGGTACACGATCTCGTCGGGGTCGATGTGAATCAGCCAGTCCTGCTGCTGCTGCCTCGCTAGCCTCAGGCCACGCTCCATGCCAAAACCTACAGTCTCGATGGTCGGCAGGCATCACGACGTCGTTAACGAGCATCGTGAAGAAGCGATGTCGACATCAGGTGCGTGGAGCAGCAACCGGATGTGAGCAATTTCCATGCCGCACCTTGCTTGACCATAAGCTTGAAGTTGCCGGGCTTGCCGCCCCATTGCCAGTGCCGCTGCTCCCACCTCGCAAACTCCTGCGCGTCGGCTTCCGATGCAAAGGGCGGCGCTGCAAACTGCAGCGTCACATGGCGGATGCGAGACAAAGCGTCCACCGCTGCGCTGTCTGTGCCGTCATACAAAATCTGCAAACACCCACTTTCAAGCACTCACTTGCGCACAGCTCGGAATTGGACCCTCACGTGACCCTCACACAGAAGATTTTGTTTGTGCATGAGACGAACATAATGGTCATGGTATTGCCGCAAGCTTTGCTAGTGATGATGTGAGGCCCACACGAAATCTTATATTGGAATGGGAATGAGTTCTTTACGCACGTAGAAGCTGGTGACGCCGAGCTCGGTCATGACTTGCAGCCACGGCAGGACGCTGCGCCGCACGCCTGCCAGACTGCCGCCCCAGGTTGTGACCACTGCCAGTCGTGTCAGATTTGCCGCCCGCACCTGTACACATCGTGCGTCTGCCGCTGATCCAAGATACTAAACAACTGATCTAACGGTCCTCAGTCCATGTAGCACATGTGCCTATTTCTTTCTGGTGATTGCCAGTCTAGTGTGTTGACACAACTGCATGATCACCACAATCTGAAGTGGCTCACCGTGTCTGCCAAATTGTTCAGAAACATGATGCGCGCTGAAATGGAGTGCAGGTCCTTCAGGTCATCTGACGGCGCGATGCCCAGGTCGGCTGCAGTCGTGCGGTGCTGCGCTGCCCTGACCACAACCTCCCGTGTTTCTGGGTTCCCAAACAATTGTGCCTCATATCTGGTCAGCTCCTGCATAGCAGGCATCAGTGTGTAGGGCTGAAAGATTCTACTTGCATGACAATGTGGACCCAGCGGCAGTCATATTCAGCTTGGTGAGGGAGATAGGGCATGCACATGTCGTACAGCATCACCGCAAAAACATCCCAGACAGCTGGAATGTTTGGTGGCGCGGCGAGCTTTGTGGCATTTGCCGGCGCCGGTGTGGCTGCCTGCCCGATCCTGGGCCGCTTCTGCTGTCGGTGGCGCGGCCGCTCCCTGGTCTGTGTGGGCGTGTTGTACAGCTTGGCGTCTGCTTGCTCCCCGGCAACAGACCGCTGCCCACCAGCCTGCTCATGTTGTGCGCATGGAATCCATTCGGTCATGAATTGGACTCCAGCAACTCTCTGCTGACTTGGCACACCTGTGCAGGGCCACCAACCTGCAGTGTCGCTTCAGGCGCCGGGTGCTGACTGAAGGTTCCACGCAGTACTTGTCGCGCTGCCAGGCCTCCTGCCATTACGCATGCCGCCCAGCATGCCAGAAAGCGGCATGCTCTGCGAGCTGGCAGGTGCCGCATCATGGCATTGCTTGCTGCCGTCAGTGCGGTGTCGAAAGGGGCGCATGCACCGCAGCAGATGCCGATGCCACAGCCACTATCAGGCGCAGTTTCAACAGCATGACATCAGGAGTTGAGCCTCAGGCAATCAGGCTCTCAAAACGAATAGCTGATGGGTATCAGGCTGACTGTTGCAAGCGCGTGTCCGGGATGAGCTGCCTCGATTGCATCGGTGCAACAGCCACAAAGCGCACTGAGACTCTTGCTGCACCTGACGATTGGATCGGTAAATCGCTGCAGTGGCAAGTGTTGGGGGCACAGACGAACGACACGTTGACCATCTAGCAATTGCCGCCAGATAAACCGTGGAGCCAGTTGTGCAGCTTCCACTTCAAGTGCTTCCATCGAGCCTGCTCAGCTCAGCTCTGCCAGCCCGACATTTGCGCCATTCCGACACCGCCCACATTGACCAACATGCCGCCAAAGTCTGCGTGGGCCACCCAGGTGGACGATGAGGAGGAGTCCGGCAAGCAGAGCCTGGCGCCCCTGCCGGCGGCCTTCGCATCAGAGCCCGAGGCCGCCTTCCCCTCGCTCGGCGATGCCGCCAGGGTCGTGGAAACCAAGGCGGATCGCAAGAAGAAGCAGCAGAAGATGACGCTGGCGGATTTTAACAGGTGAGGGCGGATGGCATTTCCTGTGTCATCCGACCATAGCCGCCTCGCGTCTGCTGGGCTGGGCGGATGCTGGCGATCGCGTTGCACGGTGTAGTAAAGCCGATGGAGCTTCTATTGACAGAGCGCGTACGCCAGCAATGACCAGACCGCCGGGATTCCCGTTGAGTGGCCAGGTGTGTCGGATGCCAGCAGGAGCATTTGCTGCCTCTTTGTCAGCAGCTGCTGCGGCACATGTACTTCACAGGAAGAGGGCGGCTGTTGAAAGACTCGTGCACAGACTCTTGCATGCGTGCGGAATCACTATGCACGGTTTTACTGGATGCACTATGCGCGAAGGCGCCTAGACATGCGGGCGGCTTTCAGACATGACAGCATGCTGCGGGTCCAGTAGGACCTGTTTGCTCATCTTGTCCATGCTGCAGCCCTGGGCGCCAGCGTCTCCATCTTGAACGGCGGGTTCGTGTGGTCAAGGGCCATGCCGGTGCGGGGAGTGCCAGCGGGATTGTCATTCCATCCAATGTACTGTTCGCCGATGTTCAACCCTCCATCGAGCTGTGGTTGCTGCTGTGCTGCAACCACCAGACTTTGAAGCCAGCATCGCTTCTCAGTGGCGGGAGCAGGTTTAGCCCCATGCAAGCCACACAAAAGTTGTGGAATTAGATCCTGAAAATTCACGGCTTTCAATCGCATTTGGGCCAACCTCCACTGCTGTCTTGCAGCCTGGGGTCCAAGGCCGCCGCTGCATCCAGCGGCAAGTACACAGTGGGCGGCGCACGGGCGAGGGCAACGCAGAAGGAGCAGGACGACATCCTGGCGCGGCTGCCGCGGGGGCCGCGTGGCGACCGCCCCCCTGACGAGGGCCCCGGCCTCGGCGGCGGCTTTCAGGGCTACGGCGGCGACCGAGGTGGGCACCCTGCCCCAGCTCACCTCGCGCCGCAACGGGGAGGCAGCTCCCCAGCAAGCCAGACCATCTGTGCATCACCAGAAGCTAAATCTCCAGGAGCTGGCAGTCCCAAGGGACCTCCCTGCATGCAAGCCTGACACTGATGTGCTGGCATCGGGCGGGTCCTCTTCCGTATGTGCGCCTGACATCACTGTGCGGCTGCTGCACAGGCGGCAGCAGGTTCGGGGACAGGGAAGGGGAGCGGGAAGGCCGCAGCGAGCGCCGTGGCGGCTGGGGCGACCGCGACCGCTCTGAGGCAGGCAGCGCCGCCTCTGACGACGGACCCTCCCGAGCAGACATGGCAGACGACTGGTGCATGCAGCCGTTTTCACCTCGAAAAGCAATCCAAAACAGTGCATCAAGCTTCTGGTGTGTTGTGCTTCTGGTCTGCTGTGCAAGCTTCTGGTGTGTTGTTAGGGCTGCATTGTGGCCAGCTTTCGGGCTGCAACAGTGTCTGGAGCTGGTGTTGTAATTCTCTGCAGGGGCGCCTCGCGCAAGTTCACGCCCACCTCAGACGCCGACCGGCGCTCAGGCGGCGGGTTTGGTGACCGCGACCGCGACCGTGATCGCGGCGGCTTTGGCGACCGCGACCGCCGCGGCGGCTTTGGCGACAGGGGCGCGGACAGGTGCGCCTTCTTTGTGTGCTCAGAATCCACTCTACAATGGTGCGCACATTGCTGTACAAGAGTTATATCAGTCACCATGGCCAGCCAACTCTAACTGCAATGCCGCTGGTGAGAAACCCACACAGTTTGATCTTCTGAGCCAATGCGTGACCGATGGCAGGGACCAGGATGTGGACGCGGGTCCCTCGCGGGCAGATACCAGCGATGATTGGGGGAAAAATCGGGCGCCGCTGCCCGCGGAGCCCCCCCGTGGCAGTGCCTTTGGCGAGCGCCGCTCGGGCGGCGGCTTCGCCGACCGAGATGGCTTCAGCAGCAGGTACTCATACTTGGTTGCAGCGGTTGCTGGACATCAGGGCGTCGTGTGTTCGTCTGTATCTGCACATTCTCTGCAGTCTGTAGAGTGAAGCATGCTGACAGCTCTGATGCAGTGTCAGCACCGGTGGCTACTGCCAAGCATCTCACACCTGTGCTCCCCTGGAACCCAGAGAAGCATGAGACGCCTTTGTCTGCCGCAGGCGCGAGAGCGACCTGTTTTCAGGCAGCACCCGTGCGGACGAGGCGGGCACCTGGGGCCGCAGCAGCGGCGGCGGCAGCAGCAGTGGCGGCGGCGGAGACAGCTGGGGTGCCCCCCGCCGCACTGACAGCGATGCCCCGCCTTCCGGCGACCGCCCGCGCCTGAAGCTGGCGCCGCGCACCAAGCCGGCCCCGGTCATTAAGGTCGGCATGATGGCCAAAATCATCTAGCTGCTGCAAGTTGGCATGATGCTGCAGCAAATTGCAGCCCATGCGCAGCTTGCTTTTCATCTGCATCCTGACTGCGTGCCAGGGCGAGAGAGGAGTCATCCGGCCAGGCAATGCACGACGGCACTCTTGCGACAGTGATTTGCTTGATTGCAGTGACTCGCCGTGTACCCTGTTGCTGCGTATTCCCGCTGCAGGTGGAAACGCCGCCGCCGCCGGAGGAGCTGAGCAAGTCTGCAGCGGAGCCGGCAGTGGACTACTTCCTGCAGCCTCAATGCCCTTTCTACTGATACGCCGTGTCGACATGGCGTCCATTCGTGTGCCACAGGTGGAGTCGCCGCCGCCGGAGCAGCAGCCCAAGGCGACAGAGCCGGCGGCGGACGAGCCGCCAAAGCCGCGCGCCCCGCGGCCCAGCCCCTTTGGCGCGGCGCGCCCCCGGGAGCAGGTCCTTGCGGAAAAGGCCACGAGCGCCACCACTTCGTCCGCCGCTTCTGTCGCCGGCTCAGCCACGTGCGCGCCCGACTTGCATTGCTGCAGTCGTACATGTGCCCAACTTGGCCTCGGGCTTGACGCACTTATCGAGGTCGAAAGTCGAGTGCAGGCTGCTCGGACAGCACATGCTTGCACTGATGCCCAGCTCACGGCGCATCTGCACCTTTAGCATCTGCTCGAGTGTCCTGTTGCTGCAGCACAGCTCAAAACACTCGTGCTGCATTCATTCTTGTTGCAGGGACGAGAAGCCGCAGGCAGCTGCCGCCGGCAGCGGTGACGGCGCAGCGGCGCCAGAGGCAGCAGAGCAGCCGCTGGAGCCGCGGCCCACGCCCGTGGCAGAGGTGCCGCCCGCCGACAAACCCGTCGAGCAGACACTGCAGGTATGTCGAGTGCAGCTGTGTTGAGTCTGCAAGCCCGTCGAGCAGACGCTGCAAGTGTGCAGCTGTGTTGAGTCTGCAAGCTCATCAAGCAGACGCTGCAGGTGTGTCGAGTGCAGCTGCGGTGAGCCTGCAAGCCCGTTGAGCAGACGCTGCAGGTGTGCAGCCGTGTCGTGTGCAGCTGTGGTGGGGTCTGCAGAGCGCAGTGGCGGTGATATGCAGTACGTGCAGGGTGTGACCTCAGTCAGCAGGATGAGCCGCTCGTGTCAGTGAATACTGTGACACACGCGGGGCTGAAAAATTGGCATCATGTCTATGTAGGAGGCTGAGGAGCAGCTGGCTAAGCTGTCCACGGCTGAAGCGAATTGAAGCGCCCATTGCTTGCTGTCAGAGTCTGAGCAGAGACCAACGTTTGGCGACAAGGGCAGCAGTGTCGAGGCAACAGCAGCCGCAGCTCAGCGAACAGACGGGTTCGCGAGCTGGTACAGGCTAGATGGTCGAGGACACACATGGTGCTGCCAGCAAATGCGGATGAGATGTCTTGTGCCGGTCTTTGATTGTTTCTTTCCCAGATGGCTCGTCGACGAGCCAATGCTTGGTCTTGGTCCGCATCAGTTTTGCAGTCAAGATGGTGCAAGTTCACTCACACATTTATTGCGAGGCTTCACTTGGCTATGATGATGTTGCACTAGATAAATCATCCATAGACCGTCCATGACTTATTCCCTGCACCTGTCCAACTGCAAGAGGGTACAGGGTCGGAGGGGTTCATGGGGGAGGGTCAGCGACCCCCTCTATGCCGCTGTAAGCACCCCATAGGGAGAACGCCAGCGGCAGAAAGGGGCAGGGGGGTTGTGCCTGACCCTGGCTCCCATTGCCGCCCCTCATGTAACCCTCTCAGCTTTAGAGAACCTGTTATTGGGCTGAGACCGAGTGGTATCCGGTGCCAATCGAATCACACATGATAGGCATGGCTGATCACACGAAACATATGCAGCTGTGCATGGCGGCAAGCCTGTATTTTTGCGGCGGCAGCACTTGATGTGGCGGCGGTCATACAATGGGCTGGGGCACATGGTGGGTCAGGGGGCAGGGTTGGCTGCCCCGCTACCCTCTGGCAGAAGAGGCTTCTGTACTCAGGGAGTTCTGATGTGTGACAGGGGGGAGGGTCCCCAATCCCCCCTCTAGTTGGACAGGCACTGGAAACAAGTCACGGACATTCTGCTAGATGATCTTTTCCTCCTGCCCAAAATAATAACAACAATGCAACAGCACACTGACGGCATACACAATTGTGATGCAAACAAAATCAGCTGCAGATAGGCAATCCATGCAGCGTGATGTCCAGATGCAATCGATGCTGCACTGCTGCACAAATACATGATCTGAGTTTGCGAGCCCTACCTCGACAATGCATGCCTCGATCAGCCACATGTGCCGCATCCGGATGATAGCGGATCCAATCCAACATCAGTTGGCTGACTGCAACCTCGGAGGCAGCAGAAGTCCAGCCAATTACAACTGGCTCGATAGCCAGGATGGGTCGCACTCCTGCTGGCTGGCCCCTGGTGCGGCAGCCCCCGACGGCCACCGTGCGCTGCTGCTGCCGTTGCCGCCATTGCAGTCTTTACCATTGGCCGACGGCATCGACACGCCGCCGCCGCTGCCATTCACATGCGCTCGGTCACTGCCGTTGCCGCTGCCATTGGCCCGCTGCACCCACAAGGGGGCATCGTTGCTGTCGCTGCCGCCAAAGCCGCTGACGCCGCCGCAGGGACTCTCCCGCAGCGTGAGGCTGACGCTGCCGTCGGCCGCCATGTCGTGTGCCCAGTCCCAGGTAGGCCGGCCACCTGTGACCATGCACTTACGTTGATATAGTTGCAACAGAGGCACCACTGGAGATGTCAGATCAAGATCAAAGCCGCAAGGAATATAGTATGTTTCCTGACCGTGGAGCTGTGCACAGATGGCCACTCAATCAGGCAGTGCAGACAGTGCTGCTCCAAATTCGCCAGTGGAAGACACCCACTCCACATGCCTGGAAGGGGCTCCAGGGACACTAGCGGCCCGCCGCCGGGACCCGCGACCACGCGCATGCGGTACCCCGCTGGCACGTCGAAGGCGCAGTCGCCGGCCAGCACCACATCAGACGCTTCGAACTCGGCATTACCATGCAGCGTGATGCGCGCAGACTCCCTCCGCGACACCTGCAGCCAGCAAGCACTAAACCTGGACCGTCTGGGAAGATGCAGCCGAAGGCCCAGAGCAAACAAGCGGGCTGCAAGCAGCCATCAGTGCCCAATCGTATTGCATCCAGATGTGTCAAGAACATACAATCAAGATGAAAACTTGCAACCAGGCAAATGGAGAGATCCAATCAAGCGCACCATATGGCGCCAGTAGACATTGTCGGGGCTGTCCCAGTCGATGCCCGCATTCACGACGGTCACGTTGGTCAGCCGGATCCGGCCGCAGCGTGGGCTGAACACCAGTCGCTCGTCCGCTGCGACGCTGCATGTTGGGCTGATGCCACCGCTGCGACCTGAATCTGCCAGGACTTCAGGTTGTAATACCGACTCGCATGCCGCGAGGCAGCTTGTGAAGCACGAGCAGCGTGTGATGCCAGGCTGCAACCATCGGCATTCCCTGCTCTGATCTGGGGGTGCACCTGAGGGCAGGGACGTGGTGAACTCGGCTGTGTTGGCACTGGGCCGGTAGGTGTCGTCGAAAAACAGCCCCTCTAGGGAGTCGTAGCTGCATGGCAGACGAGTGCAAGCTTGAACTTCAGGCAATGGTTGAGTATTTCTCAGTCTTAGGCCAATGCACCAAGGAGTTGCTAATGTATAGTGGCAGAAAGCATGGCACGGCAAACAATGTGCAACTGGCCTGGGCAATGTCACAAAGTCACCTGGTCTGGCTGTAGGCTGGCTGGGGCGGCGGTGGCGGCAGAGGTGCACATGTCGACATGCCGGCAGCAGCCTGCATGTGGCCCAGCGGTGCCGTGGCCCTGATCAGCAGGCTGCCGTCCACGCGCACCCTGTACAGCGCCGCCGCCGCCACCTCGAGCACCAGTTCCGCCCGTGGCGCCAGTTCCCCTCCTCGCACCTGCCATTGCAAAGGGATTGCCTCAGTGGACAGCCTGTCGCATTGCAGGGCTCAGAACAGAGAGAATTTGTCGACAGCTACCAGTATGTATAGACGAGCAAACTCAATCCCCGGGAAGGGAAGCAGATGTCCAGGCCACATGCATGGCGCAACCCAGACCTTCTGGCCAATGACGTCCCACAGGGGCCCCAGCGCCGGATGGTACAGGAAGATGAACCCGGGGCCATGCTCCAGGTACTCCTGCACCTCCCCTACCTGCAGCAGTGCCAGTGTTTCAGTTATGTTCTTCGCTGGGGAACCAAAAGTAGGTTACCTCGCAGCCTGGAATTTCAGACTGCAAGAGAACCTACCCTACCTGCAGCACATCCTCATAAGGTTTGGCATGGCGTGTCTGAACAGCTCGCCTAAAAGATTGCAGCAGATGACTCCGCTGACAGCCATGCAATAACAGTGTATGGTAAGGTGCTGCAGTGTGCAGCACTACACATATATGCTTGAGCCAAGAGGCGCCTCAGAGCTCAGGGAACAGTGCACCTCAGGGACGCTGGCAAAGCCGCAGTTGTTGAGCAGCAGGGCGCGCGCATTGGCCATTAGGTCCCGGAAGGAGCCGTCCGGCGTCTGCGCCAGCATATTGCTGCCGGGGCGCCGCCGCCGCTTGGCACTGCTGGTCACCTACAGATGCATGTGATCCTTTGATGTAGGGGCTGTGCGGCCATTGCAGGCTAGTGTTGCAATAGCAAACACACTACAGCCCCCCAGCAACAAGCTGAGGTTTGAGAAGTGTGTCATGCGCCTTCTGCTGCAAAGGTTGCAAAGGTGCCCCCCTTTGGAGGGTATGCGGGGCATGTACCTTGCGGCGGGAGTTGAACATGACGAAGGTCTGCAGGTCGGCGTGTCGCCCCGGAGGCAGGCGCCCCGGAAACTGCTGCGCCAGCGAGTCCGCCAGGTTCTGCACAGCAAGGTGGATTCTTTAATTTAGTTGTCAGCACATGTGATCACCACTGCACACAAGACAGACGGCTCTGGCACCCTGCATCTGCCGCAGCGCGGTCACAAGGCCACTGGCCTGCTTGAACTTCTCACACATTCAGCACCACATTCTGTGGTGGACATTCTGTTGCCTTTCACATTCAGCAGAAAGTTTTGTGGTGGGCACTGTGGTGTGAACATGATGTGGTGGAAACAAGCGCATGCTCGCCTGCATGGTGCACTCCAGGCGGCCGGCGGGCACCAGGGTGGCGGGGCCGCCGCCCAGGTCCGGCTCCTCGACACACTTGGAGCCGTTGAAGATGAGGCCCGGCAGCGCCGCGCCGCCGTCGCCCTCCGCACCCGCACGCACCGCCGCCTCCGCCGCCTGCACAACGCGCGGCAGTGGGCTGTCAAGTGTCTGTTTCCACAGCCTTCGAGGCGTTCGATGACCTCCTTTAGTGAGAAGCAAAGACTCGAATCTTCATACAGCACAACATGTGCTGATGTTCAACGCATGCTCGAGTCTAGGATGCAGACAAACCCCACCATGACCCAACACGCAACACGCAGCACGAGATTGACATCCATGCATGGCGGAGCAAAACCTGCAGGCAATGTCTGCAGATACTGTCAGGGAAGTCAACAAACCTTGAGGCCCAGGTACAGCACATTAGTGTTGGCGGGGAACACGGACAGCTGGCTGCCCTCGCATTGCGCCTCGTCCTGGATGCCCAGCCGCTTGAACTCGGTGTACTCGATGTTCGTGATGCCGTACGCGTACTCGACACCACCACCTGTGCCAGGCCGTCGGCGCACAATCTAGCCTCATGCTGATGCTGCACTGCATGTTGCAGCAATACTCGCACAGCAGGGTCATGCACCTTGGGAGAACACTCCTAGATTGTGTGCGTGATTTGTGAAACACTTACCGTGTTCTGGAGGTGCAGGTGCACGGCGTTCAGACAGCACATTCATGCCCTCAGCGGCGCCCACAGCACGAGGGCAGCTGGCAAAGCCAAACAGCTTGCCGCCCATGTAGCCGATGCCTGAAAGTGCCAGCAGCGTGCTGTCTGTGCCGGCCAGCGGGTTGCTGCAGCATGGCATCACATAAATTCGAGACTGACGCAAGACCATAGCAATACCGTCAACATGCGCATACTATGCAGTGGTGCCTGGCCTGTTGAAACGCTACACGCTTATGTTCTCTACATGGGTGCGCCACAGTGACGTAGCTGGTGCGCAACATGCGTCTCAGGTAGCAGCTACAAATGGGCAGCTCAACAGCATGAGCGAACCAAGCAAGGCACCTTATCTGACGCACGATGGCCGCCTCACGGCGGTGCGCAGCCAGCCAGTCAAAGACGCCCTCGTCAAGCATGAGCTTCCAGATGGCGCCGTGGCCGCCCGGCTTCATCATGGGCGCCAGTGGCCCCGCCAGCGGCCACCGCCCCTCCGCTGACCCCACCACCGGCACCATCGGCTGCCGGAACAGCCTGCGGCAGCACTTGAGCAGATGGTTGAACCTGCTGCAGTGGATGCGACAATGATGTAACTGCAGGACTAAATCCACCATTGCTAGGGAAGTGTTGCAGGCTCCTCATGCGTGACCAATCAGCATGCAGAAGGTCAGCCAAGGCTGCGAGAGCTCGAATGCCGCCAACCTGAAGGAGTCGGCGCCACGGCCAAACCAGGCCAGTGATTCCAGCAGCGTCACCAGCCGGCGGTGGTTGCCCTTAGCGTCGCTGGTCATGAGCGCCACCGGCGTCGTGATCTGCCGCCCCGTCAGCCGCCAGTGCAGGTACTCCCGCGCCTGCATACAGGGGTTTGCAGCACGCTCTTTGTCGGGCATCTCTGCAGACATATTCAAGTCACAGAATACAAGCATGACAGTACACCTTACAATGAGGGCCAAGTCGAAACACGTGGTCATGCGTCACCTGCAGATCTCGCAGCAGGCCCTCCAGTAGGGTGCGGCCGCAATAGGGCAGCACAGCAGTTGGCAGGCTCTCCCCCGTCCCCTCATCGATGAGGCCCAGGCGATCGCCCGCACCTGCATGATGTGGCATGGTCGTCGTACAGCATCATTGTTCAGCTTATCAACATCATAGTGCATGCACGCCACTTGCTGCAGCTCAACGGGAGCATGCACAAGCATTGAGATGAATATAGCAAACTGCTCCACTAGAGGAAGCATAGATCCTCACCGCCGATGGGGTAGATTTCGGCCATGTAGGGCAGTGCCTGCAGACCCTGTGCAGCCGCCCGGCGGGCCGCGCCCGGGTTTTGTTCCAGATTCACGCCGCACGGCATGTGAAAGGTCTGCTCCCCATCTGCGACCGCCGCCGCACCGTCACAGCCGCATTCATTGCCTGTGCTGTCGTTACTGTTGACGCCATGAATGCCATTCACGCCGTTGCTGCCATTCACGCCACTGCTGCTGCCAGTTGCACCACTTTGCGTCCTGCCGACAATGCTGCCGTTGCTGCTGCCATGAACTGCGCTGACGTTGCTGCTGGTGCCGCTGACACCCATGCCGGTGCCATTGTGGGCTTTGTGGGCATTGCCGCCATCGGTGCCATTGATGCCATGGCCTGTGATCAGGTCATTGCTGCTGCTGTACATGGCACTGCTGACACTGCCATTGACGCTGCCGTTGCTGCCATTGCTGCTGCGTGCTGCCAGCCCGTTTGCAGCGGCTGCGCCATTGCTCTGTGACCTGTCTGCCTCCTGCTGCGCAGCGGCGTCTGCAATGAAGCGCAGGCACCGCAGCTGGTACCACGGCAGGCCGCCGAGGCTGTCAAAGAAGTCGTCCACGCGCATCAGGGCCTCCGCAAGCCGCAGCAGCGCTGGCTGCAGCCCTTCATCTGTCAATAGCACAAGAAGGGTGGTGTGTCCTTGAGCATCAGAGACTGAGACTAGAGCACTGCAGTCGTCCCACACTCCGTGGCTGCAAAACTCTACCAACGTCCTCACCTGTCGGCTGAGCGAGCAGCACGTGCTCCTGATCAATGGCGGGCAGGCAGAAAATCATGCATGTATGCTGCGGCGACAGCTGCTCTGCCTCCTGCAGCACCACCGCTGCGGCCCTATGATGACAAATCGAGCACATTTTTCGGCACCCAGCAGTTTCAGATGGTGTTTCGGCAAAGCTGCCCGGCAAACAGGCTACCATGAGGTCTGCAGATCAGATGCAGGCGCAGTGCGGCGCCCAACAAGCTTACCTGCAGCTGCGGTGGAAAGCCTGAACCTTCTCATCCTCGCGAAGCAGCTCGAGCTGCGTGCTCAGAAACACGACGACGTCAGCTTGCTCAGTCCAGCAGGGTGCACGATCACAAAGTTCAAACTCGAAGGCATGCATGGAAAGCTGCATGCACCTTGCTGCCAGGGTCGTTCGCGGCCCTGAGCGTGGAAACCAGAGCCTCCAGCCGCTTGATCGAGGCCTGAAGCTGCTGGTGAGACGGCTGTGATACTGAGACGGCTGCTTCCGCTGTCCTGGGCAGCGAGGTGGCTAAAGTCAAGCTGATAACCTTGGCAGGCCTGAATATTCGACACCGGCGGAAAGGCCTGCCCCGCTGTTGGCTGCTTGACCAGGAGTCGTGACGGATGATTCGAGCAGGCTGTGCTGGCTGTGACTGCTGTTGAGCGGCCACTGCCGAGCTTGAGCTCAGCCGTGCCACACCCATGCTGAACCCGGACGTCCTGGACTTAAGCCATGCAGCAGCACCAGTGGCTCATGGAAGCACTGCAGTGCCCTGCTGGATGCTGCGAAGGCAGCACCTCTGCGTGCAGAGCGGTGTCGCCCACCTGCACCTGACCGAGGTGAGACAGCGGATATGTCGAAGGCAGCTGATCCCTGCGCAGATCAGCAGCTGCGACACATTACAACGCGATGCAAAATCTTGACTGTGGACGTACGACGTTGTGCTGCAATTGCTCTTGTTCGTGAAGCATCGATCAGCTGCGCTTTGAGCAAAACGTGACAATTTTACTCCAGGGGTGGTCTGCCGATTATAGGGCACTTCATGCAGCTGCATGCAGCTTTCCCAGCTCAGCACATGCAGCACACGCAGCATCCCGGACGAGCCGTGACGCTTGAGTAGATTGGCACGCGCGGTGTTACCAGTAACGCAACCCAATTGGGGACCCTGCACCTGGCGCAATCCCGCCGTGCCAGCAGCATGCATATGCATGTCATGTCCTGACAGAGTGCATCCGCGTTGAATGCACAACTCTTCTCAAGGACGTGCAATCGAATCCGACGAGCACCATGCTTCAAAAGGCTCAGGGGAGCATGAAGACATCGGTGCCGCCAGACCCAGTGACCGACCCCGATGAGCTGGCGCTGCTTGCTGTGCAGCAGTATCTGCGTGACATGGGCTTCACCTCAGGTTTGACGTCCTTCAGCAGTGATTACTCCATAATGTTTCGTCATGCATGGACACAACAGCACACACCTGCTGATTTCATTCTGCAGCACACAATTATTCATTGACAGCCCTGTGTCTGCAGCGCTGCAAAGCATCGAGCACCAAACGCAGCGCAAGTTCCTGGACTCCAAGCTGCCACACGGAAGCATACTGCTGGAGGTGTGCGTCACCTGCTAAAGCCATGTTTGCTTGACCCAGCAGCTCGGCATTTCCTTTTCTTTGAACGATGCCGATGCTGCAGCAGAATATGGGGTTTATGCACTGCCATACGCCCAGTGCCGTCTCGAATTACCCTCCTCTTTACGACTGCAGATGGTGTACCGGCATCTGGAGGCGGTGGGAGATGGTGATGAAGAGGCCGCCGTGGCTGGCCGTGCGCGCATAGCTGAGGACGCCCTGCTGAACAGCGCGGCCGCGACGCTGCCAGAAAGCCTGGTCACCACCATCGATGGCGTGCACACCGCCGCCGTCACCAGCCTGGCGGTCTCTGACGATGGCGCCGCTGTCTTCAGCGGCACAGGTGCTCAGCCATGCCATAGGACACATGCCAGTCTTCATCCACAACACATACAAGATATCGTGGCAATGTCGTTTTTGACACATGCATCTGTAATGCAAAGGGTGCCTCCAAACAAGCTCATTTTCGCAGGGAATGGCGTTGTGCGCCGGCTGACGCCGTCCGGCGAGGAGGCGTGGGCCACGCCGTCAGGCCACGGCGGCGTCCTGTCCCTTGCGCCGCTGCCAATCACAGCATCTGGGTCAGCTCACTGAATTGCGCAGTTCCGCAGGTTTTGGCAAAAGATCGGCTCGTGCAGTGTCAATGAGGGTCGTAGCTGTTGAGCAACCACCACCGAGGGTGCAAGGGTAAGATTTTCGCATGCACTGGTGCTCATTTGCTCAGGCAAGAGCGGTTGGTGGCCACCACGATGGACGGCAGCGTCGCCCTGTTGGATGCTGCTTCAGGGGCGATGCTCGCCTCGCTGCAGCCGCACCGCAAGTACGTCGTCAAAGCCGTGCGCCTGCAGGCAGATGGCGAGACGCGCATCGCCACAGCGTCCTGGGTGGGTGTTATGCGCACTTGACAGGTGTTTGATGCACCTTGCCTGGCAGGGCTGGGCTGCGTGTGCTCTGGGCTGCGTGTGTTTGTTGCAGATCACGGATGTCGAGGTGATCACCAAGGACTCAGTACAGGATGCTAGCCTGGCAATGCACCGCCTCGGCAAGGATGCAACTCCTGGAGTGTGCTTCAGAGCCTGGGCCAATTTCGCAATTGTTTACATTATCTGCAGGATGGCAGCCTGGCAGTGCACCGCCTCAGCGAGGAGGGCAACTGTCTGGAGACACTGACAGTCACTTCGTACGACCACGGCGTGGCAGACCTGGCAGTCTTGCCTGACAGCCCCACGGTTGTGGTGGCGGTGAAAGAGACGCCGTACCTGCACCTGTTCGATGGGCAAACATTACAGGTGGCTCTGTTGCGCAGTCTCTAGTAAAGCGCTGCCACTGGTGCTCAAATTCCTTCGGTCGTGAGGACTGTCTGGAGTAATGCTTTCACCATGGTTCCCCCTGCAGGCGTCTGAGCCAGCTGGCAAGGTCAACATGAACGACAAGGTGTTCCGGAGTGCTGGTGTTGGCTGCAATTTGCAGCGGTGTCTCTGCCGTCAAGTGCTGCTTGTAGACTTCTCTGTGCATGCAAGCTGATTGTTGTGATCTGCTCAGTACGCTCCCCTGCATCTAATTCGCAGGATTGGGACGATACCCTCAGTTTCGCAGTGAGATCTTTACATTGAATGATTTATTGATTGTATTGCGAATCAACTTGAATCAAAGATGATTGATGATGTTGATAGAGATATTTTCTTCATCTCTACATGATGAATTTAGGGATGTTTGCACATATCTCAATATACAATATAATATCATCCTTCAATCTTTCAATATATATAACTAAGATTGCTTGACTTGGAACAGGCAACCAATCTGGCTGTGTCACCCTGTGGCAACTTCCTGCTTGTCAGTACAGACGGCCCCCGTTTGATGGTGTTCCGGACGAGAGGTACTGCATTGATATAGCAGGACTGCATGCCACCGCTCTGCAACTTCAGGTGATGACGTGACCTGTCAATAAGAGACGGCCATGCATGCTGAGTGATATTTGCAGACTGGACGAAGGCGAAGATACTGTACGGGCTGCAGACCGCTATGCAGTTTCACCAACACATTGCGGTGTGGTGGGGAAGCGCACACATAGTTGCCGCCGCTGCCAGTGGTGCAGCCTTCATCTTCAGCACAGCCTCTGGCAAGGTGAGAAGCATGCACGGTGGTCGACCTTCCAATGATAGCGCCTTGGTTCTTAACCTTTAGGGCAAAAGTCTATCATTGTGATGCGCAGGTGGTCACCAAATTAGCCGCACATCCTGGCTCAAATGTCAGGACGATGGCCAGTGACGAAGCGCACGGCAAGCTGTATACAGGCAGCTTTGACAAGACCGTCAAAGTGTACGGCAGCAGCAGCACAGAAGTGGAGTAGAGGGAATGTCCCGTTCTGCTGTGAGCCATGTCCACATCATAGGCGTCTGATGCACTTTGAAGTTGGTGTATGTGAGAGTGGGGAGCGGTCCTGCGTACAGCTGAGGCCTGGCATGCAACGGCTGTTTCACCTCGTGTGTTCACTCAAGGATTGTTCCTACTGCCGATCACCGGCAAGGCACCCAATGTGCCACCTGGCCAGGTTGCTCACGTAGAGCCACCACAACTGCCTCACAACACCCTTCATTGGCACAGTGCCTCAAGGCCCCTCAGTCGCCCCCAGCCTTGCCCCTGGCGCGTCCGCCCCTCTTCTTCTTGCCGCCACGGGAGCTGCGGGGGCTGGCGGCGACCGTCGCCGCAGCCGGCACGCCATTACTGGCCTTAGGCTGTTCGCGCACAGGGCTGCCTGGCGCCACAGGGCTGGCCGCCGGTGCATCTGCGGCCGCCGGCTGCTGCATCTGGTACGCCTGCGGCGGCTGCAGGCCAACTGCCGGGCCGCCGGCGGCGCCCGCCGGGAAGCTGAAGCCAGGCGGCGGGCCCCGCGATGCCCCGATGGCGCCAAACCCTCCAGGGTTTGGGCCGCCGAAGCCCGGCGGCGGTCCCGCACTGCTGCGCGTGATGCGGGCCGCCATGATGGCGGGGTCGTTCAGCGCAGGGGCGCCGCCGCCGGCCGCCGGGGCCTGCAGGTGGCCGCCGTCGCCGAAGCCGCCGCCGCCAGACAGCGTCGTGGCCGCCTGCAGCTGCCGCAACAGCGCCGCCCCAGGCTGCAGGGCGCCCGTCGCTACGGCAGTGTAGCCGTTGGGGACGCCGCCAGCACCGTGTTGCTGCAGCCCCAGGTGCGGGCCGCCGCCCAGGCCATTCGCCAACGAGCCGAACATTTCACCGCCCAGCTGGCCCGCCTGCTGCTGGTGCGGGTGCTGCTGGTGCTGGTGCTGCTCCTGCTGCTGCTGCTGGTGCTGCTGCCAGAAGGGGTCCCTGAGGCTGCCGCTGCCGCCGGACATGCCGTTCAACGCAGCCAGCAGACCGCCGTCGCCCATGCCATTCTGCTGCTGCCGCTGCGCAGCCGCCGCCTCTGCGGCCTCCGCTTCGGCACGAGCGAACGAGAAGCGCGACTGCCGGCGGGCGCTGCCGCCGCCGACGCCCTCCGGCGGCGTCGGGAAGCTGGGCAGGCCGCCTGTGAACAGGCCACCGCCCTGCTGCTGCTGGTGGTGCTGGGATGCGGGGTCTGGGCTCGGCTGCTGCGGGGCCCCCAGCGGGGACCCGAACCCCGGCGGCGGCTGCGGCGTCTGCGCTGCAGGGCTGGCGGCGCGCGGCGCCGCAAGCGGCACCTCGAACCCCGGCGGCGGCGCCTTGGAGCGCGGCGCTGGCGCCTCAAACCCTGGCGGGGGCCTGAGCGGCTTGGCGGGCGCCGCGGCTGCCGCCTGTGGAGCGGCTGCGGCCTGAGGTGCCGGCGCCTCCGGCGCTGGCGGTTGCTGAGGCGCGGCTTGTGCTGCGGCCGCTTCTGGAGCCTCTGCTACCGCGGGCTTGGCATGCACCGCAGGTCCAGCCGTCTTGCTCTCTGTCGCAGGCTGTGCAGGGATGATGGCCGCCGGAGCATCGACCCCTGCCGCAAGCTCCTTGGCGCCACCTTCGGCGGCCGGCTGCTGGGCCGCTGCTGAGTCTGGCACCTTTGTGGCGGCGGAGGCAGCAGCTGCAGAAGCGGCGGCGGTGGAGCCCAGCGAGGACAGCTTGGCCTCGCTGCGCTTGCTGGGCAGCGGCAGCGTCAGCTGCTGCGGCGCCGCGGCGTCGGCCGCCTTGCCGCTGCCGGCAGCCGCTGCGGAGGAGGCCCCGGGCGGCGGCGGCGGCGGCACCAGCGTCTTCCCCGCAGCCCAGGTGCGCTGGTTGGCCGAGGTGCTGGGCCCCAGCTTCCTGCCGGAGGGCGAGCGCGTCAGACCGCCGGCGGCAGGCCCGCTCGGCGCCGACTTGGTGCGTGCCAGCTGCGCGGCCATCGTCTCGCCGGCGGCCCCCGGCTTGGCGACCGCAGCAGCGGTGGCGGAGCTGGCTGCCGGCGCGGCAAAGGCTGTGGCGTCACCGGAGCCGGCCTCGGCAGCGTCGCCGCCTGCGGCGGGGCCGCCGCCCAGGCTGGGCCACTCCTGGTCCGCCGGCGCCCGTCGCGGCGGAGGCGGCGGCGGCGCAGCAGCTGCCGACGCCGGCGGGGGCGGCGGCGGCGCGCCGGCCGACACCCGGGCCCAGGACGTGCCGCCCGTCGCCGGCGACGTGCTGGCGATGCCAAGGTCGCCGGAGGGCGCAGGCGCCGGCCGCGAGATCGGCAGCGTGGCCGAGCGCTGCAGCCCTGTGGCGGCGACTTGGCTGGACGCGGGCGGCGCAATCGGGTGCCCGATGCTGGAGGAGGCCGTGGCGGAGTGCACCCCGGGGCCGCCGCCCACCCGCAGCTTGTTCGCTGGCGGGTGCGTGAGCGACACGAACTGCATCGCGGCATCGCCCGACAGCATTTGCTCCTTCGTGAAGCTGTCGGCGTCGTCCGCTGCACATCGAGAAGCACTGCTGGTCAGGTCGGTCACTACCGAGGAGGCTGAGCTGCAGCTGACCCTACATCAAGGCACATCCAGAGGACACTGGTCAATACGCTTGGCTGACATTCTACTCTGAGAAGTTACATGCATTGAATCCTGGAATATGCATTTGTGCTCACCGACAGCATGCAGGTACAGGCAGTCGGTGTTGTTGCACGGCACGCCCTTCAGGAACGCATTGCAGTACTTCGTGGTGCCAAAGCACGCCCGCACCATTCGCCCTACAAACAGGTGTGACCAGCACAATTGAGAACGCCATCACCAGATGCACTAGAGCAGCTTCTGTGCATACGAATGCTGCAGCTTGAAGCAAAGCCTCCCTTTTGTAACACCTGAGAAGGACCTGGGCCTCACCCTGCCAGATGGCGCCGTCAATACTCTCGATGCACTGCTGTGCGTCCTGTGGCCGCCTAAACGTGACATACGCGCTGCCGCTGGGCCCGTTCTTTGTGCTGCTCACGCCCGGAGGCATGCTGCGGTTTACTGATACCTGCGTGGTAGGCGTGACACACGATGAACACTGCTGTTGACACTGCGGACGGGACACCTGCAGCAGGGTGCCTCCATACACACATGGCATTTGCTCTGCACATGGCAGTGTGGCAGTAACTGTGAGTGCACTTATACCGCTGACCATCGACACAAGGCAAGGCTGCCGCTCCCATTTGTCCACAGCATTGCCCACCTTGACCGGCTTGCCAAACTGGCCAAAGTACTCGGAGCCCCGCAGCACATCCTCGTAGCAGATGTCCATGGCAAGCCCCACCACGTACACAAGATTGCGCTGCACCACCCGCACGCTCTGCATCATGAGGCACATCATCATACTCGCTACATGTTCTGATTTATGCCAACACCCGGCCAACAGCATGGTTTGGGATTGCTTGATGTCAGAAGTCAGACGCTCAGGATTGTGAGCAGATGAGCTGCCGTGCACATTTCAGGTAGCAGAATGATATCAGGACGAAGAGCACTGCAGTACTCACGTTGAGGTCCGGCTTCCTCGCCACGCCGCCACCCGCAGCGCTGCCGCCGCCGCTCTTGCGCTCCGGTTTCCGTCGCTGCTTTTTGACCGTCTCCTCCAACCTGGTGGCAGTCACGACTCAGTTTTGACATCAAGATGAAGTGTTCATATCACCGGCAGCATAATCAGCATGCAAGTTACCGCTGGAAGGGAGCCGGGCGCAATCCTGGGCAATATCTTAGGGCACAGGTTGTTCAAGGCTCTGGAGCATGTGGAGCCTAAAGACGTTTAGATTAATCAAAACGAGAGCCGCCACAGGCAAGCGACTCACTCGTCTGGAGCGATGGCCTGCATGGTGATGCTGTTTGTGTCGTAGATAGTCCGGCAGTTGGGGCAGCGAGCGGGCAGATGCTCCTTTGCCGCATCCTCCATGATGCGGTGGAAGCACCATAGGCACATGGCGTAGTGGCAGGAGCACAGGTTGGTGGCCCTGTCCGTAAGGTCCAACTCTTCCAAACAAAGTGGACAAGACTGTGGCTCCTCCAACGCTGCTCCGTGCTCCTGCTCCATACTGACAAGCAGTCATGCAGGCCCTTCTTGTCACACGGCCACACCACGCTGCCCTCAGGCTCGCCAGTGTGCAAAGCGGTCAATTCGCACCGCCATTCGCCAGAGGTTCACGTTGCTTACTGCGTCACGTGTGATGTTTAAGGAGCTTCACCAGTCTCCAAGCCATCTTGTGCTTCGCCCTTGGAAACTTTGCAGCCGTGCTGCCACTTTGCGCGACACTTGCAATCTTGGAAAGAGGGCCTGGAGGTGATCGTATATGGAAGGAAGAAGGGCGATTGTTCCTCCGCATAAATTGACCATGGCGGCCGGAGAGACATGGAGTGTGGAATGGGGCGGCTGACGAGGCAGGGTGTGCAGGATAGGGCTGCTGAACAAGAAGCCTTTGAACCAACGTGTTGCAATTGTCAACTCAAACTAACGCCTTTGCTGACGACATCTGGCGGGCCCGACGCCTCCCAAGATGGTGCGCATGGTTCAGGTGTGCCATGAATGACAACTAGTGTGGTCGTCCAAACAGGTATAGGGGTTGCTGGCTGCTGAGCAACAGCATGACAAGTGCAATGTTGTCTCAATAGTCTACCCAGGCTGCAGACCCTTGCCGCCATCCGGCACCTCACGTCCCGCCTCAATCACTGTTCATTCTTCTCCAAGAAGGGCCGGCCCGCCATGCGGTCCTGCATGCGCTTTACTTGAGGACATCATCCAGCTTGCCCTCCTCCACGAGCGCCTCAAATCGGAGCAGCACAAAGCCCGCGGCCAGGCCCTGCATTCAGATCATGCTTGACGTAAAGGTCTAACGTGCATGTTGCCTTGCTGCATCTGGAAGGCATGCACTGCGGCCTCATGCATGTTGATGTGCTGGAGTCAGGATCGTGAAGGATGCTGGACAGCACGCTCACCACCAGGGTGATGGCGAACATCACGGTGGCGTAGCCAGAGATCTCTGCGAACTCGCCCGCCACCTCTGCGATGGGCATCGCCTGGCACACGGCGCTGCTGCCGCGGGAGTTGGGGGCCGACAGCGACCGGCGCTCCAGAGCCGGCATGCTGCAGCATTGTAACGCACTGATGTCTCAATTACTCACTCAGGTTGCTCTACACACGAGAAGGGAACACTTGTCCCAACCTGCTGATTGCAACTGCAAGCCAGACTTTGTGCGTCATCACTCCAGCTGCGACCGGCGCATCTGCTCATGCATCTCGTGCTCTCACTGCACCTGCGCATGGCTGCCACGCTGCGGAGGCCTGCCGTCTGTGGCAGGGCTGCTGGGCGCTGCGTCCTGCTCACACGGCTGGCCGTCAGGCAGGGCGCCTGGCTGCTGCACACTGCGCTCATCGCGGCCATTGTGCTGCTCTGAATAGATGCTCGAGGAAATTGGCCGATCGTTGTGCGGGAGCAGCGTGCAACAGCGCCCACCGTGGCCAACAAGCTCAGCCTCATCTCGAGCTTGCTGCCTAATCTGCCCAATCTGTCTAGGGCTCTAGGCCAGGAGCTGCCTAATCTGCCTAGTGCTGCAAGAAGCCACTGTGGAGTCTGCCCTGCTCACAAACGCCTGTTGCTCTTGCTGCTCCGTCAAAGTAAGGCTGCAAATCGTGTACCAAGGTTGCCCACGTGCCGACCGCTGGGCCACACCTCGCTTTTGCGGCTTCTGCTGAAGCAAATCAAACAAGCACCCGGTTGCAAGCAGCTGCATCTAGGGCAGGCAGCCATGGGGGACGTGCAATTCGAGCCCAACGATGATGAGATGCTGGACCTGGACGGAGCAGAGGCGCAGCCCGCGCCGCGGTTGCGGTCGAAGGTAACAGCAGTGAAGAAGCAAAAGGGCAGAGGCTTCAGGGGCGGCGCAGACCCAGAGGCGCCACCAGACAGACACGTCGGCCGCTACGAGTCGCTGGAGACAGGCAGCGGTCCAGGCCCACAAAAATGTGCGTACAGCAGGCATCTGCTCAGCCGCTGCTTGCTTTGCGTGCACCTATTGCCGCATCAGCGCCGATGCTGGGGTGCCACGTTGTTCTTTTGCCATCAATTTCGCTCACGGTCCTGCTGTTATATACTGCCGCTTGCTTGCTGAACGTATGCAGCCGGACTCGCAAAGCGCCCTCGCTCCCATGCAAGTTTGCCCAGCAGCACTGAAACTTTGCACATCGCTCGCATAATTACAGAGTCACAGCAGCACTGCTGCCACCGTGTGTGCCTTGTAGATGTGGAGGGCCAAGTAATGGGCGGCAATGCTGTCTACGAGGAGGCGCCTGACACGATGCTGCCATGCAGCATCAGTCCACAGCATCAGTGTGCGGTCATGATGACTGAAGTCTGCCGCCGCTGCTGCCCTGCAGCGGTGGAGGGCTGGGTGGTGTTTGCCACCAACATCCACGAGGAGGCGCAGGAGGAGGACGTGCACGAGGCGTTTGCGGAGTTTGGGGAGGTCAAGAACATCTACCTCAACCTGGACCGGCGCACCGGCTACGTCAAGGGCTATGCGCTCATTGAGTATACGCAGCAGCGGGAGGCCAAGGTACATTGTTGATTACACCACCTGTCTTGAGGCTGCGGACATGGTGTGCATATGGCATGCAAGCATCATTCGTGGCGTACAATGCTTCTTCAGCATTGCAGCATGGAGTGGGCATCAAGAGCGCAGCGTGCCCGGCCCATCACTTACAGCCGCGCATCTGCTGCCTACATCTGCGAGCAGTACATCTTGCTATACCGTCTTGCGCGCTGCAGGCCGCGATTGAGGGGCTGGACGGTCAGGAGCTGCTGACGCAGCCGATCAATGTCACATGGGCGTTCAACCAGGGGCCGCTGCGCCGCGGCCGGCCCAGTGGTGGCCGCAGCCGGAGGTGATAAGCGGCATTGTGGATGCTGCAATGGCTGGCTGGGCGATCGTGGAAAATTCTGTGCGCAAACGATGCGCGAGGCGGAAGGCTCAGCAAACTGTCTGGACACCGTGCCATATGCAGCAGCGGGCGCCAAGACACATTTCCAAGTGTGTTGGTTGCATGGCCACAGCTGGCGAGAATTCTGGGCTAGCCATACGCAGCGCATAGTGCATAGCACAGCAGAGCAGCCAAAGCAGTTGGGCACAACTGTCTCCTCGGCCATGTCCAGTACATCATGCTCATGCTTTGTTCTGCAGCTCGTTGTGACTTCTCGACAGTGTTGGGACTCCTTGCTGAGAGGCGGGCTTGGCCGGCAGCTGCTAGAATTGGTGATGTCACAGATTACTAAGATTGAAGAGGCCGGGCGCCACCTAAATTAATGCCAACCATGCCACTGCTTCGCATCACAGAGCTGCGCTTTCAAACGACTGCATGATCCTTCTCAGCGTCTCCGCAGCCTCGACTACGTCCTGGTGTGTGGGACACTGTGGCAGCTCAGGCACTGCAGATTTTGGCAGGCCCAGTGCCATGGCGTCCTGCGCAGCATATGTTATGACACCCCTCAACACTGCTCATGTGTATGATGTGACGCTGCCTGCTGAACATTCAGATTTCAGCAACTTGAACGTAGTCTGACTCACGATGCACCTTTGCCTGCTGATTGTACATGTCCCTCCAGCGGTCGACGGTGCTGTCTCGAGCCTCTTCGATCACCCTGCAAAAACAGCAGTGCCACATAAGCACCAGCATGTGCATTGCCTGCGCGTGAAAGAGGGCCTACAAAAAGACGATCCTGGATCTTGAACCTGAGTTCATATTCAAGAGGGGTGCTGGGCTCCACTTCTCCACCGCTGCTCGTTGCAGGAATGCCAACCTGCCCCCGGCCTGCACAGTTTGACCATGTGACATGAGATACTGCAAAAGTGCCAGATCGCACAGGGCTTAGATATCAAATCAACTTGTTGAGCGTAATGGGCATCATGTCATCATGAAACTTGCGGCCATGCCACCATGGAAACAGCAGATGCCAGAGCACGAGACTGGGCCACCCGGCGTGCCTGAATGATGACCCAACCGTTCGGCGCAGATAATGCGATGCCTCAGATGCGGCTTGTCGCCCCTCACTGCTGCAATCTGGACCGCAACAACAAGTGGAATGCACAGCGCCTGGTGATGCATGCGCAAACCGTAAGCAATCGCTTGACTGCTGACTATCTAGCGGCAAATCCTGGCCTGCTACTCATGCAAGCATGGCAGTTCAGGACAAGAGAGTTTGTGATAGCGCGTGATGGTTGAGAAGGAGGTGCTGCATCAGACATGCACGTGCAGTCTCGGAAATGCAGATGTCACCGACCCGCCATGTGCAAGTCAAACAACATTTTTGCATCGATATGGCAGTCCTACCAAGCTCTGTGCTGGTGTTGAAGTCTGAGAAACGATGCAGCAGCGGATGAGTGATTGTGCTTGCTATACTCTGCAGAGGCCGTCGCCGTCACTCAGGGCAGGTGTCAGCTGGCGTAGGGAGCACAGCGCGAGCAAACGATTGACGCCGCATGCCAGCAGCGCACCCCAGCATCCCGCACACGTGCCTGAAGCGATGCAGCTGCCGCGGCAGCGGCTGCAGCAGCTGTTTGGCCACAAAGCAAAGACGCTGCTGCTGGAGCGCAGCATTGATGCGCGGTCAGGCGCCGACGCCGCGCTGTGGGACGCCGTGCCGTTTGCCGGGCAAATCTTTCCCGACCTGCCGATCGCAAGCAGCTGGTCTGGGCTGCTGCAGGCGGCGCTGCGACGGTGCGCATTCAGACCGCTCAGCAGCATGTGCAATCAAACTCTATCATGTGGTAATTGGTATCCAGCCTCGAGTATGCTGCTGCAGAGTCGAGGTTGACGCGGCGCCACACGTCACTCAGCATGCAACAGGGAAGGATGAGTTGCGGGCCGGCTCAGCCCCAGCAGACCCTGGCCCCAGCAGCCGCCCGCAGGTGTACACCATCAGAACAGTTGCAGCCCAGGTGAGCCGCTCTCCAGTGCAGCTGGAATCTCAGTCGTTGCACCCAATGATCGCAAAGATGTTACCCATAGGTACTGAGCAAAAATGCGATTTTGCATAGTTGACCACTGAATATGTGATATCGCGATCGATTCTGGTCAATCCACAGGTGCGCTCCCAACGTGCAATCGAGGAGCGGATGCTGCGTCTGACAGACCAGGAGCATGCCTCAGCAGATGAACCCGCTGCAGATGCGCTGCTGTGTCTCTCCGGCAGCCACCCAGCGCGCCGACTGCCCGGCAGCAGCAGGTCCGCTGCGGATTGATGTCTTGGGTGTCGTGAAACTGCTGTTGTCGTGAAACTACTGTTGTCGTAATGCTGTCATTGCTTGCAAGGAGAGTTTTAGCTTGAGTTAGTTCATGATCTGAGGTACACAATCAACAGCGTGTATCAGCCCGTTTTCCATGATTCAACCCTCTGACTGTTTTTGATTGCACCTGTGTCCCCTTTTTGCTGGTTAGGTGGTTGGCCAGCAGCTTCGATGTGCTGCGCATGGCGGCAAACCTGCGAGCTGAGGGGCAGCTGCCGGCGCAGACATCCATCTGGGCTGCTGAGAACCCGTTGACCAGCCACCCTTCACGCTTCGAAGCCAAGGTGTGTTCATCATATCCGCTTCGGTCTGCCTGGCATGTCATGATAAGTGTGCTGCTGCACTTCAAATATATACGCTGAGCATGCGTGCGTGCTTGCAGGTTGAAGCCGGCGCAGAGACCATAGTGACTCAGCCGCCCTTGGTGTGGGGCAGAGTTGAGAAGTGGTATGAGGACCTCGATAGGTGAGTGGTTGAGCGACTGCGTGCTCAAATGTTGCCAGGGGGACCACAAAGTGCAATTGCAAATCTCCTGGGGTCACACACATGAGGTGATCCCTGCAGGCGGGGTATGATACGGGACACCAGGCTGGTCGTAGGCCTGCCGATGCTGACGTCGCCGGGCAACCTGCGGTTCTGGGCGGCGCTGTGCGACTGCCCCAGGGGGGATGAGGGCATCGCTGCGGTGCTGGCCGACTTTGAGCGGGCGGCAGCCGCCGGCAAGCCGCGGCTGCAGCAGTTCTGCCGGGAGTGGAATGCCGACCTGCTGCGCAAGGTTTGACTGCATATCCTTTTGATCGTGCCACACGCTGCGCATTGTGAGAGGATGGGATGTCCCACATGCCCACAAGTACACGCATCTTGCACATCGTCTCTGTGCAAGCAGTGCTTTCTGTATACAGTTGGTACGACGTTGACAGGAATGACATGTTGGCCAGGTGCAGGAGCTGCCCGGGGTGAGCGGCGTGCATGTCATGCCGCTGACTGGTGCAGCTCGGAAACTGGCGCAGGAGCTGCTGCCCCGCCGCGAGCATACCACAACAGAATGACGCGACATCAACAGCAGACATGCTGCACTCAGCTTGCCCGAACACATGCAGATGTCTGCAGAGATTTGCCGAGGTGCGGAGTAGAAATCTTAAGCTATACCGAGGGGAGCCAGTGTCTGTCAAACGTCCATACTTGCTCTGGATCGTTGTCATTTGCCTGTCCTGCAAGTTATCGATGGCATTGCGGCTGCTCCTGTCTGCAACCCTGTCTGCCCAGCAACGGCCCTCAGAGTGAAGAAGATCCTGCCATACAGTAGCTGCTGGGTGTATGCAGGTGTGTGGCGGCCATCCAGGCTTCCAGACACAGGCTGCGACAGCTTCACATCATGCAGCCGCAACAGCCGACTCGACGCCTGGCTCCACCTCCAACGAGCAAGTGAGAGCAAGCGAGATTCGGGTACTCTGCATTTGCGTGATATGTCATTTGGGCTGCTCATTTGTTCCGGGTGCACTGGCCAATCAATACACATCACATGTGGCACTTCGGAGGCCTGTCTGTGCTGTCACGTTTTTGACTCGTGTGTTTGCCACCATTCCAGGCAGCAGGACGGTGGCCACCATGGCTCAACAGCGACGCCAGTGCCCATGTTCTGAACACAGTTGTGGTGTTGATTCACATGACTAGGCACCCTCGGCTGTCATGTTGTTGCTGAAGTATTTTCAGTGACATTGCATGCACTTCAGCATGTGTGTTGTCGGGTGTGGGTTCAACTAGGGCGCCATGTGCCTGACAGACTATGTGCGCTGTACACATCATGGCCTGAAGCAAATTGTAGGGTAATGTATCACGTTGCACATCAAACCCCCACCCTCACGAGAAAACTCTAGTGTGGACTGCTGGCTGCCGTGACAAGTGCCTCCCTGTCATCGGCCACTGCACATGGCACCACCGATGTTGATAGCTCCCGCTGTCGTCAACACATTGTCGCTCTGGGCGCATGAACTCTGGCCTGGTATCGCCATCAGGCAGTAATGCCAGGCGCGCTGCTGGCGGGGAACGAGGGCGGCTGGTATGAGGCGGCCACCTCAGGGGATGGCTTGTAGGGTTTGGGGCCCCATGGCGGTGGCAGCTGCGACAGCTTCAGCAGCTCTCCCTGCAGTGGTTCAGCATGCCATGTCAGCTTGTGTTCGACCGGCTGAACGTGCAGCTGAGAAGGAGACTCGCAGTACACGGACACAACCTGCGGAGTTGTTGACACAAAACTAGCGCACGATTTACGACCCTGTAAAACGCTGTTCGCACCAGGATAGCTTAGACGAGACACAGAGGAACAGCAAAACCCTTTTCACCTTTTGCCGCGCCTCCTGGACAGCCTTGTCGGCGTCCTTGCCCTCTGCCAATGCTGCGGCCTTTTTGATCGCCACGCCGGGCGGCGGCGGCGCCGGCGGCATCAGCTTGGCGCCCAGATGCCACGACTGGAAGCGTTCCAGCCATGGCAGTACCGAGAATCTGGCCAGTGTCAGCGCCTTCTCGTCCACATTGGGGTCGCCCTCGAACTGCCGCCCGATCTTCTTGTCATTCGGCCCAAAGTACAGGAAGATGTTGTCCGGCGTCAGAGCGCCGCCAAACGCGGCCTGATAATGGAGATTAACGATCGGCTTACGATGTATGACCAGGAACTGACCGTTTCTGCGACAGGAACTTGGACCCTTCAACATGCTGCGCTCACCGCAATCCGGGATTTGATGTCCCACACCGAGTCGCTGCCATCCCGTGCAACTTCGATGCTGCAGTTCTGTCGGTTGTCGCTTCGCACGGTGTCGCTAAATGTGATGTGCACCTCGATCTTCCGTGCTGTCGCCATCGGCGATCCGTTGTCAAGTTGTTGACAGGAGAAGCAGCGTCACCTTTGATGCATCGACATCACACGACACGTATCTGAGGTGATATCAGAAGTGCAGAATGCTCTGCTGAGCGATCCAGCCGGTGCTGGATCGGAAGCATCCAGCACCGGAAAGGAGCTCAACAGTCGTCAGGTCCGAGTAAGGATGCAGGAAGCTCTCTCGCTGCAATGTTGCACAGTGTGGCCTCATCTACATAAGTCGGCGGCAGTGCGGCCAAATGTATGCCTTTCAGTCGGTAGTTCCTTTTCAAGCCGCATCGCTCGGAATCAAACTGCTTGACACCACCAAAAGCATGTGAAGGCTCATAATGCCGGTGATGCAATGCCTGACTGGCGGCAATGCAGAATTGGTTTCGCTAACCATGGTGTTGTTCAAAACTCGCTGTCGAGGCTTGCTGTCAACTGTACTGCACTGTCGCCACTTATTCAGCGTGCAGCTGAAAGAAAGCTGCTATGCCGCTGCAGAGCTGCATTATTCATGTTGTGATATAAAGGCATTAATGGGCCTTTATGTGGCAACTGACGCTTTTATCGAGCAAGACACTACAATTCACCCATGTCGATTGTCGTCATCATCAAACCAAGAGTCCTTGTCTTCATCTGAATCCTCCTCTTGTTCATCCATGAAAGGTCCGCTGCCCTTTGCTGCACATCAGAGACTCGACCATGTTTGTGCGCATTCAGATTGAGACATTTCTGCTGACACGACATGCGCGCGCGGCGCAGTGTCCAAGTTTCGAGTTAAGGACATTACACATCGAACAGTAAGAAGCTATGCGCACCTATGGCGAGGTCAATCAGTGCAGCAACGCCAATCTTGTCCTGCAGGCGAGCCAAGAAATGCGAATTCGCATGAGACATACCGCTCTCCCGACTGCAACAGCCGGCTGAAGCCGCACAATCACATTACTGTCAAATCACTGGCTCACCCTGGGGATCGGCTGCACGAGTGAGGGCTTAGTGGGAACACGGGCGGCGGCCGGCTGCCGGCCAGCGGCGCCGTTGCGCCGGTTAAAGCCGTCCACATAGCGCTGCTTCTGGCGGCGGGCAGCCTCAGCGGCCTGCAGCTCTGCCTCCCGCTCCCCATTGGACGCTGCGGTGGAAGAGTCCCAAACAGTCGAACAACTTCTGTTGCTGCGCCCACATGTGGCACAGAGAGAAGGCTACACCTCCAGCCTCACTCAGGCTGATTGGGGCACATGACAGCGCTGTGCTGCGTCAGGTGCATGCGACTCTGTCAACCACGGTCCTGTACAAGTCTGTGGATATGCAATGCCGCGCGCATACTCTGCGGTCAGACCAAACCCAGCCCAGTCAGCTGTGACGAGTGTGGGCCCCTGACAGCACTGATTGCAGCCTCAGGAATCGCACTGGTGATGATGTTATCCAGGCAAGAAGCTGCTTACCCTCGGGCGACAGCTCCTGCCGGGAGGCGCGCATGTTGCCCAGGTGCTCCTGCAGCTGCACCTCGTGCACGTACTTCCGCACCGCCGCCCCCGGCTTGCCGTCTGCACAACCAAATTGCCCTCAAGATGTGGATATGATTCAGCCTTCCATGAATGTGATTCAGCCTTCGCCAGGATGTCGAAGTCTGAATCATACAAAGCTGTGGAATCAATGTCAAGACCTGGGAATCAACGTGTGAACAGGGTGAGACCCTATACCACATCCAATATATATTTTGCTGCTTACTTGCGAGTAGCCTCGTCACAGCACGCCAACCTGACGTCCACATGACGCTCACCTTTTCGGCCCTTGGGCAGCGGCAGGGCCGCGCCATTGGCCGCCTGCTTGGAGCTGCGCTTTGCAGGCTTGGGCGTCGGGTGCCGCTCCAGCGACTGTGGCCAGCATTGTCGGTGGTCAGCCTGGCAGCACAGCCACAGAGCAGGCCCCCAGTGCACCACTGCACGGAGGCGTGCCACTTGCACAAGTGCTTTGGCGCAAGCCGATGTACGCACAATCTCGGGAGCAACACCGCAGGGCCTGGCATTTGGACGACGTCAAAAAACTTTGAGCTTCGTTGGTGGTGCCCCCTCCGCCCACCTTGTCGTAGCACTGCTGCGGCGTCTTGCCGCGCACCCGCTTCGCGACCAGCCGCCAGTAGTTGCTGCGCGTGGGGTCGCAGGCCTCCTGCGCCGCCGCCAGTGCCGCCTCCTGCGATGCAGTAGCGGACTGCTCAAGCCCCGAACGACGCTGTTCATCGTCTGCCACTCCCTGCATCCTGATCTGGGCTGCCAATGCCAAGCCCACCACGGTGGCCACCATGGTACAACCGTCCTCCTGGCCTCACAGCGCTGCCATGCAACAGAGTTGTGCACAACGGCACTTAGATTCTGCAGCAAAGATCTCACCTGTTCATCTGTCCAGAGGCTGTCGTTGGCCACGAGCGCAGGTCGCTGCGGCTCCTGATGCTGTGGTGCTTGTGGCCCATTGGCTGGCCTCTTTGACTGCCGATGTTGCTGCTGGGGCTGCCGCTGCTGTGCCGGCTGCTGGCGGGCTCCTGCAGCACCATCAGACGTTCGGCCGGCGCCCTTCTTGGAGGGGCCAGCTGCGTCAGTTGTAGGCAAGGCGGCGGGCATGCCGGCTGCGGCTCCCTCGCCAGCTTTGGCAGCCGGGGCCATGCTGCGCTGCGCACCCTGGGCTGGCTGCCTGGCCCGAGCCACTGTGACACATGCACACGGGAGATGTCAACTGGCCACTGTCGTCAGTGGGCCACTGTGGTTGAACATGAGCGATAAGTAGGCAGAAGATTGCACGTGCAGCAAAGGGGAAAATGCGCTGCATGTTGCCCACATGGCCATTCACTTCCCAGCTTCAATGTGGCGTGCAATTGCGATCATCATGATGAAGTCGGTTACCAGCTGCCGGCATCCTGAGGATGAGCTTGCCGTCGTGACTCCGCAGCGCCTGCTGCCCCCACGCAGGGAGTGCCAGCACCTCCACGGAAGACAGCTGGCCCACGTCATCCTGCCTGCTGTTTGACTCCGCAATGACTGCCTGTCGGAGCGAGCACACAAAGTTTGTCATTTGTGTTGCCATGGTGCTCACTGCATCGAGACGTCCTCACGATGGTAGCGCCAGGAGAGCAAATCAAAAACTGCCCCCTGTCCACATCTGCCACCTGTCCCGCCCTCGGAACTGTGTGAACAGCATCGTCGCTCTGGCTGCCAGGTGGGTCGCTGTCGTGATTGCTTTGGTGATGAGGCATCGGAGAATGATATCAGAGAGGAGGGTCCAGGCTAGCAGCAGTCTTCGACCTGCGGAGCAACAGATGGCCAACCTTGCGAGGGTCCCTGCAAGCTGGACGGGGCGCCGGCGTGGCGAGCTCCGTCTCGACCGCGGCTGCCGTCTGCCCCTTACTGCGCTGCCGCTTGACGGGGTGCGGCGCTGCCAGCTCCGCTGCGTCTGCTTCCGCACCACTGCCTGTATAGGCTGCGCTCGCCTCTCCCAGTACCGCTGCCTCCGGTACCGCCGCCAGCGCTGCCGCCTGGGCGGCTGCAGCAGCAGCGGAAGCGGCGGCGGCGCCATGCAACGGCCGCTTCCTTTTGCTGCCAGAATGCTGGACAGGGTTGCTGCCGCCGGATGCCCCTGCCGTCTGCTGCTGCTGCTGCTGCTGCCGTGCCTTGGCGGCCGCTGCCGGCCCCGGGCACCGCTGCTTCAGCTGGCCGCGGTTCGCGGCGGCGGCCGCGGCGGCAAAGCCCTTGGCCGCGACCGCCGCCCCGCGCTGCTGCCGGCCCGCCCTCCCTGTAGCGCCCGGCCCGCTGTCTGGGGCCGCAGCATCGGCGTCACCGTTGCCTGCCTGCTGCGTCGCCTGCCGTGTTGCTTTGGTTGCAGCAGCACGGCTGCCGGGCTGCTTGCCTGCTGTATCGTGGTAGCTGCTGTCCGATGGCTGCCCTGTCGGCGCTGCTGTCCCGGCGCTGTCAGAGGCCTGCCTCTCTGACTTGCTGCTGCTTCTCGTGGACTGCACGGCAGAACTCTTGCCGCCGCCTGCCTTGCTACCGCCGCCCTTGCTGCTGCCCGCCCTGCCACTGGCGGTTTTGCCGGCGCCAGCTTTCGTTGTTGCAGTGCCATCAGCTGAAGGTGCTGAGCCTGCAGCAGCTGCTGATTCTGGTTTGCCGGGCTCGAGCTTGACGTGATGGGCGCCGCCAGTGACATAGTCCGGAGCGCCCTCAGCTATGTCAATGACGTCCCCGCTGCCAGGATCCTGCAGCCATGTAGTAGAGCATGTCACTGACAGCGTCACCCATGGCTGAAAGGAACAGTCCACAAGGATTTACCATGCAGATGGCTGCAAAGGTAACAACAAGGCACAGACCAACAACGGCGTGTCATGAATTGGCCATAACACAGATTGATGCCTGTGCTCACCCGCAGCACCACCTGGCCCCGCCAGAACTCCAGGGGCGGCACCCTCCGCCTGCTGCTGCGCCGCGCCTGTGCTGCAAGAAGTGTGTTCAGAGGAGCCGTCTCGGACATCAAAAAGAATGCACTGCAGGAGCTGTGACTTCAGTCGGCATGAAGAGCAGATGTCGTGTCAGACTCGGTGACATCCCTGCAGAGGCACTGCACCTCGACAGGCTGAGAGTCCTCCTGCTTCACATGCGCGTGGCTGTCAGAAGGAGCCGTTGCCTCCATGACTGCGTCAGCTGCATATGCCCGTGCGCACATCGTTGCCCGCCTGCATCCAGCGTTATGGGGCGGTTGAATATTTGAATGGTGTAATGCACCTTGTGCAACACTGCCAGCACACTGAGTTCTACACACAGAGTGTTAACTTGCACAATGGAGCTCAAAACATGCAGTTCTTGGGGATTGCCACCCATGAAGCAGTCTACTGCACTGCGCACCTCTTGGCTGGTGACTCACCAGCGCCATCCGAAGCAGCATCCATTGGCCGCTCAGCAGATGCCGGTGAACGCTCAACAGCCTCTGCTGCTTGATCAGCAGCGGCAGCTGCATGCTGCTCAGCCTCCTGCGATGATGCAATCGCGGCCACTTGACTGGATCTTGCAGCAACAGGATCATCTGTAGCAGCGACAACGTGGTCCACCTGCAACAAATGTGGTTTGCAAAGTTACAGCCATCAGTGATGCGTGAACCTGCTGCCAATTGTGTGTGGATCGGGGCTGACCTGGGCGCGAGCCCTAGCTCGCTGGGCCGCAAAGGCAGCAGCAGGACTGGTAGGGCGCAGTTGTGCACCGTCTGCTGTTGCCGCCGCATGCTTGCGTGTCTTCTGTGACCGACCGGCTGGCGGCGGCTGTGCACCGCCCACAGTTGGCACACTCCGCTTGGCTGCCTTCTTCACTGACACCGGAGACCTGGCGTGAGGTGGAATCTGCTGCTCTGCTGGAAGCTCAGCCACAATTGCTGGCTCCAATGCTGGCGCTGGAAGCCCTGTCGAAGGCTCGACAGCACCTGCTGGCTCTGTCTCTGCCTCTGCATCATGCGCACCGCCCACTGCACAGTGGCTGTCATTGCCGACTTCGGCATCTGGCACCGGCGCCGCATCGTCATCGCCCAGCACCGCATAGCTGTCATCAGGCAATGCCGCCATGCCTGGCGGCAACAACTGGGAGCTGGCCTGCGGCCCCGCCTGTGCCGCCTGCTGCTCCACATCTGCCGGCATCTTCGCAGCTGGAGTGGCAGCACCGCTGGTGGTTGGGCGCTGGGGCGCATGCTGCATCCTGCCTGGGCTGCGCAGCGGCTGGACAACATCAGGCTGTTGCTGACCTGCAGACCGTGCAGCGGGCTCGCCAAGCGCCGGCGACGCTGCCGCCTGAAGCTGCAGAAAAGGGGTGGCCGGCTGCTCCGCAGCGTCCCATGTGCCGCCCCTGGATGCGCTCGCAGGCTGCACGGCGCTGGCGGAGTGCTGCGCCGCCTGCTGAGCAGCCTGGCGGCTTCGCTGCCGAGCCGCCGCAGCAGGGCTGGCCGCCGGCAGGCTGTGGCTGCTGTCCGCACTGGGCACAGCCTGCGGCCGTGGCTTGAGCGCAGACATCGGGGTGTGGCGCTGCGGAGCTGCACTCAGCGGCGTGGCTGCACCTTGCCTTGTTGCGTCCCGCTCTGCAGGGGTGCGCTCGTGGCCGGCTGTCGTAGCCTGGGTGTCCTGCATGGCCAGGCCGTCTGCCGGCGCCTGCTGCTGCCATGTCTGCTGATGCCATGTGGGAGAAGGGTGCTGGTAGCGCTGCTGTGGCGCCGGCGGGGGCAGCGGCGCTGACGGCTCGCTGCCTTGGCCGTGATCAGCCCGACGGGCTGTAATGGGCGTCCGCAGCCCACCCAGCCTGTGACCGCTCACCGGCGGACCTCCAGCGGCGCCGACCCGGTGCGGCTGCGGAGTCAGGAGGGTCAGCTGCACAGGGCTGACTGAATGGTGGCCGGGTTGGGATGCAGGCACCGGCCGCTGCGCTGACGCCGGCGCTGGGTGGGGTCGGCCGGCTGGGGGGCCGGGCGGCAAGCCCCAGGTCAGCGTCTGCGGCCGCACCGGCGAAGTGCGCAGCACAGCGCCGCGCTCCATGACCTGCACATATTGCACAAAGTGTGCTGATTCCACAATATTGATGATGAAGGATACATATTGATGCTCGGTGTACTTGCAGGCGCATGATGATGGAATGATTTGCTGCTGCTGGCACTGCGGTGCGGCAGCTGACCATGCCCCATGTTACCCCACAGTACATCCAGGTACTGACCATTTCCTTGCTTTTCAACCAAGAATGATGCATGCGCAGCGCACAAGTCGGCCTTGATGTGCCCACCCAGTTCGCACCATGGGGCTGGGGCTGGCGCGCACGAGCGACTCGAAGTTGGCCCGGATCTGGGCTGCCAACAGCTCCTTGTCTGGCGTGCTTCCGCCACCATCATCGAGCGCCGGCAGTGCATTCATTTATGCCGGGCGCAGCCTCGGACCTTCGGCTCGCTGCGACAGTTACATCGTCGATGATCGTTTTCCAGCACAGAGAGTTGCTCAGGGTCGCAACAACTGTCGGTCGCGAGGCTGTCAACAGCTGGTGGTGGCTGTTGTCGGGATTGCCTTGTCGACACCAGAAGACGAGCCTTTGGCAACCCCAGTTTCAGGCTGTGTGTGTTGCGGCAGATCACCGCATGCAGTCCAACAGCGCACAAAGGTCTGGCTCTGCTGCAAGCCGCAAGCGAGCAGGCGGGCATTTTCAAACGTGTTTCCCAGCAATTTTCGGCAGCATTATTTCCGGGTTTTGGCAAGCTGCTGCTGCTGACTGTGCATGTCTCTGTGCTGCCGTGCACAAATATGTCGCCCTCCGCTTGTTGTTCGACCTCAATTTGAATTGATTCTCGGGCCTCGATCATCATGCCTGCCGCCAAGAAGGCGCCAGCACTATTTGCACAACTGCAGCGGACGCTTGAGAAGGATGGCGACGAGTTGGCTGCCCAAGTCAAGGTGCGCTGAAAGCATGAATTGCAGCTGGCATCGTTTCGGTATGTCTGAGGATCCCATTTGAGCAAATATTAGACTGCTGAATGACCATTTTGGTGGCAGGTTGATCACAGATCTGCCGCTGCTCACTGACCACTGGGATGCGGCTTCATTTTTGCAGGGGCTGATCCTGTTCAAGATCGACGGTGAGCATTGCTCTGCATTCTGGAACCTGTCATGAATTTTCAGCGATGTGGAACTCGCAGCTGGCAGCGCGTCGAGAGTATCATGTCATCCGGCATGAGCAAATGTCCGCTGCAGTCATTGCATGATGATGTCGGCAGGCCCTTACCTGGGCATGCTGATCTTTTTCGTAGACTCGGAGTGGACGCTGGACCTGCGCCAGGGCGAGACCCCCAGCCTCGTTGAAGGTGCACCAAAGGACGGCAGCCCAGACCTGACGCTCACCATCTCGGACGACAACTTTGCAAAGCTGGTGTCTGGAAAACTGGGGCAGCAGCAGGTAGGCGATGCACATGTAACTTGTTGGTTGATAATTGTGCCTCAGAGATTTGGAAACGACCCCGCCACTGGTGATTAACTGGCAAGCTTGGTCAGACACCAGAAGCATAAATTTGTCTGTGCAAGAGGTTCACTCCGTTTGCTGACCAGCAACATGATGTTGCATGTGCAGGCCTTCCTGCTGAGGAAGCTGAAGATCAAAGGCAGCATGGGCCTCGCAATGAAGCTGAGCCCCATCCTTGAGGCAGCCGCGCCGCCACCCCAGTCGAAACTGTGATGCGGGCGACAATCCGACCTAAGCAGTTTCTGCGGGCGTGCTCAGCTTCCGGCTGGCGAAGCTCGCCCACATGCATGGGGTGGATTCACAATCCTTCGTCTTAGGTTCAGGTCTGACAGCAGTGTTGTCGTCTTTAGAGTTAGGTTCAGGTTTAGGTGGTCAGGAGCATTTTTTTGGTGTTGCTGGGGTCTTGGAAACGATTCATGTTTGAGTCGACTCTCATTTGCAACACTGGCGTCCATGTCTTTGTGGCGCAGAAAACAAAACCCGCAAGAGGACATCACAGCACAATGTGCGCTGCTTGTACTGAAATAAATGGCATCACTTGCAAGAGTTTGCAAAAGAATCAACAACCCAAAATGGAATGCTGCAGCCGGCAACATGGCAATCAAGAGCCGCGATGCAAGCAGTCCAAGCAGTCAGCTACTGCCGCATCTGGCGAGGCTCGACCTCCAGCGTCGGGTCCTCGTCGCTGAACCCCTCCTCGCTGTCGCTGCCGCCACACAGGGCGCACTGCTCGAAGCACTCCCTCTGCTGGTCCTTGCTCAGCCCCATGCGGCCGCGCCACCACTTGCGCAGCGTCGGGTGATCAAAGCCGCCCTCTGAGCCAATCTGCGCATGCACGAGCTAGCCCACTCAAACGTGCTGTTTGACCGACTAACGAATGACTCGCAATCTCCTGCAGACACTGTGTTCTGTTGGTGTCAAGGTGCAGGTGGGGCTCGAAAAGCCTTGTCATGACCCTACCTCAATCTCCGTCAGCGCGGTCAGCAGTTCCTCGGCATCATCTGCAGACACGCCGCCAAACCAGTCGCCCTCGTTGGGCGAGATAGCGCCATACACCAGGACATTACCCGCATACTGCATAAAAAGACGTGCAGGCATTCGCTTCTTGATTCACTTCTTGAAACTTCACAGATCAAAAGCAGAGACACCTCGCAGCCAGTGGTAGACTTTGCAGGCTGCCAGCTGATGCGCAAGGGTTGCATTGCGACTGGCTGGTGGCACGACAAGAGTCACCAGAAGCATGCGCACCTTGTGTCCGCCGACATGGCTGCACTCGTACACCCTCACGGAATCTAAGAGACCGCGGCTCGTGGCCAGGGTCCGCAGCCGGCGGGCCAGCGGAGGGCCCAGCTTCCCGCACCGCGCATCCCGCGTCTAAACAAGCGCATTCGCAGTCAGCGAGAAGACGCCGCGTTGCGAAGCGGTTGTGTGTCTCGCAGACACTGCCAGTCATCACATCAGGTGAGACATGCACCAATGGCTTCCAGACTGCAGTGCTGCAGAACAACAACAAGTGCTGCCGAATGGCTGGCGGCCCAGCTGCAAATGCAACTTCACCCCGTGGCTGCAGACGAAGAGGTGCAGACCCTGCAGCTCGGCCACGCTGCCGGCATGCCATGCTGGGGTCTTTGGCGGCGTGTCCACGATGTGGTTGTCCACCACCGCCTCAAAGTCGCCGGGCTGCAGGTTGCTGAACTCCAGACCTGTGGCAGCGTAGGACAACTGATGCTTTACATGACATCATGCACACGCTCTCACTCCACACAAGTTGGTATGAAGTACAGCATGGCAGTCAGATGATGGCAGCAGCAGTGCAATGCATGTCTGCACAGGCAGTTTCTCACCTGCTGGGAACAGCATCGCAGTGCAGGTGCCTGACGATGCTGCAGCGCTGGCATCGTGTGACGCATATGCAGTGACCTTCACGGTGCCTGCATGCAGAACACATATGTGCTGCTCATGTGTGGTGTGGCAAGCGCATGTGTCAGATGCGGCATTTGCCAGAGCAGCTGTGAAATGGTCAGCCGCATGCACACGCCGATTTCTATTGCCGCCAGTCACACCTGTGATGTCGTCCTTTCTCCTCGCCAGAGCTGAAAATGCCCCGAGGATGGCCGGCGTCCTCTCAACTGTCTTTGACCAGTCCGTGGGCGTCATGCCGCCAGGCTCAATGAACAGGTGCTGGTCATACGCCTGAACGGTGCCGGGGGCTGCAGGAGCGAGGCTGCTGCCCCGTCTGAGGGTGTCAGACCAGTGTTTGTACGCGCCAGCCACCGCTGTGTGCCGAGTTACATCTGACTGCCGCAGCATGCGCAGCGCAGACAGCATGCTTTCCACAAGACTGGCGCAGCGGGCGTGTGCTCGACTTGACAACGTGCATCAGGTGATCTGCAAGTCTGACGTACTGAAGTCAGACGCAAGGCGCCTGTTATGCTTGGATGCGCCAGCCACCGCTGTGCATGCGCAGCGCTAACAGCGTGCTTCAGAGGACCTACGTGCCAGGTGCGGAATTGATGTCTTGATTTTGCAGATGCTCGCTTGCAACCTACTGGAAATGCGAAAGTCAGAAGTGAGCCGCTGAGCCCTGTCTGCACCTGCTCCAAAGCGCTAGTATGTCGTCAGCATGCAGGCGAATGCCGAAGCCATTTTACATTGCGCATTGCCTCATTTGCTCGTTGTAGGCTGTTGAAGCAAACAAACGCTGCAAAGCTTGTGTAGCAGGTGGGCCGGGGCTTTTGTGCACAAGCTAGCTGCCAATCCCCAAGTTTGGCGAGCCTCTGGGACGCCAGCATGCCCACAGACGAGCCCAAGTCCGGGTGGCAGCCCCATCCGCATAAGCACTTTGCAATTGGGGAGAGGTGGGCTTTTCCTCGCTGTCACTTGCTGCCACAATATTCCTGCATGCACATTGCCAAGGTCGCTGCCTGCGGCAAACTTCGAGCTGGCCCTTGTGGTTGCGCAGGGTACTCATCCAGGAGACCAACAAGCGCACGGTTCAGGACATCAAGGGCCGCCTGGCCACCGTCACTGGCTTGCCTGGCAATGGCTGGGTCATGGCGCAATTGGAGGACGCGGCAGATCCGCCATTCCGTATCCAGCAGAGGCAAGCTGTTACCCCCTGTGCTGTCGCAGCGTGTTCTTCAGGTTCTGTTGCTTCGTGCTCGCTTCTCATGCGAGCATACACATGTCCGTGTGTGCAGGTACCTCTGCCGTGTGGCCGCTGTCGATTCGGGCACAGACATGCAGCCAGCGGCGCCTGCTGCCACAGCCTCTCCAGCCATAGGGGACACGCCCCTGGCCCCAAGGCCGCTGAAAGTCCGCATCGTGGGTGAGTGCATGCTCAGAAGCTCATTGGCGCCATTGTCAAGATACACACCGCTGCCCACCCCAAGCTCTACACCACGAGGCAGAGGGGCAAATGATGAATCTCGAGAAGAGAGTGTCGCACCATGGCAAATCGCACTAACCATCATGGCTTGTTCCATCTGCAGCACCGCCAAGCGATGCGCGGCCCAGCAGCACGCCTGGCGGCGGGGCGGAGCCGGCGGCTGCGGCCGCCAATGGCGCCACGGCCGGCCGAGCGGATGCCGCCGGCGGCGCCGCGGCGCCCCAGGGTGGCCAGAAGGCGGCGCCGGCTGTCAGGCCAAAGTCGCCTGGTGTGGCAACGCCGGGCATGCTGCGCGAGGTGCTGCGCAAGCTGCGCAGCGACATGATGGACGCCGAGTCACATGTACCCTGGAATGCGGTGGGTCTACCTTTGGCTGATTATTGGGCAGCTTACTATGTATCTGTTTGGTGGGCAGACACACTGTTCCAGGCCGGCGCGCGGGGTTGTCCAAGCTGCGCAGTGGCACAAGTAGATGCTGAGATGCACACGCTTTCATGTGCAACATAACTGCTGTAGATGGTCGCACAGCTTGTCCTGCCATCTGGTCATCAAGAATGCATGTGTCGCGTCGACATCGATGTTCGAAACGCACCTGCGTCGCAGGTGCACTCGCTGTGGAGGAACAAGCGCGCCACATGGCGGGGCAAGACGCGGAGGGAGGAGACGGTGCAGGACCTCGCGGCCCGGCTGTCTGAGTTCCGATCGGCGCTCAAGGCGGACGCCTCCTTCCTGGGCTGCGGCGCCACCTGGCAGGTCTGCTGCCTTTGGTCCCGTCCGAGGTCGGGTTCAGAAACCATCAATGTCAAAAGTCCTCCGTGATACTGTGGGTTCAGAGTGACGCTGGAACCCTGGAAGTTGATCTCGGACCTGGGCCCGGCAGCCGTGGCTGCCTGATCCATATTGTCCATGCTGTGCTCTGTGCTTGCTGCTCTTCTTTTGTCGCCTGTGCAACACCGTCGTCAGCGTGCGACAGTCGTGCCTCCTGCAGGCGTCGCTGGACGCGTGCTTGAGCGGCAGCGGCAGCCACGGCATCCTGCTGGGGGTGTGGGAGGAGCTGCGCCAGGCCATCGGCGCCTGGCTGGACGTGCGGCAGCGGCCCGCCGCGCAGCAGACCGCCGCGCTGCAGGTCCGCCGTCATGGACCCTGCTTGGTTTGACTAAGTGTTTATGAGATCAGAATCTGGCAGGCCATCAGCGCCTGTTTTGGCTGCGCATCGGCGGCTGCGCAGCAGACCGCCGCGCTGCAAGTCCGCCACCATGCCCCCTGCCTGCTTGATTGGTTGACTTGAATCGTCTTGAGTTGAATCGACTCTGGTGGGCCACCTCCGCTTGCTCGGACGCGCAGCGGCAGCCGCACCGCAAGGCTGGCCCACACGTGCCACTCGTGCCGTGGGTCGCTGCTCGTTTTCAGGCGAAAGGAAGGGCAGGTACTGGCTGCTGGTTTGGACGCTGACATGCAGCAGACAGCTGTGCTGCAAGGTGCAGCGCTGATGCAGACCATGTCAGCTGCACACGTTGTTCACACAGCCAGCAGCGGCACTGCAGTGGGCGGCGGTATTGGGGGCAGCAAACTGGCACCATTGGCAGACGTTTGGCCGAGTCCTATGTTCACTCACTTGTGTTGCCCTTCAGGCGCGCACGGCGCGGGCGGTGACGGCGCTGCAACGAGCGGCGGCTATTGGGCAGGACGCCGTGGCGCAGGTGCCCCTGGAGGCCATCGTCAACAACAGCGTCGACGGGCTGCAGGTACTGCTGTCCGCAGCCGGTCAAACGTCATATCTCGGCTGCTGACAACAAGCATGCCTTGGCTACTCTGAACGAAGGCCTCAGGACCGTTGGCGGGCGATCTTAGCAATTGGCAGCCCGCTTTGGTGTGAACCGCAAAAGGCCATCACTTGCCCTTGTGTTTGTATGTCCCTGTGCTCTCAAACCGGCAGGCGGTGCGGGCGGTCATTGAGAAGGAGCGCAAGGTGGCCGCCACCGAGCTGGCCAAGGTTTCTGCCGCCGGGGCAGACGCGGCGGCGAGCGGCGCCGCTACTGCGCTATTTCAGCCGCCACTCAGCCCCCGCAATGGCCCGGAGGCCTGGTCCTTCGGGATCCCAGCGGTCGACTTTGACAGCGGCGCAGACACGGATGCCGGCAGCGGCAGCTGCGTCACTGATATGAACTTCAGCAGCGACTCGGAGTGACATAGATTTGTCTCAGAAGCGGCAGCAGACAGGCAGTACGGTAGACACAGGGGGAGTGACCTTCACGTGTATACCTCAGTAGGATTCCATCGAGTAGTTTTGGCATATTACAAGTATTTAAAACTGCAGGCACACAAACCCGCAGTCCTGCAGTTGTCCCTGATGTTCAAACTGCACGCGCAATCACATAACTTGCCCTGCTAAAAGTGGCATTGTGACTATCTTTTAGGCTTGCAAGAAACATGTTATCGCTTCACTACCAAGCTAAACTGGCGTCTTTTCGCAGCAAGTTGCTGTCCTACCACATTCAGTCGCCGAATTCCTCCTGCATGGCCGCAACAATTGTAAATTCTCACAATTGCAAGCCTCAGAGGGACGATCGGTTGTGAGCATGACACAAGGTGTGTGCAGCTCATGCTTGATCAGGCACAGGATGACAAGTGGGCGGATTGTGATCACGGTCACAGGCATGCACGCGCAAGCAAGGGATCACCTGCAAGCTCAGGTTGTCATCGGAGGGGCGTCTGAGAGGCAGCGGTGGTGGCCCGGCCAGGGCCAGCAGCACCGGCAGCAGCACCAGTGCGTGCGCGGCCGCCAGCACCACCAGCGCCACGTACATGCGGAAGTAGTACACCTCGAAGATCTGCGTCTGCGCCCATGCCAGCACCGCCACCCCTGTTTTGAGCGAAAGGTGCTGGTGCCGCATCAGATGATCGGCAGTCCAGGTGTTGCACAGCACCGCCCATGTAGACAAGCACCACATGTGGAGGTGTCCCGGTGCAAATCAGCATGCAATGCTTGGTACGGCAGAAGGGCACAGATGGTCCTTTGGAAACATCGTGAGAATATGTGATTTATGACCCAACCAGGTCGGCACATAAGTTGTGTCATCAGGTTGGGACATCGGCCGACTCACCAACAAGCTTGGTGAGGGCGATGCCAGACATGACGGCGGCGCCGACGGAGGCCAGCGCTGCGGCGGAGCGCAGCTGCCGGGAGCCGGGCGCGCCCAGGAATGTATGCACTATGTGCGCGCAGAACTCCACCGCTATGCCCACCGCCTGCGCAGCAATGTGAGAAACGATCTGTTTAGGAGAAGAGCGTGCCTGCTTGTCGTATGTCGGGCACCACATCATTGCCGCGCTTCTCTAGGAGATTCAAGGACCGAGATGCATTAGTCGGAAACAGAGCGCAGACTCACCATGGTCAGGTTGACCAGACTGACAGCATTCAGCTGCACCCCCAGCAGCGGCAGCGCCCCCGTCAGATGCACCTGAGCATCCAATGCGACATCTTGAGTCCGCAGCTGACACGAGACCGTCTGGACATATGTCGCAGCAGGTCGGGCATGACACACGCACTCTCTGCCTGCTGTGCACCTTGCAAGCTGGGTAGCTTACGAATGTGACCGCGCACAAGCAGCAGCAACATCTTCAGCATCCACGACGATGTGATTAGTGACAGGTCACCAGCAGTGAGGCGATGACGGCGGTCATGAGGCCGGCGCCCCAGGCACTGCCCATCAGCAGCCACGCGCCCGCAAAGATGGCCACCAGCGCACCACCTGCGGCCCACCAGGGTTTAGTGTGAACGCTGGAACAAACGCGCAGCCTCGAGAGGACGTGACACACCATGTTATATCGTGGGAGTCTCCTCCTGACAAGCCTGACCGAATGCCTGACCGAAACAATGCTCGACAGGGACTGTGTGTGTCGAGAATGCTTGCAGTCGAAGGACTGCGGCGGCGGCGGCGGCCCTGAGATGTCCAGGCTTTGCCCACATTGAAAGGGTGAGGAATAGATGGTTGCAGCACCAGAACTGACAGCAGGCGCACCTAGCAGGCGCACGCTGGTGCCGCCGATGCCCAGGTACTGCTCAAAGAACACGTGAAACACGGAGAACGTGTACACATCCAGCCCCAGCTGCTGCGACAGCTGCTCGGCGAATTCACGCACCGCCTGTGCCGATGACAAACAGCTGTGTCTTAATATTTCCTACACTTTCTTCAGAGGTCCGGCCCCAGCTGTGTAACAACAATGACTGTTCTGCTTCTGCCGGTAGTTTGAGGTCACGATGCAAGGGCAAGATTGACGATGCATTGACAGGACTGCTGGATAAAGCCAGCTTGCACCGCTTGCCAGCAGTGTATGTGGCTGAAATCAACATGGGGGTTCAAGCACACAAAAACCTGCAAAGGCAGTCTGCACACCTTGAGGCCGCTGATGAAGTCGTTCTGCGATAACAGCGGTACATACGCCGTGCGGAAGCTGGAAGCAGACAGCACACCGCTCGACAGCCCGGCGATGCCAGTCGCGTCCTGGGCATCCATCTGTGCAAACACATTATTATGTTCGTTTCATGTCAGGACTGCCATACGGTACAAAGCCGCTCATTGCTCAGGCTCGTTATTGCAGCAAAGCAGGACAGTCTGCAGCGCTGTTTGCAGATGGGTAGAGGCCTGGATCTCTGGGTCAATGCAGAGTGTACCCAAGTGTTTGCAGAACTCGCCTGAATGGCGTCTGTGTAGGCGCCTGCGCCACCTTTGGCGCATGCCATACTGGGCACCGAGTCCAGGAACCATGGCAACTTCTTCTGCACCTGTGAAATTCACGAGACAACTGTCAGAATCCACAGGATTCACGTGCAAAGTGGTACATTGCTCTGTAGCAGAAGCAGGACCGTAGATCGATATCAAATGAATGTGGCTGCTGCAGAATCTGTTGACAGGAGCAAAAACATGCGGGCAACACATGCCTGCTTCAGTGACGGCCGCCCGTGGTGTAGGTACGCCGCCACAAACTCGGCCAGGCTGCGGCGGTGGTTTGGCGAGACTGCCGTCATCACCTTCCCACCACCACGGCTACCGCCGCTCCTGTTGCACAGCCATGGAACAGGCTCTGCACAGTTCTGAATGCTACGACCAGCAGACAGTGCAGCCCAATGGTTATGGCTGCAATCACTTGCAGCAGCAGGGCAGATGTGTCCCTTGCCTGGAGCGGTTTATGGCCGGGCTGTCGTCGTCGTCGTCCGGCGGCGACGGCTGGAAGCAGGGGTCGCAGTCAGCACACGCGTCCGGGCGGCTGCGGCAGGGCTCCTGGTCCGGCGGCGGGCAGCGGCTGCCGTCGGGGTGCGCCCGGCAGCACTGCGGGATTTCCGGGCTGCATAAGTGGAAATCACCGCTGTGGGATGTCAGCAGTGCGAGTGTTGAAACAGCAATCAATCGCGTTATCAAAGCAATCGACCGCGTCAGTAAGGCATGGCCACTGGCTGTGTGCCCAGTGGCAGTGCAGCACACACCTCTGGAACATGCAAATTGGAGTCTAGCTTCGGCAGGAAGGCAGCACAAGGTGCACTTGGTTGCTGGCTGCAAGCGGCGGAGCACATGCTTCACTGGGGAGCATGGTATGCCACGGTGCAAGTTTACAGACCATGTGATGTTCTCACTGATGTGCAGCCTTGCGGCATCCTCAAGCAGCACCTGGCCCAGGACAGGAAGTCGTCGATCCACGACGCCGCTGGCGCTGCGATGTGTGACGCCGCCGGCTGCTGCGCGGCACGCTCAATCTGCATGCACAGGTTTGCAATGCATCTTCGCAATGGCCCCAATACTGTGCCATCCTACGCTCGAGATCGTCCATGCATAGGTAGAGCGTGCATGATGGGCATGCACACTGCCAGGCAATTGCAAAGCTGAGGCTGCAGCTGTCACACACATACCTGATTCAGCAGGGAGTTGTCGTCGCATCCAGAGATGGAGCACACGCGGTTGGTGTCCAGCGCATGGCGCGACATATTGAGGCCCCGCACCTGCGGCAGGCAGAGCGCATGATTGCACACTTCCTTTTCCTTTTACCGTCCCTTCTCACGGACACTTCTCATGGCCACAGCCATATACACACGAGGAACTACTATCTGCCGGCCTAATTAAGCTGAGTAGGGCAATGCCAACTTCTGCCAACTCAGCAAGTTTGATCTGTACCAATTCCGACAATGCTTGAGACAACCATGTCACAGTCAAACCTATCTGGCAGGTGCATGCAGTCGGCATGCACCCACGCACCACGAAGAACAGCGGCGGCCCCACGCGCATGACGCTGGTGACGTCAGCAAAGTAGTCCTGCAGGTACGAGTCCCGCGGCAGCGCCACCTGCTGCTCCAGCCCCCTGAAAAAGTTGACACAAGTTTGATCTGCAACAGTCGAAATCTGCACTGCACCTTATGCACAGCAGACGGGAGGCAGCTGGCTAGAGATATCGAAAGGAAAGGTCTGCATGGAGCCAAGGTCTGGGCTGCCGGTGCAGCCAATGGAATAAAGGCGCACTTGGAGACGCGGGGCAGCAGGGCGAAGGCGGTCAGCAGCGAGGTCGCAAACACGGCCAGCACGAAGCCCTGCGCGCCGCGGTGCATGAGCGCGGGCGCGTGCACCCTGGCCATGTAGTGCTGCAGTGCCGCCCCCAGGCTCCACTCCTCTGCGGCCTCACCGCCTGCTGCCGCAACATGATGTTGTCTGGGAATGTCATACTCCAAGAGATAATTCACCACCAGCACTCGCTGTCCTCGAAACCAGGCTGCATCGTGTTTACCATGCGTACCAGCACAAGAACTACTGTGTGGATGAATGGAGAAGTAGTATAGATGAATCTAAAGGACGTTGCCTGTCATCAGCCCGGGGGACGACCGAGTGCCTGCTCGAAGGACATGGTGCATGCACGAAAGGCTGCTGCTGGCATGTGTTTGGTGCATATGAAACAAAGGGGACAATCCTGTGTGGTGCCAATGAAAGAGACCGACGCATGGAGCCCACGAGCAGCTCTTCCAGAACGGCGCAATGGTCCCCGGCAAGGGAGGGCACTGGGCACACACCAGCAGTGCCGCTGCAGAAGGGCTCGTCGCCGCCGCCGATGCCGCGGTCCGCCAGGCTCTGGTAGCCGCTGGGCGGCGGTGCCTCACCGCTGTTGACACGCGCTGTAGACTGCACAGCCGCAGGCGCCTGCAAATGCGATGCACGACACAAGATGCAATGTATGTGGCACAAAATGCAAGAGGCGGAACTGAGGCAACATGGGTGAGCAGAAGCTCTTCTGCTGTGTCATCAGCACCCGACATGATAGATCAAGCCCACATACAATGCAAGAAGAACGAAAAGACGGCCGAGAGCAAACAGACGGCTGACCTTGCGTGCCAGGGACAGCAGCGCCGGCAGCCGAGCGCACGGCGCAATGTCCAGGCGGCCCGCCTCGACCCGCCGCTGGTCCAGGGCCAGCAGCGCCACAAAGGCTGTCACCTGTCCGCATGCATCAGTCGTAGCCTCAGCACACCTGCCGTCATCGCATGTGCATCCTCACACCTCTGCAATGGCACTCATTGCGCAACAATATGCAGCGAATGCCATTGGGCGGGCAGTCACAACTCATGCGAGCATGTAGGCAACATGGATGGTCACATGTGTGAATGCTGGAAAGTCGATCCACCTGGAGCAGGAAGTCGAGGAAGATGGCCAGCGCGGCACACAGCGCGAAGTTGCGCACGGCGGGCATCGACGTCAGGCCGCCCAGGGCGAACGCGAGCGTTTCCGCAGCTGCGGCCAGCGTGATGGATGGGCCCGCCTCGGCCAGTGCATCACCCAGCCGCACTGGCACTGGCACAGCATTCCTGTGAGCAAATGAATGTGGGACCACTGTTGACACAAGAAAGTATTAGCAAAACATGCAGTCGAAACATGCAACATGCTGATATTTGCAATGGTATAGTCGCTGCGCTCTTTGAAGTGACATAATTGCTGCTGCGGTCTACCTGCTTCTGCATTCGCCTGCTGGTAAACCATGCGCCTTGTTGTTGCCATTGCCAGCACCAGATATCCTGGCAAACCTATTCCCAACCTCGTAGGTGCACTCGACACAGGGTTTTGACACGCACCCTGATGCATCTTCCAGCGGCTGCCGGTGCAGAGCGTGCGCCAGTATGAACATGTTGTCGGCACCCACAGCCAGCGCCAGGAAGGGGATGACCTCCATGATGATGAGGGTGGCCCACATCCCCAGCAAGCTGCACAGCCCTGCAGACGCATAGCACTCGTATGACACTTGCTGCACAATGAATGTGCACTTCTGGCAGGAAGGACCACCGCCTGACTGGCCTTTGCCCTTGTGACAGCACGAATTATACATTACACAAAGTGGCTGAGCCTGCGAAGCAGTTGTGTATGCACTGCCATGCGGGTACCCCACATCACCACCTGGATCGAGTATGAGGGCTTCTGTGTTCAGTGTCAAGCAGAGATGTTGACGTCTTACCCAGAGCACCAACGACTGCACAAGCCACAATCGTCACACCGCCCAGTGCCAGGCCAACGCGGCTGTGCACCAGCAGCGCTGCAGGCCGCGCCCCCCGCGGCAGCGCCGACAGCGCCGCGGCCACGTACACCAGCATGGCCGCATAGGACCACGCCACTGTCGGCGCGTCCGCTGTGGACTCCTGCACTGGCACCAGACGTGCAATCTTGCACGCCAGCTGCATAAGGTTGCACAGCCTCATTGGCAATGCGCCCCATGTAAACGGGCTCTTGTATTTGAAGTGCTCCTGAACATGCAAACACGCCACAGCACCACGGTCTCGTAGCGTGTGAGATAGGTACATCCACTGGACAGCAGCGCGAGAGCAGTTGCAATGGTTCTTACCCTGGCCAGCTCGTCGGCCACGGAGCGCTCGGCGCTAAAGGCCAGCCGCAGGCCGCCCTCAGACGCCATCCGCCGCAGCCGGCCCCGCGCCAGATGGAGGAAGGCGGCCTCCCACGCCTCTGCAGCCTCCCTGCAGGAAGATTTGACAGCCAGACGGTGAGCCACCTTGGCAGCGCCCGTTGACACTGCTTTGCCACCCCTGTGTCAACAGGATCAACAAAGCATGGCAATGGGCAACTCAAGCCCCACTATGTGCTTCTACCGCAGTGACTCTGCATGTTCACACTCATACGATGCCAGCAACGCACTGCCCGTGTGCAGAACAAGTCATACACCCTGAAGTGAGAACTGACGCCAACAGATGTAGACAGTGCTTCTGAGGCTTCGCGCATCGAGACATCCAATGGAGGTGTACCTGTTGGCGTCCGAGCTGTTCAGTGGGTAGGTGACCACGAAGGTGGACGCGTCCGCGCTGTAGTTGCGGAAGCGTCCATCGGTGGGGAAGCCGCCCAGGACCGTGTGGGGGTCCTGAGAAGCAGACAGCATGATGAGTCGGCCTGTCACAGTCTCGTCACCAACAGAACTGCAATCGTCTGCAGCCGCATTCAACAACGGTCTGCTAGCATGAAGAGACTCAGTGTGCTCGACTTTCCATCGGTGCCTCATGCCACATTGGCAGCTGCAAGGTACCAGGGACACGTCCTGGGACATCTTCTGCACACCTGAGGCCCGCCATAGGCGCCGCGGCAGGCTGTCGACCAGTGGCTCAGGCAGTATTCGGGCGACAGCCGGGCGCGTGTGGCAGGGTCGCCCTTCTCGTAGACGCTGCGGTCCATGCGCCAAAACTGCAGCAGGCTCTGCGTCGCGCATGCGCCGCCGGCAAATGGCTTGTAGCACACGTCCTCCAGTGTCACATTGCTGCCGTCCTGCAAATCGAAGCACACAGATTCATGATGCAGCAACAAGGATGATGCATGCTTCTCAACTGTGTCACTGTTCTTGCCTGCAGGCTCGATGACAAGAGACTTCCAGATGTGAGTTTAGGCACAAGACGCCTCACCTTGGTGTGTGCGACCAGGGCATCCACCTTGGACTGCATGTCGAACAGCAGCTCAATGTTGGCGTCAGTCACAATCGGCGGCAGCCCATCTGGGGTTGTGTACCGGCTCTTGCCGTGAGTCGTCAGCAGCAGCTGCTCGATGCGGTAGAACGGCCCAAAGGACTCCTGCGCACGGCAGCATAGGGGGTCAGATATCAAATTCAAACGTGCACAAAGCAGGCCGCAGGCAGTGCAGAGAGTTGCACACACTGGCATCAGAGCGTCCGTTCACTTCAATATCGCACAGCTTGAGCCACCACAACCCGCATGACAATCCAATATTAGAATTGAGGCACCAGGTGTCTGACGGCACCTCGAAATGGCGCTTCTCAGCAAGAGCCTGGGAGCGGGCCCCGACCCACAGCCGCTGCGGATCTGTTTCGACCCGCAGCCGCAGCAGCCCCAGCGCCGCCAGCGCCACACACAGCACGCACACCGCCAGCACCTTCACTGGCCGCTCTGCGCAGTATTGGCCCTGCAGTCAATGGGAACATTATTGATCAAGAGATCACGAGGCCATTGCCATGCAGATGGTGCACCTCGCAAACTGCAGCGCCGGCTTTTCTCAGCTGCATTAAACTGCTGACCTTTGCAATGCTAACCGAAAACTTCGTAACAATCTCGATGCGGAGGGCTGCCGTGATGCCCACGAAGAGACTATAGGGATCACTATAACCACCGGGATAGATGCGGCCAGATGTCAGGGTTTCCAGCAGGCGATGCCAACCCCACCTGCCATCGGAACCAGGCGCTGAGCCGGGCGCGGGCCCAGGGCTGCCGCACTGCCGCAGGCGCCTCCGTCTCATCCGAGAACCCGCTGATGCTGCCGCGGTACTTGCCGGGCCACAGCGTCTCCGTGAGCACCCCGCTCTCCGACACGCCCATTGGCGCCCCAAACATGATGTTGCGCCCCTGTAGATGCAAATGTGCACAAGCAGATGCTCTAGTTGCTACCGTGGACAAGATGCATGTTCACCGAGCTTGCTGCATGGGCCTGGCAAGAGGTATGTTGCGCCTGCCAACGGCAACACCCCACGCAGCCAGTGATGGTGCTTTGCCTACGCATGATCTCGTTGCAGCAGATTGCGGTCGAGTGCCGACCTTGGGTGTGATGAATGCCCAGTACAGGGCCGCCATGATGCCCGCCCACATCGCCAACAGGCCCAGGTCGGAGCAACGCAGGAAAGGCAGCCCTACGGTGCTGCAGCCTGGTGGCCGCGGCGGCGCAGGCGGCGGCACCTGTCAGTATGCCAATGTAGAAGCGCTCTCTCAGGAAAGCGGTTTTGCGTGTGTGCCGGAGCAAAACCACATCGTGCATCTGACCCGTTTCGACGCAGCCACAGCAGCCTCGCACAAGGACTGACAACTTTGATTGGCTGCTGCTGTACAGAATACAGTGCCCCAGCTCTGAATACCAGCACATACCAGGTTGCTCAAAGGCGTGAGAAGGTGCCCAGCAGAGGCCAACGCACCGGAGTGCACCGCGGGGCGTCTGGGCAGTCGCCGCAGGAGCAGCGCTGCGCGGCATCCCAACACGCGGGGAGGCTGCCCTTCAGCGGCGCCATCTCCTTGGGCGTGGCATCCTCGCCGGGGAAATTCATTTGAAACGGCGAACCCGTCTTTGGCACCCGCTTGTCCTGCATTGATGATGACACCATGATTTATATAGCACAGCACGTTGCCTGCGTGTTCTGGCGCAGACATGCAGGCTCAACGTACATCAGCCACTGGTACGCTTCTTCACATCTGTCGTGACAACACACCCACAGCAGGCTTACCTTGACGAGTCCAAGAAATGCAAACCACTCAGAAAAGTTGCTGGCGCCACCGCCCACAAATGTCATGGCACGCTGGCTCATGACTGGGTAAACCACATCCTGAATTTGCATAATGAATTATTATCGGACAGAATCTATGATGCTGTGCATTTCACATGTAAGCGGAAGGTGTCTGCACTCAATGGGTGGCAAGTGGAGTGCACACCTTGCACGAATTATACATCTGCTCCCCAAAATTGTCACTGACAAAGTATTCGACCTGCGCACCACTAGAAATCATTGTATCAATGCCATGTTCCAGCCAGAAGTGGATACCTGGTCACTCATGATGCTGCAAGCATTATTGTCTTGAAGAACATGTCACACATTGATCTGTGCACCTCTGCTACTGCGGTTCCCTTTGTGTCTGCCGCCTTCTGGACCCCAGTCACGTTGGCAAATGTGGACTGGTCAGGCGAACACGTCAGCTCGCAGAAGAAGTGCTTGAAGTTGTGTGCACACGCCGGGCAGCCCACCAGGAAAATGCTGCCAATCTGAATCTGCACAGCAGATGAGGAACCATTTGGTCATGCATCCTTTAGCATGCCAGTGTTGATCGGGGCACATGAAGGGTCGAACGAGGTTTGAGCGGGTAAACTTCGCTGATGCGGATCCCTGGAGGGGCTCACTTTGGTGGACAAATCATGAATCTGGCGCTCATCGCAGCAATAGCGCCCCGTGGCCCCGCCATTCTCGGATGTCAGCTGCGGACACACCTCCTGCAGCACGCTTGCTTTCCAGTCATGAACTGTGTGCAGATCGTTCTTGGCGGTGCATTATAAAGCACGTGCACAGCACTACACCAGGGACTGGACAGCGCAGGGTGGCATCCGCTGCGGCGGCACCTGCAGCGTGCGGAAAACGTCGCCCGCCACCGGCTGTGCGCGCGTGTTGTTGGGGCGGTCCAGGGCGTCCCTGTCCGCCCTGTGGCCCGCCGTGCCATACAGCGCGCAGTACCCCTGCGCCATCATGACCATTTGCAATACACCGCATGTGAGCGGAAACGCCAGATGACAGCCTCAAGCTTCAGGTGTGACTAGTCGCAGCAATGTGTAATGAAGGCGCGATGAAACCGCGATCATTGCATGCGCAAAGGACGCGTGCATGCCTGCTCATGGCGGGCGGTGACCCACTCGGCGGCCTCGGCGTCGGCGCTGCAGGCACCACAGCATCTCCTTGCAACAATGAAGGAGGACGCATTTGCGGAGTACGTGAAAAGTGTCTGCTCTTCAACACCTAGTTTGGGAACGGCACATTGCGATGCCTCACCTCAATGCAGCAACTCCGACATGGCCATTCGCTGACGTCACCTGAACACGAATGCACATCGATATCAGCTCGGCATGAATCGCATGGAACAACAAAGCCTGCAACATTCCGCAAGCAGGCAGGCGTGCGATGGCCACTGGCTGAGAAAGGTGGCCCTCTCGTGTCACGGCACCGTGATGCCCACCACGTGCAGCAGGACCGCGAGCAGCAGCGCCCGCGACATGCTTCAACGACGTTAGCAGTGTTGATGCGGTGTGTGCAAACCCATCGCGATGCAAACTGGGCATTTGGACCCAGCAGCTGGATGCAGCAGCTGCCATGAAAGCACACTTGACTCTTAGTCAGTGCCTAGCTGGCGAGTATGGCTCGAAAAATGCACAAACCCGCATCGTGAACGGCTACATTACCATCAGTGACAATCCAGCTTTATCAATTTTATGTGTGCTGGTTTGCGCATCAATCTTGGCGCTTGGCGCTGACTCCCAAAAGCAACGGAGGCACGTGTGCCAATCTCCCTCAGCTATTGACAGCATAGACAGCCGACATATAATATTGACACTGTCAGTCTGAGATAGGTGTGTTGGTACCGAACAACACACCGAGCGATGGCCTCGACGGCTCCCACCGAAGATGGCAGCAGTGATGCGGCGACGCCGGATGCGGCAGCATTGGCCGACTCGTCTCTGGCAGGATTCGAAAGCATGGAGCGGCTGCTTGAGGTGACACTGCAGCGAGAGCGCGCGCCAGACATGCATGCGTACTCTAGGGTCAGCAGGTGTTCACCAACTTGGCGCAAGGGTTGCGGATGACGCCACCCCATGCTGCAGAAGTACGTGCCAATCGACAAGCTGGCGGAGGTGCGGCGCGTGCTGTACGGCCACAACGGCGGCGGGCTGGTGCCGCAGCTACAGCTGGAGGAACAATTGTATGAGGCTGCCGCACGGAAGCGGCTAGACCTACAGGTGCGACTCCTCTAGCGCCATTGGAGGGGCTGGCGCCGTGGGAATCGTCTACAACAAAGGAGCATTCCGGCTGCATGCTGAGTCGGCCGACTACCGGGCGGTCGTCTAATAGGAATTGCATCTTGTCGCTGTCTTCGCCCACCACTTGGCGGGGCCCGGTGAACAGTTCCATCGCCGCCGGCGTGCCCAGGATGTGGTCCGGTCGGGTCCATTCGGTGTGGGGCCGTTTGTGCGTGCCCTTTGCCGCGGGGTCCAACGGTAGCGGTGACAGCCGAGCGTGGAGCAGCCGGTGGCGTGCGAACACCGCCTGGCTGATTGCGGTGCCGCCCGTGTTCAGATCGCCGAGTAGGATGATCGGGTGATCCCCGCCTTTGGAATTCTTGATGGCTGCGATCTGCTTGCGGATGCTGCGACACGCCCGGTTCCGCCGCCCGTGTGGGATGTAGACATTGCCGAATGTGGCTTCGCGGCCGTCCAGCAATGGGTTACGACCCGGCTGCCGGACGGCCGCGAAGCCACATTCGGCAATGTCTACATCCCACACGGGCGGCGGAACCGGGCGTGGCGCAGCATCCGCAAGCAGATCGCAGCTATCAAGACTTCCAAAGGCATAATCACCCGATCATCCTGCTCGGCGATCTGAACACGGGCGGCACCGCAATCAGCCAGGCGGTGTTCGCACGCCACCGGCTGCTCCACGCTCGGCTGTCACCGCTACCGTCGGACCCCGCGGCAAAGGGCACGCACAAACAGCCCCACACCGAATGGACCCGACCGGACCACATCCTGGGCACGCCGGCGGCGATGGAGCTGTTCACCGGGCCCCTCCAAGTGGTGGGCGAAGACAGCGACAAGATGCAATTCCTATCAGACCACCGCCCGGTAGTCGGCCGACTCAGCATGCAGCCGCCGCCGACGGAGCCTTGTCCATCAAGACGATCAAAGTGACGCGGAAAACGACGCGTGATTCCAAGAGAGCGGTCAGACATACTGCGTGTGACAGCTTACGGCGTTTGCCTTTTTGATGCACCCACGTTGCAGTGAAGCTCGCCATCTTGTCAGCGTCAGCATCCTGTCCATGTCATTGACGCCCGCACATGCATGCAGGGGTATGCATTTTCTGCCAAACGAGAACAGCTACGGCAGCCGCGGGTCGTGCGGGCAGCACTGGTGCAGAATGCCATCGTGGAGCCGACCACTGCACCATACCGCGACCAGCAGCAGGTGACGGTGCTGCTGGCAGTGCGACGCTGCTGCTGGCAGTGCGTCATCGTTGCTGGCAGGCCTGCCAGCACACTGTGTTTCTGGAGTCACAAATGCAGACTCGGGGAGCTCCAAGAGTGGCAGTGTGACTAAGCAACAATCATGTCGGTGCTGCAGGCGTTGTATAGCCGCATCAGGGATGTGGTTGAGCTCGCAGGACAGGCGGGCGTCAATGTGCTGTGCTTGCAAGAGGCCTGGACCATGGTGAGATGACTGCATGCCTTAAAGTCACCTTCATGCCAGGCAGCAATGATGCAGTGGGCGCATATGGTGACCCAAGCCATGCATTTCCGTCGCTCGGCCTGTGAGACATTAGGATGTCACACCACTGTGCTGGTCTGCAGCCATTTGCCTTCTGCACGCGGGAGCGGGAGTGGTGCGAGTTTGCAGAGTCCGCCGAGACAGGGCCCTCCACCGTGCTCATGCAGCAGCTTGCCAAGAAGCACAATATGGTCAGCCTGTCTGTGCTGGTTTTGCTGCTGCATGCCTCACATGCACCGCTATGTTAACGAAGTCATATACATTTGTCATCGATTGTCCTGCTGATGACCCAGATTGCATCAAACAGGCGGTCTATGCACTGCAGGTGATCATCAGTCCAATTTTGGAGCGGGACGCAGCGCACGGCGACATCGTGTGGAACACAGCAGTGGTGATCGGCAACCATGGCAACATCATCGGCAAGCACAGAAAGGTGTGCTATGCGCATGCTGCTCGATTCTGAGCTAACAAATTCCGGTTCCTGATTGTTGCACGAGCAGCCAACTGCACAGCCAAATGTGCGTCCAGAGAACAACAGAGAGGGCGGCCTGGCTACTTTCCGTGTTCAAGCATTGCTGTCATGACCCTGAGATCCCAATCAAACCTGCAGAACCACATACCGCGGGTGGGCGACTTCAACGAGTCGACATACTACATGGAGGGCAACACCGGCCACCCGGTCTTCGACACAGCATTCGGCCGCATCGGCATCAACATCTGCTGTGAGCCCGCTGCTCGGCAATGAACGATCTGAAACACCTCAGCGTTCCGGATGCGATGTTTAAATGCGTCAACCAAGTGTGCTTCAATGGCATTGCTTGCATGAGTGGAGTGACTTTGCTCTGCTGTTATGCCGGTGATGCTGATTCACCCCAAAGCACAGCCTCTTTTCTTGCAGTTGCTCACACACGTCAATGGACCACCAATGTAATGCGCGCTGTGTCATGTGCAGATGGGCGGCACCACCCGCTGAACTGGATGGCCTTCGGCTTACATGGCGCGGAGATCGTCTTCAACCCGTGAGTTTGTGCCCCTCTTGGTGTGCAATGTGTTCAGAACTTCTTTATCTGAGCTCCGACCCCTCGGCACCCTTTCCCAGCGTGAAGCCAAAGCGTACGAATTTGTCAGGGGGCGGTGTTTCGTAGCTGCAGCCTTGAGTATGCGCTATTTTTTCTGCACAGGAAGCAGAAGTGCACAATCTCACCCTGGCTTTTTCCGTACAGGTCAGCGACGGTTGGCACGTTGAGCGAGCCGATGTGGGGCATCGAGGCACGCAACGCAGCGATTGCCAATTCATACTACGTGGGTGCCATCAACCGCATCGGCACGGAGGTGTTCCCCAACGCCTTCACATCCGGCGATGGCAAGCCCGCGCACAAGGTGCCTGACAGCGGCTGAGCTTTGCTCTTTGTCTTTCTGTATCATTTGGCCAGCTGCAGGTAAGGAAAGATCCTGGTTCCACAGCATGAAAGTTGCTCAGAGGCCCAGAGTGCATTCCATCTCTTCAGCTCTCATTGATGCAGACCCAGATCTGCTTCCGGCATGCATAAAAAATAAGTACTGAAGATATGTAGAGCGCAGGTCTGGGCTTCAATCTCGTGCTGCATGCTTGATGATGCATTCCAGATGGCAGTGACCCGGATTTGCTGTGACTACATGGACAGGAGTTTGGCGCATTCTACGGCAGCTCATACTTTGCGGCGCCGGATGCCAGCCGCACGCCCTCGCTTACACGCACGCACGATGGCCTGCTCATCGCCGACCTGGATCTCAACCTCTGCAGGTGAGACCTGGCTGCAAAACTGAATGTCGGGGAATGCCGTGTGCACAGCTGCATGGTGTGCACAGCTGCGCTGCTGCCATGGTGGTCCCAGCAAGGGCTATGTTGCCCTGCACAGGTTGGCACTTGCAGTGAAGACATGCCACAGCATACTGTATCTGTTGTGTGCACTCCACATGAACTCAGGGTTTCTGATTGCATTGATAGACCTGGTGGGCACCTGATCTGCTTTGCTCCCGCAGGCAAATGAAGGACAGCTGGGGCTTCAGGTTGACGGCGCGGTATGAGATGTATGCCAAGCTGCTCAACGACTTCATACAGCCGGGATTCAGGCCGCAGATTGTCCGAGATCCGACATTGCCAGCAAGCGACTGATGTATCGCTCACGGTCGCATTGCAACTTTCATTGCTTGTACAACATGGTTGTGTTGTGGATTGTGCGGTCTGTACATGTATCATTGCAACTCAACAGACACCGGCGACCTCCTGTAGTCAGCTCAGGTTGCAGCACCTGCTGCCATGCTCCTTCCCCACTGTGTCGGCGGCCATGCGCCGCTCACACCGCCCCCTGCATGCACCCGCGACTGCGCCCGGGCACACGCCGGTGCCGTGCTGCCTGCGGTGAGGCCGCGCGCCGCAGCATCCGTCTGCACGCCTGCGCCGCCAGCAGCCGCCGTCTCTGCCGGAGGCGTGGCCGCGAAGTCGCCAGCTGCTGCAGAGTCGCCGTCTGCCCGTGTGAGGATCTCGCCACTTGAGTGCATGCTGGTGCAGGGCACGCGGCTGAGCGCTGGCGGCGCTGCACCATCAGATGTGGCGCCGTTCATATTGGCAGCGCCGGCGCCGCACCATTCCGCTGCTGCTCCGGCCTCGCCGGCGATGAAACCATGGCGGCCGGCAGCTGCTGCAGCGAGCGCATCAAGTGACACATGTTGGCCCCTGGTCTGCTGTGCTGCAGCAGCTGTGGCAGTGCTGAAATCGCTGCCGCTGGTGACCCCTCCAGGGTGCTGCACCTCCTCAGGCTTCAGCCCCCGCAGTCCAGCCTGCTCCACCCTGTAGTAGCAATCCCGCTGCACGCAAGTGTATCCCCAGTCTTGCAGATGCACATCTCAGCAGCATTGCATATATGCACGAAGCTCAGAAGCACCCAATGATGCACAGCTCACGAAGACCTGCGTCGCCTAGAGTATCCGCACAGTAGTGTACGCAGAAACAATTTCCAGCTCCTACCTGGGGCAAGTAGGGACTGAACACGACGCGGGCCTGCCGCAGCACGCCGCCGGCGCCGTCGCCGCGCTGCGTGCGCGCCAGGAACAGCCGCTGGTTGACGCAGTTGGTCCACGCCAGCCCCAGCGCCGGCAGCACGCGCCTGCCCGACGTCCACAGGTCCTGCCCCGCTGTCGCGCACGCCTGCATTTGCAAAACCCACGCGTGTAGATGAGACCCCTCACAAATATGCAGCAGACACCAGGGCTCGCCCATGGCATGCAACAGCTAGCCCTCCCTATTTGCCTATTTCAAAAGTCATCACCAGGCCGTGTGCAGGAGATTCCTCAGAGAGCTGACCTTGCGGAGCGCGATGTCGCTGGCGTCCTCGAAGGCGTCCGTCACCTGGTTGGTGACCACCACCGCCAGGTTGTGCTCCTGCGCGTACCTCCGCAGCAGCGTGGCCACCTGGCGGCAATGGAGACAAGCTCTCAGTATCGCCCTGACAAGCTTCCAGTATTGCCGGGAGCAGGTGCATGTTGAGGATGTGCAGGATGCGTAAACTGTGCAAGGATGCGCAAACTGCGCAACACAGACACAAAATATATCCGTCAGGACCGCCCAGCAGCTTTGGCAGCCTGGTCCAGACGCTGCCGTCACCTCGCAGAGCTGGCCGCTGCGGTGCGCGTACTGCCGCACCCCCGGGTTGTCCCCCACGTCCCGGAACACCGCCGCAACCGAGTCCACGACCAGCAGCCGGATGCGCTTGCCGCTCCGGTCGGCCAGCAGCGGCCGCGCCTGTGATGCCGGAATAGGGAGCGTCTCGGCAGCGGCAGACCCAGCTCACATCTGACCAGGCATGTGGGGCCGACTCCCGAGGCTGCCTCCAGGTTTGCACATGCAGGATTGGAGCTGCGTTCCGGCCATATGCTTGGGCAGCGCAGCTCATGGTGGATGTGTGGTGCCTGGCACGATCGCACCTCACGCAAGGCATCCAGGAGGGCCTGCCCATCTGCAAGTCCGGGGCCCTGCTTCACGATGATCCGCTGCATCACCTCCGGGTCCCTGCAGGAGAAAGTCACCAATGCTGAGGCATGTGACCTGGCATTGATGTCTGATGTCGAGAAGTCAGTAGTGTTACGGCTCGAGAGGCCAAGGAATGCGTGTCTGGAGGCAGCAGCAGAGGCAAGGGCCGACCTGCTCCACCCTCGCGCATCCACTAGCTGCTGGAGCCGGGCCAGCGACGCATTGCCCTCCGTGTAGATGTACCTGCACACACGCAGCTTTGGCGCTGAGCGCGCATGCAGGCTGACAGAGGCTCTGCGGCACCACCGACCCGCAGCTCATGTCATGCGTACTTCATGAGGGTGACAGGTTAGCACTACAATCAGATGGCAAACTAGCTCACAGGGCGCTGCCGTCGAAGCCGCCCCTGTCCAGGGGCAGCTGCGCATTGAGCAGCAGCTGCAGGCAGGCTTGCGACTTGCCAGCTGCGGCTTCGCCTGCACCAAAGCAGGGCATTGAGCATCATCACCGGCTTGCAACGGGAGCTGGTCTGACACATGTTCGAATGTTCAAATGAACGTCTCACCACTCACAATTACGCAGTATGCATTAAGATTGCTGGCGACATTGATCCAGCCTTGTAGGCTGCAAGAAGTCCTGCAATGCACCTGCCAGCTCGGTGATGAGGCCACAGGGGACGCCGCCGCGCAGCAGGCGATCTAAGACCGGATCGCCGAAGGTGAGCTTCTGGCGGATGGCCTTGTTCACGGGAGCGGGCGCAGGCCTGGAGCTCACGCTCCGATAGCTGTGCATGGCCCTGTCACAGAGCTACTGGGGTAGGCTGGTGCTTGCGCCCGCAATACGATTCTGTTGTTGACGGCGCAGCCACGGGCTTACGTCTACCAGTCCCGCGACTTTCATCTCATCTTCTTTTGTTAATATCAGCACCCTTCATCGACTTGCCAGCTTATCAACGGTTGTTTGTGCACAGGCAGCCACAGCGAACAGGTGCAACAGCTCTGCTGTGGGTTCAAATTTCAAGTGTGGCTTGCCTCTCTCGCTTGCCGACGGGCAGAGGTGAATTCCTGCAGATCCTGCAGACACTGGCTCGTGCGCACCCTGCAATTGCTGCACAATGTGCTGAATGCGGCTCCTGTTGGGTGTTGGCCCCTGCCATGTCAGATCTCCGACATGCATGCTCCATCGTCAATCCTGGACATTCGTCCATTCGCAGTGTGCAGACTCTGCGCAGTGGTCATCCAAACAAACTGTCTTCTGGTGACAGCGGCCATGCACCACCCTCTGCTTTGCTGCAGCTGCACCTCAGAGGTCTGCGGCATCCCTGTGCCAGCGACAGCCCGGCCCTTCCCAGCCAGCAATCAGCTTTGTGCTCTACGTGCAGGTACTATGCATTTACAGGATGGGTCGCACGCATGTTGTGGGCTGCGAAAGCTTGCTGACACATGTGGCATATCTGAACGTCAGGCGCCTGGAGCAAGCAATGTGGCACCGGGACTCTGGGCTGCTGGCCGCGACAACGACCACACAAAACAGCTGGTGAGTCGCTGTTCATGATCGTTGTGTGCATGATGCCACGCCGATTCTCACAGGAGCGTTTGCCGTGCTGCGCAGGGCTGTCTGCACTTCGGCAGCGGTCAGTCTCCGCAGCAGCGCAGCAGGACCAGCAGCCTTTGCAAGTGGATGACCAGTCACCAGAGAAGCCCAGCTACAGTGAGGGAGCATTTCTGCTCCGGCTGCTGACGATCTCATTTACAGGTGCGGTCTGATTTGCATGTGCTGTGATGTGGCGGCAATCATCGTGCATTGCCTGTCACGACTCACATCCCGAGTCCTACATGCAGGTGCTGCGGCGGTGAAGTACGGGGAGTTGTTGCTGGGCGATATACCGTTCTCGCACAACCTTGGGCTGGCGCTCACGATGGTGTTTGGGCCCTGCGTAGTGTACTCCTTCGTTCTTGCTGCGCAGTCCAAGTAGTGATTCGGCGTAACATCTTGCCGATCCCACAGCAACGCCAAAGGTCGCATTTTTCGGTCTGATAATTTCTGCAATGCGATTCCTGCACGATTGCCTAAACTGATTGGGGTTGCTGCACTTTTTGCCTGTCTTTTTTCCATGACATACACTTCCAGCACCTGTAGGCTGGCCGCGCCTTGAGCATGCATATCTACAAACTCAGCCCGGAAAGAAAGCCACTGTGTCGCAATTGAACTCAAGCCACTCTGCACGCCAAACAAATAATCAGACTCGATTTGCATCGGCGTTGGTCAGGATTGCATGCAACTACATACCCTGACCTGGCCAAATTATCCTCCGTTAGACGCTGCAACTCCTATGCTTTTTGGTGAGCCACCAGAGCTGCTGCTTCCTGCTGTAACCCTCGAAGGGCCGCTGCCTCAGCTGACCCTGGTTCTGCACCTTCAGCTAGCTGCATGATGCGGCGTGCCAGGCTGCTGACCGGTGTTTTGCTGCTGACGTCCGGCGTAGCTGTCTGCTCTGCCGCTGGTGCATCCGCATCCACCATGTCCACATCGTGACTGCAAGCAGAGAGACACACCACACCTTCGACGAGTCTGCCAGTCTTGCACACCTTTTGCCTGCTCACTGTCACTGACAGGCTCGCCACCGCGAAACCCTGCAACTGCATCCATGTACACGCCACAGGTTCAAGGGTTTGCAGGCCATCAGCAGCATTGCAAGGGCCGACGGTCCACCTGTCCTGCGTGGCACTCCATTCCGCGGCCTTTGCGGCGGCGCGCTGCACGACGGCCTCCGGCATCTGCGCCAGGCGCGCCACGTTGAGGCCGAAGGACGCCTCCGCCACGCCCGGCATCAGCTTGTACAGGAATGTGATCCTGTGTTAAGTGTCCACACAATGTGACTCACCATGCCTTGTTCAAGGGATACAAAAGTTGTCACACTCTGGTGTGAAGGTTGCAACGGTTGATGCTCATGGGCAGTGTCTGAGAATATCGCCAGGGGCCAACAGCAACAACAGCCTTGTGTATGAGCGGCTCTGTTGCTCCCTGCAACTGCATGAAGCGGTGAAGTTTGCATGTTTGCCACTCACTTCGGGATGTGGTGGGTGCCGTCGCCTGACACCGCACCCTCTGCCGCCACCGCGCCCTGGCTGCCGGGCTGCTGGCTGCTTGCTGGCGGTTCCTCCTGCTGCTGCTGCTGCTGCTGCTGCTGCTGCTGCTGCTGCTGCTGCTGCTGCTCCGCCGGCAGCTGCTCGGCAGGCTGCTGCCCGGGAGCTCCCGCGCCGACCTCCACCACTGCGTCCTGCACGAAGGCCATGTAACCGCAGGCCACCAGTGCCGGGTGCTGCTGCTGCAGTGTCGCCACCTACATGCACGCACCGGCAACTTACTTTAGGCTGCAGGACAGACTCTTGCGACGGCACTGATGGCCAGCCGGCAGCATGTATGTCCAGCAGCTATAATCCGAGGCGCCGCAGCTCAAGAGTTCAAGTGTGCAGAGGCCATCTGCTTGCCTGAGGATAGTGCGTCACAAACAGGGTCAAAGCCTTTGTCTCCAGCAGGATGTGCTCCATCGTGGCCTGCGTGCAAGCCAGCATTTTGTAAGAGAGTGTGCAGTGCGACGCGCAACCGCAGCACACAGCTCGACTTTGCAACCCCAGGCAATACACACAGAAGCATAGACTGCTGAGTGTTGCGCTTGATCCGCAACAGCACTGTCTCACTGCAGCAATGGCGACGCCGTCGTGGGTGGATGTGCCACGCCCCAGCTCATCCAGCACCACAAGAGACCGCGGCGTTGCCTCGGCCAGGATGTTCGATGTCTCTGACAGCTCCTCCAGGAATGTGGAGCGCCCTGTGGACAGCATGGCAAGCGGTGTGCATGGTGGGGCACTGGACAGCAGATTGGCCGTTGATCAGCTGGCTGGCGCCCAGCCCATGTAGCATACCACATGCAGAAGGTCTCTGACGACAATGCCATCACAGTCACAGGGCACACAGCACCATGCACCGCCGCCATACACGACGCCTGTCCAACCCTGCCGAAGCAAGGGTTCACATGCAGCCAGTCACCTTGCGCCAATGAGTCAGAGGCGCCCATCCGGGTGAAGATCGCATCGGTGACATGCAGGCGCGCCGACTCTGCTGGCACATAGCAGCCAATCTGCGCCATGATGGCGATCAGCGCCACCTGCCTGATGTAGCAGCTCTTGCCTGCGTGGTCAAGAGCCACACTCAGCCTCCCCGTCTTGCAGACAGAGCTGCACCAGCCAGCGCACATGTCTGCGCAGATCCTATGTCCAGTCGATTTGCATCATTGCAGCCCGGCAAACTTCGTGAAGCCAACCCCATTACAGTCCCGATATAGCGCCCTGAGGCTGCATGCATATGCAACTGCAATCATCAACCTAACTGCGACCTGAGTTGATTGCAGTTGCGTCAATGCGGCACATATGTTTTGATGGTACAGCCACTCAACATGCAGCACACCTCCCATGTTGGGGCCGGTGATGATCTGCACACGGGGCCCCGACGCTGCCAGGTGCGCGTCGTTAGGCACCATGGCCCCCTTCACGGACTCCAGCACCGGGTGGTGGCCGCCGATGATGTGCACCTGCAGTCAGGTACCGAGATTTTGCACAAAGCCGGCTGCGGTTTTCAGGCTGCGGCCTGCCACCGGAATAGACAGACTGAGATTGGCACCCTGGATGCAGCGTCTATGACTGGCATCCTGCATGCAGCGTCTCGAGTGAATCTGGAGCCGCCGAAGACTGTGTACCTGCGGCTCAGCGCCATCTGCGACATCCACGACCTCTGGCCGCACATACCTGCACGGCAGGTATGAACGAAAGGTGCTGGGGTTTACTCATGCACCAGAAGTGCAGCGTGCACACACTCCATCCACATAATCTTGCCATCGTCACCAACCATACTGCTTTGCATGTGGCAAGGATGTGGCAAATGCCGTGACCCACTGTGCACTCACCCCTGGTTGGACGACAGCAAAGCAAGGGAATGCAGCGCGTCCAAAGCTGCCAGGCCCCGTACGGCAGCCCGCAGCGGCAGGTAGTGCTCGTTCAGTGACTCCTGGAACTCTATCCAGGCTGCGTCACATGCTGCCTGCAATGTCAAGCCTTGGCCTCAATTTGGGGCCCGAGCTTAATTAGATGTACCATGGAGATGGAACAGATGTGTCCGCTGCCTGTACCTGCAAGCATGAGCAGTATGCTGAAAGGCAGCCACTTGTGACACCGCGCGATGGTTCGACATGCCACATGTCCAAAAAAACTCTGAAGCTGCCCACCTGGTGCCGCTCGCGCGAGATGAGCAGCTCTGTGACAGCAGCACGGACCTCCGGGGGGTAGAAGCGCTTCACCGCCTTCGTGCTGCTCACAAGCTGCCAATCCTGTGGTAGCACGATGCACGTGTCATGTTACACCACAGAATCACATATGAAATGATGCAGGCACCTTTCCCTGCCTCAAAACTTGTGCGCGCTCACAGATAACTGAGAAGCAATAGGGGTCATGGGAAGCGCACCCTTGGGATGTCCTTGCGGCCTGCAGGGACTTCTACCAGGAAGCCATCCTGCAAGACATATACATATCCCCTATTGCACCAATTGCTCGAAATTCATCTCAAACACACAGTGTGCATGCATGGTCGTATGTGAAACACACCCCCTGGTTGGCTGGGTGCACGTATTGCAGGGATGGCAGCCGCAGCTGCCGTCTGAGGTCTGGCAGCAGCCGCTCCAGGGTGGCCTCCGCTGCAGCGACTGCCTCTGCCTGCATGTGAAAGGGATTGCATGGTTTCCCGACTCACAGTGATCTAACTGCCTTTCACCCGAGCAACCACATGAGGCATGCCACAAACTGTGGTCTCTGCTGTACCTGCTGAAATACGTACGGAAAGCGCTCGGCGCTGGTGAACAGCTGCAGCTTGTCGTTTTCGCGAGCCGCCTCCTCGTCCAGGACCCTGAGCACAGACTCCACGATGCTGGCCACCTGCAATGCCAAGAAGGCGGACACCCACGGCACCGAGACGAGACCCCTTATAAACATAAACGCTCAGCAAGCCGGCAGCATGTCGCTGCCAAACCCACCAGCATGCGACCAGGCAATCGCATCAGCCCGGGGGCCGCAGCAGCGGCGCACCTCGTCGCATGTGACGGCGCGCAGCAGCCGCTGCAGCAGCGGGCTCGCGGCGCCGCCGGTGGTGCTCCCGCTGCCAGGGCAGCCGAGGGCCGGGCCGGCAGCGGCCAGCGCCTGCAGCGACCCCACCAGCTCGAACGGGGAGCTGGTCCGATGCAGGATCCTGTGAGCAAGCATGCGATACTAATTGGGGATACACTGGAGCGCTCCTGCCAGCGCCTGCAGCGGCCCCGCCAGCTCGGAGGGGGGAGCTGGTCCGATGCATCCTGTCCGATGCAAGATGCCGTGTGCAGCAGGCAATCTCGCTCGAATATGCACTGGTGCGCTTCGAAGCCCATTCTTGGCATTTTCAAAGTGAATGCAGGGACGGTGACTGGCAGTCTGGAAGAGCAATGTTCGGGACTGACCTCATCAGGCTGCGCTCCAGATCTGGCAGTCTTTTCAGCGCCCCTGGCAGGCGCGCCAGCACATCCGGGGCGCCTGCAGCATGGCACACTCAGGAGGTCATGCTGCATGTTTTCCTCTTGCGGTTTCCATTTTGAGACTGTTTCAGGCATGCCATCAGGTAGTTACTCAGCGGCAATGAATGCATCGAGATGGCAGCAGGCGTGTCACCTGACTGCTGAGCAGCGAGCAGCTCCTGCACAGCGTCCTGCCGTTCCAGGATGGCTGCATGCTGAACCAGCGGGTGCACCACCCAGTCGCGCAGCAGTCGGCCGCCAAACTTGGTGGCGCAGTTGTCCAACAGCCACACCAGGCTGCCCTTCTCGCTGCCGTCATCGTCATTTCGCAGAATCTGCACAGGGCAGCCGCGAACAATGTGGCAGGTGCCTCTGCCATTCGCATGTGGCTTGCAAACCAGACATCTGTCCTGCAGCCTGCCGCTTCGAGCTACAGGCTCCGTAGAGACGAGTGTCCCACTTCACGCACACTTGGCAGTTGCTGAGTAGACCCTACCTCCAGCTGCTGGAGAGCATTCGGTGACAGCGCCATGCATCGGGCGTCCTGGAAAGGCCGAAATGCTGCACACTGCACAGCAATCCAGCAATCAGTTGCTGGTGGTCATGACCTGCACCTCGAATACGTATGTTGCATGCGCTGCAACAATCTGACGAGTCATGTCGCCATGAGCCAGGCACCGGACGACCTGCTGATGAAAAAGTTGGCATATGCATCACGTTGAGTGTGTGACTAATTTGCAATCATATGATGTTACCTGCTGCAGCACACCCTCACTAGCAAAGGAGCGCAGGTAGTCCACCACGTGGCCCAGGGCCACCGCCGCCAGATCTGGCAGCCGATGCACCGCCTCCATCGCCGACTCACGCGTGCCTTCACCTGTGCATGAACGCCGGCAAGGCCATTGGAAACTGCCGCCAATAGCGCATGTGCTGCCCCAACACGGGCATACCCTCTCAGCTACTCCCACTGTTCAACATCAGGTTGTGCAATGCCTGATACAGTGGTGTGTCAGTGGATGCCACTGTGTGGGCAGGTGTGCGAGTCATGCCAACCACCTGCCTGAGGCTCGGAAGAAGCTTTCCAGAACTGCCTTGGCGCCACCGGCAGCGTGGGTCCTGGGGATGAGCTCCGAACGCACGCCTGAGGTGGGCGCAGCATACCCGTCCAGCAGCTTGCGCGTGCGGCTGCGGTGTCATGATCCCACCATCAACATGTTGTTCTTTGCTACATGGACCCTCGGCGATACGAAAGTGCTCATCATGACCCAGTGGGCATGGCTGGATCGAGGAGCCTGAGATTACGCCATCATCAGTGTATGAGGTAACTATATTCACCTGGACATGTCCTCGCCAATCAGCAGCACCTCCCGCGGTGCGCAGAACAGCAGCTGCGTCTCCAGCTCGGCACGCATCGCATTATCGCTGTGATGGAAGGAGATGCACATTATTCAGCCAGTCGAGACAGACGCCGCTTGGGCAGGCTTGACAACCCACTAGGTGCCTCCGATGCCAGCGAACAGATTTGCCTGCTCACAAGCAGCACCAGTGCTGCCGAGGCAATCTTCGAAGGCAAGCTCACCAGAACTGGCTGTACAGAACCTCCCCCGTGGACATCTCCACTGCCACCAGGCCCAGCTGAACACCGCCTGGGCCAGCTTTGCCAGCGGCGGCGCTTCCCTCCCCCACAGCTGCGGGCGCCTCCACCACTGCCACCAGGTGCGCATTCAGACCCGCAGATGTCCACTCGCCCTCTCCGCGCTCGCTGCCCAGCTGGCCCACGTCCACGATGTTGCCGGCCTGCAGGGGTGGATTGAGATTTGCTGAGTTTCGACGAGTCATTCTGACCCTTTGCAGCACTTTGTCCGCATGCAAAACGTCAGGAGCAGTGTGCGAACGATTGGTACTGCAAACCATTGTTGCCACCGGTGCTGTGCACACTACATGCGCCCACAGAGCTTGCCTCGAGCGTGGCGCTGGTGTAGACAGCTGTCAGCTTGCGGTCGAAGGTGCCGCGACTGCCCTCGGCCTTCTTGATGGCCGCCGTCTCTGTTTGCCGCACGATCCCCACCTGCAAGAATTGAGCATACACTCTTGCACTAGACCCAAGTGAGGAGCGCTACGCCCCTGCATGGTCCTGCTCGTGGCAAGCAAACCTGCAGAGTCAGTCACCTCGAGTCGAGGCCAACGCAAACATGCAGTGAGTGCACCTTGTGGCCCGCATTGACAAGCCTCCGCACGTGCACGGCGAGCCGATGCACCGGCAGGCCTGCAGGCAGACAAGTGCATACACAGGGTCAGACCTTGACAATACAGGCATGCACACATTGCAATGCCGCTCAGTCAGCCCGCAGACCTTTCTTGTGGGTTCACACAAGGCAGGGAATCTCTTCTCACTTGCGGTCAGATAGTTGCGGTCCTGGTACGCAAAGATGTGCAGCACATGCGCAGCCGCCTCAGCATCGTCGCCAAACAGCCGCATCTTGTAGCCCACCTCGATGAGCAGCATGATGCCTGGGTGCTGCCGCTTCAGAGCCGCCACCTGCACACAGCAGTCCACAGATGGCCGCAGGCTGCATAGCTCTGCGAACCCTACTGGTGCCCATGCCAAGTCATGCCTTGGCCACTGCATCGCACTCTACTATCTGATGGAGTCATGATCAGATCAATGATTCGTGTGTCACGCGGACAGTACTGCTTCTTCATTGTCTAGAGCAGCTGCATCAGCAGTGGGTGTCGGTACCTGCTTCTCCAGCGGCGTCATCGGCTGCGGCTTCTGCGGCTCGCGGCCCCGTCTCGGCACCTCCTGCGCCAGCTTCCGCTGCGCCTTGGTGCGGCGGAGGGCTTTCTCTGCCTCCGACAGCGAACGTCGTTCATGTTGGTGCCGCTGCCGCTGCTGCCGCCGCTGTCCTGACGCCAACGGTCCTGATGCTTCATGCTTGTCATTGATTTCAGGCTGCGACGCTGACTGGGCCACTGGAGGTGTGGCAGTTTCCGGAGAAGCTATTTGTGTTGCTGTCGCTGTCGCTGACGGCTCGTCGGTTCTGTCAGCCTGGCCTTCCAATGCATGCGCACCATGCTGTGCGCGCTTTGCAGGCGGCCCGCCTGCTGTCAGGTCTATTTGCTCATCTCTGACTCGCTTCGAATGCTGACTTGCATCCTGTTGTGTTGTGCTGGACGGACTCTTGCCAAAGAAGGACGTGAGGGTCTTCTGCTGTCGTTTCTTGGACACAGACTGAGCGGATGCACCCAGCTTTTTGCTCATGCCAGCACTTCGACAGTCATCTGCTTGAGAGCTGTCAATATGTGGTGCTGCAAGCAGTCCTCTCCTGGGTCGCAGGGTGTTGATGACGCTTGCAAATTCAATTGTGGCACTTCGAGTGGCAGGAGCCGTGGCAGGAGGTTGCGTTACATTTTGTCCAACTTCCGCTTGCTGTTGATGTTTTGCCATCGCCTTTTACTGCCAGCGCATCCAAGCATAATGCAATTTCAGTTCTGCTTTGTCGTTCGATGCATATCCTGCGGCGGCGGCGACAGCGGCGCGGCCGCTGACCAATGCATGTACATGCATTCGCATAGTTTGCGCCTGTCGTTTCTGTTGCTGGCTTGCTCAAGCCGTTGTTTCGTATCCAAACAAGGCTGCAGATGATGACGATACTCCATCACGCACAAACAGCGAGGACGACAGTGCGCCAGTCGGGCACTTCCTTTGCGTATGCCCGTGCTACCTGCTTCAGCATAGTGAGTGCATGGCATCTGTGACGACAGTACGCTAAGTGCCTCTGCAGCGCTGTCAAGTGGTCGCTGCAATGACGTTGGCGGTCATGTAGCCGTGCCACCTGCCACCACGGGCGCCGTGTCACCTGCCACCACGGGCGCTCAGGCTGCTGGCGTTGAAACGTCCAATGTGTGGTGCAGTTCGTATCGCATGCTGCTATCGTAGGAGTGGAGGTGCCTGTTCACAGCCCGAGTGACTGACCACGTGCACGCTCACCTGGGGCTGGCACCATGCTGCAGCACAGCATGAAACGCGGATGCGCACCACTCCGTTCAGGAAATGGAACAAACCTTGACCATCCAGCATGGGTTTGCGACGCTGAAGATCGGCGCGAGCTGACTTCTGACGTGACAAATGGTCACCTTGTCGAATCAGCGCCACGTAGGCCCAGCAAATTTGATCCAAAGCACCGCTGTCCTCCAACGCAAGTCCCCACTTGCAACGTGCACCCGCGATTGAGCCGTCGTCCAACAAAGCACGTGGTTTGCGAGGAGCGTCCAGGCGCAGCTGCTGCTTCACTTCACCATATTGCAACCCGTGGCTGGACTGCAAGGGGCTTCTTGCATCACTGCGCCTGTGTTGGCAATCTCGGAATGATCCAGACTGGCATAGTGACGGTCTTTGGGTCCAGTCTGCGATGAGTCGTCCTCACACCACAGTGGCTGGCCTGCACAGACAGGCGCGGCCCCAAATCCACACACTGACGGATGGCAGACCTCGCAGCGGCTGCGTCTTCCTCAGCGGCGGGCACTCAGCAGCATTGCTGGTCAGACAGCACCCTCGCAGGCCCCTTCCGGCCTGCAGACCTGTCAACGAAGACGGCAGTGTGGCGTGCGCAAGTGCATTGCGGGCGCCGCCAGCATGCCAACCACAGCTCAGCCAGCAGCTTCAGCGCTCGTTACGGAGCGTTCCAGCCTCCAGGTCCCCACTGAAAGGCAGGCAGCAGCCACGGCAGTGCCGGACGCAGGCGGTGATTGAGACGGATAGCCTGGTGCCGCTGGGGCTTGACTTCCTGACGTTCCTGGCAGCCACCGTGCTGGTCATCCCGCTGTTCAAGTCCGTCAAGGCGTCGCCGATCCTGGGCTTTTTATTCTCCGGGCTATTGCTTGGCCAGCTGGGGTGCGTTAGCTGATGGCAATGTATATAGCAGTTGCACCTCAGCCTTGATGTGCCGCAGTGGCATCGCCAGCTAACATGGCAAAAAATCTATGCTGACTGTGCCTCTTTGTCACTACAGGCTGTTCAGGAACATTTCGGAGATCGAGAAGCTAAGTGAGCTGGGTGTGCTGTTTTTGCTGTTCGAGATGGGACTCGAATTGTCGCTGGATCGCCTGAAGGTAAGGTTACTCAAACTCTGATCTTTGTTGCCGTCACAATGCAATGCCTATGCTTCACGCTTTCCTGTCGTGTGTCACCGCTCTCGTCGAATATTGTTTGCCATCATGTTACAGGCTCTGGCGAAGTATGCCTTCGGACTGGGGCTCACTCAGATGGCTCTCTGCACGCTGGCCTTCAGCCTGTTCTCGCTGCCAGTCGGCAAGGGCATTGGCACCCAGATCCTGGAAGTGGTGAGCTGTGCTTGAGGCAGGCCTGGTCCTCCGTGCTGAACTCGCATCTGTGTACAATAACAGCTGCACTAGCTGTGACGGAGTGGGGACCATCCCGGCCCATGTGCTGACTTGTGTGGTCTTTGCTTATTTAGTCCACACAGGTTGCTCAAATGCGAAGCTTTCATGCTGTGCAGCCCGGCCCAGCTGACGACAATACCAATCTTCATGCAATCTACTCATGCAATCTGCAGGTGTTCAGGGCGTCGCCGCAGCTGGCAGCCATCCGCTCGGTGGATGAGGCGGTGGTCATTGGGGTGGCGCTCTCGCTGTCGTCCTCCGCCTTCGTGCTGCAGCTGCTGAACGAGCGCGGGGAGATGGCTACCAACTTCGGCAGTGCCACGCTGGGCATCCTGCTCTTTCAGGTGTGTGGTGTTCCTCTTGAACTTCTCTGCTTGTCTCTGTAGCCATGGCTGGATCCAGTCGCAGTTTGTAGTGTGTAGCCATCGTAGATTCAAGGTTCAGGCTTCCGTCAATGTCCGGCGGCTTTTGATGTGCGCATTGCCAACATTTGCCTCTGGGTATCTCAGCTGCGGCAACATCGGGTGGCCCACTGATGCACACCTGTTCTATGCCACGCATCGGTGGACGGGGGCACTGTAGGGCCATAGATGCCATAGTTCTGGCTTGTCAGATTTTGGCAGAACCGCTGTGAGCGCATGGTGGGCGTTGCTGTGGCAGGACATCGCGGTCATCCCATTCCTGGTGCTGCTGCCGCTGGTGGAGAGCAACGATGTGACCACCATGGGCGCAATGGACCTCCTCAGCCAGCTGGGGCCCACCGCCCTGACCACCGTTGGTTCCCTGGGCCTGCTGCTACTGGGTGGCCGCATCATCTTGCGGCGTGTCTTCCAGGTAAGCCTCGCTGCTGCGGCAGTCGGTCCTGCTCCCCAATGCACAGTATGTGTCTGTCAGTCATTTGCTGACAGCAATGGCTTTCATGCTGGTGACGAGATCCGCTCAGCGCATGTCTGCCACATCTTGATGGGGGCTAGTTGGGCTAAAAAATTCACCCCTGGGCATGAAACTGGTTGTTGATGTGACCCTCCTGCAGGTGGTGGCAGAGTCGCGCAGCGACGAGACGTTTGTGGCGTTGTGTCTGCTGACGGTGACGGGCGCCTCGCTGATCACCCAGAAGCTGGGATTCTCTGACACCGCGGGAGCCTTCGCAGCGGGCGTGCTGCTCAGCGAGACCAACTTCCGGTCACAGGTGCTCCCTGCTGTCTCCACCCGATTTGCTTGTATCAATGTCCTGGAAATATTGATACAGGCCAGGTCTTGCCCTTTTCTGTCACAATCAGGCTGCCGACATCAAGACTGGTCACGCAGCGCCAGCATCACACTGCACACTCGACTTGACTGTCGCCGACAACATGCATTTTTGCTGCAACAACAGGTAGAGGCGGACATCAGGCCGTTCCGGTCACTGCTGCTGGGGCTGTTCTTCACCACTACCGGCAGCAGCATGGACCTGCAGCTGCTGTACCAGCAGTGGCCCATCGTGATCGCACTGCTGGGCGGTCTGCTGGCCGTCAAGATCGGCATCATCGGCTCCGTGTCCCAGTTGTTCGGCCTCTCCAAGTGCGCATTCCGCTATGCCAGATGGCACAGATGGCGCATGTGCTGTCTGATGCACTTCCCCGCAAAATAATGCACAGCGTGGCAGCCGACAAAACACTGTGTCACCCATCCAACAGGGACGACCTTCTGCGGACGCCCTTCTGCTGATCCACGTGGGGATGATATGGCAACTTGGATCGCTCGATGTGCACAGGGCTGAAGCCATCCGTACCGGCTTCCTGCTGAGCCAGGGCGGCGAGTTTGCGTTCGTGCTGCTGTCCCTCGCTAAGGAGCTGCGCATCCTGCCTGACGAGCTCAATCGGCTTCTCATCATCGTCGTGGTGCGGCACTGGAATCTGCCCAGCACATTTGGCTTTGCTGTCGACACAGATGAGTTCATGGTCAGAGCATGGACAGATTGAGCAGGCAATTCTATATGCGTACCCAGGGAGTCTGACCACTTGTGCAGGTGCTGTCAATGGCGCTGACACCGGCACTTGCAGCACTTGGTGCCAAGTTTGCAAACATGTCCCTCGAGTCCGATGGGGCAGAGGACGCGCAGATACTGGACCCAGGTGGGGTTTCCTGCACATTTTACCATGTCCCCAAACACCGTCAGCTTGCCACTCATGCACACCATTCTTACATCAGTTTACAAGCTGCTGCATGTCACTATCGAGACCTGCTCGCCGGCATGAAACTCGGACTTCTCATAAAGAGCTTGCCTCATGTCGTGGGCGCGTGCGCAGGAGATATGTCGGAGGTGCAGATGAAGAAGGGTCGGCAGACAGTTGTCATCTGCGGCTTTGGCGAGCTGGGGCAGACCATCGCCAACATGCTTGAGGTGGACAGCTTGCCTATGCATTGCATACGCACACACTGCCTAACGACTTGTTTGTAGATGAGCGCCTTTACTCTTGGCTGGAAACCCACACTCGGCACAGGGACAGAGGTTCCTTACATATGTAAAGGATGAGATTGTCCTAAGTACAGAGCCCGCTGGCAGTGTCGGCAAACAGCACTCCGCCGCAGTATGTTGGCTTCGACATGCAGCTCAGCCGAGTCCAGGTAGCGACAGCTCCAGTGACCATACTCTGCTCCTAGTTGTGCATCCCGTCAGCATCCCACTGGCAACTGACCATTTCAAGGCGGTGATTTTCTTTGTTTTGGTTGGCTGCAAATGCTGATGCAAGAAGTGCCCTCTATGTGTGTAGGCCGCCAGGGTCGCGGGCTTCAATGTGACCTATGGCGATGGCAGCCGTGCCTCTGTCATCAAGGTGACCAGATGCAACTTTTTCAGCAAGCTCAATGGTCGACATTCTCGTCATATGCCATGCACAGATGTTGCCCACATCCTTCCGGACCGCTGAAAACTATGCTATGTACAGCGCGTTTGCACATCCCGGTCCTCCGCTGTGCAGGCCTTTGGCATTGACGATCCACGGGCGTTTGCGGTGGTGTACACAGCACGGCGGCGCTCCGTGGCAGCGGTGGAGAACCTGCGGGCAGCATTTCCAGACACACCCATCTGGGCTCGGGCGCTGGACCTAAGGTAATCTCTTGGTACAAGTCGGTCACGCATCCATTCACTTCATGTCAGGTTGCCAGATCTGCCTGACGGCACACGCACGGAAAGAGCCCCATCAGGGTTCGCCGCCTGCAGTGCGTCTCGTCATGGCGACGACATGGCCTGCGGTTCTGTGTGCAGCCGCTGAGGGGGACAGCTCATGGTTGCGCAGGCATGCGGCGGAGCTGAAGCAGGCGGGAGCGACGTACCTGACGACCAACAACACGGAGGCCGGCACCGCGTTGGGCAGCGACCTGCTGCTGCGCCTCGGCATTGCCCGCCGCAACCAGCTGCAGCCCCTCGTACGCGCGCTCCGCCGCCAGATGGACTCCCGGTGAGATGGATGCACGCTTTCCTGCGACATGTATTCTGACATTTGTTGCGACAACACCTCTGCGCCTCAGCATCGCAAGCAGCTGCAGCCGTGCGTGCGCTTCGCCGCCAGATGGACTGCCGGTGAGTGGGCTGCACGCTTTCCTACAGCATGGTTGCCTTGCAACTACAGTCATACCGCTGCAAATAAGCCTGGCTCGCCGCAATCAGCTGCAGCTCCTCGTGCGCGCGCTCTGCCGCCAGATGGACTCCAGTGAGACAGATGCTCACTTTTCTGCGATGTTGGGTTTGGCATCTGTTGCATCAATACCGCTGCGGATCGGCGTTGTCCGCTGCTTCCGATTATAGCCTCGCCCATGTGCTTCGCCGCCAGATGGTTCTCGGCGAGTTGTTGGCCGCTACCTGTAACTGGACAGCAAGTTCTCTAGACCCAGGATGCAATCATCTTCGGAGAACATCTGTGATTACGAGTCGACAGCAGGTTGGGCAGGCATGGCGTGGGCAGACTGCGGCGCACCCACACGGTAGACAGTGGTCCGAATTTCCTCAGACCCTGTCTGATTTCTTTCCTGGAGCTGTCCGATAGCTGAGCATTTTACTGCTACAGGGTGCTGGACCTGGTGAATGCGGACGACCACACCGTCAGCAGCGAGGACGATCCCAGCGTGTTCGTGCTCGACGAGGGGCATGTTCATGGCAGCCTGGCCTCCAGCGATGAGGATGCTGCAGATGGCCTGAAGCAGGTACGTCCATCATTCTGACGCCTCGTGTCCAGTCATCACACAACAGCCCCGCCTCCAGACACCGTGTGCCAATTCGATGCTGCGTGCATGGCGTGTGAAGTCCTGAATCGCAAGCTTCATTGGGAAGCACACTCACAACCTGAAGCAGATGCAAATAACATATGGGCTTCCACACCTGCCACGGAAGCCTGCGGCACGGCAGCATGTATGCACATCATGTGGGCACGCACTGGTGTGCCATGTCGCCATGGCGGGCCCATGGCTGAAAAATTGCAAGTGCGTGAATCTGCTGTCGCGCTTTTGCAGGTACTGCCGGAGATCAAGGCCAGCCCCACCGACGACCCATCCGCCGGCAGCAGCGCACCGGTGGACGCCGCAGGCGTGCAGAGCCTCCTGACCGCCTCAGCGGCTTCGTCCAGCGATGAGACCGGTGCCTGATGGACACACTGCGCCATGTCTCAGCGGCTTCGTCCAGCGACAAGGCCAGTGTTTGATGGACACACTGCACTACTCGAGACTGTGTACAGTGGTCATAGCCACGAATAGCCACGACTCTGAGATGACACTGAGAGAGGGTCGGCGATTCCGACTGTGAGGGATGCTTGGGGCGGCAACTGCCGCAGCGACGACATTGTGGCATTCTGCATGTGGCATTTGGTTGGCGATGGTATTGGCTTGCAGGATGCGATGCACAAGCTTCTTCGTTGCCTCTGGGCACTGACATTGCAATCTTGATGAACGTGAAACCACGATACCTCTGATACCGCACTCTCAGCACGGCTCTCCAGGACTTCGGCAGCCCACAAGCACAACCCCCTCCTACAGACCGCCACAAAATGTCAAACCCATGGCAGCAATATGCTGCCGGAAGGTACACGAACGGGCAAATCTGCCGAGAGATATATGCACGCCGCCAAGATTTGGCACACATGTCAATTGCAAGAAATGAAGCCCTCACGTCAAGAGCTGCAACGGCAGCTCAGGCATCGCTGGCCGCCGGCTCAGCTCACCAAAGCCCAGATCACTGAGGCGAACAGCGGGCAAGCCCTCCGCCAGGTGCGACACCACATAGTTGCCAAGCCCGACCAGACTGTTTGCCGCCGCCAGCGCCAGCACCGCCATGCGCAGAACGCCGCCGAACTTGCCGAGGGCCAGCCGGGGCAGCGCCAATGCTGTTAGCCCAACTAACAGACCCAACAGCCCCATCTCCCGCCGCCGCCCCGACTGCAGCTGCGCCCGCAGGGCATTAACCTGCGCAGAGGTGGACGAGCTCTGTCGACCAAGATGTGACCGATTTGCCTGCAACAGATGCTGAGGAAACTATTTACGCTGGAGTTGGGAGCACCTACTGCCTGACAGCTTGGATGTCGTGACACACAAGGCGCGCACCTGCGCGGTGAGGTTGAGCAGCTGGTCCGGGAACGGCGGGTGCGGCTGCGGCGGCTCGGCGCCGAGGGCCACGGCGGACTCCAGGCTCTGCAGCCGCTGCTTCAGGGCCGCCACCTCGGCGGCGGCGGCGGCCATGCTGCCCTGCAGCTCCGCCACCTGCCGCGGCTGCGACTTCTGCTGCAGCTTAATGGCCTTGATCTCCTGTGTTCGTGCAGCAGATGGCGGTTGTCTTCAACTTTGTACACGGCGCTTGAGGCCATAGACAGTGGGGAAGCCGGGAATTGTGATGGCGCACCAATATTCATTGCAGTAACTCCTCTTTCACCTTCTTCTTACCTGCACGAGCAGATCGTAGACGCTCTTGCCGTAGCGCGAGCTCTGCAGCCGCAGCGGAAAGTCTTTGTCTTCGCTCTCTGGTGTCGCCAGCTTTGGCGTGACTTTTGTGCTGGCTGGCTGCTTGCCAAGAACTGCCTGAGGCACCGGCATTGCGGCCTTGCCTGCAACTTCAGCCGTTGCTGCTGCAGCGCCGTCTGAGGACGCAATGCTGGCGACCGAGACGCTGCTTGTGTTGCTGACGGTCGCCAGCTGTGCTGGTGTAGGCCCAGCCCCGCTGAAGTCTGCTGCTGTGGGCTGCACAGACACTGGGTTTTCTGGTGGTAGTGCCTGAGGTTGGGCGGCCGACAGGCCTGGTTGCACCGCTGGCTGGTCCGCACTTGGCGCTGGCAACCCTCCAGGTTCAAGCACAATCGGTGTAACAGGTGGCTGCTGTTGCTGCTGCTGAGTGGCGGCTGCGGCGTGTGCATCAGCTGCACCAGCTGCCTGCTGAGCCGTGGGCAGCGCAGACTCCGCCTGACGCGGGTCAGCTGCTGCAGGAGCCTGTGCAGCGTGCCCGCCGGTGCCGGCACCGACGCCAATCGGACTGCTCCCCGTGCCGGGTGTCTGAGAGCTCGCACCAGCGGCTGCTGGTTGCTGCACGCTTGCTGCCGCTGCCTGCTGCGGGGGCGGCACGACAGGCGGCGGCACCATCGGCGGCGGCGGCACCACTGCCGGCGTCGGCGGCGGGATCAGCAGGGCCGGGTCCAGCGCCGGCGCCTCTGCCTGGCTGTCGCCCTCATCGTCGCCCAGTCGGTCCTCCAGGTCCTCGGCTGCGCTCTTGCCGTACACTGTCGACCAGGAGCCAGCCTCGTCTTAGCTGCCAGACCACAAAACACAGCATCGACAGATGCTTCAATAGCTGCCGGCCAGTCAGCTCAGGATGAGGCAATGCGGCATCACGCCTGCAATGTCGTTGATGGTGCAGACTGGCTCGCTGCCGTGGTGCGTGAGGAAGCGCAGCAGCAGGTACTTGACCCAGGGCGGGTTGTCCACCTGCTTGCCATGGATTCAGAGGGTCAACCACCTGCAAGATGCCAGTGTAGGTGGTAACATGACAGAACTGAGTCGGAAACATTGGCAGAAACATGCAGCAGCCATGAGGGCGGAAAGGCCTTCATAGGAATTGTGCTTACCTTGAATGACTGTGTGCCCTTTACTTTGGCGGCGGTGAAGTTGCCGACGAGCTTCCAGGCTGTGCTGTTGAGGCTGCGCACGTAGTCGACGCCCTTGCTGCCCGGCTCGGCACCGCCGCTGGCTGCGTCATGGCGGGGGTGCTTCTGACGGCCCCGCACCTCGAAGTCCTTGATGCGCGAGGAGTACAGCTCGTGCTGGGACACCTGCATGAACCAGCGCGCAGCCTCGCATGACATGCACCTTTTCCTGTGCGGCCCGTGCACTACAACTGTACGCATGGCACTCATGTGAGCTGCAGTGACACATGAACAGCAGAGACAGTTATGCGTTTAGTGACGGACATGCATTGACGTACCCCACGGCCCTCAGAGGAGAAGGTGATACTCTGCACAAATGCTCAGTTGCTGCATAGCATACACTCACCCGCAAGATAGAATAAAAATGATGAAAAAAAGAAAACAAACTGTGTTTTTGGCAGTTTTCATACTCACCCGCAGCGTGTCAGGGCGGATGACCTGCGGCAGCTCGATGATGAGCCACTTGTCCGACTTGCATTCATTGCGCATGAAGGTGTCACCATCACTGTCCAGGATGGACGCCGCACGCTGCAGAGCGGCAGCAGTGAGCTTCACCTATCTTGTTAGACATTCGGAAGCTTGTGTGTGGCGAGGTGCTCATCCGTCGATTGGCGTCATGTTGCGCATCACCTGGATCTTCACACCGTAATCACCTTAGCCTCCTTGTTGGCCGCCAGGACCTTGGCGCCATCTTTTGCCGCGGCAAAGTTGTGACGGTCGTGTACATCCTCGTCCTCATCGACTCCTTCTGCAGAGACTGCCGCTGCTGCCTCCTCCGCGGCCTTTGCCGCTGCCGCTGCCTGCTCTGCTAGTTGTGCCGCCGCTGCAGCTTCGGCAGTAGTGGCCTTGGGCTCAGCGCAGATGCCATTGCCATCACTGCCAGGCTGCCAGGTCGCATCAGTATCGTGATCGCTGCTGTTCGTCCGGCTCTGCAAGCCGGCAGCTGCAGCGAAGAGATCGTGCAGCCCTGGCATGCGGCAAATGGGCTGCTCTGGCAGCGGCGCACTGACTGTTGGCACCGCTTCCTGGGCACCCGTCCCGGCTGATGCTCCTTGCTGTACAGCCATAGTGGCTTCCGCTGGAAGGATGTCGCCAAGGGGCTGTGGAACATGCTGAGCCGCGGCTGCGGCCTGCTCTGGTGCGAAGGTTGCTGCATCGGCATGCGGCTGAGATGCAGACCCGGCGAAGTACAGCGATTCGGAACTTTCACACTGCTGCTCAGCCCCATATGCCGGTGCAACAGACACGAGCAGCAGCAAGGTAAACGAGGTGAAGACATAACACTTTTCGCAAAGTGCCCTCATCTTGCCGCTTCACGTAGGCATGACAACTTCAGCATCTCAAGGTCAATAGTGAGTCAGAATGTCCATGCGTCGATGACAAGCAAGCTTCAAGGTCGGGGTGATTGCTCGACGAGCTGGCAGGGACTGCCAGGTGGCAAACTAATCTGCTCAACTCTCACAAGCGAGACGCAGCCTTGGCAACAGCTCAAGAAGTAGAGTTACAAAGTGTACTTCCTTCTGACACAGACGAACACGCTAATCGTTACTTTCTCTTGACCAATGGGCATTCAGCTCCGTCAGCAGTACAACCGTACAAAGCAGCTATGGGAGGCTTTCCCCCAGTTGCCTTTCCCCGCTTGCCAACTACAGCGTAGCCTCCCAAATCCCGCACGCCCTACTGAGCTCCCGCTGCTGATTTGCCACAGCGACCAGCTGCCGCAGCGCCTCTGCAAAGTCTGCTTGTGACTGGCGCAGATGAGGTGAAGGCGTCGCCCCAAACATGCGCATTGCCCCACCTGTGTCGCCCGACGCGAGACATAGCTCGCCACTGCTGTCGGCTGTCACGCTGCCGCCGCTGATGCTGCTGCCGCCCAGTGGCAGATGCTGCAGCTGATGTGACAGACCCTCGACGTGTGCGGCTGCCTCGCTGGTGCCATTGCCGCTTTCAGCATTGGCGCCGACGGCAGCGTTTCTCATGCCGCCCTCTGGTGCTGCTGCTGCAGATGCCAACATGTCTGCATGCGCTGAGCTTGCGTCTGCTTCCAGAAAGAAAGCAGCCGTTGCTGTCGACTGATCGGAGGACGCAGCTGTGGTCATGTCGCCATCGGCTGATCCCACTGATGTCTGGCCCGCCCTGTCCGCTGACGGCGATGGCAACACTCGTGCCTGAGCCTCCATGTGGCTGCTGTACATAGCGGCACTCACCTGCTTCCCAATGGCAACATTTTCAGGTGTGCTGGGTTGAGTAAGGTGGTGGACAGTTTACATCAAGCGCAGCTGCACAAGCACGTGAGTAGCTGGAAACCGCTGCTTGCCTGGTGCAAACCCATGGAATGCCGGGCACGTGCCATGTTGAACCAGCCTCGCTTCAGGCTCAAGCGTGCTGCCTCATGCAGCTCCAGGTATCGTTCGGCGTGCTGCAGCATGCTGATGAATGCTTGCTCTGCAGCGGCATCATCCGCGGCATATTGCGCCTCATTGGCTGCCATGTTGCACTGCAGCAGGCGTGGGACATAAGTTCAAGGCACAAATCTGAGGGTGAACCAACAGGTCATGCAACGCTGGCTGTTGTACGTCATACGACATGTTGCAAAGAGCTGACGCACCTAGAAGACCTTTGGGACCTTCACATATGGACCCTCCATCTCTGGCATCTCCTTCATGAGGCTCTCCCTGCAACGATTGTGCATGCTTGTTCGCAGTATGTTAAGCACATGTGCGGGATGAGCATCTGCATGCAAGCGGGCACAGGCTGATGCACAAGGTTCCAGGCCCAACCTTTGCTCAAACTCCTGGACGGTATCCGGCCGCAGCATGTTATCCTCGTGCCTGATGGCCGCCCGCAGCGCGGGTTCCACGCTGTCCGTATTCACTTGCTCCAGCTGGCCAAACCTGCACGTACGTGCATGCTGACGACATGAGCCGCTGTGCATGATGCATGCTGCTGCACCACCTCATGGTCGAACGCTGAGGCTGTGAAAGCAGCCGTACCAGTCCACAATCTCGGCAATCTTCGGGCCCCACTCCTCTGCCTGTAGCTTGCAAAATCCCATATTCGACATGGCAGACGGGCTGAACGCCTTGATGCAATGCATGCTGCGGTGGGATGCGGAATGTCACCTCCTCCGGTGTGACCTCGATCTGCGACAACTCCGCGAGCCGCTGCACGTCCGGCAGGTCCTTTGAAGCCTGGCTGCTGGCTGCAACGCAACGCTGTGGCAGGCGAGTGAACAAGGAGGCACGTGAAAGGCGACACAGTCTGCTTGACGACAGCATGCACCTGTGCTGCAGCAATGGCGCGCCGGCGACCAGCAAGCTCATGGAAGCCGAATGAAAAGGCCAGTCAAGTAGCCGCAACGCTGCAACGAAAGGCAGGAAGCATGCGGTGCTGGTGAAGATTTCTGCTGGTCGTCTCGCGTCAGGCACTGCTTCGTCCCCAATGCTTTCGAGTTTCGTATTGGCAGCACCACCTGCTGGCTCGCATGCTGCCTGACATCTATTGAATCCACTTTCGAACACTGCAGCCACCAATAGCGAACGTCGCCAGCTCTGCGTTGCGGGCGCAATCGCCAAAGTTGAAGGCTTGCATGGCCTGCTCCGCATGATAAGCAACGCACAGGCGCCGGCAGGCCAGCAGCCACACACCAACTTGGCTGACCATGTGCAGAGGGCTTTCCAAGGCGATGCACTGCAGTATGGGCTGGTCTACGCTCGAACAGATCAACTTCGGTCGAACCCATCCAGGTATGAGTGCGAACCAAGACAGCCGTGCAAATGGCCAAAAATATTAGATCCAGATCAATAGGATAGAGACGATGATCATGTCCCGCGCTGACTTTCTGCTCGTGCATCGCAGTGCCTCCCTTGATGCGTTTCGGCTGCAAGTGACACCGGACGCCAAGCAGGTCAGACGCGGTCGATTCGATGCAGCAACTGAACGCAAGAACATTCATGCATTCTGCTGACCGCTATGAAGCTGATGTTGCAGCTGTTGCACTGTTGCAGGCTCTGCAACGACTGCAGAACCTCGGCAAGAAACCGCCGCCAGGTGTGCAGCGCATGTATTTGCGCAGAGAACATGCGTTTGCAGGTAGGCACTGCGTCGATGGATGAATACCAGCGAAGTGTGTTGCACCTGTTTCAGGTGCTGCACAGCAGCAGCAGCGACAGCCTTCTGCGGCAGCAGCTGCAGCCGCAGCCGCAGCAATAGCGAGACTGAACAGTCAGCCTAGCAATGCACAGCCACAGCAGAGCTTGCAGTCTCCAGCTGCAGGCGTGGCCTCACGGCAGCTTCATGGTCACGGTCAGCCCAATGGCCATGGGCAGGGCACACCGCAGCGCAGCTTCCAGCAGCCGCAGCAGCATGGCCAACACACCCCGCCGCAGCAGTCACAACATGCAGCCCCCGGTATTCGGCAGCCGCCAGGTCCGTCGCGCCTGCAGCATAGCAGCATGCAGCAGGGCGGCATGCTGCAGCGGTCGGGCCAGGCAAACAGTCAGCAGCCGCCTGCACAGCCCAGCGCTCGGCCACAGCAGACGCAGCCTGGTGCAGTGGCAGCGCAGCCTGTGCATGCACCGAGGCAGCTCAACCTGACGCCTTCCTCGGCTGGAGGATTGACACAGCCGCAGCATCAGCCGCAGCCTCAGCCGCGGCACCATCCAGCCAGCAGCCATGCAGCGGCACCTGCGTCACCGGCGGCGAGCCTGTGCCAGCACAGGCGCGCAGGCAGCGGCTGCATGGAGTGCCGTGCGGAGCTGCAGGACGTCAAGGAGCGCCTGCTGTCCGTGATGGGCCAGATCCTCGACCTGCCGGAGCACCGCAGGCCGATGCTGCTGGCCGAGCGGCAGGGGCTCGAAGCACGCAGGAAGGTGCTCGAGGCTGCAATTGGGGGCGGCAGCGCAAGCGGCTGCGCAGCGAGCAGCCCCTTTGGCAGCCCCGCAGTGCAGCCGGCGGCTGCAGCTGCCGCACCAGCGCAGCAGCAGTGGAGTCACTCTGCAGCTGCAGCCGGCAGCACGCCAGGCGAGGCCTGCCCAACATTTCAGCGACCGGCATCCGCCGGCCCCAGCGGCGTCTTCAGGGATGTCACCAACAGCAGCGGCGGCAGCAGGCCTGTGCCTGGCAGCACAAGCGCCTTCGGGCGCGCCAGCGGGGACCTGGGCTTTGCAGTCAGCATCGCAGCGCCGGATGGCCTGGGGCCCCAGCGAGACGCGACGCTGCGCAGCGCAGCGGCGGGCGTCTCTGTGGAGCCTGTCGACTGCAGGTGCAGAGGCGGATTATCCGCGCCTGAAGGCCCGTCACAACATAAGCTGCCTTAATGGCATCCCTCAGGAAGGTCAAAGACCTCGAGCATGCGCAATGCTGAGGATGTGCGCATGCTGAGGAAATCGTGCGTGAATGCATTGCAGGCGCACTGAGGGCACCACAGACCAGCAGTGGTCCCGCAGGTTCCGCTGGTCTCAGGTGAAATACGAATGTTGCCCATGTTGACGCTGGCTGAGATGCGTCGACCCTAGAGTCAATTTGATGTGACAGCACTTCAGTCATACTGCACAAATTGTACCAAGGCAATTTGCACACGAACACAGGACATGGACCGCATGAACACCGAGTTCTTCGGCAACACCAACTACCGCTTCAACCAGAGGGAGGTGTGCAATGCCACGCTGTCGAGGCGCGACACCTTCGTCCTCATGCCCACCGGCGGTGTGCGACCAGATGACATGGTCTTCGCCTCTGTCACGCTGTTGTCAGTGAACCTATTTTCTTTGCATGCATTTGCGCTTCGAGCTTCGAGCTGCCTCGGTCAGTCACCTGCTAAGCGTGAGAGTGAGTTATCAGGCTGCAGAATGTGCTTCGTCACAGGTGGCAAGAGCCTGTGCTACCAGCTGCCTGCCGTCGTGGCCAAAGGTGTCACTGTGGTCGTCTCACCGCTGGTCTCGCTCATCCAGGATCAGGTCAGTCACATGCAGGATTTGCGTTTACTTCCTAAGCCGTGAGGTATGTACACAAAAGCATAGGCTCCATCTGACATGTGACTTTATGTGGTTTGCCCATCTCTAAAGCACAATTGCATTCTGTTCTGCTCCTCGGCATTTCACCGCAGGTGTTCCATCTGCAAGAGGCGGGCATTGAGGCGCTGCAGATCAGCAGCGGCATGGACTGGATGGAGCAGCGCAGCATGCTCGACCGTGTGCGTGACTGTGACAGCCACAGCACGATCGTCCTGTTCGTCACGCCCGAGAAGGTCCTGCTTCCAATGCCACCTCTGCAATGCTTGCTGGTGCCCGGCGTAGTAGCTTGGCGGTCAGAGCACCGCATGCTAGGCTCTTCCACGCTCTGCAGTCGTGCTGGCTGATCAATCAGCGTGTTACTGTTTGCAGGTGGCAGCGAGCGATGCCCTGATGCGGTTGCTGGACCAATGCCACTCAGCAGGGACACTGCGGCGATTTGTCGTGGACGAGGCGCACTGCGTGTCTGCCTGGGGTAAGCCAGTTGTTGACTTGACAGTGAGGAACCTCTACACATGCTTCAGCGCAGACTGCAACTGCAGATCAGTCGGCGGCACCCAGGGCTTGTGGTCTGCTTCATTCTGCAGGCCATGACTTTCGGCCGGACTTTCGGGGGCTGCGTGTCTTCAAGAACAGGTGGGATCGGAGGCATATGTTCACGCCGGTTTTTCGGGGTACATCTACTTCTGCGGAAGCGAGTGTGTCAACGTCTTGAGCGCACACAGCTGCTCTGAGGTGTTTGCAGGTATCCTACCGTGCCGGTCATGGCGCTGACAGCAACTGCGACGCCACGCGTGCAGCATGATGTGGTGCAGCAGCTGTGCCTGCGGGAGTGCATCACCTTCCGGTCATCCTTCAACCGCAAGAACCTGCGGTGCGGCACAGCAGGGCGCCTGCTTGCATGCGTGCCAGAGGAAACCGCTCACACGAGATCATGAAACCACCAGTTCTGCCCAGAATGTGCATCAGTATGCGATTGACTGAGCATCAGCACCATGAATGGGAACCCTCTATCACAGGTACGAGGTGGTCAAGAAGAGCAAGTCGTGTGTGGCGGATATGGCCAAGACAATCGCAGAGCGCTTTGTGGATCGACGCGGCCAGGCGCAGTGCGGCATCGTGTACTGCCTGTCGCGCAAGCAGTGCGAGGAGATCGCGGCCAAGCTGCAGGTGCCAGCACCAGCTCGCATATCAGGGCGGTGTCTCACTAGCGCTTGATCACATGTGTGAGGGCGGCGGCTGCAAGCTGTTGCCACTGCAACCCTGCAGCTTGGCAATGGCATGGAAAGGGCATGTGATGTGAGCATCTGATGTGCTGACATTGCAGGATGCGCTTCGGAAGGACCACAGGATCACGGCCAGGGTGGCGTTCTACCATGCAGCGCTGACAGCACAGCAGCGTGAGCAGGTGCAGCATGATTGGACGCACTCGACCACCCAGATCCTGTGCGCCACCATCGCCTTCGGCATGGGTAAGGGGCCATGCTCATTATCTCCTCTGTGCTATAACGGGTTGACAGCGACTGCCGAAGCTCAAGTCTGTTGCTCACTATACTGCGAATCATGCTGCTCATGTCAGTAGCTCGGGGTCACTGCACATGCTGCTACTTGTGCAGGCATCAACAAGCCGGACGTCCGCTTCGTCTTCCACTACAGCATGCCAAAGAGTCTGGAGGGCTACCATCAGGTGTGTCAAACCACATGGCTCTGCACTTGCTTCTGTACCATCAGCCACCATTTTCACGACAGGTCACTCTCGGACTGGGAATGCTGAAGCACTGTTGCATGTTAGATGATGCCACACATATGCACTATGAGATGCGCAGGAGACAGGGCGGGCGGGGCGCGATGGGCAGCTGGCATGGGCAATCATGTACTACTCGTACGCGGACGCCAAAATCAGCAGGCATGCGCTCTTAGAGATCATATGCTCTTAGACATTACTGACGCGCTCAAGTCGACGCTGGGCTGCCAGCACTGCTGCTATCTGAAGGCTACTTCAATCATATGGGTCTTCTGCAAATTTTGTGTGTCGTATGATAGGCACATGCTAAAGCAATCCGCCGAGGAGTCGGGCTGCGCCCCCGAGCAGCTGCAGTGCAACCTGGAGTCCCTCAACTCCATGGTGAGCCGCATACTGTCTTACACACTGATGCTATTCGTGCAGGGCATAAGCTGCAATTGGATCGTTGTCCTGCAAGCAGTCGTCAACCACGGATGTCTGCAGGTATATCTGACGGGCAATATCGTACCGCTTGTGCAGGTGGCATTCTGCGAGGAAAAGGTCGAGTGCCGCCGCGTGATCCTGCTGTCCTACTTCGGGGAGCGCGGCTTCGTCAAGGCCGACTGCCGCAGCACCTGCGACGTCTGCCAGGCCAACGTGGGCCAGCACTTCGAGGGTGGGCGCACCTGCTTTGTGTGGTCGTTGTGCCCATGTTGATGCTGCTGGTAAGCATCATCGATGATCAAACATCTTGTCTCGAAGCATGTACCCTCATGTAAACGTAATCTGACACCAATGCATCTCACATCAGCCTCAAAAAGGCTGGCGGCTGATACTTGATTCTTGTGCATGATGCAGAGCGGGACATGACGGAGATGGCGCGGTCGCTGGTCGCGGTGGTGCAGGCGGTGGGCACGCACGCCTCGATGGGCCACGTCATCGATGTATTCCGCGGTGGGTCACCAGACCTGCCCTGTGCCCGATGCACATGCTGGCCAGCCACAGCACACATGAGGTGCACAGCACTGCAGACATCCGCATGGGTGCACAATCATATGTGCATGCTTTGGTGGGTGCAGGTGCCAACAACGCAGCCGTGCGCAAGTGGGGCCACGAGCAGCTGCCGATGTGGGGCTCCGGCGCCCAGTTCTCGTGCGTCCCCTGCTTCGCCATTAACCTGGTTGCACTGCTGCATGCCGCTGCCAGCATCCGCTTCCAGGAAGATGCATGTGGCGAGCACACTAGGCATGGCTGCCCAGCCTCGGTGCTGGCCTCATGTGGATGGTCTCGAGTTGATCTTAGGTTTTCACACAATGCTGCAGGAAGAACGACGCGGAGCGGCTGATCCGCAAGATGGTGGTCGCACGCGTGCTGCAGGAGACCACGCACCGGCAGGACAACCAGGTGCCAGCAACTGTGATTCTTTGCTGCATGTGTGAAAAGGGTCCACTGCAGAAAGGATCTGTTGCATTGGACGTTTAGACAGATGTGCACCAGGCAGAATTGGATATGTACTTCCTACTAATCACAGTTGTACTTCACATGTTCAGTACGGTTCTGTGGTGGCGGCGCTGTGCTGCGAGCCCGCCGGCCTGGCGGCTCTGGCTGCGGGGCGCCTGAAGCTGACGCTGCCCTTCATCGTGTCCAGCAGCAGGTGAGCAACAAACTTGCGGTATGAATGTGCACCGTACGTCTGCGCAGCCTGCACCGCACATGTTCGTGTACTTCCCTGTTGTGAGTCATGCGTCATGTCAGGAACTGTGCTGCTGCTGCAATGCCATGGATGCAGCGTGCATGCTCTTCTCTCGACTTTGCTGCCATGCCAGGCGGAGTTGCTCTTGAATAGAAGTGACAGCGCAGGCCGAGTGCCAGTGGGTCAGAGTGTTATATCATGTTGTGTCACCTGCAAATGCAGTGGCGGCCGCGGAGGCAGGGGCAGTGGCGCTGTGGCGGCGCCGGTGGGCACTGGGGCCATGGACGACCCCATCGAGCTGTCGCAGCCCGCCTCAGGGCTGCCGCAAGGTGGGGTCCTTTGCATCACGCTGCTGCCCCAGGGCTGTTGTCTGTTGTTGCCACCGCTCAGCGCTGCATCTATGCTGGCATGGCTTGCCCGTAGTTCTGCTGCTGCGCTTGTTCAGCTGGCTTGGACCCCTGACACCTGTATGTTATCACACTTGCAGACCAACTGGAGATCCTGGAGATGGCACTCGATCAGGTGTGCATAGCTCTTGAATTACCTCGGCTTGTGCAATTGCAGCAGCGTCACCATATGGCAATCTGCCTGCCAACCTCATCACCTGTGCATATATGACAGTGAGGAGAAGTGCGTCGACCGAATCCAACTCACAACCCTGGAACCCTGCTAATCAGAGCACTGTGTGTACTGCCGCAGCTGAACAGCGCGATCGAGGAGCTGAACCAGAAGACGCGGCGGCCGCTGAGCCGCAAGGTGCTGCAGGCCATCGCGGCAGAGGACCCCGCCACCAACTCCGCCGTGCAGGAGCTCAAGATCCCCGGCTTCTCCAAGAAGGCAAAGGAGCAGTACGGTGAGGCTCTTGACGATATGTGATTTACTGCTCACGAGCACAGCCTGTTTGCCATTGCACAAGTGTGCGTACATTCAAGCGCACCACGCCTGGTGTGGGACGAAGAGAAGGGGAAAGTCGTCATGCATGTAATGCTGCTGAGTGCATTACATCAAGGTGAGACGTCTATTGCATGTCCGCAGGGGCGCCAATCGTGTCCACCCTGGAGCAGGCGCACGCGTACATTGCAGACAGGCAGTGCGGTCGCATGCCGCCGGTGAGGCCGCCTCCCTGATTGCTTCCCAAACTCCGTCCGAGAACGTCATTGCATCAACTCACAACACGATGGTCATGTGAAGCACCACTGGCTGATGTTGGACGACATTGCAGAACACTGTACAATCCTGCTTGTGTTCAGGATGCGCCCTTCGTGCTGAACACGGCCACCTTCTTCAAGGGAGCCAAGCGCAAGCGCATCTCAGGGGCAACAGGTGTGGCACGCATGCCTATCATCTCGCCACCTGATAGAAGCACAACTCATGAATGATAGGGTGCCGCTAGCATTGGCTTGATGCGTTGGGTCGCATTGACATCGAAATGCCCTACAACTTGGTTAGAATATCACTGTCGGACACAGGGGAGGCAGCGCAGCCGGCGCCAGCCCAGCGGGCCCCGGGTGCTGCCGGCCCCGGGGCGGTGGTGGCGGTGGGTCCGTCCGTGCAGGAGCGCGGCAGCGAGGGCGTGCTGGCGGACGATGATGAAGACGCGAATCTCTTTGAGGCCTTTCAGTACCTGGCGTGAGGAGAATTTGGTGGTTTGGCACTAGTGTTTCACTGCCATTGCGTCATCTTGAACAGCTGTGCGACACACTGCAGTATTCGAAAGCATGCTTGATGCGCCGGGTGATTAGGAGTTGTTTGTTACAATAGGACTAGTAATGGGCTGAACGCACCAGTACCACAACCAACACGGACCTGTGCAAGGGCCTGGGTTGAGCCTCTGCGCATCTCCCATGCTGCGGGAAACACAACCAATCGACCTCGACACACACTAGACCAAGGCTGAGAAACCAATGAAATATCAATTGCAGGCAAACATAAACCGCAATGGGCTTCTCAGCCCTCATTAAATAGTACAGTTAAATCTCATGGAGATCCCCAGCGTTGGCCCTGGATGTAGCATGTGCATTCTGACCTGCCGCCATACACTCTCAGTCACCATGGCACGCTGCCCTGATATCACGTTCTCAGGAACGTGGCAGCCCTTCATAAATATGCAAAGCGATCCCTGCGGCGCAGGCCGCTGGATGGGATTAGAGGTGCACGCATCAACCCCCAAGTAGTGCTGCAAAACCCATTCGCACTCAGCAAACAGAACCACAGCCCAGCAAATGTCTGGCGCCAGCTACAAGCGGGCTGCCAGGGGCGATTTACAGTGACGCCAAAAGTATACGTGATATCAAACGATGTGAGTCGTGGCCAGGCGTTGATGCTGCCTGCCAAATCTTAAACGGCTCTGATGACAGTCGCTTCTCGACGCTGCTTAAGCTCGCTACGCCACAAATGTTTGCAGCAGGCCAGCGAGCTCCGGCTCCAATTCCATAGCCGGATCTTCAGCACCACTGCTGGGCAGCTCCCATGGCGCCGGCGCTTTGCAGCAGCCGCAGTGGGTATGCTGGGCGCCATACTGCATGCCGCCGCTGCTGTCGGCGGCCGCGGCGCCTTCGCCGCCACCAATGTGCGGGAGGCTGATCGATCGCGGCGGCGGCGGCAGGCTGGCGGCGAAGCCGAGCAGGGATGGCAGCGGCGCAGACATGGCGTGGAACGCCGGCATCGCAGCCTCGCCGTCAGATGTCAGGGGGGCATCCAGATCCGAGCCGTCGCTGCCACAGTGCAGGGCCGCGCCATCGCACAGAATGTCGCAGATGCCGCCGTCAAATTCTGCAGACATCAGCAGCGCAGCTGAGCGATCAAGCTCCACCATAACCAAGCATGAATGCTGCACGTCAAAGATGTCGAAATTATCAAAATCCTGCAGTTTGCAGGCAAAAGTTGGCGGCCCTCGGCATCAAATGGCGGCTTTCGGCAGCTAATTACTGGGTTGGAATGCAGGCGTCTAGATGTCTTACCTGTATCGAATTGCTCCAGAAGGGGCGGTGATGGTGGACCGTCCAGCAGGCTGTCTCCAGAGGGTGGAGACCCGACCGCCGAGGCAGCCCCCGGCGTGCCCGGCATGGCGTCGCACCCTGCCGGCTGCTGCAGCTGCTGCTGCTGGGGCTGCCAGGCGGTGAGCAGGGGGTGCTGGGCGTCGGCGGAGGCGGCGCGGCGCAGCTCGGCGGTCAGCAGGCCTTTGCCGCCGGCGAGGCCACCGCTGCTGGAGGTCTGCTGCAGCCGGGAGCCAAACGCGGGCGGCGGCGCGTGACCCCAAACGTGTGCCTGTGCACAGCAGCACGGCGCGGTCAGTCATCAGACCATCGAGTGCATCGCTTTAGCATGGGAAAACCCAGCGACGCAGTGCATCAAATCCTGTGATGCGTTCGCCATCTGATCACCTGGGGCTGGGAGTTGACGGGCCACACGCTGGTGAAGGGGCGAGGCGAGGCGCGGCCCCCACCCTGCAGCAGGCGGCTGCCGCCGTGCGCCCGCGGTGACGCCACCAGCAGCGGCGACGCCTCGCGGGCCGGCACCACGTGTGCCAGCGGCGGCGGCAGCGGCTGCAAAAGGACAAGGCATGGTGACAAGCTGCAGCTTGTTTTGATTGTCCTTGAGACTGTCCTTCGCTGCAAGGCAGATGAACTGGGAGCAGGCAACCGCTCGCAACTCTGCATAGCACTAAAGGTTATATACTACAGCAGCGGGTGGGCAGATCAGAGATCACAAGTTTGCAGGCACGGCACCTGCGACATGTCGGACGGGACGCCCCATGTCAGCTGCGGGGGCCCTTGGCAGCTGCCAGCATCATCGGCGGAGGAGCGGCGGCCATCAGCAGCGCGCGGCGACGTCGGCAGCCAGGCTGACAGCGCGGTGCCGGACCCGTGGGTCGAGTTGGCGCGCTTGATGCCCACCTGCAAGACAGGGTATAGCCATCGTCACGAACTGCACATCGACACTGGCAGCAGCAACAGAAGTTTGACGCTGTTTGATGCCGCAGCTGAGGCAACCATGCGGGAGTCCGTACGGGCTGTGACACTAAGCCTGGCGCTGCTGTTGTGAATCTGAGACGTTGCATCAACCAATGGGAATCAGAAAACTTTTTAAACTGTCGCAAGGACGTGAGATCCGAGATCAAGTGATTTTTTTGCCCCTCACCGGCGGCGGCGGGTGCAGCCACTTGACGGTCTCAGAGCGCAGCCGCAGCGACTCCCGCTCGCCGTCATCGTACAGCAGCAGGTGCGCGCCCGTGCCCCGCTCGAACGCGACGCACTGCGCGCGATAGAACAGCCCGTCCTCCTTCCAGTACACCCCCAGCTGCCAGCCCACCGCCGCCTCGGCGGCCGGCAGCTCCGTGCCTGGACGTGGGGCGGCGACACAACCGCTCAGCCGGAAGTGGGCATCCTGCTGCGCGTCAGGCTGCAGCAAGCCTCACACAGTACAGCAGCTTCCTGGCGACATGAGGACTCGGTGGGAAGTGTGCGTCCTGCTGTGGGTGAGGCGGCGGCATCTACACAATGCAGCAGCGGCGCTCCTGAACATGTAACAAACACATGTGTTGTGTTTGACGGCACAGGCACAGCAACTGTCGACATTTGGACAGCCTGCCCACCTGGCGGCAGGCCGACGTGCAGGGCTTGGCCAGCGGCGCGCGGACTCCACTCCAGGGCATCCGCCTGCAGGTCCAGCCACTCATCCTGCAACACAACCATCAGATATTGGACAAGACTCCGGTCACCTCGCAGTGCTCGTCTGGACATGAACCTGATGACCACCACTGCCTCGTTAAACAGCCGGCAAACCGCTTCTCAGCAGCTGCCGTGCGACAAGAACCGATCACCGACTCCACACTGACCTCTCCATCCTCGTACAGGATGTGGTGCTTGCCGGACTTGGCGCTGTAAGCCAGCACCCAGCCTGCATACTGACGGCCATCGCCAGCAAACAACACCGCCACACGCCCGCCCACTGCCGCAGAGCCTGCAGTATTAGCACAAGGCCGTTGACGCTCCAGAATGTTATTGATACAGCAAAGCATCTCATCAGCAAACATGCAGAGGTGCTGGCAATATCATCAGGTGATGTTCGTGAGAGGTTCGACGCGGCATTTGTACCTGTGGGAGCTTGCGGGTGTGGCATCTCTGACGGCAGAACTGGCACCAGGTCGCCGACAGCATTCAGGGCGCTGGCAGCCACCATCACTGCCTGCAACACCTCGGCAGGCTCTCGTCAGCACTGCACCTTGTGCGTGTGTTTGAGAAGCAAAGGCCAATGGTACTGCAGTTGGTCCTCACATGGGGCATGACGTGAAGGCAACACCATGGCAAAGTCGTTGGTGAGGTCAAAATATGCTGCAGCAAACCCTAAAGCCTCACAGCCTCACCTTCATGGCGGGGGAGCAGCCGGCACTGGCAGCACGGGGCCCCAGCCACCGGAAGTGCTGCTGCTGCAGCGACATCCACGCCTCGTCGCCCGAGTCGAAGTGCACGCAGCACTGCTGGCCGCGCCTGTCCACGTCCACCACCTCGCCCTGCAAGCGTGAGAAACCTCTTCGAAATCAGCTCTGCCAAGGGAGATCCCGCATATTTTGCCGTGCCAAAACGGTGTGATTGTTTGTGCATGTTGCACCAGAAATCTTAGAGGCAGCATGCACACACAGATGAATGCATGCAGTTAAGCAGCTGCAGGCAGCCCACCTTGCAGAACGTGTGCATGTTGTCGCCGCAGATGCGCAGCACAGCGAGACGTGCGCCAATGGCGGCCTGCAAGCAGGACTGATGAGCTGACCAGCCAGCTCTCAATGTCCAACATCGGTACACTGCAGTCTCATCGAGAAATTGCAGTCTCACAAGTCTGACAAGCGCTTGGTACTTCAATCTCTCGGCAGTCGGCACCTGCAGGCCGCGGGCAGATCGCCGAGGTGAGGCGCTGCGGCTGAGGGGCTCCACATCCGAGAACTCGGCGTCGTCGCCGTCGTCCACGGCGTCGCCGTCCTCATCGTCCGTCGGATCGTCGCTGTGCTCCACGATGGGCGCCGCTCGGCGGGCGGCCAGGCGGCGCGGCCGCAGCGACGCCGCCGGCTGCGCCAAAGCCTCCCGCCGCGCCAGCTGCTGCGCCAGCGCCACGAGCCGGATCGCCTCAACAGCCTGCGTGTAGTGCATACGATATTTGAGCCGGCGTCCTTGCAGCGATCAGGTGGCCCGTGTTCCATGTGTACTGGCTGAGCCAGTCATGAGCTCGTGTGTCTTGGACTGTGATAGCCAGGCTGCACACCTTGCGCCGGGCGTCCTCGGCCGCCTCCGCTGCCTGCTCGTTAGCAAGGGCTGCCTGCTGCCACTTGACGGCCCTGCTGCTGCCTGCGAGCCAGGCAGGGAGGTGCCTTGTGAGAGGTTGTGACAGCACGGATGTGCACTTCGCTGGCAAAGTATCTTCGTGATCGGAGCGCCGCAAAGCGTACATATGCGTGAATGATTCAAGAGGAACTCACCTGCATTCAAAGCATCGCGTTGGCGCTTGCGGAGACGGCTGCTCATGCGCTGGGCGCCAGTGTCGGAGGACGATTTTTTGGGCGACCCAGGGATGGACGCTTGTCGCTGAGCCTCCGTCGCGTCGCTGTCCATCGACGAGTGATCGTGCGATCCGTGTGGGACTGTGCCGTGCGCCGACGTCGCGCGCTGCCAGGAAGGTGGCTGCAGTTGCACCGCGGCCTGGTGGCACTCTGTGATGCTGGACTGGCTGCTGGCATTGTCGCTGATGCACTGCTTTTGCGGCCATGCCGCCTGGTGCAGCATTGTTGCCCCCATCTGCACCTCCATGGCTGCCTCCAAGCTGTCCAGCTGCGGTCACCGGTGACAGTTGTCGGCACTGGACGTCCAGGCGCGGCGTCCTGCAGGGGTGCAGCATGGATCCTGTTGTGCTTCTGGCATGCATGTCTTCACTTCGTCACCTCCGATGGTGGAACAAGAGCCTATGTTGCACCGTGGTCGGACGGCCAGGGCTGTCAAACGCCAGGGGCATTCATGTAGCAGCACGTATGCAGGGGCCTTTCGATCGATAGTGGGCTGCCAGCAATGCATTCAGGCGCAGGTGCTGGGATCTGCACGTCCGAAGCCCAGACGATCTATCGGAAGCGCGCAGATCTTCCATGCATGCACACAGGTCTTCCAGGACTGATCAGCGCCGCACGCGTCGCTGTCGGCTGCTGCGCTTGCAGCATATGGTTCGAGACTTTACCAGAAACGCAACCACGGCAGGCGATCACTCCGCCCATGCGCCATGCATGCAGGGACTGCCCTGCAACCCACCGAGAACGTGTCGGTGGACGAAAGCTCCCACCGTGCGCTGCCGATGGCCGCGGGACCTTGTTGACGCTGATTGCAACGGCGTGACACCAGGGCTGATCAGATGCGTGCAGGGGCGCCCGGCGGAATCGTTTTGGCGCACAAGTCAGATGCTTGCAACACATGAGTCATTCGAGAGCCTGATCCACGTGATTGATGCCTATGTGTACAACACAGCAAAACGATGCAGTAGTACTAAACAAAACTGCGATCGACTATTCCTACATTAATAACGGTGCCTTCAGTGCCTACTGTTGCCGGCCTACAGCAGAGGAGGCGACTGCGGAAGTGCTGATGGGGCAAGTGTGACTCCCACAAGACAAAGGATCTTGCTTGTCCACACATGAGCAGCGCACACAGGCCGACCTCCGCAGCACATGTCCGAAGCGTCCTGGACGCCAAGCACCCCCGCCATGCACCGCCTCAGAATTGAAGAAGCGACCTATTGTAGAGCTGGATCTCCTGGCCACTACTATCGGGCCAACGCCGCCTGCTCGACGCTGGGAAACAGCGCGTCCACAAAGGCCGCGGCGTCAAAGGCCTGCAGGTCGTCCACCGTCTCACCGACGCCCACAAACTTGATGGGGATGCCCAGCTCGTCCACCACGCTGCGCCCAGTGAAGCAGTGCACGGTCGGGTGTTTGCAGCAGTCTTGCAACGGCGATGCAGATGCACTGGCGTACATTCAAGCTGACATTGGATGGGCAGGCAGCTGAGATGGGGCTGGGTGCAGGCCCTGTGGGGGGTGTCAACCACAATGCCATGGCATGGCTGCTCAGCCAAGTAGAGTTTCCGGCTCACTGGGGTACAGTGCACTCCCAGCTTGCGGGGCAGCCATCTGATCAATATCGATTACCAGCGAAGCAGATACCGCCGCTTAGCCAGGGTTTGATCAGGGGCAGCACCTGATGACGGCGCCGCCGCGCGCGGTTCCGTCCAGCTTGGTGAGGATGAGGCCGTCCAGCGGCACCACCTCGTTGAACTCCCGCGCCTGGTTGAGCATATTCAGGCCTGCAGGCGGGCAGGTCGTGGGGTTGGCTTTCAAAAGCAAAGAGAGGCGTCGGCTTGGTGGTCCTGCTGACCTGGCAGTGTCCTGAGGCGGTTCTGGTTCAACAATGCATGCTGGCGGCCGGCACGTAAACAAGCCGGCGGCCAGGGGACACTGAGCTTACTTCTGATTGACCTCTTGTTGACCCGAGTGTCCCCTACGGCAACTGTGCTCCTCAGCCCTCACCCGTGGTGCCGTCCAGGACCAGCAGCGACTGGTGCGGGGCGCCCGGCAGCTTCTTGCCAAGCGAGCGGCGGCACTTGGCCAGCTCCTCCATCAGCCCCACGTTGGTGTGCAGCCGCCCGCTGGTGTCGCACACCACCAGGTCGATGTCCCGCTTCATCGCCGCCTCCACCGCCTGTGCAGATGATTGGTCAAACTCTGGAAAATACCGTGAAGCTCCGGGGCCATGCAGCCAGCCGCTGATGAGATATTGCACACCATCAGATCATGTCCTGCATCGAAGCCGCCTCCACAGCCTATGCGCTCCAGCAAGCAGTTGCCAACATGAGGCGATGCCAGCAGGTCGTTCTCCCTGGCCAGCACATGGTGTCATCAGCGCACTGTGGCTCAGCTCATGCGATTTTGTTGGACGTGTCCACTGCAGAACTGATTGCTCACCTGATACAGCAGCGCGTCAGGGCGCTGCCTTTCTGTCTTTGGCCCGAAGAATTCTGCACCTGCGCGCTCTGCCCACGTCTGCAGCTGCTCTGCTGCCGCTGCTCGAAAAGTGTCACCAGCCGCAAGTAGTACCTGCGCAGTGCAGGTGATGTGCTTCATCCCCTCTGGACGACACTCCGGGCGTGACAGTGGATGTTTCGTGTAATTGTGGGCCGACATGGCCGCCAGAGGCGGCGCCACGACGCGTCGCTGACGAAACTAGCAGCGTTAGAAATTCTCGAAGATTCTTGCAGCCTTACTCACCGAGGCGCCCTCGCCCACGAACTTATGCGCCAGCTTGCCGATGGTGGTGGTCTTGCCGCCGCCGTTGACGCCCACGATGAACAGCACGCCCGGCTTGGCGTCGCCAAAGTCCAGGGCGGTGCTGCCGCCCCGCGACTCCAGCAGCTGCACAATGGAGGCCTGTGTTCTCACAGACACAGCAGGGTATATAAGCATCTCATTTGGCATCTCATGTTATGAAACTGCCGCAGCCCATTGCTAGGAGGGCTGTGCAAAAACTCCTCCAGTCCATCGACTGTAACAGCCCCGCTCAGAGGTGCTGGAACGTGCAAAGAGATAAAAGCTGCAATGCTAGAGTGTATGCTCGTTCTGCAGACTGCCCACCTTTAGCTCTGCCCGTATAGCGTCTCCAGTTTTCAGCTGCCCGCCCATGACTTTGTCACGCACGCCGTCCACCACCTTCAGCGCCGTCCGCGGCCCAAAGTCCGCAGCCTGCAGCAGTAAACTTTGCATCTTCCCCTCCTTCAATACTGCGCCTGCCAGCACCGCAGGATGCTGGGAGACAGTGGCATGTCCTGCCGCGGTTGGCACTTCTTGCAAGCAGAAAGCACTCACTATGAGGGCCTCCTCCAGTTCCTCACACGCCTCATCCGTGGCATCCAGGTTCCAGTATGTGAAGAGCTCCTCCACAACCTGTGCAACATGCATCCACACGCTTGGCGCCCATGCCTCGGGTGCAGTGTGCAATATGATACATCCTGGGGTGACCAAGCTGCAATGACTTGACACCAAGGTACAGCAGCTCGACCAAAAGTAGGAGCTTTTCAGCGACGCTGCTGTAATGTGTGCGGCCCTGTGTCGCACCCCGAGCTTTTCCCGCGTCTTTGATGTGCCCTTGAACACACGGTCCAAATCTCCGGTGGCTTTCTCTTTCAGCACGCGGCCAAGCTTCTGCAGAATGCCCGGCGCTGCTGCCACTGTGCATTGTCGTTCCTGCAAATCAGTGGCCACGGAGAAGTCTGCGTGCCTGCCAGTGTGCGGACATGAGCTGCCAGTGTGCACCGAGCAACAACAACGGATGGATTGCGCATCGGGCTCACGGTTCTGAGGTGCTGGATGCGCTGCGTATGCCTCAAAGCTACTGCTGCAATCTGGCTGTTTTTGTAAGTAAATGCCGTATGTTGGCAGCGGGCGGTGTGCCCATGTGCTGCCATCTGCATGGGCATCCGATTGCCAGGCTCGCACCCTGTAAACCTATGGACGCTGCCTTAGCACATGGTCACAAGCTACATGTCAGCATTTCAGGACAATGGCTGTTCTGAGTGGAAAGGGATTGCTCAACTTCTGCGCTCGCTGAAGTACTTGTCACGCGTTTTCTGCACTCGCAATGCTATGCAAAGCAAAGGAATATTTGGGAGTGTTACAGGGTTTGTTGCTGGATGACACCCGTAGTCGACCCGGTGAAATGTAGTCTGGGCATGTCTGAGCATCATCCGAATTGAGATCAGAATGCGGCTGCAGTTGCGAAATATCTGATCGAGCTTGCTTTGAAACCGCCCAAATGCATCAGGATTAGAACAGCGTCGGATGCATTCGCGGACAATGGTAAACTGCACAGCTTCCAGTTGAGCGGTGCTGATTGCAAGAAAGAAAAACAACATCATGTTGCGGGAGCGACGATCGACCAACACACCAACCTGAACAGAGACTGAAAACTGCTTGTTATAGAGTGATTCGATTGCGAGAGTCTGCTGTGTGCGCCTATCCACGCACAGGCTGGTGGCAGCGCCATCTGACAATTGCTGACACCTCGTTGCGCAGCAACACCGCAGATCTATCAGCATGCTGCCTGTCTCTAGAAGCGGTAGTCGCGCGCAGTCTGGAAGAACTTGGCCACGGACTCCTCTGGCGTGCCAACCTGCAAGGCATCAGATGCACGTCATCAGCACTGCAAAATTTGACGGCTGTCACCACAGGTGCCGAGACCGGCGGGCAAAGTCTTCCATGTGACAAATGATGACGGCATCACACACATACACACAGCATCATCCGGACAGCGAGCAGCTGCTCACCATGACGCCGTGGCCCAGGTTCATGATGTGGCGCTGGCCGCGCCCCTTCTCAATGGTCTCGACGACTCGCTGCTCGATGGTATCCTCCGCGCCAAACAGCACCCCCGGGTCCATGTTGCCCTGCAGGTATTGGGAGTATGATGAAGGCACTTCCCTTGCCGCTTTGGCATGTTCCTGATTGTATATAGAGATGGCAAGAGGAGCAAAGACGCAGCTGGCGACACCTCAGACCTGTCAATTGTATCTGCTTGGCCAGCCTTTTGCTGGACGCAACTACCCTCATGGCAGCCTGGTGATGGGCCACGAACGCCATGGGACCCACCTGGAAGGCGAAGCCCGGGCCGACGCGCTTGATGGCGTCGTTCAGGTCCACGCTGCCGTCGACGGACACGATGTCCGGGCCGCACGCCGCCATGCGCTCCAGCAGGCCGCCTGCAACATCGCACGTGCCGCAGTCGAGGTGCTACACATGTCAATGATCCACCATGGCGGGTGACCTCGTGGGATGTCAGCATCTATTTGCGGGGCAATGGGGTTACGGCGGTGAAAGGCCTGCAAGCGAGGCAGCAGACCTGTCCTGTCTTCGAGCTTGTAAAGCTGACAACGCCGCTCATGCAATCAGGTTGAAAGAGTGTGCTCAACGTGTGAACCCTCACTGGGTTTGAGCAGGCTGCGATGGGGTGTGCGCACCGCTGCCGCTGATGTACAGGATGATGGGCAGGTCCGGGTGCGTGCGCTTCACGTCGTCGATGATGCGCTTGATGTAGGGGCCGGCAAAGACATCAAAGTCCTGCGGCGCGAGGTGGCTGGCCCACGAGTCGAAGATCTGCACTGCCTGCGCGCCGCAGTCCGCCTGCAGACAGCACGCATATTTACGGAGTCAGGACGCATTGGCTTTTGCAACAGCCTGCACAGCTCCTGGTGTCAAAGCCTCTCCTGATGTGCTCGCAGCTTGTGCACATGTGCAATCCGTCTGGCACCCTTCAATGGTCGTTCTTCCACTAGAAGGGCTTTGCATCTGCAAGGCATGCGCCACAGTGCAACAGCAGATCCTGTGCGCACCTGGTAGCGCACGTAGTCGGCCACCGAGTCGGCCAGCTTGCTGTTCAGCGCGTGCAGGACCTCCGGGTTGGAGAACGCCATCCGCTTCACGTGCGCAAAGTTCTTGCTGGAGCCGCCCTCCACGATGTACGACGACAGCGTGAATGGCGCACCCACAAAGCCCAGCACCTGCACCAGATGCCATGAAATTGGTCAATGGCAGTGTTGCAAGTGACAGATGGTTTCTGGCATGGCAAACATGCATCCTCTGCACTAGGGACGCTGACAGCACGTCCTTAGGGGCTGGTGGCTTGCATGGTTCGGCACTTCACTGCTATTCTGCCAGCTGGCGGCTCACCGTGGAGGCGTTGCCGACCTCCTGGCGCAGAATGCGCAGCGCCTCACCCACGAAAGGGCACGTGGCATCCGAGTCCAGCGGCGTCACCTTCTCCACTTGCTGCACGGCGGTGGAAATGGCACGGGATCAGCAGGCTGGGCACACGATGCGCATTTGCTGCACTGCACAATCGCGGAGTTGGTACGGCGTCAGCAGGCTGAGCACCCGATGCTCATTCGCTGCACTTAAGCAGTTGCTGAAATGGCCGCTGACTGCCTGGAAGATGCATCACGGCTGCACTGCTGCTGCAGAAGTTCAGCGCCGGTGTCATGCGCGGCATTGTGCCCACAATTGCCAATTGGTGTGGCAGATTGCCCAGAGCAGGCTGCACTGTATCAACTCACCTCCATGGTGCGGATGGGGTCCGCGATGATGGGGCCCTTGCCCTGCACGATGTCGAAGGGGATGTTCATGCCCGACAGCGGCGTCAGGATGTCGCTGAACAGGATGACGCCGTCGGGCCTGAAGGCCTCCCACGGCTGCAGCGAGATCTCCACCTGCGGCAGTGGCGATACGAACAGCGTGAGACAGTCTCAAGCCTGAACAGCTGGATAAGAATTTGACGAAGGTTTGGAGGCATGCTGCTGTGGAGCTCTTGGCCATGCAGCGGCCAACTCTGAGCTCACCGCGAGGTCAACATTCTCTGACCGCTCCCTGAAGGTCTTGTGCTTTCTGCACAGCTCCTGGTAAACCTGCAGCGTCACATAAAGCAGTGAATGCCATGCCGACGTGCGCCATACGCTGCTCGAGGTGCTGTCTTTCAAACAAAGGCGCAATCCTGACCTTCATGTAGCGGCCAGCCTGCCGCATCATCCACACCGGCGGCCGCTCCACATTCTCACCCCGCAGCGCCCGAAGCATCAGCGGGTCCGCACCCTGCATCGTGTAGTGTCAGGTCGAGGTTCGCCATGAAGCAACATGCCGATGGCAGATGCGGCACGGCATGTGTGCAGTGCACAGCGCCGCACCTCTGATGCGCTCTGAGCCTGCGCTGGAGGCGCATCGGCTGCGACTGCTGCCCGAGCGATGCATCTCTGCGCCCTCCTGCAGCTGCGCAGCGGCTGGGCGGGCAGGCTGTGTTGGACACCGCACCGGTGCTGCTGCAAATTTCATGAATAAACACAAATCATTTGGACCGCCTGGCTTGATGATCAAACAGCCCGAGCAAATGCGTCGTACAAGTACCTGCAGCTGCGTGCCGGCGTGACATCCCAGCCGCATGGCTGCGGCTGTGTGTGACCTGGATGTGTCAGAAGAGTTTTGCTGCGGAGAGGCCTGCAAATGTTGCAATCGCGCAAATCGATATGATAGTAAAGGTCCTCTCAGCTAATGTGCAAATGCAACCGATCCCTTGCGCAGCATGTGCAAAGCAAAACCAACATTGGAGCAGGATTATCTTCACAGCCGCAGATCACGTCTGCGCGCTAGTCTGACTGGCCTAGCATGATTGGCCAAGATACGCAGGACGCAGGAAACACCGGAAGCACATGTCCGACACGCACATGTCCACTGCGCGATCGCGGAGAGAAGCAGACTGATACCGTCCTTTGGAGCAGTGGCAGAGGTGACTTGCAGTTCTTTGTGCGAGTGGCAGAGTCCGCAGAAACCATAGTGCAAGCTGCATTTCACAATCATGCAGCTTGCGGGTGCAGCCTCCCACAGGAGAGCCTGCAGCCTGCCCACGGAGTCTGCAGGATCGGACACACCGCTTCAGGTGTCTTTCAGACCCAGCACGCGGCCTCCTCTCACGCAACTCCGGCAAATCAGGCGCACCTCCAGGCAGCGATTGGCACTTGATCGACAGCCGCTCGTGACTCGGGCGACCAGCAGCACCGAAACACGGTGAGCCATCTTGATGTTGAATGCTCAATCAATGCCCAATGAGCCCTCTGTGCAGAAAGGATTCAAAGGCTGCTGGAGTGAAGTTGCCATGCATGCATGTGCTTGTCATCGCATGGTGCGGTTCAAACTGCAGGGATTGGGCCAAGCCGCGCTTCATCCAGCACAAAAACGAGGCAAAATGGTTCTACCGGTACCTCAGCATCGTGTACGACCACATCGTGAACCCGCCGCATTGGAATGAGGAGATGCGCACCGATGCGCTGGAGCCAGCGAAGCTAGACAGCCCAGACCTGAAGGCACGACGCATCAGTTCTCGCACTCGATGTGCTACATGTTTTTTTTTGTGCGGCGTGCGCTACACGTGTTGCCGACGAGTCTGTGGAGTCTGCGGCTTTGCGTCCGTTCTGAAGGGTCAACGGTCAAGTTTTTGTTTCCTTCCTCAGGTGGTGGATGTGGGCGGCGGCACGGGCTTCTGCACACAGGGTATAGTGAAGCACGTACGCCCGCAAAACGTGACGCTCATAGACCAGTCGCCGGACCAGCTGAACAAGGCGCGGGGCAAGCAGGACCTCCAGGGCGTCACCATCATGGAGGTAAACGAACAGACACCGGAAATACAGACAATCGTTCATGGCAGGAGCGTGTCTGTTCATGAATTCCACGCCAAGAACGTGATCAGTCCGTCGCCGCATCGTGTAAGTCAGCATCTCAGCATGGTCCTGCTTGACTGAATGCAGGGCGACGCAGAGGACCTGCCCTTTGCGACAGACAGCTTTGACCGCTATGTGTCAGCTGGCAGCATTGGTGAGGATGCAGCACATGACAGGGCTGCTGCTTCTCGTTGTTGGTGCTTGATGAGGCAGTGGTTGACCTTTGAGCTTCAATCATGTTGCCACCAGGAGCACACCATGGCAACTGTCTGCTACCAGCACACAACACCACTCCAGCAGACCCTCCTTCCATTTCTGGTGCGATGCAGAATATTGGCCAGAGCCACAGCGCGGCATCAGGTCAGCATCTACCACCGCCTCTGACTCGTTTAGATTTTGAAAACAGAGGGCTTTCCATCGTCTGCAGCTGCGCTGTGCATGGCATTGTGACACTCTGCCTCGTGCATGCTGATGCTCCAGGTATCTGAGCTGTGCACGCACAGGGAGGCATACCGAGTGATCAAGAAGGGTGGCCTGGCATGCATGATCGGGCCGGTGCACCCGACCTTTTTCATCTCGCGGTTCTTCGCCGACATGTGGATGCTGTTCCCCACAGAGCAGGAGTACATCGACGTGAGTGGAGACCTCCCAACACCTCTGCCACATGTGCAGCCTGCATGCTCGGCGGCGTTCTGCGCCACAGTCAAGTGTGCGGTCCAAGTCCTCAGCGCCCTGTGCTGTGGATGACACGCAGCACAGGTAGACATCTTTTGTGGTTCTCACATACTCATCGTGTGGCCCTGCAGTGGTTCACGAAGGCGGGCTTTCACGATGTGAAGATCAAGCGCATCGGCCCCAGCTGGTACCGGGGCGTCCGCCGCCACGGCCTCATCATGGGCTGCTCTGTCACCGGCACCAAGCCCAAGGTCCGGTCCTGTGCATGCAGCGTCTCCGCAGGGTCTAGGGTTTGCAGCTGCCGGTCACTGTACTTCATGCAGGAAGGCCCTTCACGCTGCGGCATGTGCAGCACTCGCTGGTTCTCAGGGCTTGTGGCATTGTGATGGCAGTCATGTTCTGAGGGTTCCATGCGGGTGACGGATAGTTGCTAATGTCCAGCGCCCGCGTGGTGCAGGCGGGCGACTCGCCCTTGCAGATGGGCCCCAAGCCGCAGGAGGACTCCAAGGGCAGCAACACCAACCCGCTGAGCTTCCTCTTCAACTTCATCGTGGGGACCGTGGCCGGCAGCTACTACTTCGTGCTGCCGATCGTCATGTGGCTCCGCCATCGGGCACTGCTGCTCATCGGGAAGTAGGCTGTGAAATCTTACCTGATGGCAGCCGCCGTGGAACTCAGACTGATGACATACGACCAGTTTGCTCCTGAGTCACCCTACTCTATTCTGGCAGTCGACCTGCTGCGGCCATATTGTTTTAGAGTGCGGGAACCTTCATGAAGCATGTCATGCAGATAGGTTCACAACATGGTCCAGCCTGTGGGACAGCGTTCGTCGGATGAGTTGCATCAGCTGGCAGCAAAGAATGCTGGTCACTGCCGCTGGATAGGCAAAGTTTTATCAGCAGGGTTGTAAAGCTTGGCCGGTCAATGTCACAGCAATCAATGTGCTCGATGACGAAGATGTCTCAGCTCGCACATCCCAATTCACTCCTCCCCACCAGCCAACGGTTCCGCAGCAACTGACAACAAACCACACCACAGCTGCCGAAATGTACAGTGCAAATTGTTTTGTTCTAATACCGCTGCCCTCCGACGCCATTGGCCTACGAATCCCTGGGCTTCTGCTCAACACTCTGTTCAATGTTCTTCAGCGATGCTGCTGCCGGCACTGCAGCTGCAGCAAACTTAAGCAGGCTCGCCAGGTTGTTCTGCGGCCGCTGCATGCCTGGTGCCGTCACTGCACATGCAACCAGGGCCACCCTGAGTGACCACCCCGAAGCAGAGGGACTGATGTGGCACTACAGCGTCACACAACATCCCATCGTGCTGCATGCCAGATGCACTTTGCTGTCACGTGTGAAAAGCGGAGTCTGAAGATGTGGATACTTGCGAGCGGAGCAACCACCTCTGGGGGCTGCCGGCGGGGGCGGCGGAGCGGCGCCGGAGGTGCCGATGACGGTGAACAGGTTGTCATCGTCCAGCTTAAACTGCGCCAGCGCATCATACAGATCGTCCACCGTCGCGGCCTGCGCGATGGCAAGTCGACCAATTGTTGATGTAACCAGCTTGCAGTGGCACGATGCAGGACTGTGGCAGCACAAGGTGGCAGCAGGCTTGCTTCCCCTCCTGTTTGTCACCTCGTGCCGCAGAGAAGAAGGCATTTCTTCATGGTAAGGGGCCATGCTGGGCACGACTGATGGCGCAGATATATGCGGTGCTCAACATGAGCAAACATGCGCAATCACACCTAGCTGAGGGGTTTATGGCGATCATGCAAGCCCACCTGGTAGCAGGCAGTCAGGTCCCGCAGGCACTCCAGCCGCTTGTGCGGCACCCGGTCGCTCTGCAGGTGCGTCAGCAGCCCCAGCCAAAATGCGTTGTCCTGCACACGCAGCAACACACGACGTCGGCTGTCGATGGCCGCAAGGCAAGGGAGTCGGTGCATCTGCAGCGCCACAGGGACCCTTCTGCAGACCGACAGATCCTGAGGACGCTGCAAGAGAGAGGTCATGTCCGCATCCGCTGCCAGAGAGAGATGCATGTCCCACTCCGCTGCTAAACAGAGACCCATGTCCCACTTCGAAAACTGGACCCAGCAAGAGCACGCCCCACTCCAGAAACCCCGCACCTTGGTGTCGGACTCGTGGCGGGTGAGGAGGGTGCGCTGGGCGCGGACGAGGTCGCGGGGGGAGATGCGCTGCACGGCCAGCGAGCGCAGCACGCCCACCGAGGCGTTGAGCGCCTCGTGGATCTTCTGCGGCGTGGACGTCACGTTGACCACGAACCAGCCGGGCGATAGCCGGTCGAACAGCGACAGCTCGAAGGACACGTCGTACGTCAGCCCCAACGAGTCCCGCACCTGCCCATCACAGAGGAGAAACACCCGCATGGACAACTCGTCCACTCTCCAGCGTGGCATGCCTGGCAGTTGGGAAAGCAGCAGTGCAGCATGCAAGCCTGGACAGACAGGACGCAAGCAGCCCTTGTGCACAACATTGCCCCACAATGGCAAGTGACAAGCAGTTTAGGGTGTTCGCCCACCGTGGTGAACAGGCGGCTATTGACAATCTCGGTCAGCAGGCTGAGCGTGACGCTGGCGTACAGCGGGTGCGCCCGGCGGATGGCTGCGGCCCGGGCCAGCTCCGCCTGAGATAGAGAGAAAGACAGGAAGAGATTACACTAGCCAGCCTCACCAGGCTGATGAGGGCAAATGCGAAGTGAGTGAAGCGAGACTCCGAATGGGACCATCCCAGCACCTCGACCAAACATCAAAGTAGCGAGATCAGCAGAATGATGTGGCAGCTGCCAGTTGCTCTCGCCTGGGGCGCCATCGGGGGCGGCCGCGGCGGCGCTTCCACCTCCGGCACGCCCGCGTCGGCGGTGCCGAAGGACGCCCACCGGCTGGGAGCGGGCCCCGCGATGTACGCCACCGCCCGCTCATCCGAGTCCTGCAGCGCACGGTTGCAGCACGCCCGGCGTCAGCAGTACATCACGATGCATCCAGCCGCCCAACACGTGGTCTGTCAAAGTGTTGCATGCTCTCAGACACATGATGGCCACGAAGGTATGAAAGATGGACAACAGCTGGGTGAACAGAGGCAAGGCAGAGGCAGAGGCAGAGGCAGAGGCAGAGGCAGAGGCAGAGGCAGAGGCAGAGGCAGAGGCAGAGGCAGAGGCAGAGGCAGAGGCAGAGGCAGAGGCAGAGGCAGAGGCAGAGGCAGAGGCAGAGGCAGAGGCAGAGGCAGAGAACAGAGACAGAGGCAGAGGCAGAGGCAGAGGCAGAGGCAGAGGCAGAGGCAGGTGCATTCAGAAGCGGAAACAGGCAGGGCAGGGCGGCACGGGACAGGGGCTCGCCTGCAGGTGCCAGCGCACGTGGCGCTCCTCCCGCGGCGGCGACAGCACCCGGATGGGGCGCTCCGGCCGCGGCGCCGGCTCCCGCCGCGGCGCCACCGTGCCCAGGTACCGCAGCACCTCCGCCTCCACCTGCATGTGGCGTGAAAACCAAGCTTGTATCTGGAAGATGATACATGAAACATATCAAATCCAGTGCCAAAAGTGCCACCGTGCCCAGGTACCGCAGCGCCTCCGCCTCCACCTGCATGTGGCGCGTTTCGTATCTAGAGATTAAATATGTAAAGGAAGCGGATAGTGCCAAAGTGAACCGCAGCACCTCTGCCTCCACCTGCATGCGGTGCATGTTGCATCTTGAAGACGAAACATGCAAAATGAATATGATTGAGTGCCGAAGATGTAATGGAACTGAAGCGCACACTTGACCAGGGCGGTCATTTGGTCTTGTAAGCATCGGACTTTCCAGACCATGTGTGTACGGTTGAGCTCATCTGCTGCCGTGGTGCCACGACAGCATGCAATGCTGTTGAACCACAGCCTATTCCAATCAGCGCAGCCAAATGCATGAGGCTGCTCAAGTCATCTCAATAAAGGCTGTGCTCTCGACACATGGACATCTAGTAACCCGAGGCAACTGCATATGCGACAGCGCCGTGCACCTCGCTGGCGTCGATGTCGCCGACAATGGACACCTCCAGGTTGTCGGGCCGCAGCTGCGACATGATGGACTCCCGCATCGCGTCCAGCGTCAGCGCCTCTATTTCCTCGGGGTTTGGGTCCCGGAACCGCCTGCACATCGGCATTGGACATGATTGATGAAGGACTCTACGAGTACGTGTCCCGGAACCGCCTGCACATTGACATTTAGGAGGCCGCTGACCATAGTAGCCATGACTCCGGGTCTGTGCTGCAAGCAAACCAATGCCAGATGGAGCTGAGGCAACTCACATCATTAACACCACCAGAAAAGCCCCATGATGGATCAGCAGAGGCGGCATCAGACACACAGTTGCCTTTGTCTGCGGGCGCTGTGCAGCTGGCAACATGCAGGAGACCATACCTGTCGGGCCCCAGCATGGCGGCCATGATGCGGTCTGCGGAGGCGCGCTCCAGGCTCTTGGGCAGCGCCCGGTAGTGACTGATGTACAGCTGCTTGGCGCGGTCCATGGCGGACGCGTCCCATGCCGGCTCCTCCAAGAACAGGTGCAGCAGTTGCATCGTGGCCGCCAGGCCACCATCGCCTGTAACAGGGAGTGCAATAGCATCAAGTAGGGTATATGAGTGCAGTCGAATGCACAGCTGTGTCACGGGCGACAGTAATCCTCCGTACATCCGCAATGTCAATTATCGGACATCTAAGCAGTCTGAGGGGACGCTGACATTTGTGTATGGGCTGTTCAACAGCGGAGCATTGACATGCATAACAGAGCCATTGGCAGCGACAACGCACCGACAGCAAAGTGCAGGTCCATGCAGACGAACTCCTCGTCCGACTCCAGCACGCAGTTGATGAGCTTGCTGATGCAGAACAGCTCGATCTGGGACCGCTCCCAGCTGCCCACGGTGCCGCTCTCACTCAGGGCGCGCGCCCCGATGCTGACCACGCCCACGCCATCCGGAGCAATGCCTTCGCCTAAGGCACAGCAATTGAATATATACTGAGCGATCGGAAAGCCAGGTACCATCTGGCAATCTCAGCTCCATCAGAATGCATCACGAAACTCAGAAGGTCATTGCGCATACCGCTGCCTGTTTGCAGGAGATGATTCATTTCATTAGTTTGCTGTTGACTATTGGCAGGAAACAATCCCTGTCATCAATCTGCGACCTGAAGCAACCCTGTCGTATCCAGAGACAAGAAAGCAGATGGCGGAAGTGGCTGGCGCTGACCTTCGCAGGCGCGGCCGCCTGCGGCGACCATGCGGATCATGGCGGCCTGCGGCTCGTTGTCTGTGCGCCGGTAGTTGACCTTGATGCCATTGGACAGTTGCAGCCGCACCACGCCCGTCGCGGAGTCCGGCGTGTTGTCCACCTGCGGGAAGGGTTTAGAGTTTTAGCAGCAACCTCATCACTTCATGCTCTTGATAGCACCACAGCGGCAGGCCCAAATCTGCCTGTCAGCAAAAGACTGTGCGTTGGTGATGCTGCCCTCAGCCACCTCCCTTGATAGCAGCAACTGCAGCAAATCCAGGGCAGCTGCAGCGCAAAGCCACGCACCGCCTCAGCGCCGGGCAGCGGCACATACGCCGGCTGCCGCTGCGCGAGCAGCTCATCGAGGCGCTCCTGTGGCAGCAGCGCGTCGGGCACGTCGATGTCCGGCGCGGCGTCGACGGCCAGGCTGTCCTCCGCAAGCGCAGACGTCAGCTGCGGCGGCGACACGTTGAACTCCACGGTGCCGGGCGGCAGCTGCGCTGCGTCCGGATCCTCACCCTCCGCCAGCCGGCTGGCGGCGTCTGCCGCCTGTTGTTGGGATCAGTGCATCCATGAGATGACGGCTTGCCGCGAGACTTGTGCGTGTGAAGTTGGGCGCACACAATTGAAGTTTCCTAATGAATGTGCTGCAGATATGACCAAGGCAGCGTGCCCACGAAAGCTACCAAAGACCAGCTTTGCAAGCTCACCTGGGCCTCCATCTCGAGCAGGCTGCCGTCTGCCTGTGCGTGCTCGGAGGTGGTGACGCCGCCGCCGCGGCGCACCGCGCCCGCGCCCCCGCCTGCAGGTGCATATGAATGTCAGACATCCTCACATCAGAGAACAGCCTTCCAGGTGTGCAAATGCTCTGCAGCATGCAAGCTACAGCCATGAGCCCACACCTCTAGTGCTGACAGCCAAACGTCCTCACCTGGCAAAGCTGAGCAGCGCCAGCTGTCCACTGATAGTATATCTGGCAGCAATCAGCTTTGGCGGGCAAGCGAGAAGCACCTGTGCTGTGGCCAGACTCGTCTGTGAAGGCCGGGATGCAGGCGACCACGCAGGTGGAGCGTGTGGGGCCCCAGTCCATCCACTGCTGCGGCGCCGCCAACCAGGCGGCAATGGCCTCCTCCTCGTGCTGGAAGTGGCTGACGAAGGACAGCAGCGACCGCGCGATGGAGTTGACCTCCTCCACCGTGATCGTGTGCGCCAGCGCCAGCAGCGCCTCGTGGCTCTGCAGCATGTCAATGAGGAGCGCTGGTTCAGTCAATGCGCAACAACGTTGCACAAGCTGCGGGTGACGTCTAGCTTAGGTATCACAGCACAGCCCATGGACTGCTTGCGCTGAAACAATCACTGAGCAGCCTGCAGGCCCTTGTGGTACAACGATGTCCAGCTGGCTGCTCAAGGGCTCATCCTGCAGGTTCTAGTGCCACAAATGGTGTGCAGCTGCTGGCTGCTCAGGGGCTCACCTGCTTGGCATGCATGATGGTGTGGCCCAGGGCGAGGTACTCCATGACGAAGTTGAGGGTGTCCACGCTGGCGACGCTGTCGGCTTGGCTGGCCATCTGGTCGCTGTCCCGCAGCAGCGCCGCCTTGTACCGCTCCATCTCCCCCTTGGTCACCCCGAACTGCTGCAGCCGCCTCACCTCCTGCACCGCCACCTGTGGCGCAACAACAGCAGCGATGGCAGCGAGCAAGAGCAACGCTGCCCAATGATGCACTGTGGGCACCTGCGTGAGTCGCTTTTTTCACGGCATGATCAGGCGCCATCAGCAGCCCAATAAGGCAACGCCATCTCAAGGTGACAAGTGCAGCGGGGCCAAAACCAGGCAAGTGAGAGCGTGTCGGCGCGAACCCCAGGAGATGCCGCTGTTGCTTTGAGGGACCCGAACTGCTTCAGATGAGCCCAAGAGCAGCACCTGCACGGCGCCGCGCCAGTCGCAGGGCTCTGACAGGATGGTGAGGGTGGACACGGCACAGCCCTCCCGCGCCGAGTCGGAGTAGTCCATCTCGATGGAGGTGAACGGCGGGTTGGCCTCCACATACCGTGCCCCCAGCCGGAAGTGCAGCACGCACAGCACGATGCGAGACATGAACTGCGCCCTGCACATTCCATCAGCAGGTGCTGTTGGTGTCTGCGCAGTTGCGCAGGTGTATGAGGAGCAAAGAGTCAGACTAACATCATATCACAGCTGCTTGTGACGTCACAGGTGCAACGAGCAGCACCTGAGGTCGCGCATGCGGGTGACCGGCCGCACGGGCAGCTTGCAGAAGATGGACAGCATGAACTGCTGCAGCAGGCGGTGGCGGTACACCGCCACGGTTGGCTGCTCGTCCGCCGCCAGCGGGCCGACGCCAAAGCGGTGCCGTACCGGCGGCAGCACCTCGTGCCGCAGCTTGAGCGGCCCGTTGTGCTCCCGCAGGGCGGCCGCCGCCGACCACCGTGCCTCTGCCGCAGGCGCCCCCGCCAGCGGGGAGCTGCCATTGCCGCCGGGCGCCGCCGCCGCCAGCGGGCCGGCCGAGTCCACCGCCGCCTCGGCCGCCTGCTGTGGCCGCTGCTGCGGCGCGCTGCCGTTGGTGGCTGATGCATCGGTCTCCGCTGGCAGCCGCCCGGGCGGCACCGGCTCGAAGTACCGCTGGATTTGGGCACGCAACTCGTCCACGCTCATGTTGAAGTCGCCAACCACGTACAGCGTGGCGTTCGCCGGGAAATACCACCGCTGCCAGAAGCTGCGCAGCTTGTGGATGTCCCACTGCTTGACCTGTTGCACAATGTTCACATGCCAATGCTCAGGCATAATGCTGACGGCTTGAATTGGTCCCTTGTTGATGCCTTGTCAACACACTGAAACCCAGACAGATTGTCCATGTGTCCCCTGGTGGGCTTCAAAATGCTGTGGCACCTGGTCGGTCTTGCCGATGGGGAAGCGGCAGCCCAGCAGGTTCTCCTCGTGCAGGTACTGCAGCAGCTGGCAGTCGACGCGGTACTCAATGGTGTTCATCATCTGCGCCTCCGCCAGCACCGCCTTGCGCTCCTTGTCCAACCGGCTCACCAGCATGTCTGGGTTGAACGCAATCTCCGACAGCGCATCCAGCACCTGTTTATCCATGTACACACAAGTGTTGAGGGCAACAGCGTGCTCTCAGTATCTTCTCGTCGCCGGTCAGCGCATACTGATGTGCATGCACGTGCGCATTTTACATGACATTCACAGCTGACGTTGGTAGTGACCGCCCTCACCTCTGGCAGCATGGGCTGGCCGGTGCTGACGTTGTGCAACGGCGCATGCACGTGAAACACTGTGTGGTGGAAGTCGGTGTACGCATTGCTGCGGGCGCCTGTGCCCAAGAGACCCTCCCTCTTCTTGCTGCCGAGGAACGTGACGTGCTCGACAACGTGCGCCAGCCCCTGCTCGTCCTCGCTTTCCTCCACCGACCCTGTCAAGCACACGTGGTGGCAAAGATTGGTGGCACAGCCAGGTCGTTGTGCCCAGTGTAGCAATTGCTGCCACTCGTCAACACCAAACTTCAGAGCCACACCTGTGGCCTCATTGGCGCCGACAGAGCATCTGCGCAAGTACAACTTGACGGTCTCAACTTCAGCTTGGGCAGACTGTGTTCTCACCGACGTGCATCTCGAGGTGCGCTTCGAAGCGGTTGGGCGGCACTTTGTTGGGGAGGATGACATAGCGCAAGCCATTGTCAAGCTGGCCCAACGTCATGCCGGGTATCTGCTCTAGCTGCTGATTGAGCAGCTGCTCGACATCTACACTCACCGCTGGCTCCGCCTGCAAATATGTGCACATGGAATCTAACGATCTCAGAGCCATAAGTTGCTGTTTGGGAAGCTGAACGCTTCAGCTTGTATATGATTGTCATCATCCCGTGTCCACACGCCCACCAAGACGGCCCGAAGTGGCGGTGGCTGCCGTTGTTGCCGCTTGCGCCGCGGCTGCGCTGCGCATAGCACCCTGCCTTTGGTCGTGCTGCGCAGCTGTGTCAACTTGTGCCGCTGATAGCTCAGCTCTACTGGCGCGCATGGTCTCAGCTGGACGTTTGCCGCGGCCCAGGTGGGCTGTCTCCCTGACGATGCTGTGCTGGCGCTGCACCTGCGCGCAGCAGCGGCGCTGCCGAGTGCCATCTGGCCACGACGCGGGCTCAAGCCGCGCGCAAGTGTGCAGGCGCGTGTACGTCACTCGCTACGCACAGAAAGAGGTTCATAGGTCATACACAGCAACGCAGTGGTGCCCACGAAGACAGGCAGCCTTTGCCCTGGAGACGTGACCCAGCAACGCAACACACACGGCGTGCGAATAGCCGGCTCTCACTCTGCAGCAATTTTGGCAGTTCTCAGATCGATGTCGATGATGCATGCAAGCGCAGTGGCCACTGGCACGCGCGTGTCGTTTCTGGCTGTCTCAGGGGCGTATGAAGGTGGTTCAGAGGGGCGGAGCAGGCAGATACTTTTCGATTGGGCGGACGCTGTGGGGGCCTCCAACTCCGCTGATAGGAAACTGCGATGGGGCATCACAGCATATGTCGAACCATTACAGAGAGCATGTCGGACAGGTCAGCCAAAATGCCTTGCTGCGTGCCAGACATCACTGGCACACAGCAGCCACGAGCGGCAGCAGATCAGCGTCTGCGCCTGGCAGGAGCGATGTCAGTGCCGTAGAACCCAATGGCCCTGCAGCACTGCCGTCCCCGGCGAGCATCTGTTGATGCAGACCAGAGGCCAGCTGCGCCAGCTGCCCTGCCTCGGGGACGCCCTTCGCTTCGAGGAACGCTGCATACAGTCCTGGCAAAGCACCTGCATGGTATAAGTCGTGGCAGCTCATGTCAGTATAGGCGATCAACAGTGCTCCATCGCATGTGCGCACGGTGAAATGGTGACTTGGTCAGAAGGACTTCGTGCCTGTGTCGGTGTGCTGGGCGGATGCCGCTGATGCGCCTGCCTGGAGGTAGCTGCGCAGCCGCTGTGCTGCTGCCGCTGCATTGGTGCCACCGCTGCCTGTATCGACCATGCTGTCCACAGCACCACCTTCCTCCGCCGCACAAGCTGGCAGGAACCCGAGACGCTCCCACAAGCGCTGCAGCTGCAGCTGCGTGGCCGACACTGCGTTTGCCAGCAATGGCGGCAGAGGCCCGCCCTGGGAATCTCCCATGCCATTGCTGTTCATCACCCCACCCTGGAGCATGTCCGCAGCCTGCCACTGATGCAGCTGCTGCTGCTGGGCTGCTTCGCAGAATGCTGCAGCCAGCCGAAGCTCGGCCATGGCGATGGCGGGCGGCAAGCCACCACACAGCGCACGCGATGCTGCCTGGCCACCGCCGCTGTCTGACGCAACAAGCGCCTGATTCACAGAACAAATACAATTTATTGCTACAACTCGATGTCTATATACAAATCAACAGCTGGCTGCCAGTATGATGTGGGAGGGCGTCATCCTTATACAGCAAATTCGCATCTTGCACCTGGGTGCATCTTCTCTGCTGCAGCCCACGCAGCGCTTGGCTACGCTGCACTGCATGTTATCTGCGAGACGCTTGCCTGGGTGAGGCAGTGCAGGAACAGCAGCGACGGCAGCAGCGCAGGCGCCTCGGCGGCCACGCACTGCAACAGCATGTCCGCAGCAGCATGCGGCATTGGGGCGCCGCCCTCTGGCTGCGCAGTGTCTTCAGACGCGGGGGACTGGCCGCCGGCGGGCCGTTCAGCAGCTGCAGAGCCGCCGGCCGCTGCCAGCGCTGGCAGCTCCTTGGCAAAGTACTGTTGCAGGAGCAAATTGCAGCGTGAGTCAGACATGAGTCAGACTGACCCAAAGGCACGTAGAAACAGAACGACTTCGGGGACTAGGGCGTCAGAGTAGGCGCTGTTGCAAGCGTGCAGACGGCTACAGACAGAGCGGACAATATAATGCATCACAATGATGAAAGCACCTCTGCAAAGGCGGACAAGAAGGGTTGCTGAGCCGCTACTGTGGCCCCCAGCTTGGCAAGGGCTGCCGGGGCGTCGCCAGGCACCCCAGACACCCCTCCCAGCAGCGCAGCCGCCGGCGACGCCGCAAAGCCCAGGCCACCAGGCTCGTCCCCTGGAGCCTGCACCATCATGGCATGTCCAGTCATTTGGCGCCACGCTTTTGGATCCAAGCGTGGGGATGCGCTGCCGAGAAGACATCGTGTGCCCTTGAGTCAAAGTGCTCATGTGCATTCTGATAGCACCCCACCTGTGCCCCCAGCCGTCGCTGCACGTGCAGCGTCGCGCCGGCCGCAGCACTGCTGATACCCGGCGTGCGGCGGCCGCCATCTGCAGCCGCGGGTGTTGCCCGCCGCAGCGGCCAGTATTGCGGCCCGCACACCTCCACACCCAGCACCTGCACACAGTGTGCAAAACTGCAGCCGTCGAATCTGCACGAGATGGCACCTCTTTGTATTGTTGATGCTCTGACCAAGCGTCGCCTCACTGAGGTTGCTGGTCCGAGTCGACCAGGACGTTACTTCCAGCTGCCACATGGGGGCTGCTGCACAAAATGACCTGCGTCTTCCTCGTGAGTCGAAGCTTTGGGAAGCCTCAAGGACTTGCGCAGGGACCGCAAGGATGCGCTTCTGCGCACCTGACTGGAGCCCGGGACCAGGGAGGGGGCCTCAACATCGACGGTCGAGTCGCCTCCAGCCGCCATCATCGCCTGCGCATCAGGCCGAGATGCCAGGTGCAACCGCAGCGGCGCCGGCACCGGCTGCCGAGTCTCGATGTCGACTGCCGTGAGGCACCGCGGCTTGGCGGCCAGCACATACAGGTGGCGCAGAGCCTGCAGTGGGGGACCGACATTGATCTCAACTATGATCGCTTCATCATATGTCCAACCTGCGTGTGTTCTACCAAAAGTTGGCAGTTTTCAGTATCACATCACCCACGTGTTGCAGGTATCCTGTATCAATTTAATTCTGCAATCTCCCTCATGGTAGCTTGATGACACAGGAAACATTGAGATCTGGGATGTGAATCCTGACAGGCAATGCGCAAGGTCACCATTGACACAATGACAGGCACCTGTTTTCACCTTCTGCTGGCAGCAATTGATTTTCTTGCGGCGTGCTGAAAAATCACAAGTCACAGCACCGAGTGCATGAGCGTGCCAAGACCCGTGCATCCAGAGAGAAACAGTTGATAGACGGCAGGATACATGATTGGGTGTCACACCTGCAGGTGGCAGCGGTTGTCCTGCGGCGTGGCGGGCAGCCGCGGGTCCAGGCACCAAGAGCATCAGAGTATAAGACCCATGCAATCAGAAGGGCATCGTAGAATAATGCCAGATGGTTTGATTGGGTGTCACACCTGCAGGTGGCAGCGGTTGTCCTGCGGTGTGCTGGGCAGCCGCGGGTACAGCGCCAGCAGCAGGGCAGCGACCGCCTCGTTCGAGTTCCCAAACGATGATGACCCGGCGCCCAGGAACAGCAGCCCCAGCGCCATGGACACCGCCGCGTGGTGACCGTAGTTCAGACCCCCCGGGGAATCCAGCTCCTCGACTGACGCGCGCGCTGTCGGCTGCAGCCGCCGCGCCAACCCTGCAGCACGAAATCCAGATGGGCGTGCCGGAACGGATCAGCATAGTCCTGCGACGCTGTAAACATGCATTCCTCAGAGAGACAGATGCCTTGGTCAGACCATCATGGCGGGGAGACCCAGACATGCCCGATCTGCAGGTTTGGCGCGTGTGCGTGTTGTACCGCGCAGAAGCTTGAGCGTGGCCAGGTCGCCGCTGCCGGCGAGCACGCACGATAGCGCCAGCGCCGCGGTGCAGGCACACCCCTCCAGCGCCTGCTTATCCACCTGGCCCGCCACTCCTGAGCAGATACACATCTCAATAGTGCATACAGCAGGCGACAGCAGAGCTCATGGTGCACGCCCAGGTAGTAGGCTTGGATGCTATATCAATGAGGCCTCAAACTCACGCGTATGTGTGACATCGTGCAAGAGACTACATACCGGTGTCAAACACAAATGACCGGTGTGAAGGTGGATGCACGCCGCGGCATGTTGCAGCTGCAGATGCCGGGGGCAGGAAGTTGGTACCTGCAGCGGCGTCGGGCACCAGGGCCTTGCAGCGCAGGAAGTGGCGCAGCTGCTGCTGTATGACCGCAGCAGCGCCCGCATCCTGGCTGCCCGCAAACCGCAGGCCCAGCACCAGGCAGCCCCCTGCCAAGATGGCGATGTGCGCCTGCAGCCGTGAAGAACATGCTGGGTTCATGGAGAAACCCAGGTGGATTCAGCCAGAAGGGCGACGGCCAGAATGCCGCATGTGTCCACACAGAGGCAGCCTTGAAAAGTTTGTTACCGTGCCACAATAAGCGATCAGGCATTTGGTACGGCACTGGAGAAGGGCAGACCCCATGTTCGAGAGGGGACATCTTGAACCTGAAAACCCACCTGTGCGGCCGACTCTGCGTCCACACGCTTTGGGGCACGTCCTTTCAGCAGATCCTCCAGGGGCACCTGTAACATACATGCATCGGCATTTCAATTCGAAATCATGTTGGCAACTGCAGCTGCGGTGCCAAACCTAGCGCTTCTCCAAAGCACATGGTGTGGCGCATGCAACGAATCGGAGTCAGTGCATGCCATCTGGCATCTGGCAGCCTGTATGCATCTGGCAGACAGCGCACCTGCACAAGCGGCGGCAGCTGAGCGTGCAGCCACTCCAGGGTGGGCTGCACGCTGTCCCACATCACGAGGGCGCGGGCCACCACCCGCAGCAGTACATGGTCCGGCCGATTCTGCAATGCAAGCACGTCCGTACGTTTCAGTGCATTGAGACGGAAGGGAGAAGGACGCCACATCTTTAGATCCTCCTGCCTTGCTTGACCGCGCATGCCGGCTGCTGAAGGTCGTATTGCTTCCCAGTGCGCCAATGTTGCGTGAAGTGAGCTGCACAAGAAGTGCCTGCAGGCCGCGCAATGGAAGCTTACAGCCAGCAGCTATTATGTGGAACTCACCAGGTCCAGCGTGTGCGCATTGTGCGGCAGCTTAAATGCGGCCGCCACCGCTGCGTCATTGGTGCGAATGAACTGCAGCGCCAGGGCTATGGTGGCACCCGGGCCGCTGACCGCAACATCCACCCTCTCACCCTCCAGCACGACCTGCAGTGGAATGCAAAGCTAGCTGGTGCTATCCTATGCCGGGCACAGTCCATTGCAGTGCTGGTGCTATTGACTGCCGAGCACAGTCCATTGCAGTGCCAGCCAACAGCAGCAGCTGGCGCCAGTCCTGCCTGAAAACATGCGGGTTTATGCCAGAGGGTCACCTACACTTAGCAGCGTGGGCTGCACAAAACATCTGCACAACGGCCAATGAGGCTGAGTGACATTCAATGCAGCCGATATGTGAGTTAGCAGCGAACCTGTGAGGCACCGCTGCCGCTGTCACCAGTGCCGCCATCTTCCGCAAACGCGTCAGCTGCTGCACGCACGCCGCTGCCACCCATGCGCAGCGCAGCAAGCATGTCGCTGGCCTGCGGCCGTTCGACAACGTTATCTTAGCAGCCGAGTGTGATGTTGACATGTACGACAGCTGCATTGCATACGGCCACCATTGATGCGCTGTTGTGTTTCGCCACCATGCCTGATGACCCTTACGGAACCCATGTCCTGGTAGGAATTTAGGGGAACAGCAGTCTGGAGCTGACATGAAGGAGCTGACATGAAGAGGAGGTTGCCGACCTGCGTGGGGTCGAAGCCGATGATTGCGTCGGGCCCGAACAGCGTGTTGGGAGCCGTGGAGGCCGCCGGCCCGTCCACCGCCTGCCTGCCTTGCGACCGCAGCCCGCCCAGCATGTGGTGCCTGCAAGTAGGATTGGGCTAATGCTCTTCCTGAACTGGAGAGCCAGGTGCAAGAGCACCGAGGTATGTGCGCACCCTGCAGCAAATCTGAGATCACGCGCCTACACACATGCCCAAAGCCTGTCGTTCCCCATCACAGCTGCTGCAAAAGCAAGACCCTCGTGCAGTGCCAACACTTGCGCTCAGCATGGAGGGCTTGAAATCTATATGATGAACTCATGTGTGTGGATGACGACCGCTGGTGTTCAATTTGCAGCAGGAATCCTGGGACCCAAGCAAAACACACCGTAGACGGTCCACGAAGCGGAGGTCGGCGACGCCGGGTGCTGAATGGCCGGCGCCCAGCATGATGAGGCCCAGTGCAGCGCCCGCTGCCAGTGCATACCCTTCCCGGTGCGAGCTGATAGGGATGCTGCAACATCAACAGAGCGTAGCGTCGTGCCGGCAGTGTAACCAGGACAACTCTCGAGACACACTGACCTGGATGGTCAAAGCACTGTGTACTTGTTCACATGTTAACCTCCGATGTGTATTGGGTCTCAGGCTGTGACGTGCCGTTCTGGAAAACACAGCTCTGACCTGCCAGTGACCCCGCTGTTGGCATTGGCGCCGGCATCGTCAGATGCACGATGGCCAATCTCCTCCAACATGATCTCCGCCATTCGCCTGCAGCCCAGCCCCAATTTTGTTTGCATTACACTCACTTTCTGGCCTATGTGCAGCACATGATGGCGCAAGTGCCTCGCAAGTCCAACAAAGAGCTTGACAAAGGAGTTTCAGCACCTATAATGCCAATTAATATCACAAGACATTAATCAATCATCGGCACCTGTGGCAGGTGCCGCGATAGAGCAGCCCTGCACTAACGAGAGCTGCCGCCTGCACTGGCGGCGACACCTCCAGCTCCGGATATGTCTGCACACAGCGGAACCAGTTGGATCTGCTGTACAGGACATGTTCGGATTGCAAGGCAAACACTCATATGGTCAGATGTCTCTCATGACATCGCCAAGGCAACCTGCCAGTGTTCTGGCTTTACAAGCAGTGCATGACGACATTGCCACCTCGGCAGGCAAGCTAGGGAGGCATCTCGTCAGGACAGGCACCTGCGGGTGGCGCGAAGGCACGTGCAGGAACATCATGGTCGATGTCGATGCATGCCCGGTGCCAGCATACGCAGCGCCCAGCCCCAGCAACAGCCCGACTGCGGAGGACACAAAATTTGTTGACTTCTAAGGTTAACAGCTTTGTCTTCAATAGGCTAACTTGGTCAAGATCTAAAACACTTCAGCGCCTCACAGACAAATTGTGATTAGATGCCACAGTCTGGAGCGCAAGGTGTGCAACACAGTCAGCTGCCCTCGCAGATCATGTGCAACATGTGGATGACATGTGCTCACCTGTCGTGGCATCATGCTCCTGGCGGAGGTACCGGTACACATCTGTGTCACTGAGGCCCTTCAGATGACCTGCATGCCAGTGTGTGATGGTGTTGCGATACTGCTGTACTTGCGTGTGTTGCAGATCACCCTGATGTTATGCATGCTGCCACATGCGAATTTCGGGTAAACGAAGCGCTTTGCATGGGACATGGCGCCGGGATCCATCAACTTCTGCTTGCCTGTGAGGCCAAGGCCGAACAGCACGCCAGCATGTGCATAGGTTGGGTCCTCCGGCTTGTTGTATACGATCCAGGTGCGGCTCAGCTGGGTGCCGCCAGCTGCCAGGCGCAACCCTGTCAACAACGCACAGCATTGCTTGGGACACCCAGACACACACGGATAAAAGGAAACATGAGGCGGTGCTGTGGAGCTGTCTTGCTCTGGAGACTGACTCCTTTGGGTCTTAGAGCAAACGTTGTATTTGCAGGTATGCTGGCTGTGGCGCACTGCCCATGCGAGGCTCAAAACAGAAGCTGCGGGCGAGTGGTGTATGCAGCTTTGGCTGCTGCGACACGACAGAGCTGATGTGCAGCTGCAGTGTCGTTGTTCTGCTTTTGCACTCAATCGAGCTGAATTTAATAGGGGCCAGTCACCTGCTGCGACGCCATTGTGGAACTCGGGCCAGGCGGACAGGTCGCACATGGCGCCGCCGCCGGACGCCTCCGGCAGCGCTGACGTGGCGAGCGCCGTGACGGCGTCATTGTGCTGCGTCAGCCGGCCGCCCAGCGCCAGCGGCGGCACCCCCAGCCCCTGCGTCGGCAGCGGCTGCACCGTGCCTGCACCAGCAGCAGCGCCCAGGGCTGACCATTTGCAAATTTTTCAGCGCTGATCGGTCTTGCGACAGCAGGCAGGTCTTCAGCAAGAAAGCAAGGTTTGGAAGTGGGCACGCGGATGGCCGCTGGTAAAGTGCTCCTGATGCTCCGCATCGACCGGCAGATACTGCTAAACTGCGGCAGCGCGTCATGACACAAGGGTCCAGCGCACCGAGGGTGAGGGCACCGCGACCGAGGGGGCGCGCCATGGTGCGGCACGCGAGCGCCAGCAGGCGGGACTGCTGCGCAGTCACCAGCTCCGGGTCCCCCGGCTCCTGGTCCGCGCCCAGCGCAATGGGCACCGGCACATCCGACGCCAGCAGCCTCTCTACCTGCACGCAGCGCATTGGCCACAGTGTTGCGTTTCGGCTGCTGCATGCGTCTGCACTGCAAGCTTCCATCAGTCAGTGGCAGCTGTCAGTCGCATGGCCTACTTTGTCGGGCTCCTGCTGCATGGTCAACAGTTACGATTGTGGTGCTTATGATTTTCAAACTGCAGGGCAGGCATGCGTAGTGGTGCAAAGCTGCGCAGAACCTGTTCGCAGTCGAGATCATGGGATGGGAAAGAATGCGGAGCACATCTGCACAAACATCTCTGCAGTTGGCAGCCTGTTGCAGTTGGCATGGCGTGAAGCAGCTGCGTGCAGACACTGCAGAAACCTTTTGGATTCACCACAAAAATAAGCCGGATGTTGAATCTGGAGGTCGCCCACATGCGGGCGCGCACCTCCATGAGGCGGAGGTCCTTGGCAAAGCGCTGGGCCGCCGGGCCGTGGCCAACGCCCGGCGGCCTGCGCTCGCTGGACGCCTGTGCAGCTTCGGGGCCGTCCGCTTCCCCACCTGCTGCGCATGGGATAGGTGAAGGACCAGATCAAGGTCACGGAGAAGGTGAACAGGCGAAGCAATAGGTGAAGGTGAAGGTGACGGAACAGGTGAAGGTGCAGCACAATGCAGCTCGAGCACCAGCCCAAAGCAGCACATGCAGCACAGCAGTCAAGACACGGTGCCCTGCTGCCAAGCTGCAGACATAGCAGCCTCATCATGAAGGCCCAAGCCAACCTGCTTCAGCATGCATCTATATGGAAATTACAACTCACTGGGCTCGAACAGCCGCTGCTGGTAAGGCGGCAGCGCCGCGGGGCCGCGCTGCATGGGAGGCGCTGCCTCTGCCGGCCGCCTGCCGCCCTTTGAGGACCGCCGCCTGTGCACCCTGTGGCCAGCGGGCGTGTCGGCCGCAGCGGAGAAGCCCTCGAGGAGGGTCGCGGCTGGCGGCGCCGCATCTGAAGCACGCTGCTGAGCCGGACGCGGCACGGCTACCAGGGCCGCAAGATCGGCCCGGCCAACCAGGATGTACGCCTCAGCGGGCCACCCTGCAGCATTGCAGCACCGCTTTGCACCCAGTGTGGCTGCAGCTCGATGAGAGGAAAACCTGTTGTTGACCTGGCCTGGGCACTGACCGAGTCTGGCCTGGCCACTGACGAAGATTTGACTGGGATTGAGTCTGGCATATGCCACCCCAGGGTGCTGTGGACACAGGAGTTCAGCCGGACAACGACTCGCCTTGTGGCGGCTGGGCACGGCAGGCCAGCAGCGCAGCGCGCAGCGGCAGCGCAGCGCCAATCGACAGGCTATCCACCTCCGCCAGCGTCCACCCGCGCTGCACCATTGCGATGACGGCCGCCTCCGCCGCCGCACGCGAGGGCTGCTGTCCATGCTCTTCGCCATGGTGGGCATGCGTAATTTGGTGCTGTGCATCATCGCCGACCTGGGTCACAAGCTGGGTGGCGGCGGCGGCGGCGGCGGCGCCCGGCGCTGGAGTGTGCGGCTCACCATCCTCGAGCACTTCGGCCTGCATGTCGGCGCTGCCGCCGTCGCCGCCACTGCTGCTGAGCCCGGCCGCCAGCAGGCTGTAGAAATGCAGCAGGTCGGATGGCCGCTGGACGCTCGGTGCACCCGCCTGCACCAATGAGAGGAGTCACTGCCGTCTGCAATGACGGATTCATGACTTCTTGCCGCTCAAACAACATTGCATGGTCTGTCGGCCTCGCAACAGCCCCTGCGTGTTGCCATGTGCAGAAGTAGCGCAGACCGCACTTTGGCATCTCTGTCATCATTTCTAGAATCGCACCTGAGCCAGCGCTGGCACCCAGTGCTGGTGCGGCTCGCCCTGTAGCAAAGCTCGCAGCGCCGCGTGCATGCTGGCAGGAGCCAGTGCTGCCGTCTTGGCAGGGACGCCTGTGTGCGACAGAGATGATTGCAACCTGGCGCTCATGCCTCTTCTTGGGACTTTGCCCAATCCAGGATGCCATAAATTGATGCAAGGCTTCCATGTCCCCTCCTTGGCCTGAGCGCCGGTAGGGTGATGATGTGCACCTGCTGTTGCCATGGCTGCCGGCGCCAGAGCAAGGTCGCGCTGGTAGCGCTCCGTATACTGGCGGGCGCCCATGACTCGAGCCACATCTGCAAGCAGGCGCCCCAGCGGCGGCAGCAGGTGCCAGCGCAGCATGTCCAACTTGCAGTCCTCGTACAGCGCGTGGAGTCCCTCCAGCGCCTGCAGCAAGAGCGCACCGACCAAATGTTTGAGCAGTGATATACAAGTTTGGGGATCATGTTGAGGCTGATGAGCGATGATTGCAAGAGTTGGTCACAATGGAAGTCGGACGGCCAACCGAACACTGCATGGTCTCAGCACGATCTCAGCTTGTTTGAGGAGATGGCTACCTGCCAGGCTTCAGCGGGCAGCGCCGGCATGGCTGCCTGTGCTGCAGGTGGAGAGGCCCGCTGCTGCGCCAACTGCAGCCATGGGAAGCAGTGTGTCTCCAGCAAGGCCCCGTGCTGCCGCGACTGTAGGAGCTCCTGCCATGCAGCCTTGCCGTCAATTGTGCTGCGTCCGGCCTGCTTTGCTGGGGTCGCAGCCGCCGCGCAACTACCGCTGGGCGCTGCCCCCGCTGCCCCTGCCGATGCCGCCGCCAATGCCGCCGCCTTAGCTGCGGCTTCTGCCGACCGCCGCCGGGCGCTGCGAGTGGTCACGCCGGGCGAGGGCGTGGCCGCCACAGCGGTTGAGGATGCTGCGGTGGAGGCTGTGGGCGATCCGGCGGAGCGGCGGTCCCTGCGGCCGGGCGCCGAGGCCCGCGGCGGAGTCTGAAACTCGTCGCTGCCACTGCCGCCGCCGCTGCCGCCGCTGAACCCTTGCCCGGGAGGCGCTGCGGCTGGGGCGCCCAGCCATCGTAGCAGGCCCCGCGCAACGTGCTGCAGGTCCTGCGCGGATGCTGTGTGTGGCTCTGCAGGCAACACCGCTGTCAACGACCCTGGTTGTATGGCAAAGGCACACTGGGCCTGCAGGCAAGCAGAAAGGACTGTGCATGGGCAATACTCTGCACGCACCGGCAGCCTTGGCCACAAGGCTGGCGACGGCGATGAACGCGCTGGTTGACAGTGCGTCACGCAACGCTGCCTGCACAAGGCAGCGGCAGCACACTCATCTGAGTTAAAGACTACTGTGGTCTGTACATCAGATGCACAAGCATCAGTGATAACTCAATGTGTGAGCCGCTGATCAGGTTTATCGAGAATGCAACTTACCATGACAAGCGCTGCTGCTGAGCCCGGTGGCGCCTGCGCGAGCCGAACCCGCAGCGTCGCGCCGCCCTCCAGCTCGAGCGTCACCCGATCGCCCGCCGCATGCTGCAACAGCATCGTGCCAGCGGTGCATGTGACGTGAGCGTCTACTGGCAGGTGGCTTTTCAATGACGTTTGTCACAGGCGGGTCATGATCCAAAACTGCTGCACTCTGAGGACACTGTTCGGGAGCGGAGACGCACCCGGAGCCCTGTCACTATCGGCTGGCCGCCGCTGCGCCCGGGAGACCCTGCCTGTGCGGGCTGGCGCGCGCTGGCGGCCGGTGTGTCGACGGACATCAGGTCCTCGTCGATTGTCATGTGGCTGACCTCACCTGCACGACAGGCGCGGCTCCAGATCAGCGTACAATCATGCTCGAAAAAGTCAGCTCCTAGCATGCATCTCACTACTGCACCCAGTGTGGTTGCGGTACAAAACTGTCCAATGCACACAATGTCTGTGCATTTGTATTGAAGCAGAGGCAGGCTGCAGCGGTGTGAAGTACAGCCACAGATCAACCAGAGAGGAGCACCTGCATGCTCAGAGCCGAGTGGGGATGGGAAGCCTTCTGGGGGCGGCTGCACATGCATGCCAAATACGCGCTGCTTGCCGACGTACAGTGCCAGCTGGCCGCCCTGGGGAGAAATGGCAAGCACACCCGTCAGCCTCGCGCAGGCACAGCAGGGCACATGAGAACAACAGAGCAAGATATTTGCTGTCAACGATCGCACCTGGTGCAACACCAGGAGGTCCCGAGGCACGGCTGATGTGCGCTGCGAGCCGTGTGCACTGCGGGGTGGCCGGGTTGCAGACACAGCGGCTGCCGCCGCCACTGAGGCCAGCTGAAATGCCACGTGTACCTGTTCAATACCAAGCCTCAAATCGATGCAGCCACAGGCAGAAATTGTGCAAGCCGTCCTCAACTGTCAGCGATGACTGCACGACAATTGCTAGAACCTGCACTGGCGTGCCTGCTCGTATGTCGAGGATATCCGCAGCGCAGTGAGCGATGCTGCTCCTGCGCTGACGATGCACAGCAGGGTGCAGTTGTCGGCGTTCTCTGCCAGGCATGCTGACGTGGGCGCACACCCTGCATGCAGCAAATCCAACCTGAGTCAAGATTGCGCCTCTGGCTGCTGGTTTGTGACAGTTGCGCCAGAAGCTCGCAGCAAGCAGATGATTGTTGCGGAGGAGCAGCTGCATATTGCAGACGGCTCGCCTTTTGCAAACTGTTGATGCCACAGCGGCCAGACCGGCAGCCCCTCTGCCGGCTGTTGCCCAGGGATAGCAGAAGGTGTGGCGGGTGCGCCAGGGGTCGCAGCTGCGGCGCCAAATGCCAGCGGCGAGAATGCCATGGGCGAGATGCCACCGTTTGGCAGCCGGATGCTGCAGCACAGGAACAGCACAGAGTTGTTGTTGTGACAGCAGCATCAAGTCCAAAATCTAATCGTGAGGAGGATTGCAGACTACAGCATTTGCCCAGCCACTGCATCAATGTCTGATGAGTGTAGGACCAAGGCATATGTAGGCTGAAATTCTAACAAATAGAAGCATACCTGGCAGCAGAGCCAGGCACCGAGCCAGGCGGCAGCGAGGGGGTTGCTGGGGTGCACGGCGGGGCGGGAGTGGTGGCAGTGTCCATGCCCGCGGTGCCACGGCGGCCACCCACCCTCCAGACGGTGCACGTATTTGCTGCCTGCAAGCCATGCTGTGACTTCTTTGCACCAGGCTCATCTGTTTGCAGCAATCTTGCTGGAGTTGCTCCATAGGCCTTTTGATAGCAGATGCGCCTGAGGTTCACACGCCTGCCACTCAGGCCATGCCAGCAATCTGACTTTGGGCATCTAGTACTGCACCCTAGCAAGAGGGAACCCACCAAATGGCACTGTTTGTCTTGCAAGGGTGCTGCAGGTGCATCCCACCTGGTTGACCGTGAGTGCCAGGGGCACCTCGCAGCTGGTCCACACCAGCGTCTCCAGAGACCAGCTGCCAGCCGCAAACACGCCGCCGCCGGGCTGTGCAACCACCGGCAGCAGCTGCTCCAGGGGGTGCTGTAGCGCCCGCGGGTCCGCACCCTTGCCCTACAGCACAAGGGGATCACGCGCTGAGTGGTGCTGCACCTGCATATCCACTCCAGCCCGCTGTGTCGTGTGAAGATTGTGAACTTCAGCAGAGGATTGATGAGCGGCTGCTGTACATGCACATTCAGGTGTCTGTGTTGACACAAGCAATAAAAGTAGGTTGTGGCCGTCCATGCTCTGCCATGTGGTCCTGCTGTGTACCAGCTACAGGTTGCTGCTGTGGAGCAGCTGCGCCCAGGAAGTCGAGTGCAGAGAGCAGAGAGATGGACATGCGTGGGCATCCTACCGTCAGAAGCACGCCAGACATCAGCGGGTGGAGGCGCTGGAAGGGCGTCGGCAGTGGAACCTCTCGCACATCGCCGGCGGCCGTCACGACAGTCAGCAAGTCCGCCTGCACCATGTGATTGCGTGCACATGCTCAGGCATGCAGCCTGCGACATCGCCCAGCTGCGTCCTTGTGAAGTGACATCACCCGATGTGCTGCCGAGTTGGATGTCAGGAGGGCATGTGTTCCAGGCCATGTTCGTCTGAGCACCTGCAGCAGGCACAGCACTCGGCGCTGCGAACCGCTGAAGCGACACCACGCTGCATCAAGGAGCGGCTCCGCTGTCGTGTACTGAGCCCTCACTCTGCCGTTGACGCTGCGGACCGCCCTGCGCAGTATTTCAAACTGTTCCCACTCGGACGAGGGTCAGGTCATCATCCTGGAGTTTCAGCAACTCGGTAACATCTCATGCATCTTCTGCCTTGATCGCTGTACTAACCTGGAGCCGTCAATTCTGAGAACCTCATCTTGTGACAGCAACCCCGCAGGGGCCTGTGCAGCATCACATACAAGAGCGATGCCGCTCGCCACACCCTGCGCCAGTGCGGGTACACTGTTACGTCTGTTCTATGCATTTGTGCAGAATACAGCAAACATCTCGTCACCGCCTTTCAGAGCCATCAAGCTTAACACCGCCTTACTGCTGTGCTCGCGTTCTGCTGGCTGTCGAAGCCTGTCGGAATTGCAATCAGGCTTGCCGACCCAGCCTGCATCGTCGAGCTGGACGCCCTACCGGCAGTATATCATGTTACAGCTACGTTCCTGCATTGGACTGCTGCATCCTGTGTGCTCTGGCATGATGATCGCTGATGCTGCATTTTGCATCAACATGGTGCATGGCATTGATGCTGACCACGTAGTCATGACAGCATCCTCTGAAAAGCTTGAATGGCACAACGAAAGCGTGTGATGCTTTCTCGAATGACCAGCATGGCAAATATGTGTGTGCACTGAAGTGAGCTGCCCAGGGGAACTGCTGCAGGGTGGATGCGCGGCGGCATGCTGATTGGACTGCAGTGCCATGTCGATTCCTTCTAATCTCAGCTGATGCTTTCAAACAGTAATCGCAAAGCAGATGCCAAGCTGATGATACTGTATTCTCCACTGCATGCCAAATTTGTGTTCAGGATATGGCGGCAACTGCCAGCCGACGTCAGAATCAGACTCCCTGAGGAACACCCAGTGACCTGCCTGGCTAACTATTTCCGCTTTGATTTGCGCGACTTGTCGCGCATCTCGCGCATGGAATCCGCCATTGCACGCTGGAAGAGAGGCACATTGGCCCGAATGGACATGGTCGGCGTTGCTGCTGGCTCTTTGAGGCGGTCCTGTCAACATGTTTCAATGGCAGTGTCAGCAACTTGAGTGATGCTTTCAATGAGCCACTGTCCATGGACAGGAATTGGACGGCGGAATCTGAATGACCCGATGTGCATGCTCCTTCAGGATCTTGTGATGGTGCCAGAGGGCCAGAGTTCTGCCGCCACTGCCAGGTGGGATGGTGTGCTTGAAACATGGTGCACTGCAGACACATCAGATGGACAGGCAAGGCAAGCACCTTGACGGATGCCCTGGCAGCGCTGGACTCTTCTAGGTCAGCCACCTCCGCCACGGGCGCGCCTGCTGCCACTGAGTCTGCTGCTGCCGCGGCCGTCGGCTGCCTGGCGACCTCAGCCCTGCTGTGCTTGTCTGCCTTGTGCCGCTTCTTCTCGCGCTGCGGCTCTGGCGACAGCGAGGAGCGCCCTTGTGGTGCAGTCGCTTCTGCCGCCACCGGCGCCGCCTGCTCGCGGCTGCTGTGCTTGCGCCGCTTGCTGTCCCGTTCAGGCGCGGGCACTGGCGACTTCTGGCGCTGCCTCACTGACTGGGCCTCAGGCTGCGGCTCAGGTGTGGGGGAGCGGGCAGCTGCAGCCGGCGGCGGCGATGGGCTGGGCCCCCTGCCGTGCCTGTGCCGCTTGGCGTCCTTGCCCTCCTTGCCGTGCCTGTGCTTCTTCTTCTTCTTTTTGTGCTTCTTGGCCTTCCTGCCGCCGGCTTCGCCGCTGCTGCCGCTGTCTGGGGAGCTGTTGCGGGCGTCCTCCTCCAGGCTGACCACAAAGTGCCGAGGCATCTTGCCCAACGGTGGCCTGTCCTCGGCCTGCAGACGGTGTGGTGATCATTCTCATTATGAAGAGGCACTCAAGAGACATCTACGACTGCCGCTGAAAAGACCGCTCCTCATTCGACTCTGAGCCTACATAACAAGCTTGTCAGGCTCTGCGCCTACACGATTTGGCAGACAGTTGCAATGAAACGATGCTCGGGTTGCGCACCTGCGATGGCGCTGCTGCACCATTGGCAGCGGGCTCTGCCTCTGCTGCGCCGCTGCTGCCAACTGCAGAGGGTCTGCACACACACGAAGAAAGGTCATGTAAGCCACCACAACGATGCATTCAAATCTGCAAGCAGGGTGACATCAGAGTGATTATTGTTGAGCAAACAGCTGTGAAAGGTTGGCAGTCAGTTGCAGCTGTCAGCATCATTCTGAGCCTTGAGCCGGGGCCGACACAACATGCTGCATGGCTCTGATGGCATGTGTCACAGCCAAAGGCATCTTGAGGTCCCGCTGGCTCATGTGTGAGCCAGCTGCCTCCTGTGGTCCCACCAGACACCCTGGAGTGCTGGCCGCCACCCACATTGCTCATGGACAACCCAGACGTTGCTGATGGACAAAGCTTTGACAATGCCATGGGCACACCCTGTCCACACATTTGTGTCCACACCATACCCCAGTCTGAACAAACAGCAGTCTGTTTGTGTTTGTGTCTTTTGAGACTGTAATTGGCCCAGCAGCTGCCTGGCTGCCTCATCACAAACACAACACAATAGACTTGACGGCAGCAACCACCTGCTGCCAACTGCTGCTGCCACAGCCTCCCCCCGCGGTGCTGCCTGCTCCTGGGCTTCTGAACTGGCCGCCAGCACAGCCTCCTCCTGCGGAACTACCTCCTCCCGCCCCTCTGGGCTGACACTCCTGCGGCTTCTTGCCACTGCTGCCCCTGCCCTGACGCCCTGAATGCCATCCGCCTTCTCCTGATGGGTGCTGCGCCTGCCCTCACTCTTCTTCTGGCCGCCATTGGCGCCATCCTGCCGGTGGGGGCTGCCAGTGTTTGCCAATGCCGCAGTGACATGATCCGGCACCCGCGCTGCAGCCTTCTGGATGGCCGTGTTCGCCTGCCCGCTGGACGCAGCTGGCGGCTGCCCCTTGTCAGGAGCTGGCTGCGCGGCGGCGCTCTGGTCGCGCCGCTGCCTGCTGTCCGCTGCAGCCTTGGGCGGAACAATGCGGGCGGCTGCAGCAGCGGCGTCCGCCGCACCGCCATCATGCTCCCATCGCTCGGAGCTGCCGGGGCGCTTGGGCACCGGCGAACGCTGTCTTGCCGGCGACACCTGAGATGCCAAGGAGAAGCAGCAGCTCGCACATGGAGCGCCTGAAACCTTGAGAACATTGGTGTATTCACTGCTGAAGGGGCTTCTGCAGAAGCTGGCAGTCAGAGCCATGGCTGAGGCATGCTGCGCAGCAGGTTCAGGAGGGCTGACACAGAAGGACATGCCGCCAGTCTCACCGCAGGTCCGCCTCTGGGTGGCATTGGGTGCTGCTGCCGCGGAGGCTGCTGCCGCTGCTGGAACACCGGCGGCCGCCCATCGCGGGCCGGCTGCCGCTGCTGCTGCAGCGAAAACGAGTTTCCGACCTGCTGCCGGGGACCCGGCGGCGGACCAAGCCCTGGCGGGGGGCCGCCGAAGCCCCCGCTACTGCCCGCCCGCGCCGGGCTGGCGCTGCGGCGGCTGCTGCGTTTCCGCCGCGGGGAGCGGCTGCGGCTGCTGCGGCGGCGGCTGCGGTGGCGGCGCGGCGACTTGCTGCGGCTGCTGCGGGAGCGCTTGGGCGACCGGCTGCGGCTGCGGCTGCTGCGCCGCCTGTGGCGCTTCGAGCGGCTGGGGCTCCGGCTGCGGCTGCGGCGCTTGCTGCTGTGGCGCCCTGAGGATGCATTTGCCTGTAGCATATGATTCGAGTCTTTCAGCCTGCAGTACTGCTATGAGAGGGGCGACAAGTTGTGACTAGAGATGAGCATACCTTCAGCAGGTCAGATTTCCTCAATTGACGACTGAGTTGCAACACCTTGCAGCGAACCAAGTGGCTGGTCCTGGAAACTGAAAGCAGGGACCAACCTGTGTCGCCAGCTTCAGCTGCTCATACTCGGCGGGCGTCAGCGGCCTGTCGGATGCGAAAGCCTGCAGCACCAGGCCCATGGGCCCCTCGGGCAGTGCACCAGCTGGGAAGGGCAATCCACCGCCTGGGCTGCCATCAAATGGCATCGGCAGGCCCAGAAACTCCTCGCCCGCCAGCTGCGGTGGCGGCAGCATGCCAATGCCGGCGGTCCCTGTGCCGCTGCTGCTCGGCGGCACCGCTGAGGGCGGGCCGCCGTCTGCGTCCGCATGCGGCGCCATCGTCAGCTGCAGCGGCGGCAGGGAAGTCGGCGGCGGTACCTGGGCTGCTGGCTGGCTCGCAGGCTGGCTGGTGCTCGGCAGGGCGGGCATGCCAGCAGCCCGCTGCGCAGGCGCCTCAAGCGCTGGCGCACCCTGCCAAATGTGACACAGTATTTTCCAATGACTCTCAAAGTTGTCGAATCGTCCAGAGAAGTGGTGTATCGCACAAATGAGATGGCAATTAGATGATGACTTGCAGGCATCAGTGATCCCGAAGTGAATGATGACATCGGCGTCTTGCTCACAGATGCAGGCAAGAGGAAACAATGCACACCGGCTGCTGTGCTGACTGCGGTGCGAGAGCAGCCACCTCCTTCCGGAAGGCGTCCTCGTTGGGCAGCAGCGATCCCATCATGCCATCAGGCAGCAGCAGGCCACCTGTTCCAGCATGCATGAAAATGGGTCTTGAAAATACGCAGTCATCAGGCACGCCTGTAGTGCTGTAACCGCATCCGCTTTGGAGTAGGAGGTAATGATGACACGCAAGTGCACAAAGGATGCATGAGCATGCGGAGGAGTATACCTTCGCCACTGGCTGTCAGCGCTTCGACTGGGATGCCCGCCGGCAGCCGCACGCGCTTCTTGTCGTACGCTGGGTCGCCAATGGTGGGGCAATTGCGCGCGTCATGGCCTTTGAGGCCACACCGCCAGCACTCCCGCTCCGCAAGGTCAAAGGCGCCTGTGGTCAAGAGCATGCAGGCACATAAGCACAAAGTGCTCCATAAAGGTTGCAAGCAGCTGCACAGCTCTGCGGTGAGGGTAGCTTGTAGCCTGTTGCAATCAATGCTCGCAGAATTGGCAGTTCGTCCCCAGAGAACTCCCAGGGAACGAATTGCAATAGGTTTGAGCTTCAAGTAAAGAGCAGGCACCTCGGCCGCCGGGCCCAAAGCGACCGCCGTCGCCCCTGCCGCCAAAGCGGCCGCCGCGGCCACGTCCAAACGCCGCACGGGCGCTCTCTGCCATCTCCTTTTGCCAGCTGTCGGTGGCCTGCTGCAGCAGCGCCTGCATGTCATCGGCGGGCACCGCCTGTGACACCGGCTGCTCGGTGTACAGGTCGCCAAACGCCGCATCACCAGCGTCTTTGGCTGCCGGCTGTGCATCTGCGTCGCCCGCTGGCTTGTCTGCTGCAGGGGCTGCCGCTGCTGCCGGTCGTGGCGCTGCAGCGCTGCCGCCCGCCTGCAGCGTGTTTGGCTTCAGGCCCGGGGTGCGCTTGACGACTACTGAGGCGTTGCGGGCGACCTGGGCTGCATCATCGCTGTACACTTGGCCTGTCCGCGGGTCGGACAGCGTCAGCTCCTCGATGGCCTCCTGCCCCAGGCCCTATGGGAAACGCAATGACGATGCGCTCAGCGGCAATGTTCTTCTGAAGCGGAAGCAGCCACCAGGGAGCAGGCCCACAGTCTCGCAGCTGTACACCCTTATCATGAGCACAGTGTAGCTTGATGTGCGCTCACCTTCTTCTCGGCAATCAGAGCTCGCAGCTCTTTGACGGACACGAAGTGGCCGTCGAAGCTGACCGAATCGAAGGCCTTGGTGGACTTGAACTTGAAGTGGATTTGCCCTCCAGAAAAGGGATGTGAGGACGTCATCGAGGCAATCGGCAAGCCTGTGCGAGCGGTTCAGAGCACCGGTGCCCCTGGACTGTGCTGCTGATTCATGAACTGTGTTGGAACAGAATACAAGTAATCAGAGGCTGGACACGGGCGCGGCCATTGCCGTCAGCAACGCGCTGCAGCACGGCCCTAGAGCATCGCCGGCCGGCTGTTGCAGACAAACTTGTGCGCTTTCGGCAGAAGGGTGTGGCTGCCTCATTTCCCAAATTCTCATCCGTGATCTTGGCTGCACAGTGGCACGGATCGCGCAGCTAAACAGCAGTGTTCTGTTTGCATCTTGAGTTACGGGGGTGGAGGAGGCTGCGACGAGTGGGTGAAAGACGGGCAAACGTCCAACACTGGCACTCGGGCAGCTGCAGGTCCAGGTCCAGCCTGTGCAGCGATTTGCACGCTTCACCGCCAAGGTGGCGTCAGACAACGCCAGTGTTCTGGAAAATGCAGCACAGCTTGCGCTTCGCTTGTTGTGGGGCAACAGCAGCTCTAGCCCGGCATGATCTGCGGGCATTGCCGCACAGCTTCCATGCTGCGCACGCGGAGCAGAGCGGCGATCACACCTGCCGCCGTGGAGCATGCACAGCTGCTAGAGCCTCTGTAGATGACAGCGGGCGGCAGTCCGATGAATGGCCGAGGCGGGGACAGCCCGATCTTGAGGACAATGCAAACGGCGAGGATCCCTCGTGGAGCACCGCCGGCAGCATCGACGAGGCGCAGCTGGCCAAAAATCGGGAGACATTTCTGCTGCGGCTGGCCTCGCTGGGATTTGGGGTGCGCTGTGCAGCAAGCGGAAGCGTCCTCAGTGCACGCCGCCGATTATCATGATCATGCAATTACACTGAGGCATTCACAACATGATACATTGAGATTGCAGCACAGCAACTGTGACAGATAAGTTACCTGCCTGCTTGCTCTGCAGGCAGTGCTGGTGGGCGAGCGCGTCACAGGCAGCGGTGTGGTGCAGGCGCTGGGCCACCCGACAGGCGTGTCCCTGGTGAGATGCTGCATGCAGTTGTCATGCAAAGTTCCGGCTGCTACCCAGCACGTCTGGTGTCGACGTTCAATCCAGATGCGAAAGCACCTGCCTGATACGTCTGGATCATCCCAAATGCACCACCACTGCGTCGCAGTATGAGCTGGACCTGGCGCTGGGACTGCTGATTGGCGCGCTGTTTCTAGGCGGCCTGGCGCCCACCCGCTTCATCTACTCCAGCGTGAAGGACAAGCCGCGCTCGTTGTTCGACGACGTCCCCACGCTGCTGGGCCGGCTGTCGTGCATCGGCCTGGGGTCCACCTTTTTGGCAGAGGCCGTCACTGGCAAGGTGTGTTTGCTCAACCGAGACTGCACATAGTCTAGTCAGGCGCTGGCTTACTCATGAAGTTGAGATGATGCCGTGTCTGACCATATGTCTGTCTGCTAAACTGCAGGGGGTCCTGGGGCTGTTGAATCTGGAGACGGGCACGGAGTCGCTGACTGAGGCCGAGTTTGCGCTGGTGTTCCTTATACTCCTGGTTGCCACTAATCTTAAGAGCCCACCAGACCAGGATGCAAATTGAGCCCGGCAGGATTGCTTTGTCACATCTGCTAGCAGGCAAGCATGCTGATGCGACTGCCTTTATGATTTGTTCACCCCTACGTGCTGAGTGACCGGTCGATATAGCCCGACTGATCAAAGCGTGACCAACAGCCTCGTTTTGTGTTTTGGCCGGTTACATCGACTTGTGAGAGACTGCCATGCTCATGTAAGCGGTGGCAAGTCATGTCCAGAAATCATAAGTCCAGCAGAGCCAGACCCGATCATTCAACGGCTTGTACCTCAATGGTCTACTCATCAACAACACTGCCTCTTCCAATGAAGCACTTGTTTGGCCACCCTCCTTATCAGCCAGTGCATGTTTTGTGTTCTCCTATGCCTTGATCTTGGGCGGCGGCCTGAAGACGCCCACCACCATTGCATGGTCGCGCTCATATGGCTCGAGTGTGACCTGCATCACGCAAAGCTTTGCAGTGTATATATATATATATATATACACTTTTCGCATCAGCAGCGCAGCAAGCGCATCCCAATGAGAGCAAGGGCAAGGGCCGATGGGCGCCACACAATGACAGGAAGCGTTGACTCGAATGCAACTGCCATCGAAGCTGCGGCGGCAGCCAGCCCTGGCCATGTGTGCACCCATGAGAGTGGTCAAGGATGCAAACCTGCTCCTTGGGCTTCATCTGCATCTCCTGCAGCTTCTTGACCTCACGCGCAAAGACTGCCTCCGGCACTGCTGTTGAGTCAATGCACGATGCCTTGATCGAGATGACGAAGTTGCCGCCGTTTTTCAGGAAGTACTGGCCATTCAGACCAACGATGCGGGCCTGCAAGTGACAGACCAGCATGTGGCATTGGATCCTGACACGAGCTGCTGTCTCACATGCCATTGACGTCACAGGTGGAGCCCCGCCAGATACGGCTACCTGACACAACAAACATGCGCAACCATCCTCAGCCAGCTGACCTGGTCTGGCTGCGCCACATCTGCGAAAATCACGTCCACCATCGGCACCAGCATGCGGTACTTTTGCGGATGGCGCGCGTCCTCGATGATGGGCACGATGTTGGGCCGCTTCTTTGCCATATTCACCAAGTCACGCCCTGCGATGATTACAGCAGCGTCTGGCGATGCAACCTCTGTGGCCTCTGCATGTGATGCATGCAGCGCTGTCCTTTGAGACATGCAGCAAGACGAAGCCAACAAGCACAGAGGCAGGTCGCATGTGCTGAGATCAACCCACCGCTGCGGTGGGAGAACTCCACGGCGTACACAGTGCCCTGCGGACCCACGACATCCGACACGTGCGACACGCTCGTGCCTGAGGCCGCGCCCAGGTATAGCACCTGCTCACAAACTCATAGCTTCAGGATACCACATACTGCTGTTATTGGCAATTATCAGTCACATGGCCAAACATGTGCATAGCCTAAGATGTGGCTGCCTCACCACCCATGGTTTGTCCATGGGTGCTGCATGTTGTCTGGAGTCGGAACCCGATGATATCATGCTGTGAAGACTCTGTTGATATGCCGAGACAGACCACAGCAAACTCGCCTTGCAGCCTGGCTTGATGTGGATGTTGTCAACACCGGCCAGCACCGAGGCGGCCAGCTTGGAGCGGAAGGGGTTCCATACCCGGTACTCCACCTTCTCACCCTCGCCCACCTCCACACTGATGCGTTTCTCACCATACACGCTCTCTCCCACCACCATGTTCTTAGTGACCTGCAGTCAGTGCAGATTGTACATGGTGCTAATCTGAAGGATGCGATAAGGAGATGCATTCACCCCAATGAGCTCTGGCCATTTGCGCTGCAGCAGCAGTCAGAGAGCAAGCTATGACCTTGTTGCATCATAACAAACACTGCTGCTGTGCACAACCATGCAAGGCTCACCAGCGCGTCCTCTTTGCCGCGTGCGATGAAGATGCCCTCGTGCCTGTGGGCCTCAATGGCGACCTTAGATCCGCCCTTCATCCCGCGACCACCCTTCTGCACGCCACCCCGGCCACCGCGCCCTCCACGGCCGCCGCCCCTGCCGCCGCCGCGACCGCCACCCCTGCCACCATCCCGGCCGCCTGTGCATGTGCGTCTCGTTGACGTCAGACACACAACTGCACTTGAGTGCAACCAAAGCTGATGCAGGAAGCGCCAAGACACTTGCGAAAACACCTTGGATGCAAAGAGTGTGCACTCAAAGCTGCCCCCAAACTGACCTCGACCGCGGCCACGACCACCATCACGGCCTCCGCCAAAGCTGCGTCCACCTCCACGTCCACCACCGCCACGGCCTCCCCCAAAGCCCCGGCCCGACATTGGAACCTGCTGCGGGCACTGGCCGAGCTAGCCTTCAGGTCAGCCGCCACGCCCCCAATGCACGGGGCGGGCGTCGAATGGAACAGGAATGCCAGTCAAATATGATCCCACAGCCGCACACTGCCTGCCTTTTCCTGCTTGCGCCGTTGCCTGAGTTCAGCACCACACTCCGGTGCTGTGCAGACGCTGCTAGACGCTGACGGAGCGATCACGCTGCGTGACCCGACACCGTTCTGAGCTTCCTCCAATGCTGTCAAGTCGTGTGGCTGTGTCGGTTTTGTTTCGCATGTGTGGAACAGCAAGCAGTCCGGCGGCCTTGTCCGAAACACTTGGTTTATCAGACTAGGTGGCTGCCAGCGTGATTAGCTCAAAGCACCTCAGATGCAGCAATCTGCAGGCGGGCGTGCCGTTTCGGCTTTCGCTATATGTACAAGCTTATAACCAAGTCCTCATGCCTGTGTATGCGAGCAGCACGTGTCTCGCGGCAGTAATCAGATTGTATGAGTTTTCAATCGTTGTGAAGTGAAGCACGCAAAACAACACCGATACTCGGCACATCAAGCTGCAAGACACTATTTTGAGACAGTATGACAAATCCGAGTGCCGAGGATCAGCCGATGGCTGCTGCATCAGGCGGCGATCACAGTGATGGCAGCTCAGACTCCGACAGCAGCGACAACGATGCGTTCGAGCTCAGCGAGCAGGACATGGCGGCCATGCAGTCCCTAGAGGAAGCCCTGAAGGCTAACCCGTACGGCTACCAGAACCATGTCCAGGTGCTGGCTTGACCCGCATGCGCATCGGCGCCAGGAGCAGTGATCGCCATTGCTGAGTCGCAAGCCAATTCACTGTCACCATCTGCATTTACCCACATCTTTCTGACATCTGGGTTGCCTGCTGCTGCAGTACATCACGCTGCTGCGAAAGGCAAAGCTGAGGGAGCGCCTGAAGGCAGCACGGCGGACAATGCAGGAAGTCTTTCCACTCACTGAGCAGCTATGGGTGGAATGGCTAGACGACGAGGCGCCGAGCACGTCGTGCGCCGGAATGATGAAACTGTTTGAGCTGGCGGTTGGCGAATACCTGTCCATTGCAATATGGCGCAAGTACCTCGAGTGAGTGCCGGCTTGGAATGACTTGCATGGGCTGCCTCTCGCATCCACATGCAGCATGCGCTGTTGCTTAAACGTTCTGTTGCAGCTTGCCAATCAGATGGTGAGCATACCTGAATCCCCAGGAGACCTAACTGCATTGCTGCGTAGGTATGTGCAAGATCATCTTGCAGAGGTGGCGGCGGGAGATGCTGCGGCGCAGGACAGCTTGCGGCAGCTGTGTGAGCGCGCCCTCACCGCCGGCGGCCTCCACGTGACGCAGGGGTCCCAGCTTTGGAACACAGCCAGGTGCTAAGGCTGGAAAATTGTCTGCGGCAGTCGCCAAGCTGTCGGTCGAACAAGTGCCTCCTGGCCGCTGTGACAAGGGACAAGCTTAATTACCTTCGAGGCAGCAAGGCGATTTTACGGTGCTCACCTCAGGGAGTGGGAGGCGTCTCTGTTGGCGCAGAACTCAGCAGATGAGAAGCAGCAGGCGCGTGTGCGCTCGCTGTTCCACCGGCAGCTGCAGGTGCCGCTGGCGGATGGCGCTGCCGCGCTGGCGGCATACCAAGCCTGGGAGACCAGCCTTCAGCCTGGCTTCGATGTGAGCATTTTTTCCGAGATGCCTAGCAGCCGAGAGATGCTGTCTTTTGGCTGACATGCTGAGCTGCTTGCGTCACTGGCAGTGAGCAACGGCCTTGCCTATGTCGCGGTGGTCGGAAGAGTGCCGCTGGCAGCCCCTGAAACAGGAGGGCAGTGCCTGCAGGTGCCGCAGAACATGGCGCAGGCCCACGAGAAGGCGCAGGCAGCGGCAGCGCTGCGTGCAGCAAGTGAGGCGTCCGTCGCGCCCGGCAAGCCGGCGGACCACGACCTGCTGGCGGCCTTCCGGGCGTACATCATGCTGGAGAAGCGGGCTGGCGACCCCGCCCGTGTGCAGGTGAGATGAACCTCGATCAACTTGGATGCAGTGCTGTCATGCATGCAACTGGCTCATGGCATTTGCATGCTGGGCCTGGAGCACGAACAAGTTCCACCTATGGAGCACTGGGACTGCAGGTGGTGTTTGAGCGGGCGGTGGCACAATTTGCGGTGACGCACGGCTTGTGGCTGGACTATGCGCGATACCTGGAGGCGGAGCTGAAGAGCGCCGCGCTGGTGGTCCCCGTGTATGCTCGGGCGGCCCGCAACTGCCCCTGGTACTCTTCTCCTCATCCGCCCTCTTGACGTAACGCAGGGCTCTGGTGCTGGCACTCCATCCATGTGAGAGAGGCATGTGATGCAGGCGCGCAGACGCCTCCATGCAGACGCCTCTGAACACCCGGCGTGTTGCTGCCCCAGGGTGGGGCTTGTCTGGGGGCGGTATCTGAACGCCCTGGAGCGCGCCGGCGCCGAGGAGCAGGAGCAGGCGGCTGTGTATGGCCGCGCCCTGTCCGCAGGGCTGCAGGTGGGCTCAACAATCGCCAGCACTCGAGACGATATGCACTGTGGAGGCCGCGGTTGTGATCGCCTCCGATCCGCTCCATGTACCCTTGACGCCTGATTGTCATGCTGGAATGGGCAGTCTGCCACCCCGGGCACCATGTGTTCCATCCAAAATGTAAACGGACAGCAAGCTTGACTACCATGTAGACGAGCGAGGACTACATGGAGGTGATTCTGGCGCGCTTGGATGCCATCAGGCGGCGTGGCGCCGAGGCCATGCCCCAGCTGCGGGATGCCTTTGCTGCTGCTTCTCAAACCCTTCAGGTGTCGAACACGACAGGCAGCAGCACACAAGAAAACTGTTTCGCATTTCATGGCGCAAGGAGACATCTGGCAAGAAGCATATGCATGTGGACATCTGGCTGGCAAGAGACAGATGCAATGATGGCATGTCTGCCGCTGCGTCTCCTGAACTGCTGTTGCACTGTGCGCAGGCGGCATTTGGTGATGTGCCGGACCCGTCACTGCGGCTGACGGCATACTGGGCGGACTGCGAGGCGCACCTGGCTGGCGACGTCACTGCTGCCCGCGCTGTTTGGGAAGCCGCTCTCAAAACTGCTGCTGGCAGGTGCATGCTGTCGTTAACAACAGGGTTCCTGCAGCCTCAGCCATTGCCCCAGCCGTGGAAGTTATGAAGCTGCATCACAGAATCATGCAGGGCGGACAGCATGTGACTGCATTGATGTTTCTGGAGCATCCTGCCACCAGTGTGATTGGCCAGAGAACATGACAGCAAAATATTTGACAAGAGTGGCTGGCACCAGCTGCAAACTGCAGACGAGCCACTGATGCGCAGGGCCTCAGAGGCTTGGGCGGCATACATCGCCATGGAGCGCAGCCTGCGGAACATTCGTGAGGCACGGACGCTGTACAAGCGCTGCTATGCGCGCAAGTTTGCGGACGGCTCGCAGCCTGCGCTGTGCCACGCCTGGCTGCGCTTTGAGCGCGAGGAGGGCAGGTGCACACCATTTCAGGGCAGCTGCAGTGGGACTTCTGCTTGCAGCCATGTGCCACTGCTTCCGGATTGTACTGTTTCTGCATAAATATGAACCACTCCCGTGCAACCGAAGTTTGCAGTGCTCGCAAGTCTGATAGGACGTGTGCACTTTCTGACTGTTGTAATACTGATGTAACCTGCAGTGCGGATGACTACCTGCAAGCCTGCCTTAAGGCCGAACCCATTCTTGCTGAGGCGGCCTCCGCAGCTGCAGTTGCTGCAGATGCGGAAACCGCAGCCCTTGCAAAGGTGTGTGTCTGTAGATCGTCATGTTGTGACCTGACAGGAATTTGGCAAAGTGCTGGATTGACGGCAGGCGGAGGACCTGCGACTGATGCAGTAGTCCTGCGATGTGAAAAGTGCATGAATCATCCTAACAACAGCTGTGATTACTTGGTTAATGACGTGCTGTTACTAACATTATTCACAAGGTGCCACCAAATCATCTGTTCGTGCATACATGGAACCAGCTATCAGGGGGATACACTCACGCCATGATATCACATGACCACTCAAGCTGCGTACATCCTATGCATGTGAATGGACAGGCTGCGGTGGAGAAGGCGCCAATGCTCAGCAAGGACGAAATGCAGCAGCTCCGGCAGCAGAGGGACCCCAACTGTGCGTCATTGCCATGCTTCAGTACCTTCAAGAATTCAACTATGCTACCTGCAAGCAATGCCAGTGGAAGCTTGTCAATATGGGTGCCTCGGCCTGACCCTATGTGTCACATTTCGTGCAGTCCGGAAAGCAGCAGCAGCAAAGGCAGCGGATGGCAAGCAGCCTGCCGGGCGGAAGCGTCGCCAGCAGGATGAGCCGCAGCATGCGCAGGGCAAAAAGCTGCGCACTGACGCTGCAGAAGTAGTCACAGCAGCAGCAGCAGCAGCACCAGATGCTGCAGCTGCAGACCAGCCAGCACCCATGGATGCAGATCAGCCAACAGCATCTGCAGGTGAGATGCACTGCTGAGCATTCAGCAGCTTGCGGAATGCGAGTTGCTGCCGACCATACCTACGATTATGTAGAATGCAGGCTGCTGCGTGTCTCTTGTGAAGGCATGTTCAGCCAGTTTCAGGTGGGCAGTGCTTCTGCAGATGCAGCAGCAGCCTCGGCAGCACCTGGGGAGTCTACAGCGGCGGGTGCCGGCCCGGCATCCCCTCGCACCAGTGGGGCAGCCTTGCCCGACGCCAGCCAGCAGACGACAGCATTTGTCAGGAACATCCATCGGGACACCACGGACGAGGAGCTGCGGGACTTCTGCACAGCATGTGGCGCAGTCAAGGCCGTGCGGCACATACGACACCATCTAGGCACCTCGAAGGTATGCATCCTGGCGGCAGCACACTCTGTGCTGTGCCTCGCCGATGCATATGATGCACGTCGAGCAGTGCTGACACTCATGGGAACATCGCAGATCGACGAAGAGACGGTGTCAACTCTGTCCTGGCCCTCAACCTGCGCAGGGCTTTGCGTACGTGGAGTTCGAGGATCGGCAGGGCCTAGACGCGGCCATTGCGCAGTCGGGCACCGAGCTGCGGGGCCAGCCGCTCAACATCGCGCAGTCGCGGCCTCCCAGGGGCGACCGCGGGGGCCGCGGCCACGGCGGCAGGGGCGGCGGCCGGTTCGGCGAGCGCAGCCGGGGCGGCGGCATAAGTAGCCGGGGCGGCGGCCCCGGCGGCAGGGGCGTCCATGGGCGTGGCCGCGGCCGCCACGAGCCTGACGGTCCCATTGGCCTGGGCGGCGGCGCAGGTGTGTTTCGAAAACTGCAGGGACTGGTCGTCTGCTGTGCTCTGCTGTGTGCTGGGTTCAATCCGGAGGGTTTGAAGTTGTGGTGCTGCGGGAAGCGGGTGCTGGAGGATTGAAACAGGTTATGGGCGACATCACATGCAGTGAGATGCATTGGAGGACTGGCGTCGAAGGGTTTGCACATGTTTGTGCACAGGACGGGCGGGCTGGGGCGGCTCGGCGGCGGGCAAGCAGCACCAGAAGATGGACCTGCAGTCGGGGGCCAGCAAGCCTGGGCTGGGCTTCTTCAAGCCGCGCGCTGTGGCGGTGTCCAACGCCGAGGAGCATCATCCGGCACGCACCAATGACGAGTTCAGGAAGATGATCCTCGCAAAGAAGCAGGGGCCAGCTGGGGACAATGCTGGGCAGAGCGCCAGAGCCAGTGACAGCAAGCAGTAGGAGAGCGACAGCAGGAAGGCAAGCGCAGTGGGCACGATAGCGAAGCTGTTGGGAGCCTGCTGCCAGTGTGGCTTTACAGACTCGTGTGTGATGTGATGTTGGTCAGTGGTGCAGCACAGATTGTTGAATTGGCGTCGCCTAGACCATGTCATGTCGGTTTAGTCATGTGGCTTTCAGTACCTCTCGATGCTGCAGTGTCATGCTACAGTCAGTTCAAACACCCAACACTGATGCCATGTCACGTGCTCAGCTTTAGGCAAACTGCTCTGCTGGGATGCCCAACTCCTCGGCGGGCTCCTGTGACTGCGAGACAGACGTAGCCGGATCTTCTTCGAAGTTGCCGAGGTCCGCAACCTCGCCAGTCTCCTGTTGGAACAGGCAAAACAGGCAACACGAGTGAGCAGCCACACATCTTCGCAAACTTCAGCGCGTTTGCTAAACAACATGCATGGCACATGTCTTCACAAGACGACAGCAAACTTGCGCCTCATCAACAGGGTAACAATGTACATGTAGGGTGCGCTGCACTAAGATATTTGACAACAGCACATTTAGGTCATGCCTGTTGCAACTGTGCGACCTTACCTCATCGACCAGAAACCCGAACTTCTTGATGATGGCGTCTAGCCGGAATCGCTTGGACTTGCTGACGGGCGCGCACGGGACAATGCGCACATAGTCGCCGGGCCCGGCCTTGCCGTCCTCATCATGCGCCACAATTCGGCTGGTCTTCCGCACACGCTTCCGGTACAATGGGTGCTCGCTGAAGCTATCGTAGGCCACGATGATGGTCTTCGTGTTCTTCGCTGACACGACCTGTTCAGCAAATGCACGATGCCGCTCAGCACGGCAGAGAATCAAAGGCATGCACACTGTCCTGTGTGGCAGCCTGCAACGTCTGCAGCCCTTCTGTATGGCAGCATGCTGAATTCTGGCGATTGTGCCATCTGCACACATGCCCATGCTGCTGTCGTGCACCATGATGAAACCCGCAGGTCTGCCGCGGGCACTGCTGCGCCATGGCCGCCTGCCTCTGGCAAGGTGATGCACTGTGCGCAGCTGCTGACCACGCTGTAGTATCCGACGCGCGTCACGTCTGAAAGGCGACGTCCATGCCATACACTACGTTCTGGGGGATTGCGGCGCACACCTTGCCCTGAAGCGCCTGCACTGCCTGGACCTGCAGCACTGCTGGCCTGATGGTCCTGCCGACTGCCGGGCTGTGATGTGTCACTGCAGCTCCCGCGATCGCGTCACGCAAGTGCAAGCTCTGCACGCTGCCCAGGAACGCCATGCTGAAGTGCTGTTGTGACCCTGCTGGAACTGCCGAACGGCCCAGGCAAATCTGCAGCAGAGGCGCTGGACGCGGCTGCAAATCTCTCTGAAAAGTGAACGATGGTCGTGTCGTGTTGATGCTCTGGGAGCCAGCGCCAGGTCATGACTGACTTAGCCAGGCGGCGGAAGTAGACAGCCGACTTCCTGTGCTGCCATGTACTTGGACAAGACGGCTCGGCGATGCTCATACATGATGACTCTCCTTGCAGCAAATTGATGAGAATGTCATGATTTGGTAGCCTTGTGAGTCGTACGTTGAGCTCTTGGCCATTTTCGACCAGAAAGCTTGTTGTCGCTTGCATCTGCGGTGCTGTTGGATGGCCGGCAGGAAGACAAAGCGGGTAAGCCACTTGGTGATGCATTTGTGTTCTCTAATCCACGAGCGGCATACATATGTCAACGTTCGTCAAGCGCTGACCTTGCCGAGCTTGCTTGTTGCAGGGCACTTCCGGCAATGCGGCGCGGTATGTGACGCGAAATCAGGCCCTGAAAAAGCTGCAGCTGCATCTGGGGGAGTTCAGGTGGATGGCTGCTGCAGCAAATCTGACGATTTGAGAGGGTGCATCATCAACCTGCATGCCGGTGGTCTTGTCTGTGCCATGCACTAGCATTGATGTGCTGATGTACAGGCGGCTATGCATCCTCAAGGGCATTCATCCGCGGGAGCCGAACAAGAAGACGCAGGGGCAGAACAAGACGTACTATCACGTTAAGGATCTGGCCTTTCTGGCGCATGAGCCGCTGATCCACAAGCTCAGGTGATGGCGACAAGAATCCGGCACAGTACAGCGGCATGATCCATCTCAATCTAGCTTCTGCGTCAACGAGTATTTCGCTTCACACAACCACAAGGCGCGCCACAAACTGATGATGAGCACGAAGTTGATCATGCGCATAGGCAGCAGCATGCTTATGAGAAGAAGATCCGCAAGGCAAAGGCGAAGCGCAATGCTGAGCTGGCAAAGCAGCTGGCGGAGCGGCGGCCGACCTACACCCTGGATCGCCTGGTCAAGGAGCGGTGAGGGGCCATCGCTAAACTAAAGCTTCTGCATCAAAAACTGGCTGCTGAACACCGCATGTGCTCCAAAGCGTCATCTGCAGCCTGGCACGATTTCCGCGCAATGTCTCCCAACCTGCCCTAGCTTGATGAGCTTGCCTCACGTATGTGCAAACTGTGGCTTCTGTCAGGTACCCGTCCTTCATCGATGCGCTGCGGGATCTGGACGATCCGCTGACGCTGACGCACCTGTTCGCGGTGCTGCCAGCTGAGGGCGCTCACAACATTCCATCCCACCAGGTCTGTGATTCTTTGAACTTCCCTCAGACTTCTCTCAGATAGCTTCCCTCAGACTGCCCTCAGATAACTCGATTACTCGTGAGTACAACATTCGACATGCCAAACTCATGCTCTACTCAGCAGCATGTAACGAGGCTCGTCAAACGATAAAAATCGGACCCATGGTCCTACTCTGACAATCGCAGCAGCAAGCTGATGTGCTCGACTGCAACACTTGTGTGCAGGTGACCATGGCGAGGCAGCTGGCCCTGGAGTGGCAGGCATATGTGGTGCGGGCCCACGCGCTGCGCAAGGTCTTTGTCTCGGTCAAAGGCTTCTACTTCCAGGTGGGGTGCTACGACATGCATGTTGCGCGTCAGCATGAGCGTGCAATGACGAGGCTGTCGAGGCAGATCGGTCGTTCGCTTTGTTTGCTTGGTATTGGTCTTTCTCCCCTAGTGGTCATGACAGGGATGCTTTGGTCTGGAGGGATGCTTTGGTCTGGTACTGAGAGTGACAACCGTGCTGCTACTGAGCAGGCAGAGGTGATGGGCCAAGCCATCACTTGGCTGGTGCCACACCAGCTTGCACAGGTGAGTGTTCTTCTACAAATGCACAGCGTGTTTGGTCATAAGCGCAGCTCTTCTACAAGCATATTGGGCCAGCGTCGATGGCAACTGCTGCAGGTGCTGCCCACGGATGTAGACTACCGGGTGATGCTGACGTTCCTGGAGTTCTACGCGACCATGCTGCGCTTCGTGCACTTCCGCCTGTACCACAGTGCGCACACTGACACCTCAACTACTGTTCAATCCCGCTGATCAAGTTGATTACGGTGCACAGCTTCAAATTGATACATGCAATGCCAGCCATGCTGGGCTGCACGCTGGTGTTTCGATCAGAACACCACATGAGTATTCAGCTCATGTTGACAAGTTACACTGCAGGTCTTGGCGCGACATACCCGCCCCGGGTGGACCCAAAGCTGGATGCGGCAGCCACAGGCATTGCAGCGCTCATGGCTGACCTGGCTGCAGCCGCTGCGCCAGCATCAGCAGCACAGCCGGTGGGTGCTCGCAGGAGTCAAATCTGTCGATTGTTCAGCGCCGCCTTGCAACCTTGATGGGCACCGGACAAAAAGGCTTCCGAAGTACATGACATGCGTACCATCATCTTCAACTGCATCAACTGGACAGACTTGAGGTCAATGTCTTTTCCATCATCGTTCTTCAACCCTGCAGAGCAGCCAGGTAGCCCAGCCGCAGCACCAGCCTGCGGTGCTGCCGGCAGCTGTGGCAGCCGCACTCAACCCGGCGGCGACGGCGGCGGCAGCTTCAGAGTCAGAGGACAGCGATGCAGACAGAGCAGCGCTCAGCATAGACTCTGGGGCTGAAGACTCGGATGAGGACCCGGCCGGCGGCGCCGATGACGAGGCGGCACATGGCATCGCTGGCAGCAGCCCCGAGGTCAGCTGCCAGATGGTACCCTTGCCTTGCACAACAATCACACACTCCTCTGCAACCTGTTCGTCCAGCATCGGCTGGCAAGGTAGTGAATAGTCTCGTGCTCTCGGCACGTCGATATGTCAAATCCGCCTGCTTTGTGGTGCAGGCCTCCGATGCGGAGGAGGCCGTCACAGAGCCGCTGCCGCAGAGGCACGCCGTGGCGGCAGCGCAGGCAGCAGCGCAGCCGGCGACAGCGGCGGGCCTCTCATCGGCGGCTGCAGCTGCAGTGGCCCCGCCGCGGAGCGATGCCGCCGAGCCGCCGACGACCGCGGCGGGCGGCGCTGTGGGTGTGCCGGCTGATGACGACACAGCGGTGTGCGCCACCCTATTCCATGGCCTGGTGTTCTTCCTCGGGTGCGCGTGGACCTTCGCACTTTTCCTGGCTCGTTGCTGTGGACAACACACTCCCCTGCAGAGGGCACAGTCTTGCCAGCTTCTGGTTTGCACATTTCACTGGCCTGCCAGCATCAGCATGTGGGTACGAGCTCGGATCCTATCAAGTGAGGTTGCCTTGGCAGCTGGGCACTGAAAGCATGTGTTGCCTGTGCACAGGCGGGAGGTGCCGCGGGAGCCGCTGCTGCTGGTGATCCGGTCTTTTGGTGGCTCGGCGGCGTGGGCGGGTGAGGGCTCCCCGCTGGACGAGGCCGATGAGTCCATCACCCATCAGGTCCCGCCCTGCAAGGCTGTTGCTATCTTCATCGGCATCGGGCAGGAGTATGTTCGGTGAAGGTGTGCGGGTTTGCAGGTGCCAGGCGCCAGCCAGCCTAGACTGCGTCTGAAACACTGAAGCACCAGTGCAAGTATGATGTCATGGTGTCAATGCTGACCTCTGTATGTGCAGGTGGTGGACCGGCCGACGCAGGGGCACCGCTTCCTGTCACGTCAGTACGTGCAGCCGCAGTGGGTGTTCGACAGCGCCAACTTCCGGGTGCGCACTCTTGTCATGCACTGCCGGTCCACTGGCAAGTCTGTTCTACCTGCTGAAGAAGCACGCTGTGCCGTTTGGGCACAGATTATCTGCTTTAACAAGCGACATGCAAGTGCCATCGGTCGATTCGGAAAGCCATTGCTGCAGGTGCTGGCGGATGCAGCGAAGTATGCGCCTGGGGCGGTGTTGCCGCCACACCTGTCACCATTCGTCACGACAGATGCTGCCGACGAGGAAGAGCATGTGCCGGACTATGCGCTGGAGCTTCGACGCCTGCAGGTGCCTCAGGCTGCTCACCACATCGTGGGCATGCCCCTCCTGTACCCTGCGTGCCTTTCTGTGCCCTTCTGTGCCCTGGGCCTGATGCCTGGCAACCAACAGCTGTCATATCTGCACGGCACAAAAGGGGCCTGCCTGGCCAGCGAGGTGCCCCCACGGCCACGCATGCGTCCCAGCGTCAGCACGCTGCATGTCGTGGCGGTCATTCTGCCTCAGCATATCCTCAGCAGGATGATACCGGGTGTGCTGTTTTGCAGGATGCGGCAAAGGCGGCGCGGGAGCGGGCGGCAGGCGCCGCCGACCAGCAGTTCCTCGAGGAGGCGACGAGTGGGGCAGCGGCGGATGCGCACGCGCAGGAAGACGGCGCAGGGCAGGCGGACGCAGCGGAGGCGCAGTACCATGCGGAGCTGCGCGCCGAGCTGCAGGTGCTCATGCCCCCTTGGCCGCCCCCATGACTGTGCCTCGGCTGAGGTCATGGCTGGCCACGCAGCTGCATATACATGCGATGGCTGCAGATGCGCTGGTTCAACGACATCGGCTGCTGTCTACCAGTGTCAAGAGCTCCATGATGCATGCAACAGGCGGCGCGGGATGAGGTTACTGATGAGGAGCCGGCGGCTGCGGGGTTGCCAACTCCGGCCACACCGGCGGCGGCGGCTGCGGAGGACGAGGACGCGGCGATGGCGGACATCATGCTGACGCGCAAGAAGCGCAAGCTGTACAACTCGGTGGTGAAGGCCAAGTCGGCCAAGCGGGCGCGTGCTGGCACACTCAAGGCACGTGCAGCTGCGGCGGCGGCAGACAATACGTCGCCTTGATGGTGATGAGCAGGGCGTTTGAGATTTCAGGTATAACTGGTCTGCTGGGAGACCAAGTTGGCATGTACCGCCAGACATTCAGCAGACATTTGTCAAGCCAAGGTGTGGAAGTCGGAAGCCGCCGATGCCGTGATGCTGAGGAGACAGTCGGGCACGTGCGGTAACTTGTCCCGCAGCTGGAAAACACGCATTTGCGCTACCAAATTCATACTGCTCATTGCGCTGTTCTCATTCGTTGCTTGTGGCTGTGGTGGCCGTCAGTGTCCGAAACAAGCTGCATCAGTGTATTGAGTGGGCCTGGGACCCAGCGTGTTACGAGAGACAGACGAGTTTCCACTTCATTGCTGCCGCAAGAGTCCTGCAGACTGGTCGTGTCTCTGACGGTGTTTTACAGACGCTCCGCAGTGTTGATATTGCACGTGTTGCTGCGGCCTTGCACGGACTGTTGTACGACTGTGTCCAGTTGCTCGGCCTCGCGTCCACCGGGATGTAGCGGTCTCATGACCGGCTCATTTCAGCGCGAGCATCTGCAACGTCATGTCTGGCTGGCTGAGGGGCGACAGCAAGCCGGACTATGCGGCTGTGCGCACCACAGAGGATGGTGCTGATGCGGCAGAGTTGGGCGGCATAGCTCCCGTCCAGATAGATGGCACAGAGGTGAGCAATGTGCTGCTCTATGCAAAGCCTCCTGTTCGGGTAGGTAGGACACTCCGCAGCAATCACTGTCGCATGCCAATGCCGCGAAGCTGCGCCATGCAGTGTGACATTTGCATCTGCAAGTGCGACCAGCATTGGGCGCTGAAGACAGCATGCAGGATTTGACAGCCTGGCGCCGATCCTCTGCCTGGCGTTGTGCCTCGTCTCTCGCCTCTTCTCATGCGAAGTTGGTGCACCGTACCGCAGGCGGTGCAGCTGGAGGTGCTGGGCATGCACTGCTCGGCGTGCACCTCGGCTGTGGAGGGCAGCCTGCGGGAACTGCCCGGCGTGCTGCACTCCTCCATCTCCCTCATCCTGCGCAAGGCCATCGTCCGCATCGACCCCGCGCTCGTCACCCATGTGCGCAGCGTCCCTAGCATCAGTGCTGCAAGTTAGTTGGTGCACTGCTTACGGGGTCAAATGTGCCATGTTGAGTGCCTTCAAGCAAAGGTGTCTGCGTGCACGAACATGCGCGTTGCATGAAGTCGAAGCTCTTTGTTTTGAAACTGCAGGCGCAACTGGTGGATGCGATTGAGGACACCGGTTTTGAGGCCAAGGTGATCGGCCTGGCGGACAGCCGCGGGTTGGTGCTGTCGCTGGAGGGCTGGGCCGGCAAGGCCGCAGATGCCGAGGCAGCCGAGCAGGCGCTGATGCGTCAGCACGGCGTGCTGCACGCCCCTGTGGACATTGCCGGCGGCAGCGCAGAGGTGTGGCAATCTTGACTCTAGGGGCCCTGCAGCTCAGGACGTCACATGGGCACTTGCGTAATTCGTCTCAGGACATGTTGTTCTCGAGGAAGCACACGTCAGGGGGATGCATACTGCTGCACCATGCATGCAAGCAGGTCCAGTACGACCCAAACACCACCGGCCCCCGCGACATGATCCGCACGTTGGCCAACGCCGGCTTCTCTGCACACCTGGAAGTGGCAAGGTACTCCCTTGCTGATACACTGCAGTCTCTCGGTCCTCCCATGTTTTCCAGCTGTACCACAGCATGACTGGACCACAACGGATGGAACGGCATGGCATGGCTGTTGAATGATGAGCATGCACACGGGATCATCTCTGCTCGAGTACCTGTGCGCCTGCAATCTCGTTTCACTTGTCGATGCTGCAGGTGGCAGGGCACGCAGCAGGTGGAGGCTGAGCTGGCGCAGTGGCGCCGCCTGTTCGTGGCCGCCACGATGCTCACAGTGCCGGTGTTCCTGCTCACGGTGGTGTTCCCCATGCTGCCGGGGACGCGTGCGGTGCTGCGCCACCACGTGCTCGGCTTCCCGCTGGCGCCCCTGCTCAAATGGGTGTTTACCACCCCTGTGCAGGTTTGCAAAACCCTACCACTTTCAGTATAAGGCACGGCAAGGCAAGGCAAGGCAATGGTATGCGCACAGGCGCAGCAGCCAGCGATGCTGTTACCGTTGTTGTAGCCATATCACGTTCAAGGATGTCACTTGAGACTGAGATGATACACATGCGTCACCATGAACCATGCTCATATTTTCGCCTGCTTTGTGCAGTTCTGGGTGGCGTGGCGCTTCCATGTGGGTGCCTACAGGTCGCTCAAGCGGGGGCAGGCCAACATGGATGTGCTGGTGTCACTCGGCACCAACGCCTCCTACATCTTCTCCGTCATCACCCTCGTCTGTGACCGACAGCACCAGGTCAGCTGCTGCTGTCACATGCACTGAATCTTGCCCCTCTCACAGCCAAGATTGTGCATGCCTTTTGAAACATGCTCTCTTGTGACGAGGCAGCAAAGGTAGCATCAACCTGAGCATAGTAAACTTTTGGTTACGCAGGTGTCCATGCGCAGGACAGCATTTGAGTCGGCAGAGTTCTTTGAGACTTGTGCAATGCTCATCACCTTCATCTGCCTGGGCAAGTACCTGGAGTGTGCTGCCAAGGGCAAGACCAGCGCCGCCATCGCCGCCCTCATGGGACTTGCGCCTCCCACAGCACTGCTGCTCACCATTGACGCCACTGGCAAGGTGGGTCACCTTTTCTGTGCATCACCTGCTGCATTGAGGATCGATGAAGCAGCAAGCTTGAGAGTATCAGAGCGTATCTGACAGAACATGCATAGTCAGACGCCTCTGCTGCTGGTTCTGATGGTCCAGTTGATGTCGCAGGTCACAGCAGAGGAGGAGCTGCCCACCAGCCTGGTGCAGCGTGGCGACATCCTCAAGGTACGAAATTTTAAGCCTCCGTCGTCGCGGGCTTTGTAATCTGCTCCTATCTTCTCCATCGCATGTAGTTTGCCAATGCATACAAGGTTGGTGAAGTGCTGCAGACACTGACATGTTGCAGACATCACACTCCACACGCACCTGGACCGCACAGGCTCGATCCAAGACTCGCATATCCCGCCTTGCAGGTGATGCCGGGCGCGCGGATCGCGGTGGACGGCACCATCACCGCGGGGCACTCCTATGTGGATGAATCCATGCTGACGGGCGAGACGTCGGCGGTGCCCAAGGCGCCCGGCGACTCGGTGATGGGCGGCACGCTCAACACCGGCGGCACGCTGCACATGCGCTGCGAGCGGGTAGGCCTCTTCTCGTTGACTCCCTCGCACCTCGCCCTGCAAACAGTGGTCGATCAAACTGGTTCATCGTACGGTGCATGCTGCCCTCCCCACCTGCAGGCCAAGGTATGAAGAAAACACGGACCTGGTGACGACCCCGGCTCCCGGCTGTTTTGCTTTGACGCACGCATGGCTGTTTGTGCTGCCAGGTGGGCTCCGATACGGCGCTGTCGCACATCGTGCGCCTGGTGGAGGCGGCGCAGCTGGCCAAGGCGCCCATCCAGAGCTTTGCCGACCGTGTGTCAGCAGTGTTCGTGCCCATCGTAGTCGGCACTGCCCTGGTCGTGTGGGCCGCCTGGTGCGTTTACACATAACGACGAAGTGCTGCATGCCATCGAAGCAAGTCGCTTTGCTGCATGACGCCGTCTTCACCCGATGCTTACGGCCATGTTGCTGTTGTTTTGTCGCAACTCCAGCACCTTGAGGTGGCTGCGCAGGCAGAGCCACGGCGCATTCTGATTGCAGGTACATCGCGGGCCTGGCGGGGTTGTACCCGAGCCTGTGGCTGCCGGAGGGGCACACGCCCTTCATGTTTGCGCTGCTGTTCGGCATCAGCACTGTGGTGGTGGCCTGCCCCTGCGCCCTGGGCCTCGCGACACCCACCGCCGTCATGGTGCGCCCTGAAGTGATGAATCCTGTTGGTATAACATCACAAACTGTTTCCAATATAGTGACTCGTCAAACTAGTGTCAGTAATACAGAGGAGAAAATAATGTTTCGTTCAGCAAACTCAACTGGCAGGTCCCACTGCCCACTCTTAGTGCTTCAAAAGATCACCTTGCGGAAATGATGTTGCATGAAGCAGTTGTGCTTGTGTGGGTCTGGGGCTTCTAGCTGTGACGTGTGCATGTTCGTCTGCATGCCCCTGTCGGGCGCAGCTATGATCATCGACAGTGTCTCTGGTGGTGGCCCTGTCGCAGGTGGGTACAGGTGTGGCGGCGCAGCTGGGTGTTCTGGTGAAGGGCGGCGACGTGCTGGAGTGCGCGAGCCAGCTGACGGCCGTCGTCTTTGACAAGACGGGCACGCTCACGTGTGGCCGCATGGCCGTCACCGCAGTGCACACCTTCGACGACCGAGTGAGCTCTCTTGTCAAAACGGACAGTGCATGGCATAAAGAAACCATTTCAGCTGTGGCCGGCATACACAACATTGTCAGCTTCCTGGCGAGCTTGCAAGCATGACTGGATGCTCACTAGCGATAATCACTCTGGGTCTGCCTGATGACAGGTCATGCAGGAGGATGCATTGGCGCTTGCAGCAGCAATTGAGGTGGGCAACGACCACCCCATCGCCGCTGCAATTGTGAGTCGCGCGCAGACGTTGCTGGCACCTGAGACGCTGTTCGGCGGCGCCGGAACGCCGAAGCAGAAGGGTGGCAGCAGCCTGCCCTCCAGCCCTGTGTCAGGTGGCAAGGGCAGCCGCCAGCTGGACTGGGTGTGGACGGCGCTGGAGGCAGATGTCGTGCACGGTGCGGGAGCTCTCATGCGCAAAAAGCAACACTGCCAAGATCCTGGCTCAGATGCGATGCTTGAACCTTGTTGAATCTCTCAGATGCTCCACTGCCACAGCAAGTGGGCAAAGGGCTGTCAAGGAGCTCAGCAAGTGGGTGAAGGGCTGTCAAAAAGCTCAGCAAGTGGGCGAAAGGCTGTCAGTGACCTCTGTTGCAACTGTCCCGCTTCCGTTGGCAGGCATGGGCGTCAGCGCTGCGGTGCAGCTGCCGGCGGGGGACGCACAAGCGCAGCGGCTTGCGGCCGTCATGCAGCAGCAGCCGCACACGCCCTCCAGCCAGAGCCCAGGCAGCCAGCCAGCTGCTCCGCAGCAGCGGCAACCGCACAGCCTGCAGGTCGCTGTGGGCAATGCGGCGATGATGCAGAAGGCTGCGGTGGATGTGCCGCCCTCCGCCCAGACCGTGCTCCGGGAGCTTGAGGTGAAACTTTTCACACTTGCCATGTGATTCGTCAGAAACACAGCCACAATGCAGAAATCAGCCACAACGCATAAATCGTTGAATGTGGAGGTCCCACGCTCTGCAGTGGTGGAAACTCGATGTGAGATGGTGTCTGTCACAATGGAAAAGGGTTGCTGGAAGTCCGCCTCTCGAGCTGCGGTGGCTTCTTAACGGTGTGTGCCACCTTGCTTGCAGGTAGATCTGTTGGCTGTGTCGCTTGCCAGATGTCTGATGTCACTGACACTGGTGTGGTTGGCTGCTGCCCACAGTCGGACGGGCACACGTGCGTGATGGTGGCGGTGGAGGGGCGCCTGGCTGCGGCCGTCTCGCTGTTCGACCCCATCAAGCCGGAGGCGCGCGGCGTGGTGACAGCCCTACACACAGCCGGTGAGCCCTGCAATCTGTTGTGCCTCATTCGGCAGTCTTATCCTGCAGTCTCCTCTTGGATTGGTTTTCGGATTGGTACCATGTTAATTTACAATCATTGCTTGTTGACAACCGAAAACGATGCCATGGCGGGCATAATATATATACAGATCAATTTTGTCCATGCAGGTCTGCAGTGCCATCTGCTGACGGGCGACAACAAGCGCACAGCAGCCGCAATTGCGCAGCGGCTGGCCATCCAGCACATTGCGGCGGAGTGCCTGCCACAGGACAAGGCCGCCAAGATCCAGGTGCGTTTGCGCCTAGCTTATTACATTTATTGAACGAGCTCATGTAAGGTGCCTTTCAATATCTACACATCCATGGGTTGTCTGGCCTCGTGACAATATCTTGGACATTGCATACGTCTATCATCTCGTTGCAACATCTGGCTCTGCCAACACAAGAATCTGGAGGTGCACGTGCACTCGTCCGAGGCACACTGGGTGCTCGATGTACTCATAAAGCTAGTGACATGACTTGTCTGGAATACATGGTGTGCAGGAGCTGCAGGGGGCGGGACATGTGGTCGCAATGGTGGGCGACGGCATCAACGACTCGCCCTGCCTCGCTCAGGCGGATGTCGGCATCGCCGTCGGCTCCGGCTCGGACATCGCCATCGAGGTGAACACATTGTGCAGCCACTCAACAGACGTACTACTCCCCATCTGTGTCATGCCACGACTGTGTCTGTCTTTGAGGCGGCATGTGGATATTCAATGTGCATACTTCCTTGTGTTGGATGTGAGTCAAAACACGAATCCTGCGCACCGTAGGCGGCGGACTTTGTTCTGATGCGGAGCGACCTGGAGGACGTGCTGATTGCGGTGGACCTGGCGCGCGCGGTGCTGTCGCGCATCCGCCTGAACTACGTGTGGGCGCTGGGCTACAACCTGGCGATGCTGCCGCTGGCGGCGGGCGCGTTCTTTCCCCTGACGCGGGTGCAGCTGCCGCCGTGGCTGGCCGGCGCCGCGATGGCCTTCAGCTCCGTCAGCGTCGTGTGCAGCAGCCTGCTGCTGCGGCGGTACCGGCGGCCGCCCGCCGTGCTCCGCGACGTGGCGCTGCAGTAGGGAAGCCGTAGTGTTGCCTGCTTCGTTTGCCTGCGGGTACTTCATATCAGCAGCAGCCTGCTGCGGCGCCACCTGCGGGAGCACGTTATGCATGCCAGACTTTGAGTTGTGGACCTGTGGCATCTGGGGCCTCCCAAAGCTTCTCGATCTGAACTGATTTGATCGGACCACTGGTTTAGTTTGCAGGGCCGGACGGCACTGAGGTTTTGTCGGGTGGCGCTCGCCACAATGCTGTGCTTTGACTCGGAGGGGTGTGGGATGTCGAGGGCTTGTTGCACGGTAACTTGACAATAGTATCGGTACTTTAGACAAGTTTGTCATGGATGGCAGATGCCATTATAACGCCTATAAACATGCGCTCTACTCAAGTCAGACTGCTGATCAGACCAAATTAACCTTCACAGCTCATTGACAGGCTTTGCTTGCTGCCAAGGCAGCACGCCTGGCCAGAGCATAACTGGCCACGGGCTCCCCTGCGCATCACATGACAGTCTTTGTTCAACAATCTGCTGTCATACCTGCGGGTGTGATATACATCATGCGTACTTGGGTGCACCTGACAAGCATGGCACACATTTCCCACCTGAAGGCGATACAAAGGATGCATCGACTGTTGAGCCCCGGGGCCGCAACTCCACCGTCCAGCCCGGCTGCAGGGTGTCAATCTCTGCAAACCGCTCCCGCCGTGACGCGTGCTCCTCTGGCATCCCGGCTATCCTGCCCGAGTACAGCAGCTCCCCTGCACCAGGGTCAAGAGGCGCCAATCGCTGAACGATGCTTCCAAGTGCATCACGGCACTGCAGTACACCAGCACACATTGGGACTATGCATTGCTGGCAGAAGGCAGCCCACTTCACGCTGTTCGTCCAGCCAATTGTGACGCTTGTGTACCCTGAGTGGCAGCAGGTGCGGCGCTGGTGCCCCTGGGCTCGCCGGGCACGGCAGTAACTACAGGCGCAAAGCCGCTGCTGCTGTGCTGTGCAGCCGGTGCAGACTGCTGTTGGTGCTGCTGCCTGCACGACATCATACATACACACACTGTGGTGCTGGCAGCCATTGCAGGGCTTGTGCTACAGTCAGATGGCGCTGCGATCGGTACATGAGTCCCATGCGTGTTACTTGTGAGACCCAGTGGAACTCACTGGTCTGGAGGTTGGACGAGGGCTGCTTCATTCAGCTGCAGGCGCTGCGCCAGCGCAGCGGCATCCGGCTCCGCCGGCCGGGCATCGCTCTCCTCTGAAGCTGCCAGCGACAACACCTGCATTGCAAGCATCGGCAAGCCGTGAAATGAAATCTGGGATTTGGTTCCCGCCGCCCTTCCAGCCAGCAGGTCTGGCAGTGCGCCCCCAGGCAGGTGCCCTACGGCTGCAGAGTGCGGCGTCACATGTGTGCAAAGTTGTGAAGCCTCTCGAGCGTTCAGGGCTGCAAGAGGCAGACAACGGCGCCGGGCGCACCTCCAGGCGACCGCCGCCGCCCGCAGCGCCCTGCACGAAGCCGTGCAGCCCCCGGAAGCAGCCCGGCTCCGCCAGGCAGATGACGGTCACCTGCAGGCGCGCAAACCCACACCACATTGCCAATGTACCTCTGTCTCCCCCAAGTACGAAGTTTGCTGTGCAGGGCAGCAGACCCCTTGGAGCAGACGACAAAAAATGCGGTGGTCTGCACGTCGTGTGATAGCAATGAACACAATCCAAAACGTTTTGCCAAAATCAGAAGGATTTTTATGCTCCCCAGCTGCCGTGCCTGCGAGGGCAGGGCCTCCTGGGACTCTATGATGGCGTGCTGCTGGCGCAGCAGCAGCTCCAGGTCCTGCTCCGCCGCCGGCGCCACCTGGATGCGCAGCCGCATGTTGGCCCGCCGCAGCGGGATCACAGCCTGCAGCACCGGCAGCGCCTGCAACAAAACACCCCACACATGGAGATTCGACACCTGGAGCATGACAGCACCACATCTGATGGCAGCAGTTGATATGGGTCGTAAGAGCAGTTCCAGACTCATGCTGACCGCATCATGCCAACCTGACAAACGCCGAACATTCGTGCTGACATGACCCCTTCTGCAGTTTGTCAGCCGCCCAGCGTATGTCAGCAGCCAACGCCAACGCTGACACTTGTACACTGTGAAACAGCAAAATTTGAATGGATCTCGGCACTGGGCAGTCCTCAAGTTGCTGGCATGTAGCCTGAGTCATGATGTTTATACGCTTCCAGTACAGAACCCTGTGGTGCCGACGCCTCACCTCCAGGGCCTGCTGCTTGGCGGAGCGCTTGGGGTCCACCGCAAAGTGGGCGTCCCGGAGGGCGCGCTCCAGCATGGTGCCCGTGTACGGCCGGTTGGTCTCCGGGTTCACGCACTTCTGCACCAGCACGCTGGCGACATCCTTGAAAAGCGCGTCGTACTGCACCTTGCGCTCCTTGTCCGACACCTGCGACCGCCAGCAGCGTCTACTCCCCCTAACTGCGCATGCTTTCCGCCCCTAGAGTACCTACCATGGTTACCGTGCAAACTTTCCTACGGTACCTACCGTGGATACCGTGCAAGGTTGCCCTCTTGGTTCAGTGCTTGGAATGCTACATGCCCAGCGGCACCCAGCGCCCTGGGTGCTGCCTCACCTGCAGGTCGCCGTCGGCCAGGATGCGCCGGCAGATGGCGTCCTCATCCGTGGTGCCAAACACAGCCTGCATGTCCTCGTGCTTCGCCAGCACCCCCTTGGATACATTCGCGAAGATGGTAGTCGTCTGCACGACCTCGTTCAAGTCCTTCTCTCTGCACGGTGCAGAAAGGGCTCTCTGGCATACTGCTTTGGTGCACAAATGGTGCGCGGCACATGCGTTGCATGTCTGCGCAGCTGAGTACTCACACGCCGTTGCGCCAGTTGACGACGGTGTTCTTGTAGCACGCGACTTCGAAACGTTTGCCCATCTTTTTGTACCGCACCACCGCCACATTTGTGAGCCGCTTTTGGCCTGCGTCGCAGCATTAGGCAGATGTGAACGCAGATGTGAACGACGATGTGCTTTGAGAGATGCATGTGCGACTCTCAGTGGAACAGGCGTGCAGTTCACGACGTACAAATCACCAATGGGCTGGGTCATGGCGCGCGACATGGTTGCAAGCGACTGGGATGCTGTGTCGAAGGCAAAATGGTCAATGAGATGCAGTCAAAATGCAGCTGCACATGCGTATCCGATGTGATTTGACCGTTCATGTATTGACATGCATGGTTGCAGATGGTCAACAGCAGGCAGCAAGTTGATGGGCCGGTCGGCAGAAAGTAGATATATTCAGGCTGGCTTAGCGATAACGTGCTCTAAACTACTGCCCTAAACCCTAAACCATAAACTCTGTTGCTCGTGTTCGAGCGCTTCGAGCGCGCTGTGACGCCCGCGGGGCGTTCCCCGCAACTCAGCGTGGTCGATTTGCTTGGGACAGGCGCGGACGGTGCGTAGATTGCGCTTTAGATGCCGCACGACGCGCGGCTCGCGCACGGGAACGGTCAGGGTTTAGCTTAGCCAGCCTGAATATATCTACTTTCGGTCGGCAACAGTGTCCTCCCTCAGTGTGCCTCTGTGATTCCCCCCCTAATTTCTCTGGACTGCCTGCCCAGTCTGACTGGAGGCTCTACATTTGTCCTTTGCCCGCCCACACCGGACACACAGTCCAGGAGGGTCTCGTTTCCATCGCTTCCGCGTGACACATTTGCCTGAGTGCGCTGGCCACTCCAGGCGCGTGGCGAAACATGGCTTCCCAACAGATGCTGAGGCGGTTGGCCGCCCAGAGGGGAGCGCCATTTGGTTTCAACCTGCTTGCAAATTGCCAGAAGCAGTCGGCAGAGGTGATCAGCAGTGGTTGGGAGACGAACGCCGTGCGCCGCCTCGCGAGCACAGCAGCCTCTGCAGCCACCCGAGCTCACCTCGGCAGCCAGCCGGCGGCAGGTGCCGCTGACTTGAACGATGCTTTGTGTGTTGTCAAGCCGTGTGGGCGGCGTGCATGCTGCTGATCACCTGGCTGCAAGTCTGCGGCATGGAAGATACGGGCGTGATATTTGAGCGTCTCAAAGTCGGTTTTCGGTCACTGCAGGAACGTTGAAGCCCCGCCCTGCAGCCCGTCGGCTATCTTCGGCAGCTCTGCCCCAGGTGAGCCGGCCTTGCTGACCCGATCGCAGTGGCCGCCAAAAGTGTCCTGGCAATCTACCTGAGGCCCCCCACCATGTATCACACCATTCTTGGGAGTACAGAGCAGCTGAGCGGCTGATCTTCCAACTGCAGCTTGCTGACAGCGAGTCTGAGGGCGAGGACGCGCAGTTTACCCTCGATGACCGCATTGGTTTTGTTGGTGCCGGCGCCAGTGAGTGCTGTTTACGTTCCATTCATGCTATGAAGTACATCAGGCGCATATGTCCGCTTGCTACGCCTCATTGGCACCTTAATATCTCTGCAGGATGCTCAACGACTGTGCTGAGCCGCTGCACAAGACATCTGGAGAGCCAAGTCGCTGCCAGCTGCTCACATCTGCATCATGTGTCTGCAGTGGGAGAGGCCCTGATACGCGGCTTCTGCGAGGCGGGCATCACAGGCGCGGACCGGCTGGCAGCCAGCGTGCGCAGCTCGGAGCGCCAAAAAACGATGACCAGCCTTGGCGTGCGCGTGTTTGGCGACGCCACCCGCGGCGGCGCCGAGGAGCTAGCAGCCAACAGCGACATCATTGTGCTGGGTGCGATCCCAGCATCCGCGAGACGCATGCCAATTAGCATCTGCTTGCACAGCGTTTGCCGCTGTTCAGTTTCCCTCGGTTCATTCCGTAGCCCTGCACTCATGTCATCCACTTGAGTCATCTGAGCACAAATGAGCCGTGCTGCAGTTGATTGTGTTCTGTGAACAATATATCAATCCAAACAGCAGGTGTTTGCGTGGCCAAGCTGACAAGCTTCTCGTCACTTTGTAGGTGTGAAGCCGGTGTACATGAAGGGCATCTTGGAGGCCCTGGCTCCCCACCTGGAGGAGCGGCACCTGGTGGTGTCCATCGCCGCCGGCCTGAAACTGGACATGCTGGAGGCGGCGCTGCCGGAGGGCTCCCGCGTCGTGCGCGTCATGCCCAACACCCCCTGCCTCATCGGCGCGGTGCCCATCTCCTCGCTGCTGGTCTGCGGGTGGCAACGCATGACAATGAACATTGCATACCAGCGACGCAGTGCTGCAACATGTGCTGCTCCTGCACTGAGTGAAGACTCAACACGAATGTTGAGCAGCACAGCCAGACAGAACAGGTGCTGACGCTCAGCTTGGCTAATCTGCAGGCAGCGTCAACGTATGTGATGGGCACGCATGCCAATGAGGAGGATAAGGAGAAGGTGGACGCCCTCATGAGCTCCGTTGGTGAGCAAAGTTTCGCACACTGAAGGGCAGCTCAAAGCTCGTAATGATGATGCAAACACAGCCTGGCTCCTCACATGCTCAAGATGTATGCTAAAATCTTTGTCTCACGATCGCCTTGGCCTGTAGAGGGTCGAGCGGTCGCACGGCTGAAGTGGTTAGAGCTTACAGAAGAGTTCCGATGACACAGGCATGGCGGTGTGCATCGAGGAGTGGCAGATGGACGCGGCCACGGCCCTGGCGGGCTCGGGGCCCGCCTACGTGTTCCAGATGCTAGAGGCCATGTCCGACGGCGCCGTGAATGCGGGCCTGCCGCGCGACAAGGCGCAGGCGCTCGCCACCCAGACCCTCATCGGCGCCGCCCGCATGGTGCGACGGACTGAACCTCACATTCTTGCCAGTTAAGCAAGAGTTACTTTTTGTAGTTCCCCTCGATCCTCCTCTCCTCAGTGGTCTGCTGTGACGGCACGTCATACGGTGCCTGCAACCCTGCAGTCCCAACCGTGACATCCAGCCAGCACCCGCTCACCCATGCCCAATTGGCAACTGCCGCAGGTGTTCGAGGCCTCCGGCGACGGCAGCCTGACGCACCCTGGGGTGCTCAAGGACCGCGTCACCTCCCCGGCGGGCACCACCATCGCGGGCATTGCAGAGCTCGAAAACTCCGGCGTGCGCGGCGCATACATTCGCGCCATCAAGGCCGCCGCCAACCGATCATGCGAGCTCAGCAAGTCCTGAGCCGACGGCAGCTTGTGCCCACCAGACCCCCTGCTGTGGTGACACCATGGCGGCACACCAGTCGCGAGGCAGCTCCGCACCCAGGGCTTGCTGATGTCACGCAGCCGCAGGGGCGGCACAGTGACATGGCCGTGCCCAGTTTTGTGGTGTGGCCTTTCAGCATTGAAGAACGACCATTCTTTCCGTGCAAGAGGCGGGCCGGACGCCCCCTTGCATGTGATCTGCAGTTCATTTTTGGTGGGACCGCCCATGTGGAGGCCAACTGCACGCGCTTGGCAATCCCGTGCACGTCTGATGTTACTTGACAGTTGGTGCTGGCTTTTCTGGTCACGCTTGCATGTTGTGTTGCATGTTGTTCGTGTACGATTCTTGCGGGCGTGGCTTGGTGCTGCGCCCGCTCGGTTTTGGTCACCTGCATGCTCTTTCTGTCTGTTCCGCTGCTGCAGTGGCGGTGTTTTGCGGTATCATAATACTTGGAGGACGGTATGGATGCTGATCATTGCAGTGCAGATGTAATGGCGTTGTGATGAAGAATCGTCAGGCGATGCTCGTCGTAACACAGCACCTCATCTCCTCTGAAGTCTTCAGGCCGCACAGGTGCAACCCGGCCACGGGGCCACCACGTCATCCAGCGTCATGGTGGAAAGTCATGCAAATGCCGTTTGCTGGCCTGGTTCAACACAAAAGCGACGTCAAGGGGCTGCAACATCGATGAAGTAGCTGCCAGCGGGGCTCCGCCTTGACTTGCACGTTTGCACAATATTCCACCCTTTGCACAACAGACCCTTCGCTCGCATGCCGTGGCTGCGACACAGCTCAGCAGCCGCACCGTCGCACGGGTCCACCCTAGCTGGAAGGCGCTCAGGCTGCTCTGCTGCTGGAAGGAGGCAGCCCGTCACGTGCAGCGCCAGCAGGAGGCGCAGGCGCGCCCAGCGGCCTGGGCAATTTGAAGTGCAGGTACAGCGCTGATTTGGTTGTGCCTGAAAACGAAGAGATCCCCGCTTGCCAAAGATAATTGTTCCGGCATGAGTTCGCGCCACCTCCCTCTGCAGTCTTGAGGTTCGTGCAAGACGCGTCTCCGCACAAGAGCAGGGAACATGCGCCGACACCGGTCTGACATGGCACGCAGGTCATCTCGCCGCCGACGAAATCGCTTGGCGTGCATTTGCTGCCGCCGAGCACGCACAACGGCGATCTGATCGAGGTGCATTGGAATGGCTTCTTCCTAGATGTCGCACTCTGCCATGAGCCGGCATCGTGTCCTGCAGGATATGCTGAAGCATGCGTTGTGCTTGCCGCAGGTCGCAGGACAGGACTACATCGTGGAAAGGTGCGCATGTCTATATGATTCTGTGCGTGTGTCCCATCATCAACCGGGCATCAGATGTCATCCTACCTGCTGCCCAAGCCTGAAGATGAACGGGCGTGTGCGATGCGCTGCAGCCTTGTCATACAGTACCAATTGGTGAAGGGAAAGTACGAGCGCCGCCACCATCGCCTGGACGTGCAGTCCACCAGCCGGTACCTGCTGAACCGGAATCTGGAGAGCGCCTTCAGCGCTCCGAGCGCCCCTGAAAATGCTTGAATCAAACGATTCTCAAAACCAAAGAGGAAAGCAAAGGTCATCGGGGCTGTGAAGCATTGCGAGAGCTGCCAGTGTGCCGCTGAGTCGTGATGTACACCAGCAGGATGTGAGGAGAGATGGGCTGCAGCGCCCTGTATCTGTTTCAGGATCTCATGCGGTTGATTTGTGACGACGATCGTTGAATTGTGTAGAAAAATGCCAGGGTACCACAGGGGGACCATGCTCATGGCTAGAATTCAGGGGGGTTTTCGTCCACCTTCACACTTGTAAAATGGTTGTCGCATATGTGGGCAGGGGCAAACCACCATCCTGACACAATCGTCTCAGTGTCTGTGTCGGTACCGCCAAGCGGCCATCGCTGCTGATGCCAAGTGCTGCCGCATGGATGCCGCCCCCAACAAACAAAGAGTCGATGCCAGCTGCCGCTGCGCCCGCAATGTCGTGCTCCTGCAGACACCGCAATCAAACATCAGACCGCGGCATCATGGCATGCCATCTCAGCAGGAATCGCTTGTCAGGGGTATGTCAGCGCACCAGTGAATCGCCAATCGCAATCACTTCTGATGGCTGCAGATCCAGCAGCTTCCGAGCTGCCTCGTAAATCACTGGATTGGGCTTGCCCATCAGGTGGACCTGCATCGGGACAAATGCATTGCACCGTAGAAGCGTTTCGATATGCTCATCAATACCACACCGCATTTGAGCAGGCACAAAGTCATCTCCCCACCTGCCCACCCAGCAAAGCATAGTATCTGCCCAGTGCCCCAGGCATTGTTACAAGCAAGTCGCCGCTGGTGGTCACAATGTCTGCACATAGAGATTGTGCCCCTCAATTCCTCCATTGATAATAGCGAGTAGGTCCACTGATCATTCTGTGCATTTGGGCGGGTGTGTCCCTGAACGTGACTTGGTCTAGGGTACATGACTCAAATGTAAGCCACACAGCTTGCAGTGCGTAAGCATGGGAGCAAACCTGGATTGGCCACAATCATGGGTGGCTGCCCTGCAGCGGCTGCCTGCCTCAACAGCGTCTCCAGCTGCTCAATGGACCTTGGCGCTGCGCCGCCGCTGCCATCTGCTGCCGAGATCGCCTCAGTGCCATGTGCCAGTATGAAGTCGGCCTCTACTGGGTTCTCTGTCACCTGTCCGAACAGGTGCGGGGCACGCTCGCTGCAGCAATGTGGCATCAGGCACACGGGCACTCGCAAGTGAAGGGCCAGTGCTTGGCAGACGTGCCTCAGCTACAAGGGAATGCGGTGTGCAAAACATTGCAGACAAGGGACTGCACGCACGATGCACTCCCACCTCCAGACCCAGAGCATCGTCCAGCACCACCTGACCACGGCTGCTCCACGTGAAATGCAGCACGCGGCTGCCCAGGTTCTGCCAGAACGCTGTCGGCCGATCCTCGAGGTGTTGATGCGCCACCTGCATTCGGCCACAATTGGAACTTACTTGACAATGCGGGGTCGAATCTTGCAGGAAGCAGGAATGAAAAAAAAGGAGCAGTGAACTTGCGGGTGCACAGCTGTGCACCTCGCCAGAGGTGACGACGCCCACGAACCAATCCCTGTCGAACCCCAGCTTTGCGATCTTGTCGAGAGCGCCCGCTGAACCTGCATTTTTTCGGCACAGCATCTTGCCAGGCTTAGGTGCGGCACATGCTCACGCAGTCCTGAAACGCACGAATCAATCCGCACGTTCTGTTCTTGCAAGTACGATCCTACGGTGCTCACGTCTGGAAGAGTTGGACAACAGCAGGATCTTCAGGCCGCGCTCCGCGAGGGACCTCACAGCCTCTATGGCGCCTGCGTAAGGAGTCTGGCCATCATGCAAGCAGCCATACTGGTCCAGCAGCACACCCTGTAGAAGATGTGAACATCGTTCAGGATACTGTAGACGCACCGTACACGTTGATAGACTGCTTGCGGGCTACGAATGGCATATCCACCTAGCAGGCATGCATCTGTCATTGGAGCACATGGCGGCGGACTGACCTTGTACCTCGTGGGAAGCTCATTGACGCTGCTCAGAAGCTGACATCCCTCCGCCCACTGAGTCGAAGAGGACGCCGCCATGCCCATCTGTGCGTGTGTAACATCCAGTCTGCGGTGATGATGCGCGCGCCCCTGCGACATGTGATCAGGCAAAACGTCTGGATCACTTTTCCTCATGCAAGATCGCCCGTGGAGCAGTTCACCTATCGAAATGCAATGTGAATGTCGGTGTACCTGGCCAGTCGATCTGGATACGGCTCGGGTCACCGCATGCACTGCCGCTCCATGCGGCGCGCCAAAATTCACACCCAGCGGCACTTCTCTGCTATGCAATTGCACTTTGCCCCGGACCTGCCTTGCCATGCCACAGGTGCACACAATGTGGCCAATCTTGAAGCTGAACTTGCGCTAAGTGGTGACTGAGAGGCGAACACGCAGAGTCAGTCTGGAGATCTGACCAACATGCATCACATTTCATTTGCCCAGCCTTGCTTGCATCCAGTGCACACTCACATTTGCATATAGCATCAGCGAGACATCTGAGCAACCAAAGCGTGTCTTGTTACCGCTCGCCATGCAGATCTAGCCCAAGAGACAGCCTGCATCTGAGGATTGCTGCGCCAGGGACTGGACGACGTCGTTTGAAAATAACGCTGTCGTCGGATGTCTGAGCCCACGACATTCACAGCACCGGTGTGTGCTACTGCTGCGTACTAGGCATTTTGACACTGTCTAGACTGAGTACTGAAATGATGCTGCACTGCGCAGACAGGAGAATCACGCGTCAAAGGCGAGGAGATCATTTGTCCTATCGTTCTTGGCACAGTAGCCTGGTATCTCGGCAAAAAGGTACGCGAGTTGCAGGGGTAAAGCGGCCCAGGCTGAAGCACGGCTCATGGTGTGCGCAGAATGTACTGAATGGTGTCTTTGCGGCGCATCATAGGCGACGGATATTGCTACACACAAATGGATTGTGTACGTCCGCGGCGCCAACGGACAGGACCTGTCATACTGCATCAAGAAGGTTTGCCAACTGCTGGGACGTCCAAAGCAAGGGCCCAGCACACCCAGTTGTCACCGGCCCCAGTTCTTAGACATGACCTTGACGCTCACGCCGCCAGTCTATCAACGGACACGCTGCAATCTTGGTCGATGCAGGTCACCTTCCAGTTGCACCCCAGCTTTGCGACACCATTTCGCAACATCGAGAAGCAGCCTTTTGAGCTGACAGAGGCGGGGTGGGGAGAGTTCGAGATTGGCTTCCAGGTACCGCCCCAGAGAGGAGAAGAAGGATGCAATTGCGGGAGCTCTCCAACTCAGATATTTTTTGCACGATTGCTGGGCGTTGCAGTCAAGCTTTTTGAGCTCCTGTCAATGTTTGACGGCAGGTTATGCGGTCCACATCACATGCCATGCGGCTGTTGTGTGGAGAGGGTTGCAATATCATGTCTTCCCGTCAACGACCACATTTGACACTGATATCCGCCTGTCATGCAGCTCGTGTTCCAGGATGACTGCTGCGAAAAGCCGCTGGAGCTGTTTCACAAGCTGAAGCTGTACGAGGATGCGGAGCGCATGCAGCAGAGCACCAAGAAGCCGGTGCGCCCAAAACCCCACGGCACAGTTGCCAGGGAACCTTCAAGGTCAGCTGCCGGGCTATCCTTTGCACAGAATTGCTGTTGATGGTGCAAATGAAACTCCAGAGACGCACTCTGCGCAGGTGGTGTCGGAGACGTACGAGGAGTTGGTGTTCAGTGAGCCGGCGGAGGCATTTTGGCGCCGCGTGGGCGAGCACCACCAGGGCAACCAGCCGGCGCCCGAGCCGCAGCTGTCCTGCCTGGCGAACGTGTCCGCCTTCAACCCGCAGGTTCGCAATTTGCTGCTGCGCGCAGCAGTCTTGAATGCAAGCTCGTCACACGAGTACACGTCAGACGGGCATCGCGGCCACACTGTGTGTGACATGGGTTTGGCAACAGCAAGCAGGCGGTCGAGGCCTATCTTTCCCCGTGAGCACAGGACGACCTCCGGCGGATACACAATTCACGGCAAAGGGTGGCCATGATGAAAGGACCCCTCGCAGTGCCTTCAGCTGTTGCGACGTAGGTTGCACATGAGACAATGTTCTGAGATGGATGTGCACAGTTGGCTTGAAGAGGATCCAGCCACGAACTGGCCTTTTAAAAAGAGTGGCGAAAAGAGTGGTGTGAGCCACTGTTCAACACACGAACCCAAGACGCCTCAGAAGGTCAATCGCAGTTTCCGTGTTTCTGTCATCCATGGTGGCCAACCATTGTCAAGCGGCCTGAGCAGCGCTTGCCCCATCACCGTCATCTCCACAGCCACACGACAGATTTCGTGGCCTGCCTGCTGTCGACGTACCGCTGCTGATGTCAGCTCTGCCTCGTATGTGCCTTGCCCTGGCGGCTGATTTTCGAAGGACTGCTGCAACACCCTGCATTGCACAGAGTCTGCGATCAGATGTGTTTGTCCTGACTTGCATAACAGTTGCACCGTGAATGCATGGGCAGCAGCTCTTCAGCAATACTGCACAGGCAGCTCACTGCAGCGTCTGTTGGCCGCTGGGCGCTGTGGCTGTGCTGGGCTGGTGTGCGATGACGCTGTAGGGCCGGCCCAGCCACCCCTCCACCAGGTCTAACCGCCCTTGTACCAGAGCTTGCCGCACCTGCATGCAAAACACTCCCATCCCCTACCCGACTTCATGGAAAAAGACAGAAGAGTCTCGCCACATCCACATTGCTGGCGCTCACAAGCTGCTCTATGGCGCTCTCGCCTCTGAGCTGGAGACATTGCCGTCCGCATCAGCGGAGTCGCCAAGCAGGTCCATGACTCGCACTCGCATGCCGTACTCTGCCCCAAGCTCTTGCAGTGTGGTGGCAGTGCCGGCTGCCTGCATGGAAACAATCTCAGTGTGTCAGCACATGCGCACATGACTGCGCCTGCTTCCATTTCCCATGCCAGCAAGAGCCACAGGACAGCCTCTGGTGCACACTCGCGTAGTGCAGTGCCGGCAGTGGACCTTGCCTTGAAACCGAATCTGTAGTTCACGCCCACAACCACGCCGGCGGCTTTGAGGTCCTCTGCCAGCGTCGCCACGAAGTCCCGCGGGCTGAGCTGCCGCACCGCGCCGAAGGGCACACACCGCATGCGGGGCGCCCTGCCATGGCAGAAGGGCGCCCAGCTATGCAGCACGGCCGTGCGCTCTGATGGCGCCACCAGCGGCAGCCGCACCTGCCAGCCTGTGTTCATGAGCACATGGAGGTTTCCGAGGCTGCATGCGGCAAGAGAGTCGGGGCAGATGGATCTGAAAACTTCATGCGGCCTGCTTCGATCAGCAGGGATCAGCAACGCACCCAGCTCTTGGGCCATGCCGCTGAAGCTGATGAGCCACGGCGCCCCATGCATGCTGGCCGCCTGTTCCGCCAGCAGCCTGTGGCCCCGGTGCAGGGCATCAAACTTACCAAGCGCAACCACCGCTTCCATCGGTCTGCTATCTGCGCTGCCGGATGCTGTGTGCTGCAGGTAACCCAGCGGCGACCGCCAGTTGTCTGAGGTGCTCTCCTCGACAAGCCACCGGCTGTCTGCTGCTGCAGGTCCTGCAGGCATGTTGATCATAATTAAACGAGTAAAGCGCTGTTTCACATGATGTATCATGAAGGTAACGATGCTCTGACAGGCTGAGCACCTGCATGGAGGCACAGGGATTGGCGTCTAGGGCCTCCTGATCTGAACGGTCGCCAGGGCACAGGGGCACGCCAGGCGTTCAGCACCGCCATATCGTTGCTAGAACATTCAGCCAACGGACTTCTGTGCCGGTTGTACCCTGCTGCACCTCCATGTAGCACACATGCAGCGGTGTCGGAAATTCCGAAAGCAGGCCAGCTGCAACGCAACTGCTCCTTCGATTCACAACCGCAATTCCAGGCTCATGAATTGCGCCTGGAGGAAGTGCAGTCGGTCTTGTTGCGTTTTGTACATATGCTGGCTGTTGAAGCCTGAGACAGGACGTATATCGTGTCGTCTGTCGATGGACCAACCGTTTCTCGCAGAGCGTTGATCATCTCGGTCAGACACGGAGCGCAACATTAGACGGGTTGATGGCAGAGTCGGTCGTGAGCGCAATGCAGTAGGTCCGTCAACCCCATGCACTCAGTCAGCAGTCCGTGCTGAGCATGCATGATACTTGGGCCGCTTGATCAGCTGCAAGGCTGCAGGTGCCATGGCAGACACGAATCATGCGGAGCTGCCGTTCCGCAGCAGAAAGGCAGGCATCAGGGTCTCAGCTGGGAAGCGTGCGGTAGATGCGCCAGACCAGGCACATACCAGGTACGGGGTTGCGGCACTCCATGCATCTGGTGTAGGGGCACTGCAGGCATGCAGGTGCCTCTCATCGTCACCATGCACGTAAGCATGTGCACATGTTGATGACCAGTACACCCCTGAGTTTACAGCAGGCGCCAGCGGCCAGCAATCGTACCACATGGCGCTGCGCCCAGCGGGTCCGATGGCGAGGTGAGCCATCCTAGCACTCCTACCAATAGGTGACAGCACCCGATGCATGTGTGTCCTTGCGCTTGCACCGCTGCTCATCAGCCGACTTTCTTGTTGCTCTAGGGCCTCGTCTTCATGGTCACCAACATTGATGAGGAGGCGCATGGGCGGTTCCACTTATGGGGGGTCACAACAGATGGCCGGAGCGTGCTCGTGCGCGTGAACGACTTCCGACCGTATTTCTTGATAGCTGCACCAGCGCTGCAGGCATGTGATTGCAGCATGTGTGCAGTGGAGTCATCTGCAGCCTGTACCGTTCATTGGGAGGACTTCGGATCTGAGACATGCACGTGCATCTGAGCATGACACTGCGTGCAGGGGCAGGAGAACAATGCTGAAGCATTGACAGCGGAGGAACTGGACACGCTGACACACCTGCTGAACAAGTGCGCTCAACGTTGAGGTGCATGTCAGATGACCGGAGTCTGTCACACAAGGTCAAAGGCCAGAAGCACTTTCAATGCGACTCGCAGGTCGATCCCGCCGGACAGCCGCATCATCAGCCTCACGCCAGAGCAGCGCACGCCGATCATGTTCTACAGGCCGAATGCTCCTGGCAGCATCCCGGCGCTGAAGGTGATGCTCTTGACATCAGCGTGATGGGCCATGGCAGAGCGCGTTGGTGTGGCACACTGGTGTGCACTGCAGTGCAGCGTATCTGATGCGATGTTGCTGGAAGAACATGTTGACTTTGTCCTATAGGTGACGCTGAAACAGGGTGGCTCGCTGCGCAAGGCCTCCAGTGCCGTGCACAAGGCACTGAAGTCGGATGCAATGAGCGCCAATGGCTTCGAAGTGCGCGACAGCAACCTGTACGAGCACGAGGTGTGCTGGGCGACATGCTTCTCAGGCGGAGGCAAATTTCGTTGGCAGAGCACCACTGTGGATATGCAGCAACCTGCTGCCCTGTGATAAGTCGTGTTGCTCGAGGGTCAGTGTGCATCATGCGCATGGCTGCAGGTGCATCTTCTGCAGCGTTTTCTGGTAGATGCATCTGTGTCAGGAGGTGAGCTGTCAGTCTCGTGACATGGAATGCTGAAGCCAGCTCTCAAAGCCATCAGACTCATGGAAAGGTGGCAACACCCGAGCTTGCTGGTGTCATACACCCCTGTTGCAGGCGCCTGGATGTACATCCCCCGCAGCAGCAGCAGCAGCACAGGGGATGCGGCGGGCGCCGCAGACGCAGAAGGGTTTGCAGAGGCGCAGCAGAGGACGTCCAACTGCGCCGTCGAGGTGGAGGCGCCCTGGCGGTCGATGCGCTGCCTGACGCCGGATGCTACGCAGCTCGCCGATCCTGAGTGGGAGCCACAGCCGCCGCCTGGCCTGTCAGGTGCGGCTGGAGGCCATCACTTCAACCCTCAACCCTGCAACAGCCGGTGGCAAATGGGGTCCTGGTGTTTGAGTGGAGGCTGCAGAGGCTGTGGAAGTTTGTCGTCCCGCTCAACTGCCGACCTGTCGATACAGGGGATGCCGCTGAGCAGTGGCGCGCCGCTGTGGCGAGCGCTGCAGCTGGTGACATTGCAGCACTGCGGATGCTGACGATGAATGTGGTGCTCAGCCCCAGCGATGGCAAAGACAGGTGCTGATTTCACATCCTCAACATTTAGTTGAGTATGTGAAATCAGTGATACGAATTCATGATTGCTTTGATGCTGGCATGATGGGCCAAGGTGCCTGACTACCATAGCAGAGTCAAAGCGCACATGCTGCCAGCAGACGATTCCGCCAAACCCACATCTGCCGCAGAGTCCCAGTTCCAAGCTCAGACCCTGTGGTCGCCATCACTTGCATCCTGCACGGCTCCAGCGATGCAACCGTTGCGACGCCTGCCGGAGGGCAGACAGGACAGCAAGCGGACATCCTCGGGGACGAGGATGGCCTTGATGATGACGGAGGGGTGAGTTGCTTGGTATGAAGCACCCAGTTTGTCCTGAAAGTGTTGCAGTCAAGCCATACATTCGTCCACATTTGCGATTGATCGTGTGTACAGGTCCCACTGTGCATGACTGATAACGAAAGTGAGTTCCAGGGCTGATCAAATTTGCAGGACGAGGAAGGTGGTCTGCAGGGCCAGAGTGTGGCGGAAGCAGTGCCAGAGGCGGGCGGCAGCATTGATGGCGCGGCGCAGCGTGCCACTCCTGGGGCGCAGGAGAAGGTGACTCTGTCATCAAATGCAGCCATAGAGATGGATGCTGTCCAATGTCAAAACCACAAAGTCAGCAGCAGCTGGGTGGTGGCAACCGGGGCCTATGGCAGAACACCATGAGCAGCCGCTGGGCAAGCTGAGACGGGCGCTTCACCAAACAGTGGGCACGTTTTGACAGATTTGAACCTGTCCACGCAGGTGGTGTTTGTGTACCAGCGGGGCTGCGAGGCGGGGGAGGCGGCGGACAGGGTGAATGATGCGCGGGTGTATCGATTCCCCACGGAGCGTGCGATGCTGCTGGCATGGCGCGCCTGGGTGCAGGCCCGCGACCCCGACGCCTTCGTCCTGTTCGAGGTGGGGGCATGCCGACCGGCCGCAGCTGCGCACCGCTCGCCTGTTGTGTGCAATAGGGTGGCTGCTGATGGGCGCCTGCAGCCGCAAACCCTGGGACTGCAGGGTTTCATCTGCCTGGGCACCGGCATATAGCGTGAATGTATCTGCTGTTTGGTGCGCATATGACCTTCGGATGCAGTGGACACCTGCTGATGGGGTGCTGCGTGGACACCTGTTGAAACCTCAGCCCTGGGGTTCTGCATATGCTGCCAGGTAAAGGACACGCTGGGCGCGCTACAAGAGCGCTTCAGGGCTTTGAAGATTGACGGCGGCGGCCTGCCAATCTCCAGGCTGCAGGCACGAATCTTTGCATCCGGCTGAACCTGCGCAGTTCCTGACCTCTTGCAGTCTAGTCTAGGAATCCAGGATCCAGGAGCAGCCGTGGCCAGAGTTTTAATATAGCAAATGCCGGCATGTTGCGCAACAGCCTCTGCACAGAGTTGCCAGCGTGACTGCAAACGGCTCTGTTATGTTTATTTGGTTTGGACGACTGCCACAGGGCACGAACGCCAAGCCAGTGTCCATCAAGAAGGTGACGCAGTACAGCGCCAACTGGGTGCGCAGCCAGAGCCGCATGAGCTCCACCAGCAACCAGGAGACGTGGCGCGCCGACATCGCCGGCCGCGTCGTCTTCGACCTCCTGCGCCAAGTGTGCTATGAGCTGCCAATCATGGCGACATGGTGGCAACCATGATTGATGTCCCTTTTCTGCAATCGCACGTGCTGATTGCATGCCAGCCAACAGGCCGCAGGCATTGCAGCAGGGTTGGGCACCCAGGAAGCGCACCACTCCGGGCAAACGGGATTCTATCAGCAGATGTGGTACGTACAAGTAGCAAACCATGGGAACAGTCAGACAAGAGCCTGTGACGCGTGCAGATCCTCTCGACGTGCAACCTGGCGAGCTTCAGCCTGGTGGACGCCTGCCAGTCGCTGCTGGGCCGGCGGCTGGAGGTGCTGCCCCCGTCGGCCGCCGCGGCACTCGCGGGCCTGGCGCCGCCGCCGCCGAACCTCGACTGCGTGCCGTGAGCATTTCTAGCGCTTTCACTCCTCCTTCACCCCAGCTGCACAACGCTGTCACATCATCCTTTGCACCAGCTCCATGTTGCTGAAAGACATGGAACGGAGTGCCGGTGTGTCTGTTGGTTGCCAATGGTCCAATCTCTGCTGTGTCAAAGGTCCCCTGCCACTGCCGTCCAGGTTCGATGCGGAGGCCGGTCACATGCGCCTCGCGACGTACTCCGCCACGCGAGCGGGCGCCGTGTTTGCGCTGCTGGGCCGCATGTCGATACTGGCCGAGTCCGTGGAGCTGGCGCGCGCTACAGGGCTGACGCTTGCCAATGTGCTGTACAACGCCCAGGTCCGCCGCGCCAAGTGCCTTGCAGCACCATGCACCGGCAGCATGCACCAGTAGCATGTCGTGAGTGTGTCAGGCTCCTGATGCAGCATGTGATGTTGCATGACTCCCACCCTGTGCAGTGCGCAGATGATCCGCACCTGGAGCCTGCTGCTGCGCAACGCCCAACGGCAGGGTTACATGCTCAGCGGCCGCGTGGACCCCCAGCAGGTCTGCTCGAGTGCTGTGGACAGCACTTGCCAATCAGAGTGTCATGTCTCGAGCCAAGGTAGAGGATTGAATGCCGGAAAGCAGTGACTTAACCCACACCAGCATAAGGCTGACGTGCGCATCTTATTGTCCAGCTGGTGGAGTCACCATACCTGATGCATCCGGTGGAGGCTGGCACAGTCGGGCTGTACCGCACCCCTGTCTGCGTCCTGGACTTTGCCAGCCTGTACGTGTCTGCTCATCTTATGCGCATCCCCTCGGCAGCTGCTGGCATCTGCTGTGCTTGTTGACTGCCTTCAGTCGGCACCGTGGCAGCACCACTCCTCGCTTGAGTTGTGGATCTGCAGCGTTTGAGAACGTGGGGCATGCTGTGCACAGGTACCCGTCGCTGTTCAGAGCACACAACCTGTGCTACACGACACTGCTGCACCCAGACGATGTTGGCAGCATACCTGCTGAGGACATCACAACGACTCCAACAGGTGCCTGGTTGCCTCTTAAACGTGCGCAGCAACCATGTTCTGCTGCATGTGGCAGAGCTGGAAGGTCGGCTTTCACTTGCTGCTCAAACAGCGATGCCTCTCACACCCATGTGTATCGAAGTTCAGGCGACAAGTTCGTCAAGCCTACGCTCCGCAAGGGCGTGCTGCCCAGCATCTTGGCTGCCCTCATACAGGTGGGCGAAAACGATGCTGCATGCAAGCAGTGCTGCATTCTACATCCTTTGTTTCATCAGATTCTGGAGCATACATACGGCTTCAGAAGGCACGCTACCACGGGGGCATGGGCAGGGCTGGAGCAGTCTATTGTCAACGTAACCTGCGCTTGGCTACTGTACAGGCGCGTACTGCGACCAAGGCGCTGCTGAAAGAGGCGAGTGACCCGGCACGAAGAGCGGTGCTCGACAGCCGGCAGAAAGCGCTCAAGGTCTGCTCTGTCGCCTGCCTGAATTGGTGGTCGCCAGACCTTTACACGCTTCTGTTCCATCGTCGTGGTGCTTGTGGCGGCGCATTCATGCCCAAGGTTGCAATTTCTCGTGTGCGTTCAGCGCCTTTCGCTTCTGTGTAGTCGACAGCTGCGAGTCACCTGTGCTGCACACAAGGATACTCACACCAACACAACAGAAGTCAGCAGCGTCCCCTGCTGCACAGGTCAGCGCCAATGCCCTGTATGGCTTCACCGGGGCGCAGACCAGCATGCTGCAGTGTCTGCCGCTGGCGGACTCATGCCTGGCGCTGGGTGCGGCATCCACCAAGCGCGCCATCGAAGTCATCCACCAGCTCGCTGAAGATGGTATTCGAGATGTCAACTATGCAAGTGCTGAGCAGCGTGCCCTGCTGAGCTGCACAGTGGCCCTGCTGAGCTGTACGGCGTTGCTTTTGCTGAGCCCATCAGAATCAATGGTGCGCAGTGAACAATCCCACATGAGAGTATTGATGTCGTTTTCGTGGTGTCGCAGGCAAGCTCGGCCCCAAGGGCGCGTCTGCGCGTGTGATATATGGCCAGACAGACAGTGTGTTCGTGCACCTGCCCGACTGCAGCCCGGCAGAGGCTGTCAGCATTGGCCAGCATGCGGGCAAACTAGTCAGCGAGGCATTCCCGCCCGAGATGTCGCTCCAGTTCGAGAAGGTGCGCAGCATGGTATGTACATAGATGGAACACGAAGCTGTTGTAAACCATGCTCACATGTGCTTGTTTCAACCGTCAAGATGCGATGTCAACATGGTGGCCCCTGCAGGTGCTGTCGCCCTTCCTGCTGCTGCACGTCAACCGCTACGCAGGTGTGCCAAAACGCAGCTGCTGCTGCAGAGGCTGCCTGCTGTGCACGTCCGCTCGTGTGCAGCATACCTTCCATGATCGAGGGTCATGCCTGGGGCATTCTGTTGGGATGTCGGAGGACAAGTGCTGGGCTTGCAGGGCGCAGCTTCGAGGCGGAGGCGGATGTGGCAGGAGACCGGGGCCAGCTGCTGGTGAAGGGGCTGAAGAGCATGTGGCGCATGGCGCCCGGCATCCTGCGCTCCACGCTCGGCGGTGCCGTCCGCCGCATCATCCTGGACGACGATGTCGAGGTCATTTGACTGCAATCTACATGTGCAAATGCACGTCAAGCTTGAAAAGACCCCTGTGCAAAATGACATCCTGCGCTCCACGCTCAGCGTGACTTGAGCCTTTTGCTGTTGCAGGCGGCAGTAACATGGGTGGAGCATGAGGTGCGACGCCTCCTCAGCGGCGGGTGCGAGCTGTGGGAGCTCATCATGACGGTGCGAGAAGCCTACATGCTGTTGTGCCACAGTTACTGAGCCCCTACATTCCATCCAGCACATGAGCGCACTTTCGGACATGGTCCCATCACTCCACGAGCCCAATTTCATTGGTCCCCACAGAAAAATGCCAACATCATACCTACAAATAAATACATCACACCGCATCCTTCGTATATCATTGCACGAGCTGTAAGATGCATGCGTTGCTGACCTGTTCAAGCAACTGCAACCGTGTTTATGGTGCCGGCCATTTGAATCATGCCAGCGTCAGAGACTTGGTTCTCAGACGACCATTCTTAAATCACCGAGCAATCACGAAATGCGTGCATTGTTGCACCAACCTGGTGCATACCATGCCTCACTGGAAGTTCCGCAGCTTACGTGTGCTCTGTGCAGGGAGGTCTGTGGCGTGTCACTGGGTCCCAGGTCGCCGCGGCTGCTGAAGGTGTGCATGCTATTTGCACCTGCCGCAACAACCGACATGGTTGTGCCCATGGAATGCCTGCAGCCATATCCATGTTCTTGGGCGACCTTATGCACAGCAGCCCGCCAGACTTGAGGCATGCCTGGTCATGCAGCAACTCTGCTGCTGGGAGTAATCAACTTCAGTGTTCACCTTATTACCCCTACTGCTGCCGCTGCAGGGGGCGGGGAGGAAATGCGGGGCCCACATGCGGCATTGGCGGCGCGCCTGGCACAGCGCGACCCCGGGCGCTCCTTCGTGCTGGGTGCGTGCGCAGGCCGACTGCTGAACCGCCGGCTGATGGTGTTGAGCAGGACAGTGCTGCCTGTGAAGCTGACATGTTACTGTTGTGGGCTGTCGCAGGCGAGCGGATACAGTATGTGCTGCTGCCCGGCACTCGACTACAGGTGAAGCACGATGCAATGCTTGCTGACGCTGGCATCTGCACTGTCGTCAGCCAATGCTCCCAATCGGCTGCTGACGCTGAGATCTGCACTGTCATGAGTTGCTGCTCCTGGTCGGCTGCTGGCGCTGACGTCTGCACTGCCGTCAGCTGTTGGTCTTGGTCAATTGTCGTTCTTCACCTGGTCTGACTGTCGAATCGGATTGCAGGACGATGCCAGCGAGGACCCGCTGGCGGCGGCAAAGGCGGGCGCCACGGGGGCGGCGGAGCTGTACTGGAAGCAGAAGATGGTGCCCTCCATCAAGGAGGTCTTCGCCACCTGCCTGCCCACCCCCGCGCTGCAGGCAAGGGGGGCTGCTGCTGAGCGCTGACTCAACATCTGGTCAATATCTGATCACAAATCTGGGTGGAACAGTGGGTCACGTCGCTGGCATTTGCCTGCCCAGCTATGTTCGTGCACCACTGGCCGTGGATCCCGATGGGATTCCGATGCCCTGCGCTGCTTGGGGGGCGGTGCAGCTGAGAGTCTGCTCTGGTCTGGCGCAGGAGCTGCTAACGGGGCCCCACACGACTGTGCGTGAGGACCCGGCGTTTGCGGGCGCGCAGGCGGCGCCGCCCAGCGGCAGAGACGGCGGCAAACAGACAGCCCTCAAGAGCTTCTTCCGCTCCAAGGTGCTGCGGCACCATTGTACGATGTGTGTGGTGTGCAGTTCAGACATCCCCCCATGTGTAAACTGCACAAGCCTCTGCAGAGCTCCAGGGTATTGACGACAGGATGCTGCATCATGACGAGCTTGCACTGGATGTGTCACATTTGGGACTTGGTCAATGCTGGCACGACCCCTGCAATGGAAATATCATGGCAGATGCCATTCCGGTCTGGCCGCAGGTGCGGTGCCTGGGTGGCTGCAAGCGCACAGTCAGCTCGAGGCCTGATGGCAGCCAGCCGCCGCTGTGCGAATTCTGTGCAGCGGAGGAGGGCAAGGCTGCTGAGGTGAATTTGGCAATGGCGGCTGTCTGCTGACAGTTGAACAACCCTGCGCATGCGTTTGCATGCATGTGCATCGCAGCAGTTGCAAGCAAGCAGGTGCAAGAGTGTTTGGAGCGGCGCTGCAGGCAGCAGGGTTGGCGGCCTCCCAGTTACAAGGCCCTCCGCCAACCCTGCCTTTGGCTGGCGCCAGTGAGCCAATTCTATGTCGAGCTTGCGTGGTGTGACATCGGTGCAGGTCTGGATCAGCCTGACGGACAGCATCAATGAAACACGCGAGCGGCAGCGGCTGGCGTTGTCGACCTGCATGTGCTGCCACAGCGGCGGCATGCTGGGCCCTGTGGTCTGCGAGAACGGGTATGTGGCCTTGCAATGCAGTACAGACTTGTGTGTCAATCCTCAAGACAGGAGCCCTGTTGAACTGTGACGGAAGCAAACCCACCCACATGCTACCTGACTTCGCACTGACGCGCTGCAGGGAGTGCCCGGTGATGTTCTCACGGCTGGCGGCCACAAACCGCCTGGACACATTGCTCAAGGCGCGGGAGCGGCTGGACGACTGGTAACCCCAGCGGCAGTCTGCTCTGCTGAGCAGAGGCTGGTGGACCACCATGTACAGTACAGGTCCCGCTCATCACATGAACTAAACCAATGACTACAGGGAATTTGATTGTCAGATGACATTTTGACAGGGAGTGGTCAAATCTTTCGTGAGCTAGCTTGTGTGTTGGTTTGTGTCTATAGAACTTGTTGGGCCTCAGCGTGTGAGCTGTTGCGCTGTGGTTTATCTGTCTTTTGGTGTTGCAAGATGTTGATGTTGTGACACCGCGCAGCAACAAAGCTGATTAATGTGTAACAGCTGGCAATTTCACCGTCACTGCCCTGTCACTAGACAGCTGAAAGTCATGACGCCAAATCAGATTCAAAGCCCTCGACTGCAGCCTTTGAAGACAAGGCGAAAAGGCTCAGATGTCGAAATCGCTGGACTTGAACGCCATTTCCTGGTCCCGCAGCGTCTGCATGGCAGCCATGTCAATGTCTATGAATATTTGTCAGCAGGTTGATATGCCAACGGCACACGTGGACATGCACACCCGTGACCAAACGTGCTCTTCGCATTGCTGCACTGCCTCACCGTGAAGCGTGCTGCCTTTGCACGCTGTCGCCGCCGGTGTAAAATGCAGCACCTGTGCAGACTCGAACATGCATCATCACATGCCTCTGGAGAAGGCAAGAGCGAGAAGATGATGAAGCATGGTGCATGTCAGTACAAGTGCAACAGCAGGACGGAATCGTACCCTAGCACGCCAGCGGCAATGACCACCACGATGACCACAGCAGCGATCCAGCTGAGGTTCCTGTGAGACTTGTACTCTGCCGCAATTGCATCCCGGAAATCCAGCGGGGGAGGCGATAATTTGCTGTAAGTGAAAGGATTCATGTGGTCAGCCTGCGTGCTCTGCTGCACCATGAGTGGTGCATGTGGCAAAGTGGCTGCATTCACATTGTGCAGAAGACGCCATGGTAGTCGGCAACGCGTGTGTATGGCACCGACTGACCGCCGGCGACGATAGCCCACCTGCTTTTGCTGGTGGATTGTGCGGTCGGCGGGTCCACTGCGCTGCTGGCACTGGAGGCCGTCGGCTTGGCGCTCGTCGGCCGAGCTGTAGGCTCTGCTGCAGGCTGCGGCGCGGTGGCCTCTGCTGGCGCTTCTGGCACTGGTGCATCCGCAGAGGCTGCGCTGGCCGACGGCGATGGTGCCGGCTGAGCTGTGGCGGTGATTGCGCCTGGAAGGCAGGAGACGACTTTATGTGCCCAAGTGTGCAATGAAGGAGCATGGTAGCATCCAATGCCAGGTGGTAGCCAGTGCTTGCGCACCATGCACCAGCAGGAACGCCGCCAGCAGCGCGACAAATGAGGTCATTGGACCCTGCAGGCAGGATGTACCACTTTCAGCAGCGATGTAATGTGGAGCAAGCGGCGCAGGCCGCAGTTTTGATAATCGGCTCAGGGACTGATCTGTAGGCCCATCAATGCACAATGCATATACGCACCAGACGTGCCCTTCGCCGCTTCATACGTGCTGAAATTTTGTCTCTGGTTGTGCTTTCATGCAGGGTGCAATCCCGTGCCGACCTCCCGCAACTATCGCAGGTAATCAGTGTCGATGGGGAGCACCTTCGATTGTTTCACGCTGCCACGACGTCGATCACGCTGAGCACTGATAAGCATTCGAATCGCAACACTTGATTGTACAAATGACATGTGTTCCAACACACATTGCACATTGCGCGACAAACATGGAGCTAGAAGGACTAGCACTATGAGATTGGCTGCTAGTCGGTACAGCTTGCCAACGCGCAAGTGCAGCTGCATATGCCATCTTGCGACGGTGCGCTTCAGAATCGCATGCATATGAGCGAAGTGCATTGTCAGCCGCTGCCGGTGTAAGAATGACCGGCTGACGCTTTGCCGGAAACCTTCCGACACAGTACTCTGATCTGCCGGTGCAATTGACAAACCTTTGGCGCTCGATCAAGGCGCGCCCTGCCAGCCATGTCTTGGCTCGGCCGGGCATACCGCCTGGCCGTACTGCTGTCGTGCGTCGCTGTTGCAGCATGCTCGAGGGATGCCGCATCCGCAGTGGAGTTCACCGCCAGAAGAGGCGCCACCCGCAGCTTGCTGCTAGGCCACGCGCGGCACTGGAAACAAGGCGACAAAATCAAGGTCAGCGCAAGTTGCAACATGCGATGTGCACCTGGTGGCATCGCTTCAGCTAGTCATAGTCTGCTGCACCGCATCCGTATCATCATGGTGGAACGGCGTCATCATGCTGCGCTGCAACAACGTGACACACACAATGGCAGCAGGCTGACATGAGTCCTGAATTTGACCGGGGCATCCTCCGTACCTTGTGACTGTTTCTGTTATGGCCATGCAGCTGTACGCCAACAAGGTTGGCCCATTCAGCAACAGCGCAGAAACATACCAGTACTACTCGGAGCCGTTCTGCCAGCCACCGGCGGGCAAGGAGTACAAGACGGAGGGTCTGGGCGAGGTGCTGGAGGGCGACCGCCTGGTTCGTCCCCTCCTAGCAGTATCGGATCATTCCACCCTGCGCTTTCGCTGTTACCAAGCGCCAGCTTGCCGGATCAGACATCGGAACTTGGGAACTCAGCAGGTGCCGAGATGCGGCTGTGACAAGCGCAGGTCAACACACCATTTGACATACGGTTCCGTGCGGATAAGGAGAATGAGGTGCTGTGCTCCAAGGAGCTCACCACCAAGGAGCTGCAGCGGTTCAGGAATGCGGTCAAGCGGGATTTTTACTTCCAGGCAAGGGATACTGCAGTGGACATATAAAACCCTCAGCACTCGCTTTGCAAGGCCAGGAAAATCGTCTTTGCATCTGTGCGGCATATGCGCACAGGAGCTGGACACAAAACATTAGCCGACATGGGAGCAGGTACATGTGCTGCAGATGTTTCTGGACGACCTGCCGATCTGGGGCTTTGTGGGCAAGGTGGAGAAGATCCTGCATGCGGGCGAGGAAACCACCTACAAGTACTACCTATTCACGCACATCCACTTTGAGATCCGGTTCAATGGTGCGCTGTATGCTGCTGCCGCTGAGCACATGCCACATGGTCAGATGGGGAGGTGCTTCCGTCAAAGCAGGCCTGTGAGCATGCGGCATCTTGATCCTTATCAAAATCATGCAAAGAGTCTGTGTACCTGACAATAACCTGTAAGTCACCCTGCTCCGACTTGTGCTGTGCTGACAGGCGACCAGGTGATCGAGGTGAATGTGAGCACGGACCCAAAGAAGACTAGGGACATAAGCGGCGACGAGGCGCAGATTGTGGACTTCACGTACTCTGTGAAGTGGGAGGAGACGCAGATCCCCTTTGAGCGCCGCATGGAGAAGTACTCCAAGTACAGCTTCCTGCCGCAGCACCTGGAGGTAGGGTGGATCTAACAGCCGACAAACGCTGCATTCCTTTTTCCATCGTGCTCCCTGCCACAGGTCTCCTAGACTTTCATCACAGGTTCATGTGTTTGGTGTTGACTGTTTCAAAGTGAGGTTGGTGGCTTGGAAGTTGATGTGCCACGCATTGTGGAGAGGATCCCAGGCACAACTGCACGTGCCCTTTGAGTGCGATGCTATGGCTGACGCAGATCCACTGGTTCAGCATCATCAACAGCTGCGTGACGGTGCTGCTGCTGACGGGCTTCCTGGCCACCATCCTCATGCGCGTCCTCAAGAACGACTTCCTCAAGTACTCGCGTGATGAGGAAGCGGGTGCGCTGCCTGTCGTGCCTGCTCTGAAGGTCACTCTTGGAGCTGCAGTCTTCGTCATCACCGCCCCTCAGTCATGCCCATGTGGACATTTCCTACCGGCTGAATGGCCTGCTTCAGTTTTGGACATCGCTATGCATGCAGCCGATGATGCAGAGGAGACGGGCTGGAAGCTATTGCACGGGGATGTGTTCCGCTTCCCGCCCCACAGCAACCTGTTTGCTGCCATGGTAGGCGCCTTGGCAACGCCTGCCGGCCATCAGGCCCATGATGGGATGTACCACCAGACCTGCCCCTCTGGAAACTGTCTGCAGGGCATCAACATATTTGGGCATCAACATGTGTGACACGTGTGCTGCAGGTGGGCACAGGCACGCAGATCCTGGTCATCACGCTGCTGATCTTTGCTCTGGCGCTGCTGTCGGGGACGTTCCACCCATACTCCCGTGGCGCACTGCTGTCCTCTGTCATCGTGCTGTATGCCATCACTGCCGGTGAGTATACTTTATGCCCCAAAAGAATTGACGTTGTCCAGGCATCAGCATAGTAGCTGCGCTCTGCCTGCTAACCATATGCAGTCAATTGTGTGAGGTGCTGCTCACATGCTCGCCAAGCAGTGCAGGATGGCAAGTGAGTTGGGTACCTGCCCGCAGGCATCGCCGGGTATGTGTCAGGGGCGCAGTACAAGATGTTTGGCGGCACCGCGTGGGTGCGCAACGTGCTGCTGACGGCCACGCTGTTCTGCGGGCCGCTGCTGGTGGCCTTCTCCTTCCTCAACACCGTCGCCATCGTGTACCGCTCCACAGCAGGTGATGCCACCTTAGCATCGCTCCGTCCTGCCCTGGCCTGGCATCTGGTCCCTCATTTTGGTATATGGTCCTTCACTTTGCGCTGAGATCTGATTGATTCATCGCACTGACGTGGTTGTTGCGCTCCACTTTAGCGTTGCCGGCAGGGACCATTGTGATCATCGCTGTCATCTGGGCGCTGGTGCGGCTTTTCAGTTGCACAGATTTGCACACTGCGACACATGCAGAGTCCTGTTTTGTCAAGCTTGTCTGTCTAAGTGCAACCACCACCTCATTGCCGTGCAACAGGTCACCTTTCCCCTGACCGTGTTCGGGGGCATCGCCGGAAAGAACACGCGCATGGAGTTCAACCCACCCACCCGCACCACCAAGTAGGCTCTTTCCTCGGGAGCTGATTTGTTGTGTGACATCGTCGATTGGCACCTTGCTGCCTGAATTCAGCATGCGCTTTGGTTCACATGTTCATTTTGTGTTGGCATGGGATACCAAACACTGACAGAGAGCGCACCCCACTGGCAGGTATCCAAGGGAGGTGCCAGCGTTGCCGTGGTACAGGGGCACAGTGCCCCAGATGCTAATGGCAGATGAGTTCCTGTGCCAAATACTTAGCAAACTTAAATGGGATTCCAGCTTGTCCCTGCACACAGAATGGTTCCTCTGCCTATTGCAGCCGCATCCTTGGTGGGAATTAAGGAACCACACAACTGACACGCCTTCCCTCCTTGTGCCGCAAGGTTCCTCCCGATGAGCGCAGTTTACATCGAAGTAAGGCTCCTCGCCTCCACATCATGATGTGAATCCTGCTACTCATGACTGGAAATGGTGCTCACTTTCACCCCTTGCTTTCCTCCACTGCAGGCATTTTATATCTTCTCCAGCGTGTGGGGGCACAAGGTGTGATCGTTCCTCTCTCTTCGGTCGGGTTTCCCGCTGCAGCTTTGAATGCACATCAAGTCCACCAGGCGTGTCAACACTTAGTCACCCTGGCTGCCTGTGCCTGGCCTCTGGCTGTCCCCGTTGACACTTGGCGCACCTCATGTGCAGGTCTACACGATCTACAGCATCCTCTTCATCGTGTTCATCATCCTGCTGATCGTCACAGCCTTTATCACCATTGCGTTGATATATTTCCAGCTCTCTGTGGAGGTGAGAGCTGCACAATCAAAAGCAGGTATAGGGAATGCATATGCACATTCAGCTAGCTGTGTCAAGACATCGATCTTCACTCGCAAACTATGATGGTCAACTCTGTGTGCGCAGGATCATCGCTGGTGCGCCAAATCGGTCTGACGGCTGATGCTGGCTGCCAATATATGTGCAGCAGTTTTTTACTCTTACTGCAGTGACAAGGGGTCTGAGAATGTCTCCCTGATCTGACAGGTGGTGGCGGTCATTCTTGTGCGGGGGGTCCACAGGTGCTGAAGCTGTGTGCTCTGCATGTGCTCGCCGGCTGAGTGTTGTGTGAGCGTACGACACTTGCATTGCTGCTTACTGAGTAGTTTACTCAGATTGATGATGTTTTCTTTTATGGTGCAGGATTTTTCATCTATGGTGCGTACGAATCACAAGACCATCTGTGATACTGCTCTGAGATCTGCATGTTGATGAGACGGCCACACTGAATGCAATTGCTTTTGCTGTCGCAGCATACAGTTTTTATTTCTACCATTGGCGATCGGACATGCACGGCTTCATGCAGGTATGCCTGCCAGTGTGCATATCTGGATTTATGTGCAACAGGTCTTTCTCAGCGTTGACATTTCGTGATCCTTGCATGCACCTGCTTCCTCAAGTGCAATGACGTGCTGTCCTCTACCCCTACTGGCATGCAGACCGTGTACTTCTTTGCGTACAATGGTTTGATTTGCTGGGCATTATTCTTGATGCTCGGCACAATTGGCTGGAGGGCCAGCCTGCTGTTCGTGCGGCACATCTACAAGGTATGTCGGAGGTGACTGACAGCATGGCAGGAGCCTTTGTCTCATATCCGCTCCCTGAGGGCAACATTTGATTCGAATTCTTGCAAACCAGTACCGCTGCAATGCTGCAGGCCATCAAGTGCGACTAATGGCAAGGGCGCGGCCTCGGCATGACGTGTGGTCGCATTGGGTATTTAGCAGAGGGAAAGCTGCGCATGCAGGAGGCACTGCAGACGACTTGAGTTTGACTGTGTCGCTGGCACTCGAATGTTGGTTGTTCATCTTGCCAACTGACCAAGGCTGTAAATAACGGTTGCCATCGGGCAAAGTGTGGTTACTTCTCACTGTGAACTAAGTCCCAGTCACAGGCACGAAGAATTTGGCCCTGCATGGGGCGCCGAGCTGAGCATGCTCTGCAGCCGCAGCAAAGTACCTAGCGTTCACAATGTGTCTCTCAAAGCCTGCTGTACTCTGTAACACCTAAAGGATCATCAGTGACCCGCCCTATTCCTGAACAAAAGAATGGCGATGATACCTCGCTGGTTCCTGAAAAAATGGCAGTGACGATGAGCCCTGGCTGCCTCCAGGATTTTGTATGCCTGCTTCAGTCCAGGGCTTGTCTGGTGGCCTCGTAGAGCGCAAAGGCAGCGGCATTCGCCACGAAGGCGCGGATGAGCGCAGGCTGAAACCCACAGAACAGGGCGGCCACACCACGCTCTGCATACACCTGCGGGCGGGCGGAACTGACATCAAAAGCAGGCTGTGCAACATGATGGCCCCAGCTGTTTCAATAGCTGACGCCTAGTTTATGCTCAAGACCAACACAGAGTTGATGACATGCGTGTGATGGCATGCGCTGTCAATCGTGCATCGCGATGCCAGTGTGGCCAGGTGCCAGGGGTGTGCATCCCACCTGGCGAGCGCAGTCCAGGGTGCCGCTGTAGCGCGGGTTGCGGAGGTCGTCCGTCTGGATCTTGCTCTTCACGACATCGAAGGGGAAGATGGCGACCCTGCAAACATCCCAACATGATTGATGCTGAGGTCCATAAGTGTGGACTAGTCAGTCGCACCCTACGCGTACCATGATGTGGAAACATCTTCGATCATGAGCAGGCTGAGCATGACGGGCTCACCAAAACGAGATGCCGGCAATGCCGCCGGCCGTGAGCAGCGAGCCAGAACCCAGCTGCGCCGTCTCTTTGCCCTGTCAAATGTATGATGATGTCAAACTTGCACTGGTCGAGAGCTGACCGCAGAGAGTCGCGATTGCCAGGCAGACTCTGCGCAACTGCTGCTGTGTAATCTTTTGAGTAGGCGCACCTGCGCCTGCGCAAACTGCCGCTTCATGGCCTCATATGTCGCAAACATCGCGGCACTGCCCCCGATCTCTCGTACCAGCGTCGGCACCATACCTGCAAGGAGCGAGACTGGCATCAAATAAGCGGATCTCGGAATGCCGCCAAAGTTTACGGAATTTCAGCTGGTCGGTGCATTTGCAGTGACCTCAGTCGACACCCAGCATGTGGTGAACCAAGCCAGTATCGACCAGTCTCGCACCTGTGTACAGCCTTTGCATGCCGCCAGCAGCAACAACCTGCCTGATGACCGACAGCGGCGACGCGGCGCCGATGGCGGGTGACGCTGCAAGGCCAGCTGCACTTCTCGCACTGCCCAAGCCGGCGACGGCCACAGCTGGGGACAGCACCTGCGCACAGGGCACTCGAGGCGATCACGTGCACAGCTCGGATTCACCCAGGATCGCATCAGCTGCTCGTCTGCCGCTGACAGTGGCCCAGCTCAGGCAAAGTCCTTCATGTTTACACGGAGCATGCATCTGCCGCATGCTCACCGCCGTTGCAACACACTTGCAGCATCTGTATCCTGCCCAACGCAGCGTACATCTCATGGCAGTGGAAGTCTGTGGAGCTTGCATGGGCCAAGGAGTCAAGGCGAGTAGGGTCATTTAGAAGCTGTTCTGCTTCTTCTTGTTAGAAACAAAACCTGGTGCACTACTCTGTCTCATCAAACCTTCAATCCTGTATAACGAGTGCACTTACCCAAGTTGAAACGAAAGTTTTCAATTTCGTTTGGAGCTTGCCTGGGGCAGGGGGCCGCTGCGGGCCTGCAGCCGGCACTTGACGAGCTCCGTGGGGCACGCCATGAAGGAGCCCGCCAGCCCCGCACCCGCGCCGCACAGGAAATGGTCCGCGATGCTCAGCGGCGAGCCTGCGGCGATCACACAGCGTGTGACGGCCGCGAGCATGGATGCGCAGTGCGTTGACGAGCTGCTCCAGCCGGTCTGCCACACGGAAAGTGGTGTGCAGCACACAGCCACGAGCATCCAATAGACCAAATCAGGTGGCATCACCACCGCAGCGCAGCTGTGAGCAAGCTGGACTGAGCCGCCTGCAGAACCGTCGACAAATGACGCCAGTATCTGAGCAGATCCTCATGTCGCTTCAGGGTGGGCACCGTGATTTGAAAACAGTCATCAGGACCTAGTCCCGACCTACCGTCTGGGTGCGCCAGCAGCCGCTCCATGCTGCCGCGCGCCGCAAATAGCACCGCGTTGTATGCCGCCACGGTCACCAGCGGCGTGCTCAGCCCCTTGAAAAAACCGCGGGGCCCGTGCGTGGCCAGAATCTGCGTGTGTTGGTCATTTGGATCTGCCATTGGGTGCAAGATACGTGGAGGGCACGCACCAGTGCAAGCGTCAACATGCCTTTTCACATGCGGCTTGACAGCAGTACAGAGGGCAGCACAGTCTAAGCTGCACCTTTCGAGCCGCATCGGCGCCGCCGGTATACTTGCCGGGCTGCGTCTGCAGCTTGACCTTGACCTGACAGTGTGTGCAGGTTACTTGAGCAACTTCATCACGCACCTGCAACAGCTGTGGCGTGTGTTGCGGTCAGCTCAACAGCTCAGATGCGACCAGGCTCACCGTGTCAAAAGGGTGCCCGCTGACGAGTTGCCTGCGCATCCACAGACTTCTGGTATTGTCCAGCAGCATCTGACGTGCACTACATAGTGATACACACATGAATAAGAATGATCCTCACCCGGTGCCTGCAACGATGCCGCCAGCAAGGTCCTGCAAATGAAAGAACTTCAGGCGCAGCGGCATATGACGGCGTTTACGGCCGCGGTGTGTACAGTAAAAATGTCCCACAATGAGGGACAGGATCGACAACCCACCTTCGCCGTGCTGGAGGCGTCGTTCGGCATCCTCGGTGCTTAAATGTGACACCATTGCCAGGGGCCTGTTACATCCTGAAGACAATGAACTGCAGAGGTTCAGCAGTGCTGCAGCAAGCGTTGCTGTGCGATGAGCCGTCACCAGTGGCTGTGACGATAGAATGCACAAATGTGACAATGTATTGTGTACATAACGGCTGATTGTGCGCATGATTCAAAGCGGTCAACCGCAGCTGCAGCATTCCAACGAAACATGCTGAGTTTCCTTCTGTAGTTAGCTAGATTAGGGTCGTGTTAAGCTAATGATGCATGCACACAGGGCGACAGGGGACATTCCCGCGTTCGCATGCACTTGAACACACGTGCAGGTGACAGTTAGACAGATCAATCACGGCTGGAGCCCTCAGTGCGATGGCTCTGTCGGGGTTGAGGTTGGCAGTGCTGTCGAAGTTGCGAGTGCCAGTGGGCATCAGCAGCCGTGTGCAGCAGACAGCTGGCGGTGCAGCGTGCCTGACACTGCTACGAGGGTTCGCTGAGGGCACGTACCTGGACAAGTCCCAGGTCACAGAGCGAATTTTGGACGTGGTCAAGAACTTCGACAAGGTTGAGCCATCAAAGGTGCGCAGCCTACTGAGTTCCCCTGTGTGCAGCGACTATCTGCAGATGAGAAGGCGACGCCTGTTGCCGCTGAGCAAACTCATCCATCCGAATGCCTGCTCGCGATAGCAACTTGGCAGCTTAGGCAAGTGCTGGTGCGGAAAGGGTTGCGGCGTTAGTGCCGCATCGCGGCCATTGCGAGGACTGTGCTGTTCGATGTCAGGACAATGCTGCTGCTGCTGCTGCTGCTGCCAGCTGGCATATCGGTTGTGCGTGTCAGCTCCACCGTCCGCAGTGCCTGGCTGGCACACCAATGCAGTGATGCGGCACAATGTGCTGATCATAAAGCTGTGAAGGGCAGGTGACGTCAGAGGCGAAGTTCAAGGAGGATCTGGGGCTGGACAGCCTGGACACGGTGGAGGTGGTGATGGCCTTCGAGGAGGAGTTTGGCATCGAGATCCCAGACAGCGAGGCCGACAAGATCCTGTCCACGCGGGAGGCCATCGACTTCATCGCCTCGCACCCGCAAGCCAAGTGAAGCCCCTTGGCGGGAGTTTCCGACATGGTTGCTCATCGGCCGGAGGCATTAGTGCCCAGGCCTGATGCGCTGCACGCAGTCAGCAGTGGGTCGCAGGACGGCCAACCTGTGCATGCCCACGCTCGCAGTGAAACAGCCGAGTGACTGTGACAGCTTTTGTCGTGGCAACCGGCGTTGCACTTCTGTGGCAGAGCTGGCATCGGCCTTATGCCGCTGATGCGGAGCTGTGATGGGCCGCAGCGCACTGCAGATGCCGGATCGTACACTAGGAAGACAATTGGGTTGAACTTGACCGCAATCAGAGCCCCCTGTGCAGGGCAGTGCTGACAAAGCAAGAAATGTAGACGAGAATCACGAACACAGTGTACACGACCAACACCCCAACACTCGTCCATGCCCACCACGACTGTTGCACACGCAATCCACGGACACCTTGACCATCTGAGCATTCATTTGGGTAATCTACCAATGAAGACATTCATCTCGTGTGGCACCCCTAGCCCCGCTGCGGGGTGGACCACCCGTGGGTGCGCACCATGCGGACCTGCGCCAGGGTGTAGATGGACCGCACCACCCGGCCGTAGTCGGTGCCGATGGACTTTAGCGCCAGCTCCCCAGCGAAGAAGGCCCACATGATGGGGCCCAGCACCGACAGCATACCGCGCGCCGCGCCATACCTGGCTGCAGCCGTCGTCAGCCCCTGCTGCGACGCCTGCAACCGGGACATGATGATTGGTGAGGGTCGCCTGCACAACCCGACACTGCCCCGACACTTGCCACACTGCCGATATGACCTCAGGCCAGCAGCTGCAAGCGTGACACGCTGTGCCAGACGGTTGGAATTTACTGTCAGCCAAGTGTTTCACATTGCAGCAGCTGGCTGGACGCACTGGCTGTGGACGACATGCGCGGCAGCAATTGCTGCATCAGGCTACTCACGCGCAGTGCCGCCTGACGCGTGGCAGCAGAGCCCGCTGTGGATGCTGCGCCGCGGCATGCCGCATAGAATGCTGCCTCGTACTGCACGCGCGAGCGCAGCAGTGCCACGCCCAGCTTCTGGAGAGTCGCATTTCGCACTGCAATCGCGCCACAGGCTTTGATCAACATCACATCTGCAGCCTTCAGATCGCCAGATGTGTGGCACACACCACACAGCAGAAAGATGCACCACATCAGCATCTTTGCCCGACGACTTGTCACCCGAGGACATGCCAATGGCGGAGGTGAATTTGGCAAGCAGCGGCATGAGGTCCGCGCTGCCCAGCTTCAGCGGCGCTGCCAGCTGCTCCAGGGCCTGTGCCCAGCCGCGGCCTCCAAAGTGCCGCCTGCAGGCAATGGGACAGCGTCTTCTGATGTCCCATGATGCAGCCCCATGGCGGCAAGGCACAGCGGTAAGCATCCGCTGAGCTGACACAACCATGCGTTGCAGCGAGACGAGAACCTGGCCAGCAGAAATTCATACAGCATTGAAGCTCACCGAGGTGGTGCCATGCCATCGCTGTTCACTGCGTACGCATTTGCAAGCGCATCCACCCCCGCCTGCTCCGTCGAGTCGGCGTACATCTTCATCATGTGCAAGAAGATCTCCGTCTCCAGATCCTGTGTCGACATCGTCGATGGGCACTGAACCTGCAGGTGGGCATCAGGGCTCCAGATGCTCAGCTGCGGCGGGAGCTGCTCATCGTGCCTGCGATGTTCGACTTCACAGTGACAAAAGTAATGCGTGAGATCGACAGTCAACTCCCGTTCACCTCGAGGCGCTGCCGCACAGCCAGGAGAGACTCGCGGTAGGATGGCCGCCGGCCCTTCAGCGTCGCGGTGGCATCAGCCTGCGACAAGTATGCACATACGCATTTGAGCCACGGATCCCGTGAGGTATTGTCCCGCTATCAGCATTAGGAATTGTCCTCACGCTGCAAGTGAGGCCAGTGCAGCGCACCGCAAGGAAGCGGAAGCGGGATTCGATGCGGCGCATCAGACTGGCCCGACCCCGCAGGTGGGCGGCCGCCGGTTCGCTGTCCACCACGATGCTCTTCACCACGGGGCTCAGCGGGCTGGCGCCTGGACATCATTGTACTTCAGAATGTCAGAAACCCGTCTGCAGAGTGGGTGACCGTGTTGCATGCTATCACACCGCACTGTCTGGAACTGGGGGTGCAATGCCGGCGACTGCACTGCAGCTGCGGTCTCACCGAAGAGTATGCCGTGCAGCTCCTCCAACTCCTCGATGGAGCACAGGTCCAGCACCTCCCACAGCTCGCCATCCACGTCCACTGGCGGCTGATCTGCATTTGTGCCACTGGCGGGCGCTGGAAGCCGGATGCGCCGGATTGGAGGCAGCTTTGGGAGGCCCGACGGTCTGTCAGCAGCCGAGGCAGCACGCGAGGTCAGCTGTCGCCGGTCGACGCCTCGCTGGGGCAGCCGCTGAGCATCATGCGCAATGCCCTTGCATGGACGGCCATGCCGCAGCGGTGAAGATGTGAGCTGTAGGTCCTTGCCAGTCTGCAAACAGCAGTGTGCAGATGCAATTCTAACACCAAACGACTCCATCATATTGGAAAGCTGGTGCTGGTTCTGCTGCTGTTGACAGGGTGTCGGTTACTTGCCGAGCTTGGATCATTGAAATATCATGCTGCTGCAGACCAACGCGCTCCAGTCGATCATGCAAGCTTGGTGTAGTGCAGCATGCCTTGAGGTTGCATGCGCGAAAACTTGCTCGACGCTACGTGTCGGCCGGAATTGCTTGAAAAGATCTTGGTCAAAATCAAGATGTCGCTCACGTGTGCATGCTGGTCAGCTGTTGATTCAGCTGCACATTGCAAATTGCAGATGAATTGCCGGTTTGGCTCACTGTCAGAAACGGAATATCAGTGTCACCAACGGAGTGTGCAGTCATTTTGTGGAAGCATATTTGTTGGCTGCCCTGTGCGCCACTAGACCCCGCCAGCATCTTGAGTCCCAATGAGCACAACACCATGCTGTTCACCAGGACCCTGAAAAGGTCCACGTCAGTGTCGTCAGCATGCCCTGTCTGGGTGGACGGCACGCAGTGGATGGTGGTGTGCCGCCCGCAAGGCTACCTGGAGCTGTGGCATGAGGCGGATGGTCGTCTGGCGGCATGCGGTGGCGTGGAGATGGGCGAGGTGGTGCAAGTGGTGCCGCTGCCGCCGAAGCTGCCGGGATTTCTGGCCATAGACGTCATAGACAGGTGGGTGGCATGCTCACATGAGGGTTGCATGTGCAGGTTGCCGATATCATTGCCGTCATGCGTCATCTATCAGTTTGCCCATGCTGCTGCTGGCTATTGGACATCGAGCGATCGCATTCACGAGGCGGCCAAGGGTTTCACGCTATCATGCGGTACGGCAGGGTCACCCTGGTACGCCTGCTGCCCGGCGAGTCGCCGCAGAGCATGCCACAGGTGGTGGAGTGCGGCAACCTCGACCTGGCTGCGGAGACGGCGCAGCAGGCCGCCAGGCGCCGCGTCGGCGGTGCCGTCTGCAGCCGCTGCATCCGCCTGCACCTGACACAAGGCGCCGAGTTGCTGAAGCTCATGCCGCGCGGCGAGCACTTTGACGAGTTCATGGAGCGCGTCCAGCACGGCGACAAGCAGGCAGGCGCCGCCGGGGCTGCGGAGCTCGCCACAGCAGCTGACGCCGGGGCGGAGGCAGCGCGGGTAGCAGAGCAGGCAGCCGCCGAAGCAGAGGCAGCACGTGCGGCGGATCGGACAGCCGCTGCAGCGGACGCAGCTGCAGCGCGCGCCATGGAGCAGGCAGCAGCGGGAGAGGGGAGCGGACAGCCGAGCCTGAGGTCGCATCCGCTGAGCGATGTTGGCAGCGACAGCGGCAGTGACACAGAGGCCGCTTCCGGCGCATCACGTGCATCAGCCATGGATGCCGGCGGGGCAGCAGCTGCTGCTGCAGCAGGAAGGGCAGCAGCGGCAGCAGCGGCCAATGCGGCGGATCGCATGCCTACAGTTGCAGGCTATGTGACAGCGATGTGCTTGCGACAGGTGGGCTCGCAGGCATGGGTGTGACCGCCATCCATCGCGATTGCACAATTGACTGCCAGATCTCATGGAGTTTTCAGCCGTCACATCCGCTCCTGTGCTGCAAGTAGTGGTCTAGGCAGCAACGCTCACAAATGCCTTCCTCCTTTCCACAGGGCTACATCCACTTCGTGGAGGTGGTCGCAGAGCCGGGAAAGTTAGGCAATGCGGCCCTTGCCGTGCACGGCGTGCACATCCCACCGCTGCCTGACAACCACCTGGGAGGTGAACCCGCTCGGGATTTTGCTCGCATGTGCTTGCACATGCAATGCGGCCAAGCAATGCCCACACAGCATTGCAGGGGGATGACCACGTGAGGCCCTCGTGGTTGGTATCCCAGAGCCATCTGCAGTCCCGGCTGACTTCCCATTTTCATCTCACTGAACTTCCAGAGCGCCTGCAGGCGGCAACGGAGAGCACGACGAAATGGTGGGCCTGGAGCTGCTCTGGCGCAAGGAGAAGGGAACCCGCATCGTCGTCGACCTCGTGTTGCTGTGCAGCGCCGCAGGCACGACGACTGTCCGATTGCAGCCCTATCGTTGTAGCATCTGTTCTCAGAAACGACCGTCGCGCGGCAACCTGCAGCACAGCAATCACTGCGCATCTTTCGCAGTGCGTGCCAATCTCCCCTCAAGCACCGCAACTGCAGCTTATGCTGTATATGAGCCTCGGTCACATTCGCTCCGGAGTGCAGGCAGCAGGGCGCGTGTGGGCAGACCGCAGCGGTATTTGCGGCTGGCGCGCATGCGCTTCGACATCCAAGGACCACTGGTGGGTCCAGGCATCAACTGGATTGCCGAGGCGCCATTTTACAACAGGTGCTGGCAGAGACGCTTCACGAGGCTAAGTGGAGATACGTTGTAAGCTTGACTGGAGCTAATATGGGGGTACACACTTCACACTGGCGGTGCTGTGCCTGCTTCGGTACATCATCGGGCTGCTCGTCTGAGGCTGCTCGTCCGTCTTGCACTCACACGGAATACTGTGCACTACAGAAGAGTCGAGCCAACGGCGTCGCTGCTGCATGCCGCAGACGGCAACCTGCTCACACTCGGCCAGCGCCAGGTGAACCACCCAGCGTCCACTGTAGTCTCTGCCTCAAGCTTGCATTGTGTTGGTGCTGACTTCTGAAACACGCGATTTCTTTGAACACAGCACGGCGCACATGTACCTTATGCATCCGTGTCAGCATGTGCAACTGAGTTCCTGACTATATATGGGCGCCCACGTTGCCAGGTGTTGATTCACATGAGGGGGCTGTTGGGGGAGCTGGCGTGCGAGCTGCCGGCGCCGCCGGTGGCTGCGGTTGAGCTGTCCCACAAGCTCCATGTCATCGCTGACGCCTCGGGTGGCCTGAGCCTCCTGGACACCAGCAGCAGCCAGGCATGGACCAGCATCAGCTGAAGGCACCTTAGAGACCTGTTTCTACTGTTGCTGAACTGCCAAGGCCTGCCAATGCTGTATGTGGCTGTCAGATTCCAGTATGACCTGCTCGTGTGTCTGTGTTTGGCTGTCGAGTTGCGGCATCACCTGCTCATGGTATCATTTGCGCTTGCAGCCCTCCTGGCGGTGCAGACCCATCGAGTGCACCTCGCAGCTGTCTGTGGCGACCACGCTGTGTTTTGTGCCGAGCAGTGACTCGTCCAAGTCGACGGTCGCAGGTATCTGCTGCCCCTTGTTTCCCCTGTAAAACTTCGTTTGCCCATGTGCATTTTTGAACCTCTGAATCGCATGCTGCCGCCTGCCGTCAAGGCTACCTGCATGTGAAGCAGACCATTTTGTTCTGCAGGCTGGCTCTTTGTGGGCAGTCACAATGGCGACTCGCAGCTCCTTGCAATTCCTGTGCAGCTGGTGCAAGATGTCATAGAGGGCACGCCAATCAGCGATGTCGCGCTGCGATGGCAGGTGGGCAAAGGGTGGCCTTTCCTGTGTTGTGAGTCAAGTTGAATCGCGTCGACTGGTGGGTCAAAGATGGTGGCTCTGAGTAAGCATGCACTGGAAGCGGATTGGTTGCCAGATCTTGCACAGCAATATCAACACGCCCATGGCTTCCTGATTGGGTACAGGTGCTGGCGCCGCACACCATCGAAAACCTTGCTCCAATCAACGACCAACTCACGTTCGAGCACCCAGCAGGTCTGCTCAGAAGCCTTTTCGACTGAATACTGGGTATGCAGATGGCTATTGAGACGACAGCCGTCAAGCCTGTATGCACGATCTGCAGACGCTCTGGTATGGGGTTGGTAGTACTGGTGATGACATCAAGTTGTGTACCCATCAATCGCAGGCAGCGGCGAGCAGCGGCTGGCGTTGTGCTGTGGTGCAGAGCCGACCGGCACCCTCCGCGTGGCTGGCATGGGCGTCGGGCTGACAGCCTGGGCTCAGGTCGAGTTGGGCGTGCAGGTGTGCTATTGGGTGCCTTAAGAGATCCTTTCATATCGCAAACAGCCTGTCCCATCTTGCCTTTCTGTGGACAGCCGCCAGCACATGCACCATCGACTGCATGCACAATTCTGCAAGTTGGTGCCACTCAAACCTTCCCCTCCTTTTCTGCATGTGTTGCTGAGATTGCACCCTCAATTCCGCCGCAGGGCCGTCCGCAGCTGTGGGCGGTGGACGGCGCTGTGGAGCACGCACCAGGGTGTGGGCGGGCGTCCCAGTTTCTGGTGTTGTCGTCCGAGCTGGCTGGAGCCACCAGCCTCCTGGAGATCCGTGGCGATGAGGTGCGGCACACAAGTCCTGCAGCTTTCATACTTGTGTTTGTCTAGGTCAGGAGACCATGCATGTGATGCTTCTTAATGTTGTGCTTCAAGCACCCCTTTGCATTGTGTCGTTGGGTGCAGCGCTTCCATGGCATCCAGATAGGGCTTGCTGTGGCAGATGTGGCAAACATCATTGTGCAGCACTGTTGATGCCCCTGGGTGGACAACTGCGGCAGGTGCAGCCAACGAACGACAGCGGTGGGCTGCGGCTTGACATGGCGTCGCTGCTGATTGCCAGCATGCCGGAGCTTGTCATGGTGCAGGTCACGGCCCAGGTGCGCCCAGCCTCTTGCCATGCTGACAGCCCCAGATCAGTGTCTGTGCTAATGTAAGTCCCTAGGACTGATCGTGAGGCACACTGGCAGCACTGTTTGTGGTCCAATCAAGTAAGATGGACACATCCATGTTCACGGAGTATAGCCAAGTTGTTCAGATTGTGTAAGGAATCTAAATTGGACTTTGTTGGGCGCTGATACAGTCTGTGCGCACCATGCCGACGCCGGGCATCACGGGCGGCACCGAAGAGTGGGCGCCCCCGCTGGGCGGGGGCGCCATCACGGTGGCGGTATCCAGCGGCCACAGTGTGATCGTGGCCTGCAGCTCTCAGGTCCACCACCTGGAGGTTTCGCCGCCGTCACCTTCGCAACAGCCGTGCGGCAAGATCAGGCGAGGCTGCATGTGTACCAGAGCAGTGATGCTGAGGTTTCCCCTGTGCTCCTGGCTCGCAGCCCAGCTGTCGATGAGTGACTTGGCCTTCTGTGGCAGCAGGCATGTGTCCTCAGCAGGCATCAGCAACCAGGTTGCGTCACTGGCCATTCGCGAGGCCGGCCCGGCTGGAGGTTCAACCAGCACCGGCAAGGTGAGCCGTTTTTGGCTTGTGGCTGTAATGACATGAACTAGTATCGGACATGCAGAAGCACTACTGATCACTCGGCCACGTTAGCACAGCTTGCAGAAATGCCCAGGAGCTCGATGCATCCATAATTGTGCGTGTGTCTGCCATGCAGCCGCCGATGTATGCAGTGATTGGGACCTGGGTCAGCAACGAGGTGCTGGTTTGGCCTCTGCACAGTGACATCACCACTCAGCGGGCCAGCCCCGCAGTCGCCTCAGCCAACACACAGCAGACTGCAACAGCAAAACTGTCGCCATTGCTGCAGCTGCCCTACGGGACACCTCGCTCGCTGCTGGTGCGTCCCTGAAGCGCTTCGGCTGAAAGGCTGCCTCGGCAGTTGCTTGGCGGACTCGCATCCAGCAGCACAAACATAAGCGTCACCTGTGCACACTGATGGCCCTGAGGCAGAATTTGCAGGGGCGTCAGGCCATCTGAGTCGCAGCGGCTGGTCACGCTCACAGGTGCACTGTTACGGGCCCGACAGCACGCCCTTCCTGTTTTTGGGCACATCCAGTGGCGAAGTCGTCTTCTGCCCCGTCCGCAGCGTCGCCGGAGGCGCCCTCCAACTAGGCATGTCTGAAACAATTCGTTGCTGCGGCCAGCTTGGGCACCCCATTGTAGTGTGAAGAGCTGGCAACCACGGCCACTACATGAAAATTGGCTACTACACCACTGCAACTATATAAGCATCCCTCTGGTGCGCAGGCGCCGGGCGCACTGTGCAGGTGGGGCTGGCTGAGGTGCGTCTACTCAGCATGCCGGCAGGCGTGCTGGCCATTTCGGACCAGGCGCTGCTGCTTCGCCAGGGCATGCACCATGACCCCAGTGGTGCGTGTTCCCAGACACTTGAGCCGGGCTTGCCCTGCGGCTGCCATGCGCTCTGCCACTGTCTGTGCCGCTGCGCACTGTGGAGGGTTCAGAGGATGCATGTCGCTCGAGTTGTGGCAGCAAGGCTCTCAAGAATTGGTTCTCGTCCTGCAGGTGTGACAGGCGAAGCGGTGGATGCCCAGAGGGTGCATGAGAGCGACTCTGTGACAGCCGCCGCTGCCTGGGGATCCACTGATGTGCCCAACGGACTTGTCTGGCTGACAGGTGCATAAGTGGCTCAGTACGAGCACAGCTGCACGATACTGAACCGCAATTCTCAATGACATCTGGGATGGATGCTTTGGGATATCATGACCTTCCAGCATTGCACCACCCCTATGCACCTAGGCGTTGTCGGCGACTACAAGTGCAGCTGGGTCGTTGTTCAGGTGACGGTGAGCTCAGTCTAGGCGAGCTGGACACTGAGGTGCGGCTGCGCTGGAGCACGGCTCGCCTTGGAGACACGCCGCTGCACATGGGGCTGCTGCCGGCTTCCGGCACGCTGCTGGCGGCCACGCGGTCCCAGGACGGCGCCCACTGGCTACGCCTCATGCACTGCACATCGCTCCAGCAGGTGGGCCTATGAAAACGCTGCTTGGCTAGCCACCCCGTGAGTGGTGCATGCACCTGCTTCGGTATATGCGCTGAGCCTGACATCCTCATGACCCATTTGTGATACAGAGGTTGAACCGGCGTTCATGTGCGACAGCTATCCAACCAGAGACTGACAATCACTGCACCGCTGCGTACAGCTGGTGGAGGTGCAATTGCGGAAGGGGCAAGAGCACTCCGCGCTGCACGCCGGCCGCGTGCCGCTTGCCGTTGCCGCCGCTAGCTCAGCCAAAGGACAGAAGCGCAAGCACACCGACACCCGTGACGGCGCGGCCGCTGCCGCCGCAGCCGCGCCGGACGCCGCTGCCTGCCCCGTGGCAGACGCGCTGGATGTCGCAGTCGTGGCGCACCACGAGCCAACGCCGCTGCTGGAGCAGGCGGCGGCTGCCGGCCGCGGGCGGGCGACGCATATCCTGAGCGCCCGGCTGTCGTTCTTCACCGTGCGGCACCGCCCCTCGGAGGACGCTGCCAAGGACGAGTACGCACCAAACAGCTCATACCCGCTGCACTGAGTCTTGGGTAGCGGTCATCGGTCGCCACATGGTCGCATCTGGCTCCCTGATGTCAAAGCATGGTGACACAGGGTTGCCTGCTGAGGATCATGATTCGAAACATGGAGATGCATGAGTTAAGCAGGAAATGCTGTGTGTGTGTGCAGGTATCAGCTGCAGCTGCTGGGCTCGCACCGGCTGCCCAGCGTGTGCCATGCGATGACGCTGCTGCGGCCAGGCGGCAGCGCCGACACGTGCCAGCTCGTGGCGGCGTGCCACAGCGGCGTGCAGGTCTACAGCCTGCGAGTGAGCACCAGCACCAGAGTTGATGCTGCAGCATACGGCATCAGCCTCCAGCACCTGTACCAGGTAAAATCTCATAGTTACAGCGGACTAACTGTCATCCAGGGCTATGTGTTTAGGGTTTAGGGTTTACAACAGGTGTGCAGGAGACGTCTCGGGCGTGATGGTTTCATGGCTGTGTCCACAATTATTGCAGCTCGCATGTGCAATCCAATTGATGGAGTTTGCATATCGCACATGATGCAGATGGGCGGCGCGAATTGTGTGGCGCTACTGCGGCCGGTGGGCAGCGACGAGCTGGCGGCGGGGCCGCTGCTGGGCTCCCTGCTCGTCTGCGGCCCGGACACCGGCGGCGCCGGCCACCCTGCAGCGCCCGGCGGCGGCCCGGCCAGCGCAGCGACTGCAGCCTGCGCAGCCAGCCGCGGCCACAGAAGCAGCGACGGCAGGCAGGACACAGCTGACGGTGGCGTAGCGCCCGGCGAAACGGCTGGGGAGGTGCAGGCTGCACAGCGGCTTCGGGTGCGCTCGGCAAACATCGGCAGCCTCTATGTCCTCGACTTCGTGGCGCTGTCGGGCGACCAGTTCCTGGTGGCCGCCCACCCCAGCGGCATCCTGCTGCTGCGCAGGTATTGAGCTTCGACGTGATCGATTCCAGCAAGCACGTTGGCGCTGGCAGATCACTTGGTTGCTTTCCTATGTGCCCCACGTCGCTGTTGAGCATGTGTGCACAGCAGCCAAGCGCCTTGGCAGGTGCCTAACCACAGCGCAGACCCGCCGACTGCGGCAAAGCAACATGCCGATGTTGCTGCATGCCAGCTGCTGAGACGGTTGTGCCTGCCAACTCAGGTTCAGGGACCTCGAGGCAGAGGCAGAGGCAGCGGCTGCCGTACACAGGCAGCGGACAGCGGAGGCGAGCAGGCAGCGGGATGCAGCAGGGGCAGATGAGGCTGCCGTCCCACCAGAGGCGCTGCAAGGTTCGGTGCCGCTGGGCATCGGCGCCGCCTGCAGGTTTCTGCCCCATGCAAATGTTGTTGCGACTGCCATTGCCGTCGGGCTGATAGACGCATCCTGCTTTGGCGGCCTGCAGCATGCAACAGCTATAGTGCTGCACTGCGGCAACTTGTGAAGCAGTTGCCCGACACCTGGCTGCAGGCTGCAGCACAGCATTGTGGGGCTGCTGCCAGGCAGGCTGGGTGTGCCGCACAGCCCGCTGCCAGCCTCATGCTTCCCGCAGCAGCTGAGTGATGCGAATGCGCATGAGGCCAGCAAAGGCCCTGACAGCAACGAAAGCAGCCCTCTGGCAGATGCCGACTGCCACCGGGACTCGGCTCTCTTCGTGACCCGCGACGGCGGCGTCGGCATCATCCAGGTCCACCTGCAGCCCATGCTTGCTGACGTTGCACAGCCAACTGCGTCTCTGCCCCACTATTCAAAGTCCAAATTCTGACTACGTGCAATTTCGGTGCAGACGGTCAGCCAGGGCGAACTTACGCTGCTGCAAGAGGCGCAGGATGTTGCCCGCAGTTTGCATAGCAGCCGCCGCGACTGCACCGGCGCCAGAACGCATGAGGTCGTGCGGACGCTTGAGAGCTACGCTGCAGACGCCAATGGGGTGCGGATTGGCTCTGTCAACCTGCTTGCATTCCTACAACATTTGTGATATGCGATGCACCATAGAGGCTAATGGCTTCCAAGCAATTGTTGAGCTACTCTGCTGCACAGCACATCACTGCCATGGCTGATTGTGGTCGGCAGCCATGGGACTTGAGCATTGACAGTCGTGCGTGCATCGCAGGAGCCACTCGTTCCGCCGCCCAGCAACACAGTTGCTGGGGACCTGGTCGCTGCGATGCTGGACGCTGATCCGGGGACACTGCAGGCATACAAGCATTCCGGCTACCCTGCGTCGGCAAAGGGTGTGCGGGTGGCCCGGCTGGTGCAGCAGTTGTCGCTCGGTACTTGTGGCAGGCTGCAGCAGTAGCACAGTAGCACGGGATTTGCTAGCAGTGCGCTGATATGATCCTTGAATCTGTACTTTACATCTGCTAGGGTTCTCACACGTGCTAGGCAGGTTGCAGAGGTTTTGCCGGGTGAGGTTTGTGTTCAATTCGATTGGTCGAGAGGCTCAGGGACTGGTCATTCGATTGGGAATATTGCGCCAGCAACCAGCTGTTGGCAAACATGCTGCAGGGTGGCTTCGAGAACAAAACTCTTGGCACAGCAGCAAGCCATCTTGCCACTTTTGTTTGCGTGTACATCGCACCAGATAGACAACTTGGAATCGCGCGTGGCAGTCGCATCCTGAAGCGGCATACCTCCCAAAATTACTGAAAAGCATCTGATTGGACAACAACTCAGGTTTCACAAACTGCACACATTCGACAGCATACGTCTGCACGTGCTGTAGAGAGCGTGCTCCGGCATCCTAGCATGGGCGACATGGAGGACGTCACCGCCGCGACGCTGAGCAGAGAAGCAGACATGCAAGATGCGGAGCGCGAGCAGAAGCGGGGGGCCACAGACTACACCAAACTCGAGGAACAAATAGCAACGCACAAGACCTCTGCACAACAGGTCTGCGGCAACCGCCCCCTGCACTCGTGCTGTCGGATACTGCTCCAGCATGTGGGCGCCGCATCAATTGCTTGCGTAAGTGGTGCTGTGTGGAGTCATCTGCAAGCTGCAGCCGGGACGAAACACAACACATGCACATGAATCTCTCCCATCCACATGTAGCGGGCATGCTCGTTGATGCTCCAGGGGCAGAAGACGGAGGCATTGGATGCGCTACTGAACCTGGAAAAGGCGCAGCGCCTGGCGGAGGATGTGGGCAGCACCCGCCGCGTCTGCCAGGCCATCCTGGAGGTACCACATGGACTTCCACTGTGGCGCTTGGCGTGTACAGCCTGCTGATATCACATGCTGCAACCCTCATGTGGGTCGCAGCTTCCCTGTTGGCCAGCGCTGTTGGACTGGCAGCCACGCTGGGCGATTGGTCGAACGTGCATTCTGCACTGTAGGTGCTGCGCATGGCGAACGACTGGCCCGGGCTGAATGAGCACATCCTGTTGCTGGCCAAGCGGCGCTCGCAGCTGAAGCAGGCGGTGCAGGCGTTCGTTCGGCAGGCGATGGGCTATGTAGATGAGGCGCCTGATGAGGCCGCCCGTGTGGAGCTCATCAAGACGCTGCAGTCCGTCACCGAGGGCAAGGTGAGTGCGCACGGAGATGCAATATCGCAGCTTGCGGCTCTGCCGAGCGTGCGCCAGAAAGAGTACTGCAGAGCCTTCTGACTTATTGTCAAGCAATGCGGTGCCAGCACACACATACCCACGTAATTCCGATGGCTGTTTGACTTGCAGATCTATGTGGAAATCGAGAGGGCGCGGCTCACCAAGCGGCTGGCAAAGATCCGGGAGGCGGAGGGCAAGATCGATGAGGCTGCAGACACCCTGCAGGAGGTTGCGGTGGTGCGTGTTTTGTCTTCACATACTGTAACTCCCATGCTGCGCATGTGTGTGATGGAAGACGCCTGATGAACGCTGCAGACTGTTCCTCGTTCTGCCCTTGTTCAGTTCCTGTGCCAGTTATGTATATTGTATAGAGTGATAAAGCAGTGTGCAGTGCGCTGTCGCCTGATGTTTGCTTCATCGCATGTTCTGCAGGAAACCTTTGGTGCCATGGCAAAGACAGAGAAGATCCACTTCATTCTGGAGCAAGTGCGGCTGTGCATTGCCCGACGGGACTTCATGCGCGCCCAGATCCTCATCCGCAAGGCCAGTCAAACTGACATGCATTCCGACCTCTCTGTACACTTCATTGTGGCCCCCAACTGCCTGTCGGGCCTGAAACAAGATGAAGCTTTTTCCACAAAGCGTGTGTGCTGTGTGCGCTGGCTGATAGGCCGGCGACAGATGGCTGTGTCTGCGCCTCAGACTCGAATGCGACGACCTGATCGTGCAGGTGTCAGCGCGTGCCTTTGTGGAGCGGCCAGACAAGAAGGGCCAGCAGGCGGGCGAGGTGGGCATCGAGGGCACCACCATCGAGGAGCCCGACAAGGTGAAAGTGCTGTCGGCATGGCACTGGAGCAGATTTATTCGGTGGTTGCGGCCACAAATGCTGCCATACTGTGGCTGTACGTGCTGAAACTGCTCGACGTTTGTCATGCTGAATGGCTGATTGTTTGATCTGTTGGAGCCGCTTGTGCGCAGGGCTCGCCCACCCTGGAGGAGCTGAAGCTGCAGTACTACCGGCTATACATCCAGTACTACCAGCAGGAGCATAACTACCTAGAGATCTGCCGGTGCTACCGCGCCATCTATGACACCCCCTCCGTGCTGGCTGAGCCCTCCCAGTGGCAACCGGTGTGCTTCCTAATACCCTGCATGATGTCAGTAGGCTATGGCTCATCTGTCTGAATGCTTCTGCACGAATCACAACACCGAGCCTTTTCAGTGGCGACTGGTGCGCTTTGGGGACCTGGGCACATTGTTGAAGTGCCTTGCATCTGCTGTCAGGACAGAGCGTCGCGACAAGCAGTCACCCTTGCTGTCAAACAAATACTTGCCGCACCTTTGGTGTAGCTGGTCGTTCCTGTGCTTGAAGATCTGCATTCGGTTGTGCAGGCGCTGCAGCTGATCTGCTGGTATGCAGTGCTGGCGCCGTCAGACAGTGAGCAAATCACGCTGCTCAACATCACAGCGCAGGTGCGCTGTCTTGCCCCTCGTCCGCAAGCTGTTGCGTGAATGGCTACTTTGCTTGTGAGCATGTAACTGGTTCCCAAACGCTTGGCTAAGAGGACTGACGAGTGACCACCATGTGCGCAGGACAAGAAGCTGGAACAGCTGCCACTGTACCAGCAGCTGCTGCAGAACTTCCTCGTCAAGGAGGTGACGGCAAAACTGTCTCGGCAGATTTAGGCCGATCTGCTCATGCAGCTTGCGCCTGAACTCTGTCGGCCGTCATTTATGCACAGACTGCCAGCGGTGTACATATGCTGTCGAGCTGTGGGCGTTGAGACCCACGTTTTGAGTCTGGCACAGGTGGTGTGGTGGTCGACGCTCAGCGAGAAGTACAGGGAGGAGATGCAGGCGCAGTCTGGCGTGTTTGGCGGTGAATACGGCGAGCAGGCGCAGGCCGACTTCAGGTGCCGTCGCTCTCTCCAGGGTTTAGGTTTTAGGGTGCATTTGCTGTCCCCAATATCAGCTGCGCAGACCTGCTGCGAAGGGGCCTGTCGACCTCGCAACGCATGCGCTGTACAACAGACCACCTGATCGCCCACCCCCAAAGGGGCGCCAGAGGTCTCAACACATCCACTCCAGTGTCACAACAGCCCCTCGTGGCCGCCTGTGCCAGGGGTGAACGACCAAAGTTGATTGCCCCCACCTGTGCCGCAGGCTGCGGGTGACGGAGCACAACATCCTGGTGGTGGCCAAGTACTACTCGCACATCCGCTTGGAGCGCCTGGCGGTGCTGCTGGACCTGCCGCCCGCCGACGCCGAGAAGCACCTGTCCGACATGGTCGTCGCGCACAACGTATCCGCCAAGATCGACCGCCCCGCAGGTGAGCACGATGATACCGCTGGACGCGCGGAAGGTGCCCGGCTGTTTTGCGTGTGCTACGTGACGCCGGCAGCCGCTCTTGGCGCTGCTTGCCAGATGTGCTGCACAGAGGGTGGTGCACACCCATGCGGCTCTGCCAGGTGGTGCATCCCTCCTGTTGGGTGGACATTTGATTGACCTGTCGATTGCCCTGGCACAGGCGTGGTGCGCTTTTCCCCGCAGCGGTCAGCAGACGACATCCTCAACGACTGGGCCGGCAACATCTCCAAGCTGCTGACAAAGGTGCAGTGAGCTGTCGTCAGCATCTTGATGGCAGTTGTTGCCACTGACTGGTCGAGACTGTGAGCATGGACTCTGGACCCCAGATCCTCACTATCAATGTGTTCAGGTGGAGAAGGCCACGCAGCAAATCAGCAAAGAGTCCATGGTGCATCGGGTGCCCATCGAGGGCATGTGATCTGCCAGCCGCTGGGTTTGTGATCCTTCATGCCGGGCGGCCGGCTGTGACCATGCTCATGCCACCCTGGGCTGTGCTCAGATGCTGTGTGGCAGTGCAGCATTGTGTTGCAGTTCACTGTTTGATGGGGTGGGGTTGTAGTGGCGGTTTATGTCATTCCAGAGGCATGGTAATTCTCTTGAGCCAGGAGCAGCATTCTCGGGATCGATAAAGAGCTACCAAATAAGGCAGCAGATGTCCATTCCTGAAGTCCAACAGCTGCCATCACCCCTCCGCCTGCAACGCTTGAGCGCGGTTATCTGCCCGGTCTCTTGACGATTTCATCAGCTCTGCTTCCCAGTGCTGTACATGCTCATCCGCCAGTCGCCGCAAGTTGTCCACTGCCTCGTCGTCTGATTTGCTGCATTGCACACCATCATGCCAACATGTGAGCATCCGCAAGTTCATTATCGCTAGCATACAAACTGACAACGGAGACTACAGAGGAGGCTGATACGTAGATGAAACTTCATGAAACTGCCAGTACAACTCCAGGCACATGTGCGGCACCAACACCATCAGATGCACCTGTCCCACAGAATGGCTGCGATTTGCGCGTGTGCGTCCTCGTGGCTGTTTCTGAGCAGCCGCTCCAGGAGGCCGATGCTGTCCAGGTCCTCTCCCCGCGCCTGTGCACCAATCAACAACCACAGTTGGATGGTGAACAGAGGGTGATGATCACAAGCCTACTGACCTGAGCATCACACATAGCCCTGCTCTCAGGACGTGCACAGCCCAGCAGGCCAGGCCAGGCGATGTCCATCGTCCAGGTCATGCACAGGGCATCAGAAACGTCTGTGTGCTTGCCTCGTCGACGAGGTCCATGCGCGTGGCGATGAGCGGGTGCGCCTCGCTCTGCGCCTGGAACAGGCTCTGCGGCAGCGGCCGGTACCTGTTGAACCACTCAATGTGCCCTGCGATGTTGGCAAATAGCGTGGCACGCTGCTCGTTGAGCAGGACATGCACAGCTGGTAGGTGTGGCAAGCACAACGTACTGCTTACGGAATCATATGAGAAAGTCCTGGAAAGGCCAGGCACCTGGCAGGAAGTAGAAGGCCTTCTTCCGCCCCTGCATGTGAGCAGTCAAAGATCAAAACTAAATATCACCAAACCACCACTTCATGTGTATGTACATTGGCCACAGCATCACCCACCATGACATCGTCACCAAAGTACTCCTTCATGTAAGCCACCAGCTGCCTGCATGATGGCACAGTCGAATAACACTCTCTCACATTACAGTCCCAGACATGTACTCCGGCTGACCAGAGTGTACACACACCCAGAGCGCCTAGCTTGCAGCCTGGACACGACACCAGGGTAGTATGCATGGACCATGCGCGCCTGTAGACGCCCACGCGCTCCTTGGCGGTGGGGAAGATCTCCCGTCGCGTGTGCCACTCCTCAAACAGCCAGGGCCTCGTCAGCGCCCCTCGCCCGGCCAGCACCGCCACGCAGTCCTGCTCCTGCAGCCGCTTGTTGGCCTGGGAGAGGCAGGAAAAGCTCGTACACAGGAACGTGTGACCGCTCGGACCAATGACCTTTCAAACTACCCTTTCCCTGCTGTTTATGTAATGTTTGTATCAGACAACAGCAGGCAAGGGGAAAGGGCCTGTCGCCTCTTAACATACCATTCGACAACAGCGGGGGAAGGGCTGTTGATTCGTTGATGACTACATGCTCCTGCAGCCGCCTGTTGGCCCGCGGCAGTCAATGAGCGTCCCAAATTACTCAATCATTCAAGCATGGCGCAGCGAGGGTCAGCTCGGTGAGCAGCTGTCACCGCACGCAATCCGCTGTGCACTCGTAGGGCCTCACTGCATGTGGGTAGCAGGCGAGCTAAGAATCGCTTCTGCTTGTGATCACACAGTCTTCTGGCGAGGACCGTGGAGGCGTGCACCTCGAACAGGGTCAGGATGTCGCCATTGCCGATGATGGGGATATCAGATGCGGTGGCCACCCTCGAGATGAGCGGCCAGTCTGCGGCTTTGTTGTAGCGCTGCTCCTGTGTTCTCCCATGGATCAGCACAGCAGAGGCGCCCGCATTCTGAATTGCTGCCACAACCTGCAGCCAAGTGTCATGTGTGGTGCAAAAGCCTGATCATGCTGCATCTGCGACATTTGTGCAATGCTCAGAGCTGACGATCGCCACTCACCTTGTCGCAGTTGATCTTTGATGCTGAGACACCAATCCGAATCTTCACCGTCCTGCATATTGATGCACATGCAAATGGTATGAACCCCCCATCGGTTGAACAGTCCGCGGCCCGTGCCCATGGCGTGGAGCTTGACATGTGGGTCAATGGCCGGATGCAGACGACTCTGGCAAAGGTGCAGGCCGACAGCCTACTCACAGCGGCAGGTCGATGCCCTCGGCGATGCCAGCCACAAGGCGCTGCAGTTTGGCAGGCCTGCAGGGATGCAGAGACGGGAGAAGGCTGTGAACAGAACCATGATCGGTGTGCCTCTGTGGCCGTGTTTCATGCATCTGTTTCAGAATTGTCATGTGTACACCCATCTTGCAACTTCTGTGGCAGCACTGCAGCCCCAAAATTCTCGAAGCGGCAGGCTGCCAGAAAAACCGCTCGGCAGTCTCTGGTGGCCAGGCAATGCGTACTTTTGGAGCAGGCGCGCCCCGCAGCCCCGCCTGGTCGCCTCGTAGATGGGACAGGCACAGTTCAGGTCGAGCCACGAGGCTCCCGCCTCTTTTGCCATAGCGCCCGCTCGCATGCCCTCGTCAATTGTTTTGGTGGCAATCTGCGCGCCTGCGAAATACAGCAGCACCGGTTTTCGTCTTGTCACTGCTGTTGTGGTCGTCAAATACATGTAACAAGGTTGATTGGCGTGTTCAATGCTGGACGCACCAAAGCACTTCTCATTGGCTGCTCTCCGCAGCCGCGCCTTCTCATGGCGGTTTTTCGGATGCAGCAGCTCCTTGGCGAACATCATCTCGCCCATCGTCACGTCGGCGCCGAAATCGGCGCACAGGCGGCGGAATGGCACATTGCCGTACTTGGTCAGAGGCGCCAGAATTAGCTGCCCTCTAATTTGCTCGATGAACTCGGGGTGCCGCTGCACATACGGCATCTGAGGCACCTCCACAGGCTGGCGATCTGCTGCACCTGCTGCGCCGGCTGCATCATTCCTGAGTTCGTCTGGTGCGGCAGCCACATCTGCCGCCGCTGCACAGACGGTGCGGCAGCTATCATGCCGGGCTGTGCTTACTTGCCGGGCTTTATGGTGGCCGCTGCTTCTCAACAGGCCGCTTGCGGCTGCCCGCAGCGTCCGTGAGGTTCGCATATGCCCGTGCAGCGGTGCCGAATCACAGTGTGCATGCGCACACATTGCCGCTGCCGCTGCACCCGAATCTTTGCAGCAGCACACGAATCAAGTCGCGCTCCTGGACTCACAAGGAGGTTGTCTGCAGCAGCTGATGCACAGCTTTGTGGCTGTGCCTGCAAACGATTGAATGACAGGTTGCAGGCGTGGTGTGCTGGTGTCGGAATTTCCGACACATGTTGGCTGGCCAAGCAGCAGAGCCGCTGTCAGACCTGCTTTGCAAATTCAAAAGCACAGTTAGCATTGCCTATCTGACTGATCTGACCAAGAGGTTCTCGGTGCCACAAGATCGCGAGCTCCTTCGTACCAAGCATTGTTGCAACGGGCTGCCAAAGGTCTGCATCAGGGGTGTGCATCAGGGCTGTGGGCTTCACACCATCCCTTACACGAGCCACAAAACTACTGCTGATGTGAAGAAGATCATGGCAGAACAAGATCGTGAACCCGATGGCAATGCGCCTGAGGAGCTGCCAGCCGGCGGCAAACAGCGGTGCGCAATGTAGGCATGCTGTGCTCCTGCCACGATAGACTGCACCCGGTCATGCCAATCATACTATCGCTCTCGTTGATGACCGCGCACATCGATTGTGTAGGCAGCGGGCCACGGGCAAGAAGGTCGGCGAGCCCAAGTTCCGGCGCGGCCTGCCAGTGGCCACCCGCAAGGTGGCGGACAAGAAGCTCAAGGGCCGGCTCAAACACACGGAGGCGCTGGCGGAGGAGGCGGCGGCCAGCGCGGCGAAGGCGCACCAATGGCTGCTGCCGGACGCCGCCGGCAGCCTGGAGGCGGAGGGGATGGAGCGCACCTGGCGCTTTTCGCAGGCCGATATCGTGCAGGGTATGGCTCGATGGCTTTCGCGGCTTTGGCGTTGAGACGTACAACAGTACATCACAGCAGGCCTGGAGGCGGAGGGCATGGAGCGCATCTGGCGCTTTTCGCAGACCGACATCGTGCAAGGTAAGAATCGTTGGCTTCAATTGTGAATCGTATAGAGTAAAGCACAGCCGCCTCAGGCGGAGGGCACGGAGCGCACCTGGCGCTTTTCGCAGACCGACATCGTGCAAGATACGATTCAATGGCTTTGGCGTTGAATGGCTTTGGCATTGCAATTTGTACATGTGCAACACAGCAGGCTTGGATGCGGACGGCTTGGAGCGCACCTGGCGGTTCTCTCAGGCCAACATTGTGTAAGGTGCGACTCAATGGCTTTTGCAATGTGACTTGTACGAGTACAGCACAGCAGGCTTGGATGCGGACGGCTCGGAGGGTATCAAATGGTGCCCGCAGGCCGACATCGTGCAGGATGAGGGCTTCGGACACGCAAGCACACCAGCTGTCAACACAGCAGGCTAGGCGCTGGACAGCAACAACTTGAATATGTTAGAAGTGCTGGGCGCATTTGCATGCAGCCTGCTCGAGTGGTGGCACATCATCATGGGCGCAAGCACGATGACAAATGATCATATGTGAACGTGGCCGCATGATGCCGCTGCAGAGGTGGAGCAGGGGGCGGGGCGTAAGGTGTTCGACCTGAGCCTGGGCCAGCTGGGGCCGTACTCCTTGGACTTCACGCGCAGCGGCCGCTTTGGGCTGCTGGGCGGCCGCAGGGGCCACCTCGCCCTGCTGGACTGGCACTGCATGCACCCCGTCTGCGAGCTGCAGGTCTGTCAGCTCACGCTTCTCTCCTGTGGCACGCGCCTTGTCTGCGAGCTGCAGGTCTGTCATGTCACAAGTGGCCCCCTATCAGATGCAGAAGCATTCCTCCAGCTGAGCAGGCAATATGCCCTACAATTTTCGTCTGAGCACATCTGGCACTGGGTGGTTGGCAACAGGCAGCAGTACGAATAGATGCGGAGAAGCAGGGGTGCTGTGGACGCAGAGCGAAGTCAGCAACGCCAGCTGTGATCGGGTGCAGGTGAAAGAGACAGTGCGGGACGTGCAATTCCTGCACAACGAGCAGTTCTTTGCAGTCGCGCAGCGGAAGTATGTCTACATCTATGACAAGCGGGGCATTGAGGTCCACCGTCTGAAGGTGTGCAGAAGCTTGTTTGCACAGCCATCTCGTGTGCAAAGTTGAAAATTGCAGGCAATAGTCAATTTTGTCAGCAAACGTATGAAATTACAGCCCTGAGTCCAATCCCAAGTCAATTGACCGGTCGTTTTCAATGTGAAAATGTGTCTGCAGGAGCACATAGAACCAAAGCGGCTGGAGTTCCTGCCATACCACTTCCTGCTTGCATCGGTTGGCGAGCCGGGCGTGCTGACATATCAGGTAACACCAACTGTCATGTTATACACCACCTCCTGCAGACTTGCACACAGCACGAAAGGCAATGCAGACACTGCTGCACGCCCTCGCTGCACCGTGTGTGACCGGGAAACAGGAAGCAGTGTTTTGGACCACAGTCAGCCTGCAGTGCAGCGCACACTGAGGTGCAATGGCTGAGCTGCTGTAGCTGCAACTTGCAGGACACCAGCACAGGGCAGCTGGTGGCGCAGCACAAGAGCCGGCTGGGCCCGTGCAGCGTGATGGCGCAAAACCCCTGGAACGCGGTGCTGCAGCTGGGGCACGCCAACGGCACCGTCACCATGTGGACGCCCAACCTCAGCACCCCCGTCGTGCGCCTCCTGGCGCATCGGGTAGGCCATATAACATGTTACTCACTGCCCTTTGCCACTGACCTGCAAGCGACTTGCTGCTGCCTGTTGATTGCGCCCTCCACGCCACGATGCAGCGACTAGGTGAAGCCACAGCGTCGATGCTGCCGTGCCTCAGATGCGACTCAGCTGAGGTCCAACTCTTGCAGCATCCCTGGTCGTCACCTGACCCCTGTGTTGCTGACGTGACAGGGTCCAGTCTCAGCCATTGCGGTGGAGCCGGGCGGCAACCAGATGGTGACAGCCGGCGTGGATGGGCAGGTGCGCCACCTAGCATGACCGCACTTCAATCACTGCAACAGCCCCGTGTAGGTCTTGCAACATCACCTTGTATGCGGTGCTTTTCATGAATGCCTTACAAAGAGCATCTGTGGCCAGCCGTCACAGGTGTGACATCGAAGTGGTAGATGTGCTTGCTTGCAGGTGCGGGTGTGGGATGTGCGGACGCTGCAGCCGCTGCACACGTACTTCTCGCGCGCGCCCGCGACGCACCTGGACCTCAGCCAGCGCGGCCTGCTGGCCGTCGGCAGCAACCGCCGCGTGCAGGTGGGTCACGAACACTCAGCCGGGTGCCATTACTTAGTATCACACGGTTTGTGCGAGAATGGCAGTCAGTGAGCAAAATCTCTCACAACACGCCCTGAGTATGCTTTCAGATGCACAGCCAGGTCATGCAGTCAAGCCTTGAGCAGGGGCCACTGCCAATGCAGCCACACTCCATATCTACTGCTCACTTCAGACATGAAAAGGCGATGCAGCTCACAAGGCGGCGCACAACATGTTGAGCTGTCAGCTGCGCCCAATGATGACCGCATGTGTATTCTCTGCATATCTGCAAGTTGCACTGAGCATCTCCCGCGTCCTCACTCGCAGGTGTGGAAGCATGCGATGGCGCAGACAGCAGCGTTGTGTCGCCATGAGCTGCCAGCTGGGCCGGTCCATGGTCAAGAACGCCTTATTTGCGAACCCCTTCAGCGGAACTAATCGTTATGTGCATCACCCTGCCCAGGTGTGGAAGGACGCGGTGGCGCGCAAGTCGGCGGCGCCGTACCTGGTGCACGAGCTGCCGGCGGCGCCGCTGCAGGGCCTGGCCTTCCAGCCGTACGAGGACATGCTGGCCGCCGGCCACGGCTGCGGGCTGACAACCATCCTGGTGCCCGGCGCCGGCGAGCCGCACTTCGACTCCCGCGTCGCCGACCCCTTCCAGGTGCAGCGACGCACCCATCTGGAGGGCGACTCGCACAGTCCGTGCCTCGGATTCAGCTCAACGCAAGACGTCCAGCTAGGCCTGTAGCCTTCTTGGTAGAGCTGTCACTGCCATGCATTGCCGAGCAAGGTACGAGTCACTGAACATGGTGTGATTGATCGCACAGGTGAAGAAGGCGCGGCAGGAGATGGAGGTGGCGCAGCTGATGGACAAGCTGCAGCCCGACATGATCACCCTGGACGCCGCCACCGTCGGCCAGGTGTGGCCACTCAGCGCTCACGCTGCGCACAGCGTTGAGATTCCGTTCTGCCGGACTCCCCTGCCACTGCTTGGCACGGCCAAGTCTTTTTGCGCCCTTTCCCCGATTCAAACCCTTCGCCACATATATGTGTCATCCTGTCACCTGGCAGAGGCACAGCTGCAGCCTTGAGCCATGACTATGTGGAGGCACATTCAACATACGCATGCGTAGCATGCTCATCTGGGTAACCTGCCATGACGCAGGTGCGGAAGGAGCCGAAGGAGGTGCAGATGCAGCGGCAGGCGGAGGCGGCGGCCGCCAATGCGGCTCGGCGCGCCAAGCAGCGGGAGGCTGCCGAGACCAAGACGCGCATGAAGGTGTGCTGCATACAAGGCGCAGCAACCAGGTTCATTGATTGCACATCATACGGCTGCATACATACATGCTTTGCAACCTAGCACGGTATGTATCCGCGACGAAATGGCATTCATGTCATCGTCAAACATGTCTGCACAGACGCAGCTGCGACGCAGTGAGTGGCAACCTGCTGGCGTGCTTCTACTGCAGGGCAAGAACCGGCCGACACGGCGAGCGGCGCGGAAGAAGGACAACATCATCGAGGAGCGTAAGAACAAGCGGGTCAGCGAGCAGCAGCGCGCGGCGCAGCCTGCCCAGAAGCAGGAGCCTGTGCCGCCGGAAGGCGTTCCCCGTGCGCTGCACACCTTCTATCGGAAGGGCTGATGGATCTTTCCAGCGGTAGCTCTATGAGGAGGATCACAGTATCCTCCAGTGCGAGCTGACGCCATTTGCTGAGGCAGGGGCAATGCAAGCATGTTGCGCTGCTTGGTGTTTAGTGCACAGGAGCAGCATTCTGCGTATCCGAATTCTGCGGCACTGTTACAAGTTCGGGAGGAACAGCAGACCCTCTCAAGCGAGCTCGAAAATCAAGAGGAGGTCAAAGAGTTGGGACGAGACAGACATCAGTCTCACCGCCGGCAACACCAATATCATACAATAAATTGGGCGTCAAGTCACACGGATTACCGTATATACAAACATGCCACTCCTCCCCTCTTCACATCTTCAGTCCGGAAGCCAGCTGATCAAGAACAAATGTACACGTACTGCAAGTGATGGCCACGCCGGACACGTCCATGACGACCTGTGAGGCAGGCCAAGTCAGCAAGGCTATTAGAGCCAAAAACTGCAGAGAGCCAGGATTCGGTTTGCAATGGCGTGGTATCCCTGTGACTCGAAACACAGCGACGGCACAGTAACAGCATGCCAGTGAAGCTTGCACCTGTATGGTTGTGCCAGCGTTGGCAGGATCAAAGCCCGCCTGCACAGAGGGCATGTTCCGCAAATGAGACCACCGGAGCGCAATCGCAATGGCAATGGCAAGCGACACAACACACGACACCCATGGGGGCAGCATCTAAATGGCACTTGCCTTCGCCATCCCATACGGGAGGATCGTGCCAGTAATGATACCTGCCACAGGCAAGATGCAGATGGTCAAGGTTGGCTAGATGCTGGTGGTGCCATGGACACGATGCAGGGGTTCAAAGTTGGTCAAATGCTACTTGACATTGGCAGGGCTGACCAACACAGGCGGTGCATCCTGTGCTCTTACACACACACTTGTCAACACGATGAACAGGAGCGACGCGGTGATGGCTGTGGCGCTGACGACGTCGTGCGTGCTCAGGTAAACACGAGTAAAACCGCCAGCTGACAGGCCGGCCCCGAGGAGCAGTGCCACCACAACCTCCAGGTGCAGACGGTGAAGTCTGAGTGCCACTATACATGCTGCCTCATGCCATGCAGCTCCTCAACGGAAGTTTGCAACACACATGGCCCAAACGCATGCCATAGGCAGGCCAGCAATGCATGACAGCAGCGTGCACCTGTTGCCGCAGGGACCGCAACAAGCAGTCGAACGTGGGCTCCAACCCCCCAGTTGCGAGCCCGCGAATGACTTTGATCGCTGACTGGTTGCCTGCGTTGCCGCCCGCGCCGACCAGCATCGTCTGGTCCACCACGACAGATTCATCATGCTCGAACTAGGCGAGTGTGCACGCACATCAAACATGAGTGGTGATCCGTTCCGAAAGTGCAGCGCCACTCACCAGGAACAGTGTCACGAAGATGTGTTCCTTCAGCAGGCCCTCATATCGGTCCAGCACGAATGAGGAGCTGCTCTGCAACACCAACAGCCCCAGCAGCCACCGCCTGCGCGGGCCAACAAGACCAGCCTCACCGCTTGGCCTATCGAATGGTGCCGTGTGGTTAGTTTGCGCTGCAAACGATGAATACTGGCATGGTCACATCATGTCGAGACCACAGATGTGCCACAAGCTGCGCACCCGCGGGTCCATGCCTCCCTGACGGAGCTCATGACCACAGGCGGCGTGCTGAGGCTGCTGCATATCTCACTGTCGGGCAAGCCCAGGTCGCATGCACCTGCGACCATGACGCGCAGGAAGACCACTTGCAGACGTCCAGCTTCCAGCAGCAGCAGCCATATTGTGACACATCGGATGACGCAGCGAAACACACTTGGTGGGCACTTTGCGCACCAAGCCAAGGCTCACACCTGCATGCTCTGCGTCCTGGGGGTCCTCAAAGTCCAACGAACTCAGTAGTCCCTGCAGAGAGAAGAGCATGTCTTGCGACGACATCACAGGACATGGCCGCCCTGATCAAAGGCGGGCGGGGCCGTGCCTCGGCATCCTGTCATTACGCTCACCTGCTGAAACTCCCGCTCGATGTCTGCACGCCCGATGCGGCGCTTCCTGAGGACCCTGTCGACGCTGCTGGCTGCAGCTGTGGGCGCCGAGGACGTGCCTGTGGTTGACAGGCATGCTGCTTGAAAATGGCAAGGTACGCAGATAGCCGATATGCCGCCATAAAGACAGCTGCTGCGCCCAACCAACAATGTGCAGTACGCAGTGAACAAAAGATGCAAGCGTTGTCACTCTGTAGCATCTAAGGGACGACGCGATCTGCAGCAGCAAACTTGAGTGACATGCATACCCTCAGGCGCGCTGCGTGTCGCCTGCACTGCGGTTTCCAGCCGCCATTTCCGCCGGTGAGCGATGCAGAACGTGTCATGCTGCGGCCCTCTGCAAACAAGTGCTCTGCAATGGCAGCACTGGACTGTTTGCTGCATGAGCATAGGTATTGTCGATGAATGCTCTGCTTGGCGAGCATCTGCTGTGGCTCTGGCGCTGTGCAAACTCTTCTGCAGCATGACAAGCGATGCAAGAACGCCGTCGTTGAACTTGTAGTCGCGATCTGTGGCTACATGCGCGGCCTGACTGTCAAGAGAGAGTTCAGAAATGCTGACGTGGCACAGGCTGTGCTGATGCTGCTTCACACCATCCTGCTTACACTGACGCAAAAGCCGTGTCTTAGTCCCTGGTACGAAACTGCCTTACTCAAAATGAAATCGACTCAAATCTGCATTCTCTATCGTATCTTGCTCGTCTCCGCTGGTGGCGTGGAGCCCCGCCATCATTGCCACCGCAGCTTTTTTTTTTAGCACCCCGCTAGCAGCATAGCTTCCGCCCCGCCTGACATTCATCGACCAGTCGTGATTGTGACTCATCAGTGATGTCGGCGCATGTAATGCGGCACGGTGACTGTAGCGTACCTGACTTCAGGGACTGCATATTGAAAGTTGACTGAATGACTGGATAATGGACATATTGAGGGAATCGCACACCTGTATATGATGATGCGGCGCCAGCACTTCACTTGGGATGCTCGGCCATCACCGGCTTGGACATCGCCAGCAGCGCAGCCTGCCGCCATGCGTCCTCCGCCTGCATACGAATATATACCACCTTCAAGGCGGCACCTTCCCTCCGCAGGTTCTTTGCACAAGTGGAGACTTGCCAGCAAAATCCACTATTGCACTGGTCATGTACTTGCTATGTTCTGCTGAGTTCACTTAAGTGTTTTGGCAGAACGGCTGCATGCATACACACCGCCTTGTAGTTGGCAATCGCCACCTCCAGTGCCGCCACCGCGGGCAGTAGCTTGGCGCGCGCCGCCTGCACGCGCTTCCTCCACTCGTGATCTGCCTGCAAGACTCGTCCGTCGTGCGGCCGCCCTCTGGCACCTGCTCACAGTAGTTTCAAGTATGTTTGCAGCTGGGTTCAGCAACGCAGTAGTCTATGCAACCTCATTCGATTGGGGAGGCAGCTCAAGCACAGGTGCTTGCTCTCAAGATGGGTTGAGGACAAATTTGCTGAGTCTGTTGGGCTGCGATGGACGGCAGCGATCTGGATTTTGGCGACGACATGCAACTTTCCTGAGATGTGAATGATGCTAACGTGTTCACTAATCTGCACCTCTGCAGGCTCGTCGGCCTGAGCCTCCAGCAGCTCGGCCTCAGCGTCCTGCACCACAGCCTGGTGCCTACTCACTTCTGCAGAAGCACGCAACCGCCGCCCGTTGGCAAAGAGCACCGGGTCGGACATTGTAGAGAGAGTGATCACGTCGATAAATGCTGCTTTGCAAGATGCAACTTGTGCAGAACCTCGGACAGGGGATGCCGTGTTTAGCGACAGCTTCCAAGAGGAGCCGACTGTATGGCATATCGGAAAGTTGTTGTCTTGCAGACCAAAGTCCGCCGACCTCAAAACTAGCGGACGGGCTGAAGGGTTTTACCCCTGGCGCTGGTTTACAACCAGTGGTTTGTCAAACCTGAAATTCGTACATTCTGACACACATCTCCTGACAATCTCACTGTAGTTGCCCCGGCGGGTCCGCCGGTAAGACGTGAAGACCGCACTATCTGTAACATGCCTCTTGCCAAACATATTAAAGTCGTGCCTGAAGAGTCGACAAACACAACATGCAGTGTGTGCGACCACTTGAAAGGCTGCAGAAGCGCACTAACACCGGGCTTGTTTGAGCCCCCATGCGACATTGGAAACAGCAAGATCTGCCACAAGACTTCAGCTGTGTTGTAGCTGACCAACCAGCAACTCTCCTCACATTTCTTCTTCTAGGGCCTCTGCTTTCTCCATGGCAATCTGGAGTTGCTTCATCCAAGCATCGTCCTGCTGCCGTTGCTTGTTGTACAGCTGCAACATGAAGGATGTCATTGTGATTTTGTGAACCCCATGTCCAGAACTTCAGGACTATTGCTATTAAGACCCCAGGTTGGCATGCAACATGATTGATCATTACACACGACATTCTTGAGAAACATGCAACTAATCAACAAAAGATCACACCCCGGCAAGTTCGACTAGCATGTTGGAGATCTCCAGGCGCGTCTTGACGGTTTTCTTGATGGTGGCTGGCCCGCTGTTGGCGGCCTGCAAAGCACATTCCCACGCCACTTCATCTCCACTCCACCTCGCATGCCCGTGTTGAGATGCTTTTACCAAACATTGTGCAAGGCAGTCTATGCATCGGCTGCTTGACAAGGCCATAGGAGCTCACACAGTTGCCAGTTGGACCAAACCATTGAAGGCAGTTTGAGAAAGTCCAGCATCTCCGTAGCGCCCTGCTTTGTGACGTCGCGCAGACAAAGACACAACACTCAGTCGAGGCTTATCGGACATGCCCGAGCCCACCTGCCCCGCCGCCTGTGCAGCCGCCAGCTTGGCCTCCAGAGCCGCTACTTGCTCATCCACCGAAGTCATTGTGGATTTGCCTCCGGCTGACCTCCTGCACCAGGTCAGAAGTCTTCATGTTAGTGTAAGCGGGGTCTGCACAGGTGCATGAGAGTGGTTTTCTCATCGTTTGCCAATTGCTGGCTGCTGTGTCGGCGACACCAGTGCCAAGGGGCCGACACCGCACACCGTTGGTGCGCTTGCAAGCAATCTGGCGGCAGAGAAGGTCCTCCTGCGTCGCTGCTGCGCAAATTTGGGTGGACGGTCGAAAGTAACGCACCCTCGGGCGTTGCTTTCATCCCACGGGACGGACTGCAGTCCACCGTGGAAACCTGTCGCTCTCGCAGTGGCTGTATGTTGGGTTGCACTGCTTTGGCGAGGAAGCTCTCCCAATTTGCGCTTTACATATGAGGACAAAAGTTGTGAGTGCGTAATGCTTGCGGCACTTGCTGATGTGGCACGGGGCAGGATCTCCTCCAGGAGCAGGTCAAGGCTCTCATGCGTGCTTGTTTAGATTCTGAAGAGGCAGACGTGTCGTGTGGCTCGAGTGTGGCAGATCCACTAACAGCTGTGAGCAGGCTGCACGTTCCAAACTCACCGACGCTTCACCTTCTAAGCCTTGTTGCGAAAGCTTCGTTGACGTCGTGGCAACCGCTCACACCGGGAGTAGAGTGCATTGCCGCTTGAGCAGGTAATTCAACTTGCGTGCCGCATGCGACAACAGTGTGCAACCGTCCATGATGTTGACACATGTTTGATGATGTATAAATCGCAGCGTGAACTATTCTAACGCCGGGCATTTGCAGCAGATGGCAGCCATGGACAGCGAAGGCTTGCCGATGCGATCCTCATCAATCAACTACCGTGCACCCAGGTCAGCTGGTGTGACATGCACATGTATCGGATGTACATAGCGTGACCCATTGACGGCCATGCGCTCGTCGCTCAACTTGATATGGTACTGCAGGGTATCGCTCACCCTGGCGGACTTTGACATCGTGCGGCGTGTCGGCGACGGCAGCTACTCGGAGGTCATGCAGGTACGAGCCCGGGCCTTTGCAACTCGGCTGCTAGCACATACGGCACCGCCGCTGCTTCCTGCCTGTCTGAACCATGCATTAACAGGTGCTGCAGCCGACATGCGCATTGACGTTGGGCACGTGCATCGAGTGCGACTGCCTGATTCAGGCAGGTGCGGCACAAGAGGATGGGCGCCGAGTATGCGCTCAAAATGGTGGACAAGCACCTCATCGTACGCCACCGCATGGTGGGCCACATCAAGCAGGAACGCAACATCCTGGACGACTGCGACTACCCCGGCATCGCCAAGCTGTTCTTCACCTTCCAGGTGGGGGCCACGCCCCCCCGCCATACCCTTTCTGGGCTTTCCCAGCTCTCATTGAGGTTTCCAAGCATGTGGACCAGCTGTTGTACATTTGCATGCCATCTGTTGGTACAGTGCGTAAGGTGAATATCGAAAATGCCAACAAATGCAGGACGAGGCTAGCCTGTACCTAGGCTTGGAGCTGTGTCCAAATGGTGAGAGGGTCAGGATGCCTACCTGCAACACACAGCTGCTTGCTTCCCCGCATGTGATGTGCCTGACAAGCGAGACAGCAGTGCAGCTGCCTTGCAATGCACTGTCGCCTGCGCTGGGTCTGCAAGAAAGGAGACGCAGCGGCGTGGGCACATGACGCGCAGGCGAGCTGTACGACCAGATCCGGGTGGCGGGGCGGCTGCCTGCTGCGCGGGCGCAGTTCTACGCCGCAGAGGTCGTCCTCGTGCTGGAGTACCTGCAGGTGCTGCTCGGGTACTCTGTTCAGTGCAGACAGCACCTGTTCCCGCGCTCCAACATCCGACACTGTGCACATCCTGCTGACGAGCCGAAGCACTGCACACTTCATCACCAATTCACTGTCACTGGAAACCTCCAAACTCCTGCACACACATCGGGTCAGCTTCCTGCACGTCATCTCCCCTGCAGTCGAAGCGGGTGGTGCACCGGGACCTGAAGCCGGAGAACCTGCTGCTGGATGCGGACGGCCACCTCAAGCTCATCGACTTTGGCAGTGCCATGCAGCTGCAGGAGGACGGCAAGGCGCGCAGCAAGACCTTGTTAATGCTTTGCATTGTTCATTGTTCATGTTTTGCTGCCTAAACATTTGATCAGGTCCTCACCACATCTCCACAGCACAATTGCATCTCCACAGCGCAGCTGCAGGCACTGGTTGTCCAGCCACCTGTCGGCAGCGGCGCAGCAGGAAAGCAGCCTTGGTTTGCAATCTGGTGTACTGGGTCAAATGTGCACAGGAGGCCGAGCGAGAGGAGGGGCAGCGGAAAACTTCACTGGTTGGCACAGCCGACTATGTTGCACCCGAGGTGTGCTGTTGCCCTCAGGCGTTCTGCATCTGATGCCCTGCCGGCAGCAGCCTGCCGCTGCACAGGCCTGTTCCTATCGTGGTGCCGTCATGGTTTCCAAGGATGCACGAGCTGTAGAGTCTGCTTGTGTCCCTCAGGTGCTCAGCAACGATGAAGTGACCAGTGCGGTGGACCTGTGGGCGCTGGGCTGCATCATCTTCCAAATGCTGGTCGGCAAGGCGCCCTTCAAGGTGCAATGGTCGCCACCTTATGTATTGTGGGGCTGCAACACCATTGAGAACCAGCATAGCTGTGCACCACAGTGATGTCGGTCTAAGTGCGGCATGCTGTTCTTTGTGCCAGACAGTGAAAGCGCTGACGTGCACAGCAGGCTGCCAGCGAGTACCTCACCTTCCAACGGATAGCGGTTGCGGAGTACGCAATACCACCAGAGGCCGAGGTGCCGCCCGTCGGCGAGGATCTCATAAGAAAGCTGCTTGTGCTGGAGCCATCACAGCGTCTGGGTAAGAGCAGTGTTTTGTAAGCACAGCACGATCTTCTTGGAATCTTACCCTATACCAGGGCTGGCGATGCGCCCAATGGCTAGTGTGTCATGCGCCAGCTTTCTTGCTGGAGCCATCCAAAGACCGAGTGAGCGTGAACCTGCTGAGGTGACTGTGCGAAAGCGTCCTGCTGGGCACTCACTCGTTACGCGTGAAGGTTCAATGCATACGGTGTAGTGCCACCATAGAACGGATGCGTTATGCATGCAAGCAGCTTGCATGCTGCAGGTCCAGGGTCTCGTTGTACGCGATGATGCGTGACCTGCATCTGGGAGTCATACACTGGACGTGGTCCTGCAGGTGCTGGAATCAATGATGATGGCCTGCCAGCGCTGAAGCGGCATCCATTCTTTGCCGGACTTGACTGGACGACGCTTCGCGATGGGCCAGCTCCAGCCTTTGCGCGACCCCAGCGCAATGCAGATGTAGACGAGGTGGGCTTCGGATGCCATGAAAGGGTCATGGCTGTGGCGATATTGCATTCATATGCTATCGACTGAGAAGCCTTCATCGGCCTGTTGTGCATCATATCGGTAATGTGGCATAATCAAGGACGTCCAACCAAGGCTCGCTGCAAGCAGCGTGGGAGTTGCCGATGCAGGTGGGTCTGGACTGGGAAATGACGTCGCTCATGGCGGCGCTGCCTGTGCAGTACAGCACCGATTCCACCGCCGGCAGCAGTTCCGTGCCCTCAAATGGCAGCGCGCTGCTGCGGCGGACGCTGTCGCCGGGCCAGCCGGGAGGGTTCAAGGCCCGCACCAAGTCCAGCCTGAGCCTGGTGTCGCACGGCGACGATCGCAGCGGCAGTGTGGTGTCGGATCAACCTCCGGACCGGCAGTCGCCCACTGCTCGGACGCAGTCGCAGCCGCACGTCGAAGGCATGAGCAATGGCACTATGTCATGCGGTGGCAGCGCGGCGGGAAAGCTGGATCGGCAGCTCAGCGGCGGCAGCACGCGGTCGGTCAGCAGCACGCTGCCGGTCGGGAATTTTCTCTCTGCAGGCAGCACTGGGAGCGCAGATGGCTCGCCGTCGACCTCGCCGTCGAAGCGGAATTCGTCGGTGCGGCGGCTCAGCCCCTTTGCGGCGGACGCCTGCCAAGCAGAGGTGGTGGATATTGTGACAAAACCGATGTAATTCACGCTTCTCAGCCGGCTGGTGCATGGCATTTCAGAAGACTATGAGCGAAGTATGTGTACTGAAACACTCGGAACAGGTTTTGACTTCCATGCCGAGGAAGACAAAGATTTTGGTACTGTTGCTGAATCTATACCCTCGGTTGCTCGGTTTCATTACTCGCTGTCGACACCCTATATCATGACGAATGAGCAAACTCCTGCATGACTCAGAGCTCATGAAAGACACACACTGCAGTGCGACCGCTCGGCTGCCAAATACAGGTCTGCAACAACCGCTCCGACCACGCACTGTACATCGAGAAACCAGGGCAACGACACATCAAAGAATGCTTGACATCCCCAACCGCTGCAAATTCGTGCTGCCAACACCTGCACATCACATGGCTTGGGTGAGTCGCTTCACAGGCAAGCGCTCTGCACGATACACAGAGGAGATCGTCATGACTATTCACAGGTGCCTGCTGCTGTACAACTCGCCTTACTCGTGGCTGCTCAAGGCAGTGGCTCCTGCACATTGCCGAGGCGATTGAGGTGGAGGTATGCGTCTGTGCCGTACCCTTCCATCGAGATGATCTGCATCGGCACAGGACAGCCTGTTGCAGTCGTGCCACCCTGATGCCATTACAAGGGACAACAGCGCCCAAGTTGATTCCACAGGTGGCTGACATAAAGCCCATCCTGCTGCACCGTGTGGGCACACCGCACATCTAGATGCATCAGCTGGGCACCTGCAGGTCGCCGCCAAAGTAGCGGGCGTACAGGCGGCTGATGGGCAGGCCGTAGCCGTAGCCGGCCAGCACGGCCGGGCCGTCGGCCTCGCCGCTGGCCTCCATCTCCGCCAGCGGCGAGCTGGCTGTGCTGTACAGGTACGTCCATATGCGCGGCAGGCCGCTGCGCGGGATGCCGCCGCCCTCGTCCGACACCTGCGCCAGCATGGCAATGGCATGTGTTGACAAAGCTCAACTGCCATCGCAGGACTGGAGTTGATCAAGTTCTGGTCGCAGGCAAAGGGTGTGATGCCTCAGACAGCAGCAGCGAACCGTGCGCAGCTGGTCAGCAACTCGAGCCCAGCAGGTTCGGTCCTCCTCATCAGACACATATGGCACAAGCCAGGCCAAGAGGCTGGCACAGGGAAATCGGATGGGTCATGGAAGCACCTTGATGGTGACGTCCTCCCCGCCCTCTGCCACCACCACACGTATGTTGGGCGGCAGGTCGTCTGAGTCCTGATACCTGTCGTTCACCGCCCGCAGCGAGTTCTTCACCAGCTCAAAGACCTGCGGGCAGCATTTCTGTCCCTGTCAAGATGGACCTCCTTGCAAACGAGGTGGCAGGAATATGTGTTGCGCAGGGCCCGATGCCGTGCAGGGCTCCTTGCTGGAGCAGCGGCAGGCCTGGAAAATGTACAAGCAGCCGATCTGGGAGCAGCCTCACCATGTGGTGCAGGTGTGACGGCACGTATGCGAAGGCAAACCCTGGGTCCCCGTACACATTGACGTCCGGCGCGTCGCCGTATTCCCGCAGGCAGATGGACCGTGCATCCTCAATCGCGTCCTGAACCACCTGGTGCGGCTGGCAGTTGGTGCATATAAGCCCTGCAGCAGCAGGATATATCGTATATGAGATGTTCGACAAAGCTGATACGGACATTCTTCTGAGAGGTGACGGTGTGCTGGTTCCTCTGGCTCCGAGATGCGGCAAGATGCAGCCTGCACCTATGTGATCTGGCTTCTGGTCATCGTGGAGCGCGATGTGCTGGCCGATGAGGATACGGATGCCGATGCGCGACAGGTAGAAGCCGTCCAGGAACTGCGCATATGCGAAGAGACATCATGAGGCTTGCTATCACATTGACCCTCAGTGTCACATAGGCACTGGAAGCAGAATACTGTGTGGACCTCCATGTGTGTGAGGTAACAAACCAGCACACCAGCCAGGTAGGCTGCTGGCTGCGGCGTGATCACATGTGTATAGCGCATCCTGTCAGCAGAATCCATGTGAGCACCTGGTGGATTTCCGGAAGGTCGCCCAAACCTACATTGGCTGACAGCTCCTGCTTGAGCTCTGCAACGCCCATGGCCATGACTGGCACGACGTTGCGATGCCGGCTGTAAATCGCCTGTTGCAAGGACCAGCATGCTGGGTGAATGAGTTCCTACAATGGTGGTGATGCACTGCAAAACTACAGGGTCTCGTGTGTATGCCTTTGAAGTGGACTGGCTGTCAGAAAGAAAATGGGCACACAGACGCACACCTTGAGCAGCGAGGTGAATTTGAGTTCTGTCTCTGCGTCCCTCACTTCCGGGAATGACCGCAGTTCCTTGAAGGAGTCCACATACCAATCCCGCACCTGCGACAGCATGGATCATCACATTTGCCTTCTCGCTGGTGCATGCCAACCCCAAGCAGAGGCATTGCTGCAGACTCCTGCCCAATCAAAGTCACAACATAACGCTACGATACGACATGCAGCATGCCGCCGCTCTGTGTACACCTTCAAGACGTGCGGCTTGGCGCTGAGGCCATATGGCAGATTCTCCAGTTCCGCCACACGATGCGCCAGCCGGATCGGCAGCTCTGCCCGCAGAAACTGTGCTGATAGCAGCAGTTGCCGCTCTACTGGGTTGGCCCCAAAGTCCAGCATATGCCTGCAGGTGTGTGATAGGTCAATCTCGGCTCAAACCAATGTGGAGCGTGCATGCACATTGAAAACCTCCATGTGTGCGCCCTGCCAACATTTACGAGGAAGACGCCCAACGCACGCCGCCGCACCTGAGCGTGACGCCTGTCTGCTTCTTGAGCGCACAGGAGAAGATGTCATCCACCACCTCTCTTGGCAAGGAGTCCACTAATCTGACGCTTGCCGTCGACGCTGCCTTGGCCAGGCCGTGCCGCATGGCTGCCAGCCGCCCCGCCATGGAGGACACTGACATGGCGGCCACCGGTCGCAGCCACCTGCTTGCAGCAGCAGGGATGCAATCCTGGAGGTTCATGCAGGCACATGCGTGCCAGGTGCCACAGCTGTGCGACGCCATGGCACATAGTGCAGCCAGCATGATGTGCAGGTAAGACATCATTGCTCAGTTAAGCTCCAAAGACCCTTGCCCGACTGCCGTCAGCGGCTGATCAGCAGCAGTCGGGCAGCACAGCATTAGAGTGGGTAGCGAGAGGGTTTGCCTGTCTGACGCTCTGGCGCGCCTGACGCGCTGCGTGTGGTGTCTGATGGAGTAGCAGAAGGTGTCACTCTATCGCCCTCGCTGATCAAGGCGCTGTGCTGCCAATGAGCCTGGGCGTTGGCAGGTCAACGAAGTTAGGTTGAATGTCGGGGGTTGCAGTGCCTCCTGCGCAGCCGGAACTTTCGCAATGCCTTGCTCCTGCGCGCTGAGCGGTCCCACACGGCACGGTACATGCATTTGCGCGCCGATCGCGGAAGCCCGTCCTGCTGACTCAGATTTTGGGCGCTGGACTCTCAATTCATCACCGTCGGATGCGGCACGTGCAGATCCTCAATCCAGATCATTTGCTGCAATAATGTACTGTTTGCGCACCATATCTGCACGTCCATCAATCGTTGCAACGCTTGTACACTTCGTCTGAGCTGTACTGGTTTCCGAGCAAGACATAGCTCAGGACTTCAGCTGCAGAAGTTTTCACGCCATTCTGTAGCAAGCACAGCAGCCACCAGGTTGCTGCACTGTGCCTGGCAGCGACCATGCGGGCGTGGGGTGGCAGCACAGGGGCCAGCAGCTGTCATAAAGGGCAAAGCCTGCGGCAGATTGGAATCAGCAGACCACAAAGGCCGCATGTGTGCATGCGCACATGCACAGCAGCGGCAGCACAGCAGGATCCCCTGCTGCTCAGGGTAGCGCGGGGCGAAGGTGAGCCGAGGTGTCATGTAGCGGCTCAATTCATCGATCATGCTTAGGTTCATGTCCTCAATCTCTGCCGAGTTCCTCAACCTGACGCCACAGAAGAGCAGCACATGTGTGTGGTCTCAGATGCCGAGCGGACGCCGGTGTGGCTCATGCGGCAAGCCGGCAGATACATGGCAGACTTCAGAAAGTGAGTATGTGGCTCTTTGACACCGGCACACGGCCATGTTCTGCACCTCATTTGGTGCATGCGCCGTCAGCGGGCCAACAGGTTTGACGACCTGTCTGTCTTCCTCGGCTTGCAGATTCTCAGACAGGATACCTTTCCGAGAACGGTCGGAGACGGCCAGCATCGCTATTGAGCTTTCGATGCAGCCGTGGGAGGCATTCCACCCCGATGGCGTCATCATGTTCAGCGACATCCTGACGCCACTGCCGGCATTGGGCATCGACTTTGATGTGGTCAAGGGCAAGGGCCCTGTCATCGCCTCGCCCGTGAGGAGGTGCTTCCTTCTTGACATTTGCTGAGTGCACCTTCGCTGGGTGCATCACGAACCATCACTGCCACCCTGAACCTCGAGCATGATGTCCAGCTTCCGTGGAGCATACACACTGCTGTCGTGGGCCTGCAGCCTGGAAGCAGTGCGGCAGATGAAGCCGATGGAGGATCCGGACGCCAGTCTGCCCTTCATCCGCGAGATCCTGTCGACCCTGCGGCAGAATGTGGGCAACGCGTCCACGGTGCTCGGCTTCATCGGCACCCCCTGGACACTGGCAGCCTACGCCATGGAGGGCCAGGCAGACAGGTGCCCACCTGCAGCTGACAGCACCTGCAGCAGACGCAGATGACGGCTAGTCAGCCGGGCATCAGCATTGGCAGGTGCTCATTGCTACCCAGTGGGGAGACCTCGATTTGTGAGGGGATTACGGCCTGAAACCTGCTGCGCAGGCACTGCCTGCAGACGAAGCGCATCATGATGAACAACCCCGAGATCCTGCGGGAGCTGCTGGAGCGGCTGACGGACGCCCTCATCGTGTACGTTTGCCACCAGATCGACAGCGGCGCGCAGGTGTGACGCCTGGTGCGTGCCCTGCTGGGATTTGCACGGTTTCGCCGTCGTTCGGTTTACCACCAAACCGCCGGCATGTGATGCCCACAACCACGTGTAGGGGTGATGCGACACCGGCACACGTACCGCCGCTGCAGGTGGTGCAGCTGTTCGACTCGTGGGCGCACCACCTGTCGCCGGAGCAGTTCCGAGAGTTCAGCCTGCCGTACGCGCAGCGCGTCATCGACGGCGTCAGGGCACGGCACCCCGACACACCCCTCATCTTCCATGCCAATGGAGGTGCAGAAACCGAACGCAACCCACACCAACTTGCTGCAAAGGCCTGGCTTGTGCGGAACGCCCAGTGAGCCACGGATGCTAACGATGAGCCACATCTGCTCTTTGGAAAATTCATCAGAAACATCAATTCGACCAGCTGACGAGCTCGCCCTGCACAGGCACTGGCAAGCTGGAGTCCATGCGGGGCTGCAGCGCCGACGTGATTGGCCTGGACTGGGCGGTGGACATCGCAGATGCGCGGGCTGCGCTGGGACAGCAGCGCACCATCCAGGTGCTGCTGGCCGGAAATGATTCTGTATCGGAAGAGTGGAGTCCGGATCAGGTTGGATGTAGGGTTCGGCAGAATGTTTGATCAGTGCACAGCGAAGGCTGTGTGCTGCAGTCTATGGCCAAATGAAGATTTGCCACCTGACCAGTTGCATGTGGTGGCGGGATCTGCATTGCTACTCTTCTGGACCTCACCAGGACGATGATGAGTTGCTGTGCATTTCTGCAGGGCAACGTGGACCCGATGGTGCTGTTCGGCAGCGAGGCGGTGATCAGGCAGACAGTAGCGCAGACGCTGGCGGCCGCGGGTGGCAGGCGGCACATCCTCAACGTCGGGCATGGCGTGGTGCAGGTGTGTGGTGTTTCATGTAGTTTCGTTGGGCCACAGCCGCACGCGAAATCTCCATCAGCTGCATTGCCGCCTGCTGGAGCTCCAGATGCTGTGCGGTCGGACTGCCTGCTCAACTCTGTGTCGAGCGGACTGAAGTTGGGTTTTCATCTTCTTTGCACAGGGCACACCCGAGGAGAATGTTGGTCTGTTCTGCCAGCTGGCGCGCGAGTCGGGCAGCGCTGCCCGGGCAGCAGAAGAGGAGCCACTGCTGGTTGCATGACATCGCGAGACATCAGCTTGGTATCTGCTCTTATGGCAGCTTGAATCGTTGGTGATTGCACCGCTCAGCTTACGATAGACATCATAGATCTGATTTTTCGTGCACTGCAAATGCTGAAGAATGAAGAATAAGTCGCCACAAAACACAATGTTTATGTCGTTGCCCAAGGCTTGCCGCCAGGGCGACGACCATTCTCTGTTGCCGGCCATCAAGAGTCATGTTCGACTCGGTCACTGAATGATACACCGCACATTTGTCCTCTGACACCCAAAGTCAAACCCGCATGTGCTTACTGGTCCCTGCGTCTGTCTTCTGACAGCGAGGGGTATGCCTCATGGCCAGCTGGCGACGGCGGCACCAGCAGTGGCATCCGCAATTTGTTTGGATCTCGCTCACTGGGAGGGTAAAACAAACCCTGCGAAGGAGGAGTGGGCGCATTGTCAGGCATCAAGTCATTGCAGCAGATATTCCTCGATGACATTGCGTTGCAACAGAGCCTGCCGACAGGGCCACCGTGTTCCATATACCTGCAGAGATATGAGCACGTCCAGCGAGACGACCCCCAGGCTGCCCAGCAGCCATGGCACCGAGTCAAGGAACTGGTCCCAGGTGTACGTTCTGATCAGGATGCCAAGGCCGTAGCTGACCTGCAGCATGCACCACCTACGGCGTCGCGACTCAGATGACGCTCATACATGACACGCCAGCGAGTGACCCTCTTGACTCTGCTGTAGAAGGCGATAGCTAACGGAACCAAACCACAGAATCAAGCACTCACATTGGCGCTGATGGCCATGAGGAACATGGCCACTGACAGCCCCTCTGTGCACTTCCGCATGAAATTCTTGTAGATCTGCGACATGCGGGAGGACAGGTAGAACACCGAGGAGATGTACCCCAGCCACACGCCTGCCGACCTGCACACAGAATGGACGCCTTCAGTCGGACAGTGTAGGCAGAGGAGCCCACATTGCGATCGCCCTCGAGTGTATCTTGGATGCTGCCTGTAACTGCTCCCTTTGTGAATGATGTCCAGGATCAGCCTCAGCTGTGCTGTGCACGGCAGGATGATCACCTGGCCCATTGCGGCAGGGCAGTCGTCAGCCCAAACAGGGCATTCGATTGCACCGCACGAGCTGGCAGCGCAGGACCCAGCAGCGTGCGCCCCAGGCTGCCGCTTGCCACAGTGCCGCTGCTGCTCTGCCACACCACTGTCGAGTAGGACTGGTGCACCAGCACCAGCACCGCCAGCGAGGCAAGTGTCCTGTACATGCATCGTAGTCAAGGCTGGGTTGCATGCAATGCTGCTCCTGGGTTATGCATTAATCTCCGCCGGCACATTGCCAAGCATCTTTGGCACATTGCAGAGGATACAGCCCCGGAAATTTATCGTTTCACTACGGACATCCCAGGATCACAGCACCGGCTCACCTAGTGACGATGCCTCGCTGCTTGCTGCCAGCGAGTGGGCGGGCGCTGGTGGTCTGCAGGTGCCCGCTGCTGCTCACGCCCACCAAGCCAGACTCCTATGTCGTTTCAGCGGCACAGTCTGCTCAAACCACCCAGGAACAAGCAGGCAACTGCCGGCCAATGTGTACTGACAATGCTGCTCTCGCATGCAGACCTCGTCTGAGGAGCGGCCGCCGTGCGCGGACGGCGGCAGCGGGCTGTCTGGGTCGCTGCCATGGTGCATGTAGTGCAGGTGCCGCTGCTGCCGCATCAGGCGCCGCGTGTGCAGCCGCTCCCGCTGCCTTTGCAGTGCCATGTAGTAGATGTACTGTGCGACAGGTAAGCAGCTGAGCTGAGGAAGCGCTCACACAGAGCTACAACGTGACACAGTGGTCGGCATATGCTCAAAATGCCACATGAGCATGCCATGACAGCACAGACAAGCAGCAGCCCTGCCGGCACAGCTCACCTGCACCATCATGGCCCTGCAGCAGCAACAATGCGTCAATGTCAGCTCCTGATTATTTGGTTGGAAAACCCCGCTGAAAGAAGCAGTGGCACAGTGCCATCGAGTCTACGATCGCCATTAAATCAGTGGTCGCCATCGCAGCATTGGAGTCCTCACATGTCGGCCAGGATGAAATACATTGCGGTATACGTCTGCGTCGGCAGCTGGCTGTTAGTGAGCAGGCAGCCCACGAGGTTGCAGGTGTCGCCGAGCAGCCACTGCGCCAGGAACCAGCTGCTGAGCGCCTCCACACTCTGAGTCCGGATGTTGAGTATAAACTGCGGCAGCTGCGCGACCAGCCAGAAGCAGATGGACGCCATGCCGAAGGAGAAGCCCACTGCATCCCGCGGTCTGCGTTCAGATGTACGAGGATCATTCTAGCAGGTGTCGCTCCTGTGCATCATGCAGTTGCGGTCGAATCTAGGTCATGCAGGCGGTGCGCAATGCGTCATTGCGTGCACAGGCGGCACGGAGGTGTCTTCTGACGCAACGGCGCTGATCAGCGTCTGCGAACGCAGGTGCAGGGCACTTGAGGATGCTGTTGTGCGCTCACGTGTATACGCAGTCATGGAAGTACGTCTCAATGAATCTGCTGGCCCCCGCATCGCACATGCTGGTCATCACAGCCTCACGGGGACATCCCCGCGCCTCTGGCGTTGGTCCGCTCGATCGTGTTTGCAGCTGTTACTATCCAGCTGCGTCGAGCAGGTGCACAAGGCTGCGCAGACGAACGTTGTGGACCAGCTGGCTTGCACACCACGGTGACCAGCACCTCAGGAAGAGGTGCACAGAGCAAATGGCAAACGCATGCACCCGCAGAGCAAGTTGAGGCCTGGATCATGCTCATAAGAATGTCAAATTGTCCAAATTGCCCATCGCTGGCGCAAGGCACTGGCCCATTACGTACAAACTTGGCTGGCCTCGTCAATGGTACACGCTTGCATTCAGGCTTGCGGACAATTTCCATGCTCCAGCGCTACTTGCACCCAGGGCATTATTGAAAGTATGCAGGCAATCGTATCTCAACTGTGACAAATCCCGCACACCCCTTTGCGTTGACTTTCCATGCAGCATGCATTCGCAGTGCATGCATGATGGTCGCAATGCGGCGGTCAACAGCACGATTCTAAGCACCAGCGCGATCAGATGCTCCTGGCGTCCATTCACAGAAATCAGGCCGTGGTGTCCACGCCAGCATCGGCAACACGCCAGGCCTGCACAAGCTGTCGCACGGACAGACTCCATTGGCGCAGAGGTCGAGGCTCTGACGCCGCACAGCGGTTATCACTATGACGGCAGAACCGGCCGTTTCTTCGAAGGCTGGTACTTTAAGGTCAGTAGGTTTGACAGTGATGGGCGCGCGGTTGTGAATGAGCCTGCCGCCGCCATGCGTCATGGGGTGCCATTGATCTGTTTGCAGGTCGCCTTACCAGGCCCAGGACAGAGCTTTGCGTGGATGTACTCAATAGAAAATCCCTCAGGCAAGGGCAGGCTGCCCGGCGTCGGCGCCCAGGTGTGCAAATGGCTGCTGCTCAGATCGTGGTGTGCCTCGGCAATGGTCGCACAGAGCCATTGACAGGGGTCACAGGCGGACACCAGTCCACCGTTGCAATGCTGCAGGTGATGGGCCCCGATGACTCGTACCTCATTCAGTACAGCGAGGATGTGAACAGCTTCTGGGCTGACACCGGCAGCCTTGCGCTGGGCGCCTGCTTCAAGCGCGCGGGGCAGGCAGCACCTCCACGAGTCGCAGTCACCGAGGTGCGATTTGTCATGCAGTCGCCCTGCCGAGGGTTAAACACGCTTGCAGTACACGACGGTGCAATATCAAGGCATCCAATTGCTGTCGGTGCAGGGGCAGTTCAATGGGGCAGTGGCAGAGGGGTTCCAGGCGACGCTCACAACACACCAGGGTGAGCATAGCATTTCACGTGCATGATGTGGCTGTGCGATGTATGAACTCAGAAGAGCCAGCTCAGCATGGCGCACCAGCACGTCGACTTGGCGCGCACGAGTGCAGGCAATATCAGGAGACAGCAGGAGGAGCGGGCGCCAGGCCGGCTGCCGTCCACGGTGAGCTCCTGCAAGTGGTCCATCACGGTGGACCCGCAGTACGGCTGGGGCCCGCGGGCAGGCAAGCAGCAGTCCACAGCCGGCTGGCTGGCGGCGCTCCCCGTCTTCGAGCCCCACTGGCAGGTGAGGCGCGCAGATGCACCGCAATCAGGGCAAGATGCCAGCAAACCGGCGTGACATTTGGCATGTGCTGCTCGTGAGTTGTATGTTGCAGACATCCCATGCTGCTCACGTTGAATGTCCTACATCGTCAGAAAATCGTGCTCCACTTCCCAATGACAGATCATGATGGCGCGGGGGCTGGCGTCCGGCTGGGTAGAGTGGAACGGCCAGCGCACCGAGTTCCAGGCGGCTCCGGCGTACTGGGAGAAGAACTGGGGCGGCGGGTTCCCCGATCGGTGGTTCTGGGTGCAGTGCAACAGCTGGGACACCGCCGGCTGTGACGCCGCCTTCACTGCTGTTGGTGAGTGGCGAACTGAGCCCCTCACGCGTGCAAACTCGACAGCATCCTGCGCCACCTTTCATGGGCCTAAGTCATTGCTGTCCACAATAAGTCCATGATCAATATTGTACTTGCAGGGGCCAAGCGGGGTATCCTCAACCTGCCGAGCATCAAGGAGGACGTAGGCCTCATCGGTGTCCACTTCAATGGCCAGTTTGTGGAACTCGTGCCCTGGAGTGGCTCAGTGTCTTGGGATGTGGCCCCCTGGGGCAGGTGCGCAAGCTTCGGCCTGCTGAAGACTGCACCTGCTAACTTGCGTGTACTGGGTGATTGCGTCAGAAGTTCAGGGTACAGCGATGGCTAGTGTCCCAGCTGCTTTGCTTCAGCAGCCAACCCTTTCTCAGGGGTTCACGTAGACGGTTCGGCTGCTCAGTCCACACTCGCGCACCTTGTGCACCTTGCCTTGGTGCTGATGAACTGCACGACGATTAGCGGTAACTCAATGCAGGTGGACGGTGTCGGGCAGGTCGGAGGAGTACGAGGCGCTGGTGGAGGCCACCTGCGACAACAGCGGCACACCGCTGCGGGCTCCGACCGCAGACGATGGGCTGGCGCCCCGATGTCGAGACAGGTCAGGCCCTTGCTGCTTTGTGGCGTGTCAAGCACGACATGTCATGGCTGTCAGGTTGTACAGTGCACGTGTCCTTCCTTCGCCGCTGCTGACATGGTCGACCGCTGTGTGCAGCTTCTTTGGGCGTGTGCGGCTGCGAGTATGGCGCCTCAATAGTGGTGGTCGGCGACAGGAGCCGCCCCTGCTGGATGCCCAGTCATCCTCCGGTGGGGCATCCATCCTGCCACAAGTTTTCAGCATGTCTGAGGCATGGTGAGGCCAACAATGCACAGTGATTTTCTGAACATCCAGCTCAACCCACTGCAGCTGCTGTGGAGATTGGCGGCGGGCCATGGGACCAGGTGTGGCAGACGGAGGCGCGCATGCGGGAACCGCTGAAGTCGCTTGTGAAGCTGCCCATCGACTTGGAGGGCGCCACCTCGTTGCTGCCGCCGAGTCTGAAGCCTCCGGGGCTGTGAATGTTCTTGGTGGCCATGCCTCTGCCACGAGTATTAACACGAGTATCAAGTTTGGACCGGTCATGTTTACCTGTGAGAGTTTGTGCGAGCGTCGTGCCCGGGAGCTCTCAGGAGATTCCAGGGCGTCCCTGTGCCAAGGATGTGGATGAGGCGGTTGTTACTGCTTTGGCGGGGCAGGGGAGGTGCTGGAGACTTGTCATTCTGTACAGGTGTCACGGTACAATCTCATGTGCTCGTGCTGCTGGCAGCATCAGCTTACACTAGGGTTCAGAGTAGTCATGCGCTGCCCCATCGATTGAAGATGGCCGCATACGTGGTCAAATCGCGACACAGCCTGCAGCCATCTTGGTCTGCAGACTCGTGAGGGCCATGAGGTAGTGCTACCGGGCGTTGCAGGCCGATGCACTGCTACAGTCAAGCTCCCCAGCATATGAAATCTTTAGTGCGTGGACATCGTTGAGGGCCCCTCTGGGCACGGGTTGCTGAGGAGATTGGGTACACGCACCGCGTACGCATAACTTACACACTTCGTCGCTCTGTCGGGGCTGGCGAGCGGCCAGGTTGACCACGAAGGTTGCCTCGAACTTGAGGAAGACTTGAATAACAGGACCGGAGCACCACATTGACGGGTGAGCCGAGGAGCATGACTTCCAGAAGATACTCCCTTGGAGCTCTTCATCGTGTGCGACTCGCAGCCGTGGCGTGCATGTGTTTCTGCTGACGTTCACAAACGTGATGCTTGTCAATAGGGTGCTGTAACCCATGCGAAGCCTCCCGCAGCACCCGTGCTGACGGGATGGATCGCGATCAACTTGAAGCTGCCATGCCGTGGGCAAGCTCGCTGATCGCCAAAGCCGGAGCTTCGTCAGAAACTGGCCTGCACCTTTTTGCCCTGCTGACCTGCGGGCTGCTGTGCGCTGCAGGCTGCGACCTGGAGCCGTGAGGGCGCAGCACACGGCCATGGCGAGCGGGCCACCGCCGCAGACGTGGAAGACGGACAGCCTCGAGGGGCTGGACCGCGGCTCGCGGGTGTGGTGGAAGAGCTCGCCGACGGCATGGCTGCCGGCGACGCTGCAGAGCGTGGGCGCCAAGGAGTGCAACATTGCGCTGGATACCGACAGTGGGCCCGGCACTGGCAAGGTGCTGGGGCCAGATCAAGCCTAAGTCTTGAATGGATGCATTCACGATGCTGATGGCACGCCGTGTGCGCCTGAGCTCAAAGGCCTGGCCTCAGCTGTTTCGACCTCATCAAACTAAGCAGCTGGGGCAGTCAAGGCTTGCCGGTCCAAGGGCTGTGCATGTGCACTTCGTTTGTGATGTGCGGCTTCACCGTCTGCAAGCAGGTGGTGAAGGCGAAGCTGGACCTGCTGGTGCCGGCCAACCCGCCAATTCTGGACGGCGTGAATGATCTGACGAGCCTCAGTTACCTGAACGAGCCGTCCATTCTGCACGACCTGCGGCAGCGCTATGACCAGGACCAGGTCAGATCAGCTGTGCATTTGCATACAGAACTGCACGTGCAAGTCATGTTTTAAGTTGTTTGGTGCGGCCAACCATCACGGGTCTCAGCCAAATCAGAATATATATCTATACGTCCGGAACGCCGTGTGCTGCCACAATGCGCAGATCTACACACACGCGGGGCCGGTGCTGATCGCAGTCAACCCGTTCAAGGCGGTGCAGAAGCTGTACACGCGGGAGGTGCTGCAGCACTATACCGCGCGCACCAGCCGCGAGCAGCACGGCTACGAGCCGCACATTTTCCTGACGGCAGACAAGGCGTACAAGGAGATGTGCCGTGCCGGCGCCAGCCAGTCCATCGTCATCAACGGCGAGTCGGGCGCCGGCAAGACGGAGACCACCAAGATCGCGATGCGCTACCTGGCGGGCCTGGCAGGTGGGTCTTCGTGGCTCTCCAGCAGGCAGACACACCTCTGCACACGCTGCACGCTGTGCACTTCCTTCAGCACCGTTTGCAGAGCTGCTTCGGCTGGAGCTGTGATGCCTCTGATTTAGGTCCCAAAGTAGCGCTTCCTGTGATCAGGCGGCACTGGAGTGGAGGACCAGGTGCTGGAGACCAACCCGCTGTTGGAGGCATTTGGCAATGCCAAGACGCTGCGCAACAACAACTCCTCCCGCTTTGGCAAGCTCATCCAGATCTACTTCAACAATGCGCGCCACATCTGTGGCGCTCTGATTCAGACATACCTGCTGGAGAAGTCGCGCGTCACCCACCAGCTGCCCGGCGAGCGCAACTACCACATCTTCTACCAGGTCTGTTGATCAAGGCTTTTCGGGCTGGTGTAGCTGATGTGTCTCGTGGCAGTCGACGCCCAAATTGCTTAGCACATTCCTGTTCATGGTCAGACAGCACGGTGCTAATGCTCGAATCTCAAACTATGCAGCTGTGCCGGGGCGCGACGACAAATGAGCGCAAGAGGTTCTGCATCCCGGATGATCTGGAGGACTTTGCGTACCTCAGCGCCAGCGGCTGCTCGGTAATCGCCGGCACAGACGACGCCGCCGACTTTGTGCACGTCAAGCACTCCATGTCGGTGGTCGGCATCGACGAGGCATCCCAGGTGTGGACACAGGACTCTGAAACGACAGCAGCAAGCTGAGGCTGTTGTACCGCAGAATTGGTTTACGACTGAATGCTTTACATGCTGCAGCATCAGCGCCGCAGGGAGCCACTTACGGGAGCCCCCCATGTCAATATGGGATATAGGGTGCAGCTGATGGTGGAATTTCGCAATTGCGGTGCAGGAGTTGATTTTCTCGCTGCTGTCCGCCATCCTGTGGCTGGGCAACATCCAGTACCGCGTGAAGACTGCGGACAGCGTGGATGTGGTGCCGAGTGCGGCGCTGTCCACCGCCGCAGCGCTGCTGCGGGTGCCAGAGGAGAAGCTGGTCTTCGCGCTGTGCAAGCGCAAGATCACCGCAGGTTTGGCCGTGCTTTTGGACCGCGCTTCAGCCTTGCAATCTCAGCTCACTGATAATGACACTCCTGGCTTGATCCATACCACACCCAAACAACAGCATGGTGGCCGCCAGATGCCTGACATACACAATGGATCGATCATTGCACAGGCGGCGAGACCATCGACATGGACCTGAAGATGGAGGCGGCCCTGGACACAAGGGACGCTCTGGCCAAGTCCATCTATGCCGCAGTGTTCAGGTGCAGTGCTGATGCTTTCTAGCATTGCACAACGCTCTGCATGACCTTGGTGTAGCTACAATACACCTCACAAGCTGTGCTGCTTGTTGCACCCGTGTGGTGCTACTCAACTGGGTGCTAATGACTTGTGCTCATTTGCAGGTGGCTGGTGGACAAGATCAACAAGGCGCTGGCGGTGGGCAACAAGCGCACCAGCGGCACCAGCCTGTCCATCCTGGACATCTACGGCTTCGAGTGCTTCAAGGAGAACTCCTTCGAGCAGCTGTGCATCAACTACGCCAACGAGCGCCTGCAGCAGCAGTTCAACAGGTCTGCGATCATGCTGATGCACCGTCCTAGCCCGCCCAAAGTTGACGCCGGGGTGCCAAGCAGTGCTTCACGCGAGATGCCTGAACACGTCTGGCCTGATATGCTCAACAGTTGCCACCATTCTTCACTTTGCAGGCACCTGTTCAAGCTGGAGCAGGAGGTGTATGCATCGGAGGGCATCGACTGGACGCACGTGGACTTTGAGGACAACCAGCTGTGCGTGGACCTCATCGAGCAGCGGCCACCCAAGGGCGTCGGCATCCTGTCCCTCCTGGACGAGGAGTGCATCTACCCTAAGGTAAGTCATGGTTCTGGTCGTGGAGCTCGTCGTCAACCTTGTGGTGCTCGATGCATCTTGGGACGGAAGCCCGCTGAAGCTGTCAAACCTCTTTTGTGAACCCGAACTTTTGTGCCAGAGCATTCACAGGCCACACTAGCTCCAGATGCGCACTGTCTGTGCAAACGCAGGCGACAGACTCGACGTTCAGCGCCAAGCTGCGGAACAACCTGATGAAGAATCCGCACTTTGGGTATGACAAGCGCTCCACCGGCGGCGACTTCCTGATTGACCACTTCGCAGGCGACGTGGTGTACAGCTGCCACAAGTTCCTGGACAAGAACCGCGACACCCTCAGCCCAGGTGAGTTCACCCTGTCAACATGTCTGGCGTGTTTGCTCTGTCATGGAGCAAGGTTCCAGCAGCATCTGTCACCATGGGCGCTGTCGACTGGCAGGGTGCCGGCAGTGTGCCCTCAACATGTCAAAAACACACCATTCCTGCCTGTGAAACAACCTTTTGACATGTTTATGCCACTGCCACAGACCTGGTGCAGCTGATGCTGGGCAGCCAGCACCAGCTGCTGGCGCAGCTGGCGGTGGACATCGCGGCGGCGCAGGACAAGCGCGGCAGCCAGACCGTCGGCAACCGCTTCCGAGAGCAGCTGCAGGACCTCATCACCCGCCTGGACCAGTGCGTGTCTGCACTCTTTGCAGCGACAGCTGCCGTGACAACCTTGCAAAACTTTGGAAACTGTCTGCAGGAATGGAAGCGCAAGCCTTTCATGGCATGCCTGGCCCCGCATATGGTCGTCATTCTGAGGGCTCACTGTGCCGTCATGCAGGACGGAGCTGCACTTCGTGCGCTGCATCAAGCCCAACGGGCTGCAGGTGGCGGCGACCTTCGACGCGCCACTGACGCTGCACCAGCTGCGGTGCTGCGGCGTGCTGGAGGTCACCCGAATCGCGCGCGCGGGGTACCCCACCCGCTACCTGCACCGCAACTTTGCGGAGCGGTATCACGTGCTGCTGCATGGCGCTGGCGAAGGTGAAATTTCTGGGTCACTCAGTTGACTGGGTCACTGAACATGATCAGGCTTAGGGTTTCGCCACAGCGTGTTTCACCTATCACAACAGGGCAGCATCAGCTCGGAATCAATGCAGCACACCCTCGCTGCATAGCTGCAGCACCTCAGATTTTGCTCGCCCATCCAAAGCACGTCATGGCAAGCTGCCGAAATTGCCATGGCTCTACCGACAGGGTGGGAGGGGCGCAGCCCGCTGGATGTGTGCAAGGAGCTGCTGGCAGAGTTCCGCATACCGCCGGACATGTACCAGATCGGCCGCACCAAGCTGTTCTTCCGCGCCGGCGTGCTGGGCCACCTGGAGGACACCTCCGCCCGCATCAACCGGTGCGCCTTATCCTTTGCTCGCTTTGACGAACATGGTTGTGACGAGACATGCCTGGTGGTTTCCATGCGATGCTTCATCATGTATACTGGACCTTCAGGCAAGTGGTCAACACATCACGGCATGTCTGGGTTGATTTGCTCGCTTGCACATTTCTGTGCAGGGCGACGCTGTTCCTGCAGAGCCAGTACCGCATGGTACGTGAGCGCCGGGTGTTCCTCAAACAAAAGCGGTCAGCCACGGCCATCCAGGCCCGCACACGTGGCATGCAGGCAAGAAACGTGATTCGACCTTGCCTGGCAATTCATTTGGCCAAGCAGCCCTGGCAGGCAGCAGCACAGACTCGACTGTTGACGGGAAGTGTCACCCTGACCACGTTCACAGTTGATGCAGGCATGTAACCTGCCTCTCTGGTTGCACGCAGGCAAGGAAGGCGTACGGCGAAATGCTGCGGCGACATAAAGCCGCGATTGTCATCCAGTCGCAGCAGCGTGGCCGCCTGGCCCGCAGGCAGTACCGCAGCGACCTGGCAGCCGTCGTGCGTCTGCAGATGGGCCTGCGCCGCTGGCAGGTGAGCCGTGGCACGGGTGCAGTTATAATTGACAGATCTTGTCCCGTCTATAAAGTCTGAGCGCTATTCGATGCTGAAGATTTTTGTCGGCCACAAGCCGAATCTGTTGCGTCGTGCGTCTGCAGCTGTCGAAGCGACTCGCGGTGCGGCTGGAGGCGAGGCGGAAGAGGGAAGCTGAGGAAGCCCGCATCGCAGCTATCAAGCGGGCAGAGGCAGAGCGCTGGGAGGCTATACAGGTGCATCGAAGATGCCATGGCAAATCCACTTCAAGTTTCACTTTGATTGATCACATGCGGCATTGCACGATCAGATCATGCAGCATGGCTCACAGACGATTGACCTCGGCCTCTGTCAATCAACAGAAACGCTTCGGCAAGGACGCGGGCCAGATCATCGAGGTGCTGGAGCAGTGGCAGCAGCACGGCGACGAGTTCCTGGCCTGGAAGGCAGCGCCGCCGCCGCCGCCACCGCAGCCGCAGTCACCGCAGAAGCCGCCCGCGCTGGACGCCGTAGCTGTGGCCGCAGTGCCGGCAGCGGCGGTGACAGGCGCAGCAGCAGGCGTGGCAGCCAGCAGACCCAGCCCCAGCCCAGCAGCCGCAGCAGGTGGAATGAGTCTGCATACTGCAAGGGTCTCTGGCTGCTGGTGGACACCCCTGTTGACTCAGGGCACCACTGGGCATGCTTTGCGACCGCGATGCACAGTGCAGCTTTGGCCCCTGTGTGCTGTTGCTAGCGAAGCAGCAGGGAACCAAGCCAGTGTTTCGATGCAGATGCAACATGTTCTGGGCATCACTCACGAGTCTGACGGCTGTCATGCCAAGCGCAGAGTCATTGCAGCACAGCCCGCCGGCGGCGGCGCAGTCCCCTGCCTCGCCGCCGCCGACAGCCACCGCTGCCAGCTCTGCAGACGACCTGGGCGGCCTGTCCGTCCCCGAGTCCGCGCTCGAGCAGGTGTGGGTCGTGCTGCAAATGCACCCCACCAAGCAGCGTTCATGATGGGCTGTCCTTGCACAGAGTTGGCCACACTGGAATCTAGGGGCATCAGACGTATGTAGTCTCACCTGTGATATGGCCAGAATCGCGCCCTGACTCCCTCTGTCATTCTGTCATTGTTGGAACTTGGTGCCCGCTTGTTTCACAGCTGCTTTGCTGCATCCTGCAGATCGCGCTGTGGGAGGAGTACAGCTGCAAGCTGGAGCAGCGGGTGCACGCTCTCACGCACGAGAATGATGCTTTGCAGCGCCAGATTGCTGGCGTGCAGGAGACGCTCGCCGCTGCAGGTGTGCTCACATCTGCCTTCTGATGTGCTTCCCCTAATGCTGCCCTGCAAGCACTGCTGCCGAGTGCACCAGGGCGGCCAGCGGCTCGTGACCTGCTTTGTCTATTGCAGAGGCTTGTCATCGTGTCTCTCAAGTGCGTCAGCTGGTGTTCTGCAGCGACGGCTGAAGGCACACCGGCGCGGGGCCAGAGTGCCACCAGCACGCGCTCCGTGCTGACGCCTGCAGATGGGTCGACCACCTCAGAGCAGCACGACGGTGGGTGTTTTCCGCCAACTGCCTCACGTCATGCGGTAGTTCCTTCCAGCTATGTGGTGCATGCCTGTGCTGAGGATCTGCAGATTGCCATGTGCGTGGGTCTAGCGACATATGTGGGTCTGCAGGGCCTACACGGCTGTGGCTGTATGCAGCGGCCAAAACCTGTGGCCTGTGCAAAGGGTCTAGCAACATATGCGCGGGTCCAGCAACATGTGCGGGTCTGCAGGGCCTGCGCTCCTGTGGCTGTATGCAGCGGCCAACACGTGTGGCCTTTGCATTGCCTGCAGAGTGGCAAAATCAGGACACGGTGACGCGGGCCACAACCTGTGGCCTTTGCACTGCAGAGTGGCAGAATGAGGACGCATCAACGCGGGGCAACCAGCGGGAGGCGGTGGCCAGCGGCGAGCGGTATGTGGACAAGCTGAACGAGGAGCTGGGCAAGCGCGCCCCCATGTTCGTCGACGACGCCAACTTCATCAGGTGCAACCGACGCTGCACATGTATTGTGCGCTGACACATCATTCCGGACGGCATTCCCGCAAGACTTCTGGGTTATGTTTGAAATCAAGTCATGGCCAGATGCTCCACACATGTCTCGAATGTCACACGCTGAGAATCATCCAGCATCTATGCTGGTGTCTCCGCACATTTTCTTTCGCGCAACACAAGCTCCTCAGTTCCACTGCTGTTGTTCCGATGCTTTTTGACTGATTTGTTCAAGATCACAGCTTGACGTGTGGAATAAAGCTTGGAATCTGGACGATTGCAGGGAGGTGAAGGAGGGCGTGTCGCAGACGCTATACCCGATGGACCCCGACTCGGAGCTGCGCAACCTCATGCGCACCTGGGCCGAGTTCAAGCGCGACTTCGAGGTGCGGCCCGACCTCCTTCTGCCCTCGAATCAGCAATCCTGACCACTGCCGCCCCCTTCATGACAACCCCCTGCAGTCCTCGCCAGGTACTGAACTCCCAGGGGTGGGAAAGGCAGGCAAGCCGGGTAAACCCTGAACCTGAAATCCCTAATTGAACATGGCTGCACCCAGCTTCTGAAGCCATTTGTGCTTCGTGCTCAGGTGCGGCTGGAGGACACAGCCAAGGTGCTGAAGAAGGTGGACAAGGAGCGCAACAAGGGCAAGTCCCCGCGCGCCACCAACGGCACCCGCAACTCCTCCGCCTCGTCAGACTTCTTTTCCCCCGGCGCCGGCATCGGCGGTGAGTGCCTTTGCTGATGTCAAAATCTCGTTCCCTGCCGGCTCCCTGTCAATAACACGATTGGCAGCTGCGCTGAAGATACCCCAGGCCAGCTTGGCCAGTGTTGGCTGCTGCGGTGCCACCGTCTCGCTGCACACCGTGCTATCGCAGGCGCTCAGCAGGGTGAAGCACCCAGAGATCGAAGCTTCCTGTTATGGAGGCTGGAGCAGTCTGTTATATGTAACATGTTGCATGAAGCGATCACAACCTGGTGTTGACACGTGTTGTGTTCTCAAGTTGATTGGCTGGCTCATGGCTGCGCAGGCTTTGGGCGGCCCGCCTCGGCAGACAATGGCGATGGGGAGGAGGTCAGCCGCCGCAAGCCGCACAAGGGCAGCCTCATGTCCAAGTTCTCCTTCTCCCGCAAGCACGGGTCGCCGTCCAGCCCCTCGCCGCACAAGTGACCCATCGTGATCTTCGGACAGGGCACTTGCTGACAGGATGCTACTTGAAGTGAGATGGGCAAGTTCAGTGCATGGCATGTGCCGTGGGGTGCATGTACCTTGAAGAGGCTCCGCACTCGTTGATGCTGCTGTTGGAAGAGGGTTACAACTGCATCATTGAAGCTTCAATACGGTTGGATGTGTGAACAAACAACGCTGCAAAACGGTTCTAGATTCGGCAGCAATGGCAGGGTGGACAGTGTGCAGGTGGTTTTGATTGTGTTCCCTGGTATTCGAGAGTGTGACGACATCGGTGGACTGGGCATGTAACATCTTCGAGAAAGCGTACCATATGATATTGTTTTACATGCAATAGTTCCTTGACACGTCAGCCTAGCCCTTCCCGAAAGGCAATTGCAAAATGCTGTAGCTGCTTCAAAATTGCTACAACCATGTCAAAGCTGCAATGAAGACCCCTACCAAGACTGCGTGTCCGTCCTCAAAATTTGCCAGGCACATCCAAAATGGCCTGGATTGTCAATTACGCACTGCCATCCCGATCAAAGTCACACACAAAAGTTGCAGCCTAAACACACCAATGCGCAGGGCACCGCGAGGGCTGCCAAAAACCCTGACATCCTGAAGTCCTAAGTCATTGCTTCTGTAGGGGCTGCAGTCTCCCTGTGACACGTCCAACAAGCAGTACAGCCGCTCAAAGCGGCGCCAGAAAACTTGAGCCACAAGACCAGATTTGGGTGCCAAGTCGACCCTCGCTTGCCGTGATGCTTGGGCACCCAAGGTGCTTTGGAACTAGTCACAGGCCGAGAAACCCTGTAAGAAAAGAAATCATCAGATAAATGCCCATCTGACCATGTGGTTACGTAAACTGCAATACGGCCTGTGACAAGATCGATGCACAGAAGAGTAGAAAGAGGCGGGTAGCGTACCATATGAAAGTGACGCCAAGCGCAATAGTTTGCAAGTTGATGCGCTCTGAGGAATCTGGGCAGTGGAAGGGCAGTCAGGAGGTCCATGTTCACCTAGACCGAGCAGGCCGGAGCGTGTCTTGTCGGCGCGGCCCGCCTCGCCCTCGCTGCTCAGCCAGCTGGCCTGCTCCAGGGCGGAGCGGAAGTTGGCCTTGTTGTCGCCGCTGCTCTTGGCCTCGCCAAGGCCGCGCCGGGGGGCCCTCAACGAGCTGCGGCTGGCAGGCTTCTTGGACCACATGCGGGGCGCCTCGTCGTCAGAATCCGGCGGCACATCAGGGCGAACAAAACCCGGAGCCGCAGCGTCTTGCTGACGTGCCACCGCCGAGAATAGCCGCGGCAGCTGCTGGTGGCGGGCACCCAGCGACTTGAGCAGCGGCAGCTGCTGTGGCATGCTGCCTCGCTGCGCGGGCACGCCTGCCGACGAGGAACGCATCTGGTAGGTGGATGCCGCTGCGAGAACCGCCATGCTGGTGATCTTGAGACCTGCAGGCCTGCAAACTTCTCACTTGGCCGAAGTCCACAGTCCAAGGAACGCACATGAAAGCTGCTTGTCAGCCTCGTCTGCGGGTGAAATCAGACGAAAGACACCGCGGCAGCTCAGTAACCGCAGTGAGCAGCCGTCGGGCCAGTCCAGCGCCATCCCAAGCAGCTTTCTCTCTCCCAGACAAATTGCCTAGCAACAGCAGACTCGGGGCCAATTCCAGCGGCCTGGGACCCCTCGATAGAAGCTGACGGGGTAGAAGTGCAATCGCGTACCTGCGCGAGTTGTAAGATGTGGCAGCACAGTCAGTGAGCCTGGCACGAAGCCTTCCGAAACGGCTTGCAGTTGGCGCACGCAGCGTCCTCAAAATTGATGGAGCCCACCGACCTGGTTCTGAGCCGGCGTGCTGCGGCGTGCACGCGGGACTGTAGTGCTAACGCCGGTCCGGCGGCATGTGCGCTCGCCTTTCAGTCTGCTGCCACGAAGACCACGTGCCACGTCAGCTGGCAGAGTGCAGAACCTGGCGCCCGCAGCGGGGGTACCAGCAAGTGCTTGCGAAAAATTTGCTTCCCTGTCACTTCGTCAGACACCATCCTTAGACGTGAGGTCGCGATCGAGAATTGAGATGGCTGCTGACAACATTCTGACGGAGTTACTGCACAGCCTCCGCATCGAGCCGCATGCGGGTGCGGCTTTGTGCAAGCCTGCACTGCAGTTGGTTTCAATACAGCGTGCTCAGTCGATAGCAGAGGTATTGATAGGCCGAATACCGTTTACGGCCGCATCATGCCTGCAGGTGACTGTGATGCAGCTGCCGCCAGTGACATCAATGTCCATTTTGCCGGCGACAGCGCCAGCGCCAGGCAAGCCTACAATATGTACAGCAACATGTGATGCTAACACAGACTACAGCGTGACTGTCAATCACTGAGAACTCAATCACTGGGCTTCGATCCTGCAGGGGCCTATTTGCAGCGCGTGCGCTGCAGCAAGGCGAAGTTGTCCTGGCCGTGCCGGTGCGATGCGCACGCATCGTCAGCACGACGGTCGCAGCCCTGCGAACCGCCCGCAAAGGTGCCAACCTTGGTCCTTTCATCACACTGATTCAATGCGTGCATGAGATCATGGCCTGCGGATGCGTCTGCAGGCTGCAAGTCGTTCTGCAAAAACATCTTCTGCAAACCACCCTGCTCAGGCGCCCACGCTCGAGTGCAGGGGTCCTGGGGCCGGCGCTGGACAACGTGGACGCCACGCTGGCGCGGTGCGACTTCCTGCTTCCCGGCGACACGCGGCGCGTGCTGCTGCTGGCGCTGGGCCTGCTGGCGGAGCTGCGGGACCCTAAGTCCGCCGGCCGCCCGGAGGTGCGGCTGCTGCCGGCGCCGCCGGGGTCCCCGCTGGCCGCCGTCTGCCGCGACGGCCCGCCCGCCACCGACCTGCAGCTGTTCAGGTACTGTTCCCACGTTCCCTCGTTTACGTAGTGGCTCTGCTTCTGATTGCGGACCCATCTCGCCCGCAGCTTGCCGATCTGGCTGCACCTCTCTTTATACTGAGCAACAATCCAAGGAGTGAAGTGCATGATACTGTCCATCTTCTATGCACGACATCGGCTGTGACATTGTGCGGCGCAGCAACCAGGAGCTTGCGGAGCTGCAGTGCCCGCCGCTGGAGGCGGTGGTGATGCGGGAGCGCCTCCGCCTGGCCGGCCTCCACGCGCTGCTTTTTGCAGGCAGGTGGCATGCACAGGAAGTGCACCGAATGCGCTGTGGTGTTGTCCATGCATCAACAGGACTGTTCACACAGCAGCTATGCTGGTGCTGGGTGCAGGACCGCAGCCCGCCGTCAGCCTGCAGAGCTTCACGTGGGTCCACTGCCTGGTCCGCAGCCGTGCCCTCAGCCTGCGTCTGCCGCCTGATTTGGCAGCTGCTGCCAGAACCGGCGGCGGCTGCAGCAGCGGCCAAACGAGTGGCAGCGCCGGCGACGGCGGCAGCGGCGGCGGTACTGTTGGCAGCGTCGGGAGGAGAGGTGGCGGCTGCGGCATCACACAGCTGGACATGTGCATGATGCCGCTGGTGGACCTGGCCAACCACCGCAGCGGGGGCAACGCCACCTGCAACGTGCGCCTGCGCGTCAGACCTGGCGGCAGCAGGTGCATCCTTGAAACAGCTAACGCTGATATTCCCAAACCACCACGTCCACCGAGACAGGCAATGTCAAGCTACATACTTCCTCAGCCCGACTACCCCTGGGTACATTGCTTCGTTTGTGTCTCCATGTGAGGGATGCAATGTGTGTCTGAGCAGCACCACAACACGGAGCTGACTGCTGTGTTGCTTGGCATTCAGCACAGTTGAGCTGGTCGCTGCACGGGGTATGCGGCCGGGCGATGAGGTCAGCATCAGCTACGGCGACCGGCCGCTGCGCGACTTCCTGCGCGGCTACGCCTTCACGCCGGACGACCAAGGGTATGAGGTCCGCAAATCTTCACATCTGCAGCTCTCAGGGTTCTCATTGGACAGGGCTGGCCAAGCACTTTTCGCATCCAGGTCAAGAGGTGGCAGACTGGGACACTGCCTCGGGATGTTCATCAGCAATTAAACATGCTTGACGTCCGTTGCACACCCGGTCTCAGGTGTACGAGGACTTTGGCAGCCTGCATCAGGCCCTCATCGTGCGCAGCCTCCGACCAGCACAGCGACCAATGGCTTCCAGTGCCCTTGGCGGCAGCACCAGCACGTGCAGCAGCCAGCAGTCTCTCGAACGGGATGCCGGCGCCATTCTGCCACAGCCAGCCGATGATCAGTCATGCCCCGGCAATTTGGTGCTGCATGAAGTAAGGATCCTGGCGCCGGGCAACCACAGCCTGCTGGACTTTGACGGCGCCAGCGTGTGCTACAGCATCGGCGGCGGCAGCCAGCATGGCAGTCACTATGGCGTCTCCCTAGTGGTCCAAGCAGCCGACACAGCAGCCAGCGGCAGCGGAGGCAGCGGAAGCAGCAGAAGCTGCAGCGGAGGTCCTGCAGCCGCCAGCAGAAGCGGCAGAGGTGCCACCGTCAGCAACGGGGGTGGTGGCAGCACTAGGTCCATGGATGCTAAGCAGTCATCAGAGCGGCAGCCGCCGGCGCAGCGAGACGATTCTTCCACACTGGAAGAAGTGGCTGACGCCGGCACGGACAGTCCCGCGTCATGGGAAGCCGGCGATGCGCAGATGATGCCCGCGCAGCTGGACCCTGGGGTAGAGGCGGCTGTGTGTCGCCACATTGCCGCCGAGGCCCAAGCGCTGCTGTCGCAGGTGCTGCCACAGCCTCGGGATGCCATTCTTCGGATGCCAGCTGTGACGATGCTGCATGTGTGCATCTCCAGTTGGCGCACCATGCAACCCCTTCTCTATGATGCCACAGCACCCCATGAAGTTGGTGGTGTTACAATCGAAACGTCGACGATGGTGATGGAAAAGTTGTGATGAAAGCAGGCCACCAGCATCCAAGAAGACGAGGAGCTGGTGCGGCAGCACGGCCACGAGGCGCCGGATGCTACAGAGTCCGCGCCGACGTGGACTGCTTGGATGCACCGGCGGCTGGCGGTGCAGTACCGACTTGCTCGCAAGCGCTTGTTGCAGCAGGTCGTTGAGGACATGCAGTGCCAAGCGCACATGGTGTCAGCAGTTGTGACACCAGAATGATGGAAAGTTCTGAGTCGCCACTGGAGAGCGTTCTCAAGATCTGTGAAACTGTCAGCTCACGGCATGTGCTTGAAAATGTCAACCACTCTCTTACAATCGCATCTCAGACCATCGTACTCATCACACTCCCGGCGTTGCCCATCTTGTATGCACTCCAGCCTGCTACCTGCAGCCCGACCAATTCCTACATGTACTACCAAGCACCAGATCGAAACCATGCCATTGCCGTACACGTCCGACCGCCTTCAGAATGCAACAAACAATGCGTGCAGCAGCAGCATGTACAGGCACACGAGCGCCCGTGCCAGCGGTCGTTGGTTGAGCGTCACAGCTAGCCGGTCCAGCTGATGGGCGACCGCCACCAGGGGCGGCGCATTCAGCGGCGGCTTGGCCCCCCGCACCACCCCGGCCAGCGGTGTGAAACCGCGGCTGCCGCCTGTGCACCACAAAGGATGAACTTATTCGAGTGTTACCCAGCGACGTCTGTACCATCTGATGCAAGGCTCAATTTCAAGACCCAACTTGTCAAAACAGCAGCCTCAACCTCCTGAGATCTTTTCCAGTTCAGTGTGGCCATTTGGGCGGCACTCCCTCAGCTATGCATGCACTTCATTGAGGAAGAGTGTTCACAGCGAGGCACACCGGTGAGCACGGCGGCCTCCACGTCGAAGGTGTCGTCCTCGTTCTTCTTGTTGCTGAGGAAGCTGGAGGCGGCGTGGCGGGAGTGGGGCCCGCTGCCGCTGCCGCCGCGCCCCGCCGCATCCGCCAGCTGCTGCTGCTGCGCCGACAGCTCCGACCGCAGCGCGTGGTTCTCCGCCCGCAGCGTGGTCATCGCCAGCTCCTGTGCACGTGCAACCTGACATGCTTTGACATGATCTGATCTTGTGGACGCGCCAATCTCCAATGCAAATGAGGCGTCCATCACAGTCTGGTCTGGCCAGGCTGCCTGCGGCAGAATCGTCAGAACCGAACAGCAGAGGCACATCTGTCAGCACTTTGGTCATGCTCAGCGAGGATCTCGGCGTCTGTGCCACCGCACCTGCTCGGACAGCTGCTGCTGCGCTTCACGCAGGCGGGCAACGACGTCACCGTCCCTGGTGTGTGGCGGCGGCGCGGGGGGCGGCGGCCCCGAGCTGTGCGGCCCCTGCCGCTGCGCCGCCAGCGCCTCCGCCCGCGCCTGCACCTCCTGGAGTCGCACACAGGACTCGCCGGTCACGACAGGGCCCATTGTCAGTCACTTTCCATTCGTAGGACACGTTCAATGCAGTTACACTTCATCTTTGGCGTCCTTGCATGTTTGCAGGGCATTTAGTCCGCTGGCATGAAGCAACAATTGCAGGAGAAAGGTATCTGTGCATGTCAGGTAGCTCTGCTGTGTTCCAGTATCCATTCTGCCCCCACCTGCAGGGCGACCTCCAGGCGGTGTTTGTCGCCGGCGGCCTGCTGCAGCTGGCCCCGCAGCTGCGCCGCCTCCTGCCCTGTAGCGGCGGCGGAGCGCTGCGCCTCTGCCGCCTGCTGCTGCGCGGCCTCCAGTGCGGCCGCCACGTCCTCCGCATGCTGCCTGAATTACACAAAAACATGCGCATCCGAGCATGTGTGTGCAGGTGTTTAAAATCTGTCTGGTGATAAACATGCAAGTAGACAAAGATGCGTGTGGACAGCCAGGTGCTTGACCATTGCTGTGGTCACATAACCCTTGTGCATGCCGGCATCATCGGCAATTTGACACATGCATGCCCAGCCAGCCAGCACAGCTCACCTGAGCTGCTGCAGCTCAGCCTCGAGCTGGGCTGCATGCTCCGCTGCCGTGCCGCCCGACTGCTGCAGCTTGCCCTCGGCATCTGCCAGCCGCTGCTGCACATGAGCCAGCTGCTGCGCCGCCTGCTGCTGCTGGCGCTCTAGCACGCTGCTGCGCTCCTGCTGCTGTGCCGCCAGCGCCTGCGCCGCTGCTGCTGCCTCATCAGATTGAGCGCTGCAGAGGCGGGTTCCTCATCAGACAGATATTTGTGGGCCGATTTAGAGCAAAGAGTTGCGGAACCGTTCAGGATAGGGAGTCATGCAACATCTGCCCATGACATGACAGCAACACAAGGCCAACTGAAATGTCACAGCTGCACTCATCTGACATTGTATCCTGTCCTCCATCGTAACAGGCATTGATAATGCATCATCACCTGGCGGCCTGTGCGGCTTCCAACTGCGTGGCGAGTTGCTCCAGGCGCTGTGCGTCCTCTGCCGAGCGCTGCTGCAGCTGCGCAGCCTCGGCAGCCGCTGCTGAGTGCGCGTTGCGCTTCACCTCCACCGCCTGCTGCTGCTGCGCGAGCTGCTCCCGCAGCTGGGACAGCTCAGCCTGACGGTCCACGAGCCGAAATCTAGAGAAGTGCTCCTCAGCGGGTCTCAGCACGGTGCATACTTTTGACGACCACACAGCCTTGATGCTGACAGCACGTGCTTGGAAGTGTTCCAACTGCATCATCGGACGCTGCATGGCAAGGCTGCTGTGCTCATGCGAAACAAGTGCACAGTTGCACGCCTGAGCCCGCCCTACCTTCAGCTCGGCTGTGTTGGTCTGCGCCTGAGCCGAGGCCGCCTCAGCGGCGGCCTGCTGCTGCTGCGCGGCGTCCCGCTCAGCCATGGTGGCGTCGACCTGCCCGATCAGGCCGTCCAGCTCCTGCATCAACCCCTCCTTCTCCTGCAAATTGACATCAGAACATGCAATGAGATTTGGCTGATGCCCCTGGCAATGCATTGAGGCTTGTGATCAGATGCGTGCACACCTGCCCAATGCATTTCGTCATGACAGTGTGGTGCAGGAGCAGGTCTCAAGCTGCTCACTGTGGACAGCTGCTGCAGCTGCTCGCGGAGCTGGGGCGCCTCGCCAGCGGCGGCCTGCGCCGCGTCCAGCTGCCCCTGTGCCGCTTCCAGCTGCTCCCGCAGCGCAGCCGTCTCGGCGTCGTGGTACGCCTGCCACTCGCCAGCCAGCGAGTCCAGCTGCAACTGGTCTGCCTGTTGCAAACACGGCGGATGTCAATTGGGTCACTTGCAATGTACAGCATCACACTAGCTGCACATCTGCTGCAGTTGATGCCACTCAGGACGCACATGTCAGACAGACAGCCAGGGACAACAGGCCAGTGCCACGCAAGGCTGTTTCTTGGTCGCAGTGCGGCGGCGGAACTAGGCTGCGAACATGTTCACAAGCGATCACCTGGTGAGCCTCCTGCTCGGACTGCAGCTGACTGCGAAGCTCCTCAACCTCTGCTGCGGCTGCGTCACCCCTGCACGCATTCAGCGTGCCGTTGAGCAGCAGGGCAAGGGATCCGAGGCCATTTGTGCGGACACAACATGCCGATCATGACATGATATGCCTGCTCAGCACATAAAACAGAAACAGAACCTACGAGGCTTTAAGTCGCTGTCACGTGCACTTGATGACGCACCTGTCTGCCAGCTCCTGCAGACGCGCGAGCTGATCGGCGGCCGCCTGCGCCTCCTCCCGTGCCGCCTGCGCTGCCGCCTCTGCGGACACAAGCCGCTCCGCGAGTTGCTGCCGCTCGGACTCGGCCGCCTCTGCCGCCTCCTGCATCTGCCGCAGCTGCCGGCCGGCGTCATCTGCGCCAGACTGCGCCTCCGCTGCCGCCGCCTCTGCTTGCTGCAGCCGCTGCTCCAGCTGGGTGCGCTGTTCCTCCGCCCCTACCAGCGCCCGCTGCAGTTCTGCCGCCTGTTCTGACGCCCCGGACTCGAGCCGCTCCTGCAGCTGCTGCGCCTGCAGCTGCGCCGACGCTGCCGCTTCCTTTGCTTCCTGCAGCTGCTGCCGCAGCCCCGCGGCCTCCTGCTGGGCGGCCTCCGCGGCGGCTTCGGCAGCTGCTGCCCGCTCGTGCGCCGGAGCAGCATCCTCCTGTGCTGCCTCTGCCAGCGCCACTGCCTCGTTGACCTGCTCCTGTAGAATTTCGCAAGAAGAGCGGCGAACTTTCATGCTGCAAACGAAGCGACTTGCTGTCTCTGTGCATCCTCGGTTTTGGAGCAAGAGCAGTGGCTGGATCGTTGCTGGCCTCGCTTAAAAAGCTCAAGATTCACCTGCAGGCGTGCCGCCTCATCGCGAGCCGCTTGCAGGTCTGCCAGCTGCTGCTGCAGCTCGTGCGCCTGCCGCTGCGCCTCCTGCGCCGCTGCCTCAGCCTCGCCCGCGCGGCCCTCCGCTGCCTCCAGCTGCTGCCGGGACGCCGCCAGCTGCTGCTCAGCGTCCAACAGGCGCTGCTGCGCCTCTGCCAGTTGCGCCTGGGCTGCCGCGGAATCGCTTCCGGCCTGTACTGCAGCCTCCAGCTGCTGCTGCACGTCTGACAGCTGCTGCCGCGCGTCTGAGAGCTGCTGTTGCACCTCAGCAGCGTGCGCGTCGGCTTCCTCTGCGTGCGTGCGTAGCGCTTCCTCTGCCTGTGTGCAGAGCATGTCAAAAGTCAAATGCGGCTGAAGTCTACCCATAGCACCCATAGCATCCCATACTTAAGACACAATAGATAGCAGCCTGCTTTGTGTCAGGAGCGCAGCACGCCTGGTCGCTGACAGAGATCAGTATACACAGTGCAGATTCTGTATTGCCACCAAGCTTCCTGACTGGCGGGAATATGGTGCAATCTGCATCGGTCGAGAGGGGCTCAGCCCACCTTTGATGCAGCAGCCAGCTGGTCTCGCAGCTCGTCGGCCTCCTGCTTTGCGGCGGCAACCTGGGAGAAGAGGCCCTCCTGCTCCGCCAGCTCCTGCCGCAACTGCTCCGCCTCGCCCGCCGCCCGTCGCAGCTCCTGCAGTGCAGGTGCACATCATCAGGACCAGCAGCTTGATGGCTTTCTAGCGCCTGTCGCAGCTCCTCAGCAGGGGAATGCATCATCAAGACCAGCACCTTGTCAGCTTTTTAGTGCTGCGTGGATCCTGCATCGGGCAAAGGAAGGCCCACTTACAAAGCTGGGATCCTGAAGCTCACTGAAAGCATTGGCAGCTCATCAGCTTCGCGCCAGAGCAGGGCTAGGATTGCAGCCCTAGTCTTTACAGTATCGGCAGCTCATCAGCTTTGCGCCAGAACCAGGCTGCAATTGCATATCCCCAGGGCGGCAGCAGCGGTCACCTCGACCTCGGCCTCGCGCTCGGCCAGCTGGTCGGCCAGGCGGCGCTGCGCCTCCATGAGCTGCTGCAGGTGGCCATGGTGCTGCGCCGCCTCCTCACGCGCCGCCGCCAAAGCATGCTCCATGTCCGCCTGCCGCTCGTCGGCGGCCTCCAGCTCCGCGGACACCTCCTTCATGCGGGTCTGCAGCAGTGCAGTTGCAGCAGCTCTCGAGTCTAGCAAATGCACAATCAGAGCATAGCATGAGCCAGCTGTGAATTATATAGCTGAACCGATTTGATTGTTTCGAGTTACGTGTCTTCTTAATGGGCATTTAGGTGTGACACAAGTCTGCTGCACAGGGAGGCTGCAACTTGTCATGCGTCTTGGGCCACTGCGGCGCACAGGGCAGGGCATGGTGCACCAAACCCCGTGGCCCGCACCTTAATGGCGGCCAGCGCGGTCTCCTTGTCGCCAACGGCGGAGCGCAGCGCCCGCACCTCCTGGCTGAGCTGCGCCGAGCCGGTGGCCTGCGCCTCCTGCGCCTCCCGCACTCTACCCTCCTGCGCTGCCACCTCTGCCTGCAGGGAGTCACACTTTTGACATCAGCCAAGAGGCAGCCATACAGTGGCCTGCATAAGCAACCTCAGGTGTCGAAAATGCATGTACGCTGTGGCTTGACATGCTGCTCTGTTGAGCTGCAGTACAAGTGTACACCGAAAGCAACATTCCTGGCTGCCCACCTGCAGCTGGGTGACGGTGCCCTCCAGCCGTGTGTTGTTGTCGTCCAGCTCCAGGTTAGCCGCCTCCATGTCCTCCAGCTGCGCATCACGTAATGAATTAAGCGCATGGAAGTTCTCCTGGTGCACCTATCGGATCATGTTTGTAGAGGACATTCGTCCTTTGCAGCATGCCACGAAGCCCATGGCAAAGTGATGGCCTGTGCAGCATGCCACGAAGCCCATGGCAAAGCAGGGTATTACAGTGACTCGGGTTCTGCAAACTCTTTGCAGATGGATGGCAGCACCTGCTGTTGCGCCTCCTGCAGCTGCGCGGCCAGCTGCGCCGCTGAACTGCGCTCAGCCTCCAGCTGCTGCTGGATGTCCTGGCTGCGACTCACCTGTGAGCGACAGGCATCAGGGCAGCTGTTGGCCACAGGTGCGCCTTTTTCGCACTGACGCAGTGACTGGTGTGCCTTTGCTGATGTGTGACCACACTGGTGCTGTGGTCTCAGTGGCAAGTGGAGACACCAAAGCCATCAGACAGGAGTGCACCTGCTGCTGCAGGTCAGCCAGCTGCTCCTGCTGTTCCCGCAGCTGCACCTTTGCCCGCTGCAGGGCCTCTTGCGCCTGCTGCGCGGCCGCCTCTGCCTCTGCCCGGCCCCTGTTGTGAAGCACCCCATGGAACTTCGACACTTGATTGCACATGGATGCTGTCATAATCATGTTATTTGCAGCAGCTGTGTCAGACAGAGGATGTCGTATCCCTACCTTGCTGCCTCTGCAAGCTGCTCAGCACTCGCCGACTCGCTTGCTGCCATTGCCGCCCTGGCAGCAGCCTCGGCAGCGTCCAGCCGGGCCTGCTGGGCCTCCGCTGCAACTGCATCTGCTTCCTGCTTCTGCTGCACTGCTGCCAGCTCCTCACGCAGGGCAAGCACCTCGGCCTCCCGCTCTGCTGCCTGCTGGCGGGCGGCTTCCCTGTCCTGCCGCTCGCGCTCCAGGGCCTCTGCAGCCTGCTGCGCCTCTGCCTGCGCGGCCTGTAGGGCCGCTGCGTCCGCGTCGTGCTGGCGCTGCAGCTCCTGATTGGCGGTCTCCAGTGCTGCGGCGTGGCCGTGCGCCTGCTGCTGCGCGGCCCGCAACTCGTCGGCGTGCTGGCCGGCCAGCTGCTGCAGCTGGCGGGTCAGCTCCTCCACCTGTTCCTGCAGGTCCTCGTTCTCCGCCATCTGCGCATCGGTGTGCCACTGGTCAAGGCGCTGCTGCTCGAGGTTGACCATCACAAGCAAGTTGCAATGTCATCAGAGACTCCTGCAATTCATGGACTTTTGCACAATTGATATGCTATAACAGCTTCAAGTTCCTGGCCAGAGTATGACTGCCGTCCTGACCTGCTTGCCATACGCTCGCTGCAGCTCCACCAGTTCGCTATTCTGGGCTGTGGTGCCAGAAGCTGGGGGTGGCTGCTGTCCCCAGCCATCTCCCGCATGGTGCTCCTCGCCAAAGAGCGGGTTCACCGCCAGCGTCTGGGTTGATGCTGGAGGATGGCTGTTTCCCCGGTGCGCGGCGCCGTTTTCAGAACTCGAACGTGCTGCATCGCTGTTGCTCGCAGCTGCCGAAGTGGGCTGAGCAGCTGGCTGAGAGGGGCCGGCGGCGCGCGGCAGGGCCGTGGCCAGCTGTGGTTGCAGTGACAGCGGCAGTAGCAACTGCTGTGCGGCAGCCTGTTCCGGCGGCGAAGCTGGGCGCCTGACTGGGCTGGCAGCAGGCTGCGCAGGCCGCATCGGTGCCGGCCCTGCAGGCCGCTGAGGGCTGGCAGTTGGGGTCTGCATGCCGCCGGGATCATTGGCCCCGCCAGCAGCCTGCTGCTTGGCCGCCGCAGCTGCAGCCTTCTTCCGACGGAACTCCTCGAGCTGCAAAGCCGCCAAAGACGGTGTCAGCATCTGGACTGAGATCATGCAGGCAGTCGCAGCTGGCAGCAGTTGCACACAGCTGCACGCTTCGCTGTGCACCTGCCACACCTTTTTCTTGCCAGCATCCAAAGTCGCTTGCTTTCTTGCGTCCATGGTGGCAGGTCAGACAGCCACGGCGCGAACGCTGCTTTGGTTTACCTCTGTGGTGTGATGTCGTCTCGTACAATCAAGCAAGAACAGCTGATCTCAACACGCACTGCAACGCAGGCCAGGCTGCAGACATCAGACACGGTCGCCTCTGATGCACAAAGCGCTTTGCATGCCTGCACACCGTGTCAAGGTGTACCAAACTGAGGGCAGCTGTCAGACCACACCCATCGCATCAGAATATTGTCACTGCACCACTCGGTGAAATGTCAGTACCTGCAGCTTGCGACCTCAGGCTGACATGTGCTTAAAGCAAGACCACGCAAGTCCCAAATGGCCCGATGGTGGATGAAGCGCTGACATGCGGTGAGCTGGGAAGAGGCTTGGTGGGGAAAGGCGAGTCCCTTTGAAACTTTGACGGGCACAAAGCACCGGCCTGCAGAGGAATGCCACCTCCTGTGACGCTTTGGCTGCCTTGTGAACAGGCAACTCACCCAGTGCTGCAGTATGAATGAGCCTTCTGACCACGCACTTTGAAATTGCATTACCGTCCGGCGTTGCGACAGTACATGTCGGCTCGTCCAAGTGTGGATATGCAGCAGCAACTGCGAGCGTCTCAAGTCGTCATCGAATGGTGCACCCGGTCGATAACAAAGACCCATGGTCTCAGGTTTGCACTTGCGAAGCTGTTCTTCTGCCCCGACAGTTCCAGCAACAAAAGCATGTGTGGCAATCCAGCACCTCCACACACTGTGATGCTGAAAGTCGTTGTCTGATACGAAGCGTCCGAGAGCATCGCTGTATGCTGTAGGTAGAGGATCTATTTGGCGATGCAAGGTACAGGGTACTTGACATTCGACCGACCGCGGCGCCAGATGAAGTGCGGCAGGTGAGTGCATCATGCTAGAGACACAGACACTGCGTTCTGCGGCCCCTCATCGCCTGCAACAGGGGTGTCTTGCTATGTAGGCGTATCGGAAGCTAATCAAGCAGCACCACCCAGACAAGGGTGGCTCCGCAGCGGCATTTGGATTGATCCAAGATGCTTTTGCGGTGCTGTCCGATCCACGCAAGCGCGCCGTGTACGATGCCTGGGCAAAAGAGCTGCAGTTCCGCTACATTCAGGGCGTCGCCGCCAGGGTGCGTGGTAATGCTACTCATATGAACAGAAACTTCAGCTCCATGCAAATGATTGCCTATTGCGGGGTTGCTGCCAACTTGCGCATGAGATGTTGCTCACCATGCGAGGAGCAGGTGAACAAAGAAGCAGACAAAACCGCTGCTAGCACATTTGAGCGGGCTGGGACTGCATCGGAATGGAACCGTAGCCAGCTGTGCTGTGTTCAAGTCAAAGTGTATGTCACAGCACTGGACGACTACGCGCAGGCGCACGGTGGGGAGGACATACTGCTGGACCAGCTGGGCGACTTGGGGCTGCACTGCGACGCGGCGACGCAGCTGGTGGTGCTGTGCGAGGTGTGCAGCCGGCCGGCGACCAAGGACTGCTGGACATGCGGCATGAAGATCTGCGACTTCTGCACCCTGAAGCGCCACTGGAAGGTCACATCAAGTCCACAAATGATGAGCGAATCCCGAGTCTTCTGGTTTCTGCACGTGGAAATTGGGATGTCTCTTCGGGGGTCTGTGGTGTGACATATGCACAGCGTGCTGGTGGTGTGTGTACAGGACACCTTCCCGCTGCACTGGCCGCTGATCAACTCGGACCACATGCGGACACAGTTGGCAAAGCGCGAGCTGGAGAAGAAGCGCATCGAGGATGCCCACAGGCAAGTGTCCTTGTGAGTACGCTTTCCATACTGCCGTGCATGATGTTGATGTCAGAGAAGCATCTCCGCCATCCTATGTCAGCCAGTGAGCTGTCAATTTTGCAGGCTGGAGGCGAAGGATCCCAACTTCAGGAGCTTGCAGCAGCGGCAGGAGATGCGGGCATTTCAGGAGGCGGCATGCCGAGCAGCCGCCCACCCCGACCGCTTGGTACCCAACACCCAGCGCACGTTTACTCACGATCGGCCGCACTGCATTGCATTGGTTGCCATGAAAGTAAGCAGTCAAGGTAGCTGACAGCATGATCCGCACGGTGCACAATCAGCCTCGCGAATTGTGAGACCGTACTTGTATGCCATACGCTGTGCAGGTGAGGTATGTTCATGAGCTTGCAAGGTTCTACATGTGGGCGCAGACCGACAGTACTGTGTACATCGTGTGTCATGTCCCAACCGGTGAGATTTCTTGCTGCATCCTCAGCTCCATGTCGTGAGCTATCGACTTGCTTGATGTGTTTTCTGTGCACGTGTAGGCCATGAGAGCCAGCAATTGTTGGTGGACTGCACGGCGCAAGCACTGACATTGCAGGCAAGTTGCTTGGCACCTGCAGTACCTCTGGCAATAGACATGAAGAGCTAGACCCTAGACCCAGCATTGTGCTGTCAGTGCAGGCTCTGGGCGAAGCACAACCCCTCATAGAGCGCACCCTCGACGGCAGCGTTGACAACTTCCAGCCTTTGGAGACCTTCAGGTCTGTTCCTTGCAGCGCAAGATACCATCATGCCGTCAACTATAACCTTGCGTCACTGCAGTTGTCAGCATATCACTCGACTGCGGGACCAAATCGAGCACAGGGCCTTCACATTTGACCTGCTGCTGCAGGACGCCGGACAACCGCCAGTTTGCAATTGCGCTGCCGAAGCAGGAGCATGGCGCTGTCTGGCAGCGGCTGTTCCGAGGGGACAGTGACGGTGCAAGGTGCATGCAGCCGCCATGCACCATGACAGGTACCACCACAGGGCAAGAAGAGGTTTCGAAGTACGACCCATGCCTCAGCGCAGCTGCTGTTGCCGTTGTGCATCATGTATCGAAGGTTCCCAAGACTACCTGCAAATGCATAGACTGCATGATCCTCTGGAATTTACAGGTTGTCACAGCCCAATCCTGCTCAATGCAGACACAGACAGCGATGTGACACTGGAGTTCGAGCTGCCCTTCTGGATCGAGGAGGACGACGTTCAGTTGGACATCACCGGCACAGGACTGGCTGTGCATGTGCGCAACCAGCTGTCCTTCTGCCGCACCTACTGGCGCAACAGGTGTCCGCTTGAAAATGGCAGATAAGCTGCATCTGAGCCGTGGGATCGCCACTCCATGTGCATGCATGACGCATGCAGTCTGATGCAGTGGATTGCGCAGCAACTCTCCACAGATTTGTGGGCACATGGTGGCAGGCAAGAGGAGCAGCGGAACTCGGACTACGCAGTGGTGGACGTGGCCGAGAGCCTGTGGTCACTGGACGACGACCGGAATGCAGCGGGCCAGCAGATCCAGCTGCTGATGGTCAGTTTGGTGCGGCCAGCGCTCACCGCCGATGAGGTCATGTGGAAGAAGGGTGCGCGGCCGTGAGCAACGACTCCAGAAGATGATGAGGCTGCTGCCTGAGCAGCGGCATTGAATGGCGCATGTGTCTGCGGAGAACTGCTGTATGCCATGCTGTCATGGATGGCACCTGCAGGCAGGCGGATGGACAACAGGTCACAGGAGCGCCCGGGCGGCGCGCATCAGAAGGGTGTCCGCTTCTTCGTTGAGGACGAAGACGAGTTCGGGCTCGAGGACATGCTGCAGGTGCATTGCATACCACTATCCTGTTCGAACGTGCTCATGCGTGTAGGGTGTAAGCTGATGGCCACAAAGGCTGTGGCAGCATGTGGGTTGAGAATGTTGCCAGCGGATGTGAGCTCAACATGCAACATTGTGCCCTTCCGCGCAGGCGCTGTGTTTCCGGGACTGCGGCTGTACATATGTGCCGTCAAAGCCGTGGCAGATAGGTGTTCCGCATAAGCGCGTTACGCAGAAGGCACTGCTGAGCGCTGGTGTGCAGAAGCAGCTGCAACTGCTGGGCACGCCAGATGCAGTTGCGGGATCTTGACATGTGATGGGACACAGAGAGGCATTGCTGTGCACAGTGCATGTTGCAGCATGCGCAGAGTATGGCAAAACAAGTGTGTTCTTACAGCACTCGGACAAAATGTAGGTCCCTGATGCAGGAACATCACATGCACTCTTCAAGTTGCTGATATGAGCTGACACCTCACAACTCATCGTGCATGAGATCTGCTGCGGGGGCAGGGGCACCGCCCTCTGGCACCTCTGTTGGTATGTCTCCTGGCTGTGCCCCATCAGCAGCCTCTACTGGCACGGCCATTCCTGTGGCAGCTGGAGCCTCCTCATCTGGTTCCTCGTGCACCATCGTGTCTGTCCCCGCCGCGTAGAGCTTCCACTTGCCAGCTGGCCCCGCCTCGGAATCCCACCGCCACTCGAACTTGTTGCCCTGCTCGTCATAGATGACGTTGTCCTCCTTCTCTGCTGCCTGCCCCAGCTGCTGGGCGCCGCTGTCTGTTTTAGCCGCATGGTCAACTGCTTCGGCACCGCTGGGCTGCTGTAGCTGCTGTGGAGCCTCTGCAGCTGCTCCACCATCGATGCCTGTATGCCAAACCCGTTTGACTCCTCAACAGTACCTTTTAGACTGACACTGCGACAGGGAGGTTTGAAGCAGCGCACTCAGCCCAGCAACTTGCAGCTGCCATGTCATCACAGCCACCAATGTCAAGGTGACAAGATGTGGTCACCTTCGAGTGGCTGCATGCCTTGCCGGCTGACGAGGGCCGCACCCGCTGGCGGCTCAGCGCCAGCCGGCTGTCGCGCAGCAACAGGCTCCCCTGCTGCTGCTGCTGAACCTGCGCCTGGCAGCTGCTGCTGCTCCTGTCCCATCTGCCGACCTGCATCCTCTGCGCCTGCCTGCGCTGGCTGCAAGATGGGTTGCTGTGCGCCTTCGTCGCCGTCAGCAGCAACCGCCGGCTCAGGCTCGCTCGGCTGCAGTGGCGGCATTCCGCCAGCTGCGCCGGCATGTGCCCCATCATCAACAGCCTTGTCGAGCTGCCTGCTGTCCTCCGGCACAGCCGCCTCGGCAGCATCAAGTGCCTCTGGGACCGGCTGCTGCGGCTTCAGCAGTGAAGCTGTCGCACCCTGCGCAGTACGGCCAGGCTGGCTGCCTGGGTCTGCCGCAGCCGCTGGCTGAGCATCATCAACGGCCTCAGGCGCCAGCTGCTCCAGCTCGAGCAGCAAAGGCGCAGCCTCCTGTGTGCCGGCTGCGCCATCAGGAAGCGGCGACTCCGGTGACTGGTCGCCGGCCTCTGCTGGCTGCTCTGCTACTGGTTTAACATCCCGCTGCGCTGACACCCCGACAGCCGGCTCTGCTTCGGCGGCGTCGACCGTGCGCTTGCCATCATCTCCTTGCGCCTCGACGGCGGGTGCCTGTTCAGTCGGCAGGACGCTTGTCTGGGACTGCCCCAGACACTCGCGACCAGCGCATTTCATGCGTACTAGGTTGCGCAGCACTTTTCCAGACGATGGTGTCCTCAGTTGTTGTCACATGCACACAGGACATGGGCGCAGGCTGACCTGTGGCTTGCCAACGAGGGGTGCAGCTGTCGGAGGGCCGGCCGGCTGGAGGTCCAGCTTCGCGGCTGGTGCTGCAGGCTCCGGCTGCAGCAGCGGCGCAGCCTGACCCTCCGGGATCGGGGCAGGCATTGGCGGCGGAGCCGGCTCGTGGGTCGGGGCATCGACATGAGTGCCGGCATCACCGGTGCTGCCACCAGTCGCAGCCTTGCTTGGCGATGAAGCTGAGGGGTGTTGCGCTGCGGGACTCGCAGATGGAACCTCATCAGCCGCAGCTGCATCTGGCGCCTCCAAGGCAGGCTGCAGCGGCTCTGGTGCAGGCTGTTCTGCAGGCTCTGCACCGTCACGCGTTGCCTCAGCCTCGATCCCGTCAGTGCGCATGCCGCCGGCTGCCGCTGGCACCGCTGCGTCAGGCCGATGCTGCGGGTGGCTGACTTTTCCGTGGCCGGCTGCGGCGGCATCAGGCGCTGGTGGCAGGTCATCTGCCGCCATGGTGCCGCCAGCTGCGTCCGTTTCGTCGGGATGACCAGCCACCCTGTCAGCAGCCATTTGTGTCGCCGGAGCCTCACCGTCCTCGGCTTCCGCAGCAGGCACAGGCTCAGCAGGGTGGGCTGCGCCCACGTCTGCGGCAACGACGGCAGCCTGCTGCGACTCCGAAGCTGATGCGACCTCCGCAGGCGCGGCCGCCTGGTCAGGCGATTCCGAGGCCTTCGGGTCATTGGGCCCCCCTGCGCCACTGGCAGCCGTGTAGCCTGGTGGGATGCTGTCGCCAGCTGCCTGCTCCGGGGCTGTCTGCTCATGCGGCTCTGCCTCGGCTGCAGACTCGGCTGCAGGCTGGGGAGCGTCCTGTGGCGCCACTGCAGCTGAGCCTGGACCAGTGGCGTGCAGTTCGGTGGCAGGATCAGATCCGAACTCGTCCACATCCAGCTGCTCTGCTGGTGCCGTGACATCGTCCGGCGCCACCGGGATGTCTGCCAGCGGGTCTGGCTCCGCCTCAGTCCACTGCTGGGCCGCTTCCTCGACGGCTGGTCTATCAGCGGGCATGTCGCTGGCATCTGCCTCCTGCTGCCCTTCCGCAGGCTGCTTGACCCGCTGCCGCCATTTCTGCTCCAGCTCGTGGCCGTCTGTGCAAAGCAAAACGGACAGAAAGTGACAAAAGTCACATGCGGTGCAATTCTTCCTCAGATCCACTGTGAGCACAGCCACAAGTCGTATTGAACACACCAGACCCTCACCGCAACAAGCCGTCCTGGTGTGACATATCTGGTGTGGTAGAGATCAGTCAATTTCCATAACTTATGGACAGCACAAGTTACGATGCATCAGCAGCAACCTGATGTTAGATGCATTAAACTCTTACCATCTGCCTCGCCCTGCAGCAGCCGATCAACAGATGCGGGCAGCTCATCATCGACTGCCAGCGCCGCACCGCTGGCCTTGGCGCTGAGCCGCCTGTGCACCAATAACATTGTGCATCATGAGAAATATACTATCAGTGCTTGACAACGAATCTACTGGGTTTCACGGTCTGCAGCTGAGAATAAAAGTTGCCATGAAAGCGGTATGCCCTCCAGAGAAAGAAGGATTGCAGTGCGAATGCATCAGCTTGGAACTTGGAAACACCTGTGCAAGGCAAGCACGGCGCTGGGCAGCTGCCCTGCCCGCTGCGCTGCGAAGCGCGAGGCATTCCAGGCGGTGCCTGCCGCCGGTGCCATCAACTTGCCAACCGGCGCAAAGTACAGCGTGCGCTTCTGCATGGTCAGACGCAACACATCCATGTCGCCAATCTCTGTGTCAGCAACTAGCATAGCATTCCAGTGGGGGCTTGGCATCAGTGCCTACAACAGCCTCCTTCAGTTCTGCAACCACTGTGGAGCAAGCAGGGGTGTTGGCAAACCTCTTCCAGGTGAAGCTTCGGAACAGAAGGCCAACCTGCAGAATGTAGGCTACCACAATGAAGAAAAGCGCCAGGCCGCCGTACAGGGACATCGAGTCCAGCACGCTCGACCGGAACAGTGCCCTCAGCAGCCGCCGCGAGCCGCTGCAGACAAGGCACCCACGCCACATCAGCCGAGCTCATTGTGCACTGTCCAATCGGTTCGGAACCTCAAGGACAGGCCCTGCGGTGGTGCAGTGGAGAATGCCAAAAGGAGGGGCTCTCACAGCAGGCCTTGCGCTGAGATTGTTTTCGGCATAGATGCTTAAACGGATTATCATATCATTATGACCTGAAGAGGCTGCGGTGGCCACGCAGCTCCTCGCGACCCTCAGCAAGCCGCTCATTGCTGGCATCCATGGCAGCCAGCGTCGCACTTGTGTGCTCCAGCTCCTGTGCATCCACTTGACGACAACTACTTGCAATGACGGGCACCCGCGATGCCTCTGGCCTGTCTGCAGCGGTGACGGTGTGCTTGTGATCATGATGCACTCGTGCACACCATCTCCAGCTGCTGCAGCAACTCAAGCAATGGGATGACCTGAAAGAATCTGAAGTAGCATGTGGCAATACGTGATACAGCGCAGAGCGCTGAAAGTCTCGACACAACAAAACATGCGCACACGGCTGAGATGATGATTGGGCTTACACAGAATTCACCAGCACACCTGCGCCATGAGCTGCCGCGTGCGCAGCAGGCTCTTGGTGATGCCCTGCGAGGTTGCGACAGTCTCTGCCTGGCCGGCGGCACGCGCAGGCGCCTGCTCCGCCTGGCCCCCGGCCAGCATCGCCCTGCGGGCCGCTGCAGCTGCTGCCTCGGTGTTTCGGCGCGCCTGTGTGGTGCCGGATGTGGGGCTTTGACTCACAGCTTCAGCTGCCATTTGCAGCTGCAACTTGCATGAAGCACACAGCTCATCAATAAGACTGATGACGTGAGCGGCTCCTGCCGCCATACCAACCTGGATGTTGGCCTGCTTGAAGGCGGTCTGCAGGCGCTCATACTCCGCCTGGTGGCCCTTCAGCATGTTCGCCAGCCGCTCGGACTCCTCCTCCCTGCAAGAGATAGATGCACCTTATGCATGAGACTACTCATCATCTGACAGGGTACTTACAGCTCGAGTGCTAGCAGGACTTTGAGTGCTAGCAGGACTTCACCCCTTGTGCTGCCATGCGACTTCGACATTCACGTGGTGGTGGCGTCATACCTGAGCAGCAGGAACACGCACACAGCAGGGGTTATCGTCGCAAGAGGAGCTGAATGCGATGCAAGTTGGGCACGCACGAGTCCTGCTCCTCGGCCAGGATGGCTAGGTCGCGGGTGGCGGCCCGCAGCGCCGCCAGGTCCTCCCGAATCTGCGTCAGCTGCGTGTTGAAGGCCGCGCGGTCGTCCAGCGTGCTGGCGAACAGGCCGGTGATGTGGCGCGAGGCCTTCGCCTCCAGCTCCGCCAGGGCCGCCGCCAGCTGCGCCTCCTCATCCTGCGGCGCCTCCATGTGCTGCTCTGGGATGCGGCTGGCACCGCCGCCGCGCCGATGGCTCCTTGGAGGCAAGAGCCAGCCGTGGCAGGCAGTCTGCCGGGTGCCCCTCAGGCGGCTTGCTGGCTGTTGGATATCACAGCGTTGAGATTTGACCTGATCCAAGTGCCGTACAGGCTGTCTTGCATTTAAAAGTGCTGCCACCAGGCGCAATTTGTGCAGATCACAGCCTGTTGGGCATGGCCGCTCACGCTCCAGTCATCGTGTGGGCGCGCAACCGTGAATGCGAGCTGCTGCATGTGCGTCTGTGCGAAGGTGAAAGTGATACAATGAGGAGCTGACATGGCACCATGGCAGGTTTTCTGCATGCTGTTCATCATCAGGGCAAGCATGTCCAGTGTTCAGAAGCCCATTGCCTCGTCTGTTACGACAGCAGTCTGCTCAAAACACAAGCTCTCCGCACAAAGCGGTGGCTCGGATAACCTTGCCAGTTGAGCTGTCCAGTCTCACATTGCGCAGGCGCAAACTTAGGCTGCCAAGAGTCAATGCTTGCCTGAAGATCAGCCCTCACTAGCCTGCTAAATGTCCCTCAGAGCATGGGCAGATGGAGTGGCAGGGACAGTCGAGACGATGGTGACAATGCTGCTGCAGAGAGGCCAGCCGGCCAAGTCGCCAGGAGCGGGCTTGGCGCATTTGTCAAGGCGGACATAGGTAAGTTTATCATGCACGCCTGGGCGCAGTTCATTCATCGTTGTTGCATTCGCCCTCTCATCATAAAGGCTCGAAGGCAGTGTCGTGTTCATGGTTCACACTGCAGGCATGGGGTCCATCAAGACCGCACAGTTCCGCCCTGCAATGGTGACTCTGTCACGGCGTGAGCAGGCGCAGGCACAGCAGGTATGCACGCTTGATAAAAGCTGTGCCTGAACGTGAACACATCATGTCGCCCGGCTCAGGTGCAGCTCGATCATGCCAGCATAAGCTGGCAGCAGGCCATGCTGTGCTTCCGCCCAGATGGCACTGCTGTGCTGATGGACCTCGATTCGGCCCACGGCTCATTCGTTGGCGGAGACCGCCTGCCTAAGGTACTGTCAGATTGCTGGAATGTCAGCCACACAGCAGAGATGCAGCTCTTGACAATGCTGTGCTGCAGTGTGTCGATAGACAGGCACACACACGCACAGCTGTGGCATATGGAGGTACATCGAAGCTCATTGGATCATTCGAACTGACGGATCTGCAGCACACCCCACGTGAATTGGCGGAGGGCGAGGAGCTGCGATTTGGGGCCTCGACCAGGCGTTACACCCTGCAGCGGCGCCCAGGCAGCGGCGGCGGCGACAGGAGCCGGAAGCGCAGCGTGTCCTGGCCGGATGAGGCAGATGACGTAGTTGCATGATCCTCAATGACGATGAGAAAAATGTTCTCTGGTGTGTTCTTTGGGCCCTTCCGCTTCTGATGTGCATGCCATGGCATGCCATGGCGTCAAGCTGCATGCTGACACGTCAGCCTTCGGCCAACCTGCAACACTGTTCAAATGTCCCAAACACAGGGCCAGACGAGAAACGGCAGAGCACAGGCAATGGCCTGGAGCAGGTGACCTCTTCATGTACACACACAACCGAGTCGGGTCCTTCAACTGACCTGGTCCATGGTACCTGCAACTCAATCTGTTCCATGTGAGCAAGAGCATGCAGGAGACTGTTGTGAGCTGGCTGCATGCTTGAAGACCTGCATAGAGTTTCAGCGATGATTACAACATGATGGAATGCTTTGCACGTGCAGATCATCGGCTTTACCGACAGCAAGGAGTTCGCCGTCAGCATGGGCCCAGTTGCTGCGGCGCCGGACAACCGGCAGGGCCGCTTTGCCGGACTGGTTTCGCAAGTGGTGCGGCCAAGTCCTGGCAAGCCGGCGCCGCCGGATGTCAGCCATGGGCCAGCACAGCATGCAGCGTCAGGGGGGCAGGCTGCGGCTACTGGCGACAGTCATGCAGCTAAGGTGAAGCGGCTGGCGCAGGAGGAGTTCAAGCGGTATATGGAAGAGCGTGGGCGCAAATCCAGCAGAGTTTACAATGAACTGACGCCACCCGCCAGCGGCTCACGATGCCTCTTCTCAAGTTGCCGAACCTAGAGGGGAGTGGTCGTGAAAGTGAACAGGAAAGGTTCAAGACTGCGCCAAGCTGCCAGGATCACTCCCACCCTGTAGCCAAAGCCATGCACCCTTCCTTGCTTTTGCACAGTTGCATTGTGCATGTAGCCACTTTGCATGCATGATATCACAGTCACGGAACTTGCCTCTATACACGCAGAAACGCAGGATTGTGACATCCATGCTGGCCACTGCCGAGTGCATGTAGCAAATGATCTGAGTCACGTTGTGCTAGCTGTGCCTGCCTCACGCGACACGTAGATGCTTCACCTTGGTCCGGATCACAGAGAGGTTGGCCATCTCGCCGTTTGGACGGTGAGAAGACGGTCGGGAACGTGAAATTTGATATGCCGGGTCCAGCACCCCGCAGCGCCTGTGAGACAGCTGTACACATACGCGGTTACAACAAGAGATCACGCGTTCAACACACGTCTGCACATGCCAGGTGACCAGCGCGAAGCCCGGCAACGGCGTGGAGGCGCTCCGGGACGGCAGGGACGACACCTACTGGCAGAGCGACGGCGCGCAGCCGCACCTGGTCAACATCCAGTTCCAGCGCAAGGCACGGTTCCGAAGAACCAGCGTTGCAACCACTTGCTCATGATTGATGAGTCTTTGACATAAACATCGACAGCACTTTTGCAACCTCTTAATGCTGGCTGTACCGCAGGTGAGGCTCAGCGCCATTGCATTGCTGCTGAACTTCAAGTTGGACGAGAGCTACACCCCCAGCAAGATCGCCATCCGCGCTGGCACCACGCACGCTGACCTGAAAGAGGTGCGAAGCAGGCACCTGATGGCACAGACTTTGCGTGCTGATGCGCGCGGCGCACGACATTGGGATGCGCTGTGGCACGCTTTCCCAGGCGCGAATTTGCGGCTTCGTGCAGGTGCACGTGGAGACGCTGACCAGTCCGCAAGGCTGGCACAACATCCCGCTGCAGCCGCCCAACCAACCGTAAGCCACAGCTGTGCATTACGGTTACCATGGCTTTGGTGTCACTGCATGGAACCCATTGAGCAGATTTTCTGAATCATCACATAGCTGCTGAAGATGACCATCAACTTTGGAATGCGAGTCGGGCGAAAATCTGGCCATGCAGGGACGGCACGCCTCTGAAGGCATACCTGGTGCAGGTGGCAGTCCTTGTCAACCACCAGAACGGGCGTGACACACATTTGCGGCAGGTCCGCGCTTTTGGTAGTGGTGCATGCTTGAATTCTCTGTGCCAAGCAGCCTCCTGACCTTGAAATTTCACAGAAGCTCCATCCAGCAGCAAATCTCGCATGATTGAGACACCTATGACGTCATGCCATCCTTGTCAACCATGCAGGTGCGCATCTTTGGTCCGCGCCCATCACCCAATCTGTGCACAGACACCCTGGAGCAGCTCTCGCCAGAGTTTGAACTTTACTCCTGTGTCAGGTTAGTACAATGCAATTTCGTTTGCCCAATGCCATTTCGGCATGCAATTTTGTTTCCCCCAGCTGCATCAGTGCTTCGATGCCGCCAAGCCATTGCATTGGACACATCATATCACCTTCAGGACCTTGCAGGGCTCGAAGTGGCATGCATGCATGCCAAACCGAGGCGAAGGAAAGTGTTTTCCTGTGGCAGGTGACTGCGCTGCAGCGAAGGCAGCGTCTGGGCATGGCGAAGCTGCGGATGGCCTTCTGCCACCCTGACCTGGGCATCGGAGGTGGAGCGTCCGCACTTGACTGCCGGACTTTGCACGAATTTTGCTTGCATGCTCTTCTCATCACAGCTGTCAACATGTAGCCGACAGCAGCCAGATGCCAGCACATGCATTGTGGGCAAAGTGCATTGCTTCCGAAGGTCAGTAGACATCTTGTCTGTGCGCCACAGGTGCTGAGCGGCTGATTGTGGATGCCGCCTGCGAGCTTGCACAGCTGGGGCACACGGTGTGAATGCTCCCTGCAAAACCCCAACAAGCTTGCACCTGTGGCAGTGTCCTGACAGCCTGTTACTGTGCATGTGACATGGCTTCTGGCGCGACCCTAAAATGCCCAGCATCAGTCACCCCGCAGCGCAGGTGCACATCTATACTGCGCACCATGATCCTGGCCACTGCTTTGAGGAGACGCTGTCCGGCGCGTTTTCGGTTGTCGTAGCCGGCGCCTGGTTCCCGCGCCACGTGCTGCACCGGGCGATGGCGCTGTGCGCCTACATCCGCTGCCTGCTGGCCGCGCTGTGGCTGGCCTGGAGCTCATTTAGGTGATGCACAGTGTCTTGATGCCGTCCGCACTGCACCCAACGTCAAGCCTCAGCTCACCTCACGCCTCATTTGCGCACCCACATGAAGTGTGGAGGCTGCTGCAGACGTGCAGGGGCAGCAGGCCTATGTCTGTGAAACTTGGGCAACTGTGCCTCTTGTATACCGATCGTGACACAGCAGTGATGTATTGGTGAAACAAAATGCAGCTGTTGCACTGCAGGGCCGGGCAGCAGTACGACATTGTGATCGTCGACCAGGTGTCGGTCGTCGTGCCGCTGCTGCACCTGCTCACCCGCTCCAGGGTGGGCGCCCAGCTGCTGTCAATACCATGATCAGTATGTGGTGCAGAGTCATGCATCAGCCCTGGGCTTGAATGACTTGAGGTTCTGGACACACGCCAGCACTGTCCAGACACAATGACATGGCTGTGCCCAGAGCAGGTTCCCAGGGTGCTCGGCTGCACGCACAGGTGCTGTTCTACTGCCACTTCCCGGACCTGTTGCTCGCACGGCGGCGGTCCTGGCTGCACGCCGCATACCGGCTGCCGCTGGACTGGGCGGAGCAGGCCTCCACCGGCGCCGCCGACTGCATCCTCGTCAACAGCAAGTTCACTCGAGGTGGGTGTGAGTGCCACCTGATGTATTCATGGAGATGCTCTTGCGGTGGATCGCGTTTCATTCAGACTGCCAATGCCGCAACCAGCTGCCTGAGTTTAGCAAGTCTGCGATGGACTTGCAGTCCTTCTTGTCACTTTGAATCCAGCAGCATTGCTGCCTGCCGTGCAGGGATCTTTGCAGAGACGTTCCGGCGGCTGCAGCGCCACGGCATCGTGCCAGGCGTGCTGTACCCCGCCGTCAGCATCCCCTCTGACAAGCAGCTGGTGGCCGACCGCGCTGCGGCGTCTACGCCGGAGCTCGCAGCGCTCGTGGGCGACGGACGGTGCTTCCTGTCCATCAATCGCTTCGAGCGAAAGAAGGTGTGGATTGTGGACTGAGAAAAAGTGCTTGGTGAAACTGGAACATGAAGCTGATTAGTTTCAGATACAGACTTACAGGAGGTGACCTGCTTCCTATTAACTGGGCATGATTTTGAAAAAGGATTCATGGAAAGTTGCCTGATGGCGACAGGGTTCCCACCCTGCCGCCAAACACGTGCTGTGCTGCCTGCAGAACGTGGAGCTGGCTGTCCGGGCGCTGGCGCGGCTCAATGCGGGCCTCACAAGCTCTAACGGCTTCCAGCAACAGCCCTGCAGCCTTGTGCTGGCTGGCGGCTACGACGAGCGGCTCCTCGAAGCACGCGAGTACATGCAGGATCTGCGGCAGCTAATCGACGAGCTGGGAGTGCAGAAGCAGGTATGGGATTCACCGATGTGGATTGTTCGATTGCCAGCTGTGCTGCGGGGCTTCTCTGAGCGCGGTGGTCGATGTAGGATCTGCAGCAGCTGATCGACGAGTCCGACCTGGCTAAGCAGGTGTGGGCTGTCAAACGGATGCTGTCATCTCCAATCCTTCCAACTAGCATTTTGGCAGCATCTTTGCGTGATGACGCGTACAAAGGTGCCACCTGCTGCGTCAATAGAGAGCGGAGCCGATAGCTGGACTGCCTGTGCCACGCTGTCCTTTCCTCGTCGACAAGCGGGGGACTTTCAACGTGCTTTCTGTTTCTCTGTGTCTGCACTGGTGCTGTCAGAGTGCCTGATGCTGTGCTGCACACACAGGTGCGGCTGCTGCCGTCCTTCTCCAGCGAGCTCAAGGGCGCGCTGCTAGCAGCAGCGACGGCGGTGCTGTACACGCCTGCGGACGAGCACTTTGGCATCGTGCCGCTCGAGGTGCTGCCCTTTGCTCCTCCGACGGAATGCACAATGCACTTGCATGCATGACCGAAAGATCAGGTGTATCAAAGATATAGGGCCTGCTGGTCTTTAGAATCCGTGCAGAGATTGAGCCTGGCGTCCACATGCCCGAAAAGGCATCTGCGTCCTGCACAGGCGATGGCGGCGGGACGTCCAGTCGTCGCCTGCAACAGCGGCGGGCCGCGGGAGAGCGTGGTGCACGGCCGCACCGGCTTCCTGTGCGAGTCCACGCCTGCCAGCTTTGCCGCAGCCATGCTGCGGTTGCAGGCGAGTCTAGTCCGGCACAGCTGGTGGCAAAACGCACGCTCGTGGATCATGTTGCGGCCCTGCAGACTGAAGACGCCACCTGATGGATGATTGCCTGTACTTTGAGTGTGACGTGGGATCTCAGAGGTGTGAGGATCAACATGATATCGGATGATGGCCAAGTGAGTCAAGAAGATCGGTGATGTGCAGGTTGAAGCTGTGGCGAAGGAGATGGGGCAGCAGGCACGGCAGCATGTCAAGCGCAACTTCTCGAGGGCGAAGTTTGGCTTGGCGCTCGAGACCATCATCAGGCAGACACTACCTTGAACCGCCGCGACGATGCAGTGACAGCAGCTAGGTTAGGACAAGTAATTTGGAAAGCAGCATTACGAAGTCTTATGATGTTGTGCGAATCAAGACATAGTGACATCGGTCACAAAGCAATCACAGCAGCATACCACGTGTGGGATAAATGGCGACAAAATCGAGGATGCTCACACACACACACCATGCACGAGAGACAAATCACACGCCAGCAGCGCAATAAAAACCGAAGAGTGCTCCTGCTCGAATCAGATGGGATCTGAGGATGAACTGCTGATTGTCAGCTGAGTTGTCTACAGGTCATCGAACCATCTCATCACCAGCCGATCCCATTAAACCTTCTCCTCACTTGTCTCTCCATTCGTGGCACGCCGACTTAAGCGGCTCAGCTGCAATGGCTCCTTCTCTGGCTCAGCGGATTTGGAGTCTGCATCGTCGCTGTCAGCGTCCTCCAGCTGACACAGCAGAGTAACTATGTCAATGTTCTCAGTAGGCAACATCCCATTATGTGTAGACGCAGCCATCTCTGATGTTCCACATAGCGATGCCGTGTTCCGAGAAGCAAGCGAGAGGGGCACGCACCTCGGACAGCCGTGTCTGAGCGCGCTTCATCAGGTTGATCCACACGCGCTCATGCGGCTGCTGCTGCTGCAGACGCTTGATGTACTGCAGGTACGAAACATGTTGCTCAGCGTGAACTCAGTGTGTGCAGTTGCCGGCAGCATCCGGGCATCAAGCCAGCTAGGCAGCAAATTCTAGAGGGGCTGAGCACCACGACAATATGCACGAAGACAGCAGGAAACCAGGTGGCACTTTAGTCGATATGTGGGCACTGGCATGGCGCACTGCGATGCCGCACACGCTGTTGATGCAATGTCGTTTTAAGCATGTGCCAGCTTGGAAGTCAGAAAGACGCAGCGAATCTCGACTGATTCAGAGGAGGTCTCACCTCAATCACATCGCAGCAAAGATCATGTTTGAGGTGAGTGTGGGAGTTCATAAGCGGCTGCAACCAACATCCACAAGACCTTAGACGTATGCTCAAAGAGGGTGAAGTCCATGCCGCCTTCAATGACATTGCCCAAAACTCGCAGCAGCCCGCCTAACAGCAAGTTTGCCAACGCACCTGGAGGTCACTCATTCTCAGCTCCCACAGCATCGACAGCGACATTGCCCTGCACATGCACGCAGGACGCGGTTGACAAGCGATGCCACATGCAGAGTTGCTGAGACTCGCTCCACTGCAGCTTCTGGTCTCCCCCCTGCCGTCCTGCCAGCCGTGCTCAATGCAGCTGCGCAATATCCTGGAGCACCCACCTCACACACACAGGATGCCGCACTGTGACATCTTCGTCCTCTTCAGGGGCAAGCGCATTGAGAATGGCAAGTTCGCCTGCAGCGAGGCAATCAGAGCATGGCATTGGGGTCTGTGTGAAGGCACAGCTGCATGACAGGCGATAAGTGCAGCATCAAAGGCACTCACCAATGAGGTACGGGGCGCCTATGCGCTCTATCTCGATGGTGTTCCTGTACACAGCCAGCTGCACGCAACATAGAGTTGGTCAGCCGCAGCCAAAGAATATGTAAGTGGGCGTCTCGACGCTGCAGTGCCAGGTAGCAAGGCTGAGCTGTATTAGACGTGGAAGAAGCATGCAACACTGAGGTACCAGCCTCACCTCCCCGTCTTGCAGCACATACAGGCAGTCGGCGGAGGCGCCCTGCGGGTATAAGTCGTGGCCCGGCGCTGTGGGCACCGGCCTGAACATGGCAGCCACCTGCATGCAAAGGGGCAGTTCTCTGGATGTTGGACCGCTGCTCAGTCCCCTTGCCACTGCGTGTGGTTTCCACAGCATGGCATCGTAACTGTGACCAATAGGAATTATGCACTGTTCATGTCACACCATCAGCATGCAGGTTCGTCTTGAACTGAGCATCAGGGGACACGCCGTCGCTTACCAGGCGACGTGAGTCGTTGTCCAGACTCCCGAAAGCCCTCGACTCTTTGAGCATGTCGTCCGTCAAAAACGTGGCCACCTGGATATCGCACAGACCTCGCCTCGGTGTCATGCAATGTTGTAGTCAGTCGAGATGTACAGCCATGAAATTCGGCAAAGGTCATCAGCAAGCAAACGAATGGCACAGCGTGCTGCAACAACTTGCCTCTCCCCGCAGGTGGTGAGGCAACTGGTCAAACAACAGCCTGCATCAGATCAGTGGAGTGAGGCAATTGGTCTTCATGTCTGTTTACCCTTTGCACATGCATGCACATTGCACATTGCTTTGAGCATCGAACCCTGGGAGATGTGGCAGCGCTTCATGTCATGGCTGGCATCAGAACAGGCACTTGCCACGACAATGCTGTGCTGCTGAGTCAGACCAAGACATGTGCGAGCAGGAGAAGTCGCGCATCAGTCGTGAGCAACAGCACATCAGCTATTTGTAATCCTCTCATCGTAAAATGCACCTCTCGTCCACCTCCTCGTGCCGCGTCCACACATGAGCATAATAGGCCCGGATCTTCTCCCTCAGCTCACTCGGCAGCTCCGCATACTTCATCCACGCCTCAATGTCTGCACATGATACAACTGCGCTCTCAGCATGAGGTATCACATCAGCAGAGTGCCAGCGCAGTCATGTTGACAGGCTGTGTTGCAAAGTACGCATGGCAGAACACACTACAGACAGCCCTTGTTGCAGATAAGCAAGCGGGGCACCATTAACAAGCTGGTCTCTGGGTTCAAGGGCTTGATGATTTGTCACCTGGTAGTCTGGACCTAAAGAGGTCTGCGCGCCGACCGGACTTGCCGCCGCGCTGAATCACCTGAGCACCCAAGCAACTGTACGATTTGCGAACCACAATCGCTCTTAACCTCCTGATCAGCTGCGCAACTTGGTCACGGCAGCGGTGGATCGGCGCTGCATGCTGCTCACCGTCTGCATCACCCCAAGCAGAAAACCAAAGAATGTGATACCTGCAATGGACAAGATTGAGACTTCTCTCATGTGGGCCACTCCTGTCAAGATCTGCAATTTGACCACAGTTGCAGCAAGGTCGTCAACACAGGAACGTCGTTGCTCACCGACAAACATCATCACAGTCGCCACGACTCGCTCTGCTGTTGTGGTGGGCGTGATGTCGCCGAACCCAACAGTGGACAGGAATGTGGTCACAAAGTAGAAGGAGGCGATGTAGCACGTCACACCAGAGGCCCCAGTAAGGTCATCCGACACGCTGCCTGCACCGTACATGCCTTTCTGAATCGCCATCACTGCCTGTATGCGCTCAAGCTGACAGTACAGTCAGGTGTCCCGTCCAGCAAAGGCAATGCTGCTGATGCTGCATGCTTTAAAGAAAGCTTACCGACGCTGCGCAGCCAGGAGTTCTGCAGCCCTTCCGCAACTGCAGTGTAGTACCTGCCGCAACACGTTTGCAGATGCTGTGACAGTGTGCCTCTCTCGTGGTGCCTTTGCCTGCACCAGCTTCAAGCAACGCATGCAAGTCCAGTGCCACGGAAGCTCACCAGATGCAGTCCAGCAAGTTTGCCAGGAAAAGGTACATGTACAGCACGTGCAGCGCCAGCAGCGGCGAGGAGGCCATGTAGTGCAGCATCTTCCTGTTGTAGTGGCCCTGCATCGCCAACACGGTGGGCAATTTGCCACGTGTTTGCTGTGATCAACAGTCAGACGTGGGGCAGATCTGCTGAGGATGCAGCAAGAGCCCATGGAGGTGGTGCACGAAAGGTAAGTCTGCATCCATGGCAGTCGCACTGCTGATGTGAGCCACCCACCGTGAGGCTCAGCACGACGAGGGACCGCAGCATCGGGTACAGCCGCAGCAGCCGCACCAGCCGCAGCCACGACGTGAATTGGGACAGCCACTTCAGCTTGCTGTCCGGCGTGCTGTGTTCACAGGCCTGGTGACTCAGCAGATATTCGCATGCCGATGCATGCCCGGTGGCCATGTATGCTGCAAGCAGTGTGTATATCTACTTTGCGTTACATGCACACTGCTCAAAAGCAAGGCCATCTCATACCTGGCGATCAGCAGAGCAACCTGCAGCAATGCAGGCGTATCATGTTTCGCAGGACGCCACAGTCGCAGCAGTGGTATGCTCTCGATGCAGCTTCTGTACATTCATATATGCAGCTTTCGTGTGTCAACACATCCATGACGCACAGACATCTGCCTCACCTCCAGAGGGAGCGGCAGGGCTGCCAGGATGTCGAGCACGAAAGTCGAGTGTCTGACGTACAGTTTGGCCACCAGCCGGCCATCCAGCACGAGGCGTGCATGCATCGACTTGGTGAGCACAAAGCCGATGTGAAAGGAGAACAGCACATCGAGCAGATAGAGCACACCTGCAGGTCAGCATGTGGTCGTCAGTATGCTTGGTGAATCTCGAATATGTGGGATGGAGACACTAGTGCGGGCAGCAGCCACGCTCAAGGGTCTGTCCGGACAGTGAGGCTGTCAGAAGAGACACTGCTCACTGCCGACGATGTCCAGCACGCTCATCCAGTTGAAAATCCGGACGTCATGGAAGTACGCGAACGACAGCGGCACCAGGAACGCTGTGTATGTCACGTCCGTGATGGACATGATCAGCTTCCACAGCACCGCGGTCAAGCCCTCTGGCCGTAGCATGGGCAGCCCTAGCACCGACCTACACCTGCACATACTTGTGACGCACTCTGCTTCACACCATGCCATAGCAAAGTTGACAGCATGTAAAGGCGTCAGCAGCAAACATGCGCAGGCTCAACGTAATTGCTGCCCTCACTTGGATGCCTTCGAGGCGCCAGCACAGAGGACTTCTTCCTGTGGGTGCAGGAGAGCGTCTCAGACCCGACACGTGAATGTGATGCTTTTGAAATGATCCGCCGTGTCAGCTGGCATTTGATATGCACTGCATCCATGGCTGGCGCACCCCATATGGCGCTGTCGTCTTGGCCATCTTGAACGTGGCATGCTTGGGCAGCTTGCTGGGCTCAGTGTACTCCTGCCACAATGACTCGTCGGCGCTCCTGGTCCTCGTCAGGTTGGCCATCGTGGCATACTCGTCTGCACAGCAAGGTGGCCATTTCATGCAGTGCACTTACGGTGTCATGCACAATGGACCGAGCAGAACAACATCATATCTCGAATGAAGAGACTGCGTGTCTCCGCAATGTAACCACACAGGCTTCCGCTCATGCGCTGTGCAAGTGTGGCAGTTAATCTCACATTTGGGGGTGTCGATGGCCAGCCGTTGCTTGTGGGCGGTGTGCTGCACGGAGCCGGCCATGAGGGCGCCCTCCAAGCGGCGCCCTGTGACCGATCTGTCGCCGCCGCTGCCCTCGACTCTTGGGTCATCAATGCGGCTGGAAACCTTCGACTTGCCCCGAAGCAGTCGCTTGAGCGGGTTGCCCTCGCCGTGCATGACGCTGTCCTCCATGTTGTGCTCGCCCCGCTCCTGTCCATCGAGAGCTTGGGAGGAGCTGCGCTCCTTGGTGCCGTCCGCAGGTGGCATGGTCCACGAAAGCTGTCTGCAGCTCTACATCTTCTGGGCAGGTGCCTGAGGCCTACGCGGCAGCAATGGGGCTGCTGATTGGACGATAGACCTGGACACTGGCGATGCTGCAGAGGCGGAACGTGTGACTGCTGCTGGGTCTGGGGTGCTTCACCGTGCAGATGAGGATTGTTCGCCAGATCCAGCGCAACACATCACGAGCAGCTGTCCTAGCGCAGTGCTGAAACTCTACTAGTCCAGCAGTGATCGCCTTGCCTTAGTCTCGAAGGTATACAGACGTAAGCGTGACTGGCTTGTACGGCAGATCAGCACACAACTGCACACCAGCTTCCAGCAGAACAAGGAGGGATGGGACTCAGAAGGGGTATAGCCGCCGGATTTGACAAGTGGTCCATTGTAACCGTCTATTGCAGAAAGCCAACCTAGACCAGACGGCAGCAGGGTGGTGTGGCTGAGCACCACATGAGTCCACAGATTCTGCGCAGTTCGCACCAACCTTAGCTGATACGATATTCCCTTGGCTGCCTGTGGACACGGAACAGCACGGTTCAGTGCAGTAGCAAGACAAGCCTGAATAATGTCGGCTGTGCACGCAGCAACACCGCTTTACAGCAACACCACTTTGCATTACAGCAATGCATAAAGACGGGCACCTGTTGCGGAGGTAGTACAGCTTCGCCCTCCGCACTTTGCGCTGGGTGATGACCCTGATCTCCTCAATGTGTGGGGAGAATCTGCAAGCACGCACGAGAGGTTGCGTTGCGTTGCAACCCATTGCCATTGCTGCGCACGTCATGTTCAGCTGTGTCCGAGCAGCAGCATGTGCATGCAGAGCACACATCCGCAGGGCTGCTGTGGTGGGCAACATGATTCAGCCCTCAGATCATCGTCAAAAGTGCACTCACAGCGGGAAGGTGCGCTCAATGCCGCCCGCAGTTCCCAGGTGGTTGCGGATTGTAAAGGTGGTGCGGATCCCGCGGTTGCGCCGCGCGATGCACAGCCCCCTGGTGACGGCCACTCGCCGCCTGTTTTCTGGGATAGCCTGCATTTGAACATCAACCATGTGATGACAAGACAAACCGAACGCAACCTGGAATGGTCTTGTCGTCGCACTCTATCACCATGACATACTGCATCAGCAATGTCATCAGTAGAGACTGTACTGGATCTGACATGTGTGCCCGAAGAGCATTGGACTCACCAGCTTGACCTCCAGCACGGCACCGGGTCCGAAGTCCGGAATGTTGCGGGCCGCCAGCTGTTCCTTTACCTTCTCAACCTCCAGCACCTGCAGCAGATATATTTAGATGTGAGTACAGCAGGCGAGACGGCTTGCATGAGGTGAGTGCACTGTTTTGCAAGCAACAGCTGCAAAAATATTTGCCCCATGGCGCAAATGTGTTCTCAGAATCCATAATCAAAGCATTTGCACAGGGACAACAGGACTGAGCAGGCCGACCTGCAGCATGTTGCCCATGCGCTTCGGCAGCGTCTTGCGTTTCTGCAGGTGCCGCGTAAAGGTCCAGGGCGGCTGCGGCGGCGCTGTGGCTGCTGCTGTCTGGCTGCCAGCTTCCCAAGCTGCTGGGGCTGCCGCTGCTGTATCTGGGGCTCTGTCAAGGTCGATGCTCTGCGCTAGGGACGGCTCAGCGGTGGCATACTGCCTGAGGCTGCCAGCATGAACCGTCGGCGCTGCCGCTGCAAGCCGCCAGGCATTTCGGCTGATGCATGCGGGCAACGCTGCGGTGTCGCTACTGCGGAAAACGAAGCTGACGTTGCCAGCTTGCAGTCTGCCTGTTGCTCCCGTCGAGATGCATTGCCGAGATAGCATTGCCTCAGGCAGCGCACCGGCTGCGCTCACTGACGTTGCCAGTGACAACAGACCCTTCAGACCCCGGCATGCCGAAGTCGGCGACTCGGCAGCATGCAAGTGACCTGGAATCGAGCGCTGCGCGACCTGCTGCAGCAAGCGCTGCATTGCTGGTCGCCCGGGCAGCACAGCTGGCTGCAGCAGTGTGGAGCACTAGATCGAGAGGGAAAGCACGCGGGAGCAGCACAGCCTGTTGTCGTAGGCGATCGCTGACTCATGTACGATGCCAGAAGCTGACTTTGCGGCATGCAAGCGAAACCAATGTTCTCTGTCCCCTCATCAAAACCGCCCCCGCAGACGCATGAAGTTTTTGCCCAGTCGCGCACTCGCACTTGCTGTCTGGTTCTTTGAGCCTGTGACAGCGTCTGAAACGCTGAGGACCGGCCCATCGCCGGTCAGAAGATCCGAAATACTGTTGCTGGTTTCCCACTTCGGGCTCGCGTGGCCAGCAGAGCGTGAAGAAGTCAGGGCATCAGCAACAGCATTGCATTCCACCAAGGTGCGAACAAGTGTAGTGCTCGGCGCACGCTCTGTTGCACGGACACTGCACCACTTGCCGCCCAAGCCTCGGCGGAATGTTCTGATCTTGCTCTCTGCCTACAGATTCACACACTGAGCAGCGTTGGCTGAGGCCCGTGCAGTTGCGGCGCAGCCGTCATGGCGACGCTGCAGGACCGTTTCAACATCAACAGCCAGCTAGAGCACTTGCAAGCAAAGTATGTTGGCACCGGGCATGCTGACCTGCAGCGATTTGAGTGGGCAGGTGTGTCATCCTGGTTCACTTGACATTATGACGCCTCTGTTCCTCCAGTGCGTCCTGCCCATGCTGCTGTGACAGTTGCTGGTAGATACCAGACGCCATCAATGTGACGCCGTGGTCGTGGTCGTCTAATCCCCATTGAGTCCTCTGCTGCAGTGAACATCGCCAGAGACAGCTACGCGTCGTACGTGGGGCACCACCCGATGGTGGAGTACTTCGCCATTGCGCAGAATGAGTCGACTGGCAGAGTGCGGTATGAGTTCCTGCAGAAGATGCTGCTGCCATGCGGCGTGCCGCCGGCAACCGGCAGGGACGAGGACTAGACCTGCTTGGGAAAGCGCACACTGTGGAGCTGGGGCAGAAACTTCCCTGCGACTTCCATGTGACCGACAAGGAACCTCGGAGCGTTGCAGTTGGTCTCGTTGCTGCTCGTTTGACATTTACTGTGACCATTCAAGCAGAGCAGATACTTCAGAAACTGAGGTACCAATCTCCCAGCAGACACCTGTACACACATATACACATGCCAACACGGCACAGCCTACACTACGGTGCACACTGTGTAATGACCTTTGCACCGGCAAAGTCTCAACAAGCATGCAGCTCATGTAAAAATGCGGGCCTCGAATGTTTCACCCGCCGCATTGACCCAGCTCGTCTTGGCACGACGTTCCGATGGGCAGGATTTGCAGTCAGTGGTTGCCAGCCACAACTGATGATGAGCCGGCCACGCTGCCGGCCCGAGACGTCGCGCCGCTGGCAGACTGCGAGGCAGCCAGGGCGGTGTTGTTGGCGTTGATCACCCCTGCGTCATTGACGTCCCAGTTGCTTTGCACTCAACCCTGTCGACATTGACAATGCTGCTTGTGTGGCAACCCGTGACGCTGCCAAGGATGCACATGCCGATGACATGGTGTCTGCAAGGCAACTACAGAGTGTTTTGGAGAATCTAAATCATGGTAACAGCCCTCACATTTGAGCGCCCACTTCAGGTCCGACAGCATGTACTTGAGCGCCTTGGTCCACCGGTCCAGCTTGTTGAAGATGAGCTTGATGGTGAGGCCGCCCACACGGTCGCCGTCAATCGCGTACGGCAGCTCGAACGCCTCCTTGCGCTTCTCCGCAATATCACGCGCGCGTGCAAATGCCGCAAACTCCTGTCCAGTGACAGCAGACCCATTCACATGCTTTGGCAGAGAATTGCCTGAAGAGATGGCCAAGTGGGCAAAGTTCTCAGGTGGGAACTGATGCGACCTAGTTGGGGGTTCAAGATGCGACTCAGCCCTTTGATCTTGACCTGAATTTGCGGCCAGTAGTTGCGATGCGCACCTTCAGGCAGGCCAGGAATGCAACCTGGGCGCGGTCGTAGCCAGTGCACACGAACCGGTTGACGGGGCCGTACAGGTCGTGCGTGGCGCGCCCGTCCGCCACGCGTGGGTAGCTCCCCATTGGCAGCAGCCGGTACTGGCTGAACGTCATCTGGCATGCCTGCACGATCACATGGAGCTTCTGATCAGATCTGAACACTGCCAGCGCAATATGGTCTCACAATGTCGTGCCATCTGCGCGGTTGCATAACAGTGCAGAGTCTCACATCTTCCCAATATCACCAGGAAAGTGCCAGAGGTGTTTTCTTTAACCTGTGCCAGGGTGTGCAGCAGCAGGACGGCGTGGCCCCAGGCGGCATTGATCTCCTCCCAGGACACTGGCTCGACAGCGGTGCGACCCAGCCTGAAGCCGCCGATGGTGCCGAATGCGCCGGCGTGCCAGATGTGGAACACATCGTTCCACACGTTGGTGCGCCGCAGCGACTCCAGCTGCGCATCCGCCGCCTCAATCTGCATGATGATGTAGAATCTTCTTGATGTGCTTGCCTGGACACGAATATGCCAAGGCTGGCTGAAACAGGTTGTCAGAGTTGTGGTGTCACCAGCTGATGACATCCCGCCTTCTTTAGCAGACAAGGCAGTGCTGCTTCCTGCACTAAAATTGCAGCATCAGGTTGGCAAGGTATGGACACTCAGTGGCATCGCGCTTAGAAGAGACGAGTCCCTGCTGCAGGTTGCACTTGGGATGGGCAGGGGATGAGTGCGCAAGATTGCCACTAAAGGCATGTCATGCGGCCGGAGCTGGGCAGCACCTTGGCGAGGGTGGCATCGCGGTCCTGGAGGTGGGTGCTCAGCTGCAGGCTGAGGTCGTTGAAGGCGTGCCAGTAGCGCTCCTCCAGGGCCGCCACCTGCCCTGCCGCCTCCTGCACAGGTTTGCGGCAAAAGTTGGGCGACAGTGTGCTCTTGTATGTATACAAGCAGCTGAAGGTGTGCGGCAGACAGGTGGTTGCCCTGCTGGCTCCTTTGTAGCGTGCCTGGCTGGTCCTCGTGGAAAGCGGTCGGTGCTGAATGTGTGGATACATAGCAATGCATGCGCTGTCACATCAGCGAAGTTCTGCCGATCAGGCTGGCTGTGGCCAGCAGCGCACCTGCAGGCTGGCTAGCTCCCGCTCAGCAGCTGCCAGCTCCGCCTCTGCTTGCTCTGCCTTCTCTCTGCAGCAGATTAACCCCATTCCTTGTGAAGCGTCTCAAGCTTAAGCAAGCGTGCGACGTCCAATCAGGCGTCACAGGCCACACCACATCAGCACTGACTGTCGTACACCACCAAGGTACGCTGCATGCTGCAGGCGCCACAATCACACAGGTACGCACCGTTCTCGTCGCTCATCAGCCTCAGCAGCGGCCAATCGCGTCTGGAACTCCGCCTCTGGCAGTGCTGCATCTGGCTCAGCCTGCCGCGGGCGATTGCAAGTCGTCAGCCTCGCAACGCGCATCTATCCACAAGCAGGAGACTGCGCGAATGTTCTCAGCCTCAATTTCGAGACAGGATTTGCACATGCACCAGTATCAAGTACACAGCACCACCTGCAGCCGAGCCAGCGCAGCCTCGTAGGCGGCCGCCTCTCCCTCTGCCGCCCGCGTGTCAGCATCCACCTCCGCCACCACCTTGCCCGCGCACTCCACACACAGCGGCTGGTCCACCTGTTCACATATGGACGTGTGTCGAGTCCTAGAGCCCAATGCATGACTATAATCTGTGCTGCTACCGCGACAGATGCAGTATGCTGCAAAAGTCACAGCAGCATCCTACCAGCTGCTTTGGTTGAGTACCTGGCAGCCGAATAAATACAGGTTCGAGCACTCGCCTGGGTGGAGGACGATGCCAGCTCGAAGGTGCGTGCGCACGTGGCGAACAGATCATCCAGCCCCTGCTGGTGCGCCTGCGGCTGCGCCAGCGCTGCCGTGCTAATGCCACCCGCATTGCGCCCGCCGATGCCACCCGTCAGCATGACGAACGACTCTTCCAGGCTGCGCGGCGCCACCATCCCTGAATTGCGGAAGCGCATGTTTAGCACTGTCAGTGCCGCAAAATGCCTGGCATGGGTGGCGCCTTTCAACTCCCCATGTCCATGCATGGGACACAGGCAATTGTGCGCGGAGACATGCACTACAGTAGGCTGTCTGCGGCAGTGTTTGGGACGCAGCACTGCAAATCTGGGTTGCTGGTGGATCCACCTGTGGGCTGTGCGGCATGCTGCCCGAATGCACCCCGCTGCGCGCCATCCAGCACGACGAACGACTCCTCCATTTGGTGCGGCTGCAGCGCGCCCGGCGCGTGCCGCTGCGTGAAGGGCCGCGGACCAGCATGCCCTGAGGGCTCCGCGCCCGGCATGCCCTGCTGCTGCGGAGCTGGAGGGGCCCGGGCTGCCCCTGCTGCCGCCTCAACATTCCTCAGCGCCTCGACGCCCGTCAGCTGCAGCCGCACGTGGCAGGACTGGCAGTGGAACCGGTCCATGCCGGCCGCAGAATCGGCAACAGGTGGCAAAGCGCTGCGTCAGCGCAATTGGTTCCACATCAGGCTGTCATGCGGATGTGTCTCTGCATGAGGTCGCCTTTTAGTCGTGCAAAATGACTGAAGTGGCGGCTGAAACGCTGTGCATGGACTGCAGACTGGCCGTATGCTTGCCTTTGGTGCATTCACACGTTGGCCTCCTCACCGCAAACAAGCGAAGTTGCAATGCTGAAATCACTGCTGTATCATGCTTTGCCCACGTTCAGCGGGTAACAAGTGAAATTGGCCTTGCAATTTGCAAGCGGTAAAGTGGGGAGCTTTGATTGGGAGCTGGGTTGCTCACACGCCCGATTGGCTTCTCTCGGATGTCCCATTCGATCAGCCCCATTTGAACCCCATTCGATTTGCCGAAGCTATTTCGACAGCTAAACACTTGTACATATACATGCCAGTGCATTTACTCCGCTGGAGAAAGCTGCAGAACTTTGCGTCGTCAGTGACATAGCCTGATAACTGCAATTTTGACTGTCGAGTCTGGCACACTTGTAGACAGGGATCGACCTTGCCACAAACTTTCGCCTGCATGGACGGCACCGTGTTTGTATATGGGTCTTTAATGGCCGAGGAAGTCGTTCAGGTACCGCTGCGCTGGCGAGCGCCACACAGGACGGTGGTGATCCATTCTGCATGCATGTTCACCTGCGGCATGCGAGCATGCACTGACATCATGCACTTTGCCAATGCATGTGCTCCTGAGGCGGCAGCCAGAACGGCGACCAGCCACATTGCATGGCTACAGGAGACACCGCATCCAGAAACGGGTGTATCCTGCCATCATTCCAGCCACGCCCGCAGACAGCGTCCAGGGCTGGGTGCGGCCTGTCATGATGTGTCCTGTAGCAGCGGCGCACCACGGGCTGTTGCATCTTCAAAATCCTGAGATTGTTCCATCCGTACAGGTGCTGTTGGGCCTGGATCAGCGGGAAATGCATATTCTGGACGGTGAGGCGCTTGCATCATGCCACATCATCAGTTGTCCTCGCATGTGTACAATTGGTCATGGCAATTCAAGATGATACCTGTATCGCTGCTGCAGAGTACGAGGATGTCGACTATTATCGGACCACTGAGCATCCTGTTTTTGAGGTGGGAATACCGGCTAGGTTGCGTCTGTCGACGTACTTGCGGGAGCTATTGATGATGCCTACACGACCGCTATACCTTCTTGAACAGGACGGCAGCAGCGTCGCAGCTTGCGTGTATGTGTGGGTAGAGCAGCTGCGGCACCTGCTGTATGGTGACTGGGATTACCAGGAGTTCAGGAATGGCCCCCAGTTCCAGCCCTACGTCCAGGTAAAGTGCTGTCACAATGCTCCATGCTGAGCGTGCATTGTGCAAGGCGACAGAGGGGACACAAGGACAGGGTTGCATCGTGTGTGAAGACAGTGTGCGCCGACTGACACTTGTATGGTGCAAATGTTGCAGATGTCAAGAGAGTTTCTCGAAGAGTACGAGCGCGAGGGTGCAGTGCCTGCTGAGAATGGCCCCAAGTCGGTTGGCTGATGAGAGTGTCAGTCTCAGCATGACGAGTTGGATCCAGCAGCAGGTCTTGAGTTCTTTCAAAATGTTTACAAAAGTCAGGTCAGGATTGCCCAATTCTTTTTCCAACTCTGCTGGTGAGCAGACCATTGCTGCAACAGTTCACTGCCGGTGCAGCGTCAATTGTGTGTAAGGCCCAGTCTGCAACAGTCACATGCCCCCGTGCACGGACAAAATTTGCAGCGCCTGGCGCTTTGTGAATATAGCAAATCAGATGTGAAGACCACGACAATGCAGAAACAGGGACGACAATGCATGCTAATGCTAATTTGTAAACCACCAACGCCGAGGCTACTGATTTAGCAAAGCATCCCTGGTGATCTCCTTCAGGCCCTCTCGCGCTCTCATCTTTGACGCCCGCTGGCCGTTGCGCCTCATGATGGTACTCTGCAAATCACAGTCAGGACGTGATCAGCACACATGAAGGACGTACAAAGAGGCATCAGGCATTTCGTCAGTCATCCACTGCCAACAGCAGGCCCTGCACATGGCGTGATCTAACAGCAACATTCCAGCAGATGCCTCACCGAACAGCGCGCAGCACTGGGCTCGCCGGTGCCGTCCAGCGGGAAGTTCAGCTTGGCGGCTGGCCCCTTCAGCCTGGTCGCCGCTACGTCGTACACCCGGGCTGCCTCCTCCGCGGTCGGGAATGTCCTGCAAATGCATGACAAGGGGTGTTGACGGCAGCAACACTTACAGCAATCGGGGGCATCTTGGTGATTTGGCGCCCGGAAAGCATCAACGTTCTGGACCACACTTGATCAGCACAGCTCACCCCAGCCACAGGCGGATGTTCTTGGCGGGGTCCCGAATCTCGGCGGCAAACTTTCCCCAGGCGCGCTGCCGCACGCCACGGTAGCGGACATAGCAATTTTCGATGTCGCTGTCGACGCTGTTCTCCCGCTCGACGCCCGCCGCCTGCCTCGCTGTGGCTGAGGACGTCGACGAGACTGCAGAGGGCCATGAGGAACATGGTGCCATGCATGATTGCGGATTCACCGACCGATATTTTGGCAGCTGTCATGAAGTTGAATGCTTGGTGCAGCCCGCTATTGATGGCTTGGACAGTCGCGCAACATGCGCATATGGGACCTATGCCAGCAGCTAGTGGCACAAACCTCGCTGTAGGCGGGAGGGGATCGCGCTGGTGCTGGGGCGCCGCTCAAGCGCGGCGCATGGCACTGCGTCCATGCGGTGCGTCACATCCGCGAGGCGCTCGCGAGGCTGCTGGATCGCCGCTGGTGCCGATGCTGCAGCGCCTGCGTCGCGGCGGATGCCGTTTTGGCGCTGCAGCTTTGCCAGCAGTCTGCTGTAGGCTGCATCTGTCTGTCGCGCTGCTGGGCTGTCTGTGAATGGGCTGCTGGGCAAGATCAGCATGTCCTCCGGCTGCAGCAGCAACGTGTGATCGCTGATGGACGATGACCAGAATGTGGTGCTGGCTGACGCGTCCGAAAAACAAGGGCTGGCTGGCATCATCGATGCCGATGGCTGGAACAGGTCCGGGCTCCACCGCTCGCTGGGCGGTGCTGGCGGGTCTTCTACACACAGAAAACGATCGCGGCTGCTAAAAGATTGCATGACGATATCGAAGCGGGCCCCGGGCCGCGCGAAAGCTACCTATGCCGCATCGATCAGCTGTCTGTCGCTGTTTGCACGATTGCCGCCGTGCACCGCCGGTTATCCCCCCTGGTTAACCACACTGTTTGCTCCGCGTGTGCGTTACAACATACAGTCAAGCCACTTGCAAACTTGTCCTATTGAGTCTTGTTGCCAATACTGGCTGTGTGACGTGCAATCGTTATCCAGAGTTGCATGGTCAGATGCAACTTGACCTGCCACCTCCCAAATCAGGCCAATTCCTGGAGATCAGCTTCAGGAAGCTGCTGAAGAACTGTTATGACATCGCTGGTGGCAAGGCTCCCGTCGGGAAGAAGGAGTTGGTCGCTTGGCGCAGCAGCCCGCTGTTCCATCATGTGCGTCCGCATTCATGCATGCTGTGCAAATCACGATGTCGTGCTTTTGTTCCGCAAGCAATCACGCAGTGCTTGAAAACCTCTCACGTTGTTGTTACTGGCCGCAGTACGTCGGGACCTTGTCAGAACAGCTGGAGCAGTTGCAGCAAGCTTCCGCCGACAGGTGCGCATGCCATGATGTGCGGCATCAACGCTGCAACAAACCCTCGCAAGTCGGTGACTATGATCCTGCGCCGGCGCGCAGGGTTGATGAGGACGTGCTGCAGCAGTACAAGCAGGCCGTGGACTGCTTGTCACAGCAGCTGCAGGAGCCAGGCAGTTCAGCAGCAGGGCCATCACAGGCAGCGGCACAGGAGCGGCAAGCACGAGCGGCGCTGTTCTCGTGAGTACAGCTGCGGTGATTGACACATGCGCTGTGTCTCTGTGGCTGTTTTTGATGCAGCATGTGGTGTGCATGTCGCCGAGACATGCACATGCTTTCCTGACGCAGGCGGTTGCAGCCTGATGATGCAGCACCCTCACAGACAGCGGCAGCAACCCCAGTGGCCAATGGCGGCCAGCTGACAGACGCTGCACGCCGGACGTTGCAGACACAGGAGCAGCTGCAGGTCCTAAGCTTGGCCGAGCCAATAGCATGACTGCTTCTATTCATCTGCCTGTTGAAAGTGGAAGGCAATGGTGCTTCCGTATAGATGTGCAGACCATGCCCATCTTAGGACATGATCACAGACGAGCTAGTGGGCATGGCGGCCGGCATGAAGACGAACACGCTGGCTATGGAGAACCAGCTCCGGCAACGGTGCGCCGGCACCACTGAGACACAGAGCAACCATCACAAGTGCATGCTTCTCTTGTACAGCGCACAACGCTGTGTGCACTCAGAGGCTGATGAAACCTCTCTTTTCGAGCTTGCAGTGCTGTGTCCATTCGGAATCTGATGGGGTTTCGCATTGTGACAGGGCGACGCTGTTGGATGAGACAGATGCAGCCATGGAGCACAGCCTACAGCAGGCCCGCAAGAGCAAGCAACGTGCCAAGGAGATCCACGCCAGGTGCTCGTCACAATCGCCTGTAAGACTAGTTTCCTGCTCTGCCTTGCATCATGTGCTCTGGCACCACTGTTCGTACATGATGGTGTGGCCTGATGTGTGACGCTCTGGCTGCTGCTATGTAGGAACCGCATCGGCTTCTGCAAGACATGCTTGTCACTGCTGCTGGTGGGATGCATGTTCACGGGCATGTACCTCTACATCCGATTCACCTACATGATTGGCTTCAAGCAGTAGCGCATGTGCTGTCAACGTGGTTCGAGGCGAGCAAGCGATTGAGCGAGCGAGTGGCAAGGTAGATAGTCAGCTGTTCTGAATGTTGGAACGAAAGCAAGCTTTTGGCCATCCTGCCTTCCAAGCCATGCTAGTGTGCACATCGGTCTATGTGCAGGTTGCGGGCGTTGCTGAAACTGCTGTAAATCTGTAGCATTTGCATGCCGCCTTCACGCATCCACTCTTTCGACAGCTGCCGCTGCTGGTGCTGCCACCTCTGCCGTCGAGACATCTGCCTGAGCAGGGTTTGCAGCAGCATCACCCTTCAGGCCGGCAATGGCTGCTTTGAGATTGTTCATCTGTATTGCTTTAGCTGCCACATATGCCTCCAGCTCGGTGCTGCAAGCATGAGGACGTACATCCATGGAACCACATCAGTGTTGCATTTTTCGACTGCAGAACAATCACAGGACATGCGTTTACATCATGCAATGCCACAGGGTGTGCAGTGCCCAGGCTACCTACCGCTCATGCTGCAGCGACGCAATGCAGGATGCATGCTTCGCATCTATGTCTGCCGCGGCAGCTGTGATGGCTGCATGCTTTGCAAAGATTGCCGGGATGTCGTGAAACCCCTCGCCTTCCAGCAAGCAGCTGTCCAAATAGTCTCTGTACCTTCAACGTGAAAGGAATGGTGTGGGTGCCAATCACATCTACCTGCAGTCCTCAGCTCGATGATATTGTGGGCAACAACACCGCTTACTTGACATTGTCTTCGACTTCGTGCCTCAGCTCGTCCCGTTTGATCGACAGCCTCTCAATATCTTTTGCCTGTGCAGCACGAAGATGCCATTCTTCAATGCAGACCCACATGCGCTGTGTGAGATGCCAAAACTCGCATCATGCCTACTCAAATGGGGCAGCAGCATGATGTGCTTGAAACAGACCAGCTGGTCGATCTCGGCCTGCTTGCTGGCTTGCAGCTTGAGCTCCTCCCGCTCTTTCCGTTCGGCTCGTGCGCGCTTTGCGTCACTGTCCTGCGCACCCGAAAAGCAACATCAGCAAGCAGCACACAGGTCCACGGACCCCCCGACCACTCGAAGCCTCAGCCTGACAGGCGATGCAGTCAGACATCTCATCTCGTTCGCACCTGGAGAAACCGGATAAAACGGCACAGATGGTCCTGAAACTCCACGTCCTTCTTCTTCAGCGCCTGCTCGCGATGTGCAAGCTCCTTATCCTGCCATGAGCATGTGGAAATTTCTCCGTACAATGCTCAAAATGAACTTCTGAGGACTTTCACAAACATCCCATTCGATTGGACTCGCCTTGTCTGCATACACTGCCTGCTGCTCGCTCAAGGCTTGTTGCAGCTCAATCATCTGGCGCCGGCGCTCCAACATGCGTGTTGCAGATGATGCATACTGCACCGGAGCCGGCTGCGCCTGCTGCCTGCACATCCACCCATTTGATTAAATTGAGGCTGTCACACGAGATATGTTGGCAGGTAGCAGCAAGAGCCTCGCCTCATGAGCTGGGCAGCCATGACGAGAAGGTTTTCTGACAGATGGTGCCGTCTGAAACGTTGCAGACACAGTCTGTGCCTGTCCTGCGAATGGATCAGATGCGCCAGCTCAGCGCATTGAAATTTACTTGCAAGCTGTGATGAGGCCAAGGCACAGCTGCCTTTGGGCGCGCCTGCCCTCCGACACTGCGTTAACATCCCTCGCCCGGTTCAGCAGGGGGGGTTGACAAAGATCATGCACGTGCCGATGAGCCATTTGCTGTTCGTGCGACATCAACCAACGTTTGTACAATGGTACAAATGTGTTGCTACTTACTCAGAAACAAGCAGGCTAGAAGACACACGTTGTGCTGATCCCGCTCGGTCATCTCACGACGATCTGCAAACATGGTGTCGGCGTTGTTTCAGCACCAACACATAGCCGCAGCGCACAGCGCGCGCCAGCACGCAGCTGCCGCCCCAAGGTGTTTGCAGCAACGCAGTGGTACCATCAGCGGCAGCTCACCCTGCTGCAGCGCAAGCAGCGGCCGCCACAACTGGCAGGCTGCACCAGGCCTGCACACATGCCAGCCTGTGCTGCGGCAGGCCGTCATAGCAGCGGCTGTGGACACGCTAACATATGGATCGGAGTGGACCACGCCAAGGGAGTCGTACGTCGTGCTGGTGAGACCGCCAAACCGCGACTCTGCTGGGTAATCCTCTCGGTGCAGCGCAGAGGTCTGCCATGAGAGGACACAAACGCCAGGGAAGCGTTCGCGATACATGTTGCCAATACCACTATCGGCTGGAATATTGTGCAAATGCAGTTTATCGCTGCAGGGCCTGGCACACTGCTTTGAGCGGGGCGAAGACGGCGGCAAGCTTCAGGATGTCTTTGTCATCGAGCCGGTCTCTGCAAACTCGCTGGAGTGCATGGTGGCAGGTGAGCAACTGCACACTGTGGCACCTGCACTGTGCAGCAGCATTCAGTTGTGCCGTGCATCACGCACAGCAGCGTCCATCACAAGTGGCATCTACCTGTCGGACAGCACCGCATCTGCACCTGGCATGCAGGTGCCCAGACGTGCTTCAAAACTTTGGTGGGCGTGACGCTGGAGGATGCCATGTCGCGGGACAAGTCCAAGCTGCCGGCGGAGTTTGCGGAGGCGGCGTTCTGCGAGGATTACGACTTCCGCTGTGACGCCACCGCGCGCACGTGGCTGCGGCCGCACGCCCAGGACAACCTGCTGTGAGTGCCAGGCGCTGCTTTTCACAGCCGTTGTCTTGCTGCTTAGCGCACGGCGGGAAGGGCATCGTGCCGAGGCTGGTCTGACACATCTTCCACTGGCCATGCCATTCCTGCTGATGTGTTATACAAGCCGCCGGGCCCTGTTCACGACCTGTGGCACCTGAAATCTCGGGTGCAAACCCTGTCGTTGCGCCTGGCCATTCTATGCTGGAGGCACCCGCACACACTTGACACCCTGCTGCAGGGACATCGTGCCGCTGGGGGCGAGCAAGGCCAACTTCAACTACAGCGTTGATCAGAAGCGGGTGCTCAACATGGAGAACATCGTCAATGATGATGACAACATCAAGCAGGTCCAGTCTCTCTGAGTGGCATGTGCAAGCCGAATATTTGGATGACAGCTGCTGCTGCATCAGCCCTCGAGCTACATGGCTGATGTTGTACATGGTGCGCAGGACATGTCAATTGACGTGTATGGCCGGAAGGAGGAGGACGAGGCTCCCGATGCAAGCTCTAATGGCAGCAATGGGGTAAGCCTGTCATTTGGCAAACGCATGTCCCTGCAATCATATACAGGAAGAGATCGTTAACTTCTTGCTGCGTGCACAAAGTCACAGCATGGCCGGGCCTGGCATTGCTAAGGGCAGAACCACTTCGACATGCAGGCAGCAGAGGAGCCTGCGGCAGCCGCCAAAGCAGACGAAGATGACGACGGTCTGGATGACCTGTTTGGGGAGTGATGTGTGGTGGGTCAAAGGGAGCGTGTGGTTTGCGCAATGATGTGGACTGGCGCGCGTGCAAGTCCATGCGACTTCATTCGGAGCACGTGCTGGCATCTGATTGCAGACATCTAGGACCCTAGGATCTGGTTGTGATGGGCCTGAGGCTCACACAGACGTTGAGGCTCACACCGACGTTGCTTGACTTCTGTGCGCATTTGTGACAGTCACAGTCCCGGCAGACGGCAGCTGAAATGACATGCAAAGCGACGAGTACATAGATATGCAGCAACTCAGCGTCAGCTTGCTGCATGAAATGGCAGACAATAGTAAACAATGTCGGCAGTACTCGTAGCCATACAAAAGCGCAGTGCAAAACAGCCGCAACAAATTGCGGCTGCACACCCCTCGTACAGAATTCGACGACTGCCGTCATGAAGCACATAACATGCACAGTCGGCTCAAGAGCCCTTCCCGGCAGCGGCCTCCACCTTCTGGGCCTTCTCAGCCTTCAGCAGGCCCTCGGCGTACCAGAAGAAGACGCCGGACAGCACATAGCAGCTGGGCACCAGCAGCATTGCATGCTGCAGGCCGACGCGCTCGCTCAGCCACGCCACCCCTGCAAATGTGAGCGAAGCATAAAACATATATGCTTTGGTGTCTCGAGCACAGCGCTAGTCCACATGATCAGGGGGTCATCAGGGAATCTGCTCTGAGTGCAGGTATAGTTTGATAGTGTGCATTATGACCAGGCAAGCCCTGCAGAAGCATGCAACATCGCCCTGGCCAACTGCGCAAGATGGCATTGATTCGGTTTGACCAGGGACAAAACCGAGTCAGGGGGGTGCTCACCGAGGGGACCGCAACCGCCAATGAAGTTGCGGATGCACAGGTGGATCGCAGAAGCCGTGGACCCGGCATTAGGCGGCGACACGTCCCGCACCTGCAGCCGCAGAAATCCTCTTATCCAGTCGATGCCCTGGCAGGGTCCGCTCTTACTGTCCCTCCAAGGCCGTGTTGGACAGCAACAACAGTTGCAAGGTCAGGATCTTGGTAGATGTACAAGGAAATCTTGAGAGCAAGCTTGTTACACTAGCAGGCTGGAAATGCTGCACACCATGATGGCGCTCGGGGCGCGCCAGCACTCGGACAGCGCGAAGCCAATGAGCAGCGCCGCAAAGGACTGCTGGTAGTCGGGCGCCAGCATGGACACCGCCAGTATCGGCCCCGCCGCAATGGATGCGCCTGCGAGAAGCACACATGCCCTCCAGTGCATATCCTCTGACTTGCATGATAAATTGAAGTACCCTTCTCAGTCTGCAGGTGCACATGCCGACTCGGACTTGCCCTGCTGCAGCCGCCTCCTGACAGATGTGCGCCAGCACTGGGACTGGATGGCATTGTGGACCGAGAACTGGAAGGAGCAAAGAAAGGAGTCAGCGCACCGGTGGTGAGCCAGGCGCGGCCGCCCTTGCGGGACAGCCAGTCGCCGGCCAGGCCGCCACCGACGCCGCCGATGATGCCGCCCACCGGGATGATGGCCGCCAGCAGCGGCGCGTACACGTCCGGCCCCAGCTCGAACACGCGCTGCGTGCAACATGGCAAGACGGGTTGGCAGGACAGGACACATGGCAATATCAGCTGTCCACCGCAGGCTTTCAAGCAGCATGCCAATAGATGAACACACAGGCAGAACACGCCAACAGTCTGAAGAAGTCACCTGATAGAAGGTGGCCTGCCACGCTACGAGTGCCCAGCTGCCCACATCGTTCATGGCGCTCGCCCATGTGACAGCCTGCGGCACCGGCACAACACGATTGTAACCATGGCGTGCAAGCTGGGCTGCACGAGGCAGGGAAGAGCAGCTGCATGCAATGCGTGTAGCAAGGCCAGCACATTCTGCAGGCCAACCTGGAAGCCAGGGGACGTGAGCAGCGCCTTGATGAGGGGCCAGGTCTCCAGCCGCTCTGACGCCGCTGGTGCCGATGCTGCGGCGGCGGCTGCGGCGGAAGCAGAGCCGCTTGAGCCGCTTGCTTTGCGGCTGTGCACATCGCGCTTCTGCGACTTGATCGACCTGTGGCAAGCAACATGAACAGTACTTACCTGGTGCTCACATGGACATCTGCTGGAAGAATGTGACACGACAACAATGTGCCAGAATTTTGTTCAGCGATGAACAGTATTATGGGAATGTATCATTCCCGGATATCCACAGCAAAGCGAAATGGTTCGCACTTGGAGGAAGAGGAGGGCAAGAAGCGCGAAGATGCTGCAGGGGGGCCGGTGAGCCCGGCGCCGGGCGGTGCTCGTGGCTCGTCCAGCGTCAGCAGCGCCAGACAGGCGATTGCCAGCCCCGGCGGCCCGACCCACCTGCCACAAGGAGGGGCAGTGAAGTCAGTATGTGTGCATTCGGCGCATGGCAGCGCCATACGTCCCAAGCCACAGCCTCTCTTCTTGTAAGATGGCACTGAACAACGATCAGCTATCTGCAGCAGCCAGAGGCTGCCCACAGCAAGAAGGCAGTCTGCATGACTCACTACAAAAATGCTCAGCCTGCTGTCAGCATGTCTGAGGGCCGAAGCGTACAGAGTTACAACTCATGCACCAGAGGATCTCCCGCCAGGACGACTGGGCGGCGGCGCCGTACAGGATGGAGAAGTCGTAGTCGTAGATGGGCGTCACCGCTGCCTGGTCGCCCTGCGTGTACAGCAGGCTCTGCCGCGATGGGTCCACCGCATCCAGCGGCACCTGCACGTCAAATTGTGACACCCAGCTGATCCCATGCAACTACATGCTGGATTCCAAGAGCCAGGGCGCACGTCAGAGGGCATTTGGGCCAGGTTCATATGGGTTTCAGGAGCCGGCACGGCTGTACGGCAGGCAATCATGTGTCAGTAGCTGTGTGCAGGGTCGACAGCCCGGCGCTCGCCCTGGTGGATGCGGGGGGCGCACCATCTGGATGCCGATGTTGCCGGTCGGGATGCCCAGCTGGCCCGCCAGGATGACGGCGCCAAACGACAGCGCCCGCCCCATGTAGATGGCGGAGTTGTAGGCCGCCATTGCGGTGGTTCGCTGCTCGGGAAACAGCTCGGGAATGAGGCCTGCAAGGGCATGAAAGCTTTAGAGTTGGTGTAGTTTGCACTTGTCATCCATTTCAACATAACATCAGTGACTTCTTACAGAGATGCAACTCGTCAGATGATGAGGGTACTGCATACCGAAGCACACTGGGTTCTGAGCAGCCTGTGCAATTGCAAAGCCGATGCGCAACACAATCAGCGCCGCGAAACCATTGACCTGCATGGGTACAGGGTGTGCCAGACTGTCAGGGGCAGTGTCTCGACAATTTTGTCAGACCACAGGTGTTCCGCAGACTTGCAGTGTTGATTCGGGGTACACAACAAACTGAGCCCACCTGTGAAGCGGCCATGGTCAGCACCGACCATGCGGCGATGCCAGCGGCAAGCAGGCGAGGCCGGTCTGCCTTGTCAGCCAGCAGCCCCACAGGCACCAGCGCTGCCGCATACAGAACCTGTGCTCCGCAACAGTCAAAGCTGCAACCAGGCCGCTTTTGTGATTCAATACGGCGTGTGCCGACACCTCCTGACAAGGATCGATGCCGTCAGTCACAGGGCAGTAGATAAGATGGAAGGCGCACCGTGTAGCCGGAGGTCAGCAAAGCACCCTGTGCGTCTGTGAGGTGTAGGTCCTCATTGACAAGCGGCAGCAGCGCCGGCAGCGCAAACCCTGCAGCAGTGGAAGTTGTGATATTGATACACGCAGAAGCACTCAGGTGGTGCCTTGGGTAGTGCCTTGGGTCAGCATGCAGGCTGCATGGTGGATGCATTCGCTCTTGCAGGAGACTGACTGACCTGTTGTGCTGTGGTGCACGTAAGCCAGGCCCAACACCAGCAGTCCCCACAGCGTGCCAATGTCCGGTCGCCGTGCCTTTGCGGCCTTGCCACTGCCGCCGCCGCCCCCGCCGCCGCTGGGCCCCGACTGCCCCGCCGCCAGCTGTGCTGTCGCACTGGGCGGCTGCACTGCGCTGCCCCTGCCGCCGCTGCTGCCACTGCTGCCGCTGCCGCTGCCACCCGGATCCTTTGCAGCGACCGCCAGTGTCGCTTGTGGCTGCAGTGCACCTGCTTCGCTGACGCCAGACTGCTGCTGGACGGCTGGCACGGACGCTGCTGATACTGATGTGGATGCGGAGAGCTGTGCGGCATTGCAACCCGATCGCAGCAGGTGCAGCGTCAGCAGCGTCCGCCATGCCGCATTGCCCGTGTTCCGCCAAGTTGCGGCTGCGGCTGCATCGCTTGGCGGCTGACTGGTCGCTGCATCGGCCAGCACCTGCCATACTTGCTGCACCAGCGGCCACACTTGCTGCAGATCCGCTGTGCCAGAAGAGGGCAGATCCGGTGGCAGGGCTGCAAGCGGCTGGGTGGGTCGCCGACGCCGTGTTTCCCTCTTTGATGGGCGCAGGCCAGCCCCTTGTGCAGTTCGGCTGCAGGGATGTGCCGGCCTGGTGAGGGTGCCAACCTGCACTTGGCACTGATGCGCATTTGGCGTCAAGCGGGCGTCGTCACAAGATGCAGCCAAGCAGGAGCGTCTGCCGGTGACTGTTCTTGCCAGCAGCATCTCGAGCAATAGCTCAGTGCCTCTCGGGGTCACGGTCAAGATCCCCCATTAAGTTTATTGAAAGGCAGCTGCGCAGCAGGTCACTGAGCCTGGACCTGCTCAGGTACCGGCAGGAGAATTTAAACGGAGAGGGAAGGGGCTGGTTCTTCGATGCTTTTCACTTGCTACAACAGGGTTTGGCCAAGATCACGCTGCTTCCAAACGACACCAATGCAACACTGACTTACAGCCAGATTGCGCAGCAATTGCCTCGCTGCCCTACGCAGCCGCCGAAGAAGAGATATGCTGCTTGTTACAAAATGCTGTCAAGCCGATGAATGTGCACCAGCAAATCTGCGCAGCTGGTTCCTGGTTGCATTTTGCAGCACGACGATAACCTGTGCCACGTGTGTTTCACTCCAGGGCGTCGTCATTCTGCTTCGAAGCTTGTTGCAGACTTGCATTCACATTTGAACAGGAGTCTGAAGCATCAGACTGCATTCAGTCATATGCTCCAGCGTCTACGCATGCACTGCGCTGAGCTCTCGAAAACAATTTTGGAGTGCACATGCTGACCGGCGTGCAATGCTCTGCGATCAGCTGAAATGAGTGACTTTCAGAATCGCTTACATCTGCGTTAAGTGCTGGGATTGGGTTGCTCCCTCCTGTCACCGAGCTGCATCATGTCATACTCAGTGGAGCGGCTGATTCGGGAGCGGTGCAGCACCATCTCTGAGCACTTCTTGCCTGGTGTGTTGTCGACGCTCAGAGAGAACGACATCGATGCTGGGATGCTGCTCGCCAGGGAGCTGACCGACACCGACTTGCTGCAGATCGGTGCGGCCAGCCCGCTGTTGCCATTTGTTGCCGGATGCGTCAATTCAAATTGATGGCAACCACTTCACACGTGCTTCTGATTCAGGTATCACGCAGCTAGGAGTTCGGAAGAAGCTACTCAGGGCGTTTGGTCCCTCGGCAGAATCTGCAACAGGTGTGAATCAGCTGGCTGGCGCTGAGGATCTGACCTTGTGGACGGTGCATCTGCGCATTGCCCGTCCTGCAGTGCAGTGTCATCACATTGCAGCGGACATGCCGCCTGTGCGCATGCCTGCCAGGGGATGCTGAGGCTGACAAACTGCATGTGTGGCGCAGGCCATGCTCTGCTGAGCTCTTCGTCACCAGCAGATGGCCCCAGCAGCTCTGCGGGAAAGCACCCGCCGCCGCCGCCGCAGCAGCAGCAGCAGCGGTGGGACTGGGCGCAGCCGCCGCAGCCCCGGCAGGGCACGCAGCAGGCGGCCCAGCAGCGGCACGGCGCGGAGCCAGAGGCCGCCGCGCAGGGGGCGCCGTCGAAGCCAGCTGACGTGCAGCCGGGCGGGGCGGCGCCTGCGGACAAGCCAAAGCTGAGCCGGCGGGCGGCGGCCTACACGGCGCCACCGCCGCGGAAGATCATACCGCTCGGGTCCTACCAGGCGGAGCAGCAGCGCCTGCGCGAGGAGCAGGTGTCCTTCTGTGTAGCCCATGTGTGCATGCAAGATGTCGATGCCAGCAGTGAGTGCCCTTGCATGCGATGCATTATGAAGCGCCCTCGTGACATGCACCACATAATCACTGTGCAAAAGGCCGCTCTGGTAGGTCCTGTCAAGAGCTGATTGCTGACGCCAACACCAATCAACATCAGGAACGCCAGCAGCAGCAGCAACAGCAGCAAGCGGCGGAGGCACAGCAGCGGCAGCAGTCTCCGCCGGCGGCAGCGCGGCGTGACGCGTCCCCACCCTGGGCGCAGCGAGGCGCCCCGCAGCACGACCCGGACCTTCAGCCGGCCGTGCCGCCGCAGCCCACGCCGCCGCCGGTGCCCGCCTCCGCCCAGGTGACCCTAGACAGTACACATTTATGATGTTAAACCCTGCAACATTGTCATCAGCGGTCATCCTGTTTGCACCCAGGCTGTCAAATGCAGGACGAGGTCTTCCTGCGACATGCATGCAGAAGTCTTTCTTGCTGCAGGAGCATGATGGCGACACGACATCGGCAGTTGCAGACACAGGGGAGGGCGCCTCTCAGTCCCGCAAGCGGCGGACGGCAAAGAGCCTCAGTGAGAAAGACGCTAAAGCACTGCAGGCACAGCGGCAGCAGGCACGCACTTGCTCCTGAGTAGACGTTGCGCACCTTGCAGGACAACCTTTGTTGAACTTGTCAAGCCTCTGTTACATCCAGGGTGCAGGCTGCATGGCAGCATGTGTGGGAACAGGCAGGTTAGCAACCGGCGCTGTGCATGCGTAGGAGACTGTCGACACAGTCGTGCAGCAGCAGTGGGCGTATTTCAAGTGGCGAGAAGTCACAAAGCCGGGCAGCAGGACAGCAAAGGTGTGCGTTGTGCGCTGCAGCAGGCAGCACTGAGTCGTGAGTGCTGCATTGCAGATGCTCAGTGCCCATTGACCCCTCAAATGTGTTGATGTTGTGACTTTTCCAGGTGCTGCAGCAGGCCATCGGCAGGATGGCCCGCAAGTACAGCGGTATTGACGGCAAGAACAGGCAGGAGCGCGAGGCAGTGTACTACAAAAAGTTTGAGGGTGTCCACAAGACCCAGCGGCATCTCGTGAAGTCAGCAGGCAGCCCAGCAGTAGCGGCGGCGGCGGCGCCAGGGGCATCCGCAGCGGCAGCATCCCAGGCAGCGGTCAAGCGAGGGCAGCCGCGGGCAGCCAGCAGCAGCCCAGGTGATTTGGCCTTGCATCCACCAATCTCTGTTGGGGCAGCACCAGCTTTGTTCACAGCGAGCAGCAGGAGCACCCGCCTCTCTTGTTGTGCTGTTCATGCCAATATGCGATGCCACAGGCTTCGGCTCAGAATGCGAGACCCTGTAATGCAGGGGAGGCGCCCCCGCAGCAGGCGGTGCTGACGATGGCCCACGTGCCACGCATCGGCAGCACGCCCATCAGCCCCCGGGGCAAGGCGCTGGCGGCGGCGCGCCGCGGCGCACCCTGAACCCGAAACCCTCAAGGCGGCAGAGTTGGCGGCCACAACCACAGCGGCGGCCGCAGCCGCGGCTAGATCAGTTCCAGCATGTTCTGAGAGGCAGCGTTGACGGCGGTCAGTGTGACAGCCCATCAAGCCCCTGGGGAACGTCTCGATAAGCAGCAGTGCGCAATGGCACAGGTGGTCAGCCTTACAGTGGCAGCAGCGGCACTGGCCATCGACTAAATGATGCTGGCGGCAGCCAGCCTGACAGCCATCGGGTGCTCATTACTTGCGACAGCAGCGGCATCAGCGATTGCCACACAACAGCAGCAGCATCAGTGGCGGCAAGCACAGCAGCCAATCGGCAGAGTGCGTTTGCTGCGCCAGCATCGCGCCACAGCAGCACGGGACATGCTGCACTGGCAGCACGATTGCGAGGCTAAATCATGTAGCATATCTACCAGCTGGAAGCTCATAGCTGCCGCAGCGGCATTGTCTTGTCTTGATCTTGACTATGCCCGCCAGCTATCACTGGTTTGACTTACAACTCAATTTTGGTCTTGCAAATCAATCTCAGCTTGTCCATTCAAGCGACACATGTATCGCATGAGCTTTGAAGCACCTGTATGTCATCACTTTATCAGCGAAATCACGGTCACAGTTCAAGTTCTCCACTTACCAAGTCAGCACTCTGCTGCAGTGGCAATGAGCCTGTCAAGTCTGCTGCACGAGGTACGTGTCCACTGCGGCATAGTGCCCATGTTCACCTCGTGCCGCTCGTGGTGCCGTCCCCTCTTCCCACTACTCCATTGCTGCTAAACAAGCACATTCCTTCCACCAGTCGGCCGCCGCAGCAGCACATTGCAATGCCATCAGGAACTCTGCCTGGTGCTGGTCCGTCTGGCCGGGAACAGAGTTACCAGGCGGCGGCCTCCACTGTCAGGCGAGCCTTCTCCAGCAGCACCGCCAAGTCCGACTCCGCCTGGCTGCCTTGCAGATGCTGCAGGTGCAAGGCAATGCAGTTAGACGCCGACAGAGGAGGAGCAGACAGCCAACTGGCATGAGCCAGTGATGGTTACAAATCATGGTAAGGCCCGTGGAATCACATCCACGGAATTGAGACGGGCTGCTGCCTGGCAGTATTGCTCGATCACACATCGCCACCTGTTTTGGCATCGTCACACAGGTGACTGTCGCCTCACCTGGGGCAGGCGCTCCGCGGCGACGCCCAGCATGAGCCACGCGTCCTCTGCGTTGCCCGCCAGGTGCTGCAGCACCCCCAGCTGCAGCTGTGCCTCCCTGTGTCAAATTACATGCCGGCCATCAGGTGGCTCACTGACGCTGCGGCGCACTCACAGCAGAACGAGCACCATGACAGGCGAAGCTGAGACCTGGACGGCTCCTGCAGGGGGTGAACTGACTGGGAGGGTGCTGAGGAAAGGTACCAGTCATCGGGCAGCACGGCGCAGCGGCGCTCCGCAGCAGCGAGCGCCCGCGACAGAGCAAACGGCGCCAGCCGCCGCTGCGGCGACGGGTCTGCCCCTCGTTTCGCCCTGTTGTACGTGCGGCCGGGGCCCAGCTGCAGCGCGGTGGAGGGCGTCAGGGGCCTAAGCAGCGCCGGCTCGGGGCGGCTGCCGCTCGCCGCCGCCCAGTGCGCATCCCGCAAACCTGCGGTGCACACATGTCGTGACTCACACCATAGATGCGAGGCAGGCTCACAGCACCACGGCCAACATAGCTGATGCAAGGGTTCTGAAGGCTCTGATCTATGGGCGCGTCCAGTCTGAAGTCGGTGCACCAAGATGCATGCACGCGTGCACCTGCGAGCAGGGCCGCCACCAGCTGCCGGGGCGTCGCAGGCTGGAACGCTGAAGGGCTGTTATCCCCGAGCTCGAACAGCTCCCGCACCTGCAGGCACGTCACTGAAAGTCGTCAGGGAGGGCTGTGGCTGTGCCTGAGCTCTGCATGCAGCACACCACCACGAGAGAGGCGCATATTACGGGAGAAATGGTATCTGTTTGCCATGATCTGCAGAAGTGTTCGATGTCCGCAGCCGCTGGGTGTGTCATGCTCGACATATTTGTGCATATGCGCAGGCGATCTCAACATGAGGCCTTGCCTCCGTGGCGCCTAGCAGGTTGCCTTTGTCATAGGGGTCGATGAGCAGCTGCGGCCGGAGCGGCAGGGCGGACCCAGCCAACCCCTTTGGGCGGCTGCCAGCATTGGGGAACAGCAGGCAGTAGCGCCCGCCGTCCAGCAGCAGCGGCTGCAGAGTGAGCCCGGCACGCCGCGCCACCTCCATGTACAGCATCGCCATGACGACAGGCGAGCCGAGCCCATTCTCCATGACAATGTGCAGCTGCGATGCCCTGCAAATGTAACCACGCATTGCGCTACAGCCCTGCATGACCCTATGCCAGCCGCACAATGCAAGGAAACGCCCATGCCACCACCATCATGTATGGGCACTGCTGAGCATGGTGTTCTGAAACATCGACTGAAGGCAAGCGCACTGTGGGGTGCCATGGCGGGCCATGCGCCTGTAGCCCTGCCGCTGGTACAGCACCGCATTCAGCGCCCCGACAAGGGTGAACGGAAACTCAGTGCTGAGGTTTGCTGCTGCAGTGCCACTGCCATTGCCTCTAATCTGCTGCGGCGTCTCGCCCTCCACATTTTCTGCCCTATCAGCTGCACCATCCGGCTGAGCTGTCGGCACTGCCGCTGCCGCTTCTGCGCTGCCGTCTGCTGATCCGCTGGTGGACCAATGTGATGATGCCTGTGCGTCGGCAGGCGATAACTGCGCAGCATCAGGTGCAGGGGATGGTGAACCACCCGCGCCATTGCCCAGGCTGCGCAGGTGGCTCAGCACCTCATCCGCAATAGACTCGAACCGGGATAAGTCCCAAGTGCTCGGCGTGCCGATGCCCCTGGAAGCAAAAAACCGGCATGAATTTATCCGGCATTGTGCGGCGCAGTCAATGCCAAATGTGGACGAAACAACAATCTACATGAAAGAGACGCAATGCGTCGACATGAGGAGCAGCGTTGAGGAAGCGCACCTGAACAGATGGCCGCGCAGGATTTGCAAGTCTGGCAACAGAGCTGCAGGATCATTTGTGGCGCGGTGCGCCTGAGCAGCAGCCTCCTCTTCCAACGAGATCAGCAGCCCAACTTTGGCGAGGTTGATCTGGTCCTCAGGGGCTTCTATCGCCGCCAGGAACGTGGCACGCGCCCACTCTGCGACTGCCCCTGGTGATGCGTCGGGATTGGGTGGGGGCGGCGGCGCCGATGGGCCCACACCGCTTGACACGACACGTGGTCGCAATGCAGGGCCGAAGCTGCGACGCTGAATGATAGGATATAGTGCGCGTGCGTCTGGTCCAGAGGCAGTGCGGCCGCGGTGCTGGCGATTGTGCTGCTGGTTAGATGGCGGGATCAGAGCACTTTGCAGACTCGCCAGCGAACACAACGCTTGCCCGATCATTCAGCGTCCAGGAAACAAGCAGCTTCGAACGGCATTTGCTATTCAAGAAGTTGCTGCAAATTGGCAGGTGAGACCTCTGAGCACTTGCTGTGTGAGAATGCGGTGCGGCATGCAGGAAGTGGGAGGTCGCAGGAGGCCATGCAGGATGCAGCTCAAGGTTTCTAGATTGCACTCTTACATTGCATCTTATGTTTGATACTTCGATCTATGATGCTCAACAATCCCCCACAGGTGTTCTAGCAACATGCGGCGACACGCAGGGGCAGCCGCCTCAACAACAATGTGGCAACCGCAGCCTTTGATCGCAACCGCGGTAGGTGTGCTGCATGTCCCAGCCGCGTCCACATCCAACAGCAATGCTCAACCATTTGCAGTGTCAAAGAGATGGGTTGCTGCTGCCTGATGGGCCATCCTCCCGCTGCGGGTCATCTCGCTCCATTCTGGCAAGGTCATACACCTGTGCGGCAGGACGACCATGCGACCGTGAATTTAATCATCTGCACGTCAGCATGCGGCAGCAGTCCAATTGCAAAGCTGTGAAGCGTGATTCAGTGCTCAAAGAGACATCGTACCTGGCGCATGCTGCCAGAAGATAGCAGCCACTCCTTGAAGTGGGCCTGAATGACAGAGTGCAGCTCCCGCTTCCGCTCGTCATCCAGCTGCGCCTGCGTAGGATGAGAGCCAGCTTACTCACTGCCTACCCCATAGCTGTCGTGCGAGACGCCATGCACACATGCACATCGAACCAGCGTGAATGCAGGTCAAAGACTCTAACCTTACTGCGGCTGAGATGGATGTTGTGGTGATGTCACTGCTGCTGATGGTGCCGCTGGCTTGGTAAGTGCCCCTCACCGTCTTGACGGCGTTGCGCAGGTCGGCGACGGAGGCGACCTTGCGCTCCTTGGCCTCCTCGTACTCGGGCGGCAGCGGGAACACCGGCTGCGGCACCGCGTGCGGGCTGCCGCCGCCGCCGCCCTCGCTGTCCGAGCCCAGGCCCACCAGGCTGCCCAGGTCCGCCGACCACCTGCAGCAGAACAGGTCTAAAATATGCCACTGCTTGCCCACTTTGTTCTCAGACACAAAGGGAGACACCGCTGCCAGAAGATGGCTGGCGACATGGTGGATGCAAACTGTTGGTCGAGTGGCCTTAGGGTTGGGCGCCAAACCGTCAACACAAGAGTGCCGCAAACAAAGCCTCTACATCTGCGCCTCACTGGCTGACCCACAGCAGTGGAGTCACCTGCCGCCGGCTGCGGTGGCAGCGCCGCCGCACAGGGGGCCGCGCCCGCCGCGGAAGGGCACCATGAACGGCAGCAGCCTGTCCGGCGGCAGCAGGCTGACGGCGGCGGGCGGTGGCGAGCCGGGCCCCCCTGTAGGGCTGCCCGGGGAGTGGGGCGTGCCGCCGCCGGCCCCCGCGCCGCCACCGCTGGTGGGGCTGCCTCCCGAGGGCCGCCCACCTGAGCCCGCAATGTTTTCCCTTTTCTTTGTCGCCCGTCCTGTTCATCTTCCTTTTTTGTTTAAATCAACATGACTGCCTGCCGGAAGCATTGGCGCACCACTGCAAGATGCCTGCTGCATGTGATGTGCCGTGTGCCCATGGTCTGACGCTGATTGAGCTCGGATTCTGCCGTGCTCACCGCCGGCAGCTGACGTGGGGGTGTCGGGCGTGGCGCGCCCGTGTTCTCGAGCTAGTGAGATTGGCGAGTCCCACAGGTTGGGCTCCGGGAATACGCCCGCTGCCTCCATGTGCGCCGTCAGCCGCTCATACTGCGTGTTGTACGGCGCCAGCTGCATGGCAGAGTGGGCAGGTGACGGCCAAGACAGATCCACTAGAATGGTGCACTCGCCAGTGCTGCACCTCACACACCGCAACTGCATGCATTGCCGGCACAGTTTCAGCAAACTTGCTGATGAAGCGATTGTCAGCAGCACATGATGTCAACGGATTCCGCATGCTGCTGCAGGCCACAGGTTTCGGGTTGTAAATTGTTGTGGCAGGGCACCTGCAGGAAGCGGTTGTCGCCAATCAGCAGGGGTGCGCTGTTGACGCCCAGGTGCAGGATGCAGTCATGGCAGGAGCTGATGATGACGCGCGCTGCCGCCGCAATCAGCTGCACCCGCTCACACCGCTCAATCCGCACCTGGCGCAGCAATTCAGTGGATCAAGGAGGAACGCAGGAACACACGCTGACAGGTTGCCCACCAGACACGGCGCCGGGCGCAGACCGTTCAGGTTTGCCAAGGGGGTGCGGCTCAGCTGCGCATTGCATGGTGACGATGAGGTTGACATTCGGAGAGATGCCGCACTCACCATGCGGCCGGCTGCCCCGAGCACGACGGTGCAGTCGGAGCAGGCAAAAACCGAGGCGAACTGCAGCGGCGCGAGCGCGTACACCACCGTGTCGTGGCAGTCGGACACGCGCAGCGTGCCGCTGGGGAAGCCGTCCTCCCCCCGCACCACCGTGCTCTTGCACACCCCTTGCACATCCACCACACCGCCTGCAGGCACACGGGAGGGTGGGTCACACACAGCTGCATGAGACTGAGGTGCATGCTGACAGAGGGTGGTGCATGGGAGCCGTACATGAAGCTGATGGGAACCCAATCGTGGGCCAAGTGGCCTTCCGACCAGCCTGTATCAATCAACATTCCTCAACAACAGTCTTATATTGGCATGGATTCCAATTGACATGTTATGTCCAATTCTGTAGAGATGCAGCCTTGAAGTACTTGCAACACTTCATAATCTGCTTCTTGCTGGCACTCACCCTGCACAATTTGGCCGGCGGGCGGCAGGCTGTCCAGCGAGCCCCGGCTGCCTGTGGAGTGCGTGGGGCTGCTGACCATCGACTCTGCAGCACGTGAGAACGTCCGTGAGCTGTTGATGCGGATGGAGACGAGCTTCCAGTTGCATGCTCCGCCTTCTACCGCAAGATTCATTGCAGTACGTCAAGCATGTGTCGCACCCTGTAACGTTGCTGCTTCCACTCATGCCGCAGCGGCGCACCTGGTAAACTCGAGTCGTCGACAATGTTGGCGGCCAGCCAGTCTGCAACTGCTGACAGCGGCGCCTGCGTCTCTGGCGGCTGGTCTCTGAACATCGGCATTGCCAGGCTGAGCCGCCACGTGTCCGCTGCACCAAAGAACAACATCCCATTCGTCTGGCAAGCACACATGATGAGGCGCCTGCCACCAGAGGCTGCAAGGTCGCCTGAGGAAATGATAGCACCGAGCTTCACCGTGCCCACATGCCCACATGCCGCGACGCAGACCATCTCCACCAAGTGCAATCATGGCAAGTGCGTTGAACCCCGCTGACCTGTGAAGGGCGTGGGCGTGGCATCCATGGGGCTGCCGCCGTCCTCGCCCCGGTCCTCTGGCAGCGGCGCCAGCAGCAGGGCCGCCCGGTCCACCTCCGCCGCCGAGATGTGCAGCGCCTCCAGGGACTGCTCCCCTGGCGGCGGCTGCCTGCTGAGGCACAGCGCCAGCAGCTGCGGCGCCGAGCGCTGCAGGAAGTCCAGGTACCCGGCCAGCAGCGCCTGCTGCTGGTGCAGGTGCGCCGCCAGCTCCTTGCGCACCACCGCATTGCTGCGCTGCTGCAGGAAGTGGGCTGCAGACGCAGGCAGCAGCTCTGTGATGCTGGATGCATGTCGTCTGATTTTCAAACTTTCGGTAAACTTGTGCATGCATGTTCACTTCCCCTTATGTTGCATGGGAGGAACCACTGGCATGGCTGCAAGCCGACCACGGTAGCTGCTGCAATCTGCCGCACCTGTGTGGTTGTTGCGGGCTTTCGGGGAGCTGGGCTCAATGGGAGCGCCCTCTGCTGTCGGCGACTGGCCTGGCCACACATCCAGCGCTGGCTGCTGCGTTGCTGCATTGTGCCGCCGCACATAGACCTGGGCAAACAGGAAAAGCGCCACCGCATGCACGTCCACTGCGTCTGCACTGGCTGCACCTGCAAGGAGGAGCAGGTGGGATCTCTGTGCAGCTGTGCAATGTGCACATAAGACTCAACCCAGTCTGGGGCATCCCAGACGCGATCATATCCACGACCCAAGTTGCAGCCATGTCCGTATGTAGCCCTGTAGCCCTGCCGTGACTGTTCTAAAGCAACCTTGCCGGCCATACTGAGTCAGCTGTCCCACTGCTGGATGCGCTCACCCGGGCGGAGCTGCGTCACCACCGGCTGCAGGTCCTGAGTCGGCCGCACTGCTGTCAGCACATCCACGAGCGCCTGCGAAGGAAGGAGATCGTTTGCATCGTCACGCTCACACCGGCAAGACCCTCAAGTATATACATGCCAGTCAGGTCCGGCCAAACCACTACATGTCCACACCGATGCATGGAGAGGCGAGACGTCCAAGCAACGGGTCAACGTTTGACTGTCGACCAGATCTGCGCGCACAAAGTGCAGAATGGGAGCGTGCTCAATGCACGGGCTTGCGGCCGCCATGTTGGGGCATCATGCAATACCGCAAGATCCTGCTGTGCGCCCATGCATGCAACCTCACATTGCTGCTGGCTGTTCTGAACTGCCGACTCCAGAAGCGAGTGCAGCAGTTGCTGCACAGCTGCCGGCCCCTCATCGCCTCCCAGCCACTTGGCGATGGGCAGTGCACCAAACTCAATGAGCTCCCTGTGGAACCGGATGCGCTGCCCCATTGTCAGTAACGTACTTGCCCTCCAGCGTGCCAGCTGACGGCGGCTGATCCGCCGAGAGATGTGATCTTAACAGCGATGAGGACCACTGCTGCCTTTCTGCAACGAGGTTTCTCCACTGTGCTGCAATTGCTCCCAGGTCAGCAAATCGGGCCCTTGCAAGCATTGTCGGGCACCATTGCGCCAAGATAATCCAATCAATCGATACGACCAATCCAGCGATCCGCGCCGATCCAGTGCTCAATGGGCAAGTAAGGTTGTGCAGAGATCAACGCTGCCTTGTGACGGCTTCTGCATCAACTCCGAGATCCACAAGCGCGTTCCTCACCACTTCGTCGCTCTGTTAGCGAGCAGTGGGAGCGGGTTTGCAAGCTGCTGACCGTTGGAACAGTGCGGTGTGCACACGCAGGCCAGAGTTTGCATGTGCATAATACTGTTACCCTCGGACCTACTGCTAGCCTATTTCCCGCCCAGAGCTGCCGCCAATCTTACTGCCTACACATTTGTTACGACCCTTGGGCGCGCCATCGCATCGATAGCCTGTGCTTTGTGGCCATTGTCGGTTCGCGCAGACCCTTGCTTATGACGCCTCGAGCGATCGAAAGACTGCTCCTTGAAGCTCTTCGCCCAGCGCGACCGTGCGCATGCATGTGAGTTTGGAAGCATCTTCCCCAGAATTCTTCATCATGTTGCATGTGGGACAGCTGCCGCTTCGGCATGCATTGCGACGGCACCGATGAGCGAACTGAACGTGACAACCCGGTACATCTCCTCTGGGCCCATCGAGGATCTGCGATTGCAAGTCACCCTGCGGCGTGTGGATGGCCACATTGGCTGTGGCGCTACCGTTCCTGGCAGTGAGCAGCAGGTAGGTGACGCACTTGCACGGGTGCACATTCCCAGCGCTACCTGTTACATGGTTATCTTAAGCCACAGGGGACCATTGTGATCCGACTGCAGGACGATGGGCATGAGGACTTTTCTGGGGCACGCATCATTGGATGGCAGGAGAAGCTGCCTGCCGGCAACAGCATTGCGCCCCAGGTGCTTGCTCAGTGATTAGGCTCATGTCCATATGACGTGTATCACGCATTGCACAAACCTTTTCACAGCTCGTAGACCAGTATTTGTCCGTTGGGTTCACAGGTGCTGCGCAGCCAGGCGGGGTGGCAGCCTCCGAAGAGGGTGCCATTCCGCCGGTCTGTTACTGGCGGCGCAAAGCAAGGCCGTGGCAGGTCAAGGCTGGGCTGTCGGTCCCGCGACAAACACAATCAGCAGTTCTCAGACGACTCTCGAAAGGTGCAATGTCCATGCTTCCAGCCCTCCCACTGCCTCGAGTCCTTACAAATGTATGTGCGCACAATGAGTTGGTGTGCACAAAATGATCCATTGCAGTGGTATGCATGTGCAGATCGAGGTACCGGCCGTGCAGCCCCATATCTTCACGCATACGCATGCAGAGGGTGTCCTGCAGCGTACAGAACTGCAGCGTGCAGTCGTCACTGGGCAACCAGCTGCCGCAAAGCTCGGCGCAATGGCCCTGGCAGTCCGCGCAGATGCGGGGGCACAGGTGACATGATGATCCTAACAATGCTCACAAATATGTCAGTTTGCCATGCCGTCGAATCGTCCTCATCATGCAGATTGCTGACAGCACAGGCAGTAGCACAATGAAAGGAGAGCGCAGATGCAGTGGATTCTGGCTGCAGCTGCGGCATAGCCAGCTGTTTGGCATCCTGGCTGACTGCGGCCCGCTGGGCGGACGCATGATGCTAACGCTAGTGACATCGCACGAGGACGGCAGCTTCGACATGCGACCCGGCGTGTCAGCGCCGGGCAGCTGGTACAGGCAGCAAGACAAATCAGGTTGCTTCCTCACGAGAAACCCTGTGGTGCCCACAGTGTGCCTGTCATCTGCAAGCCGGCTCCAAAGCAAGGACAGCAGCGAGCATAGTTGGGTGCTGTGCGATGCCATGATAGGTGTGCTGTGGGAATGGCGGATCGAGCTGGAGGCTGGGGGCATGAAGGTCCTCACCATGTCTACCCTGCTCGACTTCGGGCAGCCTGACCTGTCTGCAAGTCAGGTACAAACCGCAATGTACCTCTCTGTAGTGTGCAGTGTCCCCCTGCCATATGCAGCTTTCCGATCATTCCGGGCCAATAATGATAGACGCGACTTGGATGGCACTGTTGCTAACATTTTGGCATGCACATTGCACTGCAGGACCTGCAGCAGGAGGTGGAGCAGCCAGAAGACAGCGCGCTGCGGGTGCTGCTCGCCGGCGAGCTGGTGGCTGGCTGGGGCTTTCCGCGGCGCCGGGTGTACGTCGAGTACCGTATTCTGTACGACCCCGGCATCTGGCGGCTGCTGCCGCGCGGCCGGCCAGGGTTCAAGGACACCACGCATCCCCGACCTGGCATCGTCAGGGTGGGGTGGACGTGTCGGACATTGCATCGCCTTGCTTCCCTCGCGGCTGTTGTGTTGCACTGCAGCAACAGCAATACTGACTGACGCTGACTACAATCGTCTGCTGATGAGGTTTGCAGGGTGTCACACAAGTGTCCACGCCGCAGCGGCTTAGCTGGCGAGGCACAGCACACTTCGCTCACCCGCTGGCTTTCGACTTCGAGCTGCTAGTGGAGGATGTGCCAGCTCCACCCTTCTGGCCAACCATCTACTTCCAGGTGAGGCGTCTCATGAGTTCCAGCTACTGCAGCTTATGTGCAGCACTTGTATGCAAAGATGACGGGCGGTGCATTTCGCAAGTTTCAGGTCCTGCAGCTCATGTGCAGCAACTGTGTAAAGCTCATGAGAGCAGTGCTTTTGCCTTGCACATCTGACTGATCTCAGGTGTGTGCATGGCGCCGCTTTGGCCGCCACACAACGGAGGGCTACGGATGGCTCAGCCTGAACAGCGAGGCCGCAGCAGCACACAAGGTGCAGGAAAGGCACTGCCTGGGCTCATTCCAGCCTGCCATCGCCGCAAGTGACTTGATCTATTTCTAGTCGTGGCCAAGGTTGGCATGATGTGCACAGGCGCATGCTCGTGTACTGGCACTGCTGCAGGTGTCTACCTGGCGCCCCGCCCGCAGCTTTTGCCAGGCACTGCGGTCTGCCTGCTGCGGCGGCTCACGACAGCTGGCCGACATCTCCTACACCCGTGTCCCAGCGACGCACCAGTCTGGTGCCCTCAGCCGCTTTGGGTTCCATGGGCAGTCGTCCGGCACCCTGCAGGTGAGCATGCGATTTGACAGATCGGACAATTAGGATGTATACTACATCACACTGCACATCTTGTACAAGCCGTGTATAGTGTGTCTGCTGGTGTGCTGGAAAGTCAACGCTTGCAAATGGGTGCAGCAGGTTAGGATGCAGCAACTGCGGCGATGGGTGCAGCGGCCGCAGCGGCTGCAGCAGCCGACACAGCCTCCTGAGGAGCTGCCGCCGCCATTGCCGCCAGGGGATGCAGGCATGGTCATGCAGACGGCACGCAGCCGGCTGCAGGTGCTACTCGACTTCAGTGCACCTGATACTGAGCCAGTTGCACACCTTACCAGACAACTTTGTCGAAGCGAACACATGTGCATCGATGCATGTCTTCGCGCTTCCCTGCGGTGCCTCTGCATCCCCGAAAATAGCAGAGGTCTGCATCTAACACATCCACTAATCCCTTTGACAGGAGGCGCCACCGAGGCAAGTGCACCCGCCGGTGCTGATCATGCAGCCGTCAGACCTGCGCGTGATGCTGGGCCGCGTTGCGGAGTTCTGCGTTCACGCCACGGTGAGCTGCTGATTGATTGCAGAGAAGCATGGCTTCATTGAATGCTTGGCAGGAAGCGAGGGAGCTTATAGCCCTGTGTGACATGTTCAGCCAGCAGGCCTCTGATGAGCTTGAGTAAAGAAAACATTGAGCGGCTCGATGCATGCTGCAGGGTGCAGAGCCGCTCGAATTCCAGTGGCACAGAGACGGGCGGGTGCTGAAGACACCAACAGCTTCAACCCGTATCTTGTGCATCAGCCATGCCGCCCTGGACGATGCTGGAGGCTATGTGTGCACAGTGTCGAATCGTGATGGCGCGGTTGACTCCCGCGTCGCCAGGTACCAAATCCCGGTTGTGCTATGCTTCTGCCGGTGTATAGTGATTGACCATGGGTCAGTCGTCACAAGTTGTGGTTTGATGAGAATCCACAAAGTCGCTTGCATCGCTGGAACTTTCGCTTTGCTGTGTTTAAAAAGGCTGGAGGTCAATGAGCCAGAGCTGCTGCCCTCAGCAGTGGCGGATGAGACGCAGACACTGCAGGACGAGGCCGGCGAAGCAACACAGACAGAGCAGCTAGACTGCTGGGCGGGGGACGCCACGCAGACCGAGGTGCATCTGGCCCCTGATGCCATGCAGACAGAGCAGCAGGCGGCAGAAGACAGCACCCAGACACTGCTGCGGTGAGTGCTATAGCTGTTTGTGGCACGACGCCCGCACTCGACAAATAGATTCACAGCATGACGCCTTGAGTGTTGCCATGTTTTGCTCATTGCACACTGCATGTGCAAACCTCCAAGGTTGGTCAATCATCTGCAGCCGATATGCATGAATCCTGCAGACTTGACCACGAATATTTTTACCTGACTTTGTATGTGGAACTTGCTGCAGGCCGCCCAGCATCCTGCAGCACCCTGAAAATGTGTCAGTCATGGAGGGCAACACTTTTGAGCTGGCCGTGGAGGCAGAAGGAGATCTGCCGCTGCAGTATCAATGGCTTCGAGCCAGCATGCCGCTGCAGCAAAACACCCAGCGGCGGCTGCGGATACAGCAAGCTGCGCTCACTGATGCCGCCAGCTATGCCTGCCGGGTGTGTGCTGGAGCAGATTGCACACCCACAGCGTGCACGCTTCTGTCGGTCAATGCGCATGGCACTCGTCACATGTACTGCACACTTCGCTCATCGCTGTTTTGAAGACGTCGAGTCTTGCCGACCGTGCATGGCTTGTGCATTCACAGGTTTTGAACGAGCAGGGCAGCGTGACATCAGACGCAGCAAGTGTGACAGTCGAGGAGCGCGGACGACCGCCCAACATTATGAGGCAGTCCAGGTGCGCCCTTGCTGAAGACATTTTACTGCCATTGTTTATGCGGTGGAAAATCCACAGCACACGCCTGATTCAGGTGTGATCATCGCTCTATTGAATAAAATGATAATCACATTGCACATCGCGATGTCAGACAGATCAACTGCTGCCAACATATCAAAACATTCATTCACAGGGACGCTCTTGTGGTGGTGGAGGGCGACCCCATCAACCTGGCAGTGGAAGCAGAGGGGCGGCCACCCATCAGCTATCGCTGGAGCTGCAATGAGAAGACCCTGCCACACCAGACAGCGGCCACGCTGACAATTGATGCCGCAGTGCTGTCAGATGCTGGCAGCTTCTGCTGCCGCGTTTCAAACCCCTGGTAAGCAAACTCATCATGTGGCATTGACCTATGCCTGATCTTCACAATGCCCTTCATGACGTAGTCCGGTTGCCGATGCTCCCCTTCTGCAATCCCTGTAAGCGCAACCCTTTTCCATGTCATCTGAATGACATATGTTCAGGGGCTGGACCGACAGCAGCACTGTGGCCGTAAGTGTACTAGCGGCGGGTCCGACTTTCATTGAGCATCCACAGTGCGCTTCCAGATCACCTGCTGGACGATGCCTTTCAAACTGCAATCATGCATCTGTAACTGTTGCCAGGCTGGGCTCAGCAACAGCAGTGGGGCGGCAAGCTGATAGCTGGAACTCGTGCCCGAACAGGAACCTGGTTGCAGAGGAAGGTGGCTTGGCAGTGCTCCGTGCACAAGCGACAGCCCGCCGCAGCTTCGCATACAGGTGGACTACCAAAGTGACTGTATTCAAAGAGAAGAAAATGCCTAGCTGCACATTGCATTCTGCGAAACAACATCCCTGCAGCGAGAAACAGTGTCATTACAAGTATATAGGACAAGCTCTTTCTACATGAGCAGGTGGGTGCGCAGTGGCACAGCAATCCCCGGAGCAACAACGGCGCAGCTGCGCTTCAGCAGCCTGGCGCTGACAGACAGCGGCGAGTACACATGCGAGGCATCCAACCGCTGGGGCACTGCCACCTCGGCGCTGGCAGTACTCGAAGTCGAGGAGGTCGGCGGCGAGCCCTTCTTTGTCGACCACCCTCGGTCCGCACCCCTCATGTGGTCGACTGATGTTGGACTTCAGTGTCCAGTGCCTCGCAATGCCGCGCAATGCTATAGCTCCAGCGCGTGGTTGGACGTGTGGACACATGTATGTGCGTTCAGGAGCAGTCTGCTGGCCTCAAACCTGTGTACTCACTCTTCAGGGACGCCGCGCTGGTGGAGGGCAGCCCGCTGCATCTCACAGCCAAGGCCGAGGGCAAGGGCGACATCACCCTGCAGTGGCTGCGTGAGGGCCGGCCCATCCCTGGTGCTGTCGGACCCTTGCTGCGGATTCAGGTTGCGGCTCGTCCCAGTGTGCCAATGTCCTCGCCAGCACTCAATGTCTGGCTTGGCAAGAGATACTATATCTTGACACATTGATCACCGAAAGGAAGGTGCGAAAGCTGGCAACTGCTGTCGTGCGGAGCTCAGCGAGGGTGTTTTGACTACAGGGCATGGGCCTGGCGGATGGCGGCACCTTCGCCTGCAGGGCGCTCAACGCCCGCGGCATTGCCACGTCCAGATCTGCCACTGTCACTGTGACTCCCAGGTATCTCAGGTCAAAGAAATGTCAACAATCTGGCAGACTCTTTCCTGTTCCTTGTGCCTTCGAGCTTGGGATGACAACAGCACCTATGCACCGGCCGTGTTAACGCACTTGTTGATCGCAGTCAATGACCAACCCAGGTTCCACTGCTTACTGATGTCTGCATCATGCCTCTCCACTGCAGACGTCAGGCACCTCGCATCACGCAGCAGCCGCAGAGCACCCAGCTTGATGAGGGCCACCCCTTCGTGCTCAGCGTGGCTGCAGAGGGCAGCCTGCCACTGACACACCAGTGGCAGTACGGCGGCCGCCGCCTGCGCGGCGAGACGTCCCCAGAGCTTCGTGTGCAGGTGAATGCATCAGATGGTCGCTGCTATTGCCTCAACTACAGCGGGACCCATGGTGTGCAGCGCGGAACAGCAAGTGGATATGATGAGTATACGAAATGTGATGTGTGGCTGTGATCTCTAATCGAAGAGCAGTGCACAAGTTGCCACGATCTCTACTTTTACGATGCACTGATCATGCAGGCAGCTGCAGTGGCGGCATCTGGGCAGTATGCCTGTGTGGTGCGCAACGCTGCGGGAGCCACCACCTCTGATGCTGCTGTTGTCACTGTCAGACCCAGGCAAGGCCGCTTTCTGCATGCACGCTGCCTGAAGCATCCTCGCATACATTGTTTTTGGCACAGCTATCAGACTGGTGCCATCCAGGCCCACTCCTACAGATCCTACGTCTCCATGTGTGGCCTCACCAGATGACTGACACCTGCCACATTGATGTTGTGAAGGGGGACGCTACCCCGCATCCTGCAGCAGCCCTCAGATTCCACGGTGGAGGACGGACAGCCCCTCAGGCTATTGGTCGCAGCGGCAGGCGATCCGCCGCTGCAGCACCAGTGGCTGCGCGACGGGGTGCCGCTGCCTGCCGAGTGCCACGCGGTGCTGGATGCGCGGGCGGTTACATCTGCAGACACCGGCATCTACAGCTGCCAGGTACGAAGACTGCAGTGGTCAGCTCGCAGGCTCTTCCCGCCGTAATACATGCGCCATCGGCAGTGCGCATATGCCCACAGGGCAGTGCCTGCAATACGTGCAGCAGGTGTCATTTGTAAACCAAACGTCCTTGGGATGGCCAGCTCCGGTTGTCCGGACTGCAGCATCGGGTTGCTGCACGCAGGTGTCGAATGCCTTTGGCAGTGTGACATCCAGTGGCGCGCGGGTCACCGTGACGATGCCACCAGGACGGCCAGTCATTGTCCGCCAGCCAGCTGGCTGCTCCGTGCCCCACCTCGGCTCTTTCGGCCTGTCGGTGAGGGCTACAAATGACGAGCCAAGTGATCCATCATCTGCTTCATGAGTTTCTGGCTGTGCGGTGTGTCTATCTAGGACATCCAGAGGCCAAGACAGTTGCACAACAGAGGAAATGCTTGCTGTGTGCTTGCTCTGTACTGAAGCCCTTCGACCTTCATGCTGAACCCGAGCTAAATTCCAGGTATGCATGAGCCATTGTAGTGACACAGACTCTGATATCTCAGGTGCTGGCGACTGGAGATCCACCCCTCACATATCAGTGGTGGGTGGGCAACTCTCCTGTGGCGGGCGCGATGTCCCCCATTCTGGCTGTCACGGGTGCCCGCAAGGCCATGCACCAGGGCCTGTACACAGTGCAGGTGGGAAAGCGTTTCTGCTCAGGCCTTCTCTTGGCATGTTCTAAACACCTGGGCGAGCCAGCATGCATGAGATGCAGATGTGTCAAATTGCAGGCTGCCGCCCTTCAATGAGAGGTGGGCCAACGCCATTGCCTTCATTAGTGCTGAATCCGGCTCCACAGAGTACCGCTGGCACTCTTACTCAGTTGCAGGCCAGCTGCCACAGCTCGTATCATCACACCAGTGAATGATTTGAAGATGGCCACCGTCCCAGATTTCAGCTGTTTTGCCGATCAGCATTGCTGCTGGCTCGGTGGCATTCCAGGAAATGCAGGCGGAGGCGGAGGCGCTAGACATCCTGTTCGTCAATATCAGGCAGTCTCTGGTATCAAGTTTGACACCGACTGTTCAATCGCCGCTCAGGTGAGCAAATGGCGCTGGTTCAATGGTGTCGGAGGAGGCATTGGTGGAGGTGAAGGCGCTGGACATCATGTCCATGATCATCTAGCAGTCTGCACTACGGACTCTAAGGCGATTTTGTGCCGCCCAGGTCGAGCCATGGCGCGGGTTCGGTGGTGTCGGAGGGGGTGCTGGTGGAGGTTGAGGCGCCAGACATCCTGTCCATCATCAATATTGCGCAATCTAGGATTTGAAGTGCATCATGGTTTGCCTGCCTCTCAGGTGAGCAACGGCCTGGGTGCGGTGGTGTCAGAGGAGGCATTGGTGGAGGTGGAGGCGCTGGACATCCTGTCCATCATCGAGCACTTCGTGGAGGACCGCCAGATCACCTTCAAGTCCCTGTTCATGCAGTTCAACCGCAGCGCAGTGAGTGCCTTGTCCCTGTTGGAGTTGGCCGACCTGCCTGCACAGCTGCGCAATCACTCTGCTATGCACCAGCTACAACGTCAGAGACAATCAGGCACACGATGCTGCAGGATGACCAGCGACGATCTCGAATGTTTAGGTGTCTCAGTCTCATCCATAAACAACCGGAAATCATTTTCACAGGATCTGGAACTCGGACCTCGGGAGCTGGAGGCGCTCGTGGCTGCGGTGTACCCAGAGTGTTTGCCATCAGAATTCAGACATTTTCAGGTGTTCATAATACTACAAATCATAGCTGCTGCAAGCCGCAACAGCCATGCACGTGGCCTCATTCATGCCCGTATGTTGAATTGCACCACTGCTGCCGTGCATCTGTGTATGGGCTCAGAGCGTCGTGGCAAGCATATACAGCACAGGCGACAATTGTTCACGGTGCTGCCCCCCGCGCCCCGCAGGTGGTGGTGGACACGGAGGGGCGGGGGCGGTACAGCTACAAGCAGCTGATGATGGCGCTGAAGGAGGCGAAGGGCGCGGGCCACTGGCTGGAGGGCTCCCCCGACATCCGCGCCCTGCTGTCCGCGCTGGCCGTGCGCCTGCAGGAGCAGGGCCGCGACTTCCGCAAGGTGCACCGTCTTCCATCCATACAGAAGATCTGGGTGATCATAGCAGCGTACACGAGATGAGCACTATTGGCCAGTGTCAGCCAGGCAGCCCCGTTCTGCGCTGGCCGTGCGCCTACAGGAGCAGGGCCGCGACTTCCGCAAGGTGCGCCACTTCTCCATCAACATCTTATCTCCCATCACCATCTTCACAGCATGGAGACACGAGGTTAGCACTATTGGCCAGTGTCAGCCAGCCAGCCCTGTCCTGTATTTGCCGAGCGGCGGCAGGTTCAGGGCCGCGACTTCCGCAAAGTGTGTCGTCTTTCATCCATATGGATTTATGGGTGATCACAGCATGGTACATGTGACAAGCACATTGGCAGATGTCAGCCAGTCAGCCCCTGCTGTCCACGCTGGCCGTCCACCTCCATGAGCAGGTGCGCAACATCTGCAAGGTGCAATGTCTCCATCAACATCCTGTGCTTGGTCTGGTTGCCGTCCGTGAGACAATGCGGAGCATGCCCGCTTCTACAGAAGGGGGATTGAGATTGTACTTGCCTTGATGCGTGCCAAACCTAGACAGGCTACAAAGCAGGGTACGAGGGAGCTTCGCTGCCATTCCCTGCCAACAGGTTTTTGAGGCATTTGATGTGGAGGGTGAGGGCTCGCTGGGATATGAAGGCGTGGCGGCGCTAGTGCGGCGGCAGCTGCCGGACCTCACGCCGGCCGAGCTGCGGGGCATCATGTCCCACATCCACCTGCTGGACAAGGACGGTGCGCACAGCCCCCCACGGGCAGCACAGCAGCGCCATCACACACATCTGGCATTGCAGCTGTGCAACGAAGTTCGGGTTGAATTGAACCAATGCAAAATCTTCAGGCATGCTGCCACATCGACAGTTTTTCAGACTGCTAATGCAGTAAGCAGTAGCTGTGACCCGATTGTGCTGGAATCTGCATGCAGGCGACGGGCGACTGACATGCGAGGAGCTGTGGGAGGCGGTCCGACATGCGCCCGTGGGACCGGCGGCCCGGCGTGATCTGCGCCGGGTGGCCGGCCTCGCCAAGACGCCCGCCGAGAAGGAGATGGCGCTGCGGCGGAGCAGCTCTGTTCGGCAGAGGCAGTGAGGCTGCTCACGCACCGTGGGCCGCTCGAGGGCAGCTTGTGAGCAAGTACACCAACGCCAATCCCGGAAAGAGCATGGGACATGGAGTAAGAAGGACCAGCATCAGATGGAGCGATGGCGTAGCGAACCAGCAGCTTTCGACAGTGAGAGTCTGCGTATTTGTCGGCCCTCCCAGCCGCTGGCGGGATCGGGGGGCAGAGTGCCGGGGGAACTATGCTGCAGCTGCCTGGACGGGATGTGCAGCCACTGCAGCGGCCTGGGCGACCCGTCAGTGGGGCGGCCTGACGCTGGGGCCAGCCACCCGCTAGTAGTGGACCATAGCACTGCATGAGCTGAGTCGTGATCGGTGTGATGAGGCTCGCTGTGGTTTGGATGTGGTTTGTCAGCGCGCGCCGCGCAGGCAGCGGCGATGGTGAAGTGGAGCGGCGGTGGCGACTGGTCTGGTTTGTTGCTTCGTGGAGACTGCAGCAGCACCGCAGTGACACAGACGATGTGTTGGCTGTGACGCCCACAGAGGCTCATTGCTCATGGTCAGCGTTGTATTGTCAGTCAGCAGATCGCAGCCAGACATCGCCGCCCTCCGGGCCTTGTCGAGCAGCAGTGGCCTGAGCTGGTTTCCACAGCCGGCACTATGAGTGTGGCATAGCGACATTCCTCGTGTGCCTTCGGGTGCATCCAGTGACAATTGCTGTCTGATCTGGTGCTGCATAGTAACGCCGCAGGGTCTGCCTGCGGCGGTGCAGTACATGAGATGTAATCACCATCAATGGCAGGGACTCGGGACTCATGTGCCTGTAGCGGGCTTGACCGTCAGAGCAGCCACAGCCTTACAGGTTCGGCATCAGCAGCGGCGGCGGCATGTTCAGTTTGCGCAGCTGGTGGCACGGCTCAGTCAGCAGCCGCAGCTGGCAGATGCAGATGCAGCGGCGGCAATGTCGGCATTGCTGCCGCGGCTGTGGAGTGCGCGCTGCCGCGACAGCACCAAGGAGGTGTTCTGGCGGCTGGCAGCAAATGCTTTGCCGACAGCTGACAGGATTCCCACAGCAGGGCCTTGTGTCTGTGGTGCTCAGCGGCCGGATCGGGCACATGTGTTCTGGGAGTGCCCCATGGCGCGGATAGTGGTCACAGCAATGCAGGCCGAGCTAGATGCTGTGCACCAGGCTCCGGCGGCACCGGCGCAGCAGCAACGGCAGCAGCAGGGTCAGCAGCAGCAGGGGCAGCAGCAGCAGTAGCAGCAACCGGCGGCGGCGGCGGCGGCGGCAGGGCATCGCCCTCGTAGGCCACTGGTGGCCGCCGATGTTTGGTTGGGCTCGGACGCAGCCGGGGATTTTTACTGGTGTTTGGCGCTTGGTGTGCTTGTGTGTTGTGGCCGCCCTCGATTTTGCGCGGAGGGTGGCGTTTCGTTTTGCCGGCGCCGGTGGCCATGTGGCCATTGGGCGCCGGGCTGTGGCCTTCTTTTGGGGTCAGCTCGCACATGTTTGTCAGCTGGGCATGGCCTCAGCGGCATGGTAGCGGGCGGCTTCGGAGGGGCCTTTTGTTAGGTTCAGCGGGGAGTCTGGCTCCTGGATTGTGGTTCAAGCGGCGGACGCAGCTCAGTGAGGTCAGCGGCGATTGTTGTGTGTTTTGACGGCGGCGGCATCTCCACTCAATGAACTGGATCTACTCCGGATATGTTCAGCGGCGCGAGGCGAGTGCTTTGGCTGATGCTCCTTGCGTCTCGCGGCAAACATGTGGGTCTTGCAGGAGCAGTTCGGGGCCTGGTCCACCCCAGCGGTTGACTGTCACCCCTGACCGCGCTGCTCACCCACTCTCAGGAGGTTACCCCCACAATGTTCCGGCTCTGCCGGCCCTCACAGCCCGCCGGCTTGCTGGGGTGTGCTGCCAGCTTGCGGGTTGCAGAAGCCAGGCAGGCTGCCTTTGACGCCCTTTTGAGGCTCATTGCTCATCGGCGGCATCATGCTGGCTGCTTGCTTTGTGTTGCCTGTGCATGCCCGGCGGGCCCTTCCTGCTGGGTTCAGCTCTCCGCCTGCTTTGCGCACGGCGGCCGCACCCTGTTGTTGCCTTATTTGGTCTTGCGACGTTCCTCATGCCATTTATGGCATTCAGGGTTTTGGCCTGTGTGTCTGCCCTGGTGCTCCATAGCAACGTGATCCAGCATTGATTGTTGTGTGATCGGTGGAGTACAATCGCCGTCAATGTCAATGGCAGGGACTCGATTTGACGTAGGACGTAGTTTGACTCAACATTCTCTGTCCGCCAAATATGTGCCAGCCGGACAGCGCCTTCCAGCATCCACTTCCCGGCAGTTTGAAGCTTGAACCCTGTTTGAATACATGAACAGATGGCAGTGCTTGCATGCTTGATATTGCGTGCTTGATGCGTGTTTCTCTGTGCTAGCAGTCAAATTTGCTCTGGTTTGCGAAGGTTTGCAGGAAGCGCTTGACCAAGCCTGCATAGTGTCCATCTTGACCCCATGCTTCGAGTCATGGTGTACTTAGCGTGAAGCATGGTCGAGCCGGAAGGCGCTGCACCGAGTCGCGATACGACTGACATTAGGGGCAGCTACGAGGCGCTCATCCTGTGCGTAGTCCACGCCGCTGTTTCAAACTCGCACCTGTCGGACATCCTCACCTGCTAGCCACTGACACGGCTTCACCATTGTCACAGGCGCCATGTGGAGGCCTCTGACTCGTTGGACAAGCAGGGCTTGAGCGCGCTGTGCCGCGAGGTCCAGACGCTGACAGCAGAGCTGCATGCAACATCCAGCAGGTGCAACTACACATGTCACCCACACAGTGCCGCATGCAACGTGAGTTGAGCAGCATCAGGATGCGGAGGTTCAGACAAGAAGCGGTTCAACTTCGGGCTCCCATCCTCCTGTGTTGTCTGAGGTGTAGGCCAGGGGCGCACGGCTGTAGGCCTGCCGCGGACGCAGCGCAGCCAGAGCCGTCGGACTGCTCAGGCAACGGTGCGGGCAGGAGGGACGGCACCAGCACCACCGCGGTGCTGCGGGAGCAGCTGCTGCTGCAGGGGCAGCAGCTGTGCGAGCAGCATGCGTCGGGCACGCCGCGTCTGTGTGTGGAGGCGGTGGCACAGCTGCTGCTGCGGCTCTGCATGTTTGCACTGCCATGCGGTAGGTGGCTACTGATGTAGTGCTGTGACATACTTAGCCACGTGGTATGTTGCTTCGAGAAAAGGTCGAATGAAAAGCAGCATCGTGCGCATTCATGCTTTGCACTGCCCTGCCGTGCATTCCACACAAGCAACGAAGCAACATAGCAATTTTGCGGTCTCATCTCACAGCGGAGGGTGCCTCGGAGCTGTGCAAGAAGGACAGGAAGGACCTGCGCACGCTGGTGGAGGTGCTGCTGCAGGAGCTGCAGCCCATGCCGGAGGGAATGCGCACCTTTTTCCAGAATCACATTCGCCCAGTGTTTGGTGCGGTCGTAAGAGACTGATGCATCATCTTGATCGTGAAGATGCCCTGATTGCATGGTGTCGTGCCTGTGCTGTGCTCCAGGATGTTGTTTGCTGTGCTGTGTCGCATGATGAGATCAGAACGTCTGGCTACGACCTGTGCAGGCGCCAATGCTGCAGTGAGGCTCATTGCCAAGGCGGCAGGCGTGCCGTGGACAGCTGGCACCGCAGCCCAAGCCGGCAGACAGGGTGCAGTCAGCGAGGCGAAGGCGTCTGTGCCAGCAGCAGTCAGCCTGGCGGCAGCAGATGGCGGCGCAGCAGAGGCATCAGGCGCAGCAACAGGCTCAGGCGCCACGGCCGGCGAGGGCGCAGGGGTCGACACAGCGACGCAGCGGCAGCTGCTGGTGCGGAAAAACAGGACGAAGAGCGCGTCGCAGGCACCGATGCCCCGCGTGCGGCTGGCCAGCAAGGCCATCGCCGGCAGAGCAGGGTATGTACTGTATGCTGGCCTGTGCCATGGGCCATTACAGACCATGATGTTGTCGATTGTTGGTTGTTTGCAGGGTTTGTTTGATATTGCTGTAGCTTGAAAATCCAACAAGCTTTGACTGCACGGGCCTGTCGCGGTGTGCAGGGTCGGTGGCAAGCCGCCGCTGCAGCGGACCAGCTCTTACAGCTCTGTTGGCGGCACAGCCAAGGCTGCGCAGGCTGCTGCCAGGCGAGGATATTAATTTCAGATGTATTGCAAAATCTGTAACGCAGGATGCAGATGACAATGTATGCATGCATTGCTGAAACTCGTGGATACAAGGCTCCTTTTGCACATGATGACAGGCAGCAGGCGTCCCGCCAGGGCTCGCTGCATCCGGGGGTCCGTGTGTTGCTCCCCAAGCGCAGCAGCAAGCTCTCAGGTGCGCCGGTGCAGATGCATCTGCCGAGCTTCTCTCGATGAAGCACTGCAACAAGCTCGACCTGACACCTGCCGTTGGTGGCGCTGCTACTGTGTGGTGGCTGACACATGGCTTCATGGCACCGCAGGCCTGCAGCGATCCCGCAGCGCAATACCTGCACACCAGCACAGGTTTGCACTGCGGGTTTTACCAGCACAACTCTGCACCGGCACAGGAGCGATTCCCGAAGCATGTGGGTCGATTTGGTTGGCAAGGGCCCAAAAGAGGCAGCTGTTTGTGCAGGAATTTGGACGCCTCGGAGGCGGTCTCGTCGCTGAAGGTGGCTGACGAGGTGCCCGACTCGGGGAGCGGGCCGTACCGCCGAGGCCCCGCCAAAGCGCTGCCAAAGCCGCAGAGGCTCAACTTCGGCTTTGGTGGGCACAGCGGACAATTCTGCACAGATCTCTGCCTCGATTGCTGCTCCCCATGAGACGAAAGACTCATTGATGTTTTCTTCAGCATGAGCAGGTGGCATTTGCGGAGAAAAGCACCAGCAGGATGATGGTCTGGCAGGTAGGAGCAATGCAGTTTGCTGCACCTGCCGCCATGTCTTGCAACCACGCCAAGTGAGAAGGTGATGATGATCCAGTCTGACTGGCAGGCTGCCGGCTGATGGATTTTTGGACTGCTTGCAGGCGACAGGCTCCCACCATTGGCTGAGCCCAGCTGGCTGCAGCCAGTGGCGATGCGACCAATGCCCAACAGCCGGTGAGGTTTGCAGCCCGCTCGACTGCTGGTCTCAATGACACATGATGCTGATCTTGTGCAAGTGCGCAAGTGCCCAAGTGCAAACTGTAAGACAGCTGCCTCGGCTGCAATGGGCAGCCTAACACCTGCAGCAGGACCTCAGACATGGGCCTTCCCATGCTCTCACAGGCCGGTGCCAGAGGCCACATGTGCCGAAGAACCCGAAGCGGACGACGACTGGATACCTGTTGGCCTGTGCACGCCTGTCGCAGCCCCTGCGCCAGGTGAGGCAGGGTGCAGCTGCTCGTCAGATGTTTGCTTGTACATCCAGTCACCAGTGCTGTGTGTGTACACTCTCAGGTAGATTTCACAGAGGAGGCGCGACAGCTTCCATGCACAGCCCATGCATAGTTCCAATCACACTTCCATCCACCTAATTTCACGCGCACTGCCATGCACATCTCTGCAGGCGACGACGGCTCTGCTGAGCGGCTGAAGAGGAGCACGTCCAGGGGGGCGCTGCCGGTGCAGCGGCCGCCGCTGGCCAGCATCCAGGGCTCGCCGGCGGTGTCGGACGTGCTGCGCTCGCCCGGCCGCCACCGCGGCTGGCTCGCGGCCTCGCTGGCCGGCACTCAGGCGGCAGGCACCTCGCCATCCGCAGCGCTGCTCCCGGCCGGCCTGCAGTCGCCGCCGCCGCAGCTCAGAGCGCAGGCGGCTGCGGCCTTCACGCCCGACCGGCCCGCCCGGCGCTCCCTGTTCTTGCCCGGGGCGGGCCTGCAGTCACCGCTGGGGCGCCGGCGCCGCACGCCTGCCCAGCCGGCGGCATCAGGCGGCGGCGCCCGTGATGGCGGTGAGGTTCCTGTGGCGCCATCACCAGCCGCCGCAGCCGTGTCGCCGGCGCACATGGCGGCCTCACCGGCAGCAGCAGCTGCGTCGCCGGTACAGCCGGACCATACCCCGCAGCAGCCGCAGCGTGCTGCTCCAGCCGCCATCGTGTCGCCATTTGCACTAGCCAGCGTCCAGTCGCCGCCGCCAGCAGTCGCTGCGCGTCCGCAGGCCTGGGACGACGAGGCCGTGCTGGCACGCCTGGGCGCCGACGCTGTGCTGCACAGCCCTGGCTTCCCCGGCCCGCAACTCTGCTCGCCGCAGCAGCCACAGGCACAGTCGCTTCACAGTCCTGCAGCCAGGCCAGCAGCAGCCAGCCACCCGATGTCACCTTGCAGAGTGGACAGCACTGGCCTCACGCCGCAGCGCGTGGCGGCTCCAGCAGAGGGCGGCGCGGTTCGCCACCCAGCCAGGACGCCGCTCATGCTGCCGCCGCAAGCGTGTGCAGCCCCACGTAGCGCCGGCACAGCAGCAGCGGCTGCGGACAGTGAGGCAGCAGGCCAGGCAGATGGCTCGCCGGCCCGCACTGTCGCTCCAGCTGCACAGCAATGCGGCACCCAGAACTCCGCACAGCGCGCACCAAAGAAGGCGAAGACTGCGGGGCATGCACGGCCGTCAGACCAGGCAGCCCAGAGAGCGGCGGCAGGCAGGCGTCGCAAGCGGCGCCACAAGCCGCACGACCTGGGGTGCCCGAGGTGCAGGTTCAGCGACAACGGCTGCCGCACCTGCCGACAAGTCCGCGCTTCCTGGTTGCAGGTGCATTTGGCAGTGCTCTCGACATGTACAGTGATATGCTTGAAAACACTCGGAATGAGCAGTGCTTGGCCTGCACAGCGCCTTGCAAGAAATGTTCAGTGCACTTCCTCAAGTGCAAGTGAAATGCATTTGATGGCATCTTTTCGCTCTCTGCAGGCTCAGGGTCTGGACCACACCCAGGATGCGCAGCTGGTGGCTATGCGAACACGCCTGCAGCTCGGACCCGATGAGATCATTCGCGGGGTGCCGGCTGCTGCTGCGCCAGGGCCAGGCGCCCAGCCCGCGGCTCGCGACCGCAGCCCGCCAGCAGCGCCAGCGGCTGCAGACGGCCGGCCTGGCGGTGGCGTCGCCCCCCCTGCACAGGCTGCTGACGGTGCAGCTCGCGCGGGCCGCAAGCGCAGGGCGCAACCAGCGCCTGCCAGCGGGCGGCCATGCCGCAGGGCAGTCACGGCGCAGCCAGAGGCATTGGGCGAGCCCGCTGCAGAGGCGCCAGCCGTCACAGCACCAGCCGCAGACGGTGTACAGCCCGCAGCCTCCGAGCCCCCGGTACCTGAGGTCGCCGCAGCGACTGCAGCGACGGCAGAGCCCGTGGATGCCCACACGCAGCCTGCAGCAGAACCAGCGGCTCGTTTGATCGAGCCCACAGCGTCTCCGCAGCGCAGCTACTCGCAGACTGCAAGTGACTGCATGGTGGGTGAGGCTAATGCTGAGCCTGTCGCCTCTGCACAACAGCCTGCGCCACCGCCAGCAAACACAGCAGCAGCTGCAGCTGTGTCGGGCAGTGCGGTGCCGGCGCTCTTTGCCATGGCAGAGCAGGCGCCAGCGGAGCCGACGCCAGCAGGCTCGCCGCCCCACTCCGCAGCATCAGCTCCTGCGTCGCCGCACCCGGCACACCCACCTGCCACTGAGCCGCCTGCAGCGCCATCGCGCAGCGCGACAGCAGAGCTGCCGGCACCAGACACGCCGCGCAGCAGGAGCGTCACGGAGGAGCTGCCCACGCCCGGCCAGTCGCCGGCCGCAGCGCACCCGCAGCCGCAGCCAGCCCACCCTGCAGCAGCAGATGGACTTCCATGTCCACCACCACCAGCCTTGTGTGCAGAGGCAGATGCAGCGCCGCCTCTGCTGCAGCACCACCAGCCAGCCCCGGCAAAAGGCCAGTGTGCCGCCACGCCAGCAGCTCCGGCCAAGGAGGTTGGTGTCGAAATGCCCGCCACCGCTGCCCAGGTGGTGGCGGCCAAGCCTCCCATGGTCACGCCCACGACGGAGCTGCCGCCCTTGGGCGATGCGCACCTGCCGGCTGCGGATGCATGCACGCCTCCAGAGTCTGCTGAGGGCACACACATCTGGACGCCTCAGGCGGCCGAGCCAGCGGAACATGCGGCGTCCAATGATCGTGCAGCTGCATCACAGCCGGCAGGTGAGAATCATGCACAGAGACACCTCCACCAGCCTGCTGCAACTCTAGGTTTGAAGCTGCAGCAATGCTGAAGCTGTGGCGACCGTCAAATTTAGTTTGTGCTCGCGTGGGAAGGCAGTGTCGTGCTGTCGTCACCTTCGTGTATGTGCTGCTTGATGCTGAAGTTGCTGATTGCATCATGCCAGGTGGACCACCCCTGGCGGAAGCAGCGGGCGGCGCTGCTGCTGCAGCACTTGCAGAGGCCGCCGCGGCCGTCGCACCGCCTGCCACCAGCCCCTCGGTGGCATCGCTGTTCCCGCTGGCGCGCATGCCATTCTCGGCGTCGCTGGACGCCACCATCAGCGGCCTCGGGGTAGCGGCTGGCGGCGCGGGAAACGCTCCGACGCCAAACGCTCCGGCTGCCCCGCCGCCGGCAGCGCCCGCCTCCGGCATTGCCTCAGCGCCTGCGGGCGCCTGCACAGCAGCGCTGGACCCACCGCCAGCCGTGGCTCTGGCACACCCCGAGGCCCCTTGGAGCGCCGCGGCCGCGGGGCAGTGCCAGCCGCAGCGGCCGGCCTCGCAGCGGCTCAGCCCGCCGGCGGCTGCACAGCACACGCCTCCCCAGCGCACCGCCTTTGTCGCCTCGCTGCGCAGCTCGCTCAGCGGCGCGCTGAGCAGAGCCATCGTGTCGGCAGGGAAAGCCGCGCCACCCGCAGCAGCAGCGATGGCAGCACGTAACGTGGATGGCGCTGCAGCAGATGCGCAGGTCGTGCCCCAGCTGCCCGCTGCGGCAACGGACCTGGGCGGCGACGGCACCGCCAATGCCGCTGCTGTGTCTGTACATGCGCCACTGCCCCAGCTGCCAGCAGCGGCAGACTTGGGCAGCGGCGTCACTGCCGAGGCTGAGGCAGAGGCTGTGTCTGTGCCGCCGCTGCCACAGCTGCCAGCAGCGCCAGCTGCAGACTCAGGCGGTGTCAGCACCGCCGAAGCAGAGGCTGCATCTGTGCCGCTGCCACGCCTGGCGACGGCTGCAGCAGCAGACCTGGCTGGCGGCTGCAGCGCTGCCGCGGTGGACAGCGGGGCAGCGGCAGCGGCAGCAGCGCCTGTGGCCATGCAGGCCGTTCCTGTGCAGACCCCGGCGGCCAGCGCAGCAACTGCCGCTGGACAGCAGGACTGGTGGCCCAGGCGGGAGCACCGGCCGCCAAAGACATTCATTGCAGAGCCCTCCAGCAATTACAACAAGCGGCGTCAGGCTGCGGCTGCGATGAAGGCGGCGGCGGCGGCGGCGGCAGCAGCAGCAGCAGCAGCAGCTCGCACTCCAGTCACCTCTGCTGCAGGGCCAGCAGCAGATCAGCGGTGGCACACCTCTGCGCAGCGCAACTCGAAGCGCCAGCACAGGCCGCGCGAGCTGTTCACGGCCGAGTCGTCGCGCGAGTACAACAGGCGGCGGGCAGCACAAGAGGCGGCACCAAAGCGCAGCCGGCAGCAAGGCGAAAGCTTCACACCATCCAAGCGGCAAGTTGTGGCAGGGCACAGCGGCACCTCAGACCAGTGGCGGGAGTGCGGACGCCCCAGTGGTCACATCCGATTCGATGAGTAACCTCACATTACATCTCTGGCAGCTTCATGATGTTGTTGCGGCAGAACAAGAGCACATGTGCTGGACTCTGAGGATAAGTGAAGTATCAGATGCTGTCACAATGGCAATTTAGAAGGGCGCCTTCTCACCACATTTGAATCTTACACACTCGTGGTCAAACAAGCAAAAGCCATGGCAATCCCATCACGCACAGGTGCTCACAACTCGCTCAGACACTCGATGCCTCACACATGCAAGAAGACGATGACCCACATCCATCAAACTATTTTGTGTATTGAAGCGCGCGCCTCGCCATCAAGAAAGGCTTCGTTCCCTAACAAAATCGCCACATGCACTCATGCTGCCCCACGAAAACGCTACAACACGTTCCTCATCCCCTCTCGACCGCTGGCTCGACCTTGACCCCTACAAAATTGTGCGGTGGTTGAGAATCATCACCATGTGCTTCAATTCCCGGCTCGCAGCAAATGCATCACAGTAAATGCCTCGCAGTCCCCTGACACCGGCCGTCTGGCAAGAGGCCCGCAGTGCCACTGGTTCCATTGGTACATGTGTTGTTGCTGATCAACTCGCAACTGCTGCAGCTTGTGAAGCAGACCCTCCAAGAGCGCAGCACTGCCTCAGGTGGCAGCAGGCTTGAACCTGAGCCTCTCCTGCGCCTTCTCGCTCCTGCAGATACAGCACATGGCACATCCTGAGCAACACGTTTCTGTATATAAAACGCTGCTGAAACTGGGGCTGCACAATCTAATCAGTGCAGCAGCTGGAGAGCGAGAACATCACATATATTACAACAAAAGGATGGTCAGAAGGACGCACGGGAGCTTGACATTGCTCGCCAAGCCCAGCTTCTGGAGCGTGCTGATGACCATCCACGTCATGTCAAACTGCGGCAGGGAATGTCAACAGTTTATTTACTTCCCTGCTTGACTGTGCTCAAATGCAGGATGAATGCAACTAGATGTAGTCAGCTGGAATAGCAGTAACAAGGACAGTGTGCGGTTAAAGTGCAGCGCCGTGAAGAAACCCTCACCTGACCCTTCTCAAAGCCATGACGTGCTGAGTACTCAAAGGCTGCAGTGTGATCGGATGCTCACTGTCAGCTCAGAGCCAATGCACACCGAATTGAGTGAAACCCCACAGCTGATGCCGAAACAGCTCAATCACGTTGAAAAGCTGAGGCCCAAACAGCATAAACAGCTTGATGAAGACACGACAGTGTGTTCAGGAGCTCACCATGGTGGTTGTTGTGCCAGCCCTCGCCAAAAGCCAGGATACCAACCCACCTGCAAGCAGGCGATGCACTCAGTTCAACTTACGAAGACGCAGGCAGCTTTGACAAAAATCATCAGGACCTCATTTGCATGATGCAGAGCCGCTGAAACTCGCAGCGGCAGCGCACCAGTTGTTTCGTGACTGGTCGCCTGTGTTGAAGCTCTGGCTGCCCCACACATGCGATGCGGAGTTCACGAACCAGGTGATGTGGTACACCCACACTGCCCGCAGCGCCCCTCCCCACACCTGCCACCACCACCACATGGGGTGCTCAGCAGATGCCGGAATCAGAAGACCATGAAAGGTTGTGACTGGCGGCCACACCGTCCACAAGGTGACTGCTGTGCTGCAACCTGGCACGTGTATTTCTCAGGGCATGGCAGGGAAGAGTCCAGGCACACGACAGGCTCTCTGGCTGCTCAGTGAGAACCACAGCAGGGCGCAGGTGGCGCACCAGGGCTGGCACGCCGCCGAGCGCGTACAGGGCTGCAAAGCTGGCGACCACATGCCAGGGGTATGTGCGCTGGATGAAGTTGTAGAAGGGCTGCACATCCATGTCGCTGGTGTTGCCACGGCAGCCCACGCGCTCCATAGTCGACTGCCAAACGCAAGCATGAGTTGCGTCAGACTATGCTGTGGGTGACGATTCCGCGCCGGCATTTCCAGCACTACGATCTGGACAATTGATGCGCGCTGCCACTGACGACCCAATAAATGCAGGCGACGACTGCCTTTGGAGGCACCAAACCAGTCAAACCTGCAGTGTGCGCAAGCATCACAGACCCACTGACCTTCTCGTCAAGTAACCAGCCCATGTGCGACCACCAGAAGCCCTCGTATGGGGAGTGCGGGTCCAGCGGCGTGTCTGTGTGCAGGTGGTGAAATCTGTGGCTGGACACCCACTCTGTTGGGTCACCCTGCAGTGATCATCAAGATGTGGTGAGCTCCTGCTCGGAAACATCCTGCGCGCCCTGTCATCAACCAGTTGGCAAGTGGCATTGGCTCAAGTATTCATGTGGGAACACCAGAAACATGAGCTGCAAAGCAAATGAGCATCAGCAAGCGGCACCTGCACGGCGAGCACGCCGCAATAGGCCAGCGCGTACTCGAGCCACTTGGGCGTCTGGAAGGCGCGGTGCGACAGCTGCCTGTGGAATGACAGCGTGATGCCCAGGCACCTGCACGCGGGAGAGCCATTGGCAATGACAATGACGCTGACATGCTGAAGCCGATAACGATGCTTCTGCATACAAGGCTAGTCCGCAATCACACCGACAGCTTCAAGGCAACTTTCACATGCCACAGCAGCAGCACGCACCCTGTGACGAAGTACGACACGAGGAACAGGCCGACCATGGGCCACGAGAAGGTCGCTGGCGCCAGCAGACACAGCCCGTGCATCACCGCCATGAAGCCGATGTATATGAAGTCTGTCTTTGCCCACGTCCGCTGCAGCCAGCGGTTGCGCTTGCGGGTGGCCGCAACTGAGGACAGCAGCACCCGCTTTGCATCCGGCTCTGCCTGTGGAGGAAAAGATGCAGAGCGAGTCAGGTGTTTGACCTGGAACACACGCGAATTGACCTGCGAGTATCATGGCTGTGCTGCTCCAACACTGCATGCTGAGAGCGCGCTGGGCGATAGTTGCTGAATAGCCCCATATCGGGCTGATGCCTACCTGCTGCGCGACTGGGTTGGGCTTAGGCACTGGCTTCTTCACGTCCAACGGCATCTTCGCGAACAGGTGATCGTACTGCTTGCTGTAGGATAGCTGCCCAAACTCCGCTGGGATGCGCGCCGGCAGGCCGGTGGAATCCGGTGCCAGCGGCGACATGTTTTTGCTGTTGGGAGTGCTGGGGCTGCCATCAAGCTCCGCTGGAGCGTCTGCCACAAAGCTTGCTGCTGGTGCTGGCGGAGCCGCAGTCCTGCGTCAGTCAGCAGATATCAGCACCTGCTTGACAAGACTGCTTCTCAGCAGAAGCTGATGCGCATGCGCAGCCAATGACAAGCGGACAAGCCATGCTGAGACCGCATGTATCGCCAACGGCTGCATCAGCAACGCATGTAGAGACCGTTCCTTGCGGGTGAAGGCAGGACAGCGCGTTCTACGATGGCCAAATTCATATATACAGGCCCCCAGCTGGCCGGGTGCAGAGGACCTCAGGAACGCCATCGCGACACGCTGTTGACTACAAGTGAATTCAAACATCATCCATGAAGTAACCACAGCATGTAGAACGTTTGCACGCAGCAGCTCACCTGCCAGCCTGCGCTACGACGCCGGCGGACCGGCCGACACGCCTCTGACGTGCCACCAGCTGGAGCCCACACCGCTGGCTGGAAGCGAACGACAGCCGCATGCCATCTGCAATCTTTGCAGGCGATGCGAGTGATACGGCTGTGGGCGCCGGCCGCTGGTGTGCGGCCGACATGGCCATGCTGCGTGCCTGCCTCCGCGCTATGTGGTCGGGACAGAAACAGCCACACTCTGTAGCAGCCCGCGCCGCCTCCGCGCTACGCTGATCACGCCCAGCAGATCTCAATCGGATGCTGGCAGTAGTGGGGCGCGCGGCACTATCCACTGGCGAAGGAGAGTGCACCAAGTGCACCTCCGCTGCAGATAATTCTGATTGGAGATGCGCGTGTTTGGAACTCCACTGCCCCTGGAAGCTGGAAGTGCAAGAAGCTGCTTCCTTGCAGGTCGCAGCACAGACCAGAAAGGAAGTCTGTTGCATGACAAGTGCGCTGTTGACAGTCCCTGAGTTGTGACAGTGCGATTTGTGGTGCTGGCAAATATACGAAGTGTTGCGGCCTGACGATTCGTCAGCTTCCCCTTCCTGTTGCAACCCCGATCCCGACACCTTCGCCATGAGCTGGAGGCTTATTGTGAGAGTCATGCATGGCCTTCGCAACTTGAATTACTAGACAAACATGCGTGATGTGGGGGCACCTGCCTCGATGTCGAGCGTTCGCATGTCAACAACAGGTGCAGGGCTTGGTGCCGCACCGCAGCAAACGAAGGTGTCACGGTTTTGCTGCCTTGGCGCAGGTGGACTTTTGCCTGCCTATCCCCATCGTCGCCACCGCGCTGCTGCTGGCACCCGCGCCGCGGTATGAGCGCTGCACACTCCGGGCCACATTGCGACATGCGCAGTGCCATCACACGATACTAAATGATAGGAGTTCATGATGATCTAAATGACGTGTTAGAGGTGAATTGCAGATGGTTCACGCGTGGAGTGCTGCGGCTGGTTGAGCGCACACTCGGCCTCGAGTTTTGTGCGTACTCCTGTTCACTCATCACCGTGCATGCATGCCTCCTGCGTGCTCCATGCCGGCTGTTCTGCCCTGGATTTCAGACGCTGCGAGTCACCTCTGGCACCTCCTGACGTGCAGTCCACACGTTCAAGCTGCTGCACGTGATGCTGTTCATCAGTGGCGCCACATTCCTGGGTGAGCGTGCTCCAAGATATTGTGTGTGAGACGCGCCAGAGCCAGGCTGGCTACACATGATCTATTGAACGTTGTGCATTCTGATTTTCATGCCCTGCATTCAAGAAGCCCTGCATTCAAGAAGCATATCAGGGTCCTGACTGGATGTCTGTGGTCTGGCAGCCTCCACACGCACCACCGCGCAGCTGTACTCCAGCAAGGACTCACAGGACCCGATGGTGCAGAGCGTGCCCAACATGCTGAGCGCGTCACTGGGAAAACGCTGGCGGGCTGAGCGTAATTTCTGGTACGACAGCCAGCAGCTGCTCACGCATGGTGCCATGTTGCTTCCCGGAACAGCACTCTGTGTTTGCTGCGGCAGTGGCGTTGGCGATTCAGTGATTTCTTTGAGCAACTCTTGGCGAAGCAAGACTTCCATGTGCTGCAGGATCAGCTTCCTCACGTTCTTCAGCTGGATGTGCGTGCACTTCCCAACCTTCAATTGCCTGTTGCATGCGTATGGTCTTGCTGCTGCTCTTTGTCAGCACAATTGGCGCAACATGGATGCAATCGGTTGTGTGATTTATATTTACATATACATGAAAGGGTCCTGGCACGCCTCTACGTCGTCGTGCGGCGCCTGGTCAGCCTGAACGACGAGGTCACGGCGCTGAAAGGCGGCCCGCTGCCGGAGGACAAGATGGACACACTGCCCGCAGATGGCGGTGCACCATCAGCGCCGCCCAAGAAGATGGAGTGAAAACCCATCATATAGGAACAGACTTCTTTCGGGTGTCAACAGATGTGCAATGTAGCTGCACAAGTGGTCATTTGGTTTCTGGCTTACATGACGCCTGTTGCGTGCTGTCATGTGGTGTTTCCAGGTCTTGTGAGCACTTCAGATTCGATGAATGACGCACGTCAATTGGTTCAAGGTTTAGAACGTGCCGACATGCCATCAGCTGATCTCTTCGATCCTGCAAGCTTTGCTGCTGCCTTGCACCCCATCTGCATCGGCGTCGCACACCTTGCGCTTGAGGCATGGAGTCACCACCATGATACCTGCAAACAGGTGGCATGCAAAGCATTGCATGGCCTGCGCATGACATAACACCGCCTGGTGCCTGGCAACCCACACGGCAGTGTCCTGATGCTTCAAAGACCTGGAAACTGACATCATGATCGGACTGGCAGCACACCTGTGTGAGAGCTGGATGGTGCAGGCAGCAGTCCAGCTCGTGCAGGGCTCGGCAGCTGGCTGCTGGAGGGCGCATGCTGCAGTGGCTGAGCAGGCGCAACAGTTGCCAGAAGCTGCACATTCTGGCCGGCAGCAGTTTGGAAGCCGCTGCCGTGCACCTGCACTCCAGTGATGAGGAGGCTGCCAGTGACATGGGCTGCAGCCGCCGCTGTCGCTGCTGTGATCTGCGAGTTGCCCTGCCACCCTGGGCGAGCAGCGCTGCTGTCACTCGCATGGCTATGCTCGTTGGAGCTCCTGCCAGCAGCAGTCGCATCGGAAAGGGCATGGCTGCTCTGATGCCTATCTGGCAGTTGCATTGCCACAGGCTGCCCCGCCCCGGCTGCTGGGTCCAGCTGCAGTTCAAAATGTGCACTGGCTGCAGCTTTGCTATTGGAGCTGCGCTGGAGGGCCGAGCTGCAGGTAGCTGCGGGCACTGTCAAGCAGGGCATGTGTGCAGCGGCTGCATCCTCTGGTTCCGCGGTGTGTCCGTCAGCATGCACTGGCGGAATGGTGGGTGCAGCCGCCTGCAAGATGAGCGAAATAGAATCGTCTGAAGTGCATGTGTGACTCCAGGAGGTATGAATTTCTCTCTGCAGCTCCTCAGCTGCACATCAGAGTACGTTTTGCAAACATCGTCGAAGCACGCCTCACACCTGTGCATGCTCCGAGGCGATGCTGGCTGGTGGCGAATATGCTGGTTCCCGGCCCACATCAGCATGCAGTGATGCCAGCAGCTGACCATTTTGCGCAGCATTCTGTGTTGCCTTGTGTAGCAGCTCTCCCTGAACCTGCAAGCAGAGCACTCCTTGACTGCGACTGATGTCCGCCGCTGCAAGAACAGGTGCTTCTCACTGGTTTGAGCTAGACTGCAGTGGTTCATTGCATGAAATGTTTGCAGAGCGATGGTGCCTCTGTACTGTGTCACACCTTGATTTGCTGCATCAATGATGCACGCTCCTTCCACAGAGCTGACACACGCTCCTCCAGCACATGCTTCTCTTCCTCCAGCTGCTGACCACGTCTGCATGCGTGCAGCATTCGTTGGATGCTTGTCTTGATGACAGCTGTAGCTCCAATGCCTTCATGTGAGGTGTTAAAAAAGATGAGTATTTACGCAGGACTAGTGCAGCATACTGTGCTGCTGCGCCGGCTTGCCCCTCTGCGCTCTTTAAGCTGGCCTGCTGAGCAGCGTGCTGCTTCTTCTGCTCATGCAGTGCGGCCTTGAGGTCCTGCACAACCTTCTGCCGCTTTGCCAGCTGCCCTGGCATCGCACATACCACCAGTCTGCAGAGCCAGTGGCACTGCTATGCACTGACATATCAACCTGGCAGTCAAGATGCAGTCCGCAAGCATGCTGCAATTGCTATCACCTGCCATCGCGCTGCCCACAACAGAAAACTGTTTCATGCGCCTTTGCTGCGCAGTCACTGCAGTGGAGATGGTTGACTCTCATTGCTCGAACCAGATGAATAAGCATGCATGAGCGCACTCTTGAAACGGCTGCTGGATGGCTGAATGCCAGCAGGTCTCAACACACCATGTGCATCTTCGCGCCCAATGTCCTTCTGCAGTGCCTGCAGAGCTGCCTTCACGGTGCCCACTTCCCCTGCGCGCCAGCAGCTTAGCAAAAGCATTCACGATGCAGTGCCGACAGACGGCAACAACCTCATGCTGCCGGCTGCGCATGCAGACACTCGTCAGCAGCATGGCCGGCTGCACCTTCGACGGCGTCCACCAGCTGTTGATGCGCCTGCGACTTGGACTGCAGTGACCTGCAGTTCCAGAAGCGCGATGCAACCAAAGTGTCACACAAGATGCTGGAGAATAGCACGGGCACTTTGACGCATCACCGCATTCAGAATATAGAGTACTCTGCTGTATGAAAGGGCCATTAGAACCACCACCTGAAGTCTTCTTCCTTGGCTTGCAGCTGCTGCCTCAGGTCCATGCATGTGGCCTGTTGCGCATCAAGTGAGTAATCAAAGGTGCTTGCATGCGTGGAAATCTGGGGCGTGCATTGTCGACACCTCTGCAAATTGACCAGCTGCTGCATGTCCAGCACTTTGTTGCATGCACCAGAGGGCTAGCTGACCTTCAAATTCTCTTCTGAGCCGGAAGACCGCTGCAGCACCATCTTCAGCTCCTCTGATCGTGAAGCCAGATCGTCTTTGACCCTCGCTGCACTGCGCTGAGCTACCTCCACCTGCCGCAGCATTCATTCCTGCTCATGAATACTACATGACGCAGCATATCAAACGCATGCATGGATCAGCCAAGGGGTTACCTGATCTCTGAGCTGAGAGACCTCTGCAGCATGCTGTCTGCTCTCTTGTGCATGCGCCTCCTTGCACCGCGCCAATGTGTCGCCCAGCTCTTGCTTCTCCTGATGTCGCAGCATGGAGTCTCAGATTGCAATTATCAGGCTTCTTCTGCACGTGTGACGATCGATCACATGTCGAAGTGCACCTGGCTGAGGGCTTGCAGCTGCCGCTGCGCACGCTGCTGTCTAGCCGTCAGCGTCTCCGCATCCTTTTCCAGCTCGGACACTCGGAATCGAAGCCGCGACACAACCAGCGACGGCTGAAATGTCGCATGATCAGCCATTCTGCACACGACTGCACGCTGAAGAGAGTTTGGACCTGTGAAAACCTCTGATCACATCAACTCGAATATCATTGCAGTGGTGCATGCATGGCGATCAAAACCATTCGACGACGCTTCTGTAGCGGCATCTCACACACTGCAACGTTGTTTCTTGCAAAAGACACTGCAGATGCTGTGCTGTACTGCAGGTGCTGTGCTGCTGTTTCGGTGTTGCAGAAGCGCAGCACGCAAATCACGGTCGGGGGTCGGCAAGGTGCGCAACTTCCACCCACCTGCGGGAGTTCAGCAGCCAGGAGAGGCAACTCTGAAGACACATTGCACCTCCACATTCTGCGGGTCTCGAAGCCTCCATCTCCCAGTTGCATCGCTGTTGCCTGCCGCCACAAGCCGATCAATCAGCAGGCGTCTGTGTGACTCAGCTAACTTACACAAGTGAGCCACTATGGCGGAGACAAAGGGCACCAAGAGGGTCGACCGTCCGATCGGGTTCATCGGGGCAGGCCAGGTATGCAAACGGCGCAAATCGGTGCTGCAGTGCTCGCGGATCCTCAGCAGTGAAGTAGAGGAATCAGCAGAGGATTGCCACAGCTTATCTTCGGCTGCACCTCCTGCAGATGGCGGAGGCCCTGGCCCGTGGATTTGTGTCCAAGGGCGTCACCTCGGCGGACAAGATGTTTTGCTTCGACCCGTCAGAGGAGCGGAAGCAGGTCTTCAAAGAGTTTGGCGTGACGCCGTGCGCAAACAGCAAAGACGTTGTCAGCAGCGGCCGCCTCATCTTCATCGCCGTGAAGCCGCAGTACGTGAAGACGGTGCTGGAGGAGGTGAAGGGCCAGCTCACCGATGAGCACGTCATCGTGTCCATCGCCGCCGGCGTGCCACTGGCTGTGTTGGAGGTGAGACAGCTGGGCTTGATTGCACGAGGGAAACTGATGCTTGGTGAGGGACCTGCACGCGTCGCGCGAAGGTGGTGCATGGCTGTAATTGTGGTGCATGTACAGTGTGTGCAGCCTAGCTTGTCTACATGATCCTGCCTGCGCCATGCCACAGGGCGCAGCAGGCAGCGATGCCCACCTCATCCGGGTGATGCCCAACACACCATGCCTCGTGGGCGAGAGCGCGTCGGCCATGTGCCTGGGGGGCAAGGCCAACGAAAAGGACGGCGACGACGTGCACACCCTGTTTGCGGCCGTCGGCAAGATCTTCAAGGTGCAGATATACCGTTGATTGCACAGGAGTGACACTCGTGAGCTCACTGGCACATCGTGCAGTAAATATGCATGCAGTGTTTGCATGGAGCACTGACTCGGGTGCATCTGTCATGCAACAGGTGGACGAGAAGCTGCTCAGCGCAGTGACTGGCCTCAGTGGCAGCGGCCCCGCCTACATCTTTGTGGCCATTGAGGCCCTGTCAGACGGCGGTGTGAAGGTCAGCCGTGCTCGCAGCTCACTGGCATCATGCTGGCTTTCTATAACGATTCAAGATTGTGTATTCTGACGTTCATCTTTTACATCAGCTGCACAAGCCGTCATAAGTGTGCGACTTGGCGTGCAGGCGGGCCTGCCGCGTGATATCGCGCAGCAGTTGGCAGCGCAGACAGTACTGGGAGCTGCAAAAATGGTGCTGGAGACTGGCCGCCACCCGGGCGTCCTGAAGGACATGGTCACCTCTCCTGCTGGTGAGCCTTCGCAGATGCACCCAGTCTTGTAAGGCGAGAGCACATGCTGACCTGTTGACCCCACTGAGTGATAACAGTAAACACTAGAGGCGTCGTGGTGTAGCGACACAGGATGTCAGCACAGAATGACATGGCAGGTCCGGCATACCCTTCCTGTGCATGTCCAGGTACGACCATTGCGGGCGTGTATGAGCTGGAGAAGGCTGGCCTGAGGCAGGCCTTCATCACAGCAGTGTGCGCAGCCACAGCGAGGGCGGACGAGTTTGCAAAGCTGTAGGTCATCGGGGGTTTTCGAGAAGTGATAGAGACAGGAGCATGAGTGGGTTGCAGCAGGACATTTTGTGTTCAGGACAGCTTGAATAAATTCACATTCTTTGGACATGTCGCACCGTTGAAGCTCATGGTAGGCAGCCATCTCGCTGCACTGCACCTGCTGCCATGTTGGATGAACAATATGCATATGATGGTGCGCATCAGGTGCTTGTGTGTGTTAGGGAAGTCAGATGGGCTTCGAAGTCACTGCTCAGTTGTTTGCAAGCATGCCAACATCTGCAGAGCAATGACAGCATGCAGTTGCTGAGCCGAACACTTGTCCGCCTTCCCAGACTCGCCATGCAGATGCGCCTGCCATGTCACATCTGCATGCCCTTCCCCAGTGCCTGCCTGCCACTCCTCTGGGGTGACTGAGCGTTTCCGCTTCTTGTGACTCCTCTTCAAGCGCTTGTGCTTCTGCTTATGCTTTCGCTTGGGCGACTCGAGCAGCAAGTGCTTCGACAGTTCCGGCAGCCTGGAGAATTGAATGCCGCGTAACCGCAGCAGGTGCTCGACCTTCTCGGCATCGCTGCCCACGTTGTCATGCAGGAACAGGTGCGCTGACAGCTTCTCTGCCAGCAGCAGGCGGGCGGCAACGTCCGCTGGTCTTCTGCGTGCATCATGGCAGACCGCCCATAGCAATGGTAAGTGATCGGGTCGCTGCAGCTCCGCCAAAGCTCTCCGAGCCACCTGTAGCATTCAAGTTGACACCTGAATATGTGTGGCCTGTCATGTCATGAAGACAATCGTGCAGAGGGCACAGAAGTTGCTTGGGGTTGTATGCATGTGCCGACAGGTCCTTGCCTGGAGACAATCCTCGTCCTCCTGCAGCCAGCGCCACAGCTCGACTGCCCTGAAGGCGGCAGCATGTGCCAGAAGCAGCTCATCGAGGCTGCTCCACCGCGTGCCAAAAACCAGCTGGCGGGCCACTGCATCTGCTGCTGCACTGCCTGCTGCAGCCGCAGCATCGCTCTGCCGCCTGTCTGCCTGGGCGCTGCTGTCGCCACCGCCAGCGCCGGCGCCGCTGCCTGCTGTCGCTGCATCCGATGCAAGGCCGGTGAATGCTGACATCAGGGTGGCTTCAGGCAGCAGGGGCATCAGCCGGCGGCACAGCAGCGTGTGGTCGCTGCTGTCCACCCAGGCGCTCACATCTGCCAGCACACGATCCGCGGCACGCCTGTGCCTGTCCCTGTCGTCGTCCCTGTCCCTACCTCTGTCCCTGTCGCTGCCTCTGTCTCTGCCCCCGTCGCCGCCTGAGGAGCGGCCGCGCTGGCGGCTGTCTGGGCTGCCGCTCCTATGCCTGGCGCCCCGCTGCAGCAGCGCCAGCAGCTGGCCCGCAAAGAAGCCGGCGTCCAGGCGCACCAGGTCCCCGACCCGCAGCGCCCTGTGCAGCTCGTCCGACGCCCAGAAGCGGGGGCAGCCCCGCAGCAGCGCACGCACAGTTTCCACCACATCCAGCTCCGCCCAGTACTGTGGGGAGGCCGCCACCGTGACCGGCGCGTGCGGGTGCCTGCTGCGCCAGGCCAGCAGGTGCCACACGTCGGCGCGGTGGGCGAGGGCAAATGCAGAGAGCGCTGCGGCGCCGGCCTGCCCGCCGCCGCCCGCATCAAAGCGCCCAAACCAGGCCAGGATGTGGCGCTCGCCGCCGCTGCCCTCGAACAGCCGCTCAAACGCCTGCGGGTAGAGGTGCTTCAGGCTCACGCGCCTGATCTGCTGCTGCAATAGTTCAATGTGAAGATGCTAGTATGTCAATCCAACAGCTGCGAGGTCGAGCCGACGACGCACACGATTTTGCAGCTGTGTTGCAAGGCCCACCTCCGGACGGTAGCGCTGCAGTGTTGCGGTGGTCTCTGCCGGCCGGTCCTCACAGAACATGCGCAACAGCTCCGCTGCGTATGCAGTGCTAGCCGAGCTGGGTGCGTGTGTGGCTGTGTCGGCAAGCGGGTCACACAATATATGCCGCCAGTGCCGCGCCGACGCCAATGGTGACTGGGCCACGGTGTCAATCGCCCATGTCAGTGCCTGTTGCCTGTTGTTCCGATCCTGCGTTGCATGAATAGGTGTTGTGGTTCACTGCTGATGACACATCATGAGAACCGATCAACTACCCCAGGAGAAGATGACGCCTCCCGCAACTGCACCTGCAGAGTGTGTGCCGCCGCTGCATAAAGATCTGCCAGGTGCTGTGCTCTTCCGTCGATGTCGTCCTGTGTGCATTTTCCGGCATTTTCAGGCTCCCGGAAGTACACGCTCAGATCTTCCATGCCGATGCAGCTGTCTCCACAGCGGCGCGCGGGCCACTACATCAACTCATCACACTGAGTGCGGCAGTGAACTGCGCATGGGGCGACCGCGATCAGGGACGACCTTCGTGACCGAGCACCATCGTGCAATAATGCAGGCAATGACATGTGCACCTCGAGTTCGAATGCAGCTTCATCCTGGTGCCACGCTGGAGCTCGATCTGCAGCCACCATCTCTGAGGTTCAGACACCTGACAGTGTCCACTGTCCGTCCACCTCTAGCTGATCAGATCGTGACTTTGTTGACTTCAAGTGTTGGTTTCGTATCTGCTTGACCAGCTAGCGTCTTCTGAGGAGCGTTGTAGCCAGGACTGTCTCAGCACCACAGCAATGCAAACGGCAGCTCACATGCAGTCCAGCGGGCTGCTGCCCAGCAGACGCCTCACAGGCAGGGTCACTAGCATGAGAATCATTGTAGCAATCCTAGCTCTTTGCCGCCGTCCTGGATAATGGCCGTGCATTTTCACACTGTTCGCTGGACGTTTGATGCGCACCTGCCCTGCTGATCGGTGGGTTGTCTGAATCTGCTGCCGCAGGTACGCCTGTGCGGCATCAGCGATGCGTTGCAGCCCGCCCGCAGCCGTGTCAGATGAGGCGTGGCATGGTCGTTGCTGCCGGCACCGCACTTGAGGTGTGCCCCAGCAGACGCCACCGCCGCCTGCTGCAGCGGCTGCAGACCCACAGCATTTGCGTCGTCAGCGATCTTGCGCCGCTTCGTTGCACATTACCCCGACAGTCCCGCATGTACCTGGTGCTGGTGCCTTTCACAACAGCGTGTACAGCACCTGTGAATGCGGTTCTCTCATGATTGGCGCAGTTCATCCGCGGCGTGGCAGAGCCCTCAGTGCCAGACGTGCAGCTGACGCGCTCAAAGGACGGCTCCTCCGGCACCGCCACCTTCGTGTTCCAGGAGCCCAGCGTGTTTGAGGCCAGCGAGGACTTGGGCGAGATCACCGGCCTGTACATGCGCGATGCCGAGGGCGAGCTGTCCACCGTCGACGTGCAGGTGGGCCCCCGGCTGTGACGCCCACCGCGGCTGCAGCAAGCTATACGTACTGTCTGCTTTGAGCCTGCCTGCCTGCCTGCATCGCCGGATGTGTGCCCCTGGAATTGAATTGTGTGCAAGGCGCTCGGCAGGGGCTGCAGATCGTGGGGATGGGTCTGCCTTGCTTGTCTGATCGGATGCGTGTAGAGGCTGCTTGCTCACATTGTTGCGCACCGTTTGGCTGTTCAACAGATCGCATGTATTGTTTTTATTCACGGAAATCGCTAACTTCTGGCATGCATGCGCATCTGCAGGCAAAATTTGTGAACGGCAAGCCTGACCGCATTGAGGCGCGCTACATCATGCGCAGCACCCTGGAGTGGGACCGCTTCATGGTGCATTCCGCCCATCCCATTTGCATAACAGGACAGAGTTGCACTCGTCGGTTTTGTATGTTCGATGATGACTTCCTTTTTGCAAGTCACAAGACGCATCATGCTGCAGTTGCAGCTTTGTCTTGGGAATGCTCAAATCTGATATTGGAACTGCTGGGGTTGCAGCGGTTCATGGAGCGCTATGCCGAGGACAACGAGCTGGGCTTCTCGAAGGTGATGCGGCTGTGCGAACTGCACGAAAGCTCCTTGTTGCCAGCCATGGGTACTGCTGATTTCCAGTGCATGCATACCGTCAATTTCCTGTGCTGAAACGTAGCTGTGTCTGCTGCAGAGCGGCAAGTAATCATCGGCACTGGCTCGCCACTTTTGCTACATGATGGCATTGGCGTCGTTCAGCAGAGCAGCTAGCTCTTTGATGCTCTTTGATGGTCAGTTATGAGCATCCACATTGCGACACGATCAGCTCCTGTGCTGGGCGTGCCGCAACAAAGTTTTGGGGATTGATGAAGTCGACATGATGTGGATTGCACTGGATCATATGGTCCGCATATTGGTGATGGATTGTGAACCGCGTCACTGCGATGTCACTTTTGGAAGGACTGCTCGGTACACAGCATGGTTTGTGGATCTGACACATCCAACGACTTTGAGAAGGTCTATCACATCACAGCTTGAGGCAATCACGCAATGTTACTATCTGTCGGCGAATCACACCGCTGTTCCAGACACCTAGTCGCATCATGACCTGACGATACTGTTCCTCGCTTTCTAAGGTTTCCTTGAACGACGTCTCCCAACGCTCGCAAAACCAGACGACCCGGGTCCTACACTCTTTCACAGCTTCAGCAAATGGTTGAACGACTCCGACTCCAACTGCATCAAGATCCCCGCGCCAATGACCGCCGCAAACGTGGAGGCCGACAGCAATGCTGCAGTGGCGATCGGCTTGTCCTTCAACCATTTGCCTCTTGGCCGGCGCCCTGCACGACATCCGCCACCTCAGCTGCATGAATGTTGCGAGCACCTTGCAGGATTGCAAAGCTAGATGATGTTCGCCACCCCAGCTGCAAGATTGGTCAGAAGCACCACAAGGGACTCGCCAAGCTAGATCAACACTTTGCACGGGCATGGACTGCATGTGCTGGGGACTCACCCATGCGCCGCGGCTCATCTGGCACCCACCAGTGATCATAGCGCAGCTCTGCTGCCGGTGCCACAGACCTGTGGAGGCAGACAAATTTGTTGTGCTGGCATGGCTTGCGCTTCTGGAGCAAGCTGCCAAGATAATATATTGAGTGCTACTGCTGCCCGCGGCACTGTTGCCAGGGCAGTATGCAAGTTCCAAAACGTGATGGCAGGCCCCAATTGCCGGTCCCGAAGCACCCAAACACATGTCCTTGATGCACTGCGCACCATTGCAGCTGGAAGTCGCCGCTGCGCAGCATCTGCTCGGGGGGGCACAGCTTGTACAGCGCGAGGGCCTGCACTGCCAGCTCGTCCGTCGACAGCACACCCAGGATGGAGAGCTTGCTCAGCGCGGAGTGCATCTCCGCGTCATCGCCGCCCACCGCCAGCAGCTTCTCCCGAGACGCCTACGCCAGGACAGGTCGGACAGCTAGCTGTAGTACCGCTTCGAGTGTCTATTAGGGTGGACAGCTTGCTCAGCAAAGAGTGCCTGGCTGCAAAGTTGCCACACACTGCCAGCAGCTTTCCCCAAAATGTTTGCACGGGCAGTGAAGGGTGCCATCCAATGCACATCTGTATGAGGAATCGGGGATGCAAGGTCCGCAAGCGGCCACTTCAAAGGGTGTCAGCTGAAGGATGGCGACGCAGCAGCAGCGATAGTGGATGCATGACATATGTGCAGGATCTGAAGGTTTGGCAGCTGCACGGGCGCACCTTCATGGCGACGGCGCCGACATACAACGGCATGAGGGGGTGCGACGCCATGAACAGGTCGAACAGGCGCGCGATCTGCGGCAGGCTCTGCACCTCGTGGGCAAACCACGTGATGTACCAGCTCAGCGCAAAGTACGGCAGGATGCCCGCCTTCAGAATGTACTGCGCCAGTTCTGCGTCTGCCTGTTGCACACCCAATCGGGGATGTCAGATTCTGTGGCACCGTTGATCAAGGCGAAACAGATAGTCTGGGTCAACACTCAGCAGCTTTCTTTGCAGTGTCAAAGCTGTGCACCTGTTTCAGGATGTACACGATCATTGGCAGCTGCTCCAGCACTGCGTCCAGTGAGGGTCTGCACGACACGGCATTAAACTTCAGGCTCTGGGGCATCACAGCTGAGGCAGCAACATTCGTTTGTAGCATTCGTTTGCAAATTGATCAGCAGAGCAAATTGAGCAGGCTGCAGCACCTGGTGCAGTCACGCAGCTGGCAGCCGGTCAGGTGCACGAGCAGCCGGTAGCCCATGGCCTCGCCCACCGTCATCAGCAGCACGGATGCAATATCATGTAGCCCCTGTATGGCGGTCACCATGCACATCAATTGAGGAGACAGAAAGGACATGCCACTTATGTCACGAGTTGTAACGTAGAAGTCGTAATCAGCAAGTTGCGCGTGTGCTGGCAGGCATATTTCCACAAGGAGATGTGCAAAAGCGCAGTGTTTCAACCTGATAGTAGTGGACAGCCCCGCCGGAACGTGTGACCACCGCCGTCAGCAGGCGCTTGAGCGCTGCCCGCTTCTCATCTCGCTGCACCTCTGACCAGCCGTTCGTGTACGCCCACAGCGAGCGCTCGACGTCGACCTGGACCACCTGTCCATGTGGCGGCCACAGGTGAGTCTTGGGAGGTTTTGCTTTGATCGCGGCGTACTGACACACATTCCTGGCGCCAAGTGGGCAGCATGTGCAGTTCATATAGACCCGGCAGGAGGAGTATGTTAGGAGCCCACTTGTGTGTCACGGTGAGTGCCGCACGCCAGCTCTGAGTACGGGGCTGATGCATCATCTGACGCCGCACCAATGCCGAGAAGCAGCGGCCACACCCGTCGCCGCAGGTAGTTGTTCACCAGGCCCCGCACAGCTGCGACCTTTCTGAGCTGCGCAAGATCGACCTGCAGGTTGCCGCAGAGAAGGTGAACTTCCTCTGACGGAGCAGCGGCACAGCATGATAACTCAAACTTCCGGTGCACACGCTGTTGGCATCGACGATGCCTTACCGGCGACTCAGAGAGGACCTCGTTGACAATGCGGATGGTCTCGAGATCGCGTGCTCTGTCTGGCGGGGTCACACGGGGCTTGCTGCGCCGGTGCCTTTTGGGCATGATGTTTGGCTGCTCATGCTTTTGCCAAGCGATCTAGCGCGTTGCGTCAGTCAAGACACCTCTGTGGACACATCAATGAGCAGAAGAAGCCTAGCGAAAACGCAGCTTCCAGGTGCAGTTCAGCCTCGATTGGCGAGCCTGAGCACTGTGACTTGCTCACAGCAGCACACTGCAACGCACCCCACCAAAACTTTACTGCGAGTAAATTGATAATCATGAAAGCCGAGAGCCGACTTGTGATTGGGATTGCGGTTTGCCACATCGGTCAGCTTCTTCGACCGCCGATGCCCGCCTTCAAATGCTGCAAGGGTCTTCGCAGCGTGATGACCTCGAGCTCGTCTTACATGACCTCCGCATCCGGAGAAGTCCTAGCCTTCTTTGCTGGCGGCTGCTCTGGCACTGCATCTGCTTCACCATTCTGATCTGCCGTCACCGCCGGCTCAGCAACAGCAGTGCCCGCCGCCACTGCCACCGGCAGCTTGAAGCTGACACACAGCATGCGCTTGTTTGGCGCTACCTCCCGCACAAAGTGGATCCGAGGCACGGCATGAAGCGGTCCACCCAGGGCGTCCTCCACATGCTGCCGCACACCTGCAGGGAGCAGTATGACGTTCGCTTAGCATCTGCAATGCTGAATTGAAGACTGGCATCACACAAGATACTGCTTTTGAGCAGTGCCACCCGCTTCACATGCTGTTTAGAAGTTCCTCTGGGATATCGCCTGCGAACTCACCAGCCTCGTCCTCGTCGCCCCGGGAGAAGGTGTAGACGTTGATCGTGGGCAGATGGTTCTGCCAGCGTGCGTCTGAGCATGCACCACGGAAGGCATCCAGAAACGAAACCGCTGATGCAGGAAGGTTCATGACGACCTGGCTGTACAGCGGACCCCCCGCTGCAGGTGCACAAAACTGGCGATCAAGCCAGAATTCTACCACTAAAATGGACGATTACACTCTCAAATGCATATGGAATGTGCAAGCTGGATCTGCGTATAGCACATTCGGAAGCTCGAGACACTTACGGCTGCTGAGGCTGCGGATGAACTCCCTGCCATCCATGTTGTATGTCTCCACATGGTCTCCGACCTGCATACAACAGCACACATCCTACGTGTCGATGCTCACAAAATGTGCACAGCAGCAGCACATTTGAGCAAAGCCCATTACCATGCGCTGTGTCACCTTGTTTATCCGGACATTCTCCTTCAGGTATCTGTAGCTGTCTGGATTTAGGTCGTTCGCATATACCTGCATGCAGTAGGCAAGCACGAGTCCAGAAGCATTGTACAGCTGGGCAGACATATGCTCAAAGCAGGCTTTGCCTGCACCCAGGTTGTCAAGCGCTCACCTTGCAGTGACGCTGGGCTGCCGGCACAACAAAGGGTCCGATGCCCGCCATGACGTCAAGGACGATATCTGTCGGCCTGAAGGTCTTGACCAGGCGCAGGTGCTCGTGCTCCAGGCGCGAGTTCCAGTACACCTGCATGCCGTCGGCAGTGCCGACAAGTGACCGACTGGGCTGCCAATCTCTTAGGTCAACCCAACACTGCGCAAAGGGCAGCATGGGAGCGCCAATGTGCTGGGCGCGTGTTGATGCGGATCACCTTGGAGAAGTCCAGCTTGAAGCGTGCCTTGTGCTGCACCACCTCAGTCTCTGTCTGCGGCTCGCCGGCCACCACCTCCATCTGAAACACCCTGTAGTCGTTGGTAATCGTACCCACCTGCGGCGAATGAATGCTGGTCAAATGATCTGAATCATAGCCAATGCACTCCTGGAGTTGCTGTTCCATCTGATGCACTGGCAGGCATGGCACGGAGCTGCTGCGATGTCGAGTGCTGAGCGTCAGCAGCTCACCTTGTTGACAACAGTGCGGATGTTGCAGTTCTTGTCCAGGATGACCTGACCAATGAGGTGCTTATAGGGTATGAGCTCGTCGCGAATGTTGAGGTGCGCTATGTGGCCCACCGTCTCAAACGAGCTCGGCACATCTGACCCCTCTGGCAGCAGCTTCTGCAGCACGGCACATCAAAACAAGAGCTTATGATATAGAGTGTGACCTCTCAACACGCATGAGACACACTGCATAGCACTTTAGGCAGGCCTGCCCTGCGAGAGAAGGCGAAATTCCACATTACCAAACACACCTTCAGGATGTGATCTGCCGGCCAATATGAATAGTCCAGCGTCAGCGGGTAGTCAACGATCTCGATGCCCGCATCATGTATCAGCTGCTTGCGGTCCTCTGGCAAACCCTTCAGGTCTGCATGCAGCAAACAGGATGTGACGGCACCCAAAGGCTGTGCATGCCGCAATTGCCCTGCCAGGCAGCTGTTGAAATTTTAAAACGAATGCCACTTGAAACTAGGTGCCTCGCGTCCTCACCAGGGCCGGTGACGCTGTCTTTGAGCAACAGCAGCCGTTTGGACGCATCGCTCTCGTCTCTGACCACCGCTTTGATGCGCGACCAATGGAGCAGGTGCCTGCCCATTGAGATAGCAGCTTGTGAAGATGCTAGTCGACGTTGCATAACCATTCGCAAGAATAGGACGAACGGCGAGTATCTTGTCGAAGTTCGTCTGGCATATGCATTGGCTCCTCATGCATCATATTCACCCATTGAGCGCCTTGACGTACTCCTGACATTTGCGTGCATCTAGGCGCAACGCCTTCAGGTGCAGGGTACTGGTGAACTGGCTGCGATCCAGCTCAGGTGCCGCCTGGGGCTGTGCAGCAGCCATACAGCTGCACAGCGACAGCTGCCGGGCGGTCAAGCAATCCCACTGCACACTGGGGAAGCCGCCGCCAGCTTGCCGTTCTCGGGTTATCACAGCGACTAACCTTGTTGCATGCAACGATGCACGATCAACGACCAGCCCTCTCAGTGCAGTCAGCGAGGTGCAACGCGCTCTGTATGACAATGATCGGCAAAACAGCCGGCCCTGCTGACACAGCATCAGCCTGCCATGCTGGTTCTCGCCATGCCGCGATCTAGAATTGGCAGCGATACCAGCACGACAAAGAACAATTGGAGTCACACAGCGCAAGAGGTGTCTTGTGACAACAGTACTGGAGTCACACAGCTTCTGCACATGGACATGTTCCACAAAATTGGATGGTTGCCACATTCATGATGTTGCATTTGCATGTTGCAGCAAGGTTGCAGCCGACTCGCAAATTGCTCCAGTTGTGTCAGCATCCTGAACGCACGTCGCCGCGCACGATTGGACATGCAGCAGAATTTGACTCTCATCTGAGAGTGATCTGGAACACGGTCCTCACCAGTTCACACGACCAGCGATGTAACAGCGCATGCATTTACACAACTTGTAGTGTGATGGATTGAAGAGCAATACATCCCATGGGTTCGCAGTCGGTGTGGAATCTAAGCAAGCAGCATGCTGGCGTGGCGTGCATGCATGAGGCATCCAATCATGTTGCATCAGTCGACTGCTTGTCGGCAGCGGCCAGGCGACAAGCACTCGGCAAAGATGCCGGGCAGCCTGCACGGCGCAGCTCTGGCCAAGTGCGGACGCTTGCGGCTGTCGCCGAGCGCATGGCGCCGCCAGCGTTGCAGAAGCCCACCTTCGTGGAGGTGTTGCGCGGGGCAGCGCCCTACGTCCAGAGTCACCGAAACAGCACCTGCGTGGTGTGCCTGCCATCGGAGGTGAGAAAAACTAGCCTCAGTTATGAACATGCTAGATGGTCAATGGTCGACACGCCACAACATTAGATGCCACTTCACCTGCTGCTGCTGGACATGCAGGTCATGATGAACAAGCAGCTGCTGACCTCGGTGCTGTCGGACCTCGTCCTGCTGCACAGTGAGCTTCACTTCCTGTTGCACTCGTCTATATAGCAGATGCACAAATTTTGTGCGTTGTCAGCAACAAAGTTGAGTGAATCGGGTCCCAGCATTTGCTATGCGCCTGCTTCGCAGACATGAATGTTCGGCTGGTGCTGGTGCTGGGAGTGCGGCACCAGATGGACAAACTGCTGGCAGCCCGTGGCCTGGAGCCGCACTACGTCGACGGTTACAGGGTCACAGACATGGATGTCATGACAGCAGCCGCAGAGGCGACTGGCGCCGCCCGTGTGGAGGTGGAGGCTGCCCTGTCAAAGGTGGGTGGCAAGCTCAGACACTCACCTTGTTTACTTGATGACTAGCATCGCCTCGACAGAGCCGATAAACGTTAATTGGTCTCGTCCGGTGTTGTTGTGGCGCAGGCGCTGTCCACGCAGGTGCTGCGGCGCCACAACCGCAGCAGTGACGGCATCCGGCATGGGCCACCTGTCGAGGTGCGGTGAGGTGCAGCAAAGCATCTCCTTGATATTTTGAACCCGACCGACAGCAGTCTATTCGCTTTGACACGACCGATGTCTGGGCTCATGCACACACAGATGGCTGTCTACTGCCGTAGGAGCCTACTGCATGTGTGTACTATACCATAGCTGGTGTTCAACACTCCAGGTGGTGTATGGCAACTGGGTCAACGGCAAGCGGCGAGGCGTGGTCGAGGGTGTCGATTATGGCTACACTGGCAAAGTGCGTTCGCTCAACACTGCCAGCATCAGCTCACAGCTGCAGGCGGGGCACATCGTGCTACTCACCAGCCTCGCCTACAGCCTCGCAGGTAGCTGCTGCACCTTGCATGACCATCTGCATGGTGATGTCTATCAGAACCGCGCAATGCAGGTGTCTCATTTGGTGCGACTTGGTGGCAGAGTGCTGATCCTTACAGGGTTACCGTCGCACCTACCTGTCTCTAGGCATAGGGTGACAGCTGCGCACACTACATGCAGGCGAGGTGCTCAACTGCAATGTGTTTGACATCGCAACCCATGCAGCAGTGGAGCTCGCGGCTGACAAGCTGATTGTCATGAGCGCGGAGGATCTGCAGGTGACTTGCGTTCATTGTTGTGACACCAGATATCGCATCCGCCAGCTGTTCAGTCCCTGAAAGTTTGCTGACGTGATTGACAAACCTTGTACCTGATGATGTCCTGCTGCCGCATCACTGCAGGCGACTTCAGGGGTCCCTCCGTGGCTGCCGCTGAACGATGCCATCCAGCTGCTGCAAGAGGATCCTACATCAGACAGCCTGTCCACATACCCAGACCAGCTGGAGGAAGGTGTGAGACAAGGTGTCACCCGTGCACTTCTGAAATGTGTGTTGCTTTTGCGCAGCCGATGGTTGATGTCTCGGTTGCTCATGTGCCAGGGGCGTATCCAAATTCCCTGACGGCAGCAGTGCGCGCGTGCAAGCATGGCGTCAAGCGCACGCACGTCATCAATGCCAGGACTCCAGGGGCATTGCTGGTGGAGTTGTACTCTCGTGACGGTCTTGGTGTGATGGTCTCGGGTGCGCCTCTGCCTCAGGCGCACCTGGGCTTGTGCCTGAGTCACTGAGGTGTTTGCAGAGTGATCGTGAATGTCTGATGGCAGCATGGAAGACGCATGGCAGTAATTTCGTTGGGTGGGCTGCTGCGCAGGTGACTTTTTCGAAGGTAGGGTGAAATGCCGCACATGCTGCACTGCTCCTGTGGCACTGCTGCAGCTCTGCTGCTGCCTAGACCATTGTCATTGTGCATAATTCCACTGAAAGGCTGCTGCTGTTTCGCTTGATATCCATTTTTGAAAGAGCTGCAGGCATCAGAGCAGCAGGTCCGCAGGACATCTCAGCCATCAGGCGGCTATACAAGTCATTGGCATTGGACATGGGTCTGCAGGCAAGCTATCAGTTTCATGGTCCAGTTTGCATCGTCACTTGTTCGTATTTCTGTGTGGTCACTATTGCCAAAGGACAGTCCGTTGTTTCTAAAACACCGCTCTTCCCCTCCTCAGACGGATCTGGGCGTGCTCAGCAGCCTCAGCGACAACGACTTGTCGTCACCATTCCTGCGCGTGTTTGTCATCGAGCGGGAGGGACAGGTAGGGTGGCAGGTCTCGTACCAAAAGCTGATTCGGCCCACCACCCCAAAGTCAGCCTTCTGAGCGTGACAACAGATGCTGCACCTTGTTGGAAGTGCAGACTCTTCTCATGCAGGTGCTGGGGTGCGCTGTGCTGGCATTTGTGGGCGAGGCCGAGGAGGACGGGTTGCCGTGTGCCGAACTCACGGCGTTTTGTGTCCACCCGGCCTACCGGGGTGCCGGCCGCACTGACAGCTTGCTGGTGAGTGGTTGGCGATATAGTACCTGCTTGCCGCAGTTGCCGCAAGCAGAGGCTATGCCGTGGACTTGTCCGATGCTGTAATTTGTGCATTCTGTATCCACCGTGTGCAACATCCGGTCACCCTCTGGGTGATATGCTGGGTCTATGGAGAGCGCCTCCTCCGTGACAGGACTATGTGGAGCAGTCGGCGCGTGAGGAGTGCATCCGCCGCCTGTTCTTCCTCTCAGGCCCCGCCATTCTGTCCTCGCCGGACTGGTTCCTGGAGCGCAGCTTCGAGGTGGCTGTCTGTGCATGTCTGTCCTTGTGCACTTGGGGCCCTGTTGGATGCCATTGTTTGGCACTGATGCCTTCTGCTAATACAAGGTGCAATGCCATCTGAAGACTTGTTATGATCTAATGCCAGTTGGGAGTATGATGAAGCCTGTTACTATGCAGGATGCCGGCCCAGCGGAAGCAAACGCAGGGCTGATCCCAAGCTGCCGGGCGGAGAGGATTGATCGTGAACAGAGCTCCCGACTCTTCTGCAAAGGCATTCAGCCGCCTGACGATGTATCCTGTAGTGTCCCAGTGGGCAAGCGGATAGGATTTTGAGGACATTCCTGATAGGGGACCGTTGTGCGACTGCATTGGTTTCTGGACCCAGAAAACGGTGACACTGCTCGTCTCCGACATTGCCCCATTGTGCAGCGATGTGAGCAACAATCTGCACTTAAGGCAGTGCCCTTGCCGAGCAAATCTCTAATTATAACTTGACCAAATTATTCAGCCTGGTGCTGCTCCTGCCATTGGCCAGTCTAGATCCACCTGCAGCAGCTGACCGCAGGCGGCATGCGGCTGCCAAAGCTGACTATTGACCTCGCCAAGCGACTGGTCGTTTTGCAGCTCTGCGCCACGACATCGCAACCGCACCTGCAAACGCAATTTCACATGCCATCAGCTTGTTGCCGCTGCTTGACACACTTCATCTCTCACTGCAGCAGGCGCATTTCCTACCCCTTCTATCAGTCTTCTCTTCCACACATCGAGCTCCTGATGGCGCCAACTGATGCAAGACACTGCAGCCGTCAAGAAATAGCCTACCGTCAGGTCGCCTGGCGCGACGGACAGGATGCGCTCCCGCAGAAAGCGCGCCAGCTGCGCCACCGTCACCGCCTCGTGCAGCCGGATGTACGGCTGCTCTAGCTCGTGGCCCTCTGCAGTGCCTCAACAGTCATCAGCTGATCTCGCCTCATCAGGGCTGCCTGCCGTGAGCTGTGAGCTGCCTTTGATGCCCACGCTTCTCACCTAAGCAAGGGCACCCAAGCAAAGAGTACCCATCAAGGGTGCTCCCATGACATCAGGTTCAGGGTCATGCACTGGCAACCCGGCTCATGACACCTCAATTGAAGATTGGCAGCATCGTGGTATCTGCCCGCACCGGGTGCCGAAATGAACAGCTCCACGCAGCCCGTGCCGTCCGCCGGCAGCTGCTTCAGCGGTTTAGCCGCCGGCTCGCTGACCTTGGCGCTGCCGCTGCGTGCAGTGATTGCGCGGCTGAGCGCATGCCACCGCTCGACGCGCGTCTCGCGGCTGGTCGCCACCGACGCGAGCTGCGCTGAGATCTGCATGTGTATCAGCAAACAGGGTGGATTCTCAGACTAGCGAAGTCCAAGCCTTGCACGTCTGCATCCTGTTGGCAAGTTGAGGCAGTCAGTGCCAGCGCACTTTTCGTATGAGGTCGGTCAGCATGAAGTCGACCCGTAGCTGGTCACGCAGCGGGTCAGGCCCCAGTGATGTTTTGGCCCCCTCCGCCGCGCACACCGGGCAGTTGGTGCTCTGTCCAGCAAGCCACAGAATGCTGTCAGAGGCCTGTCTGACGGCATATGCTGCTGTGACCAAGAGCATGCTGGTAGCACTCAGTCGGAACTATCGACAGAACAACCGCAAACAGATACTTCGAGCATCACAGCATCTCCGCCAGCTGCATCGATGGGCAGCACCCGGCCTGGCACAATGAAGCCGGTGATGCACGCGGCGCAGAAGCAGTGCATGCAATGCGGCGACGTCAGCGGCTCCACCAGCAGGCCGCGGCAGATGTCGCAGGCCAGGCACGCCGCCAGGCCCTTTGCTGACCGCCGCACAATCTCCGACTCGCCAACTCCACTGGCCACATCCGCTGACTGCGGCTCTGCGGGGCCCATGGCCATGCCGTCGAACCGCTTCTATCTGTTGTGGCTGGCTGTACGGCTGCTAGTGGCTCACAGCTGCTTCTGCTTGTGCACTCTGTCGCAAATGCCGCAAATGCTGTATGCCGCCGCAGGTCTGGTACACCAGCACTCAAGACTGAGGCTGTTTCGTCTTCCACAGCTGTCAACGCAGGTGCTTCGTTTGATCACGCTGCAAACGCAGGTCCGGAATTGATCGCCTCGTCAGGTGTGACGGACGAACCTGCGCTGATGCCGCGGCCATGGATGCTGATTAGCAAGGACGTGATGAGACGCGCCTGCAGCTGGTATTTCCATGTTCGATTACAAGATTTTTCTATTCTGCTCTATCATTCACGCATCCCCTTTCAGGAGAGGCAGTGTGCTGACATGGCAAGGGGATGCACTGGAAGGTGTTCACCATCTCAGGTACCATCCTCCCGCTCAAAAGCTCGTTTGCGCAGCTGTACGTGCACACTGACTACTCGGTATTTCATCTGCGACACGGCACGAGGAGGGCAGTGACTGCGCGTTCATTCTCCTACTGGCATCCCGACCGCAGGCAGCGCGGTTTGGGCGACGACTGACAGTCAGCAACCATGGCGGTGAGGCGCTCGAGCAATGTCCTCCTAGCGTCAAACATGACGCAGGCAAGCGCGTGGGTGAGGAGCTCCTGCAACGGCGCATGGCCAGAACCACACCCACCTCCCGCTGCATCGCAGGGCATCAACCGGCTCGGCAAGGCTGCGCCGAGGCCCGGCAGCCTGAGGCCGCCGGACCCGACGCGGCACAGGATCACAGACCACTTCTCCGAGAATGTGGAGGGGCTGGAGTCGGATCGAGACTACCAGCGCGCTGTGCAGGATGTGCGTCATTCTGCCGCACAATCTTCTTGTCTCAGCAGGCCTCTCTTGCTCTGTGTGGCAGCTGCACTCTCACTGGCGCATGCTGCATTGAGCCAAATCTGTGCTCCTGCTGCAGATTGAGGATGCTCAGCAGACACAGGGGTGGCTCTTCGGCAGAGGAGGTGGGCCGTTCATATGTGTGAGGTGCTGACTGTCACTGAGAATGACATGCAGTTGTGACACCCGTTGTACAGCGAGCTGAGTGGATACCTTCTTTGCATGACTGCAGCCTTCGACAAAACGGACCTTCTGTACTTAAGGTAAATTTTGGACTCATCCAATTGTCATCGCCACCCTGTGGCGGCAGTTCTGCGGATCATAGCAGTGTAAAATGTATACATGCTCAAAGTCCAAGCTGCTGAGATGCAGAGATCAAGAGGAGAAGTCGAGGCACACGGAGATAGAGCTGCACGACAGGGAAGTCCAGCAGTATGCCAAATTGAGAGCGCAAACAGACAAGCAGAAGCCGGGTGGGGTTCTAGGCAGCAGCAGCCTCAGCGTCACCAAGAAAATAGAGAAAGAAAAGATAAGGTGTGACGCGGCGCTTGGCCCTGCCGACACATGCACGACGAGTATGACAAATGACGCAGAGCAGGTGCAATTCGATATGTGCGAGCTTGTGGCATGTATGTGTATGCCTTGCAGGCCCCCGCCAAAGGCGCTGCAGCGGATTGTCAAAGTCAGCCGGACTGCGGGATCGGCAGCAGCAGCAGCAGCAGCAGCACAGCCAGCAGCGCAAGCAGCCCAGTCTGGTGCTGCAGGCCCGTCAGCACCAGCACCAGCACCAGCAGCTGCAGGACAGGAGGCCGGCCCCTCCAGCGGCTCTGCGGGTCTCGGGGCGCTGCTGGGCGCATATGGCAGCGGCTCGGACAGCGAGGGCGAGGATGCGCCCGTGTCCACGGCGGCGCGAGGCACCTCTGCGCCAGGTGCCGAACCCGTCCCGGGAGTGGCGGCTGCGGCGGCTGCAGCGGAGGCTCCGCAGGCAGCAGCGGCCGCGCCGGCAGCAGGTGAAGGGGCTGGCAGGGGTGGCGGACACATGCGCAGCAACAGCAGAAGCCCCGCGGCCGAGCAGCACGATGCAGATGAAGAGCTGGACTATGGCACATGACGACCGAGCAAGGCGATTGACTACACATAGCTGAGCCAACAATGGTAGTTTTGTTCTACTTTGCTCAATCTGACACTGACAAACCACCCACAGCAACCAAAGCAGATTTCGGATCCTTCACAAAGCCAAAAGTTTGGCGTCTCAGAGCTTGGAAAGCATTTCGTCTTGGTCAAAGAATGGCTGCAGGGTCCACAGTTTCATCAACTGCTCGTCCTCCGTGTCAAAGGCTTCCAGACTGTCAATATCCTGAGCAAGAAATGATGGTATCAGCGTATGTACTCTTCAGCGTATATACTCTTCAAAACTTGATACATTTGCGTGATACACCTTGCATGGCGAGATAATGAAAACCTGAGTGTTCTGAAGATGTTGCCACAGTGGTTGAAGCAAGTCGCTGGCAATGCTGAAGTTCAGGTGTGGTACCGTCCTCCCTGCGCCCCATGCCATGCAACCCTATCAGCCAGTGTGCAGCGGCATCATGCCATTCAAATGAAAAGACACGGCTGAACCTGTGCACTGTTAGCTGCACATGCAACGGCTACCTGATGCATGGCGCGCGTTGCTGGTCACCATGCCCAGCAACTGGCCAGACTCATTGAACACCCCGCCGCCGCTAGCGCCCGATAGCACCGCCGCCGTCGTCAGCACCATGGCGGCACGCTGCCCACCCTGCAGCGGCAGCCGCAGCACCTGCGCCACGCCGCTGCTGGTCAGCAGCGGCGGCAGCCCGCTGCCGGGGTTGAACAGCGCATGGCCGGCGACGAAGCAGGCGTCGCCGCAGCTGGGCGCCCCGGGGCTGAGCGTCAGCGGCCGCAGGCCCAGCGGCGGCCGCCGCACCTGGACAACGGCAACGTCCAGAGCACCTGCACCCCGCACAGCCACTGTCCGTAGCAGCTGGAAGCGTGCAGCAAAGCCATAGAGCTTGAGGAGACATGAGCTGTGCCATTTTGCAGCCGTGTCAAGTCATCACATCGCGGGTGTGATGGTGAGACTAACTGAGTGCACCTGTGAAGACATGCAGGACAGCGGCGTCATGCCACTGGCACCCGGCATCTGTGTGCACTGCTACCCTGACCCTCGCGTCCTGGCCTGATGGAGCGTTGGGACCTGGCTTGTCGAAAAGGTGCGCATTCGTCAACACCACCCCCTGCCTGCAAAGGAGAACCACCGTCTGTACATGTACAAGGTACCCAAATGTCGCAACGTCAGCTGATACGCAGCAGAAACTCTACCGTCGATGTGGAAAGCACAAAGAATGTCAGCAAGGACGAGAGGCTGTGTCAACCCTTGCTGAGCCAGCGTACCTGTTCACAAGCACGCCCGATGCCCACTGGCCATTGCTGAGGCTGCAGGCCACCACGCCCAGTGTGGCTCCGAGGAGACCATTGTGCTGACATGCTCCTTTGAGTGCTGGGCTGGAATCCATAGGAAGAGTGGGCAATCCCGCCGCTGAGCAGGCGCCGAGCTGCAGGTGTGCTGCTCCTTCCTGCCACTGCTGCTGCGCCTGCTGAGCGCGCTGGTGCCATCGCTGCCGCTCTGATGGGGGCACTAGCAAGCTGTATCCATCTGCAGACGCTGGTGAGCCGCTGGCGGGCTGCCGGCTGATGCTTGGCGCCTTTGCCAAGCTGCTGGAGACGGCAGCAGACACCGCCGCGGCCGGGACCACCACTGGCAGCTCATAGCCGCCCACAGAGAGGGGCGTTGACACAACGCCGGCAAGCGCGCCGCTGCTGTCGAGCACAGGGCCACCTTCCATGCCGGGCAGCACCCGGAAGTCCGCCAGCAGCAGCTGTGCCCGACCTTCTGCATCCTGCACCAGCTCAAACATGTACCTGAGAGCGTGCTGTGATGAGGTTGGCTACAGATGCAGCTGCCGAACACTGCCTCAGCAAATTCAGGAGGCTCAACTGTACCTGGATGACCTGGGATACGATGCCGTTGTACTGCATGTTGACAAAGTGCTGCGGAGCTGTTGCGCCAAAAGGGCTGCCAATTGCTCGCAGTGCAGTGCCCTGTTGCAGCGGCTGGGAGCTCAGTGCCTGTGTTGCACCAGCAGTAGACTGCGGCTGATCTGGCTGTCTGTAGGATATCAGCATGAGCAGCGACACGTTGGCCGGTGGCGCCTCGCTGGGTGTGAGGCCCCATCTGAAATTGCTACCCCCTGCAGAGGCATGTTTCATAGAGTGACAATCGGCGGCAGCGTCTCAGAAGAGCCTGCTGACAAGACACGAGTGCACTGATGACTGTGGCCTGCATCTACCTCCAATTGTCCTGGTTGACAGGAGCTTTTGCGCTGCAGCCGCCACCGTCGGCACCTCGACAATGTTGATGACTCGGCCTGGCAGTGCCTGCCTCCCCAGCTGGACTGCAATACTGCAATGTACAGAATTTGAGTGAAGAAACAGAGTGAACGGGCAGCACGTGTGTGTATGCTACGTGTTTTGTATGCTATGTGTTGCTGCTCACCTGGCATCGGCAATGAGCCTTGCCAAGTGTTGTGATGAGCCACCGACATTGAGCAATGGCTGGAAAGCGGCAGCTGCTGTGACGATGAGCGTTTCACCGTTGAGGGCTGGATGGCTTCCCCAGATCGTGCCTGCGATGCAAGCGACCCTGTTGAGCACATACAATCACATGCCGCAGCATGCTGTGCACGCTGGACCGCCACCTAACGTGCCTGAGCTGCTGAGGGTGGTGAACCCGCCTCTGCTGACGCTGAATGGGCTCAGCTTTGCTCTGGCCCGGTCGGCATCTGGTGCGGTGACGAACACCAGCGCTGCCATGTCCGCACCGGCAACATGCACCGTGCGGGCAAAGTTGACAGCGCAGCGGTTCACGTTCCCATGTCAACACTGATCCCAGATCACAGCGCCTCACACTGATGTAAATATCAAAGAAATGAATGCTTCTGCATGCGCTGGTGAAACAACCTTATCGATGTACATTGCCGTGCCTGCTGATGTGGCTGGAAGAAGTTTAGGAATCCAGTGCATGCTCACCGACCGCTCTCTGCTCTGAGCAATAATCTCAACTGAGGCAGCGCACGCCTGCACGTTGTGATTGCAGTAGCACGTTGTGATTGCAGTAGGTAAAGACGTCTCCAGCGCGGCGGCGCCCTCTTAAAGATCCGGGAGCCCGGAACTTGCAGACCAGGCCATGCAGGTGAGCTCCGACACTGATCGCGGTCGGAGTGCGGATCGGGTCCATCACACGTGTACTATTGCCTGACTCATGTCGCCTCCTGCTCGCAGGCGCTGCACGGTGGCAGCGCGGGCAGGTGCCCGGCGGTGCACAGGTCAGCACCCACTCCAGCCGTCCAGGGCCTGAGAGCCCATGAGCAGCGGCACAGCCACAGCGCTTCGCGATGCCAGCAGATGCTGCAGCGTTCTGCACATGAACAGCTACTGCAGTTGTCCAGACCAGCCTCGATCAGGCACAGGGGAGCAGTGCGATCTGCAGCTCAGATCACCTCCTCAGCAGAGCAGCAGCAGAAGTTTACAAAGGTGACAGGAACCGATCAGTCATTAGCATAAGATGCACACTTCAGCTGCAACGTACCTAGGGCTGATGTGCGAATCACATTGTGGCTGCCGCTCATACGCATGTCAGCACCTTCATCATCTGCTCCTATCAATGCAACAGGCGCATGACTCAATATCTCCAGCAGAGACACCATTACTGGAGCAAATCTCTGGGGCACGTGCTCAGAGCTTCGACTGCTGGTCTACCCCTGCAGGTGCTGGTGGCAAATCGCGGGGAGATTGCAGTGCGGGTGATCCGCGCTTGCAAGGAGCTGGGTTTGCACACAGTTGTAAGTGCCAACAGAATCTTTCAGTGCTGTCAATACCAGTCTGTTTGCATGTACAAAGTGACTGTATGCATACACATGGACAACAGAGCACAGCATCGGCGCTGCTTGTATATGGAAGGCAGCAACCACTTGCCGCCCATACTCTGCAGGCAGTATACTCCATTGCAGACAAGGAGTCGCTGCACGTGCAACTGGCAGACGAGGCTGTCTGCATCGGCGAGGCACAGAGCTCAGAGTCATATCTCAATGTGCCCAACATCATCGCAGCAGCCGTCAGCCGAGGTGCAGATGCAATCCACCCGGTGAGCCGCCTATCCTGTGGAGGGCCCATGAGCGATGCACCTTCAAGTCTGTGAATGTATGTGTCACTGCCGACAACGACCATCTGCTTCTGGGCTGAGATTGCTCATTCTTGGCAGGGCTATGGTTTCCTGTCAGAGAATGCCACATTTGTGGACATCTGTGCCGATCACGGCATTGAGTTCATCGGTCCTAAAGCAGAGCATATCAACATTATGGGCGACAAGTCCACAGCACGTGACACAATGAAGGTGCGAACTTTGTTTGCAGCAGCATTCGCATGCTTAATGAGCATGCAGCGCATTCACTAAGGCTGAGGCTGCATAACTGGCAGGGAGAATGCGTAAAAATCACGCACCTGAGATCAATGCATGTGGTCATATTGTGCAGGCTGCGGGTGTGCCTACAGTGCCAGGCAGCGATGGCCTGATCAACAGCGAGGACGAGGCCATCGAGGTCGCCAAGAAGGTGGGTTTGATACGAATGCAGCTGCATGTGGTTGTGAGACAACTCCCCCTGCATCGACACAAGGCTGTCAGCTGAGCAGTGCAGGCTTCCTACTGTGGCCGGCAGCCATTGACAGCTGCAAGCGTCTGCAGCACTCCTTCCAAGCCTGGCCACACGGATTACATGCGGGCTGCTGTCCAAGGATGACAGCCCATGACATTAACAGCATCGACTGTTCACTCTGTGCAGGTGGGCTTCCCCATCATGATCAAGGCCACGGCGGGCGGCGGCGGCCGCGGCATGCGACTGGCAATGAAGGAGTCGGAGTTCCTGACGCTCATGCGGCAGGCATCTCAGGAAGCCGAGGCCGCCTTCGGCAACGGCGCCGTCTACTTGGAGCGCTATGTGCAGAACCCGCGCCACATCGAGTTCCAGGTCCGTGCCGCCGTGTCTGTGCATAAGGGTGGGTTGCTGCACAGCATTTGCTCAGGTTGCGAGGCATTGTCAGGTATGGCTGCATGCGCCAGAGTGGGACTGCAGCCAGGGCTTGCATGCTGTGTAACATTTGCAGCAGTATATAGGAGCGGCCAACTCATACGCATGGCACTGCCTGGCGCAGGTGCTCTGCGATAAGCATGGCAATGTGGTGCACCTCTTTGAGCGCGACTGCAGCATCCAGCGGCGCAACCAGAAGCTACTGGAGGAGGCACCCTCACCCGCTCTCACACCCGAGGTGAGGGCGCAGAAACTCGGAAAGATACGCAGTCTCAACTATCTTGCTCTTCCTTGTTAGAGGGCATCTTGCCACACATCAATTGTGGCTCTCAGCGTTCCACACCTTAATGTTGTGACAAGCCCACAATATGCGTCAGCATGCGATCAGCACCTCGTGCGTAGATACATGGCAAGCAATGTGCAGCAACCGTGGTTGTGCTCGTGCAGGTGCGGAAAGCCATGGGTGACGCCGCCACAAATGCAGCAGCGGCAATTGGCTACCAGGGCGTCGGCACCATTGAGTTCCTGTGGGAGAAGAAGGGCTTCTACTTCATGGAGATGAACACCCGTATTCAGGTGCGGCTGCCATCAGTGACACGATCCACTCGAAAGGATATGCAGCATCAGGCGGGTAGCCATGCGCGCAGCACTCAAGCTGCTGTGTGGAGTTTGCAAGAGCTTGCCTGTTCGGACATCGCCACACCCGGCTGGTGAGCGGACATGGCAGCATGCGACGCAGCTGCAGCATAAAGATTTGACCTGTGCTAATCCTGTGTAGGTGGAGCACCCGGTGACGGAGATGATCACGGGCATCGACCTGATTCAGGAGCAGGTCCGCTGCGCAATGGGCGACAAGCTCCGCTTCAAGCAGGAGGACATCAAGCTCAAGGTGCGCGCCCTGCGATTACCCTCGTGCGAATCATCAGCTTTGACAGTACATCACTCTGTGCAATGGCTTGGCTTTGGTGCAAGGTGGGTCATCCTTTACGGACATGTTCATTGGCATGCCCTGTCCTGTGCGTCGACATGCCACAGACCGCGCTGCACAATGATCGTCTGCTCGGGCATGTCAGATGCCAACGACTGCCTGTTGCAGGGCCACGCTATTGAGTGCCGCATCAATGCGGAGGACCCGTTCAAGAACTTCCGGCCGGGCCCCGGCCGCGTGATGGGGTACCTGGCGCCCGGTGGCCCGCACGTGCGCATGGACAGCCACCTGTACCCCGACTACCTGGTGAGGCACCCGAGTCTGCCGCGACTGCAACTGAACGGGCCCAGGGTGGTGCTGGACTCGCTCGCGTGCTCCTGTGATTGCACTGGCACACCACTGAAGATACATGTAACCCCAAAGTGACTCAAATCGTCTAGTGGCTGTGAACTTTCAAGGGAGCCCCTCTGCAGCACAGGCGCATATGCTGTCCCATGTATGCACTTGCCACGCTGTCGGTTCTTTGTTGTCGTTTTGCAGCCATTGAACCATCACATGCTTCCAAGTGCATGTGTCGGTGAAGTATGACTCGCTGCTTGGCAAGCTGATCGCATGCCCAGAGGACAAGGGCCTTGTCATGTTGGGCACACAATGACCTGTGCAAGGTGCTGCCGAGCTAACTCGCTCTTGGTGTTTACAGATGAACAAAACTGGTCAATCACAAGCAACAGCAGTACACGTTTGCAATAAAACTTCCAAACTCTTGCAGGTGCCGCCAAACTACGACTCGCTGCTGGGGAAGCTGATAGTGTGGGCGGAGGACAGGGACCAGGCCATCGCACGCATGAAGCGCGCGCTCAGCGAGACCGTCATCAGTGGCGTGCCCACCACCATCGACTACCACCAGCTCATCCTGGACACCAAGGACTTCCGCGATGGCAACGTTGACACTGGTTTGCTTTGTTCTCCCTTTGGTCCTGGTTGCCAGTTCCCGTGGAAGTGTGCCCGTGGGAAAGATGGCTCAACAAAGGACGGTACAAACCTTGCATGTCACAATCTGCCATGCGGCCAGATTTTGTGAAATCCATGCCTCCGTAACAGGACGTCAAGTCACTTCTGTGCACTCCATGCCACGCAGGCTTCATTCCATCACACGCTGATGAGCTGGCCAAACCACCAGCAACCACAAAGGTGAGCGCATGTGTGCTGGATCACAGCATTGGGTGCATATTTCCAGAGGCAGCTTCTATATCAGCTTCTATATCGCATCTCTTGCCATCTGCTATGTATGGTCAAGTCAGCAATGCTACTTGTTCATGCGTGCAGAGCCTGTCAATCGTCGAGCAGGCTGCAAAGCGCGCCAGCAAGCGGGGGCGGAAGTGAGTGCAGACGGGCAAGCCAGTCGATGTCTCCTCGTATCTATCGAGTGGGCTATGCCAAATCATATGCTGCGGCACTGCATCCACGTCCGCCGCGCCGTGCATTCACAGCTGCCTCTGTCTGTCACAAATGGACCCAGAACACTGAGACGACTGCCAAACTGACACCATGAGTGGAGCGGACTGATGTACAATGTTATTGTCAGCGGCCGGTAGAGCAGGTCACACTTTGAGATGGGGTGTAGGCACTGTGTCGTTGCTTGAGCAGTGCAGGAGTGTTCTGCCGGCAAGTCAATGCCATCTCAAGGTTGTGCCCACTGCCGGATTGACAAATACTGTTTCAAAGAGGCGCTAAGCAAGCGACGCTGCCAAGGTGCTTGTGCACTAGAGCATGCTTACAGCGTTGCTTGTGAGGCAGCTGCTCCCGTGGGCGATGCTTCTGTGCCGCTTGTAGTCCCCACATCATAGCCTGCGGCAGCAGCAGAGTGAGCAGCGTGAGTTTGTTGTGCCCCGCACAGCTCGGCAGAGATCCTCACTGCTTGATGTTTCCTGCCGGTATGGCACCGCACTGCAACACTCAGGAATATCAGACATCAGTTGGCAGCGTGCAGCAGCACTCACCTCCCACACGGTAGTACCGAACATGCTCGATGGGCAGCCCCACATCAATGCGCTGCGGGTTGATCCCCAGGTCTGCAAAGGTGCCATCCGCAGTGGAGGCGTTCAGCACGTTGTCTACGACCGACTCCTTGATGTAGTCCTCCGTGAACATCGTGTGCGACGGGATGGCAATACCCTGCGCCGCAGACAGCAGGAAAGTGAGGCGCAGATGAGGTGGCTCTATGCATTAACACTACATTGAGCCTTGTGCGCACAGTGCATTCCTCAATAAGGCAACAGGCACCCGTCTGAGCACTGGCCACAACTGAAGTCGTGCTTGCAGACAAATGCACACCGCCAAAGGTGCAAGCCAAGGAGGCGTTGCTGTATCATGATAAGCAATGATACACACCCTGCGCAGGAGAAACTCGCGCGGCTTAGCTGCCAGCAGCGCGAGGCTCTCGGGCAGGTGGAGCCCCGCGTACTTCTCCCTCACAGTGTTGTATATCAGCTCCACCAGCTCCCTCCGCCTGCAGCAAGGCCAGCAAGTACATGAGCATCGGACCAATCGAAGGACCACTGCCATCTGTCACAACAATTGCCTGCGTTGCATGCAATCAAGCTCAACGTGGAGACCCGCAGGTGGAATCTCTTTGTTAGGAACGCACGTGTAGACGCGAGGGCCAGCCAGGCCGTAGGTCTTGCCGATGCTGGCCTTGTCCTTCAGCACGGCTTCAAGCGCCTCAGTGACATCGCGCACATACACCGGCTGCACAGCACGGCATCCTTGTGTCACATCTCAGCAGAGCTAAAGGGTACTGAGTAGATTGCAACACTCTGATCACAGCAGCTGGCTTACGTTCATCATCCTGTTCGCACCATCGTTGCGTTGACACACATGGATGCAAACACATGCAATCCGACAACGAACCACTGTCATATGCCGCATATAGCAGAGGTGCCTTCAGAGCAAAGATGTGCCCAGACATACTTGTATAGCCACATCCTGCCTGTCGAGCCTCAGAATCCCTGCACACATGCAACCCTGCACATATGTACACACCTGAATGCGGCTGTCGCCGCCCGACAGCGGCAGGAATGGCAGGTTCATTGCAAGCTGCGCCCAGCTGTTGAACATGCGGTCCTCGATGCCCACCAACACCGCTGGCTTCAGTATTGTGGCATCTGGAAACGCTCCTCGCACCGCTTCCTCTCCGGCTGCCTGCGCAGACAAAGTCAAAGCTGATCGACACCACAGCAGTCAACCTGAACATGCAGTTCTACAGCGTGGCGGTTGTGTAGGAGTCTCGAGCTGAGATTGAGCAGTGTGGCCGATGCCCATTCGTACGCAGCATATATGCAAGATCAACTTGCAGGAATGGCGTGCAACAGCAGCACTGCAGATTGTGGCAGCCAGCTCAACACCTTCGTCTGCAGCCGGCGTGAGGGCGCATCCGGGGAGGCGCCCAGGCAGCTGACGTGGATGAAGCGCTCACACACGCCGCTGTCGGCGGCTGCCTGCGCAATGCGCTGTGCGATATCCACGTGCACCTGCGCATTCCAGCCGAGGGGAGATCACAGAAGTCAGATGAAATGTCACCTCGAAAAGTGGAGGTGACCGAAACGAAGCCACCAGGGTCCGAGGTTATTGGTCTCATTCTTGGTGTAATTTTAACTTCTGATTGTCTTGAGCAGTCTCACCTCCTCGAACTTGAAGCGTGGTGTCTCGCGCTCCTCGCCAATGAGGTTGATGACGACATTGGACTGCGCCACCGCCTTCCTGATGAATGCATCGTCCCGCGCACTGAAGTCTGGAAGCGCCACAACCTGTGATCACAATATGATGACACACGGGACTGCATGGCTTGCAGTAGTGTCCCACAGCGCACTTGCTTCGTGCATGTGTCTTGTTGGGTCACAGTGCTTCATCAGGTAGGTGCGGAGCCAGCGCCGTCATGCCTCTGACTCTCCACAAGCAGCTGATGGCTCTCAGGGGGCAAGCAGCAACAGTGATACACGATCTCTCTAAATACAATCCAGTGCACCTGGCCAAGGTCGCCCATGACGCGCAGGTGCTGCATGTCCAGGTCGTCACACCGGTAGGGGCACACAATCTGTGACCCGCGCCGGGCCAGCGCCGCGGCAAAGTACCTCCCCAGGAACCCCGTCGACCCAAAGATGGTGGCCGTGATGCCGCTCACCTGACGTCAGGATGTGCATGCGGTCACATGAGGCAGAGGGCACGCTGGAGATACGCGTATGAAGCCGGCAAGGCCATATCACGTTCTTGCATCGGCATTGCAGGCATGTGGACCGCACCGAGGAACGGCCGCCTGGTCCAGCACGCATGCCCGCATTTGTGAGGGATGTGCCAATGTGCGCCACTTCGGTCTGCAGATCAGTGGCATACTGCCTGCTGTTGCCTGCCGCCACGGCGCCTGCAGCAGCAGTGCGATGTTTGATGGGCGTGTTCCTTTGTCTGAAGCCATGAGCCTGAAGCCCGCTTTGCGGTCAAGCACTGAAAACGTCTGACATGATCGCCAGCGAGATGCAGCGAGCATGTGCAACGTCATGGCCAGGATCACAGGGTGAAGGTGCCGCACCCGTCAGGGCACGCCGCAGGACGAGCAACGTGCCGCCTCCGGCGGTGCCCGACCGCCGCAGCATCGTGGTCACTATACAATGCCCTACACACTGCCAGACGCCTGTTGAGTTCCTTCACATGTGCTAGGTCACCAGCACTCGGTCTGGCCAGCGCTTTACACCCAAACCTGCAGATCACCCCGCCAGCCTCGCCGCCCAGCAGCACAGCTCCTGATCAAAGTTGCACTCTTGAATTGCAATGCAGACGCCCAGCACGATCCACTATGCAAACTTCAAGCTGTGCTGGCTCGGGTACATGTGACTAGGTGTTCACTAGCTGACAACAATTCCAACCTAATCTTCATGTTTTCAGCGCCCTATTGTAATGTCGCCAGTTGTGTTGCCTGCGCGTCAGAGCGCCGTCCTGGAGTCTAGAATAGGCACACATCGTCGACTGCCGGCTGGGCACATAGGTGGCGGCACCATGCGTTGCCATGCGGCTCGCCGGGTCCTGGCTGAGGTAAGCATCAACCTTCGAGTCAGTGCTTTCGGCGTACTCTACGCCTCTTGGATCGGCGTGCGGTGTTCCTCTGGTGTCGGCTTTAATGAGGGCACAATGTGCACGCTTGACTGCTGATCAATTGCACCACCTGACGAGTTTCGGAGCCAGGTTAGGGCAAACCGCCTGGCGGTTTCTGCAGCCAGGCGCCTGCGGCCGCTCCTCAAGAGCACAACATACCCCACGAGCTTCTTCTTCATCAAATTTGGAAATTCTGGCGCGTCCGCTGTGTTGGCCGTCAGACGGCAGACTGATGCAGTATGGGGTGATTGCCTCCGAGGTGCATCTCTGCTGTGGACCGCAGGTCCGGCGTGTGGCCGCGGCAGACAACTTCGCTCAGGCCCGGGCGGCGTCCTCCATCTCAGGCGCTGAGAAGGTGTGCCTGTAAAATCTAGCAAAAGTGACCATGTGACCTCTTTGCGGCAGCTGCGCCAGTGATGATTCTGATGCAGTAACTCTTGGCATCCATGCTGTCTTGGGTGAGTGGGTGAGTCTCAGGTATCATATATGGAACACCAGTCGGATATTGTCGGCAATCGGTGACTTCTCTGTACAGGCGCCTCTCAGTCGCCTGGAGAAGGGCCAGTACCTGAATGACCGCTATGAGGCCATGGAGGAGCGGCTTGCGGTGCGTGGTTTTTCCATCATAAATTAGAAAGATACACAGCGCTGCCAAAGTCTGCATGCGGCTTGGGTGAGACAGCCGCCGGATTGTCACTTGAGGCGCTCAGAGGGGGTGGCGTGATTGCAGGTGGTGCGGAAGCGGCTGAACCGGCCAATGAACTTTGCAGAGAAGGTGGTGTACGGGCATCTGGATGACCCACACCACCAGGAGATCGTGCGGGGCAAGAGCTACCTGCAGCTGCGGCCAGGTGCGCTGCTGTCTGACCACAGCCGCCACAGTCAGTCGTTTCTCTTGCTAGACGTTCGGCGTCTGCCGCTTTGCATTCTCGGGTTGCGGCTGACACCCGACTGCATGCTTGTTGGTTTGTAGACCGCGTGGCGATGCAGGACGCCACAGCGCAGATGGCAGTGCTGCAGTTCATCTCCTCTGGGCTGCCGGAGACGCGGGTGCCATCCACCATTCACTGCGATCACCTGATCGAGGGCACGACCACCCCGCAGGACGACAGGTGTGCGGATGTGCCGCCTCGTGCACTGACTTTGCACGGATTGCGGGCATTCCACCTGAATGTTTCAAGTTTGCATGGCGGTCTGGCCGCCAGTTGCCCCTGTTTCTGAGCATCAGCGCGTCCTTTCAACAACAGGGAGGGCAAGTTTGGTGGAGTCGCTGACCTGGCAGCAGCTATCAAAACGAACAAGGAGGTGTACGACTTCCTGGCATCCGCTGGCGCCAAGTATGGCATTGGCTTCTGGAAGCCTGGCTCTGGCATCATCCACCAGGTGTGCAGCAGCAATGGCAGCTGAATAGATGTTCTTGCTGTTGCCAGCTCCCTCCTGACCATCGTCTTCACTGTTTCCTCGTCCACACTGTTGCGTCTTTTAATGGCCCAAAGTTTAAGGAAGACCATTTTGCTGTATGCAGATCGTGCTGGAGAACTATGCCTTCCCGGGCGGCATGATGATTGGCACAGACTCGCACACGGTGAACGCTGGTGGGCTGGGAATGTGTGCCGTGGGTGTCGGCGGTGCAGACGCGGTGGATGTCATGGCTGGCCTGCCCTGGGAGCTGAAGGCGCCCAAGGTGACACCAATAGCCACTGCCATGTGACCTCCAGCTTCTGTAACAGTGTGATTTGGCCAACAGGCTCGACTTCGATTCTGTGTCCACTCATGTTGGGTCCTTCGGATCTGCAGGTCATTGGTGTGAGGCTGACAGGCAAGATGTCCAACTGGACGGCGCCCAAGGATGTCATCTGCAAGCTGGCTGGCATCCTGACGGTCAAGGGCGGCACTGGCTCCATCATCGAGTACTTTGGTCCAGGCGTCGACAACATCTCCTGCACAGGTCTGCTCACTGATTATCAACCATATCAGATCTGCAGCCTTCTTGGTCTCATCCTCTTGACCTGAGAATTAACCGCATGCCTTGTGCATTTGCTGGAGTGTCAGCTGAAACGCCACTCAAATGTGCACAGGCATGGGCACCATCTGCAACATGGGTGCTGAGATTGGCGCGACGACGAGCATGTTCCCGTACAATGCGCGCATGCACGACTACCTGGCAGCAACAGGGCGCTCTGCAGCAGCTTCGCTTGCAGACTCCTTCCGGTGAGTTTTGCTGCTATGCGCAACTCGCCCAGGTGGTCTGCACAAATCGTGCTCAGAATGGCTGTCAAGAGAGTACCCAAACTTGTACAGGAGAAGAATGAATCGAAAGCATGGTTCTGTTTGATGCTGCAGAGAGAATCTGCGCTCGGATGAGGGTGCGGAGTATGACCGCATCATCGACATTAACCTGTCAGAGCTGGAGCCGCACGTCAATGGCCCCTTCACGCCAGACCTGGCCCACCCCATCTCCGAGGTCAGGGCATGTCAACTTGCAGTATTCAACCAAGGGGCTGTTTGCTGGCGAATGCTGCTGAAGCTCAAGCCATATGACTGCTGCAGTTCCTCTGGAAGCACATGATGTATGCAATATGCGTTATATGTTTTCCTGCAAAATGTGAGCAATTGCAGTGTCACGCTGACCCCAGCGTGCCTTGCATGCATGCAGCTGGCAGATGCCATCAAGGAGAACGGATGGCCCAGTCAGCTGACGGCCAGCCTCATCGGCAGCTGCACCAACAGCTCCTACGAGGACATGACGCGCTCCGCCAGCATTGCCAAGCAGGCGCTGGAGGCCGGCATCAAGGCCAAGGTACCCACTTGACTTGTGCATGCTGCCATTGCGCTGCTCTGGTGATGTAGTATGCTGTGGATCAGCAAGTAGTCACTGGGCGGACTGTTACACGTCAGCAAGACATGTGCTCTCGGTGCCATTTCAAGATAAGCTTAAGCGGGCATACATGAACAATCCTTCATGCACATCAAATGCATGATGCAACAACAGGTGCCGTTCACCATCACGCCGGGCAGCGAGCAGATCCGGGCGACCATCGAGCGCGACGGCCTGATGGAGATCTTCGAGAAGGTGGGCGGCACCGTGCTGGCCAACGCCTGCGGCCCCTGCATCGGCCAGTGGAAGCGCACGGAGATGAAGAAGGGTGCGTCACACCATCTTAGGTCCTTCACCTTCGACCATGATTGCTCAATTGTTCGTTATGCAGCCGGCACCGGCATTGAACTCACGCTGTCATGTGTGTTGTGTTTTGCAATCCGGCCGGGATAGGCGCAATGGCTGAGCTCGGGGCCCTGGATGTGCAGGCGAGGCCAACTCGATTGTGACGTCCTACAACCGCAACTTTGCGGCGCGGAATGACGGCAACCCGTCCACGCACTGCTTTGTGACCAGCCCTGAGCTGACGACAGCCTTCGCCATTGCCGGCGACCTCAGCTTCAATCCCGAGAAGGTAGCGCTGCCGGCTTCCCACCGCTGAGTGCAGAGGCCTTCAGACTGCTCAGCGGCACCGCACCTCTCTGCCATGGCCACCCGTTACAGCAACAATGTGACGCCTGATCCACTGTGCTTCACATTTGCCTGGGCTCTCGTAGGGCACACTTGTTGCATTTTGAGTTGCATTGTTGGCATTTGCAGGACACGCTGGTGGGTGCGGATGGGAAGGAGATCAAGCTGCAGATCCCGACTGGCGACGAGCTGCCCGGCAAGGGCTTTGATGCCGGTGTGTCGCTGCACGCATCCCATGCTCCCGAAGGTCTTCAGATCATGTCCAGACAAGTCGTGATGAAGCATGCAATTGGCACTGCTGTGCCTTTGGCCATCCTGCAATGCCCTTGGATCACATTTGTTCTGCATGTGTGTCATGCACAACTGTTACTCCCAAACCTGATTTCCAACTCGCTCCTGCTGCGGCCGCGCAGGCGTGGACACGTACCAGGCTCCCAACCCGGAGGGCAACCTGGACGTGGTGGTGGACCCCGACAGCAAGCGCCTGCAGCTGCTGGAGCCCTTCAAGCCCTGGGACGGCAAGGACCTCGAGGTGTGTGGCCACCCACAACACTAGGCTTCGAGCCTGTGTGTTATCATCACAGCGTGCAGGATCTCAATAGTTTTGTGCCCTGTGCAGGATGCCTTTGTGCTGATCAAGGCCAAGGGCAAGTGCACGACGGACCACATTTCGATGGCAGGCCCCTGGCTGAAGTACCGCGGTCACCTCGACAACATCAGCAACAACATGGTGTGCACGCAAGAGATGCTCCCGGTGCATGAATAACCAACAGCACTACTTTGCTGCTCAAACCACAAACATCAAGGAAGTGAACTACTGATGTCACCAGATGTGGCCACCAGCAGGGGTTGCGATTCAGATTCAATCTCGACGTGAGACATCTTGTCAACCTTAATTGCCCTTGTGCAGCTCATTGGCGCGGTAAACGCTGAGAACGGCAAGATCAACAGCGTGAAGAACCAGCTGACTGGCGAGTATGACGCCGTCCCCAATGTGGCGCGCGCCTACAAGGTATGTTGAAGGGCTTGGACCTCCTGCACATGCCCGAGAGCTCTGGTGAAGGCTGGTGGGCATGGTTTTGCAGCAACATGTTTGACTGCCGCTCAAACTCATCCACTTGCCAACGTTTGCACATGTGTGCTGGTGGGGCCCAAGTGTGCAACCATGCGATGCGTCTGCTGCAACCATGCGAATGCGTCTGCTGCAACCCTGTAAATGCGTCTGCTGCAGGCGGAGGGCAAGCCGTGGGTGGTCGTCGGCGACGACAACTATGGTGAGGGCTCCTCCCGGGAGCACGCGGCGCTGGAGCCGCGCCACCTGGGCGGCCGCGCCATCATTGTCAAGTCCTTCGCCCGCATCCACGAGACCAACCTCAAGTGCGATTTTGTCAAATACCACCTCATCTCATCTGGAGTCTGATGCGGATGTTCTGTCTCATGGCAAGGCATCCAATACCTTGCACTGCTGGCGCAGCCCTGCACACGATGCAAGCCGTGACGAATTGAAGGCGCGCGTTGTTGTGCAATGCAGGAAGCAGGGCATGCTGCCGCTGACCTTTGAGGATCCGGCAGACTACGACAAGATTGACCCCTTTGACAAGGTCTCCCTGAAGGGCCTGACGGTGCGCACACGCTGCTGTATACATGGCCCCCTGCTCTTGCAAGTGATGTCTTTGCGGTGGTTCATCCGATACACTCATGGCAGCAACGGCTGTGGTAATGTACAGCTAAAGCACGACAGCCTGTCAAGCTGTCTTGACAACCATTCTGGCGCAGACCAGCTTGGGTGTTTACAGTCCTGCCTGCTGCTGTTGAGTTGAAGAAGCCTCTTGGTGTCTCGGCGTGCAGAACCTGGCTGAGGGAAGCTCGGTGACGCTGGAGGGCAAGAAGGAGGACGGCTCCACATACAGCATCCCGCTTGCGCACACCTTCAATGACAACCAGATCAAGTGGTTCAAGGCCGGCAGCGCCCTGAACGCGGTGCGCACTCTGATTAATTATTGTGGCTGATGCGCATCTCAAACCCAAGCATAACCCCCATGTCATGCGAGGCAATGAGTTTGTGGCACAGCAGGCAGTCCGTGCTGCTACCATATTAACCACATTAAATGAGGCTCATATGAAAGTCGAACCTTCTGCTGCAGATGCGGGAGGCGGAGAAGCAGGCATAAGCATAATGGCACGCCAGAGGTGCACGTGGTGGGGGTCTGTTTGCGGGCAACCCTCTTGGGTGCTGCTGAGGCTTGGCCATGGAGGGAGGGCATGGCTCACACGGTATTGAACTGCACACTCATCTTTGGGGTTCATCGTTTCTCTAGGCAGGCAGCTCGTCATGCTGTGGTTTCCCGGTGCGTGCGGGCTAGGTGCACGCCCGTGGAATTGTTAGTCAGGACTCTCTGTAGATGTTGCGAAGCTTGTGCATGCCAGGCAGCTTGGCGATGCCCTTGTGTAGGTCAGCATTGGAAAGGCGCAGCAACTGAGATGCTGTGCAGGACGGCATGTAACAAGGGCCTCCATTTTCACTGATCCACATGCTGACTGCTGGTTCCACACTGAGCTAAATGTGCACATCTGCGAGCATTCGCACGACATTGTTCGGCTGAGACAGGCATGCGTAGCAGCGACTTCCTTCATCAGAAGAACGCTGCCGCCTTTGTGCGCGGAATGCTGCTGGGGCTCGTCAGGTGCGTCTTGTGGCGCTTTCGAGCTGAGGGCTCCAGCTTCCCAGGGTCGGTGGCCGGCTGCGCCCGCAGCGCTGGGCCCTGCGTGCACCAAATCCTTGCCACTCACGCTCAAACGCATCAGAGTGTGCAAAGGGCTGCGGCTGCTCAACAGGTGCTCTACAGAGTGTCGAACACATGCCCACCTTCGGTCTGGCGCTGGGCGGTGTCCTGATCTCTGGCGACGGCACTGGCCCTACATTCGTTTGAAATTATCCTCAGTTGCTGAATTTGATCAGTACACAGCATAAATTTACCATACGAAGAGTGCGGGAATGGGCCTCCATGACTCGTGCCCCACAGCACACCTCCATGCTCGAAGTGCAGGTTGTGCTTCAGGCGGAAGTGCACGCTCTTCCTCTCCGAGGCGCTGTCGACCGCCAGGGCGCGCGCTGAAGCCGCCCTCGTGCCCACTGCTGCATCACCAACTGCTTGCATCAGCACAACACACGCCCTTGCCACGTGAACACTTTTGTTGACGCTCAATTTGCGGGAGGCAGTTGTCTGCCCGGCTGTCAACACAGAACAGAATGCAATCAATCAGGAGGAAGTTTTCACCTGGCGCAGCGCCGCTGCCAGGCTGCGCCGCCGCGTTTGCTCCCGCCCTGCTGCGGGTGCTGTGCGCCCGGCCAGCAGGCTCTGCTGTGCTGATGGCCCCTGCTGCGCTGCCGTTCATCGCTGGCACATCCACGCCGTCTGAGCCCGAAGCCCTCCGCTTCTTCTTCTTCCCCTTCTTCGCCAAGGCTGCGGCTGGCGCCTGGTGGGCATCAGCTTGTGGCGGCATCGCCGCAGCTGTGGGCTGCTCTCCACCGGCCTGCTCCGCTGCAGGGCTGGCCAAAGCGTCCGCTGCCGTGGACGCTCGTGCCAGGCGGCTGGACGCCCTGTTTGCAGATTTTCTGGCGGCGGCACTGGACGGCGTCGCGGCCGCAACACCAATCGCATCCGCAGCAGCAGCTGCAGCCACTGCCACAGGGCTGGCAGCAGGGGTGGCAGCAGGCGAGACTGCCGGCGCTGCTGCGCTGGGCTGTGCCTGAGTGGCCGGGCTGGCTGCCGCGCCGCCTGCTGCGGGGCCGCCGTCAGCGGCGCTGAGCTTCCTCGCCGCCTTGTGCAGCTGCTTGCTGAGCTGGTACAGGGCCTCCCGGTTCCTGGCCCGCACCTCCGCCTGTGCGCCTGCAGTCGCGTCACACAGCTTCTCATGTTGAGTTGTGCCTCATGCGACCTCTATGAAGCGAGGTGCATACCCACCGAAGCGTTGCCAAGGTTGCTGGCCGAGGATGAGCAGTATACAGGGTAGTCAGTGAGCAGGGTGATCATAACGCACCCAGCTCAAAGGCGGTCTGCGCCAGGCTGGTCAGCAGCTGCGGCTGCGCAAAGCTGGGGGCGGCTTGCTCGCCAGGCCGGCATGCTGCCAGCAGCGGCCCAAACACGCTGCCCCTGGGGTTGATATAGAGACAGATTGTGTGGGACACATGTGTCTTGTGTCGCTTGTGGCACTTTGATGCAAATATGTGACAGCCTGTGCTCACACCATCCGCCCCAGGGCTCGTGAAGTGCCAGAAGGGCCGCATGTGCCATACACGCTGCTGGTCGGGGATGCCAGACGGATGTGCCCTGCGACGACCGCTCACATGGCGCGGTTGATGCCGGCGGGCTGCCGCATCTCCGCCAGCAGGCGGGTGAAGGGCGACAGCAGCAGCGGCACCGCCGCCGCCAGGATGGGCCCCTCCCCATCCGCCGCCAGCATCTCCGGCACATAGCAGTCTGCACAGTTCAGCCCATCGATTGCTGCTGAGAGGGCGGGCACAGGTATGCGCAGAAGTGTGTGTGTGTGTGTGTGTGTGTGTGTGTGTGTGTGTGTGTGTGTGTGTGTGTGTGTGTGTGTGTGTGTGTGTGTGTGTGTGTGTGTGTGTGTGTGTGTTTTCTGATTGGCTGTGCTGCACCACATGACGGCGGCGGTGCTCTGCGTCGGCGACCTAACCCACTGCACACCCCTTGGTTGCGCGGGCACTGACGAAGGGTCTTGTGCAGGTCGTGTACTCGTCGGCGACACACCTGCCAGGTGGTATACGAAACCGAGCGCGGGCGGCCCATCCTCCTTCAGCAACACCTCCTCTGTCAGCACGTCCACATATGCGGCCACAACCTCCTCCGCCCTGCATGAAAATGGTTGCACCTTAAAACACATGTGCAATTGTTGTACACACGTGTGCAATTTGTAGCACATGCGGTGCCGCTGCGAGCATGCAGCTGCAACAATGGAAAGTTGTCAGACCATGCAGACCGTCCTTCCGGGTGCTCGTGGGGTGCACTGGTTTGAGGCTGCTGGGTCCGCAGGAGCGGCTGATCTCACCAGTCGGCGTCGCGCATCAGGACGAAGGTCTGCTGCACAAACTTGCGCACGAGCATCATGAACTTGTCGAGCCGCAGACGGTCGATGCCAAACCACTCCCGCCGCATGGTGGCAAAGAAGATCCCGAAGTAGGCGAGTGCAACCTGCATTTGCCCGAAACATATGTCGGCGTCAGAATGGCCATGAGGACCTATACTGGCGCATACGCAAGCTACAGCAGTGACGCACTGGCACGCATTTACCTGGTCGCCAAGCTGTGGCAGGATCTGAGCGAGACGCTCCGCTAGAGCTTCCTGCATATCAACCGCTGATGTCAGCCGCCGCCACTGCTGAATGGACCACTTCACCAATTTAACCCCAACGTGCCAGGGCTCACGCCCCTCGAACCTGCACGGGCGCTTTGTCTGCGTGCCAGAAGGCGTAGAACAGCCCCTTCCAGATCTTGTTGAGGTCGCTGTCTGTGATGTCCGGCCGCCGCTTCAGCCACAGCGTCAGGACTTGCAGCCCCTTTTCGCGCGTCGTCCAATCGGGGCTGGCCAGCGCCCTGGCGAACTTACTGTTGCCTGCGTCGGCTGCTGACTCGCTGACCGGTTCAATTGCTGACTTGTCTCGTTTCCTCTTCTTCGAGGATTTGCCTCCTGCTGCTGCTTCTGCTGTCTTCGCCATGGTGTAAAGCTCCGCTTTACGCACGCACTTGTGCTCCGTTGTGAAGCTCAGCAGATCGCAAACGCCGTCCTACGAAAAACCTAACTGCTGCGAAAGCTTTCAGCACGGCAACATGCTGATGCTGGCGCATGTGGGATCCTGGTGCATTGAAGGGTGCCATGCAGTACCTCAACATTCTTGTTACACCAGTCCGTTTGCCGCGGAACAATCTGTTGTTTGTGAGCTATGCTGCCCTCGCTTCGCTCTGCCAATCATCCTTTGCAATCGTGTGCAGCATCGGCGTTCCGCATGTCACCCGCCGGGCAACGCAGATGTCCATGCCTTCGTGAGATTATTTCTCCGCTCGTCTACCCATGATCAATCCTACTGCTTGCACTTGCTTGCTGACGAGCAGATGAGTTCCCACGCCGCCCCATCATGGAAGCGCTGAAGCTGCAAAGCCGCGTGCGGCGACCACATCTGGGAGGTTGGCGCGCTCTGTTGTCGCCAGAGCTGCCTTCGCATCGTAGATGTTCTCTCGATGCACGATGTCCGTCAGCATGAAGGCTTTCCTTTTGCTGAGTGGCCTGCAGTGGCAGAACGCTGCAGTGTTGCATGGTTTTGAAGGTAGGTCCGCATATCACTGTCTAATGCAGGTGATTCAGGACATGTTGCGAATGTGCCAAATCCACACACCTGCAGCTGGTGATCTTCACCCGGTCGCCCACGTTGCACTGGTTGCCCTCGTCATGTGCCTGCGATTGTGTGTGCATGTGCTGATGTCAGGTTGAGGTTGATGTCAGGACACTGACAGCAGTGATGACCAATGTGAAAAATACAACTGACTGGTCCGCACCATGAGCTTGGACGTCCGCTTGACCTTCATCTTGTATTTGCTGTTCATGTGCCACCGGTCCACTGCCACCAGTATTGAGTTTTTCATTCGGTTTGACACCACCTGCACGACCGGCAGCGCATGGATTGCGTCAGCAGCATGCTTGCTTTAACCTTCCAACATGCTGCAAGCAGCCAAACAAGGGTTTTGAGTTGCGTGCTCACCTTTCCGATGAACTCCTGCACCATGCTGACCGGCTGCCGGCACTCGGTCACGCCTCCGTGCTCTGCCCAAGCTGGCGCCTGTTGCGAATGCGCAGGAGACGCTCCTCGTGTTCCCTACCGGCTGCTTTGGACAGTTTCAGCTATTCGTACGGTCTGGTGCCCAATGCCTGTCGGCACAGCACGGCAGCGCAGCGGCACGCGGTCTCGGTCTGCGTCACCCCGAGAGCTTGCACTCAGAAGCGGCTGCAGCAATCAAATGACATCTCAGACGTCAAGCTATCAAGCACTTCTATTCTACCACTGACTGAGGCGGTGTTGCTGCTGCTGTGTGCTCCGCTTGCAGCTGAAGCTTGCACGGGATGCTTCACAGCCTGCAGCAAAGGGTGCAGTCAGCGATGTACTAACAGGGGCGACTGGTCGTTGAGATGAGCCCTGGGTGCATCTGCAATCATCTCTCTGGGCGCTGCACGCTGGCCTTGCGCTGGCCTGCCTGGTCTTGCACCGGCAGCAGGAAGCATTGGCTATGTTCGCAGCAGGTGCACAGTGCCACTGTGTGGCAGTCACATTCTCATACATAGCCTGTGAACCCTTTGATTGTCTTCGAGAGCCTTCCCCAAGCTTTGTCCCCCGTACGGCTGGTGTCACGGAGGGTGCGCATCCTTGCAGTTCCGGAGATTTGCGGTCTCGTCCAGCAAGAGTAACAATTGATTCCCTTCTGAATCCTCGGCGAGGCCGCTCGACAGATCGCACAGTGGTTTGCGGCGTTTGCCGCAGCAGCAGCGGCAGCAGCAATCATGACCGACGATGCCGCACACCCCGCAGCCGCCGCAGAGCGGGACCCTGTGGAACCAGCAGAATTGGCAGAAGGACCACTGAAGGTCACAGATGAGCAGCTTGGAATTGACTCAGGGTGAGCACCACCTTCCTCAGCTCAGCGCCCGTTATTCTGATCTGGTGTGCGTTGACGCCAAGGATGCCCCGTGCTCAATGTGTATGTCAAATTTGCAAAGTGCCATCATGGCCCTCAACCTTGCAATGCCATGCTTCAGAGGGCTGATGTCACAGCCCCCTCACTGGTTGGATGCATCCAACTGTGGCGCGTCCAGGGCGGCGGCGCCAGAGGGTGTGGAGCTGGACCTGGGCAATCTGTCGGCGTTCGACCCCAGCGCGCCCGCGACACGGGACGAGGGCGAGGCGAAGGCGCAGGCCACCGCGCTGACGCAGGCGCTGATGAATGCGCTGCTGCAGCTGCCCGCGGAGTCGACGGCGGTGGGGCGGGTGGCGGCGCTACCGCCGCCCATAACCCCGCTGCCGCGCGCCAAGCCGCTGCCCAAACCACGGGAACCCACAAAGGCAAGCGCGATCCACGCCAGCTTGAGACAGGAGAGCACCCTGCTGCGGTGCTGAGTCCTCCACCCTGCATCTCCATCGAGGCATAAATTTGGCGGTTTACTGAGACTCACATGATCTGCAATGGTTTGGCTGCAGTGGGAGAAGTTTGCGCAGCAGAAGGGCATCGTGAAGCGCAAGCGCTCCAAGCTGGTGTTCGACGAGGCCGAGCAGGGCTTCAAGCGGCGGTACGGCTACCAGCGCGCCAATGAGGGCCCTCCCATCCTGGAGGCCCGGCCCAGCGAGGAGGTGCCTCCGTTACCCTGCACCATATGATCACCTTGACACCCTGCCACCAACAGAGTCTGCGATCCGCATTGCCTGCGTCACCCTGTTTGTTTACCCCTCCTGCCGTGCCATTGGAATGGTTAGATCACAGCTTCATGAAGCACTCAGGCTGCTGAGCTTTCAGCCGCATACCAGAATGAAGCCCAAGGTGTGCGCCTTCCTGCAGGCCGGTGCGGACCCCTTCACGGAGGAGCGGACGAAGAAACGGGAGCGGGTGAAGAAGAACAAGGCGTCGCAGCTGGCCAACCTGCAGGGCGGCAAGCCGGGCGGCGGGGCCGGCGGCATCCCGGCCAGCGTGCAGCTAGCAGCCAAGCTGCCGGAGCACGGGCGCGGCAAGCCGACAAAGCGGAAAGAGATGCAGAGCACGGTGAGCTTCCGGGTGCCAGGCTGATGGCGCAGTGCATCCTCTGACGGGCTGATACGGATGCGGTCCTGTTGTGTGGCTGCTGACTGTCCGGTTGGCATCTCGCAAGTCGAGCAGGGCGTTGAGCATCCGGTTGCACTTTGCAGATTGTGGCAGCAGCAGCGCGGGCTGGAAAGGCCACGGCGTCCATGGGCAAGTTCGACAAGCAGCCAGCCGGCGTCAAGGCCCCAAAGCCGGGCAAGGGGCAGAAGGCGCCGCCCGTGGCAGCCAAGAACGGCTCAGAGCGCGCGTCGCAGAAGCAGTTCGTGGAGAAGCTGCTTGATCCTATGCGGTGAAGTGCAGTCGTGCAATTGTGCCTGCTGCGGCCGCTTCATTCAGCGTCATTGTGTGGAGAGCAAGTCAGACCCTGCTGAGTGGTTTTATAAACTGGACGCAGCGCAGAGGAAACCAGACGAAGCCAAACCACAAGCAGTATGTGACTGAGCAAAACTGTCAGCCGCGGGCTGCCATTGCTGTGGCTCGCACACTGCTGACCCAGAACCCCAGCCACCTTGGTGGGCAGCCTCCCATCAGAGCACTGCAGGCCGCAGCAGCCGCAGCACGCCAGTGTTGGCATGGATGGCCGCCCCGTAGCGGTGTTCCGGGCGGAGGGGCACCAGGAACAGGTCCTCCCGCACAGCCTCCGCGCCGCCCTGCTGCACCTGGTACTCCAGCGCCTGCGTGGAAGAGATTTTCAACGTGACTGAGAAGTTACTTATGTGTGCGCACCGCCTTGACGCCGCCCTGCTGCATCTGGTATTCCAGCGCCTGCGTGGAAGATGTGTGGAACTTATGTCTTTTCAGGCAATCTGACTGGAAAACAATTCAGGCTTGTGCACTGCCTTCGCCCAGCCCTGCTGCACCTGGCACTCCAGCACCTGCGAAGGACCGACGCATGCTTGGTGTCCCATGTCTGTGCAAGGACGAAGCATCTGTATGGGCCGCTCAGCAGTGCTGCTGCTGCCACGGCCGGCGCCGCCGCCGCCGCTGTGCTCTGCACCGCTTGTGATGCGCATGCAGTTGCGACTGTTGCATCTCACGTCACCAGCACGGCCAGACCAGCAGTGTTCAGCCTGCGATCGCCAAATGACTCGAGGCATGGTGTGGTGTGGTGAGCTGCACACCATGTCGGTGTCGATGCGCTCCACATAGTCGGAGAGCGCCTGCGCGAGCGTGTCCTCGTGCACGGTCTCCCGCCGCACATCGCCCAGCAGCTGGCTGTGCTCAGCCTCCAGCCGCCGCCGTTTCGCGCCCCGCGCCGCCGACTCCGTCATGGTCTCCAACACCTGCCACAGCCAAGTTCCAGTGCAATGAGCAGTGAAGCGCAGAGGAGATGCAATGAGCATCCTATCCCCAGTTGAATGTCCCATACTTGCCTATGAACGCCGAGGAGTAGCATGTTTTGCGGTCTGCCCGGTGATCATGTAGAAATGTTACAGCAGTATCTTCGGCAGCGCACCGTGAAGATGGCGGCGGCGGCGTTGGGGATGTATTTGGTGAGGTTCTTGCGCCGCGCCTTCTGCTCCCTGATCGCCATCTGCTTTTGGATTTTCACCCGCAGCTGCAGATGGCAGCATCGCGAAACTCAGCATCATCGCCTAGGGCAGCAGCGATGTGCTTGACAGTCAGACGCTTCATTGCATGATCACATTTGCGCCCACAACCCACCTGCAGGCAGCACTGCTGCAGCGCTTGCTTCGTGGCCTGCACCATCTCCTCGATGTCGTCGGCTGCGCGCCAGCACAACAGCAGCCGTCGGCCGCATGTGCTCACATCTGAATGCATTTTGGAAACCCAACATGTATGTCAGGACAGCACCATCCTCAGGATGTTCACCGATGTACTCCTTGCCGGCGCCCTTGAAGGGGATCTTGGTGCTGACGATGCTGACAAACACGCCGACGCGGTCCTGCGTCTGGTTGATCTTGTACGACGCCCAGTTGATGCGCTTGGTGGCTGTCTTGGTGATCACATCCGAGCCGCCCTGCATCCAGGACCCAGAACAGGGCTTCAGCTCCTGCTTACCATTCCTGACCCAGAAAAGGGCTGCAGCTCCTGCTTGCAATCATTTAGACTGTGAATGTGAACAGGCTGTAAGTTACTAGCAGAAGTGCATTACGTCTGGACTGTCCTGCCGGAGAATCTAACCTCGAACAGCAGGGGAATGCGGTTGGCAAACCGGTAGATGTTGAGGCCAGGCTTGAGCTCCCGGCCTCCCAAGCTGATGGCTGCCTCTACGATGAAGGCGTGGCCTTCCAGCACCCTCACATCTCCTGCGCATCATCAGCAGGGTTTGGCGCTCTGCAGGACTGTATATGACACACAGCACCTTCTGCATTGAGTTTGTGTTGATGCTTGACTGCTGCAGTGGTGTGCATCGTGCACTAACACTGTGCAGGACTGCCGCAGCGGCGTGCCTGCACGAGTTCCCACTCAGAAGCCAACATGGTATATCACATCGTGCAGGACTGCCGCAGCGGCGTGCGTGCACGAGTCCCACCCAGCAGCCAGCATGATATATCACACGCCAAACATGACATATCACACCCAACCATGATTTATCACATCGTGCAGGACTGCCGCAGCGGCGTGCCTGCACGAGTTCCCACCCAGCAGCCAACATGATATATCACACGCCAAACATGATATATCACATCGTGCAGGACTGCCGCAGCAATGTGCCTGCATGATTCTCTATCAACGTCATGATATATCACGCGCCTAACATGATGTATCACATCGTGCAGGACTGCCGCAGCGGCGTGCCTGCAAGATTTCCCACCCAGCAGCCAACATGAATTATGTTACATCGTGCAGGACTGCAGCAGCGGCGTGCCCAAAGGATCCCACCCAGCAGCCCACATGTATGATATATCACATCGTGCAGGACTGCCGCAGCGGTGTGCCTGCAAGATTTCCCACCCAGCGGCCAACATGATATATCACATCGTGCAGGACTGCAGCAGTGGCGTGCCTAAAGTCTTCCCACCCCATGGTATATCACACCCGAACATGATATATCGACCGTGCAGGACTGCTGCAGCGGTGTGCCTGCCGGATTTTCCCATCCAGCAGCTGAGTAGGACCCTAGTAGGACCCTTCACCGTGGCCGACATGTGCCGGGTTATTTGAGGCTCGCACGAACTGGAATGCACAGAGAGTCAGCATCGACACACCTTGGTAAGTGGACACCATGTCGGGGCCCAGTTCCTTTATGATACCTAGCCGCAGGTTGTACTCGCCTGCACAGCAGCATGCAACACCCACTACACCACAGACACATTTTTCCAATCAACACTGCTGCACCCAATCACATGCGGGGCTGCAGATCTCACAGTGCAGGCCATGGCAGTGCCCCGTGACACGGACGCAGCAGGCAGGTCTGCTGTGGTGGGGCTGGCGTCACACCTGCGGGGCTGAGGTGGGCACCGTCGGGGTCCTTGAACTTAACCTCGTGCAGCAGCTGGTGCAGCCTGCAGCCGAAACAAGGTATCGGTGCTGAGGCTGTGGCTCAACATACGATGCACAGGGAACCAGGGTGGCATGCCGTCGCAGCCATTGTTGGTTCAATGAGCAGCTCACCTGGTGAGCTGCTTATCGACCAGCTCCATGGGATGCGTCTTGGCTGTCACGCCGCTGCGCATCTCCTCGATCAGCCGGTCTGCAGGGTTCGGCCGAAAACCATCATTGGCCATTGTTGACGGCATGCCAGGTGCATGCACGACACATCATGCAGATCTGCTGCCGTAACACGCTCTGGGCAATCATGGTGGTGGCGCAAACACCCAGCCTGCTGGCGATGCGGAAGCTGTGAGGTGCATCTCATGCAGCAGAAAGCGGCAATCAGGCAGGGATTGCCAACCTGCCAGGGCGCGGGGGATGCTGGAGAACTCCTTGACCAGGAACTGCACCAGGGTGGAGCACTTGGTCGTCACCGCCAGCCGCTTCACCAGCTCCAGGTCCACCGATGACGGGTGGAACTTCACCTCCTGGGACGGAATTGGAAGGTTGTCAAGGCGGAGGGCTGCAAGGGCCCAATAGACTTGCTTATTTCTGAGCCACAGGCTGCGAACAACCTTCTGCTCGATCATCTTCAACAAGCAGTTTATCAGCTAGAAACGTCTTCCCCGGACAGCCCAAGTGACAATGCAGCAACGAGACACACTCTGGGCGGGGCCGGCATCTTGTCGGCGCGCCGCTTGAACGTCAGGTCGATGTTGCCCCTGTCGTCACTGCTGTTGGAGCCAGTGTACTTGAAGGTGAAGCGCAGGTACGGCGTGATCACCGCGATCTGGCGCAGGTACTTCAGTATCTTGGCTCGGTAGTACTGCGAGCGAACAGGGTGGTGGTACACTTGGGGGAATTACAGTCAGAATAGCCATGCCCGCTCCGCATGACAAAACGCAATCCGCTGCTGCAGCAGAAGATATGTCATTCTGCCATCCAGGTGAACATCATGGACCTGCATAAGAACTCACCTGCCAGTGGCCCGCAATCAGGAGGGTGAGCTGTGCGCCATGCCAACCGCCGCTGTTGTCCAGCTTCTTGACCTCGTGCACATTGGGCTGATTTCTGGGACGCGCAGTTTGGGCAAGTCAGCAAGTCAGCTAGGGAGCCTAGACGCAAAGAATTGCGATACAGATGTCATGGACTGGAGCTTGTGCACATGGCTGCAAGCGGTTGCGGCACTCGCGCACTTGTGGATGTCGATGTCCAGCTTGTAGTACGAAATGTAGGACTGCCCCGGCTTGGCGCTGAGCACCTCCACCGGCATGCCCGTGCTCATCTGCGGCACGGCCATAACAAAGTTCGACACCTCGTACTCTTGTACATGACACCAAGTGTGCAGCAGATGACACCAAGTCTGACGCCAAGCTTGACACCAGATATGTACTGACATTTGGTACATGCAGGGTGCATGGAGCCAGCAGCATGCTTGCCTTTGACCAGATGAGCGCCATCTTGGCGCCGAGACCAAACTTGCCCCGCGTCTGCCGGACACCGAACTTGGTGCCCGACAGCACGCGGCCCAGCATGTCTGGAATGTCCTCATGCTTCATGCCAGCGCCATTGTCCTGTGGCACAGGCGCTGTACAGTTTACTACCTTCTGCAATCCACACAAGCTGCTTCACTGTATGCTTTGTTGGCAATGTCCAGCGAAGACATGTCAGGAATGACACACTGCTTCACATCACAGGTCGACCGCGCACCTTGACAAGGACTTTGTAGAACTGCTTTGCGCGCCGGACATTGCTGGACAGCGCAGCCGCCTGCAGCTGCTTCCGCTTGGCCTCCACTGCTGGCGCATCCTCGCCATGCTGCACTGAGACAAGCAACCGTCGTGCTCTGGTCGAGCTCGCCAACACGTGCCATGGTCAGATGCCGCAGCATGCAGGCGAGCAACAGCCTGGGGTTGCAACACATGGTCGCTGCCTCACCTTGGCAATGAGCTTGTCCAGTGCCTCCTGATCCTTAGCCTCCTTCGCCTCCCGCTTCTGTGCAGCCAGCTGAGGATGCTCATTGTCATGTTGCACGCATGCTCATGCTTGCCCCATCGGCAGCTGCACATGGCAGCAGCGACAGCAGCGGTTTACAGGTGCGTGGGCTGGATCACCCTCAGACAGGGAGCACTGCCTCACCTTCCGCTCGGCTTCGGTCTCATGATCTTGATACAATGCCTCATCCACCCGGGACAGGTTTGCCATGCCGCGTATGGTGTTGAGCTCCGTCTGCACCACCTCCGAGCTGCGCACAGTTGTGTGTGATAGTCAATCGAACGAAGCGTCATGAGGCGACCAGGCACAGTCTACGTTGTGCACGTGCATGCAATTGATCGAAGGCAGCTCACATTTCCACATCGATGTCGGGCAGCAGCCCTATGCTCTCTGCGGCGTCCAGGGAGTTCTCCACCAGCTCGCGCACCGTGGTATACAGGCATTTTCCGGGCTGCACGGAATGTACACTTCGAGCGTGGAATACCGTTGCAGCAACACTGCAGAGGCAGGGCCATGCAGTGCAGTGCATGCCGCTGCATGCAACGACAGGTGCCCAAACTCACGTTATCGAATCCTGCGATATTTTTGTTCTCAGCAAAAAATTCTGCAGGGCTCTTCTGCTCAAGCCTCACGGCCGCTGCCTTGACCATCCCAGCGGCACGCGGGCGCCCTGACGCCGGCGCCACTGCCGAGCTGACTTTGGCTGCCTACATGCTTATGGGCAATCCCATTATCGATGTAGGCAGAAATTCAGGCCTCATGCCGCGATCAAGCCAGCACTGCTGTGACTTCTAAATTCTCGCAGCGCAAAATGATTTCCAGATCAACTTGCAAACCTTGTTCAAACTCGAGGCCAGCCAGGGTTTTACAGGATCTGCGCTTTGTGTATCCACTCATCAATATGAACAGGCATGATTCGAGCTTCGAGCTTGCCCTGCGCTCGCAGTGTGTCGCTGTATCACCTGCCTCTGGTCAGGGCAACATCAGGGCTTTGTCCGAGAACATGGGAAGCTGGAAGCGGCCGCAACAATGCACAGGATCTGAGTGCTGCTCAGTGTCTAAGAGCTAGGATGTCCAGTTTGCTTCAGCAAAGGTATCTTTGATGTGCTGCTCATTCAAGTTTCAGACACAAGGTCAACTCAAGCCGCAGCAGAGAGAGCGAGTGCCCAAACCGTCCAGAAAGCACCGCCGTCTCACAAGATGATGGTCCCTATTTCTACCCAACCTCTGCCCTCAAAGACTGAAAAGAACAGCTGCGACCCGCTGCTGGATACTTGGTGCACACTGTGATCCCCGCTGGAAGCTCACTTGATGTACTGCGCCACCCAGCGGAAGCCATCACCATAGCCCATGCGGCGGACCTACACACATGCCAAAGGAGGCCATCAGTGCCTGTTACAGCGCCATTTCAAGCACCCGATGATGCATTGAATTTGGTTTATGCAAACCATGTGATTACTATACTCAGAGCCTCGGACCACAAGTCTGCAGCAGCATTGGTGATACGGAATACGCACCACGCTGCACATGAAGACCTCGATGGGGCGCATGTGGGTCTCCTTCATGTCGACCTTGCCCTTGCCGGTGGTGTAGCCGGACAGGCCCAGCGCATAGCGCAGCTCGTCCTCTGAGGCCGCCTGCAGCCACAGGTGCATGGCGCACTCAGCTCCAGAAGTTGCAGCACTCACACGACATGAGACGGTCACAGCCACAAGCTACTCACTCGACATGCAGTCACCCGACATGCAGTCAGTAGGCAGCACAGTGTGATGTCCGACGGCGCGACATCAAACAGCGCAGCGCACTCATGAGCACCCACACCTGGGGGATGTCGATCTTGTTGCCCAGCACCAGGAAGGGCACCTCGGCCAGCGCGTCGTCAGACAGCAGCGAGTCCAGCTCCTTCTTGGACTCTGGGAAGCGCTCCCTGTCCACCGCGTCCACCAGGAACACGATCGCGTCCACCTGTGAATGCAGTGAACGGTGTTGGTCTTTACAGTTGTGTCGGCGGGATGCAACAAGCCAGTTCATACTACACTACATTTTGGAGGTCATGCAATTTCATGGACGCATGCACAGCACCTCAGACCAGACACCCAACAGGCCGGGCCTCGAGTGAGGTCATGCAGCCCATTGCAAGCTCGACAATACTGGCCCTGTGAGGGCTTCACCTTCGCATAGTAGTCCTTCCACACCCTCCTGGCAATCTCGTGGCCACCCAGGTCAAAGGCTTTGAAGTTTATGCCACCCATCTGCAGCTCCTCCGAGGTTGGGTACTGCGTTGGCTGATGCTGCGCCAGTCGCTCGTCTTTGAGCATGTGCATGAGCGTCGTCTTGCCCGCATTGTCTAGGCCCTGCAATTGCGGAGATGGTGGAGTCCATAAGGCCACAACTGTGTTGATGATCGTGGGGTGTACACTTGGCAGTGCAGGGCTGGAAAAAACCACATGCAGAAAAGAAAAGGGAGTGTTTTGTGTCATGATTGCAGCGTTCTGCTGAAGCCACACCAGGAAGAGGACTGCATACATAAAACAGCAGGTTCAGTGACGCGCAACACGTGATATATGTTTTGACATGGACAACTGCACAACTGCATACTGCTGCGCCATCGAGGGCTGGCATCAAGGACTCTCACTTTTGCCGGACTTCTGCGCAAGACCCAGAGAATTGAGGATGCCCCACACCCTGCAGGAAAGCGACCGAGGTATCAGCAGCTGCATTGCTGTGGGTGCGCCAGCATCCCTACGTGCAACTCGCGTGTCCGGCCTAAGGTTATCGACTTCAGACTGATGCGCGGCAGTTCACGGACGTCCTGCTCGAGCACCGTCCTAGATGCATGCTGACACATGGTGCCATGATGATCTGTAGGCGCAGCTGCAGTGCCGTTTTTGCGCGCACATCTGGCGATGCAACCATATCAAGCAACGTGTACAGGGCTTCATGCATCGTCAAGTAGCTCTCGAGCTGCATGCTGACAGCCTGGTGTACAGTTGCGTAGTGTTTCACGGCACTGGCCCAAGTTGACTGTGCACGAAGCCAGTGGATCGCAGCCTTCAATGGCGTGCTCGATACATCAGCGGCGCCAGTACATCGACTGCAGATCACTTGCCAGTTGATGAGGAACATGGTGACCCAGCAGCCGAAGTTTCTTGCTGACGCAAACTTGACGCCGAGAGGAATCGACGTTCAGCGGCTATGCGGCTCCTTTGCTCAGGTGGCTGCCCGGGTGCATTGCCCTGTACAGCCTCTGGAAATCGCAAGCCTTGATGGCAGCCTGCAGATGCAATGTAGACATACTCACTGCGGCACTACCTGCCATTGGCTGGCAGCCAAACCCTGTAGCAACTGCTCTCGTACTGCGCCGAATGGCCGCTGCAACCCGCTCCCATCCTCAGTGCAAAGGCTCCTTTCTAACTTGACATGAGTACTTGAAGACATGCGTCGGCTGTGCCCTCTTTCGGACTGCACCTGCACTGAACACACTGCGCACGGCAGCTCACACACGGGCGCGGCGCTCTATCAGCTCACTGGTCTCTTGTACAGACTGACATAACATGCCGTCAATCATCTCGCCACAATCGCAGCCTTCTCGTCAACTGCAAGTGACTACAGCCTCGACCACTTTCCTCATGTGCGCCTGCATGGCACCGTGTTCATGTCTTGTAGCTGTACAGTTCACTGAAGTGATCATGCAGGTGCACAAAGTTCCTGGACGTCGCAGTTTATCAGGCGATATTCTTGCGTGTCCCTCTCAGGCTGTTGATCCTTGCAGCACTGTACCAGCTCGTTCACCACTGGAAGGAGATAGTCCACAAACACCCTGGCATCATGGCCGCGATGCCGCTTTTTGGGGTATGTGTGTGCTGCAATCAGCATGCGGGTATCGTCAAGTGGAAGGCATGCAAGAAAGAACCTCGACGTTCCATATAACTCATCATATGCATACATGTCCTCACAGATAGCGACGATGGGTGCCCTGACTCCACTTGCCCTCAAGCTGGTGTACCTTAGGGAGCTAGCGCACCTCAACCCTTTGATACCTTCGCACTACTGGAGGTTGTGTAGGCAGGTGTACCGAGCTCTGAACGAGAACCATGGCAAGGTGAGCACCTTGAGTCCTGTTGATCCTGCAGCATAACCATTACGATTTTACCTAGCCACAACCAGGTCACTGAACTGAGTCCCACCATTGCAGATATCAGAAAAGGAGCTCTGAATTGGGCATTTGTGCGGCTGCGTCGGTGCTTGATAGCGCCAGATGTGTCAGCCTGCATGCCTCAACACACACCAGGTATGCCGTGAGGCATTTGGAACCAATGGATGTGTGATGCTGTGGAGGACCTTTGTGCATGCGGCCATGGCTGAGTATCAATACTCATGCGGCCATGGCTGAGTATCAATACTCACACCGACATGCTCACAAGCATCGTGGGACTGCACAGGGGCATGCGCAGCTGTGGAGGAACACGAGTGCTGCTCGATAACAGGGCAGCATGGTACGATAAGTTGCGGGTCGCCGCAGCGATTGGGATGCAGCATGTGTGGACGGCCCCTTGTGAAACCCTCACACGTCAGCTGTTTGCAGTCAGTGGTTTGCAGTTCGTTATGAGGGGCAGCCTTTGTGCTAATTTCAATTAGCGACAGGCTTTAACAGTGTGAATAGCAATCAATGCTGTCATCGTGCGCTACTCCTGTTTCTGTGTCCGCCTCCTGCTCTTCACAATGGTGCTGCACAGCAGGCCGGAGAACACCATGGCGACGGCGGCCCACTGCTGCGCCAGCAGCGGCGTGCCGAGCCACAGCACCGACAGCAGGATGTTGAAGAACTTGCGTGTGGTGGTCACGATCGTGGTCACCAGCGTGCCAAAGCGCCGGATCGTGAAGAAGATGAACAGCTGGCCAACAGCGCCGCACAGGCAGAACAGCAGCAGGTAGGTGCCGGCCTCTCTGTGTGCGCTGCAGAAGCGCAGCATGTCGACGCCGAGGGTCGTGACGCCAAAGAGATACACTCCGTAGTACAGCCCGCACCAGAAGTTCATCCAGCACATGGTGTGCAGCGCCGTCGTGGCGGAGTACTTCCTGTGGATCTCGTCCTGTGCCGCATTGGTGTACCCGTCGAAGGTCAGGTTGACGAGGCACAGCGCATAGCCCAGCGGCGCATTAGGCGCCGCCAGCTTCCTGGCTACCTTGCCAGATCCCTGCAGCAACGATGCAGTCGAAGTTGCTTCACAGGACTGCAAGCTCGGATGCTGACGGTCAACACCTGCTGCTCTGAAGTCCTGCAATCTGGCAGACTATAATCTCCCTATTCAACTAAAAACTCCTGCACAAGACGCAGTGCGCATCATGCCTGCACGACTGCATGAAGAGAAATGCACTTTGCAGAGGTGAAACCGCCTGGCGCCAGATTCCGCAAGGCTGTGTGTGCGCACCTGGGCTGCAAATAGTGAGATGCCGCCCGCGATGAGGCCCGCGCACACATACTCGATCACGCTGTACCGCTTGCCGCCCACCAGCGTGCCCATGACCATGACTGGAATCATCTTGCACGACTTCGCCAGCACCTGCACAGGTGCAGATGCTGGCTCAGGCAGGTGCTGCTCTCGGTGGGGTCAGCAGACTGCCACACATGGAATCGGACCCTTGTTGTCGATGCTCTTGCATGCAGCAAGATTGCTGCACCTGTGCTGGGTAGCTGATGTTCTTCAGAGCCTCGTAGCCGCATGCTGGCCCGATGGCATTCGTCAGGCCAGGTTTCCAGTATGCCCAGAATGGCGGCATGGGCCCCTTACGGCCTGTGCCCACGATGGCCAGCAGCAGCGCCGCCCACAGGAAGCACGCCAGGCTCTGCACGCCGTTGAGCGCTTGCAGGTATGGGAACTGCAGCTGATCCACCCCGAAGCGCTTCGTCGACAGCGCCTCCTGCACGACGCCCTGTGGATGGCAGCATCGAATGCTCCAGCGGCAAAAGGATAATAGAACTGATAGATCAGGTAAGTTCCAATTCCTAAGAGTAGCTCATGTGCTGATGCTACGAATAGGACCGTGCGTTACCTGCGTCAAGTACGATGCATAGATACCGCCAGCCGCCACCAGCAACGTCCCTGCTTGACTTGCAAAGCTGTTCATTGCTGCACGAGATATTTTTGCAACTATCGCAATTCGCTGCGCAGTTCACTCAAGCAAAAATTGAGACATCACTCAGGCCTGCACAAGTAATCAGGATTTCTGGATGTGCAGATCTTTACACGCACGACAGCTGCAAGTCAAGTTGCAAGTCAAGGAGCAGGAGTCTTGGTTGGCAAGTCGACCGACTGGTCAGCAGAGCTAACAGGTGGTCATGCTGTTCTGAACATTGAAACGCTAGCTGCATTGCGATTGGTCAGCAGGGTGCCAAAACCCGGCTGAAAGCACTGATGATGGCTCGGCAAGGGGCACCCTGCTTGGTTAGGAGGGCGACGTGCTGTTGTCGCAGGCTGATGCATCAGCTCATGTGTCAATTGCTGCTGCAGGACATGCTCATCCGTGTCGGACCGCCGAAAAACCAATGTTGTTCGTCTCAGCTGCCTCTGCATTCCACAGACTGACCGTCCAGAATGTAGCATCGCACAAAAATGGTGCCGTACAGAACGTCAGGCGGCATGCTCACGCTGATCCACTTGTTCATAGCACTTTATGCTTGCGTCAACTCACCAGCATCCTTCAAACTCGACAGGCTGACAGCCGGACTGTCGGCCCATGACACTGCAGATGAACGTCTTTTGATCCGCTGAAGTGTCACAGCACACAGTCCGATGCCCCAAGCCTTGAGACATTCAGCTGACGCTGTCGACCAGCATCATCATCAGAAGCGGTCCTGTGGGGGTCCGCCATACCCACCGCCGCCTTGGTCTGCACAAAGAACACTACGTCATCAGATGGAGACATCATGCACTGATGTCATGCACTTAAAGAGATATGACATCGTGGCCACAGGTTCTGGCAGGCGATCGCAGGCAATCGCAGTTAAAGGACATGGGCTGCGTGACTCACAGTCAGCGGAACCGTAATCGCCTCCACCAAAGTCTGCAGGAAAAGGCACAGCATCTCAGGGAAGCTGTGAGTTAGATGTAAACACTGCTGCAATCAAGAACGGACGGCGACTGGACAATCTCATCCACTCTGCCATCCGTGTACACGTCAGCAACAACACTCACTGTCATATCCATCGCCGCCGCCACGGTTGCCGCCGCGGCCACCACCACGGCCACCACCTCCACCGTGGCCACGGTCCTTCACACAGCAAGGACATCAGTAAGGTGAAGCTATGGCCAATGTTATACAATGCACTGCACAGCCGAGCACAGTCAAACAGTCGCAGCAAGGCGGTCAAATGTCTTCCAAAACTCACCTGGTAGCCACCAAAACCGCCGCTGCCCCCACCATAGCCACCGCCGCCGCCGAAGCCGCCGCCGCCGCCATAGCTGTGCATGGGCAACACACAGGGTCTCAGAGAAGGCTCAGTTGCTGTGGAAGCTGGCTCCGATACGAGGTCAACGCAGGTGCGGGGCGCGACAGCACCCTCACAGCACAGCCCGAGACTTCCAAGCCAGCCTGAGAATGCTGCCGCACCCCTCCTGGCCGCCGTACGGGTCGTACTCGCTGTAGCCGCCGTGGTGACCCTGTGGCCGCGGCCCCTGATTGTAGCCGTTGTGCCTGCCGCCCCGGCCGCCGCCGCCGCCCCGGCCTTGGTAGCTGCGCATGCCGTCAGGCACATCAATGCACAATCAGATGCATTGGGATGCACTTGTTCACACGGAGCTGTGCCTGAGCCCCCTCTGAGAGGTGACTTCGTAGTGACGCTCACCCGCCGGGGCCGCCGCCGCCGCCGCCGCGGCCACCGTACTGCTGCTGGCCTCCGCCACCATAGTCATACCCGCCCTGGTCGGGGGGACCGCCGCCGTACCCACCCTGCTGCTGCTGCACCGTCAGCACAGGTGTTCAGAACGGTACAATACTCCATCGAGATGCTGAGGTGGTCTGCATTGTATGCATTGTTTGTGTCGGGCAGGCCCCTTGCCACGCGCAATGGCACTTCCATGTGCAGGCACCTGCTGCTGGGCCTCCAGAGCGGCGCGCCGCTCGCTGGGCCGCTGGATCTCACCCCTGGCTGCTGCTTCCAGAGTGAGCTTCTGCAGGGCATGCACCACCACCATGGTGAATGTCCGGCAGGATGGGAGCGGCACGTGACCCTTGCCAACGCAAGCGCCCCAAGATATTTTTGCGATTGCACCAGGATATTTTCTCGATGCTGCCAGCAATGCAGGCTCATTGCAAAGCCTCTGCGTTCGGTGTTCTATGTGGACCTCGCTGCGCTCACAGTAGCTGACGGCAGTGACATGCCCTCAGAGAGAGCAGGTGCACGCACCCTGACGCTGTCCATGAGGGCTTCGAGCTTGCCCTGGCCGGCGGTCAGCTCCTCCTGCAGAGCCGCCTTCTTGGAGTCATCATCCTCCAGGGAGATCGCCTCCTTCAGCTCCCCCAGCTGCGTCTCGATGCCCTCCTTCTCCTGCGCCTGCTCCGGCGTGAGCCGCAGCTGCACGGCGCAGGAATGCAAGCGCTGAGTCATCATGAGTCCTGCCGATGTGCATGCATGGGGGCTCCCTGACGCAGCTCATGCAGAAAGAATGAGGAAGCCGGGAGCTCTCACCTTCAGCTTCTCCTTGGCCACCTCCTCCTGCAGGATCTCGCTCTCCGTCTTGCCGCTGCGGTTGGCCAGCACAGCCTCGCGCGGCTTGGCGGCGCCAAAGGGGTTCTGCATGGATCAGTCGCCGAGGCCCAATCAACAGCTTCAACAGCTTGCATCATGGGGCCTCGTCAGCAACGTGACGCAGCCGCTGTGCACGGCAGCGCTGACGCCATTCGATGAACAGGGATCAGGCGGCGCATGAGGCACAGCAGGCTGCATCGTTGGGCCGCGTCATCGGCGTGACGCAGCCGCAATACAGCGATCGGCTGCAAGAGACATCGCTGCAAGCAGACGACCCGCGTCGGGGTGCGCTGAAATAGCAGGTTGAGAAATAGTTCGGTCACAGCAACTGATGGCTGCAACTTCAGTACCGACAGGCAGCACGCATAACGAGCAACATCGGCTGCCACCTACAGGCTGAAAAGATTAAGTCATGTGCAAGCTCACCGACTTTCCGCTGTTGGCACGGGCGAGGTCAGCCTGCTTTGCAGCGGACTCATCCCGGGGCTTGAGGTTCAGGCGGGGACGCTCACGAGGTGGGCTCGACATCTCTCGTCGTCGCTGTTTCAACACTCTGGGTGCTGGTAGGATCGTATTGGCATGCAAAGACGCAGAAGAAAGACAGCGAAATTGTTTGTGCAATGCTCTTTGAGAATCCCGCAAAAAACTAGGTTCCACTTAGGTAATCCTAGCTCTTCGAAACTTGAACACCGTATGCACAGTTCACGATTGCAGCGTCTTTGTGATGCTTGATAGGCCGTAATCAGGTTAACTGGGCATATCGAGCTGATTCAAGCGTGCGGCACCAGCGGATAGCTACTGCGACATTCAGTAGTGTCCAAAAGGCTGACGCATCTGAACACTCTTGGCTGCTAAGCTTGTCGTAAAGCGGCTGGCATAGCCATGTGATAAAGTCCAGCAAACCATTGCATCAGCATGGATGACATCGACGACCTGCTCGAGGACGAGTTTGAGTTATTTGGATCGCCAGGAAGCAACGCTGCGGCATGGCCAGGTATGGGCATTGTGCATTGTGTTCCATCTCAGTCATTGAAGATGGTCAGACAGCGTTCAACAACATGCTGCAGCTGCATTTGTGGTCGCTGCGAAGTGGTACCTGGTGTACTCGACAGGTGTGCAGGCCAAGCGGCCGCTGACGGAGATCCAGCCGCACCACAGGCTGCAAGCATACACGAGCACAGGTGCCAACTTGTATACCTAATTCATCATGACGAACTGGCTCACAGGTAATTCGCTGATGTTCAGAACATCAGCGACCTGGTGACTGCCTCATGTGGACATCATTGGCCCCGGCGCGCAGGTTCGTTTGCCAAGCGGCTGAGGGCTGATCCTGCCAGCGGCGGAACCTCTCGTCACAGCCAGCAACCACAACCCAGCCGCGTAGTCGTCCCAGCCGCACTGCAGCATGGCAGCCGCAGCAGTGATGGCACATCTGCGGCAGCTGCGCGGGCGCCACACCAGCAGCCGACGGATGACTTCGATGATGATGAGTTCCTCATGGCCATGGCGGAACAGTTCGAGGCTGACGAGCCTGTCGCAGCAGCGCCCAGCAGCGCAGAACGTGCAGTTGCTTCGCCTGCAGCTCAGCCCAGTGGGCCTGGCGGCGACTCTCAGGTACGTGGGACATCGATTCGTTGGCATGCGCCAAGGCAGGGCATTCTCAGGAGGTGCCGATGTGGTGCTGTTGGGGGTCACTTCGCAGACCCATGTGGTGGCATGTACCGCAAGAGGTCTTCAATACTGGTGCATGTTCTGTGATCAGCTTGATGCCATGACATGCAGGAAGATGACATGGATGCCCAGCTGCGGGCAGCATTTGCTGACGACCTCGAGAATGGAGGTGGCGCATCCAGCAGCCAGCGCGCTGCAGCGGCGGCGGCAGCGGCAGGAGCAGTGGAGGCTGCAGACATTGCTGCAGCGCTGGCTGCCTCTGCATCAGAGCTGACATACGTGCCGCCAGCATTTGAGGCGCACAAGCTCGATGGCGAGGTGCGCAGGCTAACGGTGTGCACCGCAGGAGGTCCGCACAGCTTGCATGCCTGCTCGTTTCTCGCAGATGCTGTGCATGCTTGGTCTCAGCACGATTGATATGCACAGGTGATGCCGGTGACGCTGGAGAATGGGTTGCGCGCATACTGCCGAGTTCTTGAGGCACCTGCTGCAGAGCGGCCGCTGCCGACTTCAGCTGCTGCTGGCGGCCGACTGCTGTCCAAGCCCATCTCGCAGCTCATGCGGCAGGTGGGGAGCAACAGACTCGTGCACTCCGGTCAGCCGATCTGCTAGCATGTCCTCAGCATGGTCAGAACCTGCTCGGCGGCCAACCCTGTCGTTTTGGCGCAGGTGGAGGAGGAGGCATTTGCCCGTGCGCTGGACATCTCTGCCAGGGAGCAGCGTGCTGGCAACCGCGGGTTCGCAGGAGGTGCACGCCTGCAGTCTCTTACTCAGTTGGAGTGCAGCATGGGCATCAGCTCACCAAGGGTCGGCCCAGATCAGACAAGCAGTGTGGTCTTTCCTGGACGCCAGGCGTGGCCACAGAGGAGGCGTGGGTGGACAAGTACAGGCCGCGCACCTTCCTCGACCTCCTCAGCGATGAGCAGATCAACCGCAGCGTGGTGAGGCCGCGCAGTGCACTGAGATGCTCCTGCTGATGTTGCCTGCTGATGTTAACCGTGATGGCCGACGCTGGTCCAGAAATACATCAAGACGCATCAGGTGCCGCACTGGTGGGGGCTTGAGAATTTTGCGAATGCATTATGTTCTGACATGCAGGTGCACTGGCTGCGGTCGTGGGACGCTGCTGTGTTCGGCCGGGCCGGCAAGGCAGCAGCCGATGCACGGCCTGAGCACCGCATCCTGCTCATGTCCGGACCGCCAGGTGGGTATCTGCGACCGCACCACCCTGATTTGCTTTTGCAGCCAATCATCCAATGCCGGCTGACACACTCGTTGATGCGCACACCAGTGTCATGCCCAAGTGCCCTCCTCAGTGCTGACGTGCACACCCTGCAGGCCTGGGCAAGACGACACTGGCGCATGTCGCGGCGAGACACTGTGGCTACAAGCCATACGAGATCAATGCCAGCGATGACCGGACTGCTGCATCGCTTGTAGCCCGTATCCAGGCATACAAAGATGCCACAGTTGTACGCTTGCGTGCCCGCAGGGCAAGTTCGTGTCGCCTGCTGGATGCTTCTCTGCTGACATACGGCGTGCTTCACCAGACACATCTGAATAGCTTTGGTACCTGGCTTGCAGGACGCTGCGCAGATGCAGTCCGTGATGGGCTCCCGCAAACCGAACTGCATCATCATAGATGAGATTGATGGCACTGCAGGTGCACATTTTGGATGTTCAACAATGGCAGAAGCTGAGTGATACTGTGAAAGCTGGCATGCATGCTGCTCGCAGCCTGCAGATGCTGCCCGACACGCTCACTGCCCAGGCGACACTCAAGCCGAGAAAGCCCATGCACAGGTGGCAATGACTCGGGGAACGCCATTCAGGCGCTGTTGAAGCTGGTGTATGGGGGCCCAGGTGCGGCTTCACACCTCCCCTGCTGTGGCCGCACCGCCTGGCATCCTGCATTGCCTGCTGCTTCTCTGGACAACTTTCGTTCCTGGCGAGATCGGTGCAAGCTTCTGCTCGCCTGCTGCAGGGGCTGCGGCAGAGGCAGGTGCAACAGGGGCGGGCAAGAAGAAGCGGAAGCAGCGGCAGCTGGCCCGCCCGGTCATCTGCGTGTGCAACGACCTGTACGCGCCCGTCATGCGGCCGCTGCGGGCGCGCGCCGCCATCTTCCAGTTCAAACAGCCCTCGGTATATTGGCGAGCAGCGACGCTGTTTCAATTTACCAAGTTGTCCTGCACGTTCTGGCTTTCGACAATACTGTAGGCTTGTGCTCGTGTCTGGACATCTGTGAAGTTGCTGACGAACTGTGCGGGAAAGCTTTGTATGCCACCATGGAGCGTCTGTTGGGTGCTGCGCAGGCCGATAGGCTCATCAGCCGCATGAAGCTCATCTGCGGCGCAGAGAAGCTGGGTGCCGACCGGCAGGTGCGACACCGAGATTTTGTCATGCTCTTGCCGGACACAAGCCAGCGGCAACCCATTAGACTGTTCCTCTGGACGATACCTTGCACGATGTTCAATTCATGGCAGTCATCTCATGTCCAGCCACTGCTTCATGTGCCAGTGCAGGCACTGGTGCCGCTGGCACAAAGGGCGTTGCACATGTGCTACGTCAACATCTTGCTGTGCCTGATGCTTGCTGTTCACTAAATGGCCCCATCCCACCTGCTGCACGTGCAGGCGCTGGTGACGCTGGCGGACAGGGCGGAGGGCGATGTGCGGTGCTGCCTCAACACGCTGCAATTCCGGACGCTTGCTGACAACAATAACATGCATTTGCAGGCGCTGGTGACGTTGGCGGACAGGGCGGAGGGCGACGTGCGGTGCTGCCTCAACACGCTGCAGTTCCTGGGGCGGCAGCGCGGCGCGGTGCGGGCCGCGGACGTGGCCTCCGCGTGCGCCGGCCACAAGGACGTCACCACGTCCGCCTTCGCTGTGTGGCAGCAGCTGCTGTGGCAGCGGGTGAGCGCTGCACTGCTACCGGCCTACTGCCAACTCCGAGCCTCTGCCAGGCAGCGGCTCCTGGATTGTCTGGGTGCATGGAATCGCCATGTTTGAATCAGCAGAATCAGCATGTGGGGTGCTGACGTCGAAACTTGGACATGTTAAGGACATGCTTGCTATTGCGGTGTGCAGGGTGGGAAGGTGGCAAAGGCAGAGAGCGCGCTGGCGCGCACCAATCGGCTGCTGGGCCTGCTGGCCGACTTCGGCGAGCACGAGCTCATCCTCGCGGGCTGCCACGAGAACGTGCTCAACATGCGCTTCCGTGACGCCGGCATGGTGCGTCCACCAACCAGTCACAAACGGCTGACAGGCCTTGCTGCTCGCAAGCACCAAGACGCCTGCCTGACCAGCAGTCAAAAGACAACGTGGAAAAGAAGGCCACAGATATGCTTGTAGATTGGAATGGCAGCAGGCTGCATCAGTCAGGAGCATCATATGATCTGTTGCAGGTGAAGGCGGCGGGCATGGTGGTGGGCATGGGGGACGCCGACATGCTGCACGCGGCCATGCGCCGCACAGGCGACTTCAGCCTGATGAAGTTCCTGCCCGCCGCCACGCTGGCCATTACCACGCCCGCCGCCGGCCCTGAAAGGTGATCACCATCTGGCAGTGCATCTGCATCGGTTCCCCCAGGATGGCATTGTGGAGAGCGGTGCCACTGCACGATCTGCCGCCCATGGTCTGCTGGACTGCCGCAAAGCATTCTGCCCCTGAGGCACGCCCAGATGACCGCTGACGCCCAGACTTGATCAACTCCTGTGAGACGACAGGCGCACTGCTGCCGCCGTGCAGGGTGCAGCTGCAGTGGCCCAAGGCGGCGGGGGATGCGCGGCGGGCGCAGGCGGCCAACGAGGCGATGCTGCGGGCGTGGATGGCCGACACCAACGGCGCTGTGCTGACCTCCCTCACCGTGCACACCGCTGCGCAGGTGGCCGTGCTCCTCGCACCGATACTGTTGGTTGCTTCATCTGGAGCCCAATGCATGGATGGCTGGTGATCTTGGCTGTTCACACATGGCACAAAGCGCATGCTCGCAGCGCTCCCCAGCAACAACTATCTGTGATCTTGCTCGCACACCATTGCATCCTTGGATGCAATCCGTTGCAGGTGGTGCTGCCGGCGCTGGTGCAGCTGCTGGTGCCGGCGGTGCGGCCGGTGGCAGCCAACCTGCAGAGCGCAGAGGAGCGCGACACCCTGGCCGCCCTGGTGGACACCATGCTCGCATACAACCTGCGCTATGGGATCACCACCGGTATGTTCTGTTTCTCTGTGTTGAACATGATCTGGCTGCGCTGCTGCAGGATCCCCTGCGCGAGATGTCTGACCTCTGACACCTGGGGATCGTCGATGGACCACTCTGACCAATGGTTCGAGCAATGGAGACGGTGTGCATGCGTCCAGGCGCTGCAGCTCTGACACCGGGTGCAGCCACCGCAGCGACGCCGCTGGTGCCTGCGGTGGACGCGCTGTGCCGCTTCGAGGTGCCACAATGTTCACAAAGCTGCACGTCCAATGCAGCAGTTGCTCTTTGTTGCTGGTCTGCATGTGCCTGCCGGCATTCCTGTTGCTCCACACTCAGGTCGTGTTGAGCGGTCTCAGACATCTCAGTGTCTGCTGCAAGGGGGTGCCGACCTCCAGCAAGGAGCTGACGGCGGCCCAGCAGCAGGTCATCGTGGCCGCGCTGCAGGCCGAGATCATCCGCCGCCGCATGGCGGTGAGCTTTCCGGCCTTTGCCGTGGCTTGTGACTCGCCTGTAACCTTCAGGCATTGCCGTTGCTCAGGGTGCATGACCGTATTGACCATCAAGCCATGAAGTCGGACCACGCTTGTCGCAAATCAGCTGGTGACAACGTTTATTGCTCTCGAGATTGCTCTCGACCGAGCCCTTGTGCACCCTGTGACAGGAGCAGGGCATGGAGGTGGACTCGCCGCCATCGCCCGCAGCTGGGACGCCCGACAAGGCGGCGCTGCCGGCGGCCCGAGGCAGCGTGATGCCGCTGACGGTGGCGCAGCGCGCCAAACTGACCCTCGACCAAGGTCCAACATCCTACACCCTCCTCGTGTGCATCACCAGAACGTCGAGCGAGGCCATGCGCCATGCGTCTTGATCTGCCCCTCGAGTTGCATGCAAAGCTTCACGGTAAACCTGACAAGTCTGACACTGAGTCTGTTGCACTGCTGGTCTGCAGGCAGCATGCCGGGGAAGGCACGCAAGACCAACTGGCTGGAGCAGCTGCGCAGCAAGAAGTCGCGCACCGCAGCCACCAAGCCGGCAGCAGGCTCCTCTGGTGGTGAGCACCCTCCACAGGATGCACTTGCCTTGAGACTCCGTGAATAATTGGTACGTCTGACGGGTCTGACCGTCAAAATGGTGTTCCTGTTGTACCATCATGAGTCGAAAGGCTCTCGGGGCTTGTGTATCGAACTGTAAGAATTTCTGATTTGCAGGGCCTGCGAAGCCGGCGGCGCAGGTTCTGTTCAATTTTCACGAGGGGTACACAAACGCTGTCAAGCGCCCGGTGCTGATGCACGAGCTTCTGGGCGGCACAGCAGAGTGAGCAGGGTGGAGCTAGCCACGCAGAGAAGCATTTTGCAGGCCCTTTGAAAGCTTAAGTTTCAGGCAAAATGCAACAGGCAGGAGGATCAGAGACGAGCGTGCATTACACGGGAAGCTTCTTTGAAGCACTTACACTTGCTTTGATTGTGAATAATCTCCTGCCTCAGTGAAACACGACATGATGGCGGCCGCAGCCGATCATGCTTGCACAATGATGCCAACAGTAACATCCAGAAGCCCGAATCTGATCCGATCCTGATGGTCAAAACTCCAGCAACACCGAATCAGACCCGATCAACAGCAGCGCCCTTCCTCGCGATGTGTTCCAAACAAACATGCAGCTGCGCATGCACCGACGCCTCACATTGTCCGTTAGTAGTTCCCCAATCACTGGATGTAGGAAAAGCCGGACAGACCGCCGCCAGAGCGCGCCAGCTCGTTGGTGATGACGTTGTTCTCTGCACGTGGATGCAGAAGTAAACTCAGTGCACAGGCAAAGGAACAGGGAGTTGAGATTTTGGTCATCAAGACTGCAGCATTTCGTGTGAGTCACACATCAGCGCCAGAGGCTTGCCACAACACATATGGATGCCCAATGTGAACATTGATAACGCACTCCAGGGGTCGGCCAGATGGGAGCTGAGGTTGGCCAGCGGCGTGGTGCCCGTGACGATGTGCTGCGCGATGAAGCCAGCATACGCGAGCATCGCCAGCCGCGCGTTCTGCATGAGCACCAGGTGTAACGATCGTCTTGAGCTGCGGCGGCTTGCACACTAGCGCTCTGTCTCCCATGGTTGACCACCATGTCTGATCATGCATTTACCCCCACCTTGATCTCCTTCAGCTTCAGGTTGCCCATGTCGCCCTTGGCAAAGCCGGCCGGGTCGAAGATGCCGCCTGCACAATGAGCAAAAACGCATGTGCCATTCATTCTCGAGCGACAATGCATGCATGTGACTTCACTCTCGAGCCCTCAAACATAAAACGGTTGCGAGAATGCGAGCTTGTGCACTGCATGCAGGCATTGCAGATGCTACATCTTGCAGCAACAGCATGTATATCTTAACACATACCTGGGTAGCCAGGCTCGTTGCCATCTGCAGAGACAAGCAGGACGGGATGTTGAGCAAAACCACGGCACAGTGAGCGAAGGTGATAGGCATTCTAAACCAGCAGCATCCAGTGTGCAAGGCAGGCACCAAGTCAGAGGAGATCCACCTGGCAGCTTCTGGTTGGTGAAGATGGGGTCCTGGTTGGCGGAGCCTGCATTTGCACATTGTCATCGGCACTGCCAGCTGTAACAACAGGGCACCAGCTGTACGGGCTTGCTTTGTGCAAGGACACAACGAGCCCTGGATGACGCATGCGCAGGATTGTGTTCATCAATGGTCTCGCACCGGGCTTGTTGTAGTCCTGCAGCCGGCGGCCCTCCACCCACGCCATCAGGAAAAACTCGATGGCGAACAGCGTGGACGACGGCGCAAAGTATGTTCCTGCGCCCGCGTCATACCACGCCTGCAAGAAGTTTGTGTACGACCATTGGCATGCATGCAGCAGCCTTGTTCTCGGGTAGGCAGACTGGCGTAGAGGGGTGTGAGTGCAGGTTCAGTGGCAGGGCGTGGAAAGCACCGGAGGCAGTCCTGCAGTTGCACAAAAGAGTGGTTGCACATGCCTGCTGCGCGGCGGGGCCGCCGGTGCCCAAGTTGCTGAGGATCTCCGGGAACAGCACGCCCGCTGTGCCCAGCATCGCCCACCTGCAGTGCACGGTGTGCCAGCGTGTCAGAGTGATGTATCACAGGGACAGACCCCACAAGCTGCTGCTGTTAAGACCTGTCCATGCCTTGATATGCCGGAAAGCATGGTGTGTTGTCATGGTGCCCTGCACAGCAAAAGGCTCACCTGCCGTTCTGCAGCTCTGCCTGCTGGTACCTGTGGCGGTGACAAAAGAAATGATGGCAGCAGGTTGCTGATCTCGGGACGTTTCAGATGCACAAAGTGCACAGGAGGATGGGCGTGCGCCGACAAATGAAAATTGCGCACCACTTCAGGGCTGCCGGGTTCTTTCCCAGACCAAAGGGGTCGAAGCCTGCGGCCCACACAATACGCGATGAGGTCGACAACGTGTGCTACCACAGAGGCGCGTATCATGGGCAGACTACACTTCAAGGAGATAGCAGCCAGCAGCGCACCAAAGTCGCCGGGCATGGAGCCGTCCAGGTGCTCCGGGGTGTCCGACCCGGGCAGCCAGTGACTGCGATACAGCATAACAAGAACTTTCAAAAGGGACGCGAACCACGAGTCTCATGTGTACCAACATGTGTCACAGGCCAGTGCAGACGTCGGCAAGGGCAGCATACCCGGCGCGGGCGGCGGCATTGGCGACCACAGCCGGGCGCACGCCAGCCTGTGACAATGCAATTGGATGCAATCACTTGCTGTTTCATTCATGGAAGTGGGGGCTGATGGCATCAATGGCTTGCCACGGACGCCTGCAGCGCCATGTGACGCAACCCCACCCGCAAACTGTGCTCAATGAGTGCTGCTGCTCATCGAAGCACATATTTGGAGTGTTCCTAAACAATCCACGGTTTCTGTGGTGCGATTGCTACGTATCCCATGCGGGCCCAGAAGGGAAACCCCCGCCGTTGCGGCAGTCCAGCTTGGACAGGCAAACGCGCCAGGCTCCCCCGCGTGACTCAATGTGTTGATTTGAAGACCTCAGTTTCAACAGCAGGCCACCGCGCTGCCCCTGCCGGTGTTCCCCGAGCGCAGATCAGCAGCATCTGGGGCTGGGCTGTGTGCTGATCTGCAGAGGCGACACTGCCAGCCGGGCGGCGCTGAACTTTCCGTATGATCCGACATGTAGTATGCAAAGATGTGAGACTGCTGATTGGTTTGAACGGCGTCGGATCGCACCGGACGCAGGCTCTTTGCGCCCAGACCCGCCGGTGCAGGCGCCTCAGTGCGCAGGGCCGCGACGGGCTTCGCGACGAGGGCGGCGGCCATGATTGCACACACACTGAGCGAGTGCTTTCACTTTGCAGGGCAAGGCGCGGTGTGCGATGACCGTTCAGGCAGCGCGTAATCTGTTATCTGTGGATCGGCCATCTGATAGTCCCGCCCAAAACTGATCCCAATCAATCTCGCCTGATCCAGACGCCCAGCGGCAGTGCCGGTGCCCAGGGTGAGCTTGCACGCCAGCATTGTGATCGCTGCCGCAAAGGACGCAGTCATGGCCGCCCTCCTCGCGAGTCAGATGTCGGCATTCCGCCTGGGCGCGTCGCTGCCCGCCAAGGCAGTGCAGAAAGGCTCGCGCGTCAAGTGCATGGCCGCAGGTGCAGCCCCAAGAATAGGGGCTCGACATCTGCAAGCGTCGATTGTGATGCAGCATCAGTTGACGTCGCTGCGATCAACGGGCGGCCTGGTGCTGGGGAGCTGCTGCAAGCCACCTGATCGCCTGCACACTCTCGAGCGCGCGTTGGGGACCTAATGGCTCACTTTCTGTTTTATGATGTGGATACGGTGGCACATATTGTGATGTGCGGCGTGAGCCTTTCCAGATGGCAGCAGGGATACAGTGCACGCCGCTATGACCGTCAGCGGCGCAGGGTCAGAGCAGGTCGTGGGCTTCAACTGCGTGGTCGAGGCTTGGAACGTCCAAGCCTGTTTTTAATTCATCGTGTGGGGCGTGTGCTTCCGGCCGCATTCCCGCTGAGAACTCCATTGTCAGTTGCACATGCACACCCAGAATGCGGCTTACAGCCACCGGACATGTGCGGTGTGCCTGGTCAAGACCGCTGTCGAGTCGACACAAGCACACCGACAATCCATAGAAGCAAATTTTTCATGCACCTGTGCCAGAGACATGTGTAACCATCTCTGCAGGCAACTGGCTGCCGGGCTCCACACCGCCAAAGCACCTCAGCTCTGGCGTCGGTGCCTCCCTGCCAGCCAACTTCGGGGTGAGCCTTCCGCGGCGAGTTGGCACACCGTGCAGGCAACGTTCGATGTAACGAGGCCGTCGGCGTGCATCCTGCCACTGATTGCAGCGGCCATGGCTGACGGCGGGCATGTGCAACACCGCAGTGGGACCCCTTGGGCCTGGGTGCCAACGAGGAGCGGCTGACCTGGTTCGCGGAGGCAGAGCGCGTGCACGCCCGGTGGGCCATGCTCGCGGTCGCCGGCATTCTGGTGCAGGTGAGGAACTGGTCATGGCTCGAGGTTATGTGCCTCGGAGACGAGGTTCACGGCACACGTGTGCTGCTGGACTGGCGCATCTTTGTGGCGCTGCAGGGAAGGCTGATGGCCAGCTGCAAAGACACCATGCTCACCACTGCCATGAGGCTTGGCACAACACTATCAGATACCAATGCAGATGTTGCACGTCTATTTGCAAATTGCCCACTGCAGGAGATCGTGAAGCCAAACATCTTCTGGTATGACGCGCCCACGAAGATTGACCTGCCGTTCAACATCGTCGGCCTGGTGCTCTTCGAGCTGGTCTGCATGCACTGGGTGGAGACCAAGGTGAGCACATGTACTTCCGCTGTGAAACATGAAGTGAGCACAGTGGGCAGCATATCCTGATGAGAAGTCATGCTTGCTCAGACTACAGTTTTGCAAATGCAACACCTGTGCTGCTGCAAGGGTAGACCATGTTGCCTATCTTGACGGCTGACGGCACCCCTGTGTGCTGTTACAGCGTGGTCTGGATGTCCAGAAGCCCAACTCGCAGAACCAGGACCCCATCTTCACAAACTACTCGCTGCCAGAGCACACCCCCGGCTACCCGGTGCGCGCCATGCGCATGGTGTTGTTGACACCTGCTGGATGGCAATACTGTGTGTTCCTGCGGTGTAGATCGGAACCTGCGTCGTTTTGGTGGTGACCATGTGACCATGATTGCTGCATGTGTCACAGGGCGGCATCTTCGCACCATTCATCCCGGGTGACCTGGAGGAGCTGAAGGTGAAGGAGCTGAAGAACGGCCGCCTCGCCATGTGAGTGCCCTTCTTCGCATGCGCACTTTCACCACATCCTGCCCCTGCAAAGCGCAACCCATCATCTGCACCCTCACAGCTTTGAGACCCGACATGTGTGGGATGACATCATGTAGCATTGAGTTGCGATGAACTTGAGCTGCCCCACTGGGTGTGCAGGCTGGCGTTTGTGGGCTTCACCATGGCAGCGCAGGTCACCGGCAAGGGACCGCTGGCGGCGCTCGGCGAGCACCTGGCAGACCCCATCAACACCACCATCTTCAGCAAGTGAGCCTCGTGTATCTTGCACCCCACGATGACATGACATTCACACTTTCTATTTGTGCATGCGTGCAACATCTCAAGCATGCTCATTCACTCGCATGCATTTTTCAGAATACTGTTTTGACATCCGTTTGGTCTCGTATGCTTGCACCAGGGCGGCAGTGATTCCGACCCAGGCTGTGGGCCCCGACTGCAAGATCCCGCCATCCGTCAACTTCCAGGGGTGAGCACTGTGCTTCTCATCGACATAGCACCAACGCGTAGATCTGTATGCTGGAATATGCAACAGACGATGTGGTCTGTGAATTGTTATGAAAATAGTCGATTCGTGAAATCGCAGACTCGACATCCCGACGCCCTGCTTCCTGTCCAGCCTGTGGCCGTGAACAAGGTGTGTCGGGAGTACTTTGCGCTGCCTGCGCTGGTGCATTGTTGTGCGGGTAGCTGAACTCTTTAGCAATTGCGGTTATGTGCTCCTATCAGACCCGTTTGCCTTTGACATCGCAGGCAGACCTTCAGCATCGCAGGGGGGACCGTTGGTTTGAGCCTGTTGATGTGTATTGACTGGCGAGAGTCCGCTGAGAGTTCGGGAAATGCAGCATCTGCATGCAGTGACCGTCCCTGATGCACGACCATCAGAGGGGTGCTGTTACGATTGTGGCGCACCGTACATCATGAGAGTTGCAATGTTGCAGTCACTTGCGCAACCGTCGTCAAATGCGCTTCACACGCACACGCACACATGACCATGAGTCCAGTGATGGCCGCCGCGCCTTCCCACCAAGTACATGGTGCCCCACGACTACGAATCACCTGAAACGACCATCGATCAGTAATTCTTTCATCTGGCCATGTCTGGACCTTGAAACCAGCATGCAAGCTGGAAGTATCTTCTGAATATCGCACAGCCTGGCAACAATACATTTTTCCCCGGGTTTAGGGCTCAAAGATGCTGACTAAGAGCGCGTTCACTTGCATGTTCACACACAGCCCAGCTCGCGTGGGTATCCATATCTGTGTGCTGTAAAGGGCGTTCGGCTGCTGCACCGCACGCTCAATTGGTGTTGGAGCCACCAATTGGGTGCACCATCTGAGCAACCTGGTGTCGGAGTGTGCGCCATGTCACGGCGCCAGTGCCTGCGCCTGGCTCGCCTGACATCTCGACTGCAGGTTGTGCATGAAGCTCCATGCAGCAGCGCACTTTGCAAGTGCTAGATCACTGCACAAACACTTGTCATCACACCAGTCTGTGAACTTTGCAGGACATCCCTGCGTCGCGATCGCTGGCATCTGCAGGCCCTGTGCTGTGCACATCAGGTGGATCTAGCTGTGTCATAGCAAACACGGCTTCTGCGTGTTCCACTTGCTGAGGTGAAGGATGTCGTAAAGGCAGACCTGATGGGTGAAATGTGTTGTACGCAGGGGCGCCCGCGAGGCCTGTGGACCATGTGCGGTGAGTATCACGCTGCTTCGTACATGCTGTGTATTTGCATGCACATCCGTCCCCATCTATGTGACCCATCTGGTGCAGGATCAGTGAGCCCGCAGCGTCAGCGCTGCCATTCAGCCTGCAATACAGGCTCCTGCAGACCGCAGCGCCGCTCTGGCAGGACGTCACCATTGTTGTGCCGTCCATGGGGGATTCGATCACGGAGGGTACCATCGCCGGCATTGAGCGGCAGCCAGGTGCGATCAGTGACTACAGCTCCTGCATGTGCATGAGCCGCTGCAGTTCCTGGACGTTCCTGGACATATCCACGATTTCAGTGCGCCCGTGATGCAGGTGACTCCGTGAAAGACGGAGATGTGCTGGCTCAGATTGAGACCGACAAGGTCACGATTGACGTGAAGTACACCGAGGCCCAGCCGGGCGTCGTCAGCAAGGTCCTCGTCAACGCGGACGACACAGTGGAGGTTGGCCAGGAGTGCTTCGTCGTGGACGTGGGCGCCTCTGGCGGCAAGGAGGCCGGCGGTGCTGTAGAGGCCCCGAAGCAGGTGCTGATTGCATCAGCCCATGGTGTTGTGTGCCGCAACTTCGTTGCACCTTGGCTCTTTCAGGCTATGCAACAGGCTGGTGCTGTTGAGGAGCACTACATGCACTTCAGGCAAGAGCCTGGGCTCTTTGACGCATGTGTGTAGCAGCAGCTTTCAACGATCGGTTGTGCTAGGGTTCTTGTGCGAGTCTGCTCTGCCTGGTGCAGAGGCCGGCGGCGTCCAGCATGCCCCAATTGAATGCTGAAGTCGGTGGCCTGCATGCAACACATAGCGCAGCAGTTTGTTTCTGCTGTGACCCTTCCATGTGGAGGGCACCCATGCATGCTGAAGTGGTGGCTGTCTTGCGCAGGAGGCTGAGTCGCCGCCGAAGGAGGAGAAGAAGGCTGAGGCGCCGAAGAAGGAGGCAGCGCAGCCTCCGCCGCCGAAGCCAAAGCCGGCGGAGCAGCCCAAGCAGCAGCCGAATCAGCCACCGCTGCCGCCATCACACAGTGAGGTGGGGATGTCCTGCACAGATTGACGGCAGACGAGACGTTAGGTTGGTCGTGTACTTCACATGAACACTCGGCAGTCTGCCAGTGCGCTTCTCTGCGTGCGTGCAGGGCAGCTCACAAGGCGGGCGGGCAGATCGGCCAGAACGGTGCGTCCCACTGACGCACCTCATGCAGCATCTATGCTGCCCAGAATGACACTCTCGAATAACCTGAACTTAGCGCCGTTGCATTGGCCTTGGACCACGACAGATGTGGCACTCTGCGCCTGAATCTGCTGTGACCCTGGGCCTGATTATTTTGCATCAGGCGAGTGAAGATGACGCGGCTGCGGATGCGGGTGGCGGACCGGCTGAAAGGCGCCCAGAACACGTACGCCATGCTCAGCACCTTCAACGAGATCGACATGACCGGTCTCATGCAGCTGCGCTCCGACTACAAGGTACGCTAGCTAGCGTAGCACAACTGCTGTGTGGGTGCTGCACGTGATCACCCAAGCACATGTCCAATCACCTGTGCAGAGTAAATGGGGTTGTGAAGGCGGATGTGTTTGAGCATTCAGCATGTTCACAACAGGCACTGGGCGCTCATGCTCCTGCTCCTGTGCAGGATGCATTCCTGGAGAAGCACGGTGTGAAGCTGGGCTTCATGTCGGCTTTCGTGAAGGCCAGCGCAGAGGCGCTGCTTGCCATTCCGGCGGTGAGAATGTTTCTCGAACTTCTTGACACAAGACGGCTTTGTTGATGGCAAGGGAACATGTGTCGATGAGGAAATGAGTGTCAAGTGCTGCACAACACGATTCCCCATGCAGATATCTTATGCTTACCATCTGAAGATATTGCGATCAGGTAAACGGTGTCATCGATGGCACCGACATCATCTACCGCGACTACTGCGACATCAGCATTGCGGTGGCGACACCCAAGGGGTTGGTGGTGCCGGTGCTGCGGGATGCCGACAAGCTGGACTTTGCCGGCGTCGAGCGGGTGCGCTCCCCTTCGGTGGACCACTGCCCAGGGTGCCTGGCGCCGTGCTCGTCACCTCTGGTGCAGCAAACCATTACGCCTGCCGTAAGCGATCGCCGTGTGCTTGTGACCAGCACTCTGCCCGAAGTCTGCTGCTCAGTGCAGTGTGTCGTGTCGTCTGCAGGCGATCGCGGCACTGGGGAAGAAGGCGCGCGACGGCACCATCTCTATCGACGACATGGCGGGCGGCACCTTCACCATCTCCAACGGCGGCGTGTACGGCAGCATGCTGTCCACGCCCATTATCAACCCGCCGCAGTCGGCCATCCTGGGCATGCACGCCATCACACAGCGCGCCATGGTGGTCGGCAAGGAGATCCTGCCTCGCCCCGTCATGAATGTGGCGCTCACCTACGACCACCGCCTCATTGACGGCCGCGAGGTGAGCATCCTGTGAGATGTTGACGACTCATGTCGCAGTGGCAAAATTGCCGGCGTTGGTGGTCCGATCATACTGCATGTGCCCTGAAGTAACCCTGCAGTCTGGAGCAGGTGCTCACAAGTACACGTTCATTGCTGCAGGCGGTCACATTCCTGAAGCGGTTGAAGGAGGTCATTGAGGACCCGCGGAGGATGCTGCTAGGAGTCTAGACTGGGCACACTGGGGGGCTGTTGGCAGGGGTGTGACAGGGGCACTGTGACCACACGGAGTTCAGGATACGATGTGCTTGCTATCTCAAAGATAGACCCTGCAAATTGGTTTGCAGTTGGGCTGGCCCACTGCGGGCGGATTGTAAGCAAATGGTCAGGGCTCGGCTGCCTTGAGGCAAGCATGAATATATCATCAGCGCCGCTGCATTCCAGTGTGGAGTCCATAGCTTCAACATATCCTCTGGCTTCAACCGCTCACTGCAGTACGCTTCGTTGCGCCTGGATCACCAACCAACAGTTCATGACAATTCTGGTGCAAGATTTCTGCATTCCCCCCTTCCAGTTTCCCGCCACCCCACCCTTCGCTGCAGGGCGGCTGTTTGAGGGTTTTGGTGTATTGGTGAGGTGCCAGATTCGGGCTTAGCAAAAGCTTATCGCGACGCTTCAAGCGGCCAAAGTGCTCAGCCGCGCAGCCCGCACCCGCACTCTTGCCGTAGTCCAGCACAGCTGCCAGCATGGCCGCCCTCATGATGAGCTCCACGCGGGTGCTGGCCGGCAACAAGGTGGGCGTCCCCTGCAAACCTGCGCTTCCGCGGCAAAGTATCGGGCAGAAGTCAGCCATCACACGTACCCGGCGCAATCTGTTACGGGCTATCACATGCAGGTGGTGCAGCTGTTGACAGCGGCCGGGCATCCCCGGCTCCTCAACCCTGCATCAGCACCAGCGCAGGTCTGAAGCTCGATCTCGTGTCCACCCGCAGGAGGCGCTGCGGGGCAAGCCTGTGACCGCTCAGCCTGCCCGTATGGCGCCCCGCGCCGCGCGCCAGACAGTGTGCAGCGCCCAGCAGGAGCGTCCAGCCTTCGCGCCCGCCCTGGCAGCCGCAGCTCTGGCAGCAGCCGTGACCCTGGGCCAGGTTGACGCAGCGCAGGCCGATGTGTCGGGCCTGACGCCCTGCAAGGAGAGCAAGCAGTTTGCGAAGCGGCAGAAGAACGAGCTGAAGGCGCTCGACAAGCGCCTGAAGCTGGTGGGTTCACTCAAAATGTTCTGATTGGTGTCGAGCCTTGCTGTCGGCAGCCAGCTGCAAGCACTGTGGGCAGCTGTTCATATTCTCAAGTCATGCTTCACATAGATGGTGAACGGAGCGGCTCAGTTGCAGCATGGATATGGTGCAGATAGTTGTCAGTATGGCGCCACCGTCTGCACTCATGCAAAGAGTGCAGCCCCTGCGTGGCCTTGGTGACTGAATTTTGCTTCATTCAATTCTTTTGCAGTACGAGGAGGGCTCCGCCCCGGCGCTGGCGCTGCAGGCGACGAAGCAGCGCACAGAGAAGCGGTTTGCAAACTACGCGGGCTCTGGTCTGCTGTGCGGCACTGACGGCCTGCCCCACCTCATCGCCGACCCTGGATTGGCCCTGCGCTTCGGCCACGCCGGCGAGGTCTTCGTGAGTCTCTCGTCCTCGTCCATGCTTGTCTCTAATTGATGCACCTGGTGCGCGCAGCCTGCTGAGTTTCTGCAGTGTGCAGCCGCTGCAAGATGTCAGATCTCACCAGTTGCATCGTCTGTCCACATCTGAACATCGGAGACTGATTTGTGAGGCGCGTCATGCAGATCCCGACCTTCGGCTTCCTGTATGTCGCGGGCTGGATTGGCTATGTTGGCCGTGAGTACCTCATCCGGGTGCGCTCTGAGAGCAAGCCGCGCGACAAGGAGATCATCATCGACGTGCCACTGGCGGCGAAGGTGTGCCTGGGCGGCTTCGGCTGGCCCGCAAAGGCCATCGCCGAGCTGCGCAATGGCACTCTCCTCGAGTCCGACGCCAACATCACCGTCTCCCCCCGCTAAGCGCGCCTAGGGCGCGGAAAAGTGCGCATTGTGCCGGATCAGCGAGTGCTGCAGCCCGCAGCATCAGCAGGGGCGGCGCAGCAGCAACATGCAGCTCCGCATGCACTAGCACACTCCAGCAGCAGAACATTCCATGTGCGAGACAGGTCACCGGTCTTTGGGGGTGGTGCTGTGCGGCTGATCATCGGCATAATGTCAGCAGAAGCATGCCGTGAACGTTGCGTAGCCGGGCCGCTGTCCTGAGCGCGCATGGTTGCATTGTTGACTACTGCAAGTTCCCTGTTGTCTTGCAGCAGCAAGCAAGACTTCGTTGTACACAATGAGGAGATGACCAGTTGGGGCGTTGGTAACCTGTAAACGTGCATGCGTTGCCAAAGCAACAAATGGCCAGGATTATTCTGCAGTTTCCCTCTTGTTGAGAGTTGAGAAGCAACTCCGCCTCTGGTCTGATCCTTCATGATCGCCACCTCGCAATTGGATTCCTTGCAAGGCCTCATACCTGAGCGTGCAGCATTGACCGCATCGAGCATCTGAGATAGTGTACAGGGCCGACAGCAGCTAGAGTGCAATCAAAGGCCAAACTACTGCGTGGCAAGGCCTCCAGGACACCATCCAGTTCGTCCGCTGATACCCTGGTCGTGTAACACACTGCATAGCGGCGGTCTGAATCCGCTCCCGCAGCACATCAGTCGCCATCTGGCAGCTCGGCGGCGGTGTCCTCGGTGCGCGGCGGGAACTGCGCAGGCTGCGGGCCCCGCTCGGCGGCGATGCGTGGAGAGCTGCCATCTGAGCCGTCTTTCTGGGCCGGGATGCGCGGCGGCTGCGCATCCCCGTCGGACACTGGAGGCGGCAGGCGCGGCGGCTGCCCGCCGTCCGGCCCGTACGCCCAGTCGTTGACCAGCGGCGCCACCACGAACAGCGTGAAGCCAAACTCTGCCGCCGAGGCGCCAGCGAAGGCGCCGAGGCCTGGGCGCTGGACCGGCGTGAACAGCCATGCACCGAGGCCCGCACCTGCATGGCGTGTTGCAACCTGATTCCGAAGCAGGCACCACTGAATGTGCAATGCCTCCAAACGGATCTTCTTTGCTGCACTTGTGGGTCCAGAACACAGGTCGGCATCACATGAGAAGAAGAGATAGATGAAGGTTCAGACGGCCCACCAACTGACGCCACCACCAGGCAGGTGCTGCAGCGGAAGGCGTCCGCAGCGCAGATCCGCAGGAAGCGCGTCAGCACCGTCTTGCGGCTCCTGTGCACCTGGCCCTTGCGCGCTGGCACATAGATGACCCTGCGCAGAATAGTGTTGACAGTGGGCTTCCGACAACAACTTGGCATCTTGAAGTGTGGCTGCGCTTGGATGTCCAACATCTGCTGCTCTGCAATGACTCAACCAATCCCACACACACAGCAAAGCTGCACCTGTAGGTGTCGACCGCAACGGACACAGTGCAGTCGGCCGCCGCGCCCAGGATGTTGGCGAAGAAGTATGTTCGCGGAATGCGGTACAGCCGCTTGTAAAACGGCAGGTACGCTTTCCTGCTGGCTGACGCCCTTGCATCTGCGCCACAGATGAGCACACGAGTCCACAAGCTGGGCGACATGAGGTCGCGCGCATATGCAGGCTGGACAGCCGCTCAGGCAGGATACACTGGGTGAGAGAACCTGCCTTTGATGAGCTTGGTCGTGGTCGGCAGCCTGCAGTGCCGTGCCGCGAGGTTCTCATAAGTCCGCCTGCAGTGCGCAGCAGCAAAGTACGGGTGGCTGAGTCCCCAAAAATTAGGACAAGTCGGGAACCGCGAATCAGGTGCGCACAGCAGCGCGCCCTGCACCAGGGGTCGCGAATGCAGCGGGCGCACACGTTGCCCACCTGACGGTCAGGGTGGCCAGGTCGCGCAGCGACATCCACACGCTGCGGTGCAGCGCCGGACGCACCTGCTCCCTCGGGAACGGCGGCCACTCTTCCAGCGGCTCCAGCCCCTGCACATATGGCACGAATCATCATGTGAACGACGCAGCCTTGCAAATGCTTGACGAGTTTCCTTGGCAGTTTTCCTCGGCTCCAGTGCTTCAGATGCAACCAAGCATACTGCCTGACAACCTGGCAACTCAACGTCACATCTGCAGCATCAAGCATGGCGTGCCGGCGCCGCAGCACACTTGCGCAAAGGCTGCCTCTTCTGCTGCCTCGACCTGCTGGAAGTACTCGTGCCATATTGGCAGGAGGTTGAAGAGGATGCTGCGGGAAAGAAGCAGAATCTGCTCAGCAGTGTGTACTCTGCTCAATGAACACTCATGCACTGCTGGCGGGAAGCATGTGCACATGCTTCGCATGTACATGATGCTTGGCACTCATTGCCGATCGCACCTGCGGAACGCTGTGAAGGCCAGATTCCATGGAGTGTACACCGATGCGATGGTCTTCAGCTGATAGTTCTGCGGTTGAAGAACCCGCACGAACAAGATGGGAACCCGACTGCCGGCATCAGTGCATGTTGCATGCACCGCACTGGGATGATGAGATGCAGAGCAATAGTGAAGCTGAGCCGCGTTCAGTTCTCAAAACCATCATGAAACATCATGTCTACCTTCGGCAGCGTGTAATTTTGGCCATGCTGTTCAGTAGCAAAGCCGGGGCCGGCAGTGCTGCCGGCCCGCTGACGTGCGCTGCCCAGAGACCATGCGCCATCCTGGCTTCCCAAGCTCTCTGAGAAGTCACACCGCGCTGCAGATCTATACAGGATGGCTGCAGAGGCGGCTGCTGCAGCTGACGTGCATGCTGAAGACGAACCAGCCAGGTCACGGATGAGCCCTAGGCCGACGCTCATTGCTCGTTGCAGGCGCCCACAGCGCGACAGATAACCACAGTCACGCGAGCAAGCTACATGTGAGCCACCATCATAACTGCGCACGCAACAAACCCGGCGTTGAGCCCTGGACTCGGTGCACTGGAACCCGCTGCAGGGCCTCCACAGCAAACAGTGCAGGGTGGGGCTTTCCAGTTGGTTCAGCAAAGGGCGGTGGTGCAGAACTCTTGACACCGCTGGCTGGGCTCTCGACATGCGTAGCAACACCATGCAACACCGTGCAGCGATAAGGGTACGCCAGGGCGGCTATCTGAAATGCTATGGAAGGGTGGGAAATGGCAATGTCGCCAACTGCGCATGCGGGTCGTCAACTCACCAGGCAGATAGTGTGGATACAGAGGCGAAGTGGTTCTGCCGCAGACTTACAGCCATTGGCTTCATCATGTGTTTCAGCTGCTTTCGCCAAAGAGCAACTGAAGCCAAAGAACCACACATGCTGCACAACCTGCGTGCCGTTCATACTATTGCTGAAGCCAGTCTTCTCCTCAGAAGAAGCGGTTGGTGAGGTAGTCGTTCTGCATGCAGAGAACCACCGACGTGAGCATTTGCAGCTGATAAGGTGTGGACAGGTTTACATGCAATGGCTGTTGCCACGATGTGGGCGCAGCGGGTAAGATGAGTCATATTGGTTTACACGACAGGAAGCATTCTAGAGCTTCACCTCCAGATGCTGGATCCGGACATATCCGTCCTCGCCGCCAGTGACAAAGGCGCGGCCGTCGGGCCGGAAGGCGATGGCGTTGATGGGGCCGAAGTGGCCACGCACGCTGCCAAACCGCTCCTCGTACACCTTGTGGTAGAAGTCCGACTCGAACTTGCCCTGCCGCGAGCCTGTCAGCGTCACCTGCAACACATTGACAGGGACTGATGTCAGAGGAGATTCGACACTGAGACCATGCCCCACGCTGACTGCCAGCTCAACACCGAACACCAGGAGGACAAACATCCTGCAGCAAGACAGAGATGCACATGCAATAGCATGAGGTTCCTGGACATGCCTGTGATGCCTCCTGGCCGCCGCCCACGATCACGTGGTCGAAGATGGGCGAGATGTCCGCTGAGTTCATGGGCCGATCTGACTGGTATGTCTTCAACACCTGAGCCATGTCAGGAACACTTGATTTTAGGGAACAGTGGAGAACATCACTGCGATGCAAATCCAAGGCGCTGCACAACCTGGCAGCAGAGGAATGTTAGATTCAGACTGTAGATCGCATCATGCTGCAAGGAACAGGTCAGTGGCTGGATCAAGCAAGCGTTCCGACCTCCAGCGTCTGCGTATCGACCAGCTTGGCTGTTTTATCGGACGATGCTGTGATGAAGTGTGTGCCGTCGGGCGCCATCTTCAAATCGTTGATCTGCCGCTCGTGGATCTCCTTCTCCTCCTTCACCTGCCCCGTCTGCAATGGCAAATTCTGCCGCGTCATGTGGGCAAGGATTCAGCTGGCGCAATCTGCACCTTGCGGGCACATCAGTGTCGTGTCTACACAGAGCATGCTGCAATTATATGGCACTGGAACGAGCCTCTTGTCACATCTAGCCGAGACGACCACTCACCTCGACATCCCACCGCCGCACGACGCCGTCCTCGCCCGCAGAGATGAGCGTGCGGTTGAGGTCTGTGAACTCCACGCGCTGTATCCTGCCGGTCGGGCCCTTCAGCGCCTGCAGGATGGTGGTGTCCTGCTCCGCTGCGTCGTCGGCGACTGTGACGAGGTAGATGCAAGCCGGCACACCCATGAAGGGGTCGCTGCTGATGGCTGCCATGCCGTCGCCGACGGCAAACTTCACCGCGCGGCACGGCTCATTGAATTTAAACGTGTGCAGCGCCTTGCCGGTCTGCAGGTCCCACAGCCGCGCCGACGAGTCTGCGGAGCCTGTGATCAGCTTTGACGAATCCCCTGCGACAGCATGCAACGCCGCCAGCTTGAACATGCTGCTCGGAAATGTAGCACCTGTGCCACGTCCCTCCAGCTGCTCTGACAGCTTTGTGCAAGATGTCAACAGTTCAAATGCATAAGGCGCTGCATTCTGGCTTACATGTGATGTCGCATGTCCAGACGGTTCCGTTGTGCCCATTGAAGGAGCCGACCCGGACGCCATCATCAGAATACCACAGGTTCGGCGACAAATCCTTTGCGCAGCTGACAAAGAGGTCTCCCTCGCGGTTGAACCTGCACAATGAGACCATGTGGTCAGGAGCATGGCCAAGGCTGTGCCTTCTGCAGCTCAACTCCAAGTGATGTTCAGCCCACAGCACATGAGCAACTCACTTGATCTGTGTCAGGGGTCTCTCATGTCCTTTGAGCAGGTAAGGCCTCATGCTGGCCCGTGCACTGCCAGAAAATTGCGTAAAGAGACGTTTTCAGTGCTGGCGACTCGAGCCCAATCCGTTCTGAAATGCAAGCCCAACCTGTCCCTGACTACGAGAACTGCCTACTTGCTATACTGTACACCTGCCACGGGTTATTTCGAAGTAGCTCTGGGAGCACAGCACGCTTTGTTTTCGTTATGCACTGTTTGGACTGGCTGCTGTGCAACATGCTGTACGTCCTGTGCTTCCATCAACTGACATGAGTTGCTGCTCCAGTAAGCAGATTTACAGACATCGCATTGTGTTTCCATATACGAATCCCTGCTGTACAGTATCTCAGTGCTCTTTTGCGCTGCCCAGCGCTGCCTCGATTGCGTCCGATACTGCGCTGACTTGTACCGGTTGTTCAGAAGGAAGGTGGCCATCGTTATTGCATTCGGATTGTCGGAACTCAAAGGACATTCAGTGCTTGATGCAGAAGCGTACACTATGATTTGACGGGCGGTCTCTCCTCCATGTGTGTTGCGCACACAGGCAGACTGGCGGTATACGCTAGCAGTGGTGACATCACGCTGTCCCTGTGTAGCGTCACCACAACACTGTGGAACAATCCGACACCAGCTGAAACATGAGCAGGACGGAGTGGTACATCAGCTTGTACGTTCTGGTCCTGTGCCTCTTGACGTACCGGCTGACGCTGGAGGTGAAGTATCTCAAGGAAGATGGCGTCACAGTCAGGAACGCACCCTGGAGCGTTCTGCAACCGGCAGTCAGCCTGTGGCAGCGCTCGTGCCGCGGCGCAGTGCAGAGAAACATCAGCAGTGTGTCCGAGTCAGCTGCCGCAGAAACAATATCACCAGCGGTGGCGTCAACAGCGCTGCATGCAGACACCGGCACTTGCAACTGCAAGGTGGGGTTGTGGAACTAGCAGACTCGTGTTCTGCTGGTATGCATGTGACCCGAATCTGAAGTGGAACATCGAGGGCCCTAGCGTCGCTTGCTGCATGCCGTGCAGGCAGCAAACAGTGAAGCGGCAGCGTGCCAGCTTTCTGGCCCAGTGCGCGATTGCTGTGAGTCCCCCTGCCGACGCTATGTCCAGATGTCCGTTTGCATTCATTGATGCCACTGCGCGCGCCAAGCCCAGCTTCTATTTGTCGAAAAGCAGAGGTGTTTCAGCTGAAGTGCGCCCGTGCAGGCTGTGACTATGCATCAGTGGAGCAGGTGAACCGTGACACTGTGAACCCACTGCTGCGGAAGCTGGTGCAGACGCCCTTCATGCGCTACTTCAAGGTGTGCGCGCCGGCGTTCTGACAGCGATTGACATGATGACACAACAGGATGCATGACAGAACAGAGGATGCACTGCCGCATGGCAAGCTAACATGCATGACAGTCACATTAGCCGGTTATCATATCCAGTCATGTTTCTACGTGGCAGGTGACGCTGTACTGTGACTGCCCGTTCTGGCCGGACGATGGCATGTGCGCGATGCGGGACTGCAGCGTGTGCGAGTGCCCGCCGGATGAGGTGCCGCAGCTGTGGAAGGACGCCGAGTCGGGGGCCGCCGGCGACGGCAGCTGCCTGCCAGGTACAGCGTTTGAATTTGCTGCAGTCGGACATGGGCTTGAATTTTGAGTAGTTGCAGGTGCACAGGCTCCTGCGTCGTGCACATATTCACAACTCCCATTCTGCCACCAACTTCGCAGCTGACTGTTTGACAGAATTTTCGCCGAGCGGCTTCGTCAGTTTTGCAATATGTGACAGTTGAACATACGAGCAGCATACCCCGCCATGTCACAGAGTCGGCCACAGCAGCGGCAGTAGTAAAGCGGGTGGACGAGGGCACCAGGTCACGGCTGCTGAACATCCGGGGCTGGCGCGGCTTCAACAACCCCTGGATGCCGGTGGATGAGGACGATGTCGACTTCTCGTACATCAACCTGCAGCAGAACCCTGAGCGGTATACTGGCTACAAGGTGAGGGATCCACACAAGCTACAGTGCTGCTGTTTGCCAGTGTTTGCTATTCATATACTGGACATCGCGGATGCTGATCTCAGCAGCAGTCCTGCCTGTTATGCAGGGACAGGCAGCAGCACGCATATGGGATGCCATCTACACTCAGAGCTGCTTCGCCAACATCCACGCAAATGACACGTGCACCGAGCGCCGCATCTTCTACCGCCTGGTGTCTGGTGAGCATGTTGTGCGATTTGCCGTTGAAGGCAATGGTACTGGTGCTGGTGATCTGGCTTTGGGCTTTCATCAGGGTCTAGTCTTGGGTAGGGTCATGACTGATGCAGGGGATGGTGAACTCACCATGTTCTCTTCTCTGGTTGTGCAGGCATGCATGCGTCGATCAGCGCGCACATCGCCAACGACTACCTGCTGGACGAGTTCACAGGGCGGTGGGGGCCCAACCTGGGCGAGTTCGAGCGCCGCCTGGGCAACCCCGAGGTGCTGCACATGCCTGGCAGGCTGTGCACGATCGCAGTGACAAATCCTGCAGTGGCTGACATGGCAGGGTTTAGGCTTTCAGGCTCCGCTCATGGGATCAAGTGGCGCTCACTTTCCCGGCAACAGCTCAGGCACAGGCATGATGTGTATCTGCCATCACAAGATTGGATGGGTTGCTGCGCATGTAGGTGGCGTCGCGGGTGGAGAATCTGTACTTCACGTACCTATTCACGCTGCGCGCGGTGCAGAAGGCAGCACCGCTGCTGCAGGCGCTGCAGTACAGCTCCGGTTACACTGCGGAGGACGGCGAGACAGCCCAGCTTGTCAGCAAGCTGGTCCGCTTTTACACCCTTTGAAAGTTTCATATTGCTTGCACCCTAATGCAAATCTATCAATTTCAAGTCAAGTTTGCAGAGAAATGATGTGTGCCCTGCGCATGGGAGAGAGAGCTTGTGCACGCTTCTGGCTTGCAATTGTTGAATTCACTCACCCTCAACTTTCTCAACCATTCGCTGCATGCAAATTCGTGCAGGTGAACAGCGAGGCGCTGCTAAAGGCATGCCCGATCCCATTCCATGAAGGGCGGCTGTGGAAGGGGGAGGATGCGCCAGCGCTGCGGCAGCAGCTGCAGGCCTCCTTCCAGAACATCACTAGCATCATGGACTGCGTCGGCTGTGAGAAGTGCAAGCTGTGGGGCAAGCTGCAGCTCATGGGTGCGAGGCTTTTCGTGGCGTCTTCTGCCTCTGCATGGGTGGTGGATTGGATGAATCGTGCAGCCAGCTTGCCGACTGATTAGCGTATCTGATGCCATGCTGCTGCTTCAGCTGGAACGTTGCCACCTTCAAGTCGTTATTGATGTCACAACACTGCTGTCCTGCCCTGCAGGCATTGCGACATCGCTGAAGATCCTGTTCGACAGCAGCGACTGCGGCGCGGCCGGGTCACAGCAGTCGGACCTGGTGCTGGAGCGCAACGAGGTCATAGCGCTCTTCAATCTGCTGGAGAGGTTGTCCACATCCATAGAGGTTGTGCGACAGATGAGCCTGCAGCTGCTGACAGATGAGGCGCAGGCGGGGCACTCCCCTCTGGGCGCTATTGAGGCCGTGACGGAGGGCCACCCGCTGTTCTCACAATTCACGATGTGAGCCGTAGCTGGGTCATCCTTCCAGTTGCTTTGCTGAACGTGGCGACTCCAGCGTTCAAAGCTCGACTCCAGTATTACAGCTCGTCAACCACTTCTCCTTCCGAGATGCCCCGATGCCCCGCCCAAGCTTGCCAGCTTTGGCCTCGCCGCTCAGCGGCAAGCACCTGCCAAGCAGCAGAGCAGATGTTTCGCTCTGGCTTGGACCTGCAGATTACACACAGGTTGCATAAATGCACAGAAGGGTGTTCACAGCTACAGCACCTGCAATCAAGCAGGGACCCAGATCCGTCCGCACCTGTGGATCTTGACGCAAGGTGTCTGAGGTCAAAGTCCAAGTCGATCCGGCAGGGCGCAAGCTCGTTGTCTGTGCGTTCATTGCTTTGGCTTCTTGAGAGGGATGGGCACGCGTGCGGGGCTGCGCGTCACGCTGGTACTAGGAAAGTCAGAGGTTGCCACAGAAGGCGTGTAGGAGCGCGAGCTGCGGCAAGGCGGTGCCGACGGCAGTGCGTCCTTTTTCACGTCATCACACACCGCCACGAGCCCGCAATGGCCTGCAGCAAGCATCAGCAATGACTGGGAACTCTCAGCAGGGCAGTTTGTGCCGCTGAGGTGCGTGAACATGCTTGCTGACCTTCCCAGGGAGGCTCGGTCATAGCGGTCTGATATTCTATGGTGTTGATCTGGCTTTCTGCGGCTTCCAGGATGCGGTCAGGATGGAATAGTGAGCTTCTCGGCGCGGCCATATTTGGGAGATGGTGAACGGGCAATTTAGAGGTGGCTTGACTTTGCGAAGAGGGACGCGCAAGGAGCAAGGCGTAGTGGCGCTGGAAGCACTGAGACCTGCAGTGTGTGTGGAAACTGGACGATTGATTCAAGAGCCACACGGAGGGAGACACCGACTTGCAAACATTGGAATGGCAGAGGGCATGAGAATGCATGTGGTTTTGCATCGATTAGCATCGATTTTGCAAGTAGAAATTTCGCTTGCGCCAGACTCTGCTCTTCTTTTATTGCTCATGCAAGCTGCTGCTGCATTGGTTTGGCTGTACATGTGACCAGTCGCTGCATGCTCGCACGAGCGCTCGAGCAGAGGCCGCAGCTTCTGTATGTTAAGATTTACTGCCTGAGGCCGCTCACTTGACGTACCTTTCATATTTGTGGTATTCGCCGTTGGTCCCTGTCATCGTCTGACGAGATATGCTGCGGCGTCGGACACGACTGCCAATACCAGCGGCGGTCAGACTGGCAGACCATGCGGCCAACAGGCAGCGAGATGCGTGAGATGGGTTCCCCAGCCGGCGATCAGCGCCAGAGGCTGCTGACGTCGCGTAGTGGCAGCAGCACTGCACTTGCAGTGCCGCCTCTGGTGCCTTGGCGGCGCCGTGGTAGCCTGGAGTACCCTGCGGGTCTCGTCGGCGTCATTGTGGGCATAGCCGCCAGCGGCTACCTCAGCGGGTGCTGCTTTGGCACGGCAGCTCAGTCTCTGGGCTTGTCATAAAGAGTGCTGATGCCCACATACATGTGCATGTGGCAAATTTGCAAGTATTGTATGATGTGCGACGTCACCCAGCGGCAGCACGAAACATCAACCAGCTTTTGCATCGGGAACAGGCTGGCGGAGAAGCCATGGTGGTTCCAGCTCCTGTTCTGGGGCCTGGTGGCGGTGTCGCTGGCGCTGCTGCTGCTGATCAACCAACTGGATCCGGGCAGCATCCCGCCTGGCACCTGCGTGGGTCAGTGACCTCATCTCCTCTTGTTGCCCAATTCCAACGGAGGCCAATGCAATGAGGTCTGAGCATGTGGATGTAAAGAAATCGCCTTGGCCTTTGACGGGACCACATCTGCCAATTAGCCCTGTTGCTGCCGCAATGTCATTCGTACAGTCGGATGTGCTCATCCTCGCATGTCTTAAATATGTCGGATATATTATAGATAGTATTATAATGCAGATGCGCTGGTGGAGGCGCTGGATGCGGGCACGGTGCAGCTGGAGCGCAATGGCCCGATCCAGAAGTCCGCGCGCGGCATCTGGATGCGATACGTCTTCGGGGCAGCAGGTGCATGTATAATGGAGAGCTGGACCTGCTTGGCCCATGTTGTGTCACCTGTGTAGTGCCTCACTTGGGTGCTGAGCTGGGGGAGTTTGCGCTTGACAGGCTGGGAAAAGTGGTGCCGCACATGCAAGATCTGGCGGCCGCCACGGTCCAGCCACTGCAACATCTGCGGCGTGTGTGTGGTGCGGCTCTGGCTCACATGCCTACCAAATGCCACACTCTTGTGCAGCACCTCATTGCGGCAATAATTGAGGAGCAGGAAATGCTGACGACAGCCTGTAGAACAGGATCGTGCACTTGCAGCATGCTCGCCTACCCAAACTTGCATCTTGTGTTGTGCAGAGGCGATTTGACCACCACTGCCTGCTGGTGGGCAACTGCATCGGCAACGACAACCACCGATTCTTTGCGGGTGCGGCATGCCTGGCAATCGTGAGCGTATCCAAGCAACAGCACTATTTCAGTGACACCTGCCCAATACTGGAAACCTTGCTGACAAAACCCTTTGTTGGTGTTCTGGTGCAGCGTTCCTGATGGTGTTGCAAGCCTGCTCAGCGCTCCTGGCCATGGTGGCATCACAGCAGCTGCACAGGCACTTCATCAGGTGATTCTCCAATGCCTGTCGAAGCCGGCATGCGCTGATGTGCCCTGCTCTCCACTGACCTCACATGCGCAGTGCCTTCCTCGTAACAGACCCTTAGCTTGCTCGATGCACAGGCATCGACATGCCTGGCGGCGGGCAGATACTTACCTGCTGCTGGGCTTGGACAGCATCTACGTGTACATTTGTGTCCTGCTGCTGTTCGGTTGCGGGTGAGTCTGTGCCTGCTGTTCAGCAAGGCGCTTGCAAACACTGCGTCCTCACATGTTCTTTCATGTTGATACACCTGCACCATGTCGCAAGCAGCACTGTAATAACCCTTGACCAATGACTCTCGCTGCATCCTGCAGGCATTTCTTCTCCATTGTTTTCGATGTGACAACGAAAGATTTTGTGAGCACCAACTCGTGGCAGGAGAATCCTCCGTGCACCGGCCAGCGGCGATGTACCAATCTGGTGCAGGCGTGGCGCGCTGTGTGCTGCGCGGGCATGCAGTGGAAGCACAACTCATTTCTTAGACGCGCTGATGTCGCGGAAGTTTGCCCTGATCTGTGCCAACCTGCTTCGCTAGTCTGAAGTGTGTTAAGGTGTAAATGCCGTCCTGAAAGCCTTCAAACCAATATTGCATGAAGACCGATATAGAATACTGACCCACAGACACCCGCAAACTAATCCTCCTCCACTTTCGGTGGTGCTGCCTGCTGCCGAGCTGCCTGGACGTCGTCTGCTGGGAACAACCGCAAAAATTCTGCCAATTTGGTCTGCACCACAAGGCACATCCACTTTTGTCAAATAGTCATCGTCCAAGCCTCATATTTCGACATGAGTGTGCGACAAAGCTGGTAAGCCAAGATCACAAGGACATGACAAAATGCCCACACCTGAGTTGCCTTCACTGAGGAAGCTGAGAAGTCGACAAACTCCTGGTTGCGCTTGCCGCCCAAGCCACCGCCGCGGCCTTGGGCATCGAAGTATTTGTCAAAGTCGATCTGGGCCACGTACTCTAGGATGTCTGACGCCAACGTCTTGGCCTTATCACGTGTGCCGCCACCCTGAAGGGCTGACAGCAGCAGACCAAACTGTCAGAGCTTTGTGGAGGCAGTCAGAAGGCGAATGTGCACCGCCTGTGATTCTGGTGGCCGTCAAGGACGGCGGTGATGCTGAGTGTCAGCCTGCAAGTTTTGCTCACGCAGTCACCTGCTGCTGCACTGTAGAGGTTGTCTCTGATGTTGTTGGGCGGGCCCTGTATCCGCGTCAGGATGAAGCGGAGGTCTGCACACAGACACCGGGATGCTGAGCTGCTCTCAGTCCTGCTGTCCTCACCTGCACCTTGGCTACAGATGCGGATGCAGCAGACTGCACACCAAATGCATGATGCGCACACCATCCCATTGTGCATCCTGCACAACGCTGCTGGCGTCTTCAAGGAGAGCCTGCATGCGAGAGATAGCTGGTGAGGTATGCACTTCATCCCGATCCACCCAACCAACCCTGATGGTCCAGGAATTGGTGGTGATCGATGCTCGCATTCACACTGCACATTGCTGCAGATCATCGTGCACCTGGACTCGGATCAGGGGTGTCAAATAAAAGAACAGCGGCTGGGAGGGCGCCGGGGTGAGCACGTCCAGCGGAACCAGCGCCAGCGCTCCCAGCGCTGCCGCCAGCCCGACGCCCAGAAGCAGGCGCCTCTGCAACACATGTTGTGTTGACGAGCGTTGACGAGGTCTTCTGCCAAGAGTCTCTGCATTGCATGTGGTCGTGCCGAATCTGATGCACCATCGAATACAATATGCTGTGATCAGACTGATGCTTTCCGGCTGTCAGCGGCTGTTCTGCACCTGCACTGTCGTCTTCTCTGCTGCTGTCGCTGCCTCGCCACCCTCTGACGGTCCGTCTGTTGACCGCCAAAACAGCTCTTCCAGCTCGCCCTGAGATATTGCCAGAAGTCTGGCTCAGCCTACAGCCCTAACGGTGATTCCGCATGTGCAAGGCCATGCTCAATGTCGGCATTCTTGCCGTGGCGGTTGGTCATCTCAGCTGGTCGTCAACATGACACCTTACCTCGCTGACCCAGCTGCCACGCTCCTTCCTGTGCACCGGAGGCAGACATCGGTCAGTTCTCGCTCACATCATTCAGTATATGCGTCAATCACACAGGAGCGCCGCTCATGCATGGTCCGCTGCTGCGCACATGTAATTCCTCACGCCACTGCCAAAGAGCGTCTCCCGCTTCAGGACCTCGCCAGCGTCGATGCGGGGCCCTTTCCGTTTGTAGGCTTTGGGGTCTGGCTGCTCACCCCTCTCTGCCTGCATGATCCAAACCGCAGGGAATGTGGCGGCATTGGCTTTGCCCCGCCACCAGGCATGGCAAGCCAGCAGGGACACTACGACTGTGTCAGTCTGCTGGATGACGTCCCATTGAACATGCCTTGTGCATAATGCACCTGTATCTGCTGTGCAAGCTTCAGCTGCTCCCGCAGCGCGGCCGCCTCAGCCTCTGCCTTCTCCAGCCTGGCCAGCTGGGATTCCGTCAGATCGGGTTGCGACGTCTCATTACTACCCTCATTGCTATCGTCTGCCGCAGCTGTGACGTGTGCCCGTCGCCAGTCACGCCGAGTGAACGGACGTGGCGCGCTGCATGGGGTGAGCAGGCTGCGCTGGAGAGCCCCACTCCTGTGGGCAGCCGTTGCTGGACATCTCAAAGGTAGAGTCATGACGTCTACATGCAACAGCCCAGTCTGCCACCGCTAAGTGACGAGTTTTCGCATCTACACGGGGTCTGCACGGGCTTCCTGCTGCTGTGACTGGGGTGAAGTCAGGGTGGAATTTTGCTAGACACCGAATTTCAGCCAGCTTCCCACCACGTCCCACATGTGTGCTCGCATTTGTACGCAGCGGACAATTGTATTTGATGATATCTTGTCACATTGCAATGATGTTCTGAGGTCGGCAGGCCTCATGATCACCTGACTCGAGGACATCATGTGACTGGAAAACAGCGTGTTTGCAACCTCAAATCGGCCTGCATGGCAGCTTGAACGCGACTGAGCACGGCATTGCAGGTTGACAGAATCAATGGCAGACCATGGCGGCCATGATGGCCAGCCGCCCGCTGCCGCTGACATGCCCGTGCCGCCGCAGCCGACGCCGGGTGACGGCGGAGCGCCCGTCATGGTGTGCCGTCTTGCATCGCCACCGTGTCATGTCGCGATCTTGAACATCTGGGCTATGACTACACGATACTCAATCGCAAGATGCATCTGCGGGCATGGTGTCACATTCATTATGCTGCTGGTCAGCCGTGAGCAGAAGGCCGCCAAGTTGCGGTGATCCGAAACTGTTCTCGCCCGCAAGATGCATCTGCGGGCATGGTGTCACATTCATTATGCTGCTGGTCAGCCGTGAGCAGAAGGCCGCCAAGTTGCGGTGATCCGAAACTGTTCTCGCCCGCAGGAGAAGCAGGACCGCGACTGGTCGCTGACGCCGCAGCAGGCGCCGACGGCCGCCAAGCGACTGGGCAAGCGGGTGCAGCGGCGGTTGAAGAGCGCGGTGCGCCGCATCCGGCACCCCAAGTCCGGCGGCGACGGCGTCGGCAGTGACGGCACCAGCGACGGCAGCAGCGGCGATGACGAGGCGTCCGACAGCGACAGCGAAGCATCTGCGCAGACAGTGGTAGGACAGTCATGAGCACCAAAGGCGCACCCTGCAATGCGAGCATGTGAGAGTCGTGTGACATGGTCTGCATGGAGGCAAATGACTGTCGAAACTCTGTCTGCACAGCAGGAGCGGCTGCAGCGGCTGCCAAGCCCCCGCAGGCGAGCTGTCACAGCGTCGCCCGCAGGTGCTGCCACTGGGGCACATGCGGGTGGCAAGACGCTGGCAGTGCAGGTAGGCACCCAACTCTCTTTCTGCACCACAACCCCTGCCACCACTGACTCTGCTGCAGACCTGTACATCTCAATCTGTCTTCCAGGCCAGCTTGCACTCTCAATGCTCCAAGCGCTGAGCACTGAGCAGTCGGGCACGTACTGTTGCCCCTGGAGCACCTCCAGATCATGCGAAGCCCTGATGCATCTGTTGACCATGGCAGACCATGACATCTGAAGTGATCACCATCATAAAGTGATCATCACCACGACATCTGCAGTGATGCCGCTGCAGCTAAGCACCGATTCGTGTGGGCAGGTGCTGATGGCACGCGGCCTGCCGGCGTCGGACCTCAATGGGCTGGCGGACCCCTACTGCAGCGTGCTGTGCGGCAGCGAGGAGGGCCTTACGGCGCCCGTCTTCAACACGCTGGAGCCGCGGTGGAGCGAGACCTTCGTGTTTGCCAACTCCGGCGCGACTCGGGAGGCGTGGCCCCACCGCCAGCGCGTGGTCATCACGGTGAAGGACTCCAACAAGCACCTGCCCGACGACTACCTGGGCAAGGTGAGCGGCAGTGGTGACAATCTGAAGCATTTGATGTAGCATTGGCGTTGTGGTGACGCAGACTGGCCAAGCGACCCACAACAGGTTACCCTGCACTTAAGTCGCAAACATGGACCAGATAATTTTGGGATCAGATAATTTTGGGCTGCAGGTGGAGGCGTCACTGGCGCGGTTCACAGAGTCACCAGCCCCACAGTGGCTGGACCTGCGGCGGCCGAAGGGCGGCGTGGCCGACAAGGGCGAGAGCTGCGGCCAGATATGCATCGCGATGTGGCTGGGGCCTGAGCTCATGCCGCAGCCGCAAGGTGAAAGTGGTGCTGGCTCTGCGCATGCATTTTTCACGCGAATTGCACAACAGAATGCTGAGAGAAGGATGTGTTGGAGACTTGCATCCAGCTGGGACGCATTGCACGTTAGCAGTTGTTGCGCAGTGCATGCACGTGTCACAAAGTGCATGCTCAGCACTGCACATTGCCGCTGTCAGCAGGCAATGGAGAGCGCCCAGTGGTGTCGAGCCTGTGCTTTCCCGTTGGGGCCTGCAAACAGCTACCAAGCGTGCTGCACAGTCAGGTGCGACACTTATACCATGCATTCTTTATGACTCAGCAATGTGCAGAGATCCTGCTGCACATGCTAACAGCATTGCTGGCACCATTGCTTTGCTCGCTAGGCAGACCCGACACTGTGATGCCAAACACTCAGATGACACGCAGAGTGACCGTGCTGTCGAGGCTGAGATCTGACTGCTTCCCACGTCATGACGCTGCAGAAGCATGCGCTGTATGAGGAACCCAGCATGGTGTACCTCGACGTCATCCTGGATCAGCTTCGGATCATGGACGGCGAGGCGCTGCTGCTGCCAGACCAGAAGCGGCGCAGCCACAAGAAGCAGCGGCGCTTTAATGTGCCGGCCCAGCACGCCAGCTTTGAGCGCTTCCAGCAGACCACAGCCCAACGCCCCATGCCTGATGGCCAGGTGCCATGTACTACATCCTGTACGAGTAGCTGTGTACGCCTGGCATTGGTCCGAGTAAAGTAACCATTTTCTGCCATTTATTCCATTCACGATGTGTCCTGCTCCAATCATGCAGAGCCTGGCAGAGGAGGCGCAGCCTGCTTTTGCGCCAGGCAACTCAGACACATCGTCATCCGGTGCCACTGTCGCGCCTGACGCTGAGTCAAATGACGAGTGAGCAGCCTCAGCGCTATGACTCCCTAGCACCAAGCTACCTGCAATCATCACGGCATCAGTGCACTGGGGCCTGCTGCCATAGCTGCCACAGCTTGTGTCATACCCGGTCTTGAACAGCTTCATCACAGCCGACAAAATTTGGGCTCGCTTGGCAGTGTTCAGCCTGAGTTGGCATAAGTGCAGGGGTGATGACGAGGATGAAGATCAAGGCGGCGGAGGCATGGACTTCAGCTCCATCGCAGATCCGTTTGGGGACCAGGACTCCAAAGGCAGCAAAGACAGCAAAGGCAGCGGCAGCCATGGCTCAAAGCATGGCGGTGGCGAGCCCTCACCCCATGGCGGCACACAGCACGGCAGTGACAAGCAGTCTGACCGGCGAGACCAGGCAGAAGTGGACCAGGACGACGGACAGTCCTGGCTGTTCGTGAAGGTGAGTGCAGCATGCACTGGCGGCATCTCCGAAACTGCTGATGTGGCTGCGGCCGGCATTGGTGTTCCAGGGTGTCGTTTCATGGCGTCGGCGCAGCACGGTGATGGACAGACCACATCAGTGCAGCGCTGACCCTAGTGTAACACCGTGTGCAGGTCATCCTGTCGGATCAGCAGCACAAGTCGTCCATGAAGCTCCTGCAAGGGGACAGCGTCCGATGGCGCAACCACTTCCCCTTCGTGGTGCGCAGCGCCTGTGCTGCATGGATTTTGTCCAGCTGTGCCCCTTCCCAACGTGGTGTCAGTCACGCTGAACTTCAGGAGACGCCTTGTCACGAGTCATGTCACGAGGTTGCACATCGCTTCTGTCTAGCTGTGCCCCTCCCCAACATGGTGACACAGAGGCGGAGCTCGCAAGATTGCTTCGTCGCCCATCACATATCATGTCGTGTGTCGCAGGCAATCGCGCCGCTGCGGCACCAGCTGGTGGAGGTGCAGCTGTTCCGCGCAGTGGCGGACCGCTCCAGGGGCCGCCTGGTCGGCAGCGCCCTCATCCCCCTCATCGACCTGATGACCTCAGCCAACATAGGTTCTCTTACGCATACGTCATTTCCAGAATGTGATGTGGGCTTCGGCTTTAACAATCTTCCTTTACCTCCGACGTCCTGGATATGACTGCTGGTGCCCCTCCCAACCTTTAGCAATACCTTGTGAATACCTTGTGAGTATATTCCTTGCACTGCAGGGGAGCCGGGCCTCGAGGCGGCCGAGATCAGCAGCAAAGGCAAGCTGTCGTTCGAGATGCACCAGCAGGGCAAGCAGGGCGCCATGTGCGCGGCTGTGCGGCTGGGCCTGGACGCCGTGGATGCCGATGACCGCCGGCAGCTGTACCGGCAGCCGCTGTTCGACCTGCAGGAGCCCTCATCAGGTGTGCGTGTCTGCCGTCTAGACCCCAGCGGCATGCATACTGAATCTAATCGGTAACGATTGGTCATGATGGCAGTGTTGCCTATGTCAGAGGCAAGCCGCATGCCATCTTGTCTGGCTTGGGAAGCTGCAAAGACCTGAACCGCGTGCTGGAACCAAGGACCACCTCCGGATGCTCTCATACCCAGAGTCACACGGATGCTGTGCCGCAGGACCCAAGCACAGCAGCCTGGTCTCAGCTCAAGGCGGCCATGCAGACCCTGCACTCGCCCTGGCGGCCACTGTGCCACGGCCCCTGCCATCAGTCACACAGCCGTGAGCACCATCCTACCACGCAGCTCTGTCATCTTGCCTGAGCTGTTGGCCATCAACAAGCTTTTGCACAGCTTGCAATTTGGGTACTCAGCTTTTTGATGCAGCGAAGGCATGTCATCCACACCGCAAGGCTGAGACCTGCTGTTGTTGCAGGCCATTGGGCATGCTCAGCCTAACACTCAGCCACATCGAGCTTGCTGAGCCGGCGCATGCTTTTGCCGTCATCAGCTGCGGGCCCCATTGGGGGCTGACGCCGGTGGTACCTGAGACACATGAGCCATGGTTCAACTGGCAGGTGTGCGTGCTTGCAGATCACGCCACCCTCCGTTGAGATGCAGAGCAACATATGCTGCATGACTATGAAACCTTGTGGTGAGCTGCCTGTCGACATGCAGCGCACTTGTGCAGGTGCACTTGCCGATCCATGATGTGTATACGCTGTTCCAGCTGGGCATCTTCAGGAGGTGTGGATTTGCTGCTGTGGTACTCTTGCAATTGCATAGCCTGGATGATTGAACATTCGAAGAGCACGCTGCCAGTTGTGTCGTGCTAATTTGTGGCTACTGTGCAGCGGAGAAGGAGAGCAGATTGCATCGGTCAAGCGGCGGACGCCATTCCTGAAGAGCAAGCCGCTGCTGCTGGGCAAGTTGCGGGTGCGGCTGTCCACCGTGGTGCCCGGCAAGACTTGGACCGTGGCACTGCCGATGCTGTCCGGCCGCCGCAACGGGGGCGAGCGCACCGCAACTGCGCACCTGTCCATGCGGGTTCGCATGCTGTCTGTGCCTGCTTCATCAACAGTCCATGAAGGTTGTTGTGAGTCGATCTGAGACATCAATCGCATGCATCTGGGTGATCTAAGTGTCATTATGCTGGTTGCTCAGGCACAGAATTTGCAATACCCGTCGCAGGTCGACTACCGCAGCCGGAAGGACCAGCTGGCAGCGTACAGCAAGCCGCCAATGCAGAGGAAGGCATATACCTCAGCCATCAGCGCCTTGGCCAACAACAAGGAGGTATGCTGTCCTTAGCTATCTAGCTATGCACTAAGTGGATGCCATTGATGACATCCGAATGAAGTCTGACTGAATTTAAGCAGTACCTCATAAGCTATATCCGTGCACTGGTTGAATGCACCAACAACGATCGAATGAGTCAGTATGAAACTGTAGGAATTAGTTGTAATCTGCCATGTGTGCATGCTTGCAGATGAACATCAAGGGCAGGGACATGGTGTCTACATGGCTGGAAGCGGCGCAGCCATCGATGCCGAAGAGTGTCGCAGACAGCATGGCAGATGATGCGCGGTGAGCTTGGCTGACTAAACAACCCTCCGACTGACCACACAATGTCCAGAGTCGAGCCATCTAAGCGCTGACTCTTTTGGTATGGCAACGCCTTTACATGAAATTAAGTTGTTTCCTGTTGGTAGGGACGAGTTCTCCCTGCCGCGCGCGCATGTCAACTTCCGGCGCTGCTCAGAGGCGCTGAATGGCTTCAAGCGGCTGGGGGTGAGCACTGCTTTGGCCAACTCGCTGATACCAACACCTCTCCTCTTATAGCCGCTCCTGTGGCTACACTGCAGTGGCATATGATTGCAACCTGCGCGCCACTTCCATCGGCAGGTTTTCCCCTGCCCTGTGTGGTTACACAATCTGTATTAGTCAGAGTGTTACCAAAGTGCTGAGGGCGGTCCATCATGGCTGCAGGCACTGTACCAGCACGCCAAGAGCTGGCGCAACCCGCTGCTCAGCCTGTGGGTGCATGCGCTGGCGTGGCTGATGTGCTTCCGCACGACGCTGTTCGTGCTGCTGTGCATCGGCGGCACCCTGTACCATGTCGCCCGCCGCGCCGACCCCGAGAAGGGTACACATTTCCTACTGAAATCAGGCTACTCTGTAACACGCATGGCAACCGCACCATGAAGTTTCCTCGAACATGTGTCGATTCACAGACCGGCACGCTTAGAGCTGATTGAAATCGTGTCGCACTCCACGCTCAACAAACATTGACAAGAGGCTCCTGCCAATTGCTGCAGGTGCGCCGGAGCCAATGGACGAGGACCCGACGGGCCTCAAGTCGGAGGGCGGCGACGAGGACGAGGACCGTCAGAAGTCTCTCAGCCTGAAGATCAAGGCATGCTGTCACTGCCAATATCGTGATCTGAGTCCGCTGAGTGGTGAAACACCGCGCACATACAGGTTTGACTTCATGCAGCTTATGTACAAAACTTCCTGTTGTGCCAGGTGAAAGGGAAGTATGACAAGCTCCTGCAAGTGTGCCTGCGGTTTTCCAACGGCCTGGATGATGTCGCGTGCTTCTTCGAAAGGTGCATGCCAAGCATCGGCACATACAGCCAATGTTTGTCTTGCATGATCAAGATCGACATGCTTGTGAGATGCAGCGCAATGATATGTGTAGTACAAGGCCCAAGCTGCGTGTTGCTGTTGTCGTGCAGGTGGCAGACAGCGCTGAACTGGAGCGACCCCACGGCCACGATGGTGTGTGTCTGCCTGCTGGTGCTGTTGGGCACCTCCTGCGCCGTCTTCGGGTTCCCCACCACGCTCTGCACCATCCTGTTCATCATGGTGTGTGATTCGCGATTCGAGGCATTGCAACACTTGCCCTTTGGTCGTTCCACTGCACATCGATTTCGGCATGTGCATTCTGTTCATGATGTCTCAAGTGCGTCATAGACCTGACTATTGCCAGGTCTCTTTATGCAACCTGTCACATGCTGACTGTTGAGGCCGCCTGTGCGATGCTGTGTTGCAGCTACGGCACCCCATCCTGCGGAGTCCGACGCCACCAGCGCCCCTCAACTTCTTCATGCGGCTGCCCACCAGATCCGATCTCATCATGTAGCGGAGCTCGGCAGTGACCTTCGTTTACAAGTGGTTCCGTGCAAGCGAAGGAGGTTGCAGAATTGTGTACATGCATTGACAAATAGCTGGCAGAAGTCGACGTTTAGCTATTGAGATGCCAGGAAATTCAGTCAGAGCAGGTATCTTGTGCGGTGGTTTAGCAGTTTGGGTCAGCGATTACTTGTCGTTGTTTCAACCGTATGGTTTGTCAGGTGTATCACGCCCGGTCAAGCTTGACAGGCCGATTGTTGTGCCTGCATGCATGAAGGTGACCATGGCTGAGAGCGCCTCTGCCATTGTTGCCAGACCAGGCACAGGAAGCAGTCACTGGTGGGCTGCACTATGGGCTCACCAGTAAGGATTTGGCAATGGGCCTGTTATGCACGTTTAATCAAGGTAAATAATTGCGTGGACCCCTCACACGTCACAGCTGCTTATCTCGACTCGAGTTCACCTGTACACAGGTCAACAGTCTATGCACAGCACCTGCAGCGGCTTCCTCGTGGGCCATCAGCTGGTGGCCATGATTCATGCAAGTGATACATGTTGCTCACCGATCAGCTGCTCCAGCTTCGAGGCAAGCTGCAGGTTTGCCTCTGAGCGCCGCTGCGTCATGACAAAGGCTCGCTTGATGGCGACCTTGTCCTGCGATCGGCAGGAACCTAGATGAGGGAGCGGTGATGAAACACAATGCGCAGGTGTTCTGAGGTTGTGGGCTCGCATGCGTGGACACCCTGTGGACATGTGTGTGGGGCACGAACCTCAGAAACGTTCACCTGGACCAAGCGCCGGGCTTCGTCCTCCTGCTGCGCCTTCATGTGGCGCAGCGCCGCCTCATCAATGCCTTCCAGCTTTACTGCCAGACGTGTGCGCTTCTCGACGCACTTGCGCGCTGCACGAAGTGGTTGCAGATCATGCAGTTGCCGCACGTGAAGATCTCCAGAGCTGTGAATGTGCAGCATTACAACATAGATTGCAGAGGCGTGCACTCGCCCACCTAGCTGCAGAGCTCTGTCACGCTCGTCATGCAGGTCTGCCAGCTGCTGTCCCAGCGACTTTTCATGCGCAGCACTACCTGCATGCAGCACCCTCGACCATGCCATGTGCACATGCAGACAAATGCAGCATCACCAACGAGCAGTAGCAACACAGGATGAAACAGAAAGGCAGTACTCAATACACTCAGCACAAGTTTGTAAGCTCACCACCGTCACACCCGACGTGCAGTTGTGCAACACAGCGGATGGGCTTGCACCGCCATGACCACGGAGTCACGATCGTGCGCGGAGTTCTACCAACGGACAGAAGCTGCAGGTGCGCCATGCACAGCCAAGGACAGCAGTAGCTGTCGACCTGCTGTATCGATGCCGTAGTGGTAGATGTTACTCGAACCCCGCAGATCGTTGCGCCGAAGCAAGATGAATGTTACAGCCGCTGTCACTCGTACTTGACTGTATGACCGTGCACAGCGAAGTTTTTTTTCGCACTGTTGACATGCTGCGCAAAGGGCAAAGCGAGGTTTGCAGCCTAGGAACGCCCAGGGCACGCCTTGAATTTTCCGGAAGCACCATGGCAGCAGGAAGGGTTGGACCAGGCGGCTGATTTGCTGTGCGGGCATTGGTGCAACTGCAGAGCGCCTGTGCTCATGTGTTAGGGGTTGTTGTTGCTATAGAACAGTGCGAACAAGTCATTGAGCTGCCTGACACATTCCAAGGGTCAGCTGGTTCGCCCTCTGCCAATTCAGAAATAGTTGCAAGCTCATCATGACCGACGGTGCAGTGGGTGATCTCACACAGCAGTTGGCAAAGCACCTGGACAGACATCTAGTGTTTCCGCTCCTAGAGTTTCTGTCGAACAGGCAGCTGTACGACGACAATGACATCCAGAAGGCGAAGATTGCTCTGCTGGGCCACACCAACATGGTGGACTACGCCATGGACATCCACGAGTCGCTGTACGGCAAAGGCAGCGTGCCGCAGTCAATGAACGACCGGCGAGCAGAGGTGCGCTGCTGCTGTCGCGCTCAGCTCACGGCAGCAATGCGGCGACGCGACATGGCGGTAGTCATGGGAAGGTGGTGCCTGCTGCCGATGGGGCGTGACCGCTGCTTTGCACGAATCGCAGGTCCTGGCGCGGTTGAAGTCTCTGCAGGAGGAGGCGCAGACCATCGTGGCGTTCCTGTCGAATGAGGCGTCCGTAAAGCAGCTCAAGCAGGACAAGACGTACAACCTGAAGTTCCTGCAGGAGGTGCATTATGGAAGCTCTCGCTGTCATCTGCGGCTGTTCGAGATCAGTGAGGCATCACAGTGGCTGTGCAATCGGCATTTGGCAGCGAGGGGCCAGGCAGGATGCAGCAGCCATGCATGAAGCATTCCAAGCCCATGCTGGGTGGTGGGTGGTGCAGCATGTTGAGCAGCTCGCTAGGCAAAACTTGCGCATCATCTGCACAGCCTCCACCGCCTGTGCAGGAGTTCAACATCGGGCCGCACCAGATCGACGCGCTGTACCACTATGCGAAGTTTCAGTTCGAGTGTGGCAACTACAGCGCGGCATCGGAGTTCCTGTACCACTACCGCACGCTGTCCACCGACGGCGAGCGCAACCTGTCCGCGCTGTGGGGCAAGCTGGCCGCCGAGATTCTGCTGCAGGTGCTGCACTGCTGCCTCATGCCTCTGGCGGGCGGCGAGCCTGCAGGCTGACAGCCGATGGCTGGCCTGCCGGAAATGAGGAGTTCACTTTGTCACATGAAGACATGCTTGTTCTTGATACCAAACATGAAGGGCAAGTCAACTGGTTTACACATAAGCTGGCTCGCGATGATGTGCAGGACTGGGATGCGGCACTGGAGGAGCTGATGAAGCTGAAGGAGCTGATCGACAGCAACACCTTCATGCCGGTGCTGCAGCAGCTGCAGCAGCGCACCTGGCTCATGCACTGGGGGCTGTATGTGTTCTTCAACCACGAGAACGGGCGCAACCTCATCATCGACAACCTGTTCCAGGACCGGTGCGGCTGCCGATCCAGAGGCTATCCACAGAGCCGCACTTGGGTTCTCCCTACTGTTAATCAAAATGCTTTGACGTGTGGTTCATATGTTTGGACTGTGTCAGGACCAAAACCTGTTCTCAACGCAGCATTGCTGAGCAGTGCCTGCAGCTAGTCCGAACACACATGATGGCTCAGTTTCTCTGTGTTCCCTGCCACTGCAGGTACCTGAACGCGGTGCAGACGACCAGCCAGCACCTGCTGCGGTATCTGGCGGTGGCGGTGGTCGTCAACAAGCGGCGGCGCAATGTCATGAAGGACCTCGTGAAGGTCCTGCAGCAGGTGTGTCGCCAACTTCTGCCACATGCCGCTGTGAATTTGGCAGCCTCTGGGTACTCATGTGCACAGTCGTGCCACATGCTCAGAAGCCATGCAGCTTCCGCCAACCTCGTGATGCGGACAGCAGCTGCAGCCGCTCCCATGCCTGATCTGCGCTGACTAAACCCTGTTGTGAACTAACCAAAAACAGGAGCAGTACGAGTACCAGGACGCGGTGACGCAATTTCTGATTAACCTCTACGTGGACTTCGACTTTGAGGGCGCACAGCAGAAGCTGGCCGAGTGCGAGACGGTGCTCGACAACGACTTCTTCCTCACAGCTCTGAAGGTACGTCACCACCACAGACCTCCTAGGTCCCTTAATGGTCGTCGGTCAGCGATGCCAGCAGATGGACCTTGGACCTCTCGTTGGTGCCAGGCAGCAATGCCATCACCTGTTTGCAATCATGCACATTACCTGTTGACATTCTGCTGCACGGTGCTGTGCAGGATGACTTCGTGGAGAATGCGCGGCTGCTGATCTTCGAGACATACTGCAGGATACACCAGTGCATTGACTTGCAGGTCTGCCCTTCTCTGGGGATCAGCCGATGTTCTGCTGACGTTGACTCAGCAGCATGGTGCACCTTTTGTCTCAGCACGCCTGTGTCCTGTAGTGAACAAATTATTTCGCAGCTCACACTGTCGCCAGAGCCAGTTTACCAGCTATAGATGTTTACATGTTATGCTGCAGATGCTTGCGGACAAGCTGGGCATGGACAAGCAGGCGGCAGAGACGTGGGTGGTCAACCTCATCCGCAACGCGCGCCTCAACGCCAAGATCGACTCCAAGGTGTGCTGTAAATCGGACGCTTATGCACCTGGTGCCGGTCTCGCCATACTGGTAGTGCATATGTTGAAACAGCTGCATGTAAATGTGAAAGAACGCTTTCCCAGTGGGGATTTTGTCGCAGGCGGGCACAGTGGTGATGGGCACCAGCTTCCCGACGCCGTACGAGGCAGTGGTCGACAAGACCAAGGGCCTCTCGGTGAGTTGCTGTGCAATGTTATGCGCTCACTGCTTGATGTTCATTTTACATTGGCTGAAGCACTGCCTGCTTGATTGGATCCGGCTGAGTGGCACACCACATGGTCTCCTCAGAGTTTGTAGCCTGCTGAGCAGCTGCTGTGTCGCATGCAGGTTCGCACATTCATGCTGGCCAATGCGGTGGTCGGCACGCAGCCAGTGGCGCAGCCTGCCTGAACAGTCGGCATGCCTGCATCGTGCAGTCCGGTTCCTTGCGTCGGCCCGTCAAACCCTGTAACTGTTTTGGACGTCCTGCATTACAGCTAATGATGCACCACACTTCCCGCTGTCATCCTTCAAACACGGCCTTTGAGCTTCTGACACTACCAAAAGCACAAGCCCAGCTCCTCCGCCTGTCATCAGTCAATTCCGACAGGTAGGGCGCACGTGCCACCCTCAGACACGACAGCTGACCACCACTTCTACCGCACACGACCACGTTACCATCAGCCAAGGTGGATGACATCCGTTGTCATCATATCCATCACTTTGGCCGACCTCCCGCACGTGGTCTGCTGCCATCGCGAGTGTTGTTTGGCGGAGAACGGGTGGGAGGCAGATTGGTTCCGTACCCTTGGCCTGAGCCTGCACACAAGCGAGACTATGTAATGCACCTCGTATACCACTGCTTAGGCTGATCAAGTGACATGTCCCTGCACATGACTGGCATCATGTGCTGGTCGGTAACAAAACAGGATTCCTGGAGGCACGCACCTGGGGGAGAATCGAACCCGGCGGCCATCCAGCCGAGTTCGTAGTCGTGGCGCTCCTCGCGGCGGGGGGCCAGGGGCTGTATGAGACGATCTAATATTCATGTCAATGACACGAAGGAGTGGTAGAAGCGCCTCACCCGGTGGAGGACCCGGGCCAGCGGCCATCCAGCCGAGCTCATAGTCGTGGCGCACCTCGCGGCGGGGGTGCGGGCGGCGGGGCGGCCCCCGGCGCGGCGTCACGTCGGGCCTGACCTGCAGCCGCCCGCCCGCCACCCAGCTGCCCGCCAGCTGCAGCGCGCGCTCCTGCATGCACCGCCACGCTGGATAGGAGGGAATTTGCAAGGGAGCCTCACACAATGGCAACCTGTGACAGCAATGATGGTAACTACATGACTACATCAGCATGACAGGGGGAGTGCCAGGCACACCGCTGCCAGGAGGAGTTTCGGCATTTGAGGAAACCTTTTGCACCCGGCATCTGCTTCGCCCGGGATTATGCGTCGTCACCTCGCGGGTGGGAGTGCAGTGCACTCCAGAATGGCAGACAATCTATTCATGCCCGGCAGCCATGGTGGTCAGAGCCCCACCTTGGCCTCCAGGGAGTCGAGCTGCACGAAGGCGAAGGGCCGGGGCAGGTTGGTCGCGCGGTCGATCACCAGGCGCACCTGCAGCACGCGCCCCACCGAGCTGAACATTGCCCGCAGCTCCATGTCGATGGCCTGGAAGCACGCATCCCGACAACAACCTTAGGTCAGTGTGTCTGATGAGACTCCTGCTGCTGCGCCAGGGCACTCATCACCCGAAGCTTGTGCGTAATAATTTGCAGAGCTGAGTGCACACTGTGCCTTTGCGGTGTGCAGCGCTCATAAATTGCATTCATTCCAGCATGCAAGGGGGATACCATCCAAGCAGCATATGTACCAACATAATGCAGCGCAAGATGTGAAGCGCAGCACCAGGCTTGGAAGAGGCATCCCACCGGGGCGCCCAGCATCTCGTTGTAGCCCCTGACGAACACCGTGGTGGCGTCGGATTGCGGAGTGCCGGCAAAGTAGTTGGCAGCGTGCCGCCCCATAGACGGCATGCGATCCGGCGGTTGCTCTGCAGTGCATTGCAGGTTCAAGGTTATCAAGGCAGACCAACAAGCTGCTGTGCTGGCTCAGATCAACGTGAGGACATGCAGACACTAGCATGCAAATTCAATTGTGACATTGGTATTTGGCGGCCCACCTGGCCGCTCCTGGGCGCTCATGGGGGTGTTCTGCATGCGCCACCTGCGCGCACATGGCACACACCGCTAGCCGCTGACTCAGAGCTTGCTATGGCTCGGCTCGTACTGCACAGCATGATATGCTGATGTTCCATGCGTGCCGCCAAGACGCTGGTTCGACTTGGGGCTGCTGCACCGACAACTTTGCCATCTGCAAACCTGCGGCCATCCATGTCGCTGTCGGATCTCGTGTCGCGGCTGCGGCTGCGACTGCGCGTGTCGCGCGAAGACGACCGGCGTTCATGGCGGTGCTTGCGCTTGCGGTTGCCGCTGCTGTGGCGACGGCGGCGGCGCGGCGACCGAATCTCTTCGCCCTCCGCCTCATTTGAGCTCTCTGTTTGCCCAGCAATTATCACAAGGTGTCAGTGTGCATCTCTGGCTTCTACATGAGACTGTTTTCAGGTCATTCCGTGACAAGCTTTCGTTCAGAAGGACAGAAGGCAGACAATATTGGCAGATGTGCACAGCACATATGTGATGAGTGAGGAGGTTCTACCTGAGTCAGGGCGGCGGATGTGGCGGTGGCGGCGGCGACTGCAGCGGGGTGGCATGCCGGTGGATGCTGCGGGCGACTGCGGCGTGCGCTGCTGCATCGCCGCGCCGTCCGCGGTGGCGGCAGCCTCGGGTGCCGGAACACGCAGGGCCAGCAGCTGCGGGCCGGCAGCCTGCGCCGTGGCGGCACCATTGCCGGCTCCGCTGTCTTGCCTGATCTCCCCCGCCTCCAGCTCGGTGGCTGCGGGCCGCGGCGGAGCAGGCCGCGGCGGCTGCGGCAGCTTGAATGACAGCGGGGCTGCGCCAGTTGCTCTGGAGCGTTGCGCCGGCTTCTGAGGAGGCTTCTCGGCAGTACGGGCGACAGTGTTGCCAACCTTGAAGGGAGCTGCTGCTGCGTGTGCTGCTGCAGGGAGGGCGTTGCTGGCAGCGGCTTGCAAAGACTGCAGGATGGTGGGCTCGGGTGCTGCTTTTGGCGCAGGCTGCTGCGCTGGCGAGGCTAGCGGCGGCGGCGGCACTGGCTGTGCTGGCGGAAGCGGCGAGCACGGCTGCGGCGCAGGTGGTGTGGTTGGTGGCTGTTGCACAGGCTCCTCACTCTTCGCCAGCGGCAGCGGCTGGTTAGGCTGCAGCTTCTTGGGCAGAGGCGGCGACGGCAGAGGCTTCAACACCAGCAGCGTGTTAGGCAGCGGCGGCGATGGCAGTGTGTCCAGCCCAGCCAGCAACTCCTGCTGTGGCGGCAGCGCAGCAGCAGCAGCAGCAGCGCCGCCGTTCGGGATCGCAGCCGTCGCATCGGCACTGCCACCTGCTGGAGACTGGGCTGCTGGGCCTGCTGCCGCCGATTCCACTGCAGACTTGCTCTGCTGTGCCTTCTTCAAGCGCTCCTGGTGCCTGCTGGTGCCTGCAGACCCAGGAATGGTTCGCTAAGCAAGTGGGCAGAAGTGCTGCAAAACTATGGCGATGTGCAAGATGTCCTCAAACACAGAGAGCCCCTGCCGCATGCACAGCTGCTTTGATGCCTGGTGTTCACAACAGACAATACAAACCTTGCAGCCGGGCAGGGCGTGCCAGTGAGAGCAGTCTTCAGGCAGTGACGCCAGCACATGAACAGGACAGCTGTTGCGCACGAGGGCCCATCCCAACAGGACAGAGGCAGCAAAATTGCACTGCTGTGCCCAAGCTGGCAGACTGCCGAGGAGCAGATCGACAGTAGCTCGACAGCAGCAGACCAGCAGATCGCGCGTGTTAATCACCCTTGATAAGCCTGGCCATCTCGCTGCTGCGGGCCCACAGAGCACCGCTCTCGTCTTCAAACAGCAGTGCCTTGTCCCACATCCACGGCGGCTCTGCATTGGCACATGCAAGAGTCAATTGACCTTGCTAGGTGCATGCATTTTAAGTTGACTTGCCAGGCATGTGCAATTGTAGTGCAGACAGGCCCATATGTGCGCCATGAGACAAGGCGCATGGTGGCAGTTCCGCATAACATTCTTGGCAGCTGCCCAGTCTGCTGCTCGCACCGATCTCCCAGTGCTCTCCGAGAGCGTCGAGGTTGTCGAAAGTGCCCTGGTCGCCAGAATGCTGGAACCTGGCAGCCATGCACTGTGCGCACTGGCACTCATATCGGCAGTTGGCCGAGCCACGCTTGCCCACATTGTCGCGCTTCTGCAGCGCCTTGCAGATCACAGAAACAATCCTGCCGCCGCCAACCTCCGGCAGCACCACGGCCATGTTGCCGCTGCCTTGGCGAAACGCAAGACCCGTTGGTTTTTCCGCCGTAAGTGCAGCTGCTCGCTGTTTTGCACCAAGCACACGCTGTGCCCATTCTGGAGCAGCCCAAGGACCGCTGCCCGTAGAATGACACAAAAGTTGAATGCAAGTCAGCCTTAATGGGAGAGGGGGAAAGATCGATAGTCGAAATTCATAGGCAAGCTCAACTGCGAAGGGCAGCTCCAGCCGATTTGCCTTTGGACTTTACAGTTTCATAAGATGGAGCGTGAGTCCATCGGACTTCGTGAGCATAAGGCCTGACCCTGAGCGCCAACGCAGCAATCTGGTTCAGCGACTACTGCCAGGTTTGCATTCTACATTGATCCAGCTCACGACTCCTCATCGCTGCCAAACAGATCATTAATGTCGGGAGCGGCCGGCTCGCCACCTGCCTCGTCCTGCATGCAAAGACATGCTAATATGGCGGCACATGACGAGGACTACAAGCTTGGCTTGGCTGCTGCACATGCAGTCCTTCTTCAATACAGCCTCCAGCCAAAACACCCCGCTGCCAACACGGCGCAACATCTACCATCTTCCGGGTGCATCGCACTGCAGAGACACGTGACGGTGTTCGCATGCATGCGGGTCCCCGCGCAAACCTGCGGCGCGTCCTCCATCTCCACGTCGGCCGGCTCCTCGTCGGAGTCGTCGAAGAGTGCCGACTTGCGGGCGGGCGGCACGGCACCCGCGGCGTCGCCGTCTTCCACGTCCTCAATGCCGGCTGCAGCAGCGGAGCCGGCCGCCGCAGCGTCATCCTCGTCTTCCAGCCCGGCTGGTGCTGCGGCGCTAGTGGCCTCCACACCTGTGGTAGGCACGCAGCGACAGCGCTGAGCCCTGCTGGCCGCCGAATGACAAGTTGGATACAGATACTGCTGCACATTTCTAGTAGCATCAGCTATGTGCGGACACAGCCAACCTGCGTCGCGCAAGCGCACGCTCGCTGTCTCTGATGCAGCTCAGCACCGCCTTGAACTTTGTGCATGCAGCAAAGCAAAGCAGAGTTGCAACGAGCGCTGTATAAAGCAGGCATGGCAACCCACCTGCTTCACACAGACGCTCGAGGCAGCCGCCAGGGCTGGGCGCCGCCTTGCCTTCGTACATATAGCAAGGAAGAATACGCATGTGGCAGGGAAGCAGAGTTCCGCCGAGCATGATGTGAGACAGACAACAAACCTGCGTCGCGCAGACGCTTGAGGCGGCCGCCGGGGCTGGGCGCCGCCTTGGACTTGGCTGCCTTGCGGGGGCCGCTGCCCTCGCTGGCGCCATCGCCCTTCGGCTTCCGCTTCTTCTTCCCCTGGGGCGCCTTCTCCTTCTTCTTCTGCTTCCGCTTGGCACGGCCCTCAGAGCCGGACGCGCCGCCGTCCGTGCCCTCGTCATCGTCTGTCAGCAGCCCAGCCTGCACCCCAAGAACTCAGTCAAAGTCAGCTGCATGCGTTTCAACCAAGTTCAATGATAAGAGGCGCTTTTGCGCAGCAGCCGACTTCCTGCCTGTCAGCAGCACCAGCGATCAGGTGCAAGCAGGCCTCTTTACTGCTGACATGGCGCAGAGGATAGAAATCTTGCTTGGTGGTGACAGCCAGGACATGTACCTCGGCAAGCGCATCGCGCTCGGCATCGCCGTCAGACACATACTCGGGCTCCTCGTCATCTGCACCGGCGGCGGCGCCAGCGGCGGCGTCCGTCTGCGGCTCGGGCGCGTTGGGGTCGTAGTCCTCGTCCCCTGACGACTCCCCAAACAGCGCGTCCATCTCCACATCCGCTTTGTCCTGCTTCTGCAGATTATCAGCCGATGCTGTTCAATTCAGGCTCCGCGGATTCTGACAATCGGCTGAGCTCAATGTGGCTCAACAGCTGGCATCAGATGGCCAGTCTGGTCACCATCGTCCAGCTTGCCATGAAGTTACAGTCTGGCAAAGCACATCTGACATGTGTTGCCTGCCACCGATCAGGGTCCGCACCTTCTTCTTGCCGACGGCGCCGGAATCGCCGGCGGCCGCAGCAGCCTGCAGCGCCTGGTTTTCCTTCCAGCTGGCCTTGAGGCTCTCCAGCTTGGCGACTGCCGCTGCCGCTCGCGCCTCGCGATCCCGCTTGGCAGCCGCCTCGACTGCCGCCTTGCGCTTCGCCTCTGCAAGTGCCGGATGCTTGAACTCGATGCTCCAGCAGGCGAATAGGCGAGGAGAAGAGGGTTGATTGCACTCAAACCGACAGGTGCTGGCTTCATGCGCGCATTTGGCCACTCATCAAGGGTGCTTGTCCCATTTGCCTGCTTATCGTGTGCAACCCTGTCTGCCACAGCACTCGCACATCCCGACCCAGTGCAACAGGAGCATGCCCCCTGCGCTGACATTTGGGATGCCCAGGCCCCCACAGGGCGGCGCACCGGCAATGCGTGCGGCTTCGGCGGCCTGCAGGCGCAGCTCCTGCTCCTTTCGCTTGGCGTCTGCGATCGCACGCTCCCGCTGCGCCGTCTCAACATACGCCTGTGCACCACAGTCACCGAAATGTAATTCGAAAGACTGGAGTCAGGCATTCGTGAGACACATGCTGCAACCGCCCTGTGGCTGCATGTTGCTGTGCATGGTTTGATGCACAGCGAGCCAGATGGCCATAAGATGTTTAATAGGATCGAGTAGTTGCTGCATACAGGCAGTGATAACAACCAGCCCAGCAGGGCGAGATTTGAAAAACGCACCGTGGCCTTGCGGAGGGTGCTCTGGCAGAACTCGATGTGGGCGTCCAACTTCTTCAGGTCCAGCCGGCTGCGCGCGGGCGGCAGCCGCCGCAGGTGGATGAACGAGTTGGCGGCTGTGTTCAGCGCCTGGTGAGCCATGCAATTCGAGCTCGATTGGGCACTGTGGTAGGCTTTGCTGTACATGAACACGCAACAGTCCAACTCAGCGAAGCTCGAGCATCATGCTGCTGAGAAGCTTGTCAACCATATGAACCTTCAAAGTACCTCAGCAGCAGCCTCATAGTCCTCCAGCTTGTCGACATCGCCTGGGCCCCGCTCCTTGCGCAATGCCCGCACTGCCGATTGCTGTACACAATGATGAACAATGTGAGCCCAAAAATCTCCCCCTTGACGGCTCTTAACGAATCTGAAGCTTTCAATACATACCCACATTCAAGTGGCCAATTGCAATGCGTGCAACAAGCAGCGTGCGCAGTACTGCCCGCAAAGTAAGGCGTGCACCATCGCACCTGCATGACGGCTGCGATGTTGAAGCGCAACATGGGCTGCGCCGGTGCCAAGTGCAGCGCTTTCTGCAGCCACCGGCGCGCCGCATCCAGGTCATCTGCGTCGTAGAATGCCCTGCAGCCAGGGAACAGATCATGATATGTTCCTCAGATATATTGTTTACGAGCTGAGACGGCAGCGTCCAAGCGGCAGCAGCATATGCTCTGACCGAAAGGAGCAAGAACTTCCAGCGCGTGACAAATCTGGGAACTGGTGTGCGCATCAATATGATTCCAGCAGGCAGGGGCGCGCACCGGGCCTTCCACCACAGCAGCTTGGACTCGTGGCCGTGGTGGAAGCGGCGCAGCGCGGTGGTGAACTGCTGGACGGCGGCGCCGGTGTCGTGCACCCCCAGCGCGGCGGCCCCCGCGTTGGCCCACACCTCCGGCAGCCGCAGCCGCCCCTCCGCCGCCGCCGCCTCCTGCACCTGCTCCACGCAGCACGCAGGCGTTAGGGTTTTGGGTTCAAAATAACAGTGACTCGGTCGCGCAGCAGCCCGCACACTTGTGGCGGTGATCACTGCAACCAGAGGCCCGCAATGCAGCACGCGGGCGTGACACGGTCGAGCAGCAGACACCACCATGGCGGCGGTGATCACTGCAGCCAGTGACCTGCAGCGCAGGTGCATGGCGAGGCTCCGCCGGCCGGAGACCAGTCACTTGAGGTGCGCCAACAGCACCAGTGGTGCCACCGAGAACAGATCAGATGTTTGGTGTCACCTCGGTGAAGATCTCGCGCGCTTCTGCCAGCTTGCCCTGCTCCGCCAGGACTGCCCCAATGCCGTTGACCGCATACACGTTGCCTGCGCAAACACAGCACAAGCTCGTAGCTGCCATTGCATCAATGGTCTGGCTACTCAGCAGTGCTTCACATGCCACATCTGCCAGGTTTGTCAGGTCAAGCACTGACTTGGGGAAGCTGAGCACTCAGTGGACGAGTCACCTGGGTGCTTGGCAAGGATGTCGCGGTACATCTTCAGCGCCTGCGTCAGCCGCGAGCGCCGCTTCGCCTTGACATCGTCCTGCAGTACCACGAACACCTTGCGTAGTATCTACGCTGTCACCAGAAATTGCTTCAACAGCAGAGATGGATGCGCTGCTGTGCCATGCTGCCATGCGAGTGCGGCCTCTGACGTGCGGTCTGCTGCCCTGCCTGCCCTGCAGCTCGCCTTCACATGCACAGGGCCGCAGCATTTGGGTGCTCAAGCATGGGGCGAAGGCAGCCAACAGTTGTTAGCATCACCTTGTTGCTGTCGGCGGGGACGCTGGCGAGCACCAGGTTGGCGAGGCCCAGGCGGGCGTAGGCGTCGTCTCTAGAGTCCCGCGCCGCCACCACCTGCTCCCAGGCCTCGCTGGCCTCGCTGTACTCCCTCGCCTCAAAGTGCAGCTGGCCTGCACGTATGAACATACGAGCGATCAGCAGCTGACTTGAGAACGACTTGACATAGGGATGACATGGTCATGACCGCCTTGTCATGTCCAGCATGGTGTGTCAGACGGCAATGCATGGGAACAGCAACAGCACTCCTGCGCGGCAGGCACCAGCTGCTTTACCCTTTGCAGACCTCATACTCCTGCACGTGACAGTGCCGCTAGCCATGCATGGTGTGGATGCAGCGGAGCAGGGTTGCTGTTGTCAGACCACCGGCGGAGCTGCATCAAGTCTGACTACAGGCACGAGCTGACCGTGCCTGGTCAGCGATGCTTCCCTGGTCAAGGCGCATCCGCATAAGTGCATGGAACATGGTGACGAGGTTGCTGGAACACACCTATGAAGGCGAGGGCGTCAGTGTTGCCGGGCTTCTGGTCGAAGATGGCACGCAGGTGGGAAATTGCCTCAGCCCGCTTGCCGCCTCGCGCTGCGATTGCCGCCAGCCGCAGCTGGCAGTCGATGTACTCCGGGAAGTTCTCTAGCATGGCCTGCCACGACGACACAGCAGCATTCAGCCGCTCGCTCGAATGCAAAGCCTGCCAATGCAATCTTGCGCCTGAGAAATCGTGTCTAGTGTGCCCGCTAGCGGTTGACGGAGCGTGCAGCACATGACAAGGGATCAATCTCAGTACTTTGAAAACAAAAGAGACGGAGGCACAGTATGCAGGTGCTGTAGATCAAATTCACAAAGTACAGTACGTGTTTAGAGAGCTACCTTATACTCACGGGCGGCAGCCTGCACGTCGCCGGCGGCCTCCCGCATGCGTGCCATGTTGAAGCCCACCGTCAATCGAGCCGCCGTCGGCCCCGCCGCCGCACCCTGCAGCACTAAGTGTGTCATCATCAAGCTGCAGACTCTGCACACAGGAAAGACGTCACGGCAGCACAATCCAGCGGGAACAAAGTAGCAGGCTCGTCGGTGTTTCGGATTACAAGCAAGAATACACAAGCACGTACTGCATGGGAGGACAAGCAGGGGCAGCCGCCAGGAGCACCCTTCCTCGATGTTGAGGGTATGCCCTAAACCCTAAACCCAAGCGGCTCACCTGGACAGCCTCCTCCATGAGGGGCAGCGCGGCCGGCAGGTTGCCGTAGCGCAGGTGCAGCACCGCCGCATTGTTCAGCAGCCGCACCGGCGGCCCCGCCGGCGGCGGCAGCGGCGGCTCCTCAACGCCGTCCCGCGCCGAGCCGAAGCCATTGGCGAGCGGCTTGGCACGCGCTGCCCGCCGGTGCAGCTCGATGGCCTTGTCATACGCCTTCAGCGCGCCTGCAAGCAGGAGACGCTCGTGCCTTTGCCTGCTCAAGATACCTCTTATCTTTCCCTGCTCGCGATGATGGCTGAGTCTGTTGAATGTGATCATGCATCACCTGGGCACACGGGGAGGTCACATTGAGTGTGCTCCTCGACAGTGCTGGTCCAGTTCGTTACATATTTGCTTTGATTGAATTCCGCTGTACCTGGAGGGTCGTTGGGGGCCAACAGCTCTGCGAGCATGAACCAGATGTCTCCCGACGCGGACGCCTTGTGTGCGGCTTCCTGGAACTGTGCGACAGCCGCGCTGCGCTTGCCAGGCGCTGCTGGATACAGCCCCGCCAGCACCTGCACAATGCATCGACAACAGTTTGCATGTGTATGGCAATGGAAATGTATCCAGAGGTAACATGCACAGGGTGCACAGTTGCAGGTCATCACAGACACGTGGAGGTCAGAGTACAGAAGCAAGTCATGCTGTACATCTGCAAAGCTCCAGTTTGGCAGCAGCACCATGGAAATCCCTGTGCAAAAGGAGGTGGGCGCACTGTGAGGGCGTCCGGCCAGGCTGGCGCAGCTGTGAGGGACGATTCGAGCAGGCTGATGGCGTTGGGGATTTCGCCCTGCCCCTGCAGCAGTGTCATCTGCGCCAAGCCGTACTGCGCCACCGGCTGCTTGCCGTCCACAGCCAGTGCCTGCGAATGCGCCCAGAAGTCAGTTGCAGCAGTGGCAAGGATATGGTAGAGTGACACGCTCACGATCGTGACGTGTGTCTGGATGAGTGACAGAGTAATTGATGTTTGCTCTGCCCTGCGAGAGTGCACAGCAGTCTGATCGCAGAACACCTGTCGATAGTGGGCGAAAGCAGCGCGCAGGTCGTTCTGAGCATGTGCCGCGCGCGCCAGCAGCGCCTCAGCATCTGCTCTGAGCCGCTCTGAGTCTGCTGCCTGAAGGGCTGAATTTGCCAATGCTGTGACCTGCGCCAGGCATCAAAAAGCAGTTCACTCCTGAGGCGTCCAACTCCAATCAACAGCCAAGCCCAAGTAGACAGATGAGCATTTCGACCTCACAGGTGCGCGCTGTTCATGATAGGACGTCCTCTTTCAAAAAGCATGCACAATTGCACAAACCTTGTCATAGTCGCCACGCAGGAGGCAGTGGTGTGCCAGCAGGTTGAGCACGACGGCGCTGTCCGGCGACACATCATACGCCTGGCAAAGCAGCCGCAGCGCCTCCGCCAGCCTCTGCAATTTTGAGCGCAGGCGACTGTTGCAACAAGACCTTCAAGGCCATGGCCTGGCCAACCTGTCGTGCTGCAGGTCACGAAAGCCTTCCTCTGTAGCATCCTGGGTTGCAACACGCAATGCCAATGCTGTTCCACAGAGGCATGCACCCGCGCTGCTCACATTGGCGGAGGGCGGCGCATGCATGGCCAGGACGGCGAGGCCGGCCAGGGCAGTCACGCAGCGCGGCTGCAGCTGCAGGGCGCGCTGGAAGGCCGCCCGCGCCACGTCCAGCCGCCCCAGCTTGAAGGCCGCGGCGCCGATGCCCAGCCGCACCTCCACCGGCGCCTCGGGGTGCTGCCGCAGCGCCTTGCGGAACCTGGGCAGACGGAAGGGGGAGGGGAAGATGACGGAAGCAGTCAATGCAATGAGAACCTCATGCTGACACCTCAGCCACATTGGCATTCTGCAGCGCCTTGCGGAACCTGGGCAGACGGGAGGGGAAAGATGCAACCAGAACCTCATGCTGATACTGCAGCTACATTTGGCCTATTGCCTTGGGCTGCAAAACTGACTGCATTACAGCACTAGTTGGTCGAACCCTTGAGAGTCGTTTACAATGCCCTGTCGTCGACCAGGATCAACTCACATTGCCAGGGCCATGGCGTAGTTGCCGTGGTTGTACGCCAGCGTGGCCAGCCCCAGCAGCGGCGCGATGTTGGGGCGCCCGGCCGCCGGCAGCTTAACGGCCTTCTCGTACTCCCGCTTGGCACCCTCCACATCGCCCTGTCAGAAGCAATTCGTATACATCGACCATGTGCGCCTGCCAGCTCAACTTCTTGACCACCGAGTTGACCACCGAGTCCAAGCACGGCAGCAGTGCCGTGTGAACACATGCATCCTCTCGGTTGGCCCAGCATCTGCAGCGCTATTGCCTGGCCATATCCTTGACGCCTAGGGCATCCCACCTTGGCCAGCGCCAGCTGCGCGGTGCCCAGGTAGGGCATCTGGTCCCGGAAGTCCAGGTTGCGGGCCTGGCCCAACAGCCCGGCGGCGCGGGCGAAGGTCTCGTTGCGGGTGCCGCGGTCCCTCTCCGCGCGGCCGCGGGCGGTGTCGAACGCCGCCGCCGCGCACAGCAGCTGCACGCGCGCCGGGATGGCCTTGTCCTCCTCCCGCTCCTGGCCGCTGAAGTGCTGCTCCACCTGCGGCGTGCGCAGGACCTGCTGCTCGGCAATGGGGCATGGCTGCCTGGCATGCTGGCGCATTGCAGGCATCGTCCACAGCTGCACACTCACAAACTCATATCATCGACAATGGCTATTGTGTGAGCTACTTTGATCGCAAGTGTGTGCGGACCTCGGGGCTGGTGCCCTCGCGCAGCATCTTTTCGGCATACGCGGTGTGGCCAGCGGCCAGGTACGCCTTCACAAAGTCCAGCCACAAGCCCAGCGGCGCCTCCTCCGCCTTTAGGCACTCCAACACCTGCACGAGACGCGCCGCAGTCCTTTTATGCTGAATGCCCGGGCTCGGATTACACCTTGCCGTTGATGTTACATTTGCAATTGCATGCGGCTGAAGGCATGGGACCGTCCGCTCCATGCACTGTTGCGGGCATAGTAGGCACCTCTTCTGGATCCGCGGCATGGTCGGGGCCGACGGGCACAGAGATGACGTCCTCGCTGTCGAACACCGGGATGTACAGCATATCCTGCTCCATGCTGACCGCGCACGCCGCCGCAGCAAGTGCAGACTAGCCAATGGCTGGCGCTGCCGCCGCTGCTCAGGACAGTGTCAGCGTGGCTTCATGCGTTGATGAACATTCTCTTCTGCTGCAGACTTTCGTCCTACACAAGTGACATGTGCACAGCTCGGCTGGACGCGGCACACAAGCCGGTGCCGCGCAGCTCAGATGACCAACTGAGCGAGCCAACAGACCCGGAACTGAAGCTGAAGATCCTGAAGCTATTTAACATGATGCCAGTAGGTTCTCTCTATCGGCTTCAATCAAGCCTGTTGATGCAGCATTATATGTGCGGGCGATTTACGACACGGGCGACTGGGTGGTTAATGACCACAGCAGCCGTCCATGCGGCAGCAGTCAAGCAACATCAACTGCCACGTTGCATGTCTCGGCACCTCTGCTATTGCATGCTGTTTGCAAGTGCAATGCGAAACTCTGTCAGGGAACCTCCTGCACTGATAGTCCATTGCATATGACTAAAGAAAATTTCTATACGGGGGTGCATTGCACCCCCCAGTTGACGCGCGCTGATCGGACGTTGCGCGGAATCGGAACCACGAACTCCGTTCCTCACGACAGCGACCTTTTGAGAAAGTGCAACAGCACTCGACTCCTGCAGCTGGTGTTCCTTTGCGCGGCACAAGTCGCCTGGTCAAGAAAGTGAATTTGACCTTTTGTGGGTTTGCAATAGCACCCAGCAGCGGCGGCACATCGTTGCCCACACCCTGGCCAACAGCTCATCCTGCGTGCCGTATGGTTCCTTTGTCGCGAACGTTGCACTCAGGGTGACGAGGAGATCATGGTAGAGGAGGCAATTTCCTGTTGTCACCACGGCGCCCAGAAGCAGGGCAGCGGCTCAGCATCCGGCTCTGGCAGCGGCGACAAGGCCATGCTTGCCTTCTGGCAGAGCCTGCCTGTCGAGCGGAGGCGACAGCTGTGCACGGTGCCACGGAGAACGCTGTGAGTTGCACGTGACTGTGTTTGATCTGGTTGCAACTTTGTAGTGAGTGTTGTCTGCTGTGCGCGCGTGCTGCATCGGACACCATCCGCACGAGTCATCATGTTCATGCTGTGCAGTCTGAAGCTTCAAGCAAGCATACCTAAAGGCCATCGTCTTGTACTGGTTCGAGTGATCTGCTTGCTTGTGCAGCTTCGAAGCCATCCGCAGCCGCTACTGCTCGCGGTGCTTCGGCCTGTTTGCCCTCAGGTGCTTGCCTACCGGTTGCTGCATCCTCACTTGCTGCCTGTGCATTTCGTGTATCTGGTGTGGGTCTGAATGGTATACAGAAGTGCACATTTGCATCAATGCCGCACCCATGTGCTGGGCAGGTACGAGGAGCTGCGATACAGCAACGACGTGCCGGATAGCGAAGGGTGTCCGGCGTGCAAGGCGTGCCCTGCCTGCCAAGACTTCTTCCTGGGGCTCAAGGCCGATGGCAAGACGGTGTCGCTGGAGGAGGGCATGCTGCAGGGCGCAGCCGGGCCCTTCGAGATGTTTGCGCAGAGCAAGACACGCGAGCGGGAGCGCGATCTGCAATTCATGACCGCTGGTGAGACCAATGACATGCAGGCAGTGCCGTGTAAGCAATGGTACATCATGTTTGCAGTGCTCACAACCCGTGCATCATCATGCCTAGGGTCTTGCTGGCAGACGCTGCTTCAGTTTCAGGCTGCTGCTTTCATTTGTGCAGGGGATGTGTGCGGCAGCGGCTTCAGTGCGCGGCGCAGCGGCAAGGTGTGTGCGCTGCACACCACGCGCGTGAGCTCGGAGACGTTGCTGGCATACTGGAACCAGCTGCCGTCGGAGCATCGCACCGCCCTGTTCAGTCTGCCACGCCACGACTTTGAGGCCGAGCTGGACTCCTGCTGCAGGTGCTGTGTTGTGACTGTGCAACAGATGAAGTTACGAGCATTGCACCTGATGCTCGTGCTTGCTGCAATAGCCCAGTGTGATGTGCTCCCCATTGTGCAAGGCTGATCAACACTCTGTCTTGCCGGCTGTCTGCAGCATGCAGCTGCGCATCTGCAAGAACTGCCGCTACAACGTGCTGGCCCAGTACAAGCTGGCGCTGTCGGCAGGGCGCAAGGCCACCGGCCACGGCCGCGCCTCAGCAGACAGTGGCAGCAGCAGCAGCCCTGTGGCAGCGGCAGGCGGCACGCATGGAAGCGCCATGGAGCCAGCTCCCAGCCCAAATAGCGACAGCCAGCCAGGCAGTGCCGCGAGCAATGTTGATGGCGGCGTCAGCTCCAGCACCGCACTGGCGGCGGTGGTGCCGGCTGTCCCGCTGCTGCCGGTGTGCGAGGGCTTCTCGCTGAGCATGACGGACGCCACCGTGCAGCTGGTGGGGAGCGACGCTGCAATGCTGCTGGAGGAGGCTGAGGAGATCGAGGACCTCAAGGTGTGCTTTTCCCCGCCCAGATGTTGCTGTTGGGACTCGTCAGACGTTTGCCCAATTGAAAGGCGGAGGGCTCTGGCATGTGCAAATATGCGTCCAGACTTTCACTACACAAGTTGGAATGTGATAGTGTTTCACGATTTGAGGCATCTACATTGAGCGTGAAACGTGATGTGGCGGCTGTCGCAGGGAGAGGATGGCGGTGAGGTGCGGCATGCGGAGACGCCAGAGCTGGCACAGGAGGCGCTGCTCGACGCTGTCATCCTCATCTTCAAGGCCCAGGTGACTTCAGCTGCTCAAACCTTCATTCGAGGTTTAGACACCCATCGAGGTGCAATCATCCTGTCTCTGCTCATCTTACTGTCGACACCATGTGATGCGCAACTAACATCGTCGTGTCGATCGCTTGCAGGTGGAGGTGGCGTTCAGGGAGCAGACAGCAGGGCACAACGCGCTGCTGCTGCTGGTGGCGCTCAGCCACGAGCTGCTGGAGGAGCGCCTCCGCAACGCCTTCCTCGATGTGCACGCCCGCGCTGCTGAGGTGCGCACTTGCGCACTCATGAACAGACACTCACTCTGCCCTCCTTTCAATATGTTTTATCGTCCAAACTGCTGTGTGTGGTATGACTATGAGTGATCAACCCAGTCATCAATGCATGTAGCGGTGGAGGCTCGATGGACATGACACGGGGGTCGGTGGTTGCTTGCTGAATCCAATCTGCTGATGATCAGCCGATGCCCTGCACAGGTTAAGCTGCTGGAGCTGGTGGCGGAGGACGAGAAGCGCCTCGCGGCCCGCTCCTCCCGCAGCCGCCGCCGCAAGAAGAGCGGCGGTGCCAGCGGCACCCCTGCTGCTGGCGGCACACCAGCTGGCTGCGCATCTCCCAGTCAGCCTTCAGTCGCAGTGCAGGCCGCTGCAGCTGATGCCGCTGCCGGTGGTGATGCTGCCGACGACGCCGCGCCCTCGACGCCCACCAAGGCGGAGGAGCGGCCTCCGAAGATTGACAGCTCGTCTGCCGAGGCCAGCCCCCGGGAGCAGACCGCCGTCTCTGAGGCAGCGTCGCCGCAGCTGCAGGCTGCCTCCCCCGACCTGACCGACCTTGGGGAGTGGGAGCAGCAGCAGCACGAGGGGCAGTCGCACGGCGAGTGGGAGGTGCAGCAGCGGGGCCGCAAGTCGCGGCGCATGCCCAGGACGCCAGGCCAGGACGGGACAGCCGCCTCGCCATCGCCTCTTGGCACCCCTGACAGCGCTGCCATGGAGCTGCAGTCGGCAGGACAAGCAGAGCCCCCGCCGCCACCGCCACCACCGCAGCAGCCTCACAGCGGCGAGCAGCAGTTGGCATGGGCATCAGTCATTTCTGGGGCGGCCAACGCGCCAATGCACGACCCCGTGGCGCACCCAGCCGTGCAGGCTGTGCAGCAGGCGGGCTCGGCTGTCTGGCCGCAGCTGCCGCACACCAAGCCGCAGGCGGCGCCCCCCGCAGTGCCACTCCCGCAGCCGGTGCGGCTGAGGGCGGAGCCACAGCAGCAGCCGATGGCGCCTGGCCCGCGGCAGCCGCCGCCAGGCTTCTCGCAGCGCTTCTCGCACGCGATGCACCAGCACCAGCACCCGCAGCCGCAGCCGCACGCGTCTGCCACCGTCAGCCGCCGCAGCAGCACCGAGTACAGCCTGTGGGGCGAGGACGCCAGCAGCAGGATGCCGCTCAGCCTGTCGGCGTCGCGCGAGTCGCTGGCGTCAGTGTCGGACATGTCATTCGGCTCGCCGCCGCTGGCGGGCGGGCTGCATGCAGGCAGCATTGGCATGGCAGGGGGCGGCCACGGCGCAGTCGGCAGTGGGCAGCTGCCCGCTGGTTGCTCCCTGTTCACACAGCAGCCCAGCGGTCTGCCGCTGGCATCCGCGATGCCGAGCCTTTTCCAGCACTTTGGCCAGGTGGCAGCCGCCGGAGCCCCCGGGGGCCCCACGAAGCCAGCCACAAGCGCAGGCGGCGCGTCGCCCAGCGCCGGCGATGCGTTCTCTCTGTTCTCCAGCTTTCCCGCAGCAAGCAGGCAGCAGGCGAATGGCGGAGGCTTTGGTGCAGTGTCAAGTCCGGGGTCCGGCGCAATGCCAGCAAGTTTTGCTGCGCTTTTTGGTGTCAGCGGCATTACAGGGCATGGCATGGCGCACACCATGCTTGCATGAAGTCTGATCTGTTCCTCGTGTGGCACGTCATCCCGAGGTGGCCCTTTTTTGCCGTGACTATGTTGTGGTGCCCCATTTTGCAGAGGTTAGGCGTGTTCAGCATTTTGCAGCAGGGTTTTGAGTGTGGCTTCCTGTTGGAGCAGGGGAATAGTGGCGCAAGGGATGCGGGACAGTCCATCCGTTCTGGTTTCACGCTTTTCTCAGGTCATATTTGTTATTCTTACCCAGGTCCTCAGGCGATTGTGTTTCAGGTCGTGTGTAAAGGTGCCAAGCCTGCCGAATTCCAGCAAATGTGTGAGGTTGAGAATTCGTCCAGCACCTACCCCTCATATTCATGGCGATTCGGTCAAAGCCTCGCTCTTCAGGACCTGAACCTGAGGCCCCTGCGCTATCTGTATGCGCGCTGCCACCTGCGCTTCTACAACAACATCGTCCACCTGCCACCTGACAGCATCTACCACAGCATTGTTGCTGATGAGCTCAGCGCAGCAGCTGGTGGGAGATCTGGCTGGGGCGCGGCTTTGCGGAGCTGTGCTGCTGAGTGGGGTGCTGAGCTGACTGATGCCCATGGCGGGCTGCAGCCTGTGGACCTTGATCTGATGCACCTGGCTGCCGACCGGGATGCCTTCCGGCAACGTCAGCAGCATGCAGAAATTGACCCGCGCATTTGCCCCTCTGCAGGGGTGAGGCAGTGTACATATCAGGCTTGGTTTGCCCGGCCGCTGCTGGCTCGCGGCTCTGACTTTTGGCAGCTCAAGCTGTCGTGGACGCGCTTGCGGAAACTGCTGAGATTTCGGCTGGGCTGTCATGACCTACCAATGGAGGCTGGCCGCATCGGGCGCGAGCGCACACATCGTTGGGAGCGCACTTGCAACATGTGCAGCAGTGGAACAGTTGGTGACGAGCAGCATTTGCTGCTGAAGTGCTCAGCTACTGCTGGTTGCCGTGCCGATCTTCCTGTGCTGTTCGGTGATGGAGCGCTGCCGCCTACGATGGCCAGACTCATGTGGGGAGGACACAGATTGCAGGTGGCACAGTCTGTGTTGCAATGCCTGTCGGTGGCGGAGCAGCTGGCAGCTGCCACATGATCTACTGGTTTCGCTACTTTGGTGGCTTTTCGAGAAAATGGGATGGATATGTGTGGAGTTTCGCTTCCCATCTGATTTTACTTGCCCTAATCAGCCTAGTGAGGCTGGCGGGTGCAATCCTCTCTCTCTCTCTCTCTTCAGTCTCGAAGGCAGGATCATCGCGGCGTGCGCCACACGATTGCGAGCTGCGTTTGTATGCATGCGAGCTGTTTGGCGGGCTCATCCTCTCACGTGGCGGATTATCAAGCGGAACGCTTGAAACGACCTCCGTCCTCAGCAAGCATGACGTCGGGCATATGCAACGCGCTGGTGTTGCCGCTAATGTCTCGCGGCCGGATCTGTGCCATCTCAGAGCGTGCCGTCTGCCAGCAGCTGTCCGCCGGGGGCTCGGTGCAGTATGCGTGCGACTGCGAGGCTTGTCGGGGGTCGGCTGCAGCAGCTGCTTCTGTCGCTGATGCCGGCCGCCTGGAGCACAGCAGCAGCGGCCTGTTTGCAACAGTCGAAGCGCTGGCGGAGCACTGGGAGATCGGTGCGGCCTGCAGACACCTTGTTAGCTGGTTTGTGTCAGACTTTAGCACAGTCTCAGCTATGCTGTGTGCACGCTGATGCAGCTGCTGGCTGACAGAGACATTTGAGTCACCTAAAATGCCTGGTCGCCACTGCTGGCTGTTCATGAACCGACCTTGGACGCCTGCAGCGCTGCAGCGCTCGCTTAGCCACAGAATGACACCGCCTGATGTGCCTTCGACTGGCTCATCTGGCGTGGCAATGCCTGTGCTGGACTCTGCAGGGCTCTAATGAAAGCAGAGTCTCGGGCTGGAACTCATTTGCAGCAGCAGCATCGTCAGCAGCCTGGCATGCAGAGCTGCCGCAGCATGACCACTAAGGCTTGCTGCACAAGAACGCAGTGCACCATCATGAATGCTCTTCTGACGAGCTGCCTGCGCCTCATTTGTCTACCGCTCTGCAGAGCCGCCATGGCTGTGGGACAAGTACATCGCCTTTGAGAGCGGCGGCTTGCTGTGGGGCCGCAGCACCCAAATGACCGACATCATCACAGGTGCTACAATCATCTCTGTGCTTCCAGCTGCTTCGATCCTATTGTGTTTTAGATTGGCAGCGCACATGTGCAAGCATGACCCTGCTTGGCCTTGTCATGTACAGCAACTGCAAGCAAGGAAGCAAAGGACAGGGCACGCATGGAAAGGGAGCGCCAACTGGGTGAGATCCTTGATCATCAGTGTCGCTCAGATTCGCACAGGCTTGTTAGGGGTATCCGACACGAATCCCACGTGCAGTTGATGGTCTGTGACAGGCATTGTTTGTGCTGCTGTGAGTGCAGGCGGTGCAGAAGTGGAAGCGGCCGGTAAACATGCTGCGCGAGGCACGCCTTCCAGTCTCATGGACGTGTGTAATTGATGATGATAGTTGGTTTGGCACGATCCTGCATTTCAGTACATGCGTCACAGAAGAAGACCTGTGTACACTTAGAGGTTTCTTCCGAGTCCAAGGTTCATGCGTGCAAACTGGACCCAGCAGTTGGAATGGTCTAGGTCTGGAGGCTGCAAGCCAGATGCTGACCCCCGCCGGCGGCAGATGGCGACAAAAATGCAGTTTTCAGCTATGCACAGCTGCCTCTGAAGCTCGGCGTTGGTGCTGCAAGTGCAGGTCCCACTGCCAATGGTACAGGCAACCAGCCAATGCCTCAGAATGCCTCAGCTGCATACCAAACCCCCATCGGGCCTTCGAGCCATCCGACAAGCCCGCCAGGAGCCCCTGCCGATCTGGTCTCTCCAGCTGGGCCAGCTGGCATGCAGCACCACGGTGATGGTCCCAGCCTGCGGCAGCCAACTGTGCCGCTGGCAGCCACAGCAGCAAATGCAGCAGCAGAGCCGGCAGACGCCAGTGCTTGTGCTGCACAGCCAGCCGCTCAGACTGCTGCACCAGTGGCGACACCACCGCCTGCGTGTGAGCGCTCCATCTCACCCGTGTCAGGTAGGCACGCCCTCAATGCATTGTATGCTGACTTCTGCTTTCCTGAGTCGCATTCGGCTATCGTCTGTTGTCAACTGTCATCTCGCCCCAACGGTGTGTACCACGTGCTACCGTGCCATGTCCTGTCGCGTCACAACTCCTTCAGGCTACATCTATGCACTTCACAGGCGCCAACATGTCGGAGGTGCTGGACTACGAGCTGTCGCCAGTGTCAGCGGTCCCACCCCTGGCCACACCTGGCATGCCCCGCAGCCGCAGCAGCAGCGCAGGCAGGAATGGCAGGCACCGTGACAGGAATGGCCGACACCGCTCACGGTCTCCACGAGCAGGTGTGGTATTAGATTTCATGTTGGGACAACGACAAGATGCAAACTATGCGGCCAGCGGTGCAACCAGTTCTGATGCTGTTTGAAAATGTACTCAGTTGCAGTTCAGCTTCTGTTGCGCTCTGGGTGGCTTCAGCAGACTTTCCGTTGTGCCAGGTGCAGACGACAGCTCGAACACCGGCGTTGATGTGGCCACGGGCCGGTCTCGCAACCGCAGCAGTCACCGCCACAGACACCGCCACAGCCGACGCCGCAGTCCTCACCGCAGACACTCGCAGGAGCTGCCAGGTACACACAGCGTACCAAACGGCTGGAGTTTAAAGCTAAATTGCATCATACGATATGATTTTCGCATGATGTTGCAGACCTGCACATTGCCAAACTCTCATCCTTGTTGATGCTACTTGTTTGCTGCTGTAGCTATACAGAGCCAGGATCGTCGACATTGACTGTTGCATGTTGCTGCTGATCACTGAGCTGCGGATGCTATTTCTGTCTGTGCCACTAGTAAGTTCTATTGTTTCCACCGCGGCTATGCAGGGCCGCCGACGCGACGGCGCTCTGATGAACTTCCGGTGCCGCCTCCGCAGCCGCAGGCAGGTGTGATGTCTGCACCTCGCCTTTACGATGTCGCATTGTATCAACAGTGCATGCCTCATGTCTGCAGGTCGAGCTATATGTCGCTGTAGCTTTGAGCTACAGAGGGTATGATGTGCAGGGCCACCAGAACCATCTGTCCACGTGTCAGGCTTCAGCCCGCGCGTTGGCTACAAGGTGCGAGTAGATGCTCGCACACCACCCAGCACAAACTGGTTGCTTCGCCCAATCATATACGCAACCGCACCATCCCGTGTGTCCCGAAGACTCATTGAAAGCCCCACTTACAGCCGAATCTGGCCCGCGGCACAGGGCATCATTGCTGAGCTGGAGAGGGTGTTTTGCCGCTGCGGCCGCCTTGAGGACATTCGGCTGGCTGTTTGGCCCAACACGGGCGACCCCAGAAAATTTGCTTTCGTGCAGTTCTCTACTGTCGATGAGGCGGTGCGTTGCTGTTATGTATATCTCTGCACTCTCCCAACATCTGGATCACTGGGCCCGATTCTGACTCCTGAATCTCATGCCAGCAGCCTGCTGACATGCACTGTTTGCATCAACATCGTGCTTGTCTCACTCACAGATGTCCAAATAAAATAGTAGCGTGTGCACTTGTGCCCTTACAGATGCGCGCCTTCAGCTACAATGGTGTGCGTGCAGCTGGCGGCCGCCTTCGCATCTCAAATGTTAGCAACAGTGTACTCCCCCGCAGGCAGCAGCGGTGACCTACTCTGGGACTGTCCATTCTCTGCTGCCGCAACAGTCCACAGGCACAGGATCAGCGATATGGAGAGGGTCAGCAATGTCTGCATGAGGCCGACAATCATCTTGCTTGCTCGGTGCACGCAATTCTGAAGCAGTCATGCACAACAATGTTGTGTTGCCTGTTTCTGGTGCTCTGCACTTCCCTACTAGTGGTGGACTGTGGCACCAACGGTCTGCTTCAAGGGGTTATTGGTCGACCTTCAAGCTGCTGCAATCTACTGTTGTTCAAGGCGCATTGAAGGCGTGTTTGTCACATACGAAAGCAACAAGAAGCCTGACCAAACCACGTGCTCGAGGACAAAACACGAGGCAGAGGTTCGTGGCTGCCAGATGAACATCTGCGAGCAGGCTCAACTTCTCAGCTCAAACGTACACCAGCACGTCATCTCGGCCGGTGTAGGCCCGTGCAAAGCCCATGCCGTCAGCCGTCAGCTGCGAGAACGCCACGCTCTTTGGCGGCACCACATAGCCGATCACCAGGTTGGCCCTGCAAGTGTACGCAAGGTGTGCACGGTGTATGGTCTGACGTCAGGACAATCCGAGCTGCAGCATTCAATCATGCTTGGCTCTGGCACGGTACCGCCTGCCTGGTTTACAACAGGTACAATCTGCGACATCTTGTCACAGCTCAACAATGGTTACCTGATGGCGTCCAGCAGCTGGCCGGCGATGCCGCGCCTGCGGTGGTCGGGGGCCACCCACACAAGGCGCACCCCGCACACCGCTCGCTCCGCTGCGCCCAGGTCCACGACCAGCGACCCCGGCACCGCGGTGCGGCGCTGTCGCTGCTGCTGCTGCCGCTGCGATGTCGACGCTACGGCGGCGGTGGCGTGCCGTGGTGTTGCTGCTGTGCCGCAGGGCATCTTTGCAGGTGTCCCTGGCCCACACGCGGCTGTCACCTCTGGCGCCATGGTTGTTGCCATGGCCGTCGCTGCTGCCGCGGTTGTGATGGGACCAGCCTCAGCCATGGTCACGTCGTCCAGGCTCTCAGCTGCTGCTGCTGCCGATGCTGCTGCTGCTGCTGCTGCTGGTGGTGGTCTGCCGTCTGCAATGCCAGCTGCACCCGCCTGGCTGACAGCCGGAAGCGGGCTCGTGGCCTGCAGCAGCGGCGCCAGGGGCTGTCGCGGCAGCAGCGGGCTCGTAACCTCGCCGTCCGCCGCCGTGGCGGAGGGGCCAGGCAGTGGCGATGCCGGCTCACCCACGCCCGAGGCTGCCGGCTGCAGTGCGCTGCCTGATGGCCCGGGCCGCCCGGCATGGAAGTACTGCCTAATGGAAGCAGTCCTGAGCCGCTTGGCGCTGCTGTGGACTGGCAGGTGCTGCAGGGCGCCCGCTGCTGTCGGTGCGTCCCGCACCCGGGCTGGGCTGGCGCCCGAGGGCGAGGCGGCTTCGCCCGCCGCGAGGCCGCGCTGCGCCGGCGTGCAGCAGCCGGCCGGCTGCGCCTGCCCTGCAGCGTCGGTGCTGTCTGCCACGAAGCCCATGCCTGCGGCGCCGCCGGGAGATGCGAGCCCGCCGCATCGCTGGGCGAAAGCCGACAGGACTGTGCCCGGCCCGCTGGACACGTTGGGCTGCAGATTCGGCTGCTGTGGCACATGCGCGCAATGTGCCCGCTGGATTCGCTGTGCGACTGCCACGCCCACGATGTGCTCCGTCTCCGCCCGACTGCCGCGGATGTACAGGAACACCTGCAAGGCAGGACGACACATCGTGGAGCCTCGACCATCCCAGATCTGCGCTACTTTCCAAGTAGCTGCAGCTGCTGTGGCATGCAGGGAATCTGTAGCAAGCAGGGCATGCCTCACCTTGCTGGGGCCGGACAGCAGCCAGTTGGGGTCCGTCAGGTTGAGCTGCTTGTTCATGAAGTTGCTGATCTCCCGCAGCTGCACAGACACGGTCACGTCAGATCGTCAGAAGTGCTGCTTCCACTACTACCCAGGCAGTGTCACACGAAGGTGGACAGCAGAGCACAGTGCTGCTGCTGGCCTTTTTCTGCTGGTCGCGTGGGTGCTCGTTGTCCACCATGACCATTCGGTGCTGGCCCGCCACGCGGCTGAGGACTTTCTCGTCCTGCAGACCCTGTAGCACACCAGCAGCGGCATAACATTGAAGGGCACAAGCAGTCATCCGGCATGCAACACCAGATTACCAGTCAAACGAGCAGTCAAGCCATGAGCCTGTCCAAAAACGGTGTATACATCATACCTGCGCTTTTGGGCCCTTGCCCTGGCATTCAGCAACGTATGCCGCATGGAACTGCCGATGCTGAGCCTCGTCCTGTGGATCGCCCGGTGCGTACACCAGGTTGCAGATGGCGCAGGTTTTCTGGTCAAAGTGCCGCTGCACGAGTCACAGGCGTAACGTGTCAGACGTCAGGCAAGCGATGGGAATTCGCTAGCCGCTAGGCAGGCAGTAGCACCAATCTGCAACAACCCTGCAGAGTATTCGCAGCTTACGCGAGTTGAGTACCACAGCGGCTCACCTGCCCAGCATTGATGTAAACCTGCTGCGGCTTCCCTGCAGTGGCTGGCGTCCCAGGCTGCTTGCGCTTTGTTTCCTTGCACCCTGATGCAAAAGGCGACTTCAGAGCTGCAGCAGCTCGTCCTGGCTGCGGTGTCGGATTCCCGGCAGCATCATTGCCAGCAGGGCTGCCAAGCTGCTCTACAGGCCTGCGTGATCACACTTGCTGAGCCTGAGGTCGTGCTGCAGCTCAGTCAAACTGCAGATGCACGCGTGCGGTGCTGTTTCTTCGCTTGCCTGTCCCGGAGCCCCTTTTTCCTGGAGAAAGTCTTGGTGACTTCCTCCCTGAGTCCGTACGATCCAGGCGTGCGAGCTGGCCTAGCGTTTTCTGCATAGCTGCACGGATCTGCCGGGGGCGTCTGCTGCTGCCTTGTGGCCTCAGGGCCAGTCATGTGCAAAGCAGCTGACCAGCATGCGCAAGTTGCTGTGTTGATGCCTCGTGCCGAGCAACTCCGCCCTCGCTCGTCAGCAGTCAAGAGCAGCTGAGGCAGAAAGAAATGCGCAGGAACAAAGGCTGGTCTGCTACGAGGGTTGTAGACTGGCATGCCAGCACCTGCTGAGTAACAACTCATAAATTCAAATTCCAAAGTCAAATGCACCACATTTGCAAATTTCTGCGGGAGCATTTCACCCCTTCGGCAATGCTGCTGAAAGCGATCTGAGGCATCAGACAAGTAACAGAACAGCTTTAACGAACACAAGGTGCTCGCCAGCCCGGAGCTGAGGCCGTAGTTCGAAAGTCAAGGCTGATCTCGCGGGTTTGGTTGGGAGCATTCTGACTGGTGTCGGAACATGAGGTGCAACCAGGTGTCCAGGCACGCAAAGGCAGCATTTGCAGGTGGATCCGTCTTTGGTGCCATCACACACCGTTCAAACAGGCCATGCTTGCCTTCGACGCGCATCCGCCCGAGGTTTGAGTGTGCGGCGCAAGCAACATCAGTTCCAGTGGGGCAATGGTCAGCTTAAGGAGGCTGCTCGAGAAGCATGTAGCTTTGACGAGCCACTGAGTCAGCTGCCTCAGCGCTGAAGCGGCCCCATCATGGCAGATCCGCTGCTGCCGCAGTCGGTACTGCGGGGCATTGGCGACAAGCTGTATGACAAGCGAAAGCACGCCGCACTGGAGGTTGAGCAGGTGAGATCAGCTGTGACGGTTTCCAAGTCAGTGGCGCTGGCCAGTGCGATCAAGCGGTAAATGCAGTGCGTGTTGATGCTAAGGCTGTCAGGCTGAGGGGAGCGAGATTGAGCTCTGGCTGCTGCAGATCATGAAGAAGCTGGTGGCATCGGGTAACGATGCACGTATCGGGTCCATCATCACCAAGCTTGCCGAGGTGAGCACGCGCATCACAATTGCACAGCGCATGCGCATGGGCACCACGGCAGCCCACATGCTTGCAGGTCGATGCCCACCATACGACATGCAAATCTCACAGACCACAGCTGCGTCAAAGTGCGCTGTCCGGCCGCAGGACTACGCGCTCAGCCCGCAGGCGAACCAGCGCAAGGGCGGGCTGCTGTGCCTGGCGGCGGCGGCGGTGGGGCTGGGCGATGCCGGCGCCGCCCACCTGCACTCCATTGTGCCGCCGGTGCTGGACTCGTTCACCGACCAAGACAGCCGCGTGCGCTACTACGCCTGTGAGGTGGGCTCACATTGCCCACAGGGCAGCACATGGCGATTGCTCAGCCGTCCATGCTGGAATTGTCAAGGTACAACGCTGACATCATCTGCATCATCGCGCACTGTGGTAGAAGGCGACCATGCATGTCTGCTGTACACAGGCGCTGTACAATATTGCCAAAGTGGCGCGGGAGGACTTCATACCCTTCTTCCCGGAGGTCTTTGAGGCGCTGTTCAAGCTGTGTGCCGACTCAGAGCGCAACGTGCAGAATGCCGCCCAGTTCCTGGACAACTTGATCAAGGCAAGAATGAAAGACCAGTGTCCTGCTTTTCAAAGGTGGCCCATGCACACTAGCCGCCTGGACTGACATGCTGATTTGCGCTGCAAGCTGAGCATGGGATGGCTGCAAATGCAGGACATTGTGACAGCTAGCCCCAGCTTCGATGTCGCCGCGTTTGTGCCGGCGCTGCAGGATTACCTGACGGTCGTGAACCCATTTAAGAGACAGTTCCTGGTCTCCTGGGTCAACGTTTTAGACAGGTCCTTGCGCAGACTGGCTCGGTGCAGCACCTGCTTTGGCAGATGCTGGCTTGTCCTGCCTTGCCTGCTCATTGCGGAGACAGCAGGGGCGCTGACAATGTGTCAATGCCGCACAGCGTGCCGGAGGCAGATCTGCTGCCGGCGCTGCCGCAGCTGCTGGGCCCGCTGATGGCCATGGCCGCGGATCCCAACCGCGAGCTGCGCCAGGCCGTCCTCAAAACCCTGCAGGCAAGGCTCACATAGTGTATCAAGGAGTGGCTGGAGTGCGCTTCAGATGGCCGCTGCCTTTGCCCATGGATCACGCCTGGCATGCATGAAGTATGCATGGCAGCTGCCGCTTGCTAGTGGTTGTTCTACGATGGCACGCCTGCGCTGGCGACTGATGAGACTTCAACTGCAGGAGTTTTATGTGGAGATTGAGGCGACGCGGCGGGTGGACTTTGCAGCCCTCACCCGCATCCTTGTCGACTATGCGCAGTCACAAGGTAGATAATACTCCTACCATGCAACCAGAATGGTCACAGCATGCAGTTGCAAAATGGTCCTGTTTTCAGATTTGATTGGTGCTCGTCTCTTCAGAGCGGCAAAGTAAGCAATTGTCAGCGTAGATGCGGGGACACGTGCATTGGCGCTGCGGTGGCTGGCTGGCTTTGTGGGCCTGGCACGGCAGGAGATGCTGCCGCTCGCAGCGCCCGTGCTGGCCGCCGTGCTGCCCTGCATTGCACACCCAGCCACCGAGATAGCGCAGGCAGGCCCATTGTGCTGCAGCTACGGCGCCCCAGAGAAATGTCCCGAGCATTGTAGACGCATTGTCATGCGCATTTGATGTTATCTGGAGCCCAGCAACCTCCCTGTCCCTGCTGCTGCAGAGCTGCTGTCGTGCACATGCCATGCGCAAGGGCCGTCAGCTCGGCTGAGTGAAGGCAGTGCTGGGTGGACAGGCAGCACAGGAAGCCAATGGGGAGCTGCTGCGGCTGGTGGGCTCCGCTGCGGATGGAGAGGCGGAGCGGCTGGAGGTGGCGGACCTGCTGCTCGTCATCGGCGGCCAGCTCAGCAGCCCGGTGGGTCCCTGCATGTCAATCACAGCAAAGACTGTGAGCGCATTCCTCACTTGTGATGCCTGGGAACCCATTGCGCGCACCTCCAGGGTCATAGTTTCATGTGCAGGTTCTGCCGCATGTTTACGAGGCTGTATGTGGTGGGTGTTTGTCCCCAGCTGTCCCCCATGACGGCAGGCGGATGCCACGCGGCTGGCGGCACTCGCATGGGCGGGCGGCCTGCTGGGCTGCGCCCGGCGGCGGGTGCTGGCCCACACACCGCTGCTGCTGCCGCCGCTGCTGGCGGCTCTTGCGGCGCCCAGCCCCTCCGTTGCCTCCGAGGCCGTGCGAGTCCTGGTAAGGCAGACACTGCCGCATCAGCAGATGTCTATGCGAAAGTGGCTCAGCATCTTGGGATGAGGCCGGTGAGTTATGGCAGACCGAAGATATCGCCCAGCAGCCTGTGTATGTGCCCAGCATACATGGACGTACATGCAGGCAGCATGTCCCTGTATGAATACTTCTGCTATGTGTATGCAGGCGACGGTGGCGGAGGACGAGGAGCATTTCCAGCGGGTGGTGGAGGCGCTGGTGGCGCAGTTCCAGGGCCCCGCCGGCTCCCGCCTCCTCGCCCACCGCGGCGCCTCCGTGGTGCGCCGCAGTCATACACATCTAATGATGGTGATTATACCCTGGTCTGCAACAGGCCGCTGGTATTTGCCTATGGCAGCGGGGTCCAGCCACAGCGTTGCTGCAAGACCTGCTCAAGTTGTATGCATCCTCAGTATAGTCATGTGGCATGCATTCCCGTGCTGAACATGTGTCGTTCGTGGTTGAATGTCTTCGCGTGTGCTGTCTCACCAGGTGCGGGGGCTGGCAGCGAGGCTGGGCGCACAGCGGGTGTTCAGCGCGCTGGCGGCGGCCCTGGAGCGGGAGCAGGACCTGCGCTTTGCCGCCACCCTGGTGCAGGCCCTCAACCTGCTGCTGCTCACCGCCCCTGAGGTACGTGTCCAAGGACGACTGACCACACAAGTACACTTACCTGTCGACACATGACTTTCTGGCACGAGGGGCTGTAGGAATTTACCTGTGGTAAATTCTGCTTATGTGAAACAGCCCTCGCTCAGAAGAACAGACTCAGCATTCGGCATAAAACCTGACGACCCGATGGCTGTACTGTCCCAGGCCGCGGAGCTGCGGTCGCTGCTGCAGAGGGCACTGCAGAGCCCGGAGGGCGGCCGCCTGTTTGCGGGGTTGTACCGTAGCTGGGCGCACTCAGCAGGGGCCACGCTGTCGCTGTGCCTGCTGGCACGCGCGTACGAGCATGCCGCCGTCGTCGTGGCGGCCTTCGCCGACATCCCGGTGACCCTGGAGGTGCTCGTGCAGGTGAGCTTTTGCTGTCAGCACTCTCTTCTTCTGTAGAGGCTGAACTGGATGGTGTTCGGCACAAGTTTTAGCAGCCTCAGAACACAGCTGGTGCCACCTGGTCATGTGCAAAGGTGCCCTGCCGGTGTGAGGGGCTGTGTGGCGAGTGCCTTTGTCATGCAGACTCGCCCATACGCAGGCTGCAGAAGGACAGCATGCTGCACATGATGGACGACACCTGCGTCTGCTGTGAGCAGTGCACACATCAACGCAGTTGTATCAATGCCTGGCAGATGGACAGGCTGGTGGGGTTGCTGGAGACGCCGGCCTTCACGTTCCTGCGCCTCCATCTGCTGCAGCCCAGCCGCCACCCCGCCCTTCTTCAGTGCGTTTTCATGTTGTTGAATGAGACTTGGAGCTGCGGCTTCTGCAATTGGAGTTCAGTCTCTGTGCTGGATGAACTCAGATACCTGATTGATCTGATGGCCTGCCCATGATTGTCGGCATGATGTCTGGCACGGGCTTCAGAGTCCCAGCATGACCTAGGTTCCTCGTGCAACAGGGCGATGTACGGCCTGCTGCAGCTGCTGCCGCAGAGCGACGCGTTCAGGACGCTGCACGCGCGGCTGCACGCGGCTCCCACGGCCGCACTGCTGCAGCTGTCGCCGCCGCACAGCGGCACAGGCAATGGCACGCCAGGCAAATCTCCAGCTGAGGTACGAGTTCTGATTGTCCAGACTCCCAAGCGTGCCACCTCAGGCAGGCGGGCGCATCTGTGTCAAGCGGCAAGCTTCAGGTACCAGCTGACGTGGAATTCTTGGGCGCGCAGACAGCAGCAGCAAAGCAGATTGGTTTTGACCGGTTGCTGGCGCACTTTGTGCAGCGGCAGGTATACTTCTGACGCGCTCACTGTTTTAAAACGGCCTCCTCAAGCTCGTAGGGACGAGTCACCATTGCTGTCACGCACCTCTCATCTGAATGTGGTGGCATCGAGTTGATCAAATTATGCAGGAAGAGCACGCGAGAGAGGAGGAACAGCGCTGTACACAGTCAGACAGCGGACCAGGTGGGTGATGTTTTTGTTAGCGTGCCCACTGCTGCGCTGTGGCCCACCAAGTGATGAGCCGACACATATATGCATATTGATCTGCAGGGTGGCCGCCAGATTTTGACGGACCACTGCATGCCAGTCACCTCAGCGATGCCACGGACACCGCGGCCGGCATGGCAGACCAGGCGTCCGTTGCAGCCGCCCTGAGCCGGCTGAACTTGTGACGTTGAGCACAGCGGCTGCATCTGTCTGCTGCCCACGGGTGTCTGCTGGCCGCACATACATTGTTGGTTGTGTGTACTGGGGTCCTTTGTACATCAGCTGTCCTTGTCGGCGGTGCTGCGCTCTGATCGGTCACTGTCATGTTACTGCGGCACAGTGTGTGCCAGCGCATCGCACACCGTAGAAATGAACCTTCGGAGAGCAAAAGACTCCTGGCGCATCGTGAATCATGTAAGCTACCAATACGAACCAGAAAGCCATAGATGAATGGTGGGATGCTAGCAAATGATGACTCGGTTTGTTCCAGGTGGCTTGACGTCAGCCTACCTGAACACCTCGGGCTCATGCGCTCATCAGTGTAAGCGCCCTAGCGCAGAAGGGTGTCCAGACTCTCAGCAATTCGCAGCGCACTTCATCCAGAGGGCTGCACTCCGTCGGCGGCCAACAATGCGGTGTCTTCTGCTGAGCCAGCAGCACACCCGTTTATCAGCAGCAGGTGCAGTGGAGCTTGCCTGCGGCTGCAGGCCGCGGAACGGTCTCAAGTTGCCACAGCATGCTTTAAGGAGCAGTCCTTATCACGCTGCATGCGCACGGCGACACTCGTGCCGAGCTGTGCAGCAGTCGGTTGACGAGCCCACACTCAGCAGCCGGGACAGCGTCGGCGGCAGTTTTGGCGATGTGAGCAATGCCAACGACGCTGCAGCCTCTGGAGGTTGGACTCCGACTGCCTCGAACTGCCCATCCAATTTGCTGCTGACTCCTCACGTTGCCATCTGCGGACCAGGCGGCGCACTGCCGTGCCCCTCTTGTCGCTCGACCGGCACGACCAGCGCAACAGACTGCATGTTATTCTCGCAGAGTGGAAACGGCCAGAGGACTCGGGAATCAGCCCCGAGTTGCAGCAGCGGTATGCGGAGCTGCAGGAAAGCGCACTCGCGCCGCTCTTGCGGTTTCAGGGATTTGAGGAACGGCTGCTGGCGGACCCGTCATTCATGGTCAAAGTCGGCATAGAGGTGAGTCCGTGACCAGTCTGTTTTGCCTGTCACTGAGCGAGGGGAGTGACAGTTTTGCCCTCACCCCCGTCCCGCACAAAACTGTTGGAGCATACTGAACGGCTCTCAACTCCACCCGGCATGCTCTGACTACACTCTCAGGTCGGCATCGGCATATGCACGAAGACAACAGCAGAGGCCACCAAGCGTGGCGACATGTTCATGTCGGAGCTGGATTTCGTGGTGGCCAACACCATAATGGCTCTTGTGGCTGACTTCTGCCTGGTGTGGCTGCCCGCACCCCGTGCCACCTGGAGGTATTCCTGTCGCATCTGCTACCTTCTTAATCGCCTGTACATTCACAGACTCTGCATGTTGATGCCTCAAAATCATCACTAGCTTGTATATCACACAGCCAAATGTTGAGTGCAGTTGTGGCATCGTGCACACAAGGATGGCTCTCTGGACTGCACAGGTCTGGGCAGGAGCAGTCGACGCTGTCAATGCTGCAGAACAGCCCACTGTACGGCTTCGTGCAGTCATGCCCTGGAAACTGCTTTCAGACAGTGCAGCCCGGCACACAGCCATACACCCTGCAGCAGCGGGCCGGCGCCCTCCTCATTAACTTCGTCAAGCTGCTGGCGATCGGCACGACAGCGTCGCTTGTTGGTGTGGGCCTCGTCAACACCCTGATCTTCGTGCGGGAGGCTGCTGACCCGACCTGGGCGCCGCTGAACCCGCCGCAGAACATTTTGGCTACCAGCCTGTTCTACGGGTTGTACATGAGTGTGTCCAGCAATCTCAGGTGGGAGCCCGATGTGTTGGGTCATGTCACCCATGCTTGTGGAGTTACCTGGTGCCAAGACGTATATAAGCAAGCATATTGCTGAGGACAATGAGCGTGCACCACTGTGCAGGTACCAGATCATTGCTGGAGTCATTGAAGGTGCGCAGCCATCTGCAAATGTGCTGTGTGATGCGTATTGACTATTGGCCTCTGCACGAAGCGTTGTATATTTGGAAAGGCGTCACTGTGTGGTATGCTTTTGTGCAGAGCGGGGCATCGAGAAGCTCTTCAAGGGCAGGCCGCAGTTGTGTGGAGTGCTTTCTTTCCTTGTGCGGACGTCCAACACATTCGTCGGCTCGCTGCTGTGGGTCGATTTCATTCGTCTCATGGGCATGCAATCTGCTGGGCCGCACTGAATTGACACATGTGACTATGGGCGCACTTTTGACTTGCGGACATTTTTTTGCTCTGCACACGAGTGGCAGGCTATTGATGGGCAGGCTGCAAGGTCAGCCTAATTCAACGCCATTTTGTGGCCACATCTGGTTTGACTGCTCCATTGATCTGCATCGGTTTTGCTTGCCTGTATGCACTGGATGGTGATTTCGTTCTGGTTGGAAAAGTTGTCACAGTTGCCGTGCTGGATTGCATTGTCTTCGGATTGCCACCAGCATGGCGGCCCATGCCCTGAACCTGGAAATACGAAAGCCACAAATGCATTGCTTGCAATTTTTGCCCATTCACGATTTGACAAGCATGTCCCCAGCAGATATGTGTCGTGAGCCCAGTCTGCCGCTGGATAACAAGATGGTGTGATGACATGCATGTCATCAGCCTGCTCTGGAAAGCGGCATGATGGGCATTGCATGAGGACTGATACACATACCTGGGTACCTTGCGGAAATGCTGTGGTATCAAGAATGTTCAAGTTGGTCTGAAACGTGGCGGCATAACTTCAAACTCACAGAGCTTCAGACTTCTTGCAAAGATTTATAGGGAATCACAGTACATGCGGATCAACCCGGTCTTTTTTCGGCAGGTCGACGATCGGGATCAATGCGACACTTGAGCAGTGACTAATTTCGCCATTCTAAACCAACGTTTGCGTACTGTCCGCCAACTGCAATTCAATGATGACACCAATGGCTGGCAGATCATCCAGGACCTTTTGCGGCGGCCTGGTTCGAAGTGAAGCAAACAATTTGATCTGCTGGCGCCAGAGCGTCCACTGCAGACTCACAGATCCTTGATCTGCAGCGTCTGCTGCGCCCTCCAGTCGTCACCCGGCTGCACAGTGACTGGCTTGAACACAGCGTTCTCGACGCAGCAGAAGCTCTTGTAGCAGTCCATGTCGGTCCAGGGGCTCCACACCACAACGTCGCTCCACTGCTCCGATGTGATCGCCACCGCCGCGCCTGCACAACAATAGCCCTTTGGCGCGCACTGTGCCTTTGGTGTGACGGATGAATGGCAAAGCTGGCAGATGCAAGGCCTGCATCCAAAGTCAGCCTCCGCATGGCTGTCACTCCAGGGCATGACATGGGGGATGCAAGTGTCACCGGTGCCGACGTCCAGCTCCACATAGCCGGGGGAGTCGAGGTACACGGAGTCGACGGGGCCGGTGAAGTCCACCGCCTTGCGCTCCTCCTTGGCCTCCGGCGGGTTGTTGACGTCCTTCGTCTGCATCCACGGCCGGCGCCAACCCATCAGCCCGGCCGCGAGGGACCCTCAGCATATCGCTCGCCAGACATGAAGGTGCGGCAACACTGATGGAGGCTTCTGGGCCGGGCAGCAGACCCCTTCTACAGGAATTCATAGCCCAAAAGTACAAAGCCCTATAATATGTAGCCGATAGCTCACCTTGTCCAGGTATGTGAGGTTTTCGAGGCCGTACACCTTGGCCACGCCAATGTCCAGTACCTCAAAATACGAGTGCAGGGCGCCGGTGAAGCTGAATGGCTTATCGTCCTCATTGATGACGCGCATGTCGGTGTGCAGGTCCTCCCCGTGCAGGTGCACGCTGTACACCACCTTGAACTTGTATGGCCTGCGCAGCAGCAGAGGGGGAATCTCAGCGTGTCTGCAGGGCACTGCATGTGCTATGCGGCGGTGGTGCAGTCAAATGCCCACAGTTGGCCAGCAAGACGATGCCGCAGTGCCGTTCGCACTATGCTTTTCCATGCAATTGTGATGGTATGAAGGGAATACGCACCACATCTTCCGGGTGTACTCGCTGTCTGTCAAGACGAGCTCCACCTGCACCGTTTGGAGATGCTGATGTGAAGTCGAATTGGAGTTTGTACCCCATGTAGCCATCAAAGCTGTCCATACAGACTCACACATGCCTCGAAGCACGACACCTGAGGATCACGGTCGTCAGGCTGCAGGTCTGCCGATGTAGAGGCAATGCTCCAGTCCAGGTTGCGAGCAAAGCCATGCTGCTGCATGTCGCCGGGGCCAAACTGCGGGAAGCAGTGCGGGATGCCGCCGGAGATGGGCTTCGACCTGCACCAGCGTCTTGATGTGTTTGATTTAGGATCGCCACATGGATGTTGCAGCTTGACCGGGTTCTACTGGTTGAATGTGCATGCATAGTCAGATGACAGGGGCGCTCACTTGTCGAACTTGGCGTCGGGCCGCACATACAGAACCTCGTCGCCACTGGCCATCTTCCACGATATCACAGCCCCGCCAAACAGGTACACCTGCACACCAACATTGTTGCCAAATTAGTCCAATTCCACCAGCAGTGTGACTCCAGGCACCATTTGCCGTCAGTGTGTCAGCAGCGGTGCATCCGAGCCTAACCTCTGCGGTTGCGCCGCATGCGTGCTGCAGATGGACCATTGGTAGACCGCCCCGGCCAGCCTTGACCGTCACCCCATGCTCCGGGATCCCAAACTTCTCATTCAGGGCCTCGATATCCTGATCAACGCCTGCTGCTGCGGCGCAGCGCACGACTGCCTGCCGCCCGGCCTGGCTGAGGGCCGCGCTCCTGGGCGCCTTGCTGCTGCCGGTGGTGAAAGGCTGGAATGCCGCAGCAGGTGCGAGACGGCATGACTGCGGCATGGACCTACAGCAGCAGCCAAACTTCCGATCATGCATCGACAGTTTACGGATATATTGACGCATGCACGTTCAGCAGTCGCGTGCTGCGCCAGAGATTGCAGATATACTGTACTTTCTGATGGCGATGATGCAGCGTGCGCCAGCAGATCAGATCATAGTTGCGCACATGTAGTGAATTCGGAGAAGTCTACCTGGGTAAGCTGAGTGGTGCTGCAGGACGTATTTGAGCACTGCACTGCACAGAGTGCGGTGTGCTGCATCGCTGCAGCATGGCATCGACAAGCATATGCCGAAACGGCCAAGCGACGGACTTCACTGCAGGTTGGACAACGGCAATCAGCAACGTTGCGTGCGCAGATCAGATGTGAGCATGATCAATGATAATGGTAAGTGCGTGTACTTGTCTGCAAGCCGAGACCTGCTAAAACGAATACCCTGATGCCAACAAGAAGGTGTTCTTTGCAAGGACGCGCACTTGACTCGTCATACTTCCATTCCCCGTGACTGCACAAGTTGATGGCAGCCAGCAAGACGTCAGCGCTGCAGATCGGATCCCAGGTGAAACCAACACACGCTGCTCTGCAAAATCTTGACATACGAGTCGCAACTGAACTCACCGGACACCAATCCTACTGTGGCCCTTGCAGATCGCCGTTGGCCTCGCTGGCCTAGCACTGGGATACCACACGTTCTTCCGGGACCCACCGGTCGTGGAGGACAGCAAGGAAAATCCCGCTGCCTTCGCCAAGGCCGCAGCAGCGGGCACAGCAGCTGTGGCCCCTGGCGCAGGCGTAGCGCTGCCGAAGCAGCCTTCAATCGTCGATCAGCTTGACGAAGAGACCAAGCACACTTCTGGGCGTTGCTGGAAGTGAGACAGTGCGGGCAAGCTCACTGCGTCTGCCGACCGCCAGGACTGCTGCGCTCTTTGCAAAAGGAGACCGGCAGCCGCAGGTGCTCGACTGCGTCCGCCAGCCTGCACACAGCACCTCGGCCTGGCCAGCAACTGAGGGTGGGCGGATCAGCGCAGGAGCCGAAGATCCCCACGGCCGTCAGCAGGCACCCGCAGTCTGTGCCAAGAGCGCTGTGGCTGTGATGGCGAATCAGCTCCACAGCGTGCTGCGCGTGAGCCAGTCGGGCTCCACCGTGCAACTGCAGCCCTTCAGGGGGCAGGACGTGGACGGCGACACCCTCAGCATCGATCTCACGACTGGCAGCATCCGCCTCAAGAAGCAGGTGATGTGGCTGCACCATGTCATTGCAGCTTGACAATGCAGGCATCTCGATGCTGAGCAGCACTCTGAGCATGGCAGTGTGGCCCTGAGCATGGTGTGTCCTGTCCATTGTGGGCTCACTGCTGGGCTTGGTGTTGTTGCTGCAGGCAAAAATCGACAGGAAGTTCGACATTGCTTTTGGTGTGGCGGGCCTCACCCAGCTGGCCTCTGGCTATGCGCTTGTGCTCATCCTGGCTGGCGAGAATGTAAGTCTAGACAAGTGAACGAAACCGCATGTTGTCTGACTTTAGATGTATGCTGTGACCAATTGGAAATGCCCCGCACCAGCGCTGTGATTTCGAGTGAGCATGCACATGATGCCTCTCACCGCATGGAAGTTGATGTGGTAAGGTGGGCACGCTGCGGGAGCACCTTGTGTGGAAGGTGACGAAGACTGCGGTGCTGACTGACGACACGGCCGCTGGCGCCGACGCCACCCTCAATTCTCAGTGAGTGCAGCTGTTCATGCCTCATTCATTGAGGGGGTGAGCAGCATTCCAGTCCCTTGAGCGCATCTTGCACAAGTGGTGCTCTTATGCTTCTCACATGCGATGCATTTTGGTCTGCATTCGCAGCTACGTCCGCCTGCTGAAGGAGGCATTCAACCCGGTGGGCGCAGGACGCAGCCTCTTCTTCTCCTTCGATGCTGATGTCACGCTGACGCAGCAGCGGTGTGTCACACACGCTTGTCATGTGATTGGGCATTGCAATGCAATTCTGCTCACAACTGTGCACATAGGAAACTGACATCTCTGGATGGTATGTCAAGCATCCCCCACCTGGAACTACAGGTACGCAGCCCTGGCAGCAGACTCGGCAGCGCAGGGCAAGTTTCTGCACGAGCGTGCAGACTCGCGCTTCTACTGGAATAAGCATCTGACACAGAAGCTTGTCGGTGAGCCGACTGTCGGTTCTATGTCCAATCACTTTGGTGTGCGAAGTCATCATCCCAGTCAGCAATTGTGCCATAAAGTGATCTGACAACCGGTGACATCCAATCCCTACATGACATCTGGTTCCAAAATTCTTTCAATACCTCACATGCCAGCAACTGCTGCGTGCAGATGAGGGCGCGGGCCGCTTTGCAATGCTGATCATGCTAGCCAGCTTCCACCAGATGCGGGCCATCAGGTTCGGCGACTACAACGCCAGCATCACGCTCGTCGCCCGCAGAGCCGCGCAGCGTGCCGGAGTGCGCCACTGGCGCCGTGGCGCCGACCCCCAGGCATGGGTTCCTGGACAGTTTGTCTGGACCGTGCTCGCCTGTTCATCATGGACACTTATGCAGGCAGTGCTTCTCGTCCTAGATGAGCATCTGTGCATTGTGCCAGCAACATTACAGAGGGTCACGCTGAGGTCTGCTGTGAGCTCCAAGATATCTGGAGCACATGCCTCACCTACCTGCAGGGCCGGGTGGCAAACTTTGTGGAGACGGAGCAGCTGATCGAGATGTCCAGCCCCAAGGGCAACATCCTGTCGTCCTTCGTGCAAGTGCGCGGCAGCATCCCACTGATGTGGAGCCAGATCCCCAACATCAAGTACAAGCCCACCACACGCATTGCGCCGCCCGAGACCTTCGCCAAGGCCTTCGACCGCCATGTGACCGACCTCCTGGATGTGTACAAGGTGCGCCTGGCAGCCAGGTCTGCTGACAGACTCGCAGACACATCTAGGTGGTGCGCGAAGCTGTGCAGCTTCGGACCCGGTATGATGCCACGACTGTTTGCACGTCTGCTGCATGCAAATGCGTGTCAGGCTGTAGACCTTCGCAACGATGCACAGCAGCGATGCATGGGATCCTTGTGTGTGTTGATCAATGCGAATTTCGGCTCTGCTACCAACACAGGACGTGGATGCGATCAATCTGGTCAACCAGCACGGCTCGGAGGGCGTGCTGTGCCAGGTGTGTTGCAGGTCGGCATGCCCATCATGCAACCTTTGCAGATGTTGCGCCAGCATCAGCAGACTTACATCTAGATGCCAAAAACATTCCTCGGAACGACCAGGCGTACGAGGAGGAGGCCGACCGCTTTGGCAAGTCGACGTCCGGCTTCCGCCTCATCTCCTTCGACTTCCACAAGCAGTGCGGCGCCACCAAGTACCACAAGTGCGCCGTGTTCACTGCATCCCTGCTCGCCCCGCTGACATGCTGCTGTGGGCGAAACATGCCTGCTTGCAATTGGCGCTGGTGGTTGTTCCCCCAGTGACCATCATATTGAGAAGCCGGGCGCTGTGTGATTCCATATGGAGCTGGTGTAGAGTAGCAGTGGCTGAGTTTTATTGCGTTGCATACGCTGTGGACAGCCTCGAGAAGCTGTGGCGGGAGGTGGAGGGCGACTTCGAGCGGTGGGGTTTCTACGCGGAGGGCGGGGAGGGGGGGCCCACCCGCCAGGGCGGCGTCTTCCGCACCAACTGCATCGACTGCCTCGACCGCACCAACGTCGTGCAGGTACGCATGCCTGTATGGCCAACACTGTCACATCTGATCTTGAACCACGTGACATCGTTGCCAGGATTGCCCTGCAGCTGTGCAGTCATGCCAGAAGCCCCCTCAGGCTGGTCCTGGAATGTCTCTCATGTGTCGTCCCGTCATGCAGGAGTAGGTTCTGACCTGGAAGGTAGTTGATGGCATTGCTGCTTCAGTGAGGCGCTGTAGCCCTTGAACCTGCAGCCGATCAGCACCTCGAAAAATGGTTGTCATTGCGATGCAGGGGCTGCTGGGGCGGAAGCACCTGGAGCATGTGCTGCAGCGGGCGGGCCTGCTGCCAGAGGGCACCGCCCTGCAGACGGCCTTCCCCGCGGTGCGCTCCCTGGGACACCGACAACCTGCAACTGTCATTGATGTCGTGGTTGGGATGTGCGCACGGTCAGTGTCATGTGTGAGCAAGGCACACGGCTGCGGTTGCCAGGATATTCATGGGTGCTTTGCGGTCATCCTGCTGACCCAGCTGCTGGCTGTGCTGCCCCCCTGTTCAGGTGTTCAACCAGTTCCGGGTCATCTGGGCGGACCACGGCGACGACATTAGCCGCCAGTACGCCGGCACTGGTGCCCTCAAGTCCGGCTTCACACGCACAGGTGCATCCCCATCACCATTTGTCGCCAGTAATGTTGCAGCAGCCTGAGCACATTGTTGCTGCTGTCTCGTGGTTGCCGCTCACGACCGCCAGTCAGCATGCACCAGCAGATGGCCATCAGATCAATGCACACAATGTGTGCTGGCTGCAGGGAAGCGCACCTACGGCGGCCTGGTCGATGATGGCGTCAAGTCGGTGACACGGTACTATTTGAACAACTTCACTGACGGCGCCAAGCAGGACGCCATCGACTTTGCCACTGGCAACTTCACCATCAAGCAGGGCGCGCATTCATTCCCCTTCCCTGCCATCTGTCAACCAATGCTCCTTCCCTGCCGTTTGGGTCCCTGCCATTTGGTGACGTCACGACACCTCCTGCTCAGCAGCCTTCGTGCTGGACACCCCTTGCTTGCTGATTTCATGCTCATGTGCAGTCTTGAACTCCCCGCAGGCGAGGCGTCACCCTTCAAGGACCACAAGTCGCCAACGCTGCCGCTGACGGCAGCAGCTGTGTCCATCGTCTGGGCGCTGTTTATGGCGACGCTGCTGCTGATGGTGCGCACCAGTTGCCCCTATTTAATGCTGTGCATAGGAGCACTCTTGCAAACCTGCCTGTGTCCACATGCTTACTAGCCACGTCAGATGACTTTCGGATAAGCGTCTCAATTGTCTACTGCTGTGGCTGCAGGGCAAGGGCGAACGCACAGTGCGCAACGTGCTGCAGGTGGTGGTGCTGCCTTTCATGGTTGGGGTCCTCACCCTCCGCCAGGTATCCTTCTTGGCTTTCGATTGCTGGTGGAATGCAGCTCGCAGCAGTGTCAAACACTCCTCCTCGTTCATCCGTCATCGCCCATTGGTTGTCGCTACAGGGTTGCTGACACCGGATGGATCTGCGCAGGTTGTAAAGCGTGGTGCGGATCTTGTGCGGCAGCCACAGCTGTGTCCATTTCTGGCACAGCCCTGGGACTGAGATTGCGGCGGTCACACAGATCTGGTTCAGGGCTGCGGATGGCACAACCGTGCAATCTACTGTATTCAGTGAAATCCCTGGGGTCATTGGGTTGGCGAGATGATTCCATTCTAAGTCGCCTGGCCCGAAAACTAACTTGTCTGCAAACCGCAGTAGAGAGCCTGTCTTCCGCAGGCCACCGGTGGATGACCTCTGATGAATCACTCTATGATGAGATTGCTGCAACTTATGGAAGTGGCCTGAAATCAGCAGCTTGTGTCGTTATCATTATGTACAGCAGCAGCGGGGGTCCAGTGCCTTTCACAATCCTTATAATAAGTGATAAAGACCAACAGCAGCAACGAAACCATCCAGTCCCCCAGACAGTGCAGTACAAATGAACTGAAAAGCTCAGGCAGAATCTAGAAGGAAAGCCGTGAACAACCTAAGGTCCTGAACACTGACTATGCATACTTCCTCCCCTCTGACGCTGCTCCCCAGCATAGCCGTTAACACATATCCCTGATGTGGGATATTCATCCTTCAATACTTCACTGCTGATCCTGTTGCTCTTGATGTGCACTCTGCCATCGGAGCTGTATCACACCAAACTGGAGAGCCTGGCACGCCCATGCAGCTACACAATCAGCCGATGCTAGCCAACGATGGCACCGTCAGCAAAGCCTCGAATCCCATGGCCTTCAGGTGCTTGAAATGCGCTCCGATGGCGGACAAGAACTGTGACAGTACAAACACGTGCATCAGCTGGTGCGCACGCCAGTGTGGCGCTGACATGCCTTGTGAGGTTGCGATGCGCACTGCATCGAGTAACTCACAGGACAATAAGCAACACAACATGCGCATGAGAGAGCCTCGCACCGTGGGGTACACTCTGTAGGGCACATTAAACTCCTTGCACGTCTGCTGCACGATTGGCGCGATGGCCGGGTAGTGCGTGTGGCAGATCGATGGGAACAAGTGGTGCACGATCTGCATTGCCGCAAATGTAGAACACCAAATTAGGGTGGTACTTTTGCAAGCATTCTCTCCCGAATCCCGCTGGGTGTCATGATGTACAGGATACCTCATGGCCTGGAGTAAGAAACGCCCCACGAGCCAGAACATCGAGTGTGCAACCAGTTACTTGACATTTCAGGATTGCAAAGGTCTGGAGATATGCCATGCACATCTTCAGGCGACGCCTCTGTGACGACAACAGCCTGACCTGGTAGTTCAGGCCGCCACTGATGTGCGTCCAGAAGAAGGAGCCGTGGCTGAAGTCTGCGGAGGTAGCCACCTGCGCTGCGGCCCAGCCCCGGGGTACCCCTGGAGCGCCCTCCGGCTGCAGGAAGGCCACGTCACCCACCACGTGCGCCACCTGCAGCGACAGAAACCTGCATGTGTGTAGGGCCATCTTGCAGCCTGGCATGTTCGGCTAATGCAGCACGGACCAAACACACTGTCCTTGGCTCAGAGCGACGGCGGCTGCAGACGTACACAGGCGAATTGGTGCATCCTCTTGGAGCATCATGGGACATCGTGCCAGCACCTTGCTGGGCAATGTGGACCGCACCTGGAACAAAAAGGCCAGCATCCAGCCGGCCACCAGCTCCGACAGCAGCCACCCCGCCGCCAGCAGCCACCAGGGGCGGCGGCCCACCGCCACCGGCAGCGCCACAAACAGCAGCGCGAATGCGGCCTTGCCGCTCCAGAACACGGCCAGCTCGCCGCGCGTCAGCCGCCGCAGCCGCACCGAGCCGATGGCGCCCGCGGACAGCGCCGCGAAGTCGTCCACCAGCACGCTCTTGAGTGCCAGCAGGCCATACAGCGCGCCCAAGTAGATGTGCTGCCAGCCCTGCAGATGACGTGAGAGCAACACCATGGGCAAACTGCTGCACAGCTGACTGCAGGCAATGTAAAGTCGCCATCAGAGTGTGTAAACCATTGACACCAGCATCACCAGCTTATCATATGTTCTGGAACTGGATGTCGCTTGTTGAGCCAGCTCATGAGGTTCAAGAAAATGCCTGGTAGGGATGCAGGGGCTGGAAGGGCGTCACGCGCCGCACATCCGCCTCCAACACCCGGATGTCCGGGTCCCTGCCGTGCACGTTGGTCCACACGTGGTGCCCCGCCACGTGCTGCTGGCGCCACATGAAGGAGGATGCCCCCACCAGGTCTAGCGTGGCGCCCTGCGCGGAGGATTCGTGCAGGATGCAGCGACATTGTGTTTCTGGTGTGCCAAACATCACAGTCGAGGTGGGTTCGTCGTGAATGTGGCATAGCATTGACCGTGTACACACAAGGGCAGGCCAATGCCATCATGAACACCACCCGCTGCAAGTGCACGGTCGGCTGGGCGCATGCTGGCGCTCACCAGGAGGGCGCCTGCTCGTGTGCTGGTGCTGAACGCGCCGTGATTGGCGTCGTGCTGGATGGACACCCCCACCTCCGCCATAGACATGCCAAGCACCACAGCACTGAGCAGCGTGACCTGCGCGTTATGAAATTACACCATAGCGCCACTGGACCACTCTCTGCCTGACTACACAAACAAATTCCTCATGCTGTCCAGCATCTGCACAGACGCTGGGCGGTGGATTTCGTCTGGGTAGATGCTGCGCTCACCAGCACGCTGCAGGGTGCAAAGAACGTCCCATAGTAAGACACCGCCAGCGTCGCCAGAATGAGGCCAGCCTTCACATACAGCGCTGTAGAAGTGCGCGGATTCAGCTGCGGCAGGGACCAAACAACCGAGGTCACACACTTGTATGCACGAGCATCATGCTGCCACAAAGTGCCTGCAATCCGATGTGTGGTGCGATCTGCTGGCACACCACCCGCCACCCTGACCCCACCTTGTTTGCCCTGAAGTAGGCTGACACGCGCTGCTTGAGCACCGCATAGAATGTGCCGTCCGCCAGCTCATCCTCCAGGCACAAGCTGTCCCGTTGTTGCTCGTCCTTAACGGCCAGATCACCGATGTGATACTTGGCCAGTACCGCCCTGCGGGTCCACCAGGAGCGGCTGCTCAGGTATACAATATACTGAAACAGCACACTTCAGCCAGCGCTTACCACATGAAAGTACAGATCTGTGTAACAAACCCATCTGTGCACCTCACCTTGCTGAGGCTGGGTGATACGAGTCGAACAGCTGCGTGCAGTCCCTCCCTGCCTGAATGGTGATCAGGTGGCCTCCAGGGTGAAACGGCACCCAGCGCGTCACGTCATACACCTGTGAGCCAGCTTCATCTGTCGGCAGTCCTGGTTCGGGGGGCAGGTTCGGCAGGCTGATCGCGCAGCCAAATTGTGAACATACACATCGGCAAACTATATAGGTTTGGTGCACATGCTCTTGCGGTCTTGCCTGCCCTCGGACGACCACCCAGCAGTCTGCAGGGCTGTTGTGACGTGAGACATCGTCTGTCGTGTACAGGCAGATAGGGTCCTGCCCAATCTTGGCAGGAACGTCGCCGGATTGCACGGCAGTTCCGGTCAGGTGGTGCCGGCTGCTGCGCCGCGTGACAACCATTGTCACTGTGAATGCATCAAGATACTAGCCGAACAGAACATGCTGCATGTCAACATGAGGCAGGCAGCTCACATTCGCGATCTTCATATTCGATCGGCGCGCGATGTTCATGATGTTGCCCCTGGTCTGACTGAACACATCCGGCAGAACAGCAGCAGTGGCTACGACTGGCGGTTTGGCAGGGAAGTGACATGTTGCTGGGCATCCAGCATGATACGCTGAGCTCGCCAGGCCCGCTAGTTAGGTCTGTGGCGGATGCGCATTGCAGTGGCAGGCAAGGCTGTTGCCGCTGTACACAACAATTGCGCCACATTACAGTGTTCAACACCACACAAGCCTGCAGTGAGGTCGGGTATAGCACGTGAGCATTGGCCTTCCCTCAGACCTTCTCGGCACCACTGCCTGAAACAACAGCATGCTGCGACGTTCGACTTCAAGCGCATGTGGTCTTCTCAGCCAATCTGTAGCGTGTCGTCGTCAAGAAACTTGTATGCTGCGTCCAGACAGAACACCCGCCAATAAGCATTGCACCATTCTAGCCTACTTGCAGAGTGTTATCGTCCAGGAACTTGTATGCTGCAGGAAAGCAGGTCATGAGGTGTCAAGCATTGATCTCAGTAAGTTTCAGGCTGCATGCGACAGCACGAGCCTGGGTGGTCACGCACCTGGAACCTCCAGGTTGTAGGGTGCCGGACCCTTGCGCACGCGGCCAGAGGTGTCGTAGTGGCTGCCGTGGCAGGGGCAGAACCAGCCATGCCAGTCGCCCGCATTTGGCAGCGGCACGCAGCCCAGGTGTGTGCACACACCCACCACCACCAGCCACTGCCACACAGCACAGACCTTGCTTGCACCAAATATCAATGGTGCTGCTGACTGCATACGGCATGTACCAGACCTACGCTACTCAGCAGCAACCTGATCATATGCCATGCTGCAATGTGTCAGATGCGACGGTGCCGAGAGTAGAACAGGCTGTCTTCATGGGCGTGTCTCCAGTAATGGCTCACCTCGGGCTTCGTGGCGCGGTCAGAGTCGCTTTCCGGGTCGCGCAGCTCGGAGAGGGGCACCTTGCTGGCGGCCTCCACCTCCTGCTCGCTGCGCCTCCGCACAAACACGGGCTTGCCACGCCACTTCACCGTCACCGTCTGCCCCATCTCGATCTTCGACAGATCCACCTCCAGCGCCGCCATGGCCAGCACGTCCTTCGTCGCCTGTGCATTGGGATATCGGGGGGATGAATGCAGTGCGTCAGTGAAGCAGCACTCGGCCGACACAACTTTGGCTTGAGGACCAGAGATGCAGTCGTCACTTGTGAGAGCAGCAACCACTTCTCAGATGCGCATGAGCCACAGACTGCTGCGCCCAACGGTCTCCTCACCGTCATGGACAGGATAAACTTCAGCACCGCCAGCCGCAACGCTGAGGCGTAGATGAAGCGGCCGCCAGTCAGCACGAAGTAGGTGAAGGCACGCTTGCTGGGGTCGCCAACCGGAAAGCGCTCGTGCACGTGCACGTCATAGCTGCGCGACGATGGCAGACAACGTCAACCAGATGGAAAGAGGCGGGTATGCATCAGGCGACCATGCCATGAATGGACCCAGCAACTACAAAGCGGCAATGCTCACTTGATGACGTTGGTTGGGTTCTTCGCTGCATACACGGTCGGGGGCAGGCCAGATGCGGCTGCGGCGTTCGTGATGTCTGTCAATGCGTGGGAGGCGCCCCCTGCGACAGCCAGTGGAAGCAATCAGCCTGAGGCAACCCTCATGCCGACGCTTTTGGTGCAGAGATACTGTAGGAGCTCGGCCAGAACAGCTGCCAAGACACAGGTGGCTCATGCATGTCTGTCTGGCTTTCGAAAAGTAGCAGGTAGGCGAGCCACCCAGGAGAAGGACTGAAGAAGGGGTGATGCAGCTCACGTCTTTGCTCGCGGGTGAGGTCTCCCAGCGGCACCGCCTGCGCCGCCTCCGATAGCACAGTTGGCACAGTAGAAATGGAGCCCAGGCTGTTAGACACGCTGGGCAGCAGCCTTGAGCCAAAGAGCTGGGCAGTCTTACGCAGCGCCATCCCGGCCCGCGATAGCCTGCCCGCCTCTGGCTGTTACACGGCCTCCGGGCAGCAACAGTGGCAAGTCAGGGGCCGTCACAGAAGCGATCACGACGGGCAGAGCAGGCCCAAAGTGGGATTCTTTGACGACGAACACCATCAATGGGCCTGTAAGCCCTATCACTCCTCAACTATCATGGGTAGGGGGAATTTCGCCATGGGGGTGAATTTCGCCACTTACGGTCTAGCAACGCGCATACGGCGGCCGCTTGATTGGTCGCGCTTTTAACGTTCATAGACTTCGACAGGGTTCTGCTGAGCTTTGCAGCGCTCGTTTAGGCGTGCAATCGGCAAAGTTTGCAATTGCGAGTTGACTGAGTTGCGAAATTCACCCTACCCATGATAAAACCCGGCAAATGTGCGACAGATTTTCATCATAGGTGTACGACCCGACCCAGCAGGTGAGCAACAGCCTGACCGCCCAGCGGGCCATCACCCACTCAATAACGCACTCACGGCTTTATCCTCTGTCCGTGTGCATCCAGCTTGCATGCTCGCAAACCCTCATTGTGTTAAACAGCCGTGTGAGGGTGGATCTGCACCACTTGCTTTGGGGCTTGGTTTGCGTTGCTGCGCTTTGTTAGGCTGCGGCAAGGCTTCATAGATTGATACGAGTATCAGAAACAATTGAAGGAGCCTCGATCGGCAGCCGCAGACGGCAGAGCTTGACATTACCCATGCACGGCGGCGGGCCGCTGCATGTCTCGCTGGGTCGCCCTTAAAGCCAGAGCTGGCGCTTTCAGCCCCAGCATGACCAAGGGCGACGAGGACGAGCGAAACGGCGATGTCGACAAGCAGCCTCTGAAGGCCGAGGACGGACCAGAAACAGGTCGGGCACGTCTTCAGTGCGTGGCGCAGTGCTGCCGGTGATACACTGCCTTTCGCGTGAACAAGACCGAATGCTGCTAACATCCTGGCTGACTGGTGAGTCCAACACGCAGATCATGGCCACGCACTGGACGTGGAGTTGGGCACAGCAGTCGGCGCACCAGAGAGGCGGCTGTGCGGCCTGCCGGTGCCGGTGCTGGCGGGAGTGGCCTACTGCACAGCGTCAGCCAGCATGGTGCTGCTGAACAAGTTCGCGCTCAGCTCCTTCGACTTCCACTCCATCACGATGCTCCTGCTGTTCCAGTGCATCTTCTGCGTCGTGGCGGTGTATCTCACCTCGGTGATGGGGCTGATCAAGCTGGAGGTGGGTGTACTTGCTGAGGAGGACTGCTGCTTTGCGCATGTATCACGGCATGCCTCCCAGTTGGCAGCACATCATATCACTGAACCTACTGCTCTGTGACTACAGTCTTGGAACTGGGAGATTGCTCGCACTTGGTTTCCGGTCAACCTTATTTTTGTGGGCATGATCTGGACCAGCTTTCCGTCACTGCAGCTCCTGGGCGTTGGCATGGTGAGTCCTCAAATGCGCATTCGGCCCTCACTGCGTCGCTAGATGGCAGTCGAACAATGGGTGCTGACCCTTCATCTTGAGCACATGCAGGTGACAGTGTTGAAGAACTTGACCAACCTCTTCACCATCAGCGGCGACATCATATTCTTTGGGAAACGATACAACTTGGGTGAGCAGTCTTGGCACGTTCCAGGCTAGCGCATGCACCAACGCTGCAGTCGTCCATGGTGTAATTTCACGGAGTCCTGGATGTCAGTAGAAAGCTGGTGATGCAGGGGTGTGGGCGACACTGGTGTTGATGACAGTGTCAGCGCTGTGCGGGGCGGCAACAGACTTGCAGTTTAGCGCAAAGGGCTATATGTGGCAACTCCTCAACTGCCTGTTCACAGCAGCGTACGCTCTGGTGCTGCGCAACGTCATGGACAAGGCAAGTCATTGCACACCGTTCTTCAGGCTGCTTCTGCTGGTCACAAAACCGCTGGCAGTCCAACTGCTGCAATGTTGCAAAGCCATTCGGAACTATGGTTCCCCGACGCCACATAGTCACAATGGGTTGTCACAGGTGGCACCGCTGACGGCAAATAAGCGGAAGCTGGACGAGTTCTCCATGGTGCTGTACAACAACGTGCTGTCGGTGCCCATGCTGCTGTTGGCGGCTGGCATCAACGGCGAGTTTGCCACCATCGCAGCGGAGCCAGCATTGCGCAACCCACGCTTCCAGGTGCCTGCTCAACGTGCTGCTTCACCGAGTGGCTCTTGCTCATCGGCTTGCTGAGCCAGCTTTCTGAGCCAGGCGGCTGATATCAGAAAATGCATGCAAACGAGTGCACGGTCCATACTCAATTCCTTCTCTCCACAGGCAGCAGCGTGCCTCAGCGCCATCTGCGGCTTCATGATCAGCTTCTGCTCGCTGTGGTTCCTGTCCACCACGACAGCCACAACGTACAGCCTGGTGGGCTCGCTCAACAAGATGCCGATTGCGCTGCTGGGGCTGCTATTCTTCGATTCCACGTGGGACATCAAGAATGTGGCCAGCATCGCGGTGGGGCTTGCTGCTGGCGTCATCTTTGTGCGCGCCAAGCAGACGTCCAGCTGATGCTGACGAGGGACCTATTATTCTTCTGCGCCATCGCATTCTGATCTATGGACAGTCCCGCAATTGATTTGGCCGGTGCCAGTGCTCAAGTCTCAAAGTGTACCATTAACAATGTGGGTTAGTGCTCAAGGTCCTCTCTTGCACCGACCTCAATTCCAGCTGCTCCTTCACACTCAGTCAGAGTAACAGATACCTGTCCGACTTCGGCAACGACTCCAAATGCCGCACAAACAATGAAACCACGAGAACACAACAGAGCAACGCATCCAAACATGCGCCAGCGAAGTGACCAAAGAAACAACTGCCATGTTGCACATAGATAGACAGACAACTGTACGAATGGACACACTAGTGAAGAAATACAGTTTGCTGCCTGAGGCGGCTGCCATGGGTACACTCCACCAGACACTGGATGCTGTCTGTGGCAGCAGCGCTCGCGGCCTGCAGGGCAGGGTGCCGCCTGCCCAGCCGGCTCACACAGCGCAGAACCGACTGCAGCGCCTGCAGATCCGTGTCGACGAAGTTGCCGGCCCAGGCTTCGCACAGGCCCCGCCAAATGGCGTGCCTGCTGCACAGGGAACCCGCAGATTCTGCACAGCCGCAGCCGTCAGAGCCGTCGGCAGCGGCGCACATGTCCGCAGCAGCACCACTGTCAGCGGCCACAGCCGCGACCGCTGGCGCATCTGGGCCGACGTGTAGGCCCGGCAGGCCCTCGGCGGCCCAGCCGGCCAGCAGCGCACAGCCGTCGGCCGCCGAGCAGCCCTGCAGGAAGTCCAGCACGGGGCGCGGCACCGCGGCCGCGACCTCCGGGCCCCACTCGATTGGGCCGCGGCCCGCATCCTCGTCCGCTAGGATGTCCCCCGCCGCGTCCGCCACCATCCAGGGCATGGCGCCCCAGGCGTCGTTGGAGCAGTCCTCGTCGTCCGTGCAGAAACCCTCGTGATTCAGGTGGCGCCCGCCCAGGTTGACCACCTCCTGCCGCACCTGCAGGGTCGAAGATAACACGCTGCAAATCGCAAGGACTCGGACATGAAACAGACTTGTGAATGTGCTGGAAGTGGCGCCTGCCCAGGCTCACAAGCTCCTGCTCATGTGTGCAGGACGTTTGCCATTCCTTGTCAGCATGGGGACCTGAAGTTCAACCTGAGAACATCTGAAACGCACCAATGGCACCCAAATGCATCGGCGAGCATCTCACAATAGACAGGGCAGCACCTCGGCCTGGACGTCCTCAGGCAGCTCAGCCAGGACGTCTTCATCAACTTGTGCTGCTGCTGGCGGCAGAATGTGACAGGGGCTATCTCGCCACCTGGAGGCGGGCGGCGGCGCGGGGGCTGCCGGGCGGGTGGTCGCCGAGCGCGGCTGCCTGCGCGGCTCAGCTGTGACCCTCTGCTGACGAGGGGCGGGCTTCCGCCTGTTGTTGATGCCTGCAGAGTGCACACTCCGATCGATGCACAGGTGTGAGTAACACATGATTGAATCAAGTGCAGGGCTTTCGACGGTGTCAAGCCGAGCTGCACAATCTGAGCAGCGCTTCACATTGGCATCGTGAGCGGATGGTCCGCACCATAAGCCAGTTCCAGCTCACGGCGGGTGACCAGCGGCAGGGAGTCCATGACCGACTGGTCTAGTTGCGACACGGGCGGCAGCGTCATGATGCCAAGCGGCTGAGCTGGCGCCACCTCCTGCTGCGGGCGGGGCTTGAGCGGGCTGTCCTGCGTGGGCGCCGTCGGCAGCGGCTCCGCTGCATTCGGGTGCGGGGCTTGGGCATTCACGTGCACTGCCGCTGCATCTGCAGCACGAGCAGCCGGTTTGCCAGAGCCTGCCGCATGCGCGGGGGCCTCTGCGGCCGCTGCGCCATCCAGAGGCGCGGCTGCGGCCATGGCCCGCTGCAGGAAGCTGGGCAGAACATCAGCTGCTTTGGCTGCAGAGGCGGCTGCGCTGCGGGCACCTCGTGGCGGCCTGACCACATCGAAGGTGAAGTCAATGTCGCCTGACGACTTTTTGGCGCCCGCTGCGCATGGCTGGTCGCCGTGCTGCGCTTCAAGAGCTGGAGATGCCGACGCATCTGGCTGAGCTGCTGCTGGCTCAGCCGGCGCTGAGGACCAGAGGCCTGGTGCCACGGGACCGCTAGATGGCCGCCCCGCTTTCGCCGGGCTGCCACTTTGTGGGGCTGCTGGCTGGCCGGCTGGGCCTGCATCTGCCCAAGGCCGCTCGGGCGGCGCCATCTGCTGTACGGCAGCCTGTAAGTACAATCACGTGGCATGACGTGCTGAGAATAGCGCTTGCAGAAGCGCCATGCACAGATCCACACAGGCATTGTCGGTCATGGTCAGCGGCAACATGAAGGATTGGGCGCACAGCTACACTGTACCTTGCGCTTCTCCTCCTCCTTGACTTGCTCCAGCATGTGAGCCGCCCAGGGGTGCGGCTCTGCGGGGTCGAACACAGAGGCAGGCGGTGCAATGCCCTTGGCCGGCGCCGTGTTGGTGGGCTTGGCCGAGTTGGACGCCGGGTCATTGCTCAGCTTCGTTACCTGCGGCGGCAGAAATATATGCTCTTCGAGTGTTGTCAGTCATAGCCCTGACGAATGAGGCTGGCATTGGCAGCATGCTGCACAGCGAGGAGAGTCTTGAAAGCTCACCAACGGCTCAATATGACTGTCCATGCACGCAGAAACAAACATCCCGACCCCTTGCAGACTTGTGCATGGGACCAAAAACCTTCAGCCAAAATAAAGTAAGGCATCAGCGGGACAGATGAGAGCCTTACCGTGATGCCAATGCCGCGGATGTCGCAGGGTGGCACGCGCAGCGCGCGCATGAGGCCACCCGCCTCGGCCGCGATGTCTGCAGCGCTGTCGATGAAGCGGCCCAGCGTCAGCGAGCGGCTCAGGTTGTCGCAGATGCCGTGGCCCATGAACTTGGACGGCTCGGGCGCGCCCTCCTTGCGCCGCTTGATCTTCAGCGTCAGCGAGCGCCCCTTGACTCCAGCCTCTGCCAGGCGAGAGGCGACCTGTAGTCACCATGACCAGCCTCAACCACTGCAGTCCACGCATGTCTGCTGCCTGTGTGTAAACTGATCAGTACACGTTCGGAGGATGCACCTCTGCCACGATGCTTTGCATAAGATTTGCATAAGGAAGCATACAGCCGCACCTCGCCAGCAAGGTCGAGCAGGAAGACGTCAGCATCCTGCTGGTTCCTGAAGCGGATGCCCCAGTTCACCTCCGCGCCCAGCGACCTGCACACGATCGGCGCCACATGTCCACCCATGTGGACCCTACACCATCAGCAGTGCTCCCATGGTGAGAGTAAGTGGTGGCATAAGTGTGGAAGCTGAGCACTCACTTGCGGGGTTTGGGCGGCTGCACCACCCTGGAGTCACGACCGTGCGCCATGTCCCACAGATTCGCACCCGTCTTGTCGCCCAGCTCCCTCTGCATGCGGCATGACAGTCCGCTGCTGTACAACTTGCCGCACGTCTGCAGAGAGGCTCCAGCTCGCAAACGTGTCACAGACACATGCAGGAATGCGTTCAGGATGCAGCCTGGCTGGTGAGCACACCTGCAGGCGCTCCTTCGTGGCCATGCGCACATCTGCCGCTGTCACCAGCCCCAGCTCTGCCAGCCGCTGCTGCAGCGACCTTCACCGGCAGCAGACATGCTGTCGGACACACTTCCATCCCAAGCATCATTCATGCTCAGCCGGTCTGCATCAACTCATCGGTTCATGCGCTGCAATGTGGAGGTGATGTGCTCACTCACCGATGCCAGGCACTTGGGCACGACTCCCCTCAGGCGACAGCTCAGCTACTCTGCCCTCATTTGTATGCAGCAATGTGGAGGGGATGTGCTCACCAGCCAACGCCGGGCAGGTCGGCCAGCGGCAGCGCTGCTGTGTCTGCCTGCGCCTCAGCAGCAGAGTAGCGGAACACGCCGTTGGGCTTGGCGCGCTTGGTGGCCAGCCGCGCCAGCAGCATGTTGGGGCCGATGCCGGCGCTGGCTGTGCACCCTGTCATCTCCTCGATCTGCAGAGGAGACACGATCATACAATGACTGGCCGTACCACGAGTGATTTGGCCGTCCTACTGGAAGGCTGCAAGACTGCAAGTGCACAGCAGAGTGCAAATACCTTGCCGCATGAGCAGGACTCAAACCCCAAGTTTGTTGCACACTGAACTTCAACAGACCTGAGCACGGATAGCGGCGGCCATGGCCAGAGGGTCGCCCAGCCCTGAAATGTCCAGGTACGCCTCATCACAGGAGACGGGCTGCACCGCCGCCGTGTGCTTCAGCAGGATCTTGTACACCGACTCAGAGGCGTCCTCGTACTTGTCAAACTGCAGCAGGACATGTCTGTCGGTCAGGAAGGGGGCCGTGTATCATCTGTTAGTGCTTGCTCAACACTGCTGACTGCAGTTTGCATTATGCAAGTGTGTCCAGAGCATCCTGCATGCTCACTTTGGCACCTTGGGCTATGGAGGCAGCGGGGAGCAAACCAGTTTCACAGAGTGGCTGTCCTGCTGTACCTCGTAGGGCAGCACCAGGAGGTGGGGGCACCGCTGCTTGGCGCGTGACATGGACATGCCGGCGTGCACTCCAAAGGCACGCGCCTCGTAGTTGGCGCTCGATACCTCGGCTGTCCCCACGGCCGAGTTGGAGTGACACACAGCAAGCGGCTTGCCTCGAAAGGAGGGGTGCCCCTGCACAGTTGGTTGCAGCCCTCGGGTCCAGGCCATGCATGTCCGTGTTGTGGCTTTGGTTGCAGACTGACGATCTGGGTGCAGATGGCACAACATGATCATGCAGCATTTCCCACCTGTGTGGCGATGGAGGCGAAGAAGCAGTCTGCAGATCCGCAATGCAGACAACCATCAGTGGTTTCTTCTGTTTGAACACAGATGAACCAGAACATGCCCCTGGCACACATTCGACATGCGGCGGTCGCAGGCATTTGGAGGGCAACACGCAAACTTACCCATGTCCAGGTGGATGACCATGCGCTCGGCGCCCCGCCGCTGGCCCTGGAGTGCCGCTGCAACTGACGGCTGAGCTGTCGCCGGTTGTGGAGTCGCCTCGGGCGGTACCGCCAGCAGTGCATCGATCCTCGCCTGCGGATGCATTCGAGGTTACAGTGACCACATGCTTCTGGCTTAGGCACACGTTGAGAGATCCTTGTGGCAGTCACATATTCAGGGGCCAATCAGTGCTGCACCAACAGCAATGCTGATCAACTGACAACAGCAGTGCGAATCGATTGACCAGATCCTCTACAGATGGACAATGTACGAAGTTGCAAGGTATCAGATGCATCATAGTGGCCTTGCTGCACACACCTTCCAGGTTCCAATCCAGTGCAGGCGACTGGCTTTGAAGAAGGTGTTCATGAACTCCGGATCATCGCGTGATGTGCGTGGCGGACCCTTCAGCACGTCACAGGCTGCGCGCTTCTGCGCTGCGACCTGGAAGCAGCAGATCAAAGATAGTTGAGATCATTCAGTCAGGCTACGTCTGCGGTCCTACTGTCATGCAGCTCATGTGAGAGTGCTCCAAGATGCACACACGGTCCAACCTTCAAACCACTGCCAGATGTCGCACCTGCTGTGCCAGAGCCATGTCGTCTGCAACCGGTGGGTATGGAGGCTGCTGCTGTGGTGCCTGGTGGGGTTGCTGCTGTTGCTGCGGTAAGCTGGCATTCCGCACTGGTGCCTTAGGCTGCTGGCCAGGCGATGGCGAAGGTGGATCGCCTGCAAATGCTGCCCTGGCGCCCTCATCTGGATCTGGCGGCAGCTGCAGCGACAGCTCCAGCTCATCACCTGGCTGCGCCAACATGGCAGCTGGTGGGCTAGGATGTTGACTGCCGCCTGATCCTAAGGCCCTGGCTGCTTCTGGTCGTGCAGCACCGCCTGGTCTACTGGCATCGTTCGCGCTGACAACCGCCTGAACTGCTGGCATGCTCCCCTCATCAGTTTGCTGCCTGCTGTCGGCAGTGGCAGCAGCATCTGGAGCTGGGAGACGACTTGCAGCAGACGGCCGTGGGCTGTCAGCGTCTGTTGAGCCGGGAGCTGCTGCAACCTGAGGTTGCGCTGTCTGCTGCTCAGCGGCAGTGGGCAACTGCTGCTGTGGCTTTGATGGTCCTGCACCGCCCTGCGCGGCTGGCAACTGTGACGCCAGGTCTGCAGCATTTGGTGGGTCGATGCTGCGGGCCCTCGCCTGAGGGTACACACTGTCCTTTGCGACGGACCCGCCTCCGCCGGTCTGAAAGCCAGCCAGCAGCTTCTGCCCCGGCTGGGCACGCAGCCGCTGCAGCACATAGCCCTCGTGCTGCAGGGCACATCAACAAGATTAAACAACAGCCTCCGATAGGTTTGGCATCAGATAACGAGCGCCAAGCGACCATGTATGACCAGCACCAGGCATGTAGCCGATTTTGCTGTGCACCACTTACGGGCAGCAGACGATGCGCCTTCATTGAGTCGACGATCCATTCGGGCCGCACCACAGGCTTGGGGTTCCTGCAGAGTGAGGAGCAGCTCTTCAGATAAAGCTGTATGAGGACGAATATGGCTGTCAACAACCTGACATCTGCATCCCATAAGATGTCAGCGCAGTGGTGCTCACCTCTCGCGCTCGAAAATCTTGACTTTGGCATCCGTGAGATTGCTACAGATGATGTGTGTCACTGTGTCTCGGCTATAGTAGTTGACGAACCGCCCGCCATGCAACGCCATGATCTGCTTCAGCTCCTGCATAGGAAGGGCAAGGCAATTGTCAATGCTCACAAGTGACATCAGACAGTCAGCATGAACCCTCCCTCCCCATGTTCGTACTGCAGCAACCGCGGGCGGTCAGCATGCCTGCAGCAGATGTAACGTACCAGGTGTGGAGGGTCGGTCAGCCCGTTGACAAAGATGCTGACGCCACGAAACAGGGTGGCGTCCTGTGCAGCCTGAGGCTCCCAACTGGCACGCTCCCGGGCGGCGTTCTCTGCAAACTGCTCGTGCAGCTTCTTGTTCTTGTAGGCCATGTAGCGGCCGCCCGAGCCGGCGTGGTCCCAGTCCTGCGTCCAGGTGCATGCCGAAACGCATGGCCGTGCTGCTTTCCCAGAGCGTGAGGCGCAACACAGTGCGCTCATGCAACCTTGATCGCTGTGCAGTCAGCAGGTGACTATTCAACGGGCTCCAGATGTGTGCATGAAACAACAAACATTGCAACGTGCTATTGCGCGTGACGACCAGCTGCAAGAACCTCGAGAGGGCCGACATCCTGCTGTGCGCCGGTGATGATGGTGGCACCCTCCGCCGTGAGCCCCGCAGTACGCCGCTGCTTGAAGCCTCCTGTCGTCGGCTTGTCCGGAGACGGCGGCGGCCGCTTGGACAGGATGTACCCGCCGCTTCGTCCGCTCGCCATGTAACTAAACAATTGTAAGCATGGCGGTCTTGCGCAGCCAGTCCGCAGCGCAGCGCAATTGCTGCGAAACACAGCGGCCACGCCTTTCGCAGACAATAATGCTAGTCACATTTGATAAGGACGGGTGCGCAGCATACTGCATTGTCACAGGTGCAGTCCTGCTGGCAGCATGCTGCACTCGTCACAGCATGCAGGATGCATCAGTCATTGGTGGCAGTCACAAAAACATGCATGCTCTTCGCAGAATTTGATATTGCCAAGTAAACTCCATGCTTGATGTGAATTGATGCAAAAGGCGGCTGGCTACTGCATCAGCTGCTGTGTCGTCTCGCTTCAGTTGCGCGGCAGCGGGCGTGGTATAGGCCTCAAACACTTCCACAAGGCTGCAGGCCTCGCACCTCGGCAAAGGCGCCCAACCAACAGAAGCGTCATTGCAGAATATCCGTCAGATAGCATGACTGGCCCTGCGTCTGCAGCAGAGTCCGCCGCCCCCAAGAAGGTCATCATTGTCGGCGCCGGGTTTGCGGGCCTCGCGGCGGCGCGGCGGTTGGCCTCTCGTGGGCAGGGCCGCTGGCAGGCGACAGTTCTTGAGGGCAGCAACCGTGTCGGTGGCCGTGCACATACAGTGGAGGTGAACGAGGGCGCTGCACATCCCTGTATAATTTTGGACATGCGCAATGGTGAACCACCGCAACCCAGTGAACCACCGCAATGGGGTGATCCACCGCAATGACTCAATAATCAGTAAACAATCAATGAAGCTATTATTTCAGCTACCACCCCGTGTAACGTGCAGCTGCCTGGATGCGGCAGGGTGGAGCTCGGCGCTACATGGCTGCATGGTATGTGGGTTGTTATCATGGTCAAGTATTCCATGATCCCGTGACATCCTGTAAGTTCTGGACATTTGCAATGATGGGCCACCGCAATGGAGTCAACCATGGCAACGGCGTGACGTGCTTTTCCCAGGTTTGAAGGGCAACCCACTGTACGCCTATGCCGTGGAGAAGGGTATCATGTCATCGAGCGCGACCCAGAAAGGCAAGCTGCAGAGCGTATGGCAGCGCATGTCGGAATGTTAGCCTGTGTGCACCCGAATCACCTGCCAGGAATTGCCTGCGAGTGCCTGAGGGCGGTCAATGCAGTCTGGGCAATGCTGCGTTCTGCAGGAGGCGAATGGGGCAATGTGGCATGGGCGAGAGAAGGGCAGGAGCAGACGCTGACAGGACAGGAACTCAAGACCGCCAAGGCTGCAGCAGGCAGCTACTCAGCGGCTGTGGAGGGCAGCCTCAGCCGAAAGGAGCCAGGCCTCACAGTCGGCCAGCACCTGCAGCAGACTTGGCCGCAAGCGAGACCGCCTGAAAGAACCCTGTGCAGATAAACGAGATATTGGCAAGGTGGCTGACAGCGTGCACACTGCTCTGCAAATTCCACAGATACGATTGTTATGCGCCGTGCAGGCGCGAGAGAGATTTGACAGTGACCAACAGCAGCTGGCAGCAGAGACCTGGTGCTGGCGAGAGAAGCTGCAGCGGTCAATTGATGGTTGTGTCACGACTGGGGACATGCTGGTCACGGGCCTGGCAGACTACGACGAGCTGGATGGCTTGAATTGCCCCGTGCCTGGCGGTTTCCAGGTGCGTGATGGCTGTTGTCCTGTTGTGTGCAGTATCGACTGGGGCTGTTGTTATGTCCGTCATTCCCAATATGCCCACTGATGCAGCTCGACCATTCCAGGGGTTGGCAACAAGCATGGCGGCAGAGGGGCTCGACATTCGATTCGGCAGCGCTGTGCGGAAGATTGAATGGGGCAATGGCGCCGAAGCGCGGGTAGTGTGTGAGAACGCCCAGTCTCACACGGCCGATGCAGTCATCGTGACGGTGTCCCTGGGTGTACTGAAGGTGCGGTACCTGAAGAATACATCGCTCACAGTGTCTGATGCCCCACGCTACTCTGTCAACTTCCATTCAGCAATGTAACACGTTTGATCGCAGGCGGACCACAAACAACTGTTCAATCCACCGCTTCCACCTCTGAAGGTACGAGCTGAATCAACTGCAATCAACTGCATCTTGAGTGGACACTGCTCCGCACGATGTGCACTGTGTCCGACTCCGCTCGCCTTGTCGTGTATGCTCAAGCCTGCGCTGCGTTGCAGGTTGCTGCAATCTCTAGGATGGGCATGGGCACGATCAACAAGGTGTTCGTGGTCAGCCAGCAGCCAGAGCTGCAAACGGGCAGGAAGTCGGCCGCTTTCAACTTGCTGTGGGGTGGCGCCGACGGCAAAGAGCCAGACAGCTTCCTCAGCGCGCCAGGCACAGACAGGCACGTCAATGTCAGCGGCAGCGGCAGCGTCAGCGGCAGCGGCAGCGGCAGCGGCAGCGGCAGTAACCGCGACAGTGCCAGCAAGGCAAGCTGCAGCACAACAGCAGACTGCAGTCTGGACTGGCGCAAGGGGGCGTACGCCATCCGCTTTAAGGGCTCAGAATTCGTGACCACGAAGTTCCTGGCCAATGGCGGCGCAGCGGTGTCTGGCGACGCAAAGGTCGGCGGCCGCTTCAGCGGCAGCGCTGGCATTGCAGATGTGCACGCGCAGCCCGAGCCAATGCAGTCAGCGACCAGCGGCGCGGACAGCGATGCTGCTGCCTGCAGCAAGCGGCAGCGTGCCGAGCAGGAGTTGCAGCAGGTTGCAGCGACGATGTGGCTTGCTGGACCAGAGGCGCAGGCCATGGAGCATCAAGACGAGGTAAGCACGTGTCATGCGATGAAGGATGTCTTGGGTCCGGCAGTCCGCCATCAGCTGTGCGCCGTGCTGCTGCGGTCGTGCAGCACAAGCCTCTGACACGTCGTGTTGAGTGACCAGCCGGTGCATGCCTTCTTGCATCTGCAGGCACAGCTGCGTGCTGAGGTGGACCAGATGATTGACGCCTTCCCGCCTGTGCGGCGGCAGCTGCCAGATGTCACGGCAGTGTACCGCTCCAGCTGGGGCACCAACCCGCTGACCCGGGGCAGCTACTCGTACCCTGCCGCCAGCTCCAGCCTTGGTGACATTGAGACGCTGACGCAGCCATTGACGCACGATGGCCGGCCCGTGCTGCTGTTTGCGGGCGAGGCCACACACGCCTCGCACTATGGCACCGCGTCTGGCGCCTTTCACACAGGAGAGCGTGAGGCCGACAGACTGCTGGCATTGCACTGACATCTTTGGCGATCTCTTCTGGTGGCTCAATGAGTGTGGTGCAATCCACGTTCCACACATGCACTGCTTCAAAACGAATTCCCAAACCTACCAACCCCTTGTTCGCAACAAGCGGCACATCAAACTCCTACTGTACAGCCTTTTCTTCCACAGCACCATCATCTCAACCGTCAACTCCGCAGCCCGCATCCTCAGTGACGCCCTCCTTCATCCTTGCGGATGCCCCGAATCAGGCCTGTGTCCTGAGGATCTGCATACCGCAATAGACGCCTTCGCTCATGCTGTCATCAGAAGACATGGCACCAGCGTCGTCCGATGCATGTATAGCAGCTTTCGATCCCCTTCTGGGACATGTTGTTCATGTTGGGAAACATCACCGCACCTGCCAGAGGTCGTGTGCGGTCCACATGAGAATATGGTGCGCTGCCCGTGTCACGCGCCAACTGCTGCTCTTTCTGCAGATGTGGGATGCAATTTCTCATCTGCAGCAGGTACAGGCAGGAGTTCGTGCACTTTCAGCAAGCATTCCCGCTTGGGTACAGTCCAAACCGTCAGCAAGTACCCGGCGAGCTGCCAGCTCATCCCGCTCCGGTTTGACCCACAGGTAGTACGCAATGCCACCTGAATAAAATGATGAGCGTGCTCGAGCCATAGCGTATTGCAGAAGCTGCTGTCGACTGCTGTCGACTTCCATCATACACCTTTGGCACCATTGACGTGCTGACGTGATGCAGTGCTTTGGTCACGCTAATAGCCTCACCTGCGACTGCCCATGCCGCCAGGTTCTGCACAGTCAACACCCTTGTCTCAAGCTCGTCGTCAGTCTGCAAAGCTCTTCGAGCTGCGAGCCAGCATGTTCCAGCGTGATTGGCATCGAGCAAGAAGTTCATACACCAGCCAAATCAATCGATCGAAACATATTCTGTGGTGTGTCTCACAGTGCGGGAAAGCTCCGCGGGCCTGAAGGAACACTCACTTGCTTTCCTCTGAGCTTCCAAGCATTCACGCTCGACTTCACCCAGCTGGACATTTTGAAGCTTTTAGTGCCAAGCAGGCAGGGTTCTAGCCAATGCGATGGGCACAAGCAACCCGCGCCGGTAGCGGTAGTGGCAGCCAACGGCGATGCGGCTCCTCAGTGTCACGTCCAAGAGCACGCAAGATGCTCCAGCAGATGAAATGGAGTCAGGCACGACTGCCGTCTGCGATGCTTGTGCCTGAATGATTGCTGTTTCGTATCGGAAGCACTGCGTGTGACACAAATCTGCCTGCTCAACGCGGAGATGATGCAGGGCCCAGCGATGCCTCCAGATATCGACAGACATTTGAGTGAGCTTGCCAACGCTGTCGCAGCACTGCTGCAATGGGGGTGACTTTTCAAGGGGTATACTGTACTCATCAAAAGTCGTGGATCCACGTGGCGCAGAAAGCGGGGCCCTCGTGGCTGAGACGACTTTCGGGCGCGGAGTTGTGCACCTTGCGACGCAGATACCGCCGGAATTGTGTAGCGGGGGTGCGGTTCGGTGCCAACGGCAGCAACTTGTGCTGCACAGCGGCATGGCAGGCACTGTGCTGCACCAGCAGGCGCTGCCAAGCCGCCACGCTCGCAGCAGCTTGGGTGAGCAGCGCGGCCGACAGACTGCCTGGCGGCATGCCGCTCCACAGTCGACAGGTATCACTGACTCCGAAACGTCATGTGAAGTGCTTTCGCCGCCCAATTCCTCGTTTCTGCACAAAGCTGGGAGTGCAACCTTGGCTGAGGTGCATGGTCATGTGCGAATTGCAGCCTCTGCAACGGCGCAGCAGCGTCGTGCAGACACGCCGTGCCACCGAGCTCGCCTCCAGCAGACGTCCAGGGCCGAGCGGATGACGCCGTGCCATGCTGTGGCAGAGGAGGGTGCGCGCCTGCATGCAGCCACTGGTACTGAGATGCGAGCATATGGCTGTCAACCCAATCGGACGGCTAGTGGGTATCATACTGACACTCTCGCCTGATGTCTTCTTGCAGCGATGCCGAGCACAGATGCCATGCCACACGATGGGGTGCCTTTTGTTGCGCGTGAGGGCATCCGCAACATTGCCATGTGAGTCCAAAGTCGCGCTCAGCCGGTTCCTCTCGTATGTTTGCTGCACCGTGACTTCATCGTGTGCATTCACTCGCATCTTTGTTCAACCGCATATTCCACGGTGTCTTCTGACTTGGATTCTGCAATGCTGCAGCATTGCGCACATCGACCATGGGTGAGTGGAGGCCATCTGGTCTGTAGTATCTGTCGTGCCACTTGCTTTTCTGCGAGGATACCGAAGCTGCTGTTGCTGTGAGCCTTGTTCAGCATTAAGCATGCTGACAAGGAAGGTGGCACCACAACAACTGGCGCGGCACAGTGAGCTGATAACATTGTCAATGGATGTCATCAGCAAGACGACGCTGGTGGACGCCATGCTCAAGCAGAGCAACGTGTTCCGGGACAACCAGGCCACGGACGAGCGGGTGATGGACAGCAACAACCTGGAGCGCGAGCGCGGCATCACCATCCTGTCCAAAAACACGGCGGTCACATACAAGGGCTGCAAGATCAACATCATTGACACGCCCGGTCACGCCGACTTTGGCGGCGAGGTGGAGCGTGTGCTCAACATGTGTGACGGTGAGCAGCTTGGCGGCGCGGTGTGAATGCAAACTTGACTTGTCGAGAGCATTCATCTTCCCATCTGCTCATGCTGCTTTCCAATAGTGCGGAGTGACGGTGAGCAGCCTGGCGGCGCGGTGTGAATGCAAACTTGATTTGCCGAGAGGTTTCATCTTCCAATCTGATCATGCTGCTCCTCAACACTGCAGGAGGGAAAAAAACTGATGCAGTGCGGTGTGGTGACTGCAGGCGTGTTGCTATTGGTGGACTCTGTGGAGGGTCCAATGCCGCAGACGCGGTTCGTGCTGCGCAAGGCTCTGGAACTGGAGAAGCGTGTGGTTGTGGTCGTCAACAAGATCGACCGGCCCGCGGCCAGGTGCTGTACTTGGCTGCGATGCTTGCAGGTTGATGTGCAGCACTTCGTACCCGAACCAGCAAGTGCTTGCGACATGCACTTGCCAGAGCATTTGCAGGGCAGGCATGGGATTTGATAGATGACCCTGCTTTGCATGCCACTGTGCAGGCCCGACTTTGTCATCGACTCCACTTTTGACCTGTTTGTGGACCTGGGCGCTCCCGACCACCTGTGCGACTTCCCGGTGACGCCTGCTGCCCCTCTGGCTTTGGTCAGCACCAAGTGTGATCCTCCACACACATGCTGTGCTGACCACGCCACTCATGCTGCTTACTGAGTCCCACACCCCAGGGTCCAAGGTCTGCGGCGGTTGATGTGCTGAAGCGTGCGCACCGACACTGCAGGTGGTGTACGCATCGGGCGCAAATGGCATCGCCGGCGACGACCCGGCGACGCTGGCGGAGGACCTGGAGCCGCTGTTCGAGTGCATCGTGCGGGAGGTGGCGCCGCCCAGCGTGCGGCTGGAGGCACCGCTGCAGCTGCTGGTCACCAACCTGGACTGTGAGTCGTTGAACAGCCCGAGCCTCTGCACTGACACCTGCGGCTCGCAAGGCGCCTTGTGACACGTCTGTGACAGGAGCCTTCAACTGCAAGTGCTCTTCACAATTGTGCCTGTACACCCCTGCAAATCCAACATTCCCAGTGAGCAAGTTCCAAGGTACTCCCGGTGCTGGGATTTCCGTAGAATTTGCCGCCATACTGCCTGCAGTTGACGAGCACAAGGGCCGCATCTGCATTGGGCGCATCACCTCAGGCAGCATCAGGGTCAGCGAGCAGGTCGCCATCTGCCAGCCAGGTGAGTTGCATGCTACCTGGTATGACACATCTGCAGGTGGCACCTTTGTTTTGGGAAGACTGGTCATTGCCGAGGGGTTGTGCTGGCTTCTCGTGTTCATGTTCATGTTCATGGCATTAACCTGCAGGCGAGGAGAAGCCACGCACTGGCAAGGTGTCAGAGCTCTTCGTGTACAACGACTTTGCCAGGGTGAGTCTCATCTTGCAGGGCCACTGTTTGACCGTCCACTGCCAAAGTCGATGTTGCCATGAACCTCATGCCATGCCTTATGACTAACTCGTCAAGTTACAAGTCAAGGCCGACCGGCTTCGATGTGGCCCTGCACAGGTGGCTGTCGACGAGGTTAAGGCAGGAGACATCTGTGCCCTGACGGGCCTTCAAAATGTTGCCATCGGCGACACGATCTGCAGCCGGGAGTTCCCGGCGCCGCTGCCGGCCATCACAGTCGAGGAGCCCACCGTGCGCATGACCTTCCTGGTCAACACCAGCCCCTTTGCCGGTCGCGAGGGCAAATTCGTGACCTCGTGAGCATCTCCCTGCTGTGCGCTGCGCCGCATCGTCGAATCTACAATGCCAGTTTCCTGTTGCCGCAGCAGACAATGTCAGAAAAAGCAAGGCGCACATTTGGAAATTGCACTTTCGAAGAGCGGCTAGAGCATGGCAACTCAGTCCTTCATACTCAGGTACACCATCTCTGCATGTAGGCGCAACATCAAGGAGCGACTGGAGAAGGAGCTGGAGCGCAACCTGGCGCTGCGTGTGGAGCCGGGGGAGACCGCCGACTCCTTCATCGTGTCCGGCCGCGGCGCGCTGCACATCTCCATCCTCATTGAGAACATGCGGTGAGGGGGCGGTTCCTGAGTGGACAGTGATGCAACAGATGAAGGTTTCGGTGGTCAACGGCCAAGCAAATGGAATGCTATTGAAGCATTGAGAGCATTGATGAGGGCAGACGCCAAATGGCATCTGCATTTGCTGGCACCGCACACGGAAGACCGCGCTGGGCGTCCATCAAGTTGTGTCTTGCTGGCGCAGGCGGGAGGGGTACGAGGTGGCGGTGGGGCCACCCCAGGTTATCACGAAGATGGTGGACGGCAAGAAGTATGAGCCGTATGAGGAGGCGCATGTGGAGGTGCCACAGGAGCACATGGGCCAGGTGTGTCCGGCTTCAAGATCTGGAAGTTGGACAGCGGGGGCTATGTCAGATGGTGCACCACCACATGGCGGCTGCCTAATGATGACAGAAAATAAGCATCTCATTACTTGCATCTGCTGCATGGGGCATGTTGATGACACCAACAACAAGGGAGCCGACTCGGTCTGCGTGTGCGGCGGACCCGCAGGTGGTGGACCTGCTGGGACAGCGCAAGGGGCAGATGCTGGACATGGGCGCAGCGGTGGGCGAGGGCACCACGCAGCGTGTCAAGTACCGCATCCCCACCCGCGGCCTCCTGGTACGCCACCACCCTGCTCAAAGTCAAAAATTGAGAACACCGGCAGCACAATAACAATGATGTCTTTGGACCGAGTTGAACACAGAGCAGATCGCTGCAACAGGTACGAGCTGCTTATTGGAGCATCTGGGGCCAAGGCATCACTCATTCCGATGGATGTTGCCGCTGCAGGGTCTGCGGAATGCCATCCTGACAGCGACAAAGGGGACGGCAGTGCTGAACACCAACTTCCTGGAGTATGCGCCCTGGGCTGGCGACCTGCAGATGCGCGAGTTTGGATCCCTGACAGCCTTCGAGACCGGCCAGAGCTCCACCTACGCATTGCAGAGGTGAAGCAAGGAAGTCCACAGTGGGCTTTGTTAGGGTGACACGCGAAGTGCGTCACCGACCTGTCTTCATAACGGATGAAAGTGGCGCCATCAGTGACATGTCGCTGTGCTGATGTCGCGCTGGGGCTCCTGTGCAGCATCGAAAACCGTGGCCGGCTGTTTATTGGGCCGGGTCAGGAGATTTACGAGGGCCAGATCATCGGCATCCACCAGCGCGCGGGCGACCTGGCTGTGAATGCGTGCAAGCGCAAGGCAGCCACCAACATTCGTAGGCAAGCCGTTTTCCCGGACCGCATTGCACGTTCCCACACAACATTTGGCGTCAATCAGTGTGCTTCCTTGCTGGCCCAGTGGCTGACATGGCTTGTTGCTGTTGTCTACAGTGCCACGAAGGACGCCACGGTGGTGCTAAGCGCGCCACTGCAGCTCAGCTTGGACGATTGCTTGGTATGCACCTGTATGCTTGTGCACCTGCAACCAAGTGTTCCCAGTATGCTGTCGCCCTGCTACACAGCTCGAATGTATCAATGTCATGCAGCACTCGCCAGGCAGGCGGAAGTGGATGTATGCCACCGTGTCTGACAGAATGCTGACGAACATTGCCATGCCATGCAGGAGTACATCGTCGACGACGAGCTCGTCGAGGTGGGCAAACTAGAGAGTTTGCAACATTCAGGGTCCACCTTCTGCTTGCTGCTGCTGCTGCGTCTTCTGTCTTCTCCTTTCTCTGCTGTTTGCTTTGTTGCAGACCAAGAGTCCTCTCATCTCAGACATCTGTTCTGCGCCACAGATCACACCCGTTGCCGTCCGCATCCGGAAGAACCCAGCCATGGCGGGGAAGCGGAAGTGAGCGGAGACATGTCATGAAGGCGTACGGCAGCGACTGATTTGAGCACATTGTAGTGGATCGTATGGGAGTTGTCTCAGTCTCTCAACCCGTGTGAATGTCTAGATCCGGTTTTGTTGCGCAATTCAATTGCTTGAAACCTTCTTTACCGCCAGCAACGGAATTTTTTTCCTTGTTTGGGCATGCATACTTGGGCTTAAGGCTTACTCGTATCTGAAGTTTGTAAGGAAATTGATTGTATGTGTCATACTCAACTTGCGTGCTTCAAAGACCGTGAGTCTCGTGCATCTCATTCAACACCTTGATCAAAAAGTACATGAAGCTGGGTCAACCGCACTGGCGCTGGAGCCATTGCATCTATGAACCGACCCGATTGCAGTACCAAAACTCTTCAACAGCGATGAGGCATGTTTCGAAGATGATTCAGTGGTCTACTGAACAGCCGACTAGCCCTGTCACATGGACCAGCAAACATATTGCAGGCCTCCAAGGCGAGCAACTGCAGCTGCCACTTTTGCGTCTGCTCTAGTTGGAGGGGGTGAACTTGGTGGCGTAGTTGAAGGCGTTGACCGCTCCTGTGGAGCACCACATAAAGAATTCAAGTGACGTAATGAACCATCGCGGATCAGAAATCTCTGAACGACAACAGACATCATTGCTGTGCATATTCGCAGCTCACCAGGGTCGGCCAGGTGGTCGTTCAGGTTCTGCGGATCGGAGAGCAGTGAGCATCAGTAAACCCCGCATACAAGACGATTGTTATATAGCAGAGTCCTTCAATCACTGTTCAAGCATGATCAGCGGCGAGGGCTGGCTGACAACGTCTGAGAACGAAGTGTACACACCTCAAGCGGGCCCTTGCCAGTGACGATGGCCTGGACGAAGAAGCCTGCAAACATGCCAGACATCGGGATGGTCATGAGTGGTGGTTGGTACAGCTCAACCACCACCAAACTCAACCAAAAATCAGCAGACATCGCTGCCAGCAATTGCGACAGTAGTACAGGAGAAGGTGAAATTCATACCCAGCATCGAAACCATGGCAAGGCGGCCGTTCTTCAGCTCCTTCACCTGCGGTCAGCACAGCAAGCACTCGTCAGGCGGTGGCGCGAGTTTTGCAATTGGCAACACATGCCCATTGTGCAGGTAACACTCGGTACATGCAGACAACAGAAGGCATCACACTTGGGCTCATAGCCCTTGCACTGGCGCACCTTCAGCTCAGCAAAGGTGTCGGGGTCGTCAGCCAGGCCCAGGGGGTCGAAGTAGTCGCCGCCGGGGTACACGCGGTCCAGACCCACACCCGCTGGTCCGCCGTCCACACGGTATGCCTCAGCGCCGCCCATCAGGATGACCTGAAGGTGAACATGCACCACTTAGCCTCAGCACTGAAATAGTAGAAAGTCACACCTTACGTTCCTTGGTCGGCACGGGGCGGCTGCTGATGCAGTGGCAATGAAGCAAAGGCAATGGGATGGTGGCGCACCTGGCAGGCCAGGGTGGCAATGATGCTCTGCGCGTGCACCAGGCTGGGGTTGCCCAAGTAGTTCAGGCCGTCGCTATCGAAGATCTGGGAGCCCGCCTTGAACCACACCGGCTCCTGGAAGCTGACGCCGTTCTGCAGAGGCGCACATTTTACATGTTATGCACAGTCTTGAGACACATGAGGTGCCCAGCATGTGTTCAGTGGTTTTGGGGCCTGCACGTCAGTCCGATGGACTATCTGGGGGCATGTGTCGGTGCACGAAAGAGCACCTGAGACAGCAGCTCGGGCGTGATGCAGCCGAGGGTGCCTAGCAGCGCCCAGCGGGAGTGGATGACCTCGATCTCGCGGTACCGCTCAAAGGTCTGGGGGTCGGCAGACAGGCCCGCCGTGTCCCACCTGCCGCTCGCATTGAGATTCGAATCAGTCTTGACGACCGGCTGGGGTGTGTTGGACAGCACGAAACTGGATATGTGTAGCCCGCATTATGAAAGTCCGCAAATGGCTTCAGCATGTAATGCATAGCGCACCCGTAGTCGCCGGCGTGCTCGCCTGCAGCGTCAAACACTTGTGTCAGCTCCAAGCAAACGTGAGATCCAAACAAACACGCACAGCATGGGCACTGGACCAGGACAGGAAGTGCAGGCAGATGCCGGAACTTACCGTTCAGGTAGCTGGGCACGGTGCCCTCTGACAGCGGGCCGAGCCACTTGGGGCGGTCCGGACCTGCAAGTCCAACACATGCTCAGGACCAATGACTTTTTACGACGCTCACAACCTGTCGCGTACGCCTGATCGCAGGGGCGCTCCCTGGATCATGCGCGGAGACACCGCATTGAGGTCTGCCGCCGGACAACCTCTACTCACCGTACCAGATGCTGGAGGGTCCGCTTGCCTGCTTGACGGTGCGGCGCATGACCGTTGTCCTCTGCAAGTGAGACCACACGTGCAATCTCATCGGTCACAAGTGGTGCAGATCACACAGGTGCACTGCCGCCTGTGCTTCGGCAAGGCCCGTGCATCGATCTGTAGCCTCCAAACTTGTTCTCAAGGCGCACTCATGCGACATACAGCTGTAGCATGCTGGTCGCAGCGTCGGTTGACGGTCTGGAAGCACCTTGTTGCCGGTGCTTGCGACCTTGGCACCGACTGCCAGGCGTGTGCCGGTCATGAAGGCAGACATAGTGGACGCCATGATGTGATGGCCGTCTGTGTAAGCGGAAGGTGCAAGGTGCAAGAATGCAAGATGCAAGTTGACCTGCACGCACGCGATAGAGTTGATTGCGTGCAAAACCCTGAGAATATCCACCCGTGGTAGGAAGCAGCACGCATTCTTGGATGGCACAAACTTGTTGTACTCAGGAGGCTTTGGCCGTAGCTGCTGGACGCAGTCAACCTTTTGATCCATTCGGAGATCCTCAAACACATTTGCATTGGGTGGTCACTTGTAACATCAGCCTTGCTCGGCAGCAGACGCCCATCACACCTCATACTCGTGGCAATGTCTGCCTCAGCCGCTGCCGGCTACAACTTCTGATTGATTAAAGGTGCAGCATGCAGGACGAAGGCATTGATGCCAGTTTACAGAAGCTGATAGCGCACAAGGTGCGCCGATGTATGTCCCGCGGCCGGCCCTGCGTTTATCGTGGCCAGCTTGTGTGTGTTGTGGCTGGCATGCATACTGAAAAGTCCAATTCCTCATGGTGCACAGGGGGTGCTTGGGTACAGTGTCCTGACACCGGATGGAGCTCCCATTCGGACCACATGTGATGTGCGCCATCTGCTTCATACCTGAACATGGGAACACCCACTGAACAGTACCCTCACACCTCATTGACTTGACATAATATAATGCAGGCCGCCACAACCGCCCTTCACGCAGCGGCTGTGCCGCGTCTGGCAGCTGCTGCTCGTGCTATGGTGCGAGACCTTGACCCACAGGTGCGGGCTTTGGTGTGGGCATGCTCCTTGCCAGTTTGCATAACCTCCACGTTCGTCATACCCCAGCTGATGCTTTCGTGGGTGCCACCGCAGGAAGATTTGCAGTATTTGCGAGTGAGGTCGTCAAAACACGAGCTTATGGTTGCTACACGTAAGTAGAGCACGGCGTGTGCCGACATGAAGCAACGACTGCGTGTCTTAAGCACTAAGGCATTGCATTGCTTGCTGCAGACGACGACCTGATCTTGGTTGCGGTACAAGCAATACCACACACTACCTAGCTGCCTAGCTGCCGGATGACTCGCCGATGACTTCTGTATGAAAGTTGTGGTTTGTGTAAATGTCTGCGTCCGCTGCAATCTTCATTGCCCTATGCGCTGCACGCACACTCACGCAGCGTGTGAGGACCCTACTCTGCAAGCATGTGTTGTGATATGCAGACATGCATTCAGCCAGACTCGCGACCGCATCAAGCTCACCTACAGTCTGGGCATCAAGCCCGTCAATGTCTCTAAGCGCTCGCGCTGCAGCACCGGCGTATGTGCCGCCAGAGCCAATGGCTGTGGGCACAGCGGAACATAATTTGCATTTGGAGCGATGAAAGTGCAAACTTTGGATGCTGCGCCCAGTGTTTCACCTCCACGTCCACCATGCAGCACATCAGAAGTTCTCACCAAAGATGCCATCGTGTGGCTCCAACACATCGCCATTGCCGGTAATTTGCAGCGTGTGCTTGTCATCTGCCACGATCATGACGGCCTGCATGGCGATGAGTTGATTGCCTGATGATTGGCACATGCATTGGTCTAAGGGCATCTTGTGTGGTGTAACTGTGTTCGTGCTGCATCGAGACAAGTGTGCAAGCAACTGCTGACCTCCAGGCGACGCAGATACTTGTCTGTTCTCCAATTCTTGGCCAGCTCTACAGCTGCCCGAGTCAGCTGCCCGGGATGCTCCTCCAATTTGACCTCCAGCCGTTCGAACAAAGTGAAAGCATCTGCTGTCGTGCCTACAGCAGATCATCAAGCCCGTCGGTCAGATGCAGCCACGGCCTCATTGACATGGGGGTGTCACACGCTGTTTGGATGCATTGTATGGAAGGAGGCACCTGCAAAGCCGCCTATGATGCCGTCCTTTATGCGTCTGACCTTTCGCACATTGGGCTTCGTGATCTCGGACCCGGCCGTCACCTGGCCGTCACCCACCATGACCACCTGCATGCAGATGGCCCCATCAGCGCCTGATCAAGACGCATGCGGAAGCTGCAGCACCAGATATACCGTACGCACCTGATCGTCTTTCCTCACGCATAACACTGTGGTGCCCCGTGCTGGCACGACGCTTGCGGATGCGCTGCACTGGTCCAGCTGCATTACAATGCTTGGCGTGATGGCCGACAGGTGGCCTGTGTCAGCGCGCGATCAGTATGAGATATGTTTGGTGTATCTGCATGCACTGACGGTGCTGCACTCGTACAGGACGAGCTGTGTGCCATGCATAGATTGTCCGCGTGCCGCTGTGCATGCGCAGAACCCCCTCACCCCTCAGCAACGCCGATTTGCCGAGCCTGCAGCCTCTCAAGCACTGAAGCATGGTAGCAGAGGCTCAGGAGTAGGGGAATTGGCACCCAGCACAGGCTCCGACGCAATCTCAGTGTCTCGGAAGCGAGAGTGATGCCAGCCCAACCCCCAAAGCAGTGGTTTCTGCAGCCGCAACACCCTGCAACGGTGCAGCAATCGAAGTATGCAGCGATGCAAATCTGACATACAGTGCAAGATGAGAATGCGCTCTCGCAAGCCTGCGACCGCCACGTACTCACAGGATGCAGTTCGAGGTGGCCTGCACAGGTCTCAATGCTGTCACTGATGGATTGCAGCAGGAGAGCCCGCATCAGACCAGTATCACCTCTCGCTTGCTTGTATCACCAACTTGCAGCTAGCTGTGAGCCTTGTCTTGCAGCATGAGTTGAGCGTTTGCAACCCAGGATGGCACTGGCACACCCCAGCGAATTGAAGCCTTCAGAGAATGCCACCAGCAGTGTGCCAGCCTCAGACTCACGCAAGACCGTGAAGCCACCCCACCTCAGCGCACAGTCTCTGATCGAGGAGGAAAGCAGTCGCATCCTGCACCGGGTCAGCCCCACAGACATCGCTCAGGCCCAGCGCGACGGCATCATCACCTTCGTGCAGGCCCTGGTGCAGCGGTGCTTCGCGCAGTGGGGCGAGGTGGGCAGTCTGCCAAACGGTGACACCTTTGCTGCGCCACCATCACCTGGCGGATGCGCGAGCAGCTTCATGCAAAATTCATGTTATGCATGCAGGTGAACGCGTACGTCTTCGGCTCGGTGGCCTTGAAGGCGTACCTACCGGACGGCGACATCGACTTCTCCCTGTTCCAGGCGCATGGTGTGCCATTGAAAGACACCTGGGCGACGCGGCTGCACAGCGCCCTGCAGCGGGAGACGCGCAAGCCCTCGACCAGCGGCTTCATCATCACCAACCCGCAAGTCATCAACGCAGAGGTGGGCAGCGCACCTGCCCTCCTGGTTGCGGCAATGGGCGGAGCTCCCTTGCTGGGCAGCATGGCTGAGGAGTCAATTCCTACTGATGCAGGTGAAGCTCGTGAAGTTCCTGGTGAACGATGTGGTGGTGGACGTCTCCTACGAGACGCTGGGCGGCCTGTGCGCCGTCAACTTCCTGCAGGAGCTGGGCATGTTCATCGGCCGTCAGGACCTCTTCAGGCGCAGCGTCATTCTTGTGAGTGTTGTACTGCGACATTGGAATGCATCACATGTTCACATGTCGCAGAGCAGTTAAATTTGCAAGGCGACAAAGAGGCAAGCCCCGTCCTTGCATGGTGACCATGATCGGAATCACAATGCAGATCAAGGCGTGGTGCTACTACGAGAGCCGGCTGCTGGGGGCGCACCATGGGCTGCTGTCCTCGTATGCGCTGGAGGTCCTGGTGCTGCACATCTGCAACCTGTTCCACAGCACAGCCTGCACGCCACTGAAGGTATGCTGCATCAATCTGTTAAGCAGATTAACATCCATTGCCTGGTGGTCTGACACTGGAGCATGGGTAAACATGTCTGGAGTGCGTAGGCTCTTGTTTGAAGTGTTTATTGCTGCACAACAGGTACTGCACCAGTTCCTGCAAGTGTACGGCAGCTTCGACTGGGACTCAAAGTGCTTGACGCTGCAAGGGGCGGTGCCGCTTGCCGAAGTCGCACACAGCAAAGGTACCTGACTGTCTTCTGGGGTCTGAACTCGCTGTCATTCATGTGGCAACATCCATATACTGGGCGGTGCTCATGAGAAGGTATGGGATGTACTATTAACCAGCTTCGTGGCATTCGCAAGTGCTGTATCAGCACTGAGCCAGTACTGTAAGCTGCAATTGGAGATCTGTTAGCAGGCGCTCTTGCATCTCTGCTGCAGATCCACTGCAGCCAGAGGCGAAGGAGGATGCACTCCTGAGCCGCAGCTACATCAGCAATCTGCTGGAGAATGTGAAGACGGAGGGGCAGGAGTATGTGCCGGAGTCGTTCCAGCCGAAGTTCCTCAACATCATGGATCCAATGGTGCCAACAAACAACCTGGGCCGCAGCGTCAGCAAAGCAAATGCTGCCCGCATCCGCACCGCCTGGACACATGCTGCGCATTCATTGGACGAGATCATGCAGCAGGTGCTTCTTATTTTGTTGCGTAGCATGAGACCACAAGAGTTGTGCAGTGTGAGGTGTTTGCTGTTGATCACCCGTGTCATATGCACCGTTGGAGAGCTCGTGGCATAAATCCCGAAATCTGTGCTGCACACCTGCCGTGACCCATTGTGATGTTGGCACAGAAGGATCCAGGCGCTGCGCTGGCGGGCCTGCAGCGCTTCTTCTCCCGCGTGTACCGCTGCCACCAGGTGGAGCAGCCGCTGCCGCTGCCCGCACACTTGCCCTTCCTGCTGCCGCCACCGCCGCACTTACTGGGCGCCATGCCGATCGCTGCCAATGGCCAGTGCCTGGGAGGCGATGGCGCTGTGGACCCCAGGCAGCTGACCGCCAAGATGCAGCAGCTGCAGCGGCAGGCGGCGGCGGCGGCAGCCACGAGGCAGATGCCTCAGCCCGGCCGACACAGCCGGCAGAACGGCGGCAGCGGGCAGCTGCCACCCAGCTGGCAGCCTGGCATGCTGCCGCCAGAGCTGCACTGGGCGCAGGCCATGGCGGCCGCCGCCAATGGCGTGTCGCACGCGCGGCGGCAGCAGCAGCCAGCGGAGCAGCAGCGGCACATGACCGGCCGTGAGGCCACGCGGCAGCGGCAGCAGGCATTCGCCGGGCCCCGGCGCTATGGCGGCGGCACTGCCACCGCCAGCGTCGGCGACATGCGGGTCGACATGCGCAACATGGATTTGCGGGGCCTGGCGGAGCTGCGCATCGGCTCGGCAGTCGACATGCGGGCGCTGGACATGCGAGGCAACTCCGGCGGCAACACCGCCGGTGTCAGCAATGCAGTCGACATGCATGGGGATCGTGGTAACGGGCAGGCGCCGCGGCCGGCCACGCCCGACATGTACCGCAGCTACTCTGCCGATGCGCAGCAGGTGGCCAGCAGCCGCGCGGCGCTGATGGCCGGCTTCGGGCTGCAGCTGCCGAATGGGGTGCACCCCGACAGCCTGCCGCTGCTCAACGGCTTCGCGGGGCACCATGGTGCTGAGGCGAGGCTGCAGGTCAGAGCGTTCACTCCATGTCATGCGGACCGTCTTTGGAACAGTGACACACCTTTGTTCCTAGAGCAGGTCAAACATGTACCTGCTGCCTCGATTTAAGAGGCCGGATGATGTTTCCTTCATGCTCAAACCATTCAAGCATGTTCTGCAGGGGCTACCGCTGCAAGGTCCCATGCTGGTAACTGTGCCAACCGCTGCAGCGATGGCAGAGCGGCACGCAGCTCAGCGCGCTGCGCACAGCAGGGCAGGCTCCCTGTCCGACTCCGGCCGCGACGGTCCGCGTGCCGCCGCCAGGGCGACACCGCCGTTGCCCAAGGCGCCCTCACTCGCCAACCTGGTCTCAGCCGGCAGCCACGCGCCTGCTACGCTCTCTTCTAGTCTGCCAGTCACACCGGTGGCTCGGCAGAGTGAGAATGGCACGCCTGCGACGCAGCAGCAGTGGCCTCTTTCAGAGGCGGCATCTGTGTTTGCTGCGGCGCCGGTGCCAATGCAAGCGGGCTCTAATGGCCGCGCCCCGCCGGTCGACAGCGTCCGCAGCCATTCGTCGGGCCAGCTGGGGCGGCCGCCCGCCTTTGCGCGGCCTGTGGCTCTGGTGCCGCCGCCGGCTGGCAGCAGCCCTGTGCGCGGGCCGCCCCCGCCGCCGCCGGCACAGCAGCATCCACACCACCATCAAATGCAGGCGATGCAGCAGCAGCAGCAACAGCAGCAGCAGCAGCAGCAGCAACGACGGCTGCAGCCACAGGAGGCTTTGCCATCGTCACAGCAGCAGCAGCACTCGCTGCCCAAGCCGCAGCTGCCGCCGTCAACACAGGCCGCTGCAGAGCAGCTTTTTCAGCAACAGCGGCGACGCGAGCAGCCACTGCTTGCCTCTGAGGACAGCAGTTCCCGCAAGCCTGCCGGCAGTAAGGCTGCAACGCCGCCGGCATCACCAGGTTGGTTTTCCTGTCACACCGCCCTTGCCACCAGCTGGGGTATTTTGCTCATGCAGCTCGACACAAGGCCTGCGGCCATGCATCAGGGCTTCCACCTTGAGTGAGGTCCTTTCAGGTGTTGTTGATGCCGATGCAACCATGTTGCTGCAGCGCGAGCGACATCTCTGGGCAGAGGGCAGCAGCCGCCGCCGCCGCCGCCGCCGTCACCCGGCTCTGGCCACCTGCCGCCGGGCTCGCCCAAGGAGATGTGGGACGACCTGTTTCCATCAGAGGCGGCCGCAGCACTCGACAGCAGCGGGCCGCCGTTTCTGCCGCAGCTGAGGCCGCGGCCACAGCAGCCGGTGGCGACGCAGCAGCCCCGGCCGGGTGGCCAGCAGCACCCGGCGAGGCGGGCCGCCGCCGAGGCGCCCCCGGTGCTGCAGCGCTTCAGCAGCCGCAGCAGCGACCCGCGCCCGGCGGACACCCTGGCCAGCAAGCTGCGGGCCAGCAGCATGTTCGGCGCACCGCCGCAGTACAGCCCGCCGCTGGGCAACGGCCGTGCAGCGCCTGCCTCCGCCCCCTCCAGCGTGGTGGACGGGGCCCTGGACGGCCGCTCCCCCCTCAGCTCGCCGCCCGACAGCGGCCCCTTCTTCCGCCCCACGCTCATGCCGAGGCGCAGCGGCTACCCCGGCAGCCTGCACATCAACACTGGAGCGCCCAGCGGCGGGGCCAAGCCAGCAGCTGCCGCCCACAGCAGCCGCACAGATACTGCCGCAGCTGGTCAAGCCGGTGAGGGTGCAGATGATGCTGATGTGGACTCACCGCCTGGCGGCGCCCAGCTGCCGCCTGTGCTGGCGCTGGCGGCGGCGCGGGAGCGAGAGGGCTGTGCGGCGCGGGCTGCCGCAGAGGAGACGCCGGTGGTGCAGCAGCTTGCTGGCCCCGAGTACCCGCCGCTGCCGACGCTCAGGCGGCCAGCCTCGACCACCCGCCTACAGCAGCAGGCCGACCCTGGGCCGCAGCTGCAGCCCGGCTCGCCGGTTGCCGGCGGCCGGGGCGGTCAGGGTGCCACCCTGGAGCGTGGCGGCAGCGCCGACGCTGCACCGCCGCCCAAGCCGCACCCCAGCTACAAGGCGGCCTTCCAAGCCTCGCGCAGCTACATGCGCAGCGCCAGCACCAGCGACGCGGGCGCGCCTCGGCACGGTGGCTGGCAGCTTGCGGGCGTCGGCGCCAACCCGCCGCCGCCGCCAAGCTCGGTGGGCAGCGGCGCCGCCGACACCCCCCGCAGCACGGCCTCCGCGCCCAGCGGAGGGCTGCCAGGCAGAGCGACCGTCAGCGAGCGTGGCGGTGGCCCCTCATCGGAGCGCACCTCCGGCGACCGTCCGCACAGCGAGCGCGTCGGCATCCATGCCCGCAGCATGGACGCCGGCAGCCGGCCACTGCCGCTGCGGCACAACAGCAATGCCCCGCCCCGCGGCGCCGTCACGCAGTCTGCCGGCGCCAGCCCCCGCGGCCGGGCGCTTCCGCCATACCCACTGACCCAGTCGCTCCCGGCAGCCGTCAGCAGCGCCATGGGCGTCCCGTACGGCGCAAATGGCCCGCTGGGGCCCGCGGCTGTGCTAGCGGGCGCCTCGGAACAGGAGGTGCCGGCAGTTGCGGCCGCCGACGGCTCCGCGGCCCAGCCTGCTCCGGAGGCGCCGGTGTTCGAGCTCACGAAGGACGACTTCCCGGCCTTGGCGCAGCCGCAGCAGTCGGCACGGCAGCCCCGGCGCGGGCGGACCAGCGTGGCAGTGCCAGGGCGTGCCCGCTCTGTGGAAGATGTGTGAAGCGCCTGGCACGAGATGTTGGGTTCTGGCAGCATGTGAGGGTGAGTAGCTGATAAATTTAGGGTTGATTTGTGAACCGGCCATTAGTTTTTGGGAGGAAGTACAGCTTGCTGTGTGGGAACTTTCTGGCGTGCAGTGTGTCTGTTTTCGCATGCAGCGCTGGTGGACCACTGTGTGCTGACATCCAGTGACTGACCATGACGACAACTGGGGCAAACCGTACCTGCGGGCCTGCCAGCCTGCTTAAATCAAATTCGTTGCTGGTTGGTTTGATTGAGCCCCTGAGGTAGTGCCACTGATCGCAGCATGTGCTATAAACAATGACGACTTTTACAGATACTCAAAGCAGCGGCATGACAAGCCTGAGGAAACGTCCGTTCGCCAGCACATTGCCAGGCGGCAGTGTGGTCGACTGTGTGAACAGGTGGCACAAACATGTGCATCTTGTTTATTGTACAGCTCAGCATGCAATCCAATGCTGCGTCTGGATCTACACGATGGGGGAAGAATGCTACAGGCAGCCGCAGGCAGCGCCTGCCAAAGCACCGCCGCTGCAGGTCAATAGGCAGGAACGCTCAGCGGCGGCTGTTCCTGCCAGAGGTGCCGGCCTCAGGAGGCAGAATGCTCATAGCTCTGCACCGAACGTGTTCTCGCCACTGTATGTGATGTACAGGAAGCCTGCAAAGATGTTAACGAAGCGTGAGTGAGGCGCTGGATGAATTTCCATTGCTAGTGCATGTAAAGTGATGACTACAAGTCAGCACATGCTCAATGTCCTGCAGGTGCAAGAGCTCACCATCTTCGTCCTTGTGGTCCTCGTAGATGTCGGACATGAGCGCAGCTGCATCAGGACAAAGTTGATGATTGTCAGCAGCCTGAAACGATCTGCTTGGGCGTGGATTGCAAGCCAAAGGCGATTGTTTGTCAGCACTGCCTCGCAAGGATGATATGCACAGCGCTGTTGCACACGGCTTTACCTGTGGGTGGCAACACGTTCTTGACGAACATGAAGATGGCCTTCTCGGGGCTGACTTTGATCCGCTTGCGGATGACATACACAAACTGTCCTACTGTCAGGTCCGCCGGCACCAGGTATCTGCACAGAAATAGATTCTTCATGTAAGGCAGATAATATGACACAGCACTGCGACGATGAAGAAGGCAGCCCGAGGAGGCAATTGCATGCACCATGCAATTTGGAGTTTGCATGTGCACAAGCATATGCAGGAGGACATGAGGGATGCTCACTTCTTCTTGTCAATGTCTGGGATGTCGCTTTTCTCAGCCTTCTCCACGATGACCTGAATGTAAAGGTTTGCAGCAGTCGGCTTCGCTGATGCTTCACGCACAAGCAGCAATTGTGACTGCGATACCGCACCGATATCAGGGTCTCACCGGGATCCTGTCTGGGTACTTGTCCCTGATGCGGGCGGCCTCTGCTTGCCGCTTCTCCTGCAGTGCATCACGAAACCTTCAGCAGCTGTCATCAGCACAACAGATGCAGCGGGGAAACAGCAGCTCCTCCTATGACCGAGCCAGGATTGAAATCTTCTGCAGATGCCAAGGCAGCCGCGTTGCACCGCCAAGCAGGTCTCTGACAGCAGCGCGTAGGGTTTCAAATAGATTTTCAAGCCCTGCTACCCTTTCGTGGCGTTACGTGGCTGCTGACAAGCTGGAAGTGCAACATGCGTCACAACCGATGTGGCAGGTTTGCAACACGGAGACACGCGAGACAAGTCAGGAAGGTCGCTCACCAGAGGGTGCTCCTCCTTGAACGTCTTCTGCTTCATTGCGATGCCCGGAAAGACTGCTCGGCCGGCCAAGGGCAAAGTGGAAGGACGACCTTCCGAGACCCCTCACTCAACAGTGCGTGCTCCGCTGCGCAGGCGACCTCCGTTCGCAGCTGGCAATCTGGATCTACAGACAAGTGCACATGCGCGAGTGTCTGGTGTCGCTGTGGATGAGGCTCAAGGCACCGAGCGCGCTGACGAGGGCTGCAACCCAGTAGTGAAAGCCGGGGGTGATGACGGAAGCCTCCCAGCTGCAAGGGCCGCTTTGTGTTGATCCATCAGCTTGCCCAGTTGCTGTTGTACAACCTACATGACAGTCTGCAGCGAAGTCTATCGAACGTGATCTCGTGACATAGCTGCAGCATATCTGCATGCTGACGGTGAGAGCTTGCCAGCAACTCATCTTGATTAGCTACTCGCCAGGGACCGCGCCAGTATCGCTGTAAATACCGCATTGCAGAGTATGGCGACTATGCAGCTGCTTCTGCGGGCTCTGCAGCATCCGCAGGCCGATAGCGCGCAGATGGACGCATTCAGGAACCTGGTGATGTGGCTTGAGGACCGCAAGATCCGCGCATACAAGGTCGAGGACCGCCGAGTGCTGGCAGACATCCAGACTCCGCAATGGCACGCAGCCTACGACACGGTCAGCAGCTTGGAACCTGGCCATGCAATATGCGCAACCAGTAAGGCTGCGTGTGCTTTCAGTGATGATATGGATCTGCATCACCGTGCGTTGACCTGATGGTGTGATTGACTGCCGTCGCTGCTGATGTTGCAGTACCTGCAGCAATTGGGCTGTCCTGCACCCGTGCGCGGCGCGGATGCTGAGGCACAATTGCTGTGGCTGCTGCGGCTAGCCGTCGCTCGAGAATACGAGGACAACAGTGCGTGCCGATCAGCCGTGTGCCTCAGTACACACTGCTGCATCATCGCGTTATTCGTCATGTCAGCCTGTCATGGGGCGGCGCCTTTTCATGTCACAGTGCGTGCCTTTGCAGAGGCTGTACTCGGGAAGGCAGTGCCGGCCGCAGCCCCAAAAGCAGCAAGTGTACCGCAGCCCAAGCAGCGGAAGCCTCATCTGGACGGTGCGTGGGGTGCTTGCATGCAGGGTTACTCAACACACGGTGTTGAGTCAACACTGTGTGTTGCGGCTGTGTCATCAATGATGTCGCTGGAGCTCACAAGCAACATGCATGTTGCCTTGGTCACAGTCTCGTCAGACGCAGCATCGGCACAGCTACGGGAGCTGCTGCAGCGCATCTCGTCTGCTGCTGGTGGCTCAGCAGCGAACCCAGCCGCTCCCTTGCCGCAAGCTCTGCAGGTGGTTTTGCGCACTCCTGATGCCATGCAGAAGGCACCGCCTTGACCAAGCATCCGCTGGCAGCGTGTCATAACTTCTTCAGCAACCGAGCACCCTCTGTAACGCACACCGACTGTAGCATATGTTGACATGTGTGCATCACAGGAGGCGCACATAGCTCTGACGCACCGCGTCCTGCCTGCATTGGCTGCTGGACGGCAGGGCGCTGGTGAGACAGCCGCTTCCGACTTCCCGCTGGGCTTCAGCACTTCAGGCGTGGAGACTGTTTGACCTGCCCTTGATGCTGCTGCTGCTGCTGCTGCTGCTGCTGCTGCTGCTGCTGCTGCTGCTGCTGCGCGATAGATGCATCTCTGTGTGTTTAGAGCTTCGCATCCATGTGTGGAGCCTGTGCATGCTGTAATGGTGTACTGACGCTGCGTCCTCATGCAATGCAGATGGCGCGGTCAACAAAGCGGCAACCATGCTGCGCATCCTTTACACACAGGAGCTGCGCAAACTGCAGTCGCTGATTGATGACAGCATCGTGGAGGTTCAGGAGTTCACATCGAACCCCCGGACAGACAGCGCGCTTGGCCGCACAGGCAGATAAGCCTGACATCAAGCAGTGGGCAATAAGTTCACAGCTCAGATCAGCTACTGCTGATAACATGCTGGGACAACTTGTGAGGATCCTCATCATGTGCTAGGTTTGTGTGCACTTGTAAATTAAGGCATTGATTGCCCTGCCGCCGACACAGTATCAATGCCCACAAGCTAGGTGGCTTTCAGACCACTGAGTCCATCCAGTCCCAATCAGGTCCTTCACAGTTGGAAAGTAGAGCGTTCACAATCATGTGATATCCCAGCATGCTGAAAACTGCATGCATGTCTATGACAATAGGGCTTTGCGCGCCCTGGAAAGCTGGAATGTGGAAGTATGGTCTGCAAGCTCCAGTTGACAGTCTGGTGTTGTCATGCTTAACGGTCAATGCCAGGCGTATCTTATCAACATCGTCAATGTGGCGCTGTGTGGCGACAACAACTTTGCAACTTTGTACACTGCGAACATGAGCGCCTGACATTGGGGGGAATCGGGAGCAGCTCAGAACCATGGCAGACAGCGGCGAGCAGGCTGTGACAGCAAAGGCAGCTCAGAATGCGTTTGTGAGAGCAGCTCGAACACCGTCGCCGGCTCAGCGACCTGCAGACCGTGAGCACCGACTGAAACTTCCAACTGGGGTGGCGTCAACATGCATTGCGGTATCGTGCAGAGCAACTGCTGCGCAGCTCATGCAATGAGACGTGATTCGTAGCATTGCACTTCACAGGGCTGGCAAATATTGGCTTTGATGGCAAGCCACTGTCCACTGGAGGTGAGTCCGCAGTTGCGCCAAGTTCGGACTGCATTGAATGCAATCAGACACTGTGGCGCCTTGTCTCTGTACGACGCCGATGCGATTCGCGGCGCTGCAGGCTGTCCTGTCATCGGAGCGGTGCCGAATGCAGACGGCTCGGTGGAGCTGCCACCAGGACACCCGCCGCTGCCGACCGACCGCCAAGTGTCCAGCATTCCCAATGGTGCTGCACACTGCCAGTGCTGTCCAATGTGTGCGTACGGGGATCGCACATGTCCGGCGTCGCCAGGCCAAAATGCTGCACGGTCCATCACCAAGCGAACTGCTCACCTGAGCTGTACAGTTGTCATCAGTGTCGTGAGCAACGATGGCTGTTGAATGGCCAGGTGCCGATGAGGCGCCGCAGCACCAGGGCGGCCAGCACGACAGGTGGATGTACCCCTCGGAGCAGCAGTTGTACCAGGCCATGCGGCGCAAGGGCTGGCCGGCGGACCCAGGGGACATGAAGAACGTTGTCGCCATCCACAACGGCGTCAACGAGCGTGCCTGGCATCAGATCCTCAAATACGAGGTGCTGCATGGGGCATTCACCTTCAGACTGGCACTCTGCCCCTGCATGTCGCAGAATGTCGCGACGCACATCAATGGAGATGGCATTGCGGCCTGAAAGCGAGACTGATCGAGAGTACGCCGTCGTGAGCCACATCCGAGGTGCGCAAGGGCGCTTCATTCGTGGCCATTGTAGCAGACGTGTCCCCTTGTCGCGCAGGCCCTGCACGATGGGTGCATACCCAAGCTGAAGCGGTTCATGGGGCGGCCGCAGGACTACAGCCCCAAGGCGCGGCTTCTCAACTTGCTGGGCTACAAGCTGCCCTTTGACCGCCATGACTGGGTCGTGGACCGCTGCGGCCGCGAGGTGTGCATATCAGCTTCTGCTCTGCCTCTGCCCTCACCATACACGCTGAAAGAGTGGTGTGAGGCTCAGACCAGCACTGCTAATGCTGTAGCCTACCGAGTGCTTGTTGTTGGTAGCCTGCACATCACATTTTGTCTATCAGCCCTCGCTGCTCTGCTGCCCAGGTGCGCTATGTTGTGGACTTCTACAACGCATCGCCACTGCCGGATGGGCCGGTGGCGATGCACTTGGACGCACGCCCTGCACTGGACTCCTTTGGAGCACTTGCAGACCGGCTGCGTCTGCAAGCCAAGTACTTTGCAAGCGGCAACTGGCGGCGGGGCTAATCTCTCAGATGGTCCTGGCAGGATAGCCGTGCAAAACTGGGTGTTTGGCACTTGCAACGAGAAAGTTCAACAGTGCACCATGTGTGTATCAGGCGACATTTTGACTTGTTGCCAGGTGTACGACGGTCCTCCCGAATGCTGTGCCGCTTACATTCAACATCCAGCACATCGTCTCGAAGCACAACATGCGCTATGAGCTGGTGCACAGCGCCTCGTGCCATCAGCATGAGGGCACGATTGCAACTGCCCAGCCCCGATTCAAGTGGAGCCCCATACATCGTTTGGTGTGACGCCAAGAACAGAACCCACGTTCTGCCTGTCGGGGATAGGCTGTCCCTAGCGACTGTGACTGAGATCTGGGTGCCCCACTCGCTTCAAGCGGAAGCAATCTTTGCAAAACAGCCGACCATTGTAGCACGAGGCAGAGCCCCCTGCCCAGCGTCCATGAGTTTCCCCAAATTAGCCGCAGACAAACTAATGATGCCATCTGCATGCACGCCCAGGGGAGTTCAGCGCGTCCATTCATGAGGGGGCGCGTCACAGGCACCAGCGGTGCCACGAGCTGCCACTGCAGCCAATACTGCAGACTCTATGCTGCGCGCAACCCAGCGGAGCCCCGCCAACTGTCCAGCAGGCGCGGGTGCTGCTAGAGCTGCTGCCGATAGCTGGGACTGTCCTTAGCCGCGCCAAAGTAGCGCCGCTTATTGTGGTGCAGCGTCTCATACGACTTGCCCCACAGCTGGTACTCCATACTGCTGCAGGCGGGTGTCTGCCATTAACCGCCTGCGAATGCAGAGTGAGATGCCTTGAGCAAGACTTGACACGGGACCCCAGAAAGGCGAGTGGCTGTGAAACAACAGGGGCAGCAGCAGGTCCAGTGGCGCCCATTGAAGTGGGAGCACATGATGTGCGCTCACTGGCGTGCTGACCTATGACGCACTCAGCGGCGGCGGGAGGTGTCGCCAGCAGTGGCACGGGGGAAGGTGCCGGCGGCGGCGTCATCGCGGGGCCGGGCACCGCCCACGCCTGCGTCTGACGGCCGCGCGTTCTGCTGCAGCTGCTGGTACTTGAGGATGGTCCAGTCGAACACGTAGTCCCACTGGTAGCCTGACAGCACAAAGCCCGAGGCTTGAGAGCGTCCAGAAGAATCCTTGTCGCCCCATGCCCTAGCAGCTGTAGCTGCTGCAGACGCTCCAGAATCACATATGCAAACACGATAACGCCAGAACCTGTGGCAGGAAAGTGTGTGAGAAAGGGATGGAGCAGCAGCAGGAAGCACAGGCCACATGGCTCACCTTCCCGGGCAAACAGGTCGCGGAAGAGCTTGCGCAGGTACGAGTAGTCCGGCTTGTCGTCAAACCGCAACGACCGGCAGTACTGGAAGTATGTGACAAACTCCAGCGGGAAGCCCTTGCACAGCACCTGCAAATGCACCACCATCATCATGAGAGCAAGTTGGACGAGCAGCAAATGAGACAGCACTCCCTGCCATGCTTTTTGACACGCAGCAGGGAGTAGTGAATTACATTTTCACCAATGAACTGCGTTCAGTGGACTCCGCGCAGGAGCGCACCTCAATGGGCGTGCTCATCTTCTTCTCGCTGATCTTCTCGTACTTCTGCTTCTTCGTGGCGGCCTTGAGGCCCTGCCAGGGCAGGCTGCCGCGCAGGAAGTACATGACCACGTAGCCCAGGGACTCGATGTCGTCGCGCCGGCTCTGCTCGATGCCCAGGTGCGTGTTGATGCTGGCGTACCGCGCCGTCCCCGTCAGGTTCTTGTTCTCTCTGGGCGCACAGGGTGGCACAGCCAGTCGAGCAGCCGTGCATGCAACCTTGCAGCAGTGTGGTGGTGCAAGGCCCACGCTTGCAAGCTCATCACGTGCTCACCAGGCCCTCAACTTTGAGCTCAACGATTGCATGTTGAACAGCACCTGTAGGGGATGTGGATGTGCGTCTTGGGGTCACGGTACTTCTTCGCCAGCCCAAAGTCGATGATGCTGACCTGCAGAGCACGATCTTGACAGCGTCAGGTGCTGTGGCTCGGTTCCATTGTCAGACGTGTGAAGTGAGAATGCCTGGTGTGGAACAACACAGTGGCAGGGTGTAGCGGAAGGCAACAGGTACTGCAGGTCAACAACCCTCCCAAGCGGACATGCCTGGTTGGCGCGCTTGCCGAGCCCCATGAGGAAGTTGTCGGGCTTGATGTCCCGGTGGATGAAGCTCTTCGAGTGCACAAACTCAATCCTCGATATCTGCAGGGCATGTTGCAGCCACTTGGGTGACACAGGTCTCAGGTGATGCCGTCATGGTCCCAGGCGGCCAGGCTGGCACGCTCCTCACATAGCCGACTGGCATGCAAGATGCAGCCAGGCGGCTTCGCTTGCATGCAGCTACAGCCGCCCCTTGACAGAATAACAATTGGCAGACCACAAGCGCGAGGCAAGCTCACCAGCTGGTCTGCCAGCATGAGGACTGTTTTGAGGCTGAACTTTCGGTTGCAGAAGTTGAACAGGTCCTCCAGGCTGGGTCCCAACAGGTCAAGCACCATGACGTTATAGTCGCCCTCGATGCCATACCACCGGATGTTTGGGATGCCCGCTGCACATGCGAGCCATGGGTGCGGGGTCAAGTGCACAGGCAGTGACCCAGCGCTTCTTGGAATGACATGCAAAATGCATCTTGATATGGCCATGCAGCGAAACAAGCACAGCCATGCAAAACCCAGCGCAGGCAGTGACTCACTTCCACCCTGCAGGATTTTGTACAGCTTGGACTCATACAGCAGCTGCGGGTGCTTTGTCTTCACCGACTCCTGCGACAGACCGGAGTCGGTGAACATGTTGAGTGCCGAGGCAGGACATCGGCCAGCCTTGCACGTAGCAGCCTATCCAGTTGCGAACAAGCGTTGTGCACTCACCAACTTAATGCCGACCTCCTCCCCTGTTTGTATGTGCACACCTGCACAACACGAAGCGGCAAACGCTGAAGCGCTGCGACACAGGCTCAACGCCGATTTGCCCCTCAACTTGGCTGAGTGCGTCCGAGACTCCTGGTTCGCTTGCTCTTGAACAGCAGTCGCTGCCTTGTCTGCCCATGAGCAGCAAAGGACAACAGGTGTACAGCTGTGCACAAAGTGTCAGCGGCCGGGACTTGGCATGTAGGAGCAGTGCAGCCACACACGGGCTGGCGCTGCCGGACCCTGACAGCTTATGCACAGCATTCAAGGGGAGCCACAAGACAGTGGACTCACCTAGGTAGATATCTCCGAAGGACCCACTCCCAATCTTGCGACCGAGTCTGTACCTCCCTGAACAGCATGAACAGGCCCGGCTCAACAAGATCTGTCGGTGTGGCTCCTTTTGCGCGATTGCGGCAGCCCTGCAGCAGTGAAGTCATCTCAGAAGCGCGCCTGCAATACGTATGTCCAAAGCCATCTCGTGGCCCCTTCACGCGTGACCCTCTGTTGCTGCAGGACCGGGCTCGGCTGGCGTCCACAGCTCGAGCAGGCCTGCCGGGCCGCCCTGGGCGCCTGCCCAGCCGCTCAGGCGAGAGACTCAACCGATCCCAGCTTGCTTCAAGACAGTGACTCGTGGCTCATGCTCACGCGCGGGCCGTGCTGTCGAGATTCACGGTTGTTCAGGCGCCGCCCAGTCATGCGCAGGCAGCCCCAGCCCTGGACAAGCAAATTAACACTGTCGAAATTGCAAATGCTGAAGTTAGAGCTGTGAGACCGGAACCCCTCACGAGAGTCCCGTGCCGCCGAAGAATTTCTGCGGGAAGTGGGTCGTCAACACTGCGCCCTGAGCCTTCACCTGCTGCAATCTTTGAGGAACCGTACAGGACATGCGACTTCTTCATCCCACTTGTGCGACCCTAGTTCCCAAGCCCATCCAGTGTGTGGGCGATTGCTGGCGGTCGTGCCAACATGGCCGCAAAAATTGTTTGAAACAATGCGGCGGTGGGACAGGCAGCGTGTTCAGAATGGGCGTCTGAATCAGGACTTGTGTGTAACACGTTGGCCATAAGAGTTTGCCTCTGTGCACACATCTTCACACCAGATCATGCCCACAACAGTGTGGTCATGCGACACGCTCACAACTTGCACACAGCATTGGCTTCCAAAGGCATACAATCAACAGCGTCACTAGACCTGCGCCTGCACGCCAAGGCGGCATCAATATGGAAGGCGGGAGTCTTTAATCAGGGAGGCACGATTCAACCGTTGCCGTGAATGTTCGCACCGACAAGAAAAGCTACCTGGACGACCTGTTGGGTGCTAGAGAAACTCACAATGCACAGCCATCTACTTCACTGACGCAATCATTTAGCACGCACACCATCCTGCAAATTGCAGCGGCGGACACAAACCACGTTGTAGCTCATCAATCCCACGAGTAGTATCGTTGCTGAAAGAGATCTCTCTTGCATGGTTGCGAATTGTCAGGCCTGCTGTGCCCACCGCCAGGCGGCGCCCAGATGCATGTGACGTGTTGCTCCCATCAAGCTCAGCCGTAGAAGACGTGTTGCAAAATGCAGCATCTGCTGACAGCCTTCTCTTCATGGTCGTCAGAAGTCTGAACACCTACCCTTCTGCTCCCAGTCACCTATCCATTTGGAGCCACTGACATGTGTCAGCATCGGAATGCAGGACACTTCAGGCTTGAGCAAATTTCAAGCATCGCCATGCCAAGTGCCAAAGCATGGTCACTCCTCAATCAACCATCGCATCGTGGCACAAGTATTGACACACAAAGTGTCACAGCACAATCATCCTCCATCAATCACTGCATGTGACGCACCAAATCGAGTCGGCTCTGGTCCCCGCGGGCCATCCACTTCCTGAACTCTGCCGCTGTCGCCGCCCTGCAACGACAACAGAGCACATCGTCCCCATGAAACGCACAGTAAAGGATATGCTTCAGCCGAGAAGAACACCGACCGTTGGAAGAAGGATGATGGCACCCTGCCAAAGTCAGCGCCATGCAGCACCTGGCCATTGCTGGGCGTCTCTGCTTGCTGTGCAGCCTGCGGCTGCTGGTCGCGACGCTCGAGCAGCTCTAGCAGCTCGCGCTCTGTCTTTGACTGCAGCTGTGCAGCGAAGGCTTCGCCTGGGTTGCTACCGCCGTTCGTCTGCATTTGTGTTGCAAGTGCACGCACGCCTTGCAGCGCAGCTGTCCATCGGGTGTCTGTTAGCCCTCGCCTACCCAATAGCACAGCTGGCATGGTCTCGGGTGTCAACGCAGAGATTTGAGCTTAGACTGCAATGAACGACGTCAAACACAGTCCCGTGACTTCACAAGCCTTAGACCAGCAGGCTGCAGACCGCCTCTGCTCCCTTCACTGTGTCGTTGCACACTGAGCTCCCTTCACTGTGTCGTTGCACACTGCAACAGCAGCCCGTCTGCAAACTGCATCGACGTGACCTGTCGCTCGCCTGTCTTGGAGATGGCATCACGACGCAGCTTCCTCCTGCTGCCGGAAGAAGTGCATGCTGTGGTCCTGTGGAACCTGTGGTCGGGCTGTGGTTGGAGCATTGTGCAGACTGACAGTGCATGATTGCGTAGCGATACAGCATAGCAGCTCATTTGGCTGTTCACGAATTGTGTCAAGTGTGGGGCCTGCTCACCTGGTTTGCGCAACCCTTCACCGTGGTCAAGTCTGAAGAGACATCCACTTAGGCAGGGCGTTCTAGTATTTATCGATCGCTACGGGCTGAGCCGCTTCTGGAACTATCCTGAGTATCAAGGGGGCTGTCAATTGATTCCAGGGCACTTGCGGCACATTCGAGCGGCGTGTTTGCGCCGTGCTAGCTGTGCCTCCCTCATGGTTCAATCGAAGATGTGGCTCTGCCTACCGGGCTGCAGCGGCTGACATCAGCACCGTTCGCGGCGGCATGGCGATGCTGCAATGGCGTCGCATTGACCCGCCAAATGACTTTATGCCCCGTGCCGCTCATTCTATTGCAGTGGTCGCCAACAAGTCACTGTATGTGATTGGTGGCAAGAATGGGTGAGGTTCTCGGTGCAGTTGTTGGATGTATGCAGAGTGCTTGCCCATGCAAGTGCATTGCGGCATGAAGCTTGCTGGCCTGATCACCCATGCGCGGGTGGGGTGTTGTGTCATGCAGGGAACGTTACAGCGACCTGATTCATGTGTATGACACGGAGAAAGGACAGTGGCGGCGGTCCATGACGGCGCCATTCCCACCACGCATGTACTGTGCATGCACCTTTGTCAGCGGCAAGATCTGGGTCATGGGTGGGTGCCTTGAGCTTGCTCTCGAGGCATGCCTGTTGTGCCAAAACCTGATCACCCTTCCAAGCATCCACCACTGCAGTGCATCAGGTCCTGTATATGTCCTGCTGGTGCCAGGGGGTGCCAACGACGACGGTGTGTGTGATGACGTATGGACGTATGACCTCAGAAACACGACGTGGGAGCGGCAGACGATATCGTGCGCACATTGCCAACCGCACCAGCGTCCTTGTATTTATGTGCGGCAGCCTTGTCTCTGCATACGTTGTGCAAGCGGCTGAAGTTGTAGCGGTCCCAAAGCTGAACATGCGCAGCATTGCAGTTGCTGATGCTAATGCGTGTGACCCGCAGAGGCCCGCAGCACCTGCTCAAACGTACCGCCATGGCAGTGGTGCGGTCACCTGTGGATCGGGACACCATCATCCTGCACGGCGGCTATGGGCCCACGCCAGACAACCCGGACAATGTCTACAGCAGCCAGCTGGTTGTGCTCGACACCAAAAGGTCCACACCAGCTGTCATTGTGACTTGCATTGCGCATGCAGCTTTACACCTGTGCAGAAGCGCCAGCCATCGGGGCGTACGTGTATCCTATGTGGTTGTCCTGCAACTCATGCTCTGGGCGCTGAGCTGTTGCAGGCTGACGGTGAAGCTGCTGACGCCACGGGGTGGCGGTGTGCCCTCGGGGCGGGCACACCATAGCATGGCCGCCCTGGGCAGCAGTCTTGTGGTGTACGGTGGCAAGGCTGACACTGTCCTGGCGCCTGTGCCGCTGGCAGTCTTCGACTACCCCAAGCGTAGGTGGTCCTATCCAGGTGCAACTCCGTACCAGCCAGCCATGCTGTCCTCATGATGCGCTGTTCAGCAATGTCAATAAACAATGTCTTCTGGGAGTGGTCTGAGTGGATATGTGACGGCAATGCTTCTTTGGTTCATTGCGCCTGTGTGTGACGGTGGTCATGAGCGTCCCCACACCTGTGCAGAGGCGGAGGGTGCGGACCCAGGACTGCGCAGCAGCCACCGCACAGTGGTCTGGCGGGACGCGATGCTGCTGTTTGGAGGCCATGATGGCAGACAGAGCCGCCTCGGCGACTTGCACATGCTGCGCCATGACGGTGGCCGCTGGACCTGGTCCCAGGAACTGCAGCCTGTCATCGGCATGCGGCCTGTAGGTGCCCAAGTGCTTCCTGTGGCGTGTGCCAGCCTTGAGGGCATGTGCTGGACGGGTGTCCAGAGAATAGCACAGTGTGGCATGAGACAACCTTGTGTTTGGCATGTACAAGCTGAGCTGTAGAGATACCAGTCTGAAGACACAGCAAATGCTGTAAATGCAGGGCGGGCATCGGCGGGCGTAGCTGCCGTGGACAATGACCTGTACATCCTGGGGGGCTACGCGGGCCACAGGACCTACCTCAGCGATGCCTGGAGCCTGCGCTTGGTGGATGAGGCGCCAGAATGCCAGCCCGACTATGGCGGCTCCGAGCGGTCAGTCTGGACATATCTGAGATGTGGATTGAGGGTCGACTAATCATACCAATGTAGATGCTTGCCAGTGTGGGTGACTGAGCAAACGAATCAGGTTGCGTGAAACTCTTCTTCCTGTGTGGCTCTTGCCCCAGACCTGCTGCTCCGTCTGAACGTGCATGTGCTGCCAGCTGTGGGTGCCGCTTTTGCCGAACTGCAGATGTACATCAGAGGGCCGCTGCCTGAACTGCTCAGCAACGAACTGGTTGCTGGTGTGTGATGCAGGCAAGAGGGTGCATGGCGGGGCGCCAAGCGGCGGCGGGGCCGCCCATTGGCAGAGCTGCAGGATGGCACCCCTGACGGCATCGAGGACGATGGTAAGGGTGCCCGCGCCCACGGCAGCTTCACTTAGCAGCAGCAATATGCTTATCGTTGGGACTGTGGCGAAAAGCATGCATCGATCTTCCCTCGCGCAGGTGGTGGTGGTGCTGATGGTGACATGGAGAACCAGCCTCGGTCCAAACGAGCGTCAGGGGCCATTGCCAGCGCCACTGCCGCCGAGCTGCGCACGGCAAAGGCGCAACACGCACAGCAGGTGCCTGCCTTTGTTGGCTGCTGACTGTACATCAGCGCTGCAGATGGCGGCGGCGGAGAGTCTGCATCCCCAGCAGCACCGAGCTGGGCAGCTGGTATGATCCTGCAGAGCTATGCAAGTGGTCAGCCCGCCTTGGAATAAAGTTCCTGGGATGTCATGTGCTCAGGTCGGTTATTGCAGATGAGGGAGCTGGAGTCCGAGAATGGGCGGCTGCACCGGCAGGTGGCCGCGCTCCAGGCAGAGCTGGCACAGCAGCGGCAGGGCCGCACCGCAGTGGAAGCAGAGGTTAGGGCCTTCATTTGCAGTTGCATGCCCAGCCACTGGATGGGGCCTTCAGCATGTAATTGCATGCCCCGCAACATGCCTTGTTTACTGTGTACGATGCATGATTATGATGGGCAGTGAGCATGTTTGACAGACTTCAAGCCACTCGGAGGCAGCATGGGCCTCTCCGGCTAATTCAGTTTTGGGACCTGCATGCAGCTCGCAGATAAGGTCGCGGCGCTGGAGGATGCTGATGGCCGTGTCAACCAGCTGAAGGCGACGGAGGCGCGGCAGCGGCTAGACCTGGAGGGGCTGCAGCGCAGCGCTGACGAGCTGCAGCACAAGCTGGACGCTGTGTCTGCTGAGAAGTGCGCTCGCAGCCGCTGCTCATGACGCTACACTGAATGACACCCACACAGTCATGCACGATGCAGCTGTTGAGAGTGCTGTGTGGGAATGCCTCTGAACTCTGATACATGACCCGGTGCGGCTCGCCAGGGGCCAGGCAGAAGAAAAGCTGCGGAAGGAGAGCGAAGAGCGGCGCACCGCGGATCGTGCCGCCTACGAGCTGAGCGAACGCCTGCGAGCCACGGAGGCGGAGGCAGCAAGTGCGCTCTGATGCAGTCGATTTTATACGTGTCACAAAGCTGCCCTGTGCTGACCGGCAACTGTGACACCATCATGTTAGAAAGCCGCAATGTGGGGCATCCTGATCATGCGCATACCTGCCCCCTGCGGCAGGCTCCATGCAGGCGCACGAGCGCAGCATGACGGCGCTCAACAAGGCGCTGGCGGAGGCGCAGGACGTCCGGCGGCGGGAGGCAGCTGATCGGGATGCCGCGCAGGCGCAGCTGGCTGCGCAGACGGTGGGATGCTGGCCTTCGATCCTGTTTGCTCAGCACTGTTGGATCGAGGATGTAGGGGACCATTGGCACGTGTGACAGGTGGTCATCACACCTGCATCCTGATTTTCAGTCCAATGCGGGCAAACTCCAGGACCACAGCATGTGTTCCCCACGGACAGCATGCATGATCTTTACTGAGACAGGAGGCCCACAACAAGGAGCTGGCGGCGCGGCAGGCCCAGCTGGACACCGCTCGGGAGGAGCTGCTCTCCGAGCGCAAGAGCAACGAGGAGACGCTGCGGCAACGCAACACCGCCATCGAGGTGACAATTCGAATTGGTGGCGCCACCGCTCACATTGGCGTCAACTGTGTGTATTGCTGCAAAAGTGTGGTTCGAAGATGTTGCAGCAACTGCCGGCGCTGAGGCTGTGTGAGCATGGCTAGGGTGAGGTGATGGGCGTACGTTTGTCAGAGAATCTCTGCATGGTTTGTTGGGTCTTCCTGAGCTGCTGCTGCGTCCGCTGCAGGAGCTGCAGCAGAGCCTGCAGGTGGCGAGAAAGCGTGCGGACGAGGCCCTGGAGGGCAAGGCCAAAGCGCAGGGCAGCCTGGCCACCCTGCAGCACAGCCACGGCGACATGGAGGTGCACAGTCTGCATGTCGCTTCTTGTGCAACAGTTGGCCGTCACAGGAGGCACATGCTGCTTGTTGAACGAACCTGGTTGGACTGTGTGTGCCGATGTGTCCTGGCGTCCTGGTAGCCGGCTCATGCGGCTCGTGTTACATGTACATGTGTATTGCATGCAGGCGCGGTATGACGACATGCAGAAGAAGACCACGACGGCGCAGAATGATGTGGTGCGGCTGACCGCGGAGCGCAACACGCTGCAGCATCGCCTGTCGCAGCTCAAGGTGGGCTGCGTATCATTGAGTGCAACCACTTGGTCAGTGTAGAGAAATTGCACGGTCTCAATTGCGCAGGGTTTCGTCATCCCGTCCAAGTGCAGATCCACACAAGCGTGCGTGATGCCAGCAGCCTGCACTTGCAGGAGATGGACATGCAGGATGTAGGGCGGCATGAGCACAACCTGAAGAATGCAGTGGAGGCCTGTCAGGCGAGTCTCCAGCTCAACAGCATCATGCTTGACATTGGCATTTTGAGCTTGCTGGTGGCGTGAGTCAGCTTGCCGGCTGACACTGCCTCCCTTCCTTGTGTGCAGACCAGTCTGCGCTGGCTTGATGAGCAACGGCGGCGGTGTGCAGAGTGAGGGGTGATGGTGAGACAAGCAAGCGAGTGATAACTCCAGCGCTTGCCACACAGGTGTCCAGCCAGGGATAGGTGTTGTGTTGACTGGTTTTCAGTCGTCACATGCAGTTTGGTGTCTAGTGCCCTTTGTGCCCTTGTCTGGTCCTCAGCGTCTCGTTCTCAGCCTGATCGCACCTTAGCGCTTCATAGCTCAGTATTGTTGCCTGATAACGACTGTGGTCTGCATGTCGTTGCTGAAGTTTCTGTACCTGCTGTGACAGAGCAAGAAACGTGCCTATCAGATCATGACACATGTCATTCTGTCCACAGCAGACAGACATCATATCTGCAGCCTCACACACCATCACCATCTCGTTGGTGTGGCGGTCCCCCTATCGCACAAACCCCGTCTCACCCCCTCCAAAGTATGGGTGTGGTGAAGTGGTCAACCTCGTCTGCTGCAGGGCGGCACTCCACGTGCTGTCTGCACGGGGGGATCTCTGTCGCGCATGCTCGGCACAAGCATCGGTTTCAGCACAGTCGACGGCTGCACTGCGATGACTGATTCACATCTTGTCTGATCCATTACATGACATCGTTTGAGAGGGTCATAACGTCCTCACCCAGCGGCTGAGGCCCTGGGCTCCGCGAGGACAGCAGCCATGATGCACGGCCAGCAACAACTGCAGCCGCAGTGCATCGCCCAGCGGCAGCCCACAGCAGCTCTGCACCAGCCTGCAGCTCGTTTCCAGTGGTCCAGCGTGCACCGCCAATTGCAGCAGCACCGGCTGCCGCGCGGCTCTTTCCTTGCGTGCCCAGCACGATTTGCGGACGCCAGCCATGTCGCTTACTACGAGCCGCCGACCGCCGGCAGCAAGAAAGAGAAGGTCGGCAAGCGCATCAAGATGCAGCGGAAACGGCTGCAGGAGCTGGGCAGACAGGCCAGCGAGCGAGGCGGACAGCCTTCGCCCACACAGTGGTCGCAGCTGGTGCAGGAGCTCCAGGAGATGTGCGGCAGTCTCTCGGACGTCGCAAAGGTACGAGGGTGTTTTTCAAAGCAGTGTTCAAGTCGCTGTTCTAGCATGGTTTCCAAGTTTCACTGCCGCAAGCAGACTATCCACCTGGCAGGGCCGCAGCAGATTGGTAATGAATGCCTCCATTGATCTTGCAGATGGCAGCTTCCTCGTCGTCCAGTAGCAGCAGCAGCAGCGAAAGCGAGGATTCAGACGGCAGCATGCCCGGCCTTCAGCTGAAGGGGCGCTCGCTGCCGCAGCTGCCGGCGCTGGCACGCCTCGCGTCTGCAGCCCCGCCAGTAGTAGTGCCCAGCTCATTTTCAGTTCCAGCAGCAGCACAAAAGGGATCTAGAGCACCTCTCGGCGGATCGTCCAGCTCAGTCACCGAGCCGGCTGCCATTTTGGCAGCCAGGCCAGCGGCCACCGCCTCAGTGGGCGGGGGCAGCCCCGCAGCAGCAGAGCCGGAGCTGGCTAGAGTCCTGCGGCTGCGTGACTCTGCAGACACGCAGCAGCCGGCCGGCGCGGCTCTGCTGCACGAAGCTGCATCCAGCACAGCCACCAGCCCAGCAGCCGGCCGTGACACAAACAGCAGCAGCAGCAGTCAACAGTCGGACGCCGTCGCAGCGGCTCCTCGCAGCAACATCGTCACTGCGCCGGCGCCGGCGGCGGCGCGTGTGGAGGTGTGCCAGGGCAAGAGCTGCGCCAAGCGCGGCGCGGTGGATTTGCTGCGGCAGGCATCGGCGGCCGGCGCGGGGGTTCCCGGGGTGCAGGTCTCCGGCTGCAAATGCCTGGGCAAGTGCAAGCAGGGGCCCGCTGTCCGCGTGCGCGCCGGTCGCGAGCGGCCCACAGTCCTCACACAGGTGCCAAACCGTCTTGACTCCGCTGGGAATGGCCATACAGCCTGATAATTGCCGGCTCTGTTGCTCCAAGCCTGCAACACTCCTGTGCATGCAGGCATGCAGCTGGCACTGCAGTGCTAAGGCTTCTGGCTCGTGCATGCAGGCAGCAAAAGATGGCGGCGCCAAGCTCGCGGCCCTGATGGAACGACAGGTTCGTCAACGAGCACAGGAACTGGAAGCGGCATGGCAGCTAGAAACAGGAAAGCAGCGCTCAGATTCTCAGGAACGAGTGGCGAGCTGCTGATCCTGCAGCCAAATAGTGGCAGCCAATCTTATAACAGGTTGAACATCATACAAGTGGACATCGGTCAGAGCAGGGTGGGGTAGAATGCCATTTGCAGCACATTCCGAGTATATGTGCAGCAAAGCTGAACCCAATTTTGTGGCCTGAGACATCCTGCGGGATGCAACCATTTTTATGCTCGAACGAGCACTTGCTGTGCCATGCGATTCGTGAACACGGTGCCTCCTGCTTTTTTAACAACGTGCCAAGGTGTGTTGCTCAGGACGTTGACAGCAACCCAGAAGCAACCCCAGAGATCACATACTTGCCGCCCAGAACCACGGGCCTCCACGGCAGCGCACAACACATCGGACCTCCGAATGCCACAAAGAAACACAAAAGACGTTGATCTTGCCAGAGCTGCACACCAATGTCGGCCTGGTCCATGTGCAAGGAGGCGCCAGCCTCGGTGGGCGTGCTTGCAGCCTGTCTCCGCCACACCACGGGTGCCATGCAGCCCGTAAGTCATGCCGTTTGACTGCCCATTGCTGCCGCCAGCCCCCGGGCCATCACCTGCGGCCGGGGCGCCGCAGCTTGACCTTACGGCGGGCGGCCGCGCCGCCGGCGTCCCCCGGCGCGGCGCCCAGCGTCATGCTGCCGGTCTGGGGGGCGCCAAAGGTGGCGGCGGCCGCCTGCGGGGCCCCGCCCGGCTGCGAGGCGCCCAGCGCGGTGGTGCTGAAGGCCGGCAGGCTGGTGCTGCCCCCCGCCGCGCCTCCACCCCCTGTGCCGAAGGCGAAGCCGCCGGGCTGCGGCCCGCCCGCCGGCTGCGGTGCTGATGCGCCTGCAGCAGGAACAGAAACTTCTGTTGGTATGGCCTGAGCCGAAGAAAGACCATTGAGCACACACTGGACAGCATGCAGCTCGGGCACCTTACAAGACAGCGCATCCATGTGCTGATCATCCTGTCGCTCATCAGACGCCTCCTCCAGCATGGGCACGATTGTGCATGCGTGAGCATGAAAGCGGCAGCAAACTCACCAGAGCCGCCAGCGCCAAACGCTGGGGCGCTTGCATTCGTGGACGAGCCGAAGCTGAAGGACAGCGGAACTGGGGCGGAGGGGGCTTGTGCAGCGCTGCTTCCAAAGCCACCTGCAAGGTGCCGCGAGCATACATGTCTGAGGGTTTGTTCGAGGCCTCATGTTCGCCATGCTCAAGAGCGACATGCGGCGTGGCTTGCGACTCAAGATCAACAGCGTCTGCACTTGCAGCGCTCACCAAAGGGTGCTGGAGTGGTGCCGAAGGCAGGCGCAGAGCTGCCGCCAAATGCGGGCGCCGAGGCAGCGCCGCCACCAAAGGACGGGGCGGAGGTGCTGAAAGCAGGCGCCGAGGCGCCGCCAAACGCAGGCGCGAAGCCGCCGCTGCCGAATGCAGGCGCCGAGACGATGGCGCCAAAGGCCGGCGCCGAAGACGCGCCAAATGCAAAGGCGCCGGGCGCAGCGGCGGAGCCCGCGGTGGCGCTGCTGGTTGCGGCTGCGGAAGATGCAGCGCCGCCAAATGGGGTGGATGGGGCTGTCTGGCTGACGAAGGAGAAGCCGGCGCCCTGGGTGGACCCGAATGTCGCAAAGGAACTGGCGGCAGGCTGCGACGGCGTGGCGTCGGGAGCCGCCAGGCTGCCAGAGTTGGCGCCATTGCCGCCATCCACGCTGGTCTGTTGCAAGACATAAATCGCAGCTGTTTGGGAACTCTTCCTGACATTCTGACACGCTCCACAAAGATCACAAGCAGAGGTTTTTCTCAGTCATGACCCTGAAACCCTATGACCGCTGCAAAGGCACTCAAGTGAGACACCATTCACTGGACCGAATGGTTGCCAGCGCGCCGCACCATGGACATGTTGGAGGCGGCACCGAGGCTGTTCTGCCGCTGCAGGCCGCCATTCTCGGCTGGCGCCTCCTCTGCCGGCGTGGCGGCGCCGCCAAACGAAAACGCTGGCGCCGAGGCTGGCAGCGCTGAGGGTGTGGCGGCGCCGCCGCTGCCGCCGACTGCTGGAGCGGCGCCGGCGCCAAATGCGAACGATGGTGCTGCGGACATGGAGGGCGTGGGTGCGGCGCTGCCGCCAGCCTCGGTGGACGCGGGCGCCGCGGTGCCGAAGGAGAAGCTCAGCGGCGCGGGGCCCGACGATGCTGCCGTGGCGGCTGCAGACGGCGCTGCGTCGGCCGCCTGAGCTGCTGGAGTTGACTCCGCAGCAGCTGCATGCACGAGACGACATATGAGCACCGCCAAAGTCGGCCCAATCATATGGAATCGGGGGTTTCGACAGCGGACAGTGTCGGTGAGTTGCCATTACAGGATTGAAAATCAGGACCAGCCTGTGATGGCCGCAACAGCAATGCACATGCAAGGTTTGCACACCCGCTGGTGCAGAACTGGCGCCGAATGCAAAGCCACCACCAGCCGCCGAGGAGCCAATATTGAACGTCAGCGGTGCCGAGGTGGTGCCAAAGGCGAAGGAAACCGCCGCTGGCCCGCTAGCAGGCTCTGAGTCGGCCAGTTTTGCAGCGGGAGCTGCAGACTCTGCACTCTTGTCGTTAACCTGCAGCCATGAGACCGACATCGATCAGCTTAGCTGTCCAGCTGCCGCCCAAGTACTAACACCCACACTGAAAGTGTTTCAGCACGAACCCATGCTGTCAGGCCTGCTGCCAGACTCATGATTCGCCCCGCGAGCAGACCTGGGAAGTCGGGGGGGCTCCGAAGGCAAATGGCAGCGAGGGTGGCGACAGTGCCGGCGTGGCCGAAAAGCCAAACAGGCCGTTGACAGGGGCTGCTGGTGCGCTGTCAGATGCGGAGGCACCGCCAGCTGCCTTGGCCCCAAAGCTGAAGGCTGGGGCCGCTGCTGCTGATATGTCACCACCTGCAAGATAGCAGACGACCACCCATTAATGCAGCGTGTATGAGGAACCGGTTGCATAATTGCTTTTGATTTTGTGCCTTTCACCAATGGCAGCAGGTTGCCGACTGACAGGAGCATTTGCAAAGGACTCGCCGCCTGCGGCCTTCTTGATCTCGGCCTCAACGGCTTCCGTTGCCTTGCGGCTGGCTGCAGCATTGGCCTGCAGCAGCGCCGCACCCCAGCCGCCGCCACCGCCGCCGCCTGAGCTTGCAGCTGGTGCCGGATCCGCAGGCTTCTCCGCTGCAGGCGGCGGCTGCGTCACAGCCGGCGGCTCTGCCGCTGCAGCATCCTCCTCGGGTGGCAGCGGCAGCTGCGCAGCTGCCGCTGCCACCTGATTGGCAAGGGAGAACGCCTCCTTCGCCTGTGGTTTGATGGGCAACGTTTAGCGTGTGTCTGGAGCAAACCATCTGTACTGGCTTGAAGGCAGCCGGGAGACCGGGGCCGAGTGTGGACAGCAGTCTCGGCAAGTATGCGTGCATCTTGCACATCCGCTGTTGGAGTATCCCGTGTTCACCTGCAGTGGCGGCTGGGCGGTGGGCGAGGAGGGCGGCGACGGCGACGGCGACTCCTCCTCTAGCGGCATGCCAAAGCGGAAGGTCCGGCCGCTGCCTGAAGAGCCAGCAATGTTTGCCGGCACCCCCCGCACCAGCTTCGCCACCTGAAGCAACACAAGACTGATAGTGCTGCATTGTGACAAAGATGAACCTGCACAGCTCTGAAAACTGTTCCCTGTATGGATTGGCAGGAAGAGCAGCTCTGTCAGCAAGGGGCATGAACATGAGTGCTGCATTGTTTGCTGCACCTTCTTGGCCTTTGGCGCTGGGGGACTCTCTCCAAAGCGGAACGACGGCACCACGAAGGAATTCGTGGAGTCCGCCAGCATCGACATCGGCTGCTGGGCAGGCGGCGCTGACGCCGCTGCCGGCGCAGCTGCGGGCGCGACGCCAAAGCTGAACGACATCGCTGGCTTGCTGGCCTGTTCTGCACTGCCACCTGCTTTGACAAGTGCATGTGATCAGCAACATCCAGTGGACTGACATGTATTCCATGAAGCATGGTTGAGCAGGTGACACCCCCCCTGGAGGCCGTGCATAATGTCATTGAAGTTTGGGTTGCTGATGTACCTTTGGCCTTCTCAATCTCAGCCTCCACTGCTGCCGTGGCTGCGCTGGCCGCCGCCTTGTTGGCGTGCAGCAGTGCAGCGCCCCAACCACCACCCGAGCTGGCAGCCGCAGCAGGTGCCGCGGCGGCCGGCGCCTCCGAAGCTGCTGGGGCCGTCTCCTGCGGCTGGTGTGCTGTCGTAGGCTCCGTGTCAATGGCCTCTGCAGCAGGCTGCGCTGGCTGCCTGGGCTTATGGCTCACAGGCTTGGCAGGGGCAGCTGCCTTGCCTGCAACAACAACACATGGTGTATTTGCGCAGCCGTGATGTCTGCTGCACATTGCTTGCAGGCACGATGTTGCAGACATGTGGTATCAGGGCTGTCACAGGAGCCTGAAATGTAAAAGGCAGACCTGGCTGAGATGTCGGAGGCTCAGGGTTGGTCTCCACTGGCGGGCCGAGCGACAGCGTCGGCGGCGGCAGCGCCGCAGCGCTTGATGCTGCGCTCTGCGGTGGCGTCTGCACCCAATACCACCATGTCAATATCAATTTGGCAGTATGCACGGGGGAAACAGAGCACGTATATACCGGGCTCAGCCAACCCCGCATAGGCGCAGGACTCTGTGCATCTGGCACTCCAGCACAGCTGACCTGCGTCATCGTCTCCAGGGCCATGAGGATGCGCCGCGCTGCGTTGGTGCTGACGGGGGCCGCCGCATCCGCAGCCTCGGCCGGCCCGCGCGGCTGCAGCGACGAGGCGCCTGCCCGCAGCCGCCGCTCCTCCGGCCGGAGCCGCTTGGCGGCCGAGGCCCGCTCCGCCGCCCCACCCCACCCGCTGCCCAGCAGCGGCGTGCCGGCCGCGGCGGCGGGCGCGTCCGCATCGCCGTCGTCCTCGCGTCCGCGCTTGGCGCCGCGTGCGCTGATGGCCGACCCGAAGCCCAAGCTGCTGCCCGCGGTCGCCATCGCGCCGCCGCCCAGAGCGCCGCCCCGCATCGGCGTCCACCCAAGACCGCCGCTGCGGGGGCCGGCCAGCGCCAGCGGGCTGCCGGCTGCGAGCGGCCTGCTGACGCCTGCCATCGGCATCGTGCTGGCTGGCGTCCCGCCCAGCCCGCCCAGACGCCTGCGGCAAGGGAGGTTGCGTGATGGCTGCACATCTGGTGTGACTGCACAAGAGAGTGCACACAGGCTTCATGTCATGCGACCAATCCCAGACTGCAGCCTCATCTCTGCCTCCAGTGCAGCCTCCAGTGCAGTTGGGTTACCTTCCAAGGCGCGGGGCACTGGCGGGGGTGCTGGCTGTCTGTGCAAAAAGGCCGCCCGCCTGCAGACGCGGCTGAGGCTCGGCAGCGGCTGCCTCCTGCGGCGGACTATGCTGCGCCTCGCCAAACAGGCCGCCGCCTCCGCTGCCCAGCTGCAGGGCCGGAAACTGCTGTCGCGCCGCGGGGCGGGGTGCTGTGTAGGGCGCCGGCCGGTGCTGACCAGGCCGCTGCGGGCCGCCGGTGGCGTACGGTGTCAGGGAGCCGCCCCCCAGACGGCTGCGCTGCGGCGCACCTTCGGCCATGCCTGCAAACGGCACGGGGCTGTATGCTGGCTGTCGCCCGGGCGCCAGGCTGAAGGGCGTGCTCTGGCGGCGCTTGATGCGCTCCAGCACACTGAGGACATTGTCGAATGGCGTTGCATCACCATCTTCGCCAGCGGCGCCGCCATCGCGCTCCGCATCAGTGCCAGGCGTCGAGGCTGGTCTGTCCAGCTGCCGCTGCTGTTGCTGTTGCTGCTCCTTGGGCTGCCGCCCGCCACGCCGAGGCTGCGAGGGCGAAGCCGCTGAGTCGAACTCCATCTGCACGGCGCGGTCCGGCTGCACCATCGCCGCCATCTGCGAGTCTGCCCGCGCCTGCTCGCTGTGCACCGACGACAGGGCGGGCAGCGGCTGTGCGGAGCCGGCCCTGCCGTTGTCGGCGGTGGGCCCCTCCTCCACCTCATTGTCGCTCGTGCCCTGCGGCTGTTGCGCAGGCAGCTAGTGTCGAGGGACTGGTTGAGCAAGAGCGTGCACACCCATACAAAAAATCTGCTGTAGGGCGTTGCAGCTTGCATGGCATGCGGCCTTCACCTGTCTACCGTCAACAGACTCGCGGCTGTGGGCTTGGCGTGCGCCGACTATGCCGTTACCTGCACCGAATGAGTCAAGTGGCATTGGAAACACAGGATGTCACTGTGCGAACACATTGAGCAAGCTGGCCAGCCCGAAGTGAAGTCGTTGACACGTTGAAGATGCAACCGCATACCGTTCGCCAGTCCATTCTCAGCAGCGCTCTCTGGTGAGGCTGACCCAAACATCCACCCCTGCAGCAGGACGATCTGGAGTTCATGTGATAGCCGTTTTGAATGTCTTGATGGGTGCCCTGTGGCTACAGGCTTGAAGTGATAACAGCTGCTGCTTGGATGTGTGCCATCTTGCTGCCGTGCCTTGAGTCCAGCAGCTGCCTTGAGCGGAGTCGACGCGAGAGACCGTGCAAAGCCGCCCCAGCCTGATCCAGGTGACTCGGAAGGCCAGTGGGCATTGAGCGCTGGCGCTGCGTTCGTCTGCTGGCCGTCGGCTGGCCTGGCATATGGCGTGGTGCGAGCTGCCCTGGCATGGCGCCTGCGAGACGGCCCACCGGCACCCGTCGGCATGTCGCCAGCCATCTAGCCCGCGGCTAGCTGTCGCAGATGAGGCGCCCGCCCCAGGAACAACAGGCGAGTGTCGATACCTGCACACAATTCAAAGCAGCGGCACTGCGCCAGCCCTGAGCGCTGTGGGGTCTAGCCCCCGATGCGCAAGCTGATCTGCAGCGCTTTCGATACCGATGTGAATATTGCACTGTGAAACTCTGCTCGTCTGAAGCTTGCACCTGCTTAGCATCAGTTAGTATTGCATTAGAGCTAATCATGGCAACAGCCAGCTCATGTCGCTGCTGGTGCTGTCTGCGTTAGAGAGCTTGCACACTATCAGCGTTGCTAGATGCACATCAGATAGACATGTGACGATCGGCAGCGTTCCCAGTGAAGTCTGCGATCGGCGGCTTTGACTAAGTATCTTAGACAGACACTTTGCAGGTTGCCAGGGACATGCAGGCGCCATCGGCGCCCGTATGCTACGGCGCAGGCCAGCAGTCAGCTCTGCACTGTGCTGTTTCCTGCAGCTCCAGCGGTCAGCCTCACTCCAGCCCGCGCAGCCTCGCCTGCACTTCGCTGAGTGTTGGGCTTAGGAATCGAGTGCAATGGTCCTGCAGCCGTGCAGCTCGTGGGTGAGCAGGCCACACAATGTCACAACATCTTAGAAGAGGCATTCTTGCTGACGTGCACTGCTGGCAAACAAGCCACTGGCGCTTCGGTGGCAGTCAACACAACGGCCTGCCAACGATCCATGCCCTTTCCCTGCATCTGAAGCACCAGTCTTTCTGGTCCTGCGCTGCAAGGGTTGTGATCAGTTGCCAATCTGATACTGTCCCAAAACTCACAGTGAATGTGAGCGTTTTCGTGCTTGCGCAGGCAGTGTGTCGCCGTGCGTGCCATTGCAGAGCCGCCTCAGCGGGTGCAGCCTGACTCGCCGCCCGGCAGTGTGTCAGTCCGCGTCGACAACGACGCCGATGGCAGCAGCACGGTGCTGACATTGGAGGCAGACAGCCGGCCGGGCCTACTTACAGCACTGACCGGCACCTTCAAGGCCCTGGGCCTGGAGGTGGTCAAGGCGTCAGTGGACGCGCAGAACGGCCGCATACGGGACACGTTTCATGTGCAGGACGCCTTCGGCGCCAAGATCACGCCAGGCGACGCCGTCAACGTCAAGCGCTCGCTGGAGGTCGGCATCATGCGCAGACACTTGCCTGCTGAACATTGATAGCATTTGTCTTGACGGCGAAGCCAGCTGGCGAAGCCAACCTGGACCGCGCATGACCTGTGTCGAAACAGGTTGGATACTGCACTGTGCAGGCTGTGCTCAAGGCGAAGCCGGGCATGAAAAACAGCTCAAAGCGGCCCAACCTGCTGATGACGGCGGGCATTGGCGTCGCCGAGCGGGATGAGAAGAAGGAGCACCTCTACAGCCTCATGGGTCAGCTGCCGCTTTTGACTCGTTGCCACCTTGGAGTCCCACAGCTCTTGCCAAACTGCCATTTGCGCACCCTGTCTGGGATCTGACAGCGTTTGGTATGTGTGCCTGCTGATCCCAGCAATTGCTGCGCAGATACATACATCAAGAACGACATCCTGAGCATTGAGGAGAGTATCGTGAACCACGTGGAGTACACGATGGCCCGCAGCCGCTACAAGTTTGACGACCAGGAGGCGTACATGGCGACAGCATATTCGCTGCGCGACCGCCTCATCGAGTCGTGGAATGACACACAGGCCTACTTCAAGTGAGACATCGGTCATGATGCAATGGCATGGACTTCGACTGGTTTACAGTCGTTGCTGGGTGAAAACCTGAATGCGATACCTGGCTGCGCCACTGTGGGTCTGCTGAGCATCTGAACACGCACGCATGCCATTCAGCTCTGCTGACCCTGCCGCAGGGAGCAGGACGTGAAGCGGGTGTACTACATGTCCATGGAGTTCCTCATGGGCCGCAGCCTGCTGAACGCGCTGTTCAACCTGGACGTGGCGGGCGCCTACGGTGAGGCGCTCGCGGAGATGGGCTATAACCTGGAGGCTCTGGTGGAGCAGGAGCGGGATGCGGTGAGTGCCACCATCGCTGGCCGGTCCTAATGACGGTGGCTGTGTCTCATTCTACCCTCACACGTGTTGTGCCACCTGAGGAGCGAACTCGAAGGAGGCCATGAGGAATGCTGTGTTTATGCATACGCTCACATGTAATGCCATCTGAGGAGCCCACTCAAAGCAGGCCATCCCTCATCCTCCTTGTACAGCTGTCGGAATAGTGCACCATAGCAGCAGCTGATCTGGTGTCAGATCCGCTCAGGCGCTGGGCAATGGCGGCCTGGGGAGGTTAGCGGCCTGCTTCATGGACTCCATGGCGACGCTCAACCTGCCGGCCTGGGGTTACGGCATCAGGTACCAGTACGGCATGTTCCGGCAGGTGAGCTACAGATCTCTCAGGCTAGACGAAATGAAATCATGCTGGGCATAGTGGCTCTTGTTCATTGTGCAGCAACTGGAGTGCTCACATCCAAGTCAGCGGTGTCCTGCATTGCAGAGCATCGTGGATGGCTTCCAGCACGAGCAGCCAGACTACTGGCTGAACTTTGGCAACCCCTGGGAGATTGAGCGCCTGAATGTGGCGTACCCCATCAAGTTTTACGGGCACGTGTCCGTCACAGAGGAGGACGGGCGGCAGAAGTTCCGGTGGAACGCCAGCGAGACGGTGTGCAAGTCATGCTGCAACGAAAGGCCAGTGGTGTATGCTATTGGTGATTGTGACTGTTGCGAAGCCTGCTGTGGCAAGCATTCTCCTCTGAGCACAAGGCCTGGTTAAAGCTCTCATTGCTGTTGTTGCAATGTAGGTGACAGCAGTGGCGTATGACAACCCTATCCCTGGGTTTGACACCAACAACACCATCAACCTGCGGCTGTGGGCGGCCAAGCCCGACACCGAGTTCGACCTGGAGGCCTTCAACACGGGCGACTATGTGCAGGTGGGCAATTCGCTTGACTGCAGATTCACTGCAGTGTGTGTGCACCCAGGAAACCCACCTTTTCTGCTGTGTCTGTCATGAACTTGCAACAAGACCACTCGACATGAGTCTGACCTGGTCCCTGCTGATGCTGCCTGCGCAGGCCATCCTGTCGAAGCAGCGAGCAGAGACGCTCTCCAGCGTGCTGTACCCAGATGACCGCACATACGAGGGCAAGGAGCTGCGCCTCAAGCAGCAGCACTTCTTCGTGTCCGCCACGATCCAGGTGCAGCCTCCGCAGGGCTGAACACATAGCAACATCTTCAGATGCATTTGCAAGGGCTTGCTGCTGGGGCGCTGTTTCGTGGCCTGTGGTTGAGAGATTTTGACGCACATGTCTACCTTTCGCACATCGCAGGATGTCGTGCGGCGGTACAAGGAGCTGCACTCAGATTTTGACGCCTTCCCGGAGAAGGTGGCGTTCCAACTGAACGACACCCACCCCACAATTGGCGTCGCCGAGCTCATGCGCATTCTCATGGACGAGAACAGCTTGGGCTGGACCCAGGCCTGGGACATCACCCAGAAGGTGGGTGGACATCAGGAGCAGCGCGATAGCAGTCCTGCATGTGCAGTCGTTTGCAAGCATGCAGTCAATGTATGTCCAGATGCGCTTGTCTCTTGGCTGCAAGCTGACGCAGCGCCACCACGCTTGTAGCACAGCAACAACCCCAATTTGCATCCATTTGTGGCTGCAGGTGTTTGCGTTCACAAACCACACGGTGCTGCCAGAGGCCCTGGAGCGGTGGCCGGTCAGCCTGATGGAGAAGCTGCTGCCGCGGCACATGCAGATCATCTACGACATCAACTGGCGCTTCCTGCAGCAGATGCGCGGCCGCTTTGGCGATGACTGGGAGCGCATCTCCCGCATGTCCATCATCGAGGAGGACTACTCTGGCGAGAAGTGCGTCACATGACATCTGAGAATTTTCAATCTCATGTTCGGCAATTTTGCCGCACTCCCTGCGTGTCCATGTTCGAGAGGTCCATGTTCGAGAGGAGTCCCTCCTGCAAGAAAATGTGTTGCCTGCAGCTCAAATTGCTTGCTGCCTCTGTTTGCTGCCGGTTGCCTGGGGTCTGATGTCGATGCTCAGCCCAATCAGGTTTGCCAAGGTGGCATCATGGCCTGCACAGCTCATCAATGCGCAGGTCTGGTGTGCTCTTTCGTGCCTGAGGTCAGCCCTACCTGCCGCAGGTTCGTGAGGATGGCATACCTGGCGGTTGTGGCGTCGCACACCATCAACGGCGTGGCGGCAATCCACTCCGAGATCATCAAGGACACCATCTTCAGGGAGTTCCACGAGCTGTGGCCGGAGAAGTTCCAGAACAAGACCAATGGCGTGACGCCACGCCGGTGGCTGGCAATGTGCAATCCGCCGCTGCGGGCGCTCATTACTGACACCCTCGGCTCCGACGCCTGGATCACCAACCTGGACATGCTGCAGGTGCCGCGACAATACCCTTGCTCTCGTCGATTGCCCACGGTGCTCGAGTCTGCAATCAGTTGGAGGCAGGCATGCTCTGTTTGCTGGCTGCCGGTGCCTGGCACTTGCAGCACGAGATGGACTTGCCGGCATGGCTCCGCCCTGGTGCAACATGGACAGAAAGTGCATTTTGATCAACATGGTGCTGTATGCCAGAGTTGATGTGAAGCCTCACGTCCGAGTTGGTTCCCCAAACCGTGCAGAGCCTGCGGGAGAAGGCGGATGACCCAGAGTTCCAGCGAAAGTGGCGGGAGGTGAAGGCCAAGGCTAAGCAGGCCGCCGTGGCCAAGATCTCGCAGCTCACTGGCGTGCGGCTGCCCACAGACTCGATGCTGGACGTGCAGGTGGGCTTCTTCGCACTGCGTCACTGCTTCTGTGCCTATGCACATCTGGCATTCGTGTTGCCTGCTCTCTGTTGTGTGATTGCATGTGTGTCAAGGTTTGGCCAAGCTGGAAGGTGACAGTCTGCGGTCGTTGCGGTCGCAGGTGAAACGCATTCACGAGTACAAGCGGCAGTTCATGAATGTGCTGGGCGTCATCCACCGTTACCACACCATCAAGTCGCTCGACCCCTCTGAGCGCTCACAGGCACGTGCCCTATGTGTTGTGTCGCTTTGCTCACGACTGGGTGTTCAGTGGCTGTCAGCATGACACATGTCCTAAGCTGCCGGTCGCAGTACAGGGACTGGCTTCTGCCTCGACCTGCAGGTGGTGCCGCGGGTTGTGGTGATTGGCGGCAAGGCAGCGCCCGGATACGAAATGGCCAAGCGCATCATCAAGCTGGTGTCCGCCGTGGGTGACACCATCAACCGCGATTCCGATGTGCGTCTCTGTCCTGTCCTGTCCTGTCCTGTCCTGTCCAATTGTCTCCTGCATGCCGTCGCCGTGCATCTGCCTAGTGCCAGTGACGAGATGCTGTTTTAAGCAGCCAACAACACACTGCGCTTTCGGCACTCAAAAACCTCACACAACTTTCCATGTTGTCATGCTCAGGTGGGCGACCTGCTGAAGGTGGTGTTCCTGCCAGACTACAATGTGTCGCTGGCAGAGATCATCATCCCGGGCACGGAGCTGTCGCAGCACATCAGCACCGCCGGCACCGAGGCCTCCGGCACCAGCAACATGAAGTTCACCATGAACGGCAGGTGGGCGACGCCGATGCCTGACATCCCCTCTTCACATGCTGGCGTTCTGCACTGTCCTTTCGTCGTTGAAGTGGTCAGCAGCCACTGCCATCTGTCCTGAATCGGCCATACATCTGCTCATGCAGCCTGATCATCGGGACACTGGATGGCGCCAACATCGAGATTGGGGAGGAAATTGGGTTCGACAACATGTTCATCTTTGGCGCCAAAACAGAGGACGTGCCACAGTTGCGCCAGGAGCGCTCCAAGCTGCAGGTGACCTGCTGCTTGAAACAGTGACCTGCTGCTTGAAACAGCAGCTTGGCTGTTCAGCTTTTGCGTCAGCACATTTCGGGAGGCTGCTGCAATGCAGAGGCTGGACGTCGGCCAGAATCTTCTATTCTGCTGGCATGATGCCCGTATGGCGCTGTCTGCTGGTGGCAGCTGTTCTCAGGTTTGGTCTGTCTGTAAAGGTGGACCCGCGGTTCGAGAACGCGGTGAGCATGATCAGAAAGGGCGTGTTTGGGTGGGAGGGCTACTTCGAGGAGCTGCTGCAGACGCTGTCTGGCTCCCGAGACTACTACCTCGTCGCCAACGACTTCCCTGCCTACCTTGAAGCCCAGGTCAGCTGCAGTCTGTGCGCAGTGCTGTTTTCAGTGCATAGAGTGTCCCGCTTGCACTCTCGTCTTCGCGATGCACATGCACAGGGAAGAGCTGGCTGAATGCGCCAAATGCAGAAGGGTAGCCTCAGCCGTTTTGACTATGCTGTGCTGTGTAATCCACAGGAAAAGGTGGATGAGGCATACAGGGACCAGCAGCGGTGGACGCGGATGAGCATCATGTCTACCGCCGGCGCGGGCTACTTCTCCTCTGACCGCACCATCCGCCAGTATGCCGAGGTGCGACCAGCTGAGCCACATGCAGGATGCGAGCCCTGCCAAAGTCTGTCAACAGCTGCCTCTTCCATGCTGCCGACTCTGTTTGAGGGCATCCCACTCCCCCGTGCGCACTTGGGATTATGAAACGCCGATTTGTTCTGCAATACTTGACCCTTGAGGATGGTGGTGTTATAGGAGATCTGGCAAGCCAAGCCTTGCTCGGTGCCGAACAATCTGTGAAGCTGAGGGGCAGCGGTGGGACCGGAGTGAATGTTAAAGGGGAAATATTTAGTGTGAGGGGCGGTCTTTGCCACACGGAAAATGTACATATGCAATACAGTGCCGTAGTGCAGAATTGTTTGCCAGACCTCTCTGTTTTCAGTCCTAGAAACCTGAGCTCTCGGCACTATGAACTGTAAGGACAATTGAGGAACCATGCTGAGCCGGGCGTAAATGATACACTTTCCTTCAGGGACCCTCCTGTGGCTCCTGAGAGCTGCCGTTGCTGAATGAAGGTTGGCCTGCAAAACACACACAAGCAGTTCAAGCATGATCAACTTTGATGTTTGCTCTCCACTCCCGTCCAGACTCTGCACTCAACTTGCACGTGTGTGCATACCTATGCTGGCGCGCAGCCGGTTCCACATCTTGCCATTGGGGTCGACCTGCGCAATGCAGAGGATCATCAGGCATGGGTTGAGGCAACCACTGGCCTTTTCTCCAACTTCGTTGCCTTCGATGATTATGCAAACCTCATCTGCAGACATGTCTCCACCTTACGAGGGGCAGAAATCACAGTCGGAATTGGTAGATAGACATAGTGGGTGTTGACGAGCCCCTGCAGACCCATGCGCCAGCTTCAGAGGAAGATATCACAAGTTGAGCATACAGTGTCCGCTGGCAATGTCATTTCGCTCATGCATCAGACCTTCAAGCAGGCCAAACATTGACAACAGGCTCACCACGGTGATGCCGGTGTAGCCGCCAAATGCGGCATGCACGGCATTGTGGGCCAGAATCTTGCAGTAGATGCGGTCGTTGGAGATGGTTGGCACCGTCCTGATGATGTAGGACGGGTCGATGTACTTCACATCCGCGTTCTGCACACTTGGACACAGATGTCAGACCTGCACATCTGACGGCCAGCTGTACGTGAAGCAAGTGGCACAGGTTGGGTCGGGCTGTTCGCCTGTCACACCCAATGTGGCATCGGCTGCTGGTGAAATGCGCGCAGAATGTACGAACCTTGAAGGCATTGCGGAACTGGTCGCGCAGCCAGGGGCCAACGTCCGCCAGGATGGCATTGCCGCTGGCATCCCGCCCCAGGTCCTTCCCATCCTTCAGCAGGTCCTTCATCACAGAGCAACACAACATCGTCGCCCATCCGCCTGGCCCTCAGAGGGCAGCTGTGTCACCGAAGTGCCAGCGTGTCTGGTATGAGCAGGGCGGGCGATATTGCAGGCGTCGTCGACAGCCACAGCAACATACACCTTCGTCTGCACAGCAGGGTGGACAGCGAGCTGCAAGGAAGGCTACCTGGCCGGCGCCCTCGGCGATGCACACGACGCAGTGGCCCTTCTCGTCCAGCAGCCCCTGCACATACTTCAGCAGCCCGCGCTCTCCCTGCAGCTCGAACCTCACCTCGGGTATGAGGCACACATCCACCACGCCTGCGCGCACAGCAGCCATTCAGCAGGACAAGGCGGAATGCTGGATTCATTGATGGCCACATGAACGACCAAATCCGAGCAAGAGGACAGGCTCTGCAGCAAGTGTGTAGGGAGTCTGAGTCGACTGCAGGCAGGTCGGCTATGCAGTGTTCAGGCTTTCAAGTGATCCCATATATGAAGCCTGCATGGTTATAGAGGCCAGAGCTGGGCAGACTGCGTGCCTCTCACACAGACCCAAGAGCTCCTTCAGAAACAGCCACCCACCCGAGGCCAGGGACGCCTGCATGGCGATAAAGCCGGAGGAGCGGCCCATGAGCTTGACGACGCCGATGCCGTGATACGCGGAGCTGGCCTCCACCTTGGCCGCCAGCAGCGCCTCCTGCGCCTGCTCCACCGCCGTGTCGAACCCGAAGCACTTGTCGATCTGTCAGTGCACCCGGCACAGTGTCAGTTGCTGCCGTCACAGGGGGGGAATCGTACCCCGCCTGCAGGACCATCCTGCCGGATTCATCTTTTTTTGACCCATAGCTGGGTTTAGGGTTTGGCTCGGTACACGAGCAGCGTGCACAGGTGCTGTCGTGCGCGCAGACACTGCTGCGCTGCATCACCATTGCTGAGCAAGCTGGAACTGGTGCAGTCACTGCAAATGGTTGGGTTTGGTCGAGGTGTCACTGCAGGACAGCCAGACTGCGGGCTGCGCACCAGCAGGATGTCGTTGTCGATGGACTTGGGGATGCCGATGACGGAGCACACGACGCCCTGCTCCTCGCACTCGCACTGGATCGCGTTGGCGCCCGCGTTGCCGCCGTTGCCGCCCACCACAAAGACCATGTCGATGCCCCACATGTCAATCTGCTTCACGATGCCCCTGTCACATACACAAATGCTCTCACAAATGCTTTCAGATCTAGGTGCCGTTGCAGCAGATTGGTCCCTGGCTCAGGAGCATGAAACGAAGAGTCAGACCCTGCAGCGGAGTACTTCCTGCAAGCAGGAACCATGCTGAAGATGTTGCTGCCTTGCAGGCGCCTGCTAGCTCGGCGCCAACTTGCGAAACCCCACAAAGGACGTTCCCAAACACAGAAGACTCACTTGATGTCGGCGCCGCCGCGGGAGGTGCCCAGGATGGTGCCGCCCTGCAGCTGGATGCCGTCCACGCTGCGCCGTGTCAGCACCACCGGCCGGTCGTCCCTGTCGTAGAAGCCCCTGTACCCATACCTGCGGCAGCGGCACATCTGCATTGGAAGCGCCGGGTGTGCAACAACCATCCGGTGCGGCGGTCATCATCCAGCACAATATGAGCACACACCACGAACCATGAGCTGCCTGTGTGAAGCCAGGTATCAACTGCGTGAAAGTCCCAGAGCCCTCACTTGATGCCCAGGATGTGGCCCTCGGGCACCCCGTAGTCGGTCAGCTTATTGACCAGGCCCTGCACCACATCGTTCAGCCCCGGGCACAGCCCGCCGCAGGTCACGATGGCGACATTGACCTCCGCCGGGTTGAAGAAGATGGTCTCGCGCGCGCCGGCGCGCATCGCCCATGGCGGCAGCGGCACGCACACCTGTCGCAAGTGAGAGCATCATGAAACCACCATGCATTCGCTGGCCGCACACAGAGACTTGATTATTGACCGCATGAAGGATCTGTCATATGTGCAAAGCAATGACCCTGAAGGAAGGACCATGAACGGCTCACGCTGTCATCGGTGGAGGCTTCTGCTGCTGAGCTAACTCTGTCGTTGAGATCTGACGTGGCAATGTCGCTGGCTCGGCAGGAGGCGCCAGCCGAATTTGGGCTGCTGAAGTGCATCGAATTCAGCGCCACACGGTCTTCGTCATACACTGTTGGCAGCAAGCAGCAATACTTGACGTGCTTGACAGGACTCCTCTCTGATTGTACTCAGCTGTTGCTGAAATGCACAATGTGGAGCTAATGTGTGGTCAGGGCATGCATGAAGAGTGGCCTCACCAAAGCCGCCGCCAAAGTTGTTATGTGCTGCGAATGGGCTGGGCCTGCAGGTGTGGCACAAGAGCTGCAGGCATCGCTCTACGTAATGACATGTACATGAGCACTCATATGATATGCTGCGCGGTGCTGCATACCTGGCCATGAGCTTGTGCCGCAGGCTCGGGATCTCCAGGGTCTCTTGTTTGCCTGCAGGACACACTTATGTATTTCGAACCCGCTGTCTTCACTCAGCATATTGGCCCCTACAGGCGGAGGTCAGCACACCAGCTGCAAGGCAAAGCTTTGAGCATGAATTGAACATCTCGGCATCACCGCAACCCTAGGTCATTGGTGCGCAGATGCTGTGGAACACATGTCCGATCCGCAAGGGCCTCACCCGGTGCGCCGGGTGTCTCAACGGCGAAGGACACATTCGAGGATGCTTGGCAGCCGCGCAGGCGGGCTCGTGAACCCCCTATGCTTGACCGCATGGGCTGGGCCATCAGCAGCGGCCTGCCGCTGTGCCATGGCTTATGAAGCAGGATCGCCTCGTTGCACGTCTCGTTGCCTTCTCTGGTACTGCTGATGCATGTTGACGCGCGGCTCAGCTGTCGCAAGGGAAGCTGAGCAAGCAGCGCCATCCGGGTGCCTTCCGATGACCCCGAGGACCGCTCACTGCCGACCCGATCCCGAGCGGCAGATGCTTTGCATGAGCAACCTCCAATATGCTGCGAGTGCTGCAGCTGCAAGTGCGAGCCAGGTGCGAGCGCTCAGCTTGACAACGAATCTGTACATCCCTCGCTGGAGCCCGGGGGACATCTGCTACATCATCTTGCTCACTGGCTCACTTGCTGGTCCCACACAGTCCACACGCGTCCACAGGCTTGACAGTCGTAGGGATTAATTTCACAGCAGCGGCGCCTGACGTCCTCGCCGTCTGGCTGTTGCTGAGGGTGCCCTCTGACGCTGCCAACTCCTCCGCAGCAGGCGCCAAAGATCCTCTGAGTTAGATTTGGTGCTACACAAGCGAGCGCGATGTGGTCCGACAATGACCTCGGGTTTTTCACGGTGCGCCATCAATGCTTCGTGACGCTGACTGAACAGAGTGTGTGCTCGACTGCATCAGGACCACTTATTACCACTGCAATTATCGAGTAACACTTGTCTGTGCATGTGCAGAACTGGCTTGGCATCGGCATCATGGTGCTCCTGGTGTTGTACCACTATGTGACAGCCGACGCGCAGCCGCAGCAGCAGTAGAGCGCCAACGCCACGGCAGACACCGCTGACAGAGATGTCCTTCACGGGCGGGAAACTCAAGCTCAAGGGCAGCGGCCCTCCGGGCGTGTCGAAGAAGAAGAAAAAGAAGAAGTCCGATGAGCTCGCCCTGGTGGACACCGAGGCCGGCACAGACGCTGGCTGCGACAGTGGCCAGGGCGGGAAGGTCAGCCGTGTTTGCCGCATCATCTTGTGGGCCGCGCTGCTGAATGGCTGGTGCTAAAAGCTGGGATGCTCGTACATGCGTGGCATTGAAGCCCGGAATGATTGTTTGCAGGCGTTGCGGGAGGGGTATGTGCCGCCACAGCCGGATGAGTCCGCGGATCGCCGCACGCCTGCGGAGCGCAAGTTTGACGAGATCCAGGCCAAGCGGGAGGCCGAGAGAGTGGCCAAGCTGGCCTCCAAGACACACCGCGACCGCGTTAACGAGTTCAACGCGTACCTGGCGAACCTGTCGGAACACCACGACATCCCGCGGGTGGGCCCTGGCTGAGGACTGCAGGACTGCAGCTGGGCAATGAACGGTATTGGTTGGAGGGTCAGAGACAACAGCAGATCTAGCCACATGGCAGACATCAGAAAAACAACCATCATGTGTGTGGCAGTGTCCATCTGTGACAGGTTCAACGGGACGTGTAGAAGAACCACAGATCGGAATATGCTATGGTCGTGACCATTGCAACACCTGTCATCTCAACCCAATTTTGCCATCTGACATTTTCAAATCCCCCGGCAGCACATGGCAGGCCTAACTTCTCTTGCGCTTCTATAAAGCTATCCCCCACCAATGCCGAGGCATGCCGCGTGCAGGAGCGTGGCAGGCGCAGTGCACGAAACCACGAGCAGATAGCTATGTGCATGCGAGCCGCCTCAAGCTCTGATCCAACAGCTGAGCACATGCCGCTCAGCCTGCAGATCACATGTGTCGCTGTGGTGATTGTTGCAGGATCTGCAGAAGTAGAATGGCAGCCACCAGTTGGTCAGCTTGTCATCGCTCAGCAGACTGCACCTCAAACTTCCTCTCACCTTGCACTTTCTTGCCGGCAGCGTGCGCTTCACCCATATCCTCCTCCTGTTCCTGCACAAACTGCTTCTCTGCTTCCTCGAGCGCCGCCTCCAGGTACACCTGTAGATGTGACGAAGCTTCCCAGCTTGCAGGGCTGAATGCGCACAGCGATGCAGCATGCAAGTAATGATGTCAGGACATTATGTGGCGTAGTGTTGGCGCACCCGCTTGTCATCAATGCCTGCTAAGTGCAGGATGAAGTCTCCTGCGAAGAACCGAATGGTTCAAAAGCATGCATAGAATCAAGAGGCCAGTTTCATCTCTTGCATCAGGGCACCAGAATGGCATAACACAGCATGTTTGCCAGCAGGTGCGCACCGGGACGGTACAGGCCCAGCAGGATGGTGTTGGGCATGTAGACGAGGCGCCACCAGTCGCGGACGCGGCTGCGCCACACATACGAGTTGAACGAGCACTGCGGTGCGATGCCCACCTGTGCAGCAGCAGGCCAGCTGCGAGTTCAGTCATCACACCATTGGATCGTGGATGGGGAGCAGCACCCACAGCCCTCGCAGCAGTGTCAGAGCCGGTGCAGAGTGTGTGCTGCTGACAGGTTCTTGGAATTTGGTGCTCACATGTCGCCCGCGCGCACGCTCTTCGTCCAACATCACCTTCAGTGCATCGTTGTCCCCGCTCTTTGTGTCACCTGGCGGCTGCAGACACGTAGGCACATCCCTCACCTGAGTCTGGCACGCTGTACTTCCTCACTGAAAGCCCCTCAACTGACACTTGCATGCACTTTCCGATCTTGGATCGACAAGTCAAAGCAACAGAGCTCGATGCAAACAAAGCTCGATGCTTCTGTTCGGCAGTGCACAGGTCAAGAGGACCCGCAGCGCTCAATCGTGTTCCAGACACATGTGAGGCTGAGCCACGCACCCGGATGAACTGTGTCATGGACCACCAGCGGTCCAGGAAGGCCTCGGACCACTCGGAGCGCCGCAGGAGCCAGATGCCGGCGTTGTAGCCGCCGCTGTCCACGGTGATCACGAAGTCGGGGCCGCTGGCCGACCGCGGCAGCAGGCTCTCCAGCCGGATGTCGGGGTTGGTGATGATGGTGTCCGCGTCCAGCCACATCACCCAGTCCCGGTCCTTCAGGTAGTGCTTCACCGCCAGGATCTTGCTCCACGATGCCGGCCGCTCATCTGCAATGCAAGGACAGTGGAGTTGTCAGGAAGGACTGATGGTCGGAGAGAGCCAGATTGACGATTCACGAAAGTAGCTCTGCATCTTGGAACTGCTGAGACATTGAAGACGGCATGCCAGTCAGGAATCGGATCCATTATAATCGAGGTACGCTGCAGCTCTCATCGATGATGCCCTGTCTAGGCAAGCACCGCAACCCCACCCACCTGACACTATCCAGCTGGCGTCCTCGTAGGAGTACCCATGCATCTCCGCATAGTGCACCTTGTTATCTCGCGTCAGCGTTAGGACACCATCAAAGTTTCTCCCCCGCCACCTGTTCACCTGCACACGGGAACGAGCAAGTTGTGATGCCGCGCCAACAAGATTATGGACGCAGATGTCTAGAATTGCGCAAGCTGCAACACACGTCATCTGTGGAGCGTCTGCACCTTCTCCTTGTGTTGCTGCTGACGATTCTTTGAGTCTGTCATCGTCACGATCGCGATATTCAGGTTCACACTGTCTGGATAACCTGCCCATGATGGCTGACATATACGCTCTGCCGTCATGCTGCGTAGCGTGTACAGCAGCACCGCCAGGACGCCCACAAAGAGCAGCACCAAAGAACCCTGGTGGCGCAATGCAACAGCAGTCCTCGATGTGATAGCAGCACCGACAGTATAACGTCCGCATCGCATTCAGCATGTGTACAGGACTGTTTGCACATGCAAAGCAAGTCAGCATGCAACAGCTCCATCGCATCGCCCAGCACCGACCTTGATCAGCCGCTCATACGTCCTGCCCGACAGCTGGCGCTGGAGAGACGACCTGAGCTTGTGCCTGGGCGTCGGCGCCGCCGGCGGAACCGACGCATACCTGACATGCTTCGGTGACAGCAGCCCGTCGATCTTTGCTGGATTGCCAGCCAGCTTACTGCCCTGCATGTGCCTCAGGGCACCGAAGCGTGCCCTACTGCAAGATGAGGAACTGCAGCTGAAAACTGTCGTGAAAATCGTGAGCAATGGACCTGGCCGTTGTCAATGCGATCTGCCCCGGCCCATGCACTAGCGTTTCGATCAAAATCAAGCTGTCATTGTGCACAATCTCAGCCAAGGTCCTTGCTAAGGCCGTGGATTTAAGAGCAATCTGGCTGGTGCAACACACTCTATCGCAGCATGCTCGGTGGTACATGCGCACAATCTGTCAAGATTGTCCTGAAGCTACACTGGCAATGTCGAATACTGTTGAACTGTGAATCGGATGCTGTTGGCGTTGCCACTTCGCGGTGCTGATCAGTAAAGCCCTGCCACGTGAGCAAACTTCCCAGGATCCCAGCACATGCACGAGGAGCACGCAAACGCGCCCATCCGATGTTTGTGCGCCAGTCTGTGAAGACGTGAGGGTGAGTGCCAGCGTCATGGCTGCGGTCTGTGCCGACTGCCGAAGTACCACGTCTTCGTGCAGCTTCGCAGCTGAATTCGCTCGCAGGCTGCAACCGCACCGAAGACCATGGAGCGGGCATCAGCCTACTCCTCCTAGACATCTTCACTCAGGTGCAGTCTCGGTGACCCGTCCCGCCTCTGACAGCTTTGCAAGAGGATGCATTGGTCTACTGCACGGCGCTGGCTGGCATGCTAATGTCTGCCTGGCTTGACTGCCAGAACAATTCTCATTCAGCCGTGCATTTTTCGTGTCAGGTGCACACTGCCGTTCCACATGCAGCGCGACAGCAGGCAGCAGTGCTGACAGCGCCAGCGGCAGCAGCACTGCGCAGGCGGTGTCAGAGACCCCCATGCAGCGGCGGCTGCGCGAGTCTCAGCGTGTCGAGGAACGAGTGCAGTACATCTACACCAAAGAGGACTGGGAACGTCAGATGGAGAAGGTATGCCGGCACAATATGCACAGCAACAATCTGAATGCCGGTGACCATGTATGACACCTGTTCTGACCATGTGCGATTGCACTTGCGTAAGGCCACTGAATGTCAATGACCGCAACATCTTTGAAGGTGATCTTCTGTGCCCAGCAGGCGGGGGACTCGCTGGTGGTGCTGGAGGTGGAGTCCCAGGACCTGTGCCAGACCGGTTTCGAGGAGGAGGCGGAGCTGCAGTGGAAGGAGGACCGGGAGGCGGCACTCCGGCCGTGCGCCGAGATCAAGCACGTATTCGCCCGCACCGCCCGTGACAGCCCGGAGGTCACCTTTCTCGCCCTGGAGGTGAGTCAAGGGCGTGCTGCAACATTGTCTTTGGTCTGCATTTCCACCAGCTGCAACAGCAGCATGTTGGCTTCAGGGTTGCTGTGAACTTTACTGTTCTGCACGCGTGTGTGCGACGCGGACACCAACATGGCATCAGGCAGTGTTGCACGCGTTCCTGCGCTGTCACGCAGGCAGACTCGGAGGAGTCTCAGCCGCTGCTGGACGAGCTGAACATCGAGGTGCTGCCGACGGTGCAGTTTTGGAAGCAGGGGAAGCTGCTCTGGGAGCACCGCGGCATCGTTGCCCTGCAGCAGGACCTGGGCGAGGGTATGCTCATCTGAGCCTCAACAGCACGTGGCGTGTTTGCACGTGCTTCGTCCCGTCTTATTTTGTGCTATTTATATGGCTTTGCTTGGAAGTTGCTGTGGCCAATTGCTTTTCGCTCATTCAGGCGTGCTGTACTACGGCGACCAAGCTGGGGATGGAATCAAGGCAAGCACATTTGTGTCAGAGCTCACATCCCGTGCGGACCTGGACAAGTTCATCAGCTCACAGCCGGACAATGTGCTGACGGTGAGCGCAGACCGGCCTCTGCCGGGTGCAGGCTTTCCGTGTCCCTTGTTGGCGTAAATTTGTCATGTGCCAGTGTGCCAGGAAGTGTGTCGCTGCAACGTCTCGCCGATTTGAGTACTCATGACAAAGAAGACACAAGGTGATCTTGACGAGTGCAGGTCGTGGACGTCAGCCTGAGCAGTGCCACTCCATGTGTGCGCGTCTTCCCAGCCGTGATGGGTGCGCTGACTTGCATGCATCGTCCGGCAACCGCCAACTGCTGCTGTGAATCTACACATTGCAAAGCGTATCTAGCTTCAATGCGCAATCAGTCAATGATGATGAACCTTGGGTGCTGCTGCAGCGCTTGCCAAGAACATGCAGGGGTATGCCAGCTTTGCTCGCCTTGTGGGTGATGCATCGGCAGAGACGCAAGACATCATGCAGGAGCTCAATGTTCTCGAGGTCGGCCTTGCATGATACCACTTGAATTTGTCATATGAAGGTATTCTGCATACGATCGTGTTGTGTTCAGGTCGATGGGCATATCGACACCAGACCCTTATGACCCTAAGTCCTGATCAAAGTGCCTGCATCACACAGGTGCCCACATTCGTTTTCTACCGCGGCGGCAAGGAGGTCAAGCGCTTTTCTGGCAGCAGCCGAGGTGCATGGCACTGCTTCTTGCACCCTATCACATGCTGTGCTGCAGTCCTGTTCCATCAACACACCCAGGATGACATGAACTGGCGGATGTGCTGCGTGTAGGTGACCTCATCGGACAGATCCTGCAGCTACAGAATGCCATGGGCATCGCACCTCCTCGAGTAGAGCGCCCTGCCAAGAAAATTCGCCAACGGCAACAGAGGCCCAAGCGGAACGCATGGGGCTGAACTGTTGGATGGCACAGGCCGTCGCATGTGTGTGAAGGAGGGGTTGCGGTGGCAGCGTCAAGCCTCGGTCGCAAGTCTGTTTGTTGATATGTGATTTCGGGTTGCATACGCTCATGCCCACACGCTGCAAGCAAGTTGCTCCGGGGTCACGGTGTGCTGCTTGACATTTTGAGGGACATTCGGGTACTGCTGAGGTACTGCAAAGTACACGATTGCTGAACACTGCAGACACGGTTGGTGACTCTGCCTGTTGCAAACTGAATAGTTTTCATGCTCCTGAAACCCAAATCACATGCGCCAGCCTTATGTAGAGGGGTTGATCATGAGCTCCGGGCGGACCCATTTATCAAAGTCCTCCGGCGAAACCACACCCAGCTGCACCGCAGCCTCCTTGAGCGTCGAGCCCTCCGCATGCGCCTTCTTTGCAGCCGCTGCAGCCTTGTCGTACCCAACCTGCAATGAGGTGAAGGGCAGCAAACAGGTGAAAACATCAGCAACCCAGAGGGCCGAGAATTTGTCGGGTGACATGGACCACAGTGTGCAGCAGACTAAATGCAGATGACAATGCACTGTCCAGCTGCAAGTCACCTTATTGTTCAGTGCTGTGACCAGCATGAGCGACTCATTGAGCAGCTGTTTGATGCGAGGCCTGTTGGCCTCGATGCCCACCACACAGTTGTCTGTGAACGAGGTTGCCGCATCTGCCAGCAGCCTGCAGCACACGGTCACACTGATTCGGACAAGTGTCACAAAGCATAGAGTTGCACATGTGTGTCCTGTGACCAAATGTGTTGGGCCTTCGTTGCCACCAGCCCCATGTTTCATGTTCTCTCGTGCATGCCGAACACACCGGAGGGCATCGCACCGGGTGGACTGCAGCAGGGCGGCGATGAGCATGGGCTTGAAGACATTCAGCTCAAATTGGCCCCACGCCCCCGCCACGCCAATGCCCGCATTGTTGCCCATCACCTGCAGCCAGCGCCATGGCAGCTGGCGTCGCCGGTGCCATGGACAAAAAGAGTCGCAATCTGCCACTGAGGCAGCAGGCGGTGGCAGCACCGTAGCAGTGCACCCACCTGAGCTGCCACCATCGTGAGCGCCTCACACTGCGTCGGGTTGACCTGCGGTGCACAGAGCGCATCACTGTCTGCCACTGCAACCTGCTGCCACAGGACATGCAGCAGGGTTTTGCAGCGTCACGCAGCGCCACACGTGTCAGCTCAGGGCTCGCCTTGCCAGGCATGATGCTGCTGCCAGGCTCGTTAGCTGGCAGCAGCAGCTCTCCCAGCCCGCATCGTGGACCTGAGCCTGGAGCATGTAGTCCACAGCCAATGTCAGAGCTTGGGCAAGCAGAACAGGTCATGGACGTATTGGCTGTCAGGAGCAGCTGAAGCTCTACATATGATGTGAGTGAACTCCTGCCACTGCAGGTCTGTGCATTCCGGACACGATATTGAGCCTCACCCAGCAGTCGGATGTCGTTCCCAATCTTCATGAGGGACACAGCCGTCGAGTTCAGAGCGCCGCTGGCCTCCACGATGGCGTCATGCGCAGCAAGCGCCTCGAATTTGTTGGGCGCCGTGACGAAGGGGTAGCCTGCAGTTTCGTAGGCCAACACGATCGCCTCGCCCGACCTTTGCGCATGCCATGAATCTTGCCGGAAGGCGCTGTCGAGCAGCTGTGGCGCTGCAGCAAGGTGCATGGGGTGTGGAGGCGTGAGCCAGCTCCTGAGGCGCACCTGTGTCGTCGGCGACTGCCTGGGCGAAGCCCTCGGCAAAGCCCTTCTTTGCATTGAGTCCGGTGCCGACGGCGGTGCCACCCTGTGCCAGCGCCAGCAGCCGCGGCACCGCCGATTTTATGCGCTCGATGCTGTTGGCCACCTGTGAAGACAGCACTCAGCAGCAGTTGGTGGTTGGGTTGCTGGATGCACCGCCACTAGGCCCGGGTCAGATTCTTGGCCTTCTGCTTTCTAACAAGCATGTCGATAGTCTGCATGCGAGATGTCACATGGATTCCAGCATGTGAATTCTCCAGCCTGTGGCAGCACATAGCATGCACACACCTGTGTGACATAGCCGCTGAACTCCTGGCCCAGGGTCAGTGGTGTGGCGTCCATTGTGTGTGTCCGCCCAATCTTGATGATGTCCTTAAACTCCTCTTGCTTCGCCTCCAGCGCAGACTGCAAAAGGGCAGCGATTGTTGTGCATGTGGCATGACTCTGATGACAGCCTGGACAAACGAGCTATGCGGATCCGGAGCAATCAGCAGCAGCAAGACATATGATGTTACCTTCAGGTGTTCAAGGCCAGGCAGCAGCCGCTCCTGAATCTCTGTCACCGCAGCAATGTGCATAACCTGCAAACTTCGGAGCTCATGTTGGATCGAGGTCCTTGCATACTCATCATTGATTGCGGTCAAAGGTTGTGAGCAGTGACTGCCAGCAAAGTGAGTCAGCAAGCTGTGCACCGTGGGGAATGTGTCGTTGGACGATTGACCCTTGTTGACGTGATCATTGGGGTGCACCACCGACTTGTCGCCGAGCTTGCCACCCAGGATCTCGATTGCACGGTTTGCGATGACCTGGCGATTGGCACCAGACATTGATGTTTCAGGCCAGTCAAGCTCGAATGTCGAGAAGCTGTAGCACCTGCACCATGACCGTCAATTGCAGAAGTTTACCTCGTTGGCGTTCATGTTGGACTGGGTGCCGCTGCCAGTCTGCCAGATCACAAGCGGGAAGTGGTCCAGCAGCTGGCCGTCCGCCACCTCTGACGCCGCCTGCATGATGGCCTTGCCGATCTTTGGGTCCAGCATCCCCGTCGCCATGTTCACCTGTCATGGCATATCGACAGCACCCAACTTTCAGCCAGCACTTGAAGTGCGTCCACCCACTGCATCCAAGCAGCCGCTGCCCACATCAGCCTGACCATCCGGACTGATGATTGCATTGCAGTCCCTGGTGCGAAGCCACTGCACCCCTGAGGATGAGGGGTTTATGCACACATGCACCTTTGCGGCGGCGCGCTTCTGCACGCCGAATGCCCTGACCACCGGCTCTGGCATGCGCTCCCTGGCCCCGCCAATCTTGAAGTTTTGCAGCGACCTCTGCGTCTGCGCTCCCCAGTACCTACACACGTCAAGGTACATCAAATCAGAATTCTGTAGCGGCTGTCTTTTTATCAAAGGATCACATTCATGCTTGATAGGGATCTCACTTGTCTGCTGGCACTTCCAGCGGCCCAAATGTGTCCTTCTCTGTCCGTGTTGCAGGTGTGGAGAAGTGGGCGACCCCAATGATGCCTGTGTCCGCAAAATTACTTCAGTGTGATGCAGCTGCAGATGATGGCATGCCACAAAGCGGACGAAATGCTAGGTGCCATTGATTGCTGGCCTCACCTTGCAGCTTCTGGGACCCAAACAATGTTGCGGCAGGCAACTCATGCCGCTGCACTCTCGCAAGCAGCCGCGTCAGCCCCCTCATGTCGGAGAACCGGTCGGTGCTTGTGACAGCTCGCTCTTCTGTAGCAGGAGTCACCAGAATGCAATTCAAACAAGGAGTTCAACGGCGATCAGACTTGCTGACTAGACTGTGGGATCGGTGCTGTGACAAACTTCGATCACTGACAAGCCCAGTAAGGAGCCCATCGGCAGGTCGCAGGCATACTGGTATTTTCACCTTGTGCGAATTTGCAAGTGGGCTGTACGCCGAGTGTAAGAGGCCTGATACAGACTGTCTTGGTTTGTGCTACAGGGTGCCGACGCCCTGTAGCGACGAGAATTTGAACATGCTACGCGAACACCCCAACTTTGCAATTGCAACACTTGCATACAAAAACTTCAAGTTGTTCCACCAGCTTTGCAATAGGCTGCACGCGTGTCACAGACTCTGCGGCCGACCTGGCGTGGACACTGCATTGGCACAGGCCCCTCTGCATCCCACGGCGCAGGCCTGTCTCAGATCAAATCGGCCCACAGATTCGTGGACGACCGCCTAGAATGAGCCAGGTTCTGAGAATCAGCGGGCAGGAGAACCAGGCAGGGCTCGGCGAGCCTGCGCAGAAGATGCAGAAGCTGGCCACCAAGGCAGCGACAGCGGCACCAGCGCTTCTGGTCAAACGGCTATCGGAGCACGCCGTGCTGCCCACACGTGGATCTTCTGGCGCCGCTGGCTACGACCTGGCCAGGTGGGCGAGCACGCATGCTGCAGTGCTGCGTGCTCGCCGCCGCCACATGTGTACAAATTTTGAAATCAAATCTGCAGTGGTGCTGGCTGGCCGCGCTGCACAGTGCCGCATTTGGCGAGCAATACAGCGTCCCTTGCTTGCGACCGATGTTGCTGAGCCCACATGCTGCTGAGCCCGCCCTTTCTGCTGTGCAGTGCTGTCGATACCACAATCCCGGCACGGGGGCGCGCTGTGGTCAGCACCGATCTGTCAATAGCCATCCCCAGCGGCACTTATGCGCGCGTGGCGCCGCGCTCCGGCCTGGCGGTGAAGCACTTCATCGACACCGGCGCCGGAGTCGTGGACGAGGACTACCGAGGCACTGTCGGCGTGGTGCTGTTCAACCACAGCGAGACCGATTATCAGGGTGCGCACTGATACGCGCGAATGCCGAAGACCTGCAGCATGGCTGTCAATGCTGTGGAGCAATCAGCGGGCTGCAGAAAAATAGTGCTGCCAGCAAGACTGCAACGTCGATGATTGCACAGCCGACACAGGTGTCGAGCGCACTGCTTGTGCTGAGAGAAATGTTTGCAATGGACTGTCACCCTCCTGCAATCCAGCATGCAGGAGGAGTTACCAGGTACAAGTCGATGCAGCACACCAGGTTTGCCTCATCACCTGGTGCACTTGCTCTGCAGTCAAGCGAGGCGACCGCATCGCGCAGCTCATTCTGGAGCGCATCATGACGCCGGAGGTGGTGGAGGTGGACAACCTGGATGCCACCGTGCGCGGCGCCGGCGGCTTTGGCTCCACCGGCGTCGGCTTGCTGCGCGGCTGATTGCTTGGCTGGCTGATTGCTCGGGGGGCTGTTCGCCTGCAGTATCTGATCTCGCAATGAAGTTGCACGAACACGAGCTGCCTGTACATGGGCGCTGTTCATCTTTTGTCAGCTTACTTGAAGGGCAGGGCGATGTGTGAATGTCCATGTTGGTATACATCGTGTGTTTTGGCTGCGCCCAGATGGCTTTCTCCGTTTCGTGATTCACCCAATAACAGCTGTCGTGCTCGCCGGAACGCCTGAAAGATTGCAAGCAGGAAACAGAAACCCACAGAATAACAATCTGTATGGCAACAGTGGGTGCTGTCATTGCATCTTGAAGGTTGACTGCACTGCCTTGCGATGGAGATCAAGGACCGCAGGAACTGCGCCCGCACAGGCCTCAACGGCAGCCAGATATTGCATCGGGCCAGCTTTGCCGTCGAGCTGTGACACCATGAGGCCCAGCGGCGCTTCCGCTCCTCCTGAGGCTGGCAGCTGCGACCCAAAGGCGGCTGTGAGGGTGGCATCGGCAGCCTGTGACGCACATGGGTCATGCCAGTAAATAGCACCGTACATGCTGGGCGTGATATTCGCTAGTCGCAAAGCATGGCTCAAAGCTTCCGCAACGCAGAGGAGGTGCACACCTGCTCCATGGCAGCGTCTGGGTGCACGAACACCTGGTCCTCACCACTCACTGCACATGCCACCGCCGCTGCAACAGTATGAGGCCTGCGTCAGATGCCAGGCCATGTGCAGTGCACATATGAATGTCGTCACTGACAGAACGGGTGCCTTACCAAACGGGTGGTGTAGCGGGATGCCTGCATCCATCAGCACAGCGCATGCTGCGTTGATCTCACAGGCTAGTGAGCAGCCATCGCTGCTGACGACCTGTGACAGCAGAACAATTGTTGGGGCTGCATATTTTCTTATAGCTGTCACATGGGGACGAGGGGCAATGGCAGGTACCTCACCTGAAGCACGATGGAGATGCTGCTCTGCGGCAGTGGTGAGAGGATCGCAGCTGCCTCGACTGTCTGCCTGATGATGGTTTCGTGCAGACGCTCTACATTGCCTGCACGACACATGCAGCACGTCGCATCGAGCTCCGCAGCACATCAGCGACCGTTGAAACAGTTTACGTTCGACTATATCATGGTCTGGTGAACAGCATGCCTGGCAAACCAAATCGCGGTCTGAGCACGACCTCCACCACCGCTCGATCAGCTTGCGCCTTCCGCTGCAGCGCCGGCTGCGGACCATGCACGGCAGCCAAGATCTTGGTGCCGCCCTGTTTAAAGCGCACTGATCCGCTAGCTCGCGTCAATAGATCCTTCTCGCACTCGAGACTCCTGCAGATTCATCCGGAATATTTTGACAACCGCCTGCGTCGGCGTTGCCATGCGCCGGCACATGCATGTCCGGCATACGCAAAACCAATGTGCGTTCAAGACCCACCTGTCTTCTGCTCCCATTGAATTTTCGATCCGTCACATTGGAACTCTATGCTTCGTTCCGTGACTCCAGAGTGCTGTTCAACTCAACTCCCACTGATGCCTGGAATGCAGTGGACGAGTATCAGCTCCTACGGCCTTTGCTGGCTCGGCCGCTCGAAATTGAGACTACTGGATGCAAGATAGACTTCTGATCCGGAGTAGATGCCCTATGTAATTGATTTCTTAGGGGCAAGGACCTCGCTCGAGCTCTGTGGGCAACTTTGCCCTTCTGATGATGGCAGCCAATTCGCCCATTCCGGTCCGGCCTGCCCTTTCCAGTCACTGCTCAAGTCCAATACAGTATGATGTACCAGCATCATGCGTCGTTTGCTGTGACCTCAACGACACACATGCTTATCTAAGCTGCCATCCTGTTCAGCGAAAAAGCTTCAGCAGGCGGGCTGTGCGTCATTGCTTTGGTGCAGCGGCTTTCCGCTTCTTCTGCGCTTTGCACTTGCGGTCGATCTCCTTGACCTGCAACGGTCGGCAAAGGCTTGTGAATCGTCAATCGTGCGTTCTGAAACACAGTCAAGATGTGACTACAGAGCATGCTCAAGGTTAACTAATATGTACCTGCGCCTCGCTGATGGTCTGTGTCCCCTGCTGCGCCAACAAATTGATGCTAGCCAGCCGCTGCTGCAGGGTTGTCAATGCCGCATCTGCACCGCTGCTGCAGGCTGCATCGCTATCTGTGCCTCTGCTGGCGGCAGACTTCTGGGCAACATGCCTCAGAAAGCCGTCGAGACAGAGCTGTTGCTGCGCCATCGCCAAAGAACAAGTCAGCGCTGGCTCCATTCTGTGTGATCTGTCCGCGAAGTCTTCAGCAAGCCACTGCACCCCTACATCCCGAATCCGATGACAGCCACAAACCAGGATATATACATGATAGGAGGCATCTACCTGCATGAACCCAGTCTGCATAGCGGCCAGAGCCAGCGACCCTGGAGGGTGGATGAGCGGCGCGTCCGTCAGCATGAGCGATGTCAGAGCCGTCTTGGCTGCGCCGTGCGCTTGCTGCAGCGTGGCGGCAGGGGCTGACCTGATCACGGCATCTGCACCGCTGCTGGCATCTCCTCGCCAGGCATCAAAGTCTGCAAAGAAGCCTTGCAGGGACCACAGTGGCTGGTGCACCTGCAGGGTCAGAAAGAGACCTCATGTGGTCAGGCTGAATCTGATGCAGACCACATGCATGTCCACAAACCTCATTCGGTCACATGTCTCCAGTGTTGCGACCGCGAGTACAGCACCACTCCCGCGACCCACCACCAGATCGAACCGCAGGCCCTGCAGCAGCGCCACCTCATTCTGCAGCACGACAGCGGGGTCCTGCTGCACCGCGCGGCAGAAATCATCCGCCGAGATGTATGACTCCTCTGCCTGCGCATGCAGCCACCAGAGGGTGATACTCAACGACAGTGAGCTGGCGCTCAATCAACAGCCACCCTGTGCAAGTCGATGCAACTGTGATGTGCGGTGCCACCAGGCTTGCAGCCCACCTTGCAGGCCAGGTAGATGCTGGTCAGCATGAAGCGGGCGGGGTCGGCCTCCAGCACGCTCTTGGACAGGTAGAAGCGCTTCAGGAACACGAGCGCCGTCAGCATGACCTTGCGCGGCAGGCCCAGCTGCTGCGTCAGCAGCGGCACCTTGCCACCATAGTAGCGCAGCAGCAGCTGCTCCTCCGCAGTCGTCACACTGCCTGCGTCAGGATTGTCCGGGCATGAGCGCGTCGCGCATGCGGCATGCTGCATTTTCTTGTTCAGGCCCGCCAGCTCCATTCATGGGACCCTGACCAACCTGCGGATGCGCTGGCGGACTCCTGATCCGGGGTTGAGGTCTGCGATATTGAGCACATAAGCTACATCAGTAAATGGCAGAGAATCACAACGCCACACAAGCACTGCGAGACTTGGGTGCAGAGCACCGCACCGCTGCAGATGCTGCGAGTGCGCGCTGCAGGTTGTTGTGGCGCAGCTCCTCCTGCGGAGCAGTATACAATTACGCAATGATCCGATCAAGACCGTGCTCCTTTCGATACAACGGCGCGGTGAATGTCCTGTGACCTTCTTCGCAACATGCACGCACGGGCGCACCAGCTCTTCAGGCATGATCTGCCAATCGGCCTTATGTGAAGACTCCTCAAAATTCATTGTGGCCCTTTCAGTGCTTCCGTGATCATGCTTTCGGGTTCATGCGCATTTCACTCTTCTGACGGGCGGCGCGGTGAGCGGTCCCGTTGTTGGAGCCGGTCGAGGCTTCAGCAAGCTACCAGATGGCAGGTAGGTGCATGAGAAACTGGAAATACAGAAACACGAGCCGAATGGCGAGTGCAAAACAGCACGATCAAGCTTTGCAAACATCGCAATTGTGCTTGCAATCAGCCTGGTCGCCAAAATGCACCTGGCCCTGTAGCGCATGCACAGAACTCTGCTGGCCATCATGAAATGGACCAATCTGCCCTCAGATTTTTCGCTGGTTCACTGCAATTTCAGTCACAGCTCACATTTTGTGCACGTAGTCCAGCCATATCGCGGCTTCTACGCCGATTCTGTTGAGTGGCAGGCCAGGCAAGTGTGATGGACAAGTTCAACTGAACAATTCGTCAATCCCAACCATGCCCAGTCAGTAGATCATACCGTGCCGCTGCCTGGCAATACCGACTCGGTGCACTGATCGTATAGAAAATTTGGTGCAGCCTGAGCTGCGCGCCTCCCTGAAGCTGCCTGGACATGCGCCAGCCCTGACTGCCGCAGCCCCCGCACGTCATGAGCATGCTTGCTGATCTGCAGAACCTCCCCTCGCGGTAAGTTGCCCAACATCACGAACTTGTGTCTTCGAGTTGATGAGGACTGCCTTGCATTGACCGCTGCTTTCAATTTCGCCCAGGGGATTCCTTCCAGCAGAGGGCCACGTCGCGATGTGCAGCGGAGCGCCAAACTACGTGGCAGCCCACAGCACAGAGCCCGCGCAGATCGTGCACACGGACCCCACAAATCCACTGGTCCGCACGCTGAGGCTGAAGAAGACGGCGGGGAAGAAGCGCAAGGGGTCGCCGGCCGGCGCACCAAAGTGTGTCATCTTATTTGGTCGAGTCATGTAGATCAACAGCGCCGTGCATTGAGTGCTGGCGGCCTTGATCCTGCTGCTGGGTGCATACTGAGTGCGTTGACACTCTTGCTGCAACAGGAAGGCCGCCAAAGGCGCAGCGGGCGGCAACGGTCAGAAGCAGGCGCGCGGCAAAGGCAGTCCCTCAGGTGTGCTGCTGGTATGCTGCTTGAGGCAATGCGACGAGGGTTGCTGTCATGCAAGGATCATGTTGCACAGCTGTGCTGCGGACAAGAGGCACAGACAAAGGTGGTTTTGAGTCGGTGAAATGTGGTGTGCAGGAGCTCAAGCCAATCAGGCATCGGCGAGTGTGCGGTCATACAGCCGGTTGGAGCTGGGCCTCATGAGCCTGAAGGGGCTGCAGGTGTGACCCGTGTGTCTGCCTCTGCCATCATGTGCTCATGCAGGACACGTCTGATTTTGTCAGGTCCCTGCAGGCGCTGCAAGCGAGAAACCTGACGTTCAGACGTTCTGACGCGACAGGATGTCCTCAGAGCGCACGGTGCGCCAGTCAGCGGCCGCAAGGCGGAGCTCGTCGAGCGTATAGCAGAGCTGCAGAAGAAGGCTGCGCCGCAGCAAGGTGGTGGCGGGGCCGGCAGTGGCGCCGGTAGCGGCGCTGGTGAAGCCGGTCCCAGCGGCACGGCAGGTGGCAGGGATGACCCGGTTGTCTTGAGCGACGATGATGCAGAGGACATCTAGGTTTGCAGGCTTGCGGTATGTCCAGGGGTCAATTCCGGCATCGGCAAGCACCTGACATCATGGGTGGGTCATGCAGCTGCGGCGCAATGCGCTATGCGCTTGCGCAAGACAACATCTGCACAGTTGTTGGGTGTTGATTGTGCTTGGTCTCAGAGACAAAGCTGGACAATGTGGGGACAAGGTTCTGTCAACCCTTTCAGGTAAATGTCGCTGAAAGGCAAAAGGAAAGGACAGTCTCTGCCCCATGCATGCCCCATGCTCCGCAGTGGTCAATTCTACGTTTGCGCCGCCGCGAGTCCAAGTGTTTGTATTGCGGCAATCTTGTTGAACCACGTTCGCTTGTCACAGAGCGAGGAAACAGCGAGGCGGTGCTGTGCATCGATTTGACCAATCTCCACATCACCCGAGGCTGACACTACGCTTGATAGGTCGCATACTGTCCAGCACGGAGGCATTGACCATCTGCCAAGATGTCGGACGACGAGATGGAAGGTGTGTGCATAGTTGCAGATCATGCACTGTGAAATTGCATATTGGGTCTGGCGCAACAGCTTTGTCATGTTGCTTTTGTTTCTGGTTCCTGCAGACTACGGCTTCGAATATTCAGAAGAAAACGAGCCTGAGGAGGATGAGCAGATAGAAACAGAAAACACGTACTATGGAGCCAAAGGTAATGGGTGCCATACACTAGCTGCGGATCCGATTTGCCGCATTCGATCACAAGCATTTATTCATTTGCGATCGCCGCAGCTGCGCTTGAGGGCGAGAACTATCAAGAAGCCTTGGAGGGCTTTGAGAAGGTGGTCGCGCTGGAGAACAACGACAAGGGAGAGTGGTGCGCATGCACACGCAGCGGATGTGCTCCTGGTCCCCCAGCATGAGCTGCATAAGCAGCCCTAGTCGTGGTGAAGCGACACGTTCACCACTGACTGCAATAAATGCACCAGCGTCATGGCGATCCTGTGCGCAGGGGATTCAAGGCGTACAAGCAAATTGTAAAGGTGCAATACCGGCTGGGGAACACCGATGCAATGCTGAATGCCTACAGGTAAGCTCTCCTGCAACTATCCAGGAGCGACTTGGACTGCAACAACATGCAACATCTGTGTTCCAGCGCGACCCTCTGCAAAGTCTTGGCTGCGTCTGCATATTGTCGCGGCACTGGCCCAGAACGGACAGCTTCCACTGCTATGAACCACATGCCTCTTGTGCCACAGGGAGCTGCTGTCCTACACGAAGACGGCGGTGACCCGCAACCAGGGGGAGAAGAAGATCAACAGCCTGCTAGACCATGTGTCCACCAGCTCCAACATGCGCCTGCTGCAGGTGCGAGCTGGTTCCGTCTTAGCAGATCACGGCAGTCCAGTGGGCCTATGGCTTCATCAGTCAGTGGGACTATTGCTGCATCAGATGCAATCTGCGTCGACGCTCAACATGGCATTGACACGGGATGTCGCACCCAGGACTTCTATGCGATCACGCTGGATGCGCTGAAGGAGGCCAACAATGAGCGGCTATGGTTTAAGACGAACCTGAAGCTGTGCGGGCTGTGGTTCCGCATGAAGGAGTACGCCCGCGCCATCCGCATCCTCAAGGAGCTGCACAAGTGAGCACTGTTTAAGAAGGCCAACAACATGCACGCCTGCATTTGCAGCTGATATCCTGTGGATTGCAAGCCGCAGTGCAGGCATCACCATGGCAGTGGCCTAGACGGCACATCAATACCAGTCTGTGCTTGCGGTGTCTGCAGGTCCTGCCAGACAGAGGGCGGTGGTGACGACCTGAAGAAGGGCACCCAGCTGCTGGAGATCTACGCCCTCGAAATTCAGGTGTCATTGCACATTGGCATCCAGATGTTGTTTGCTACATCTCTGCCAGATACCCTCACTTGTCGAGTGGTGTGTTTGCCCGCAGCAAAAAGGCGACACAGAACGCCAGGTGCAGAACATTCAATTGCCATGCAGATATACACGGAGCAGAAGAACACGAAGAAGCTGAAGGAGCTGTACACTCAGGCGCTGGCCATCAAGTCGGCGATCCCGCACCCCCGCATCATGGCCATCATCCGCGAGTGCGGCGGCAAGATGCACATGCACGAGCGCCTCTGGTCCAACGCCGCCACTGACTTCTTTGAGGTGCGTCTCTGTGCATGTTTGCATGCAGACTTTCTCACTTTGTGCTGGGGTGTAAACACCCTGGGACTTTTTGAGGCCGCATCTACTCTGGCGATGCTGTGCTGCGTGCTTGCCGACAATTGGGGCGCTGATGCAGCATTTCACAATGCCAATCTGCATCTGCAGGCGTTCAAGAACTACGATGAGGCGGGCGCGGTGCGGCGGATCCAGTGCCTCAAGTACCTGGTGCTGGCCACCATGCTCAACCAGAGCGACGTGGACCCCTTCGATGCCCAGGTCTGCCACCAAACCTTTCCCTGTCATGAACCTCTTGTCACCACACACGTCTTTCAGTGGTCTTGTGGTCTGCACCCAGCAGCTGACTCCTGAACAGCTGTGCGCCCAATGCAATGTGCTTCGCCCCATGCAGGAGGCCAAGCCATACAGGAATGACCCTGACGTGGTGGCGATGACCAGCCTAGTGGACGCATACCAGCGCAACAACATCAACGAGTTTGAGAAGACGCTGAAAACCAACAGGTGCCCTGCAATGAGTCCCATGCACATGTCTGGGTGGCAACCAACGAGTATTTGGGTGCCAAGTCGTTGCCAAACTCGGTCGCGCTGACAACATGCAGGCAGACCATCATGGCGGACTCCTTCATCAGCCAGTACATTGAGGACCTGCTCAAAAACATCCGCACGCAGGTGCGATGGCTCCTGTCTCCTGCGTGGAACTCCTTGCGTCCCGCATGCCAGTCATGAACTCTCTGATGCATTGTCACCAAATGCTCCACTCCATCCTGCTTGTAGGTGGTGCTGAAGCTCATACAGCCGTACACGCGCATCCGCATACCCTACGTGTCCAAGCAGCTAAATGTCCCAGAGGCCGACGTGGAGCACCTGCTGGTGTCCCTCATCCTGGACGGCCGCATCCGCGGCTCCCTTGACCAGGTGGACAAATCGTATGAACACCTCATGACAGCCATCTCTTCAAGACAGTTCACCCGGCTGACCCGTTCATGCACGGCATAGCACGGCTCGAGTGACCCTGGACTCGTGCGCAGCCTTTCACACACGTGTCGCCTGCTGCAGGTGAACCAGCTGCTGGAGCTGGAGGACCGGCAGCAGGGCACGGAGAAGTACACCGCCATCCACAAGTGGGCGGCGCAGCTGGAGGCCCTGCAGAACACGCTCGCCAACAAGCTGTTGTAGACCCTGTCCGAGGGATTGAAGCGCCTGATTTCGTGGCGGAATCAGCAATCCGATCGGATGTGTGATTCATGTAACTCGCAAGACAGGCTAGTCTATGTTCAGATTCTTCCATCACATGGGCGCCATCAGGATGGCGCAGCTGGAATTTGCATGTCGGGTGGCCCTGCCAATGCAATCCTTTACAAATAGATGTTGTATGAATCCTTCTAGCTGCGTGAAGCATGAGCACACGCTTGTCTGGACGGCACCTCCTTGCTTTCGTCCACGGATGGCTTCGCCTGTGTCGGCCTGCACGACTACTGACACCGTCAGATATCCCGCCGTGTTTTAGAGAGCACCCGCACCCCCACCCTTTTGAACCCTGCTCACACTCTTGAGTGAAGCATGAAAATCTCGCCTTGGCTCAAAGCATCCTGTCTCCAAGACATTTCGCAGTATGTCGTCCTGATCATGATCACACAGCAGCATTGTAGCGTTTGCAGAGATGATCAGCGTAAGGCATCACCATTCTCAGTTGCTGCCCTGACACGGCTTCCAGACCCTCTCACGGCATCTTGAGGTAATGGGTAAGACTCGGCACGGCAAGGGGGGCCGGAACCGGGCCAAGCAGCCCTCCACAAAGTTTGCACAAGTGCGGCAGCGCATCAAGAAAAACCCGAGGCCAAAGGTCAGATGCGGTGCAGCCTCCAGATGCATCTGGAAGCGCAACAGCCCCACCAGCAGGAGGCACGGAGCCTTGATCCGCATCCAGGTCCTCTCCAAGCGGCGCGGTGAAGGTGCCCCAGGACTGGCATGGATCTGTGCTGAGTGCGGGAGGCTCACCTGCGGCCGGAGGTGCCACAAGCTGCACCAGAAGCACAACTGTAAGAAGGTACGACTCATCAAGTGTTTCCATCCTTTTCAGGTGCTTTGCGCATGATGCGCGTCGTTCAAGCAGATGGTGCCTACCCCAACACTACTTGTGCCATGCAGGCAAAGGCCGCTGTCAGCAGCACAAACGGCATGGCAGCAAAGCAGAAGCCGTCACGGGCTCACGGCAGCAGCAACACGGCAACAGCCAGTGTGCCTGCCGCAATGCGAACACCAGCAAAGGTGCAAAAAGCACCAGCAAAGGCGCCGGCCAAGCTATCCAGCAAGGTGAGCATGATAGCATGTCAATGTGAGTCTGTAACAATACATACATGCTGTCTCCTGCCTTGGTTGGCAAGCAGGAACATCTGTGCAGTTTGTTCCGAGCTGGATTGCAACTGAGCGCATGCAGCATCAGTCTTGCAGGCGTGGAATGCAGACCTACCTCATGTCACAATCAAGACATTCCTTGTGTTGCGTGCCTGTCAGAGTGTCTGCCACAGCTGCAGGCACCCACGCGGATAGCAGGAGCGGCGGATAGCGCAGCCACTGCCATTGTCGCCTCTTCTGCAGTGAGTGGCAAGGCTAGCTGTGGGGCGCCCGGCACTCCGTGCGCTGAAGGTCCAGGTGAGGCCGGTGTGCATAATTTTCGAACATCATAGACGAGGGCTGGTCCATGTACACATCAGCAGTGGCAGCGATCGTGCATGCAAGGCAGTGCCAATGTTGAGTCTGTGTCTGCAGAGGCATCCAACCGCTTCAGGGTCGCTGCTGCCACTGCCATGCTGATGACAACAACGTGCCTGAGTTCCACCACAATCCTGGCTGTTATGGCAGCCAGGCAGCTGCGGGAGAAGAAACACAAGCAGCGGTCGACTTGAGGCCGCAGATCACAGACGCAATGCACTGGAAGAAATTGGCAGTGGAATTGAGCCCCATCAGTCTGCAGATTGCGCATAGGGACTGGGAATCTTGACTTCAGTGCCGCAGCTTGGACAACGCATCTGCATTGTGTGTTCTGCACTGTACAATGATCAGTGGACACATCGCGTCTGTGACCAACATCACCTCTGCCTTCAATCTAACCATAACATCTGGCACATGCATCAGGTGGGCGACCAGCAGCATCACATATGCCCAGGACCGATAGCATTACATACCACCCTCGATCCATCAGCCTCGCAATTGGTTGTATAGGCTGCACAGCAGAATGCACGACCATCAGACCATCGTGCAGTCAGACAAACTATATGGAGAACACACACAGCAAGGTGCGGGCAGCGCACCTGGCGGCATGCCGTGCGTTACCGCCTCGGGCGTGGTGGTTGATCCAGACAGCTGTTGCACCTGCACACACAGCAGAACTCGAGTGCTGCAGCTGACGGGACTTGCTGACAGCGCTTCAGTGCTGTGAATCACGACTAGTGCATCTTGACCAGCATCTGGAAAACTCGATGAGGTGCGTTGAGAGGCACACCGTACAGCTCGTTCAACGACTGCGAGGTGCGGTGCGCCTCGCTGACGTGCGAGAGGTTGACGTAGCCGCCCGCCCCGGCGCCTGCCGAAGCGCCGGGGGCTGCCGCCGGGTCTGCCCAGCGGCTGCGGCAGTAGACACAGCTGACCTCCAGCCCCTGGGCCCGCTTAGCGCTGGCCCATTTCCCGAAGCACTGCAGCATGACAGTTTGCAAGCTGAGTATATGCGGGGGAGTCTTTTGCGCGCTTGCAGTGTGGGTTTGGCGCCATCGTCACATGTCAGAAGAGTGCAGAGGCATGCACACCTCTGTGTGCAAGTGGTTGCCGCAGGACTCGCAGGTGACGATGGCCCGCTGCGCAGCTGATGCCCCGTCCTGCAGATTGCCAACAATCAAACAGATGTCGATTATGCACAGTGACATCATCACACTGCTGCATTGCGAGCACCGTACTCTCAGTCAGCGTCTGAGTCTGAGCATGGTGCCGAAGTGCAGCAATACTACGCACCTGCAGATCGTCGAAGCAAATGGCGCACTCGCCGTCCACTGCCCTCTGGGGTTTCTGGCTGCCGGCCGCATCCTGCAGCTCCACAGCAGCGCATCAACACACGCCTCTTAGGGCAGCATACAAACTTGAACCATCACTGCCAGCAGCTGTGAAGCCAGAGCATGACATCAAGTGAATTGTGGCTGCACTCGTCTTTGACCGAGCTGAGGACCAGATATGCAGAACACGGATGCCACACCTCGACCTCAGCGGGTGCGGCGCCGGAGGCCGCCCGCCAGGCGCGCTGCACAGCTTCGCTGGCGTGCACATCCATGTCTGCGCTGCGCTGGCTGCGGCTGCCCGACAGCACCTCCTCCGCCTGTTGAATCGCATCCAACTTCACCATATATCACCGTAAGAACACCAAATGTGTTGCAGCGCAGGAATGACCCCGGAAAAACAGCTTGAGATCCGTGCATCAAATGGCACGGATTGCTTGGTAAGGTGATGCACCAGGTGAATTCTGACCTCTGACTTGAGCAGGGCTCGCTGCCATACGAGAGGGTCGTCTTGCGCAAGCCGCAAAACCCGCAGCATCACAAACTGCATCATTATCGATTGCGACCACGTCAGCTGTGTACGTCTGTGGTTGTAGTGCTTTCAACATCAAGGCAGCCGGATCTCGAAGACGAGGCATGTACATGTCAAAGGCATGTCAGCCCACCAGTGAATGCTTGCACAGGTTGCCCTTTGCGTGGTCGGGGCAGCTGCAGCTTGGGTGGCACCCAACCTTCACCGTGTAGGCATTGCCTGCAGTTTGGGATGAGTCACATGCATGCGCGCTGAGTGTGCTGAGATTCTGCAGGACAGAACACGATATGACACACGACTCTTTTCTGCACCCACACGCAAGCACACCTGTGGCGCCGAGCACGGCAAACTCCTCAACTGGGCCGCCCTCGGCCGCCGCTGAAGCCACCGTCTTGCGGCTGATGAGGAACAGGCGGTGGCCAGAGCCTGTGCACAGGCCGATGTGCATCGATTGCATGTGGCCCAACACCATTTGATTTCCCGATCGCAAATCTGACGTTTCTCGACCTCCAAAGGCTGGGCAGCTCACCAGGCATCGCTCGAGCCATGCGCTCCTTGACCTTCTGCGAGGGCTTTGCTGACCAGGGCACGGTGCGGCCCCAGGCATTCTGCCGCTTCTCCTTCTCCTTCTTTGGCGCCTTCTGCCTCGCTTTCTTCACCGCTGCAGTGGCATTGGCGACATGTCATTGCTTGAAGGCTTGCACGACAACCCAAACAGAGAAATGGGGTTCACAGCTGTGTCTGCACTGCTGTGCAGACACGCTGTGCACGCTGTGCACGTTTCACCTGGACTGGGCTGCGTGTCTGGACCCGCCCCTGCATCATCGCCGGCTGCTGCCTTCGCCTTGCGCTTTCGCTTCGGCTTTGCGGCTGCTGCTGGCGATGCGGCCCCTGTGGCGCCGGCGGGTGCGACCGGGGGTGTGTCATCATCCTGGGTCAGGTCCATGACGTCTACTGCGTCCGATGCTGCAGCCTGCAGAGAAAATGTAGCTGTTGACGATGCTGCTGCTGCTGCTGTTGCTGCCATCTCATCTGTCAGGTCGACCACGTCGCGTCGTCTCCTGCCCATCTCCGCTGCTTCAAATCAAGTGGATTGCCGCAAGCTGCTGGACTGTCATACAATCGTCGCCAGTGATTCAAACTTCTTCGTTGCGAACCTGGGAATGCGAGCCGGAAGTATAACTGCAATCATCCAAATCATGGAATGGCAGGGATGACGGCCTCAACCTGCTGCAAAGCGAGGGCAGGCACACATGCAAACGAGCAAACCTGGCGCCCAAACGCCAACATATATAAGTCTGCAATCATGCGAACATTCTTAAGCACGTGCTGAACCTCCGCATCGACATGCGCGCACCTACTGCGACCGGTGCAGTGCATGCGGCAGCGCAGTCAGCGCCAGACACGCTGCAGAAGCTGCAAACGCAGTGGCCAGGGCGCGAGACGCAGCTCACAAAGATCTGGGAGTACTTGTGCGCACGCACAGCCCGCAGGCCCCTCCTCATCCACGGCGGTCCTGCGACTGGGAAGACCAGCCTTGTCAAGTATGCGCTGGTCAGCAAGATCAGCACCGTTTGAATGGTGATCGCACCAGCGATGTGGTGCGCAACCCCAGGTGACCTTGATGCGGATTCGTGTGAGCTCATGCATGCATCTGCGTGCAGGAGCATTCTGCTGGCGAAGCGGCAGCCCCATGCGTACATCAATGCAGTTGAAACAATCAAGCCCAGAGCTGTTGCACACGCCATTCTCGATCAACTGAAGGTGCGCTGCTGCACCTGTGATCCACAGGCTGGATGTGAAAGCTGGCTGGCAATGGGAACGGACGGAAATCTTGTCACGGCAGCTGATATCTTCTGCAGGGTAAGGCGCGGCAGCGGGGCACCACCTTTTCAGCCGAGACCCGTGGCGAGCACCTGGACGCCCTTCCACCTGCTCTTGAAGGCAACTTGACTTATTTACATTGTAGGACGATGCAGTCTGCTGAGCGCTGTCTGTGCAGCCGAACTAAGGTGTTGTCGTCGTGGCTCGCCTGCAATGTGCCTGGCGCTACCTACGTGCAGCACTCTTCCCAGCGGGCGGCACCATGGCGTGTGTGGTCATCGATGCTGCCGAGCAGCTGCCCACGGCGCTGCTGGCGTCGCTGCTGACCTGCAGCAGCGCGAATGTGGCATGGGTGCTGATCAGTCAGCTGGCGCCGGGCACGGCCGCCTTTCAGTCTGGGGTGCGGGAGATGCCGGACATCGACTCACTGGCCTTCGACAGCTACGCCAGCGCGACGCTGAGCAAGGTGGGTGGCAGTGATGCGTGCGTCATTGGCAGCAGGTGTTACACATCAGCCACAGGCACCATGTTGGCTACATCATGACACACTCGACGCATCAAGCAACATCCATGTTTTGTACAGACCATTGGCGAGCTTGATGCCAGAGTTGCAGAGTTTGATGGTGTGTGTGAATTGCAGGTGTTGGCGCCATGGCAGCCGTCAGGCGACACAGCGCAGCGGCTGCTAGGGACGCAGCTGCCATCGCTGCAGCGTGTATCCCGCAGCTGCGAGGACGTCCAGCTGCTGCTGCGGCACACGCACGCGCACCTGGCACGACGACGTGCTGGCGCGACGGCCCGCACTACTGACGAGGCCAACCTGGAAGCAGACCAGCGGCGGCTGTCGCCCGGTGTCAGCACAGGCAGGCCGTCGCTGGGTGGAGGCAATGATGCGGCAGCTGCTGCGCCTGGCAGGCTGCCCCTGGGCGGTGATGCTGCACGGCGAGCTAGTTTGGGCGCCGACCGTCGGCAGAGCCTCAGCCGCGGCGCCGGCTGGCGGGACAGCGCGGCTGCTGGCGGTGCTGCAGCAGCGCGCAGTGTTGCGGACATCTTTGCGACGGGGATGGACGTCCCGTCTGAACAAGACTGGGGCAACGACATGGGGTGAGCACTTTTGCATGATGCGGAATCGTCAAGCCTCGTTCACCACGCAAGTCGAGTGTCAGTGCTTTCACCTGGTGTGGGTGCTGGCAAAGAGTGGAGGTTCGATGTGACAGCACGATGTTGATGTGGGGCCGTGCGGCTGCAGGGAGGAGGACTTCCAGCTGCCGCGCTTTGCCAGCACGCTGCTGGTGGCTGCTTTCATTGCGTCGCGCACCAAGGAGCAGGAGAACCGGCAGGTGTTTGATGCGCGGGCCCGCAAGCGGCGGCGCACCGGGCGGCTGACTCACGACAAGCAGGTTAGCCCCTCGGTTCCTGGCTGTTTTGCGGTCTCTGTGGCTCCTGAAGGACTCCCATGGTGTGCCTGTAGGATTTTGACAGGGGAACGGGATCTGCAGCCTCTGGTGGTGCCTCACAGACGGAAGAGGCGCACGAGGCGAAGCTGAAGGGGCGGTACGCATTTGGCTTGGAGCGGCTGCTGGCGCTGTTCTGGAGCCTGATCGAGGAGCAGGCGGCGCTGGTGTCCGACGGCGATGTCGACGTGGCGGACAGCGCGCCGCCGGCTGGCGAGCTGCAGAGCGCGGAGGTGCTGTCGCAGCTGGCGTCACTAGTGGCCATGCGCCTGCTGTCCCAGGTGCAATTTGGATGGCTGCGGGGCAGTGTCCGCGAGCACCCTCCCCCATCCAAGGTTGACAAGACAGCACTCCCAAAGGAGTGCATATCAGAAGAGCATGAGTATGTGCTGACACCAAAATACTTTGTGACTTGGATGCTGCACCCCTTCTTGAGGAAAGTCCTCTCTTGCATGGCATGTGCAGGGTTCTGGCGACCAGCTCCAGGGCGGGAAGTACACATGCAACGCCCCCGAGGCGGTGGTGCAGGACATGGCGAAGCGGCTAGGGCTTGAGCTGCAGCAATATGTACAATGACATGTGCATGCAGCTGTAAGTGACGTGTTACAGATTGATTGAACAGCCGCTGGTGAAATTTATGCTGCCGCCCTGTAGTCTCAACAATCAGGGTTTTGCGTTCCCATTACTTCACTGCGTGGCTGCAAGACAGCGTTTGCGAGTTTCTGTCCTATTTTCAGCCTGAACGAGCGTCTTGTTGCAAGTGTATCTTGTGCTGCATTGGTTTTGCCAGCACGTATAGTTGTGCAAGGCGCTGGCCAGCGCGAGTTGAGAAATATAATTATTTGGCTTCACCATTCTTCACTGACAGGCACAACAGCTAGTCGATGTCGTTGGCGCTTCGTGCCAGAGGTCTTACGTTGCTGCTTAGAGCTGGCGTTGCTGGTCGCTGCCGGTGTCAGAATGTGGTAGCAAAGGTGAAGCACTCAGCAGGCGGTCCAGCGCAGCTGCATGTGCATACCGACACTGTCATGTTGTATGGATGCTAATGTCGTATCATTTGGCCTTGCAGGCTTCGCCTTTCTTGCGACCACAGAAGCGGCCGCTGTCTGGGCAGCCACTGAGGCATACCAGTCAGCTGACGCCACGGCTGCGGCACACTCGTAAGGACCAGACCTGCTGTCAGTTGACGTCCGAGAGCAGTTTTGTGTCACCTTGAATGACGTTCTCAGCTTTGAAGTGGTGCGATAGACGCGTTGCTCTGCTCCGTTGTGCAGGATGGGCCAGCACGTGCCCGCAGGTACAGGCGGTGGCAGTAGCAGAGGCGCCTGCAGAGCAGAAGAAGGCGTATGAGGCGCCGAAGTCGATCCACGGCTTCGAGCTTGTCCGCGATCAGTTTGTGGCGGAATATGACTCCCAGGTCCTCACATACCGTCACAAGAAGACAGGTGAACCCTAAGATGCAACCCCGCCCACAAGATGTTGTACTGTGCTACTTACCAGCAGAGCAAGTACTGTCATGCACGTGATGGACACTGAGCACGGCACGGCTGCGCACTCAGATGCCCAGGTCATGTCGCTCGTCAACAGCGACGAGAACAAGACCTTCGGCATCGTGCTGCGCACGCCTGTGGAGAACAGCAAGGGCATCCCCCACATCCTGGAGCACTCGGTGCTGTGCGGCTCCCGCAAGTACCCCATCAAGGAGCCCTTTGTGGAGCTCATGAAGGTGTTAAGTTGACAAACTGCGGAGCACAAGCTGCTGATGATGCATGTGGGTGTCAGCAGTGTGATGGCATTCTGAGGATCTGAGGTGGGAACAATTGCTCTGCAGGGGTCGCTGAACACCTTCCTGAATGCATTCACATACCCGGACCGCACATGCTACCCGGTCGCCTCCTGCAATCAGCAGGTCACCTGCTGCTCGTAGCAATATTGCCTTTGCTGAGTCTCACTATGCTCATCAAGTGCAACGCAAAGCACTTAACGTTGATTCATCATCGCAGGACTTCTACAACCTAGTCGATGTGTATTTGGATGCGGTGTTCCACCCCAACTGCGTGCGGGACCCAAAGACCTTTGCACAGGAGGGTTGGCACTACGAGCTGGAGAAGCCAGAGGTACACTCACAACATGCCATCAAACCCTTCTGACGCCCTATGTCCTCAAGCCTACGACCCTCATGCATAGTGAGCCTGAACTATGTCAGGTTGCGTCAGCAGTCGCAGTATACGAGTGAGCTCAGGCACTGGAGTGCAAAACATGCAAACCCATTTCGTTGCTTGCAGGACGACATCGTGTTCAAGGGCGTGGTGTTCAACGAGATGAAGGGTGTATACTCTCAGCCAGACAGCATGAACGGCACCATCACACAGCAGGCGCTGTTCCCAGACAACTCCTACTCAGTCGACAGCGGTGGCAACCCCTCTGTCATTCCCGACCTGACCTTTGAGGAGTTCAGGGTGCGTCCTCCCCTGGCCTGTCGCATTCCGTGCAGCTCTTCCACGAGTGGCACAGCTTGTAGCATCATCTGAATGCAGTTCGGTGGTGTGACCCTGCACCTCTCTCACTGCCGGATGTTTGACTGCAGGACTTCCATGCGCGATACTATCACCCCAGCAATGCACGCATCTGGTTCTACGGGGACGACCCCCCGGAGGAGCGCCTGCGCATCCTTTCCACATTCCTGGACGAGTTTGATGCCCGTGAGGTAAGTCCTCTCTGCAAGCATTCGAGCTCAGGTTGCGTGAGCTTTGCTTTTTTTGGGTCATCATCATTTGTATGCTATGTATACGGTTCGTAATGCAGTCGAACCATGGCCTGATGGTCCACAGGTGGACTCCCATGTGGAGCGGCAGCCACTGTTTAGCGAACCGAAGCGAGTGCAGGACCGTTATGCGGCGGGAGAGGACAGCGGCGAGGATGCCGGCAAGGTAAGGAACAGTCAGTTATGCCTAGTGCGCCATGCAGCCGCACACATACTGCCGTCTTGTCTAAGATGCACAAGGTGATGGTGTGCCGCTGCTGCTGACGCCATGGACGAATGCTCTTGCAGGCATTTGTCAGCCTGAACTGGGTGCTGTCAGAGGAGCCGCTGGACCTGGAGACAGAGCTCGCCCTCGACTTCCTCGACTACCTGCTGGTGCAATCGCAGCGACACTGGTGCTCTCATGCCTTCTGCATCTGTCTTCTGCCATGCACCTCCCCATCCGCGTGGAGAGTGCTGAGGTATCTTCACATCCATGGATCAGGTGGGTACCAGCGCAGCGCCGCTGCGGAAGGCGCTGATGGACTCCGGGCTGGGAGAGGCGCTGGTGGGCGGCGGCCTGCAGGGGGACCTGCGCCAGCCCGTCTTCTCCATCGGCCTCAAGGGCGCCGCCCCCGAGAACTTCCAGAAGGTACTTTGCGCTCAGAACCCTAGGTTGACGTTTCTTGAGTCGGCCTGCAGCATGTGTGCAAACAGGAAGCATACATCAGCATCTGTTGTGGCTCGTAATGTGTTCCACTGACAGGGGCAATTGAACCTCGCGTTGCAGGTTGAGGAGCTGATTCAGAGCACACTAGAAGAACTGGCAGAGACGGGCTTCAGCACCACCGCCATTGAGGCGGCGCTGAACACCACCGAGTTCCACCTGCGCGAGAACAACACGGGCCGCTTCCCGCGGGGGCTGTCGCTTATGCTGCGCGCCATGGGCAACTGGATCTACGACAAGGACCCGTATGAGGCGCTGCAGTGGACGCAGGCCCTCGACCACTTCAAGGTGCGCCATTAGCATAAGCACGCACTCAGCTGTAATGGACAGACTCTGGCAATGCACATCGTTGCAGTTGGGGTGCAGTGCATGTAGCTTTCTTCGGCATTCCTGTTTTGGCACAGGGGCGGCTGTCATCAGGCCAGGACATCTTCGGCCCCCTCATCAAGAAGTTCCTCCTCAACAACACGCACAAGGTGTGCTGAGGCAATCCTGGTCCGCAGCGTACCAGTTGCAATCTGCAAGTTAGTACATGTCAACGCTGGCTCCATGTGTACATTCGCGGTCTGTTCAGGTACGTCAATCGTCATTCCACCTGCCGCAGGTGACAGTCGAGCTGCTGCCGGATACGGAGTTGGCAGCACAGGTGGAGCGGCGTGAGAAGGACCGCCTGTCGTCTGCCAAGTCTAGCATGACGCCGGAACAGATCGAGAACGTCATTCGCGAGACTGAGGAGCTGAAGCTCCGGCAGGTAATTGGTTATTATCTATTCGCTTTCCCCCTGGTCCGCCAAAGTGCAGCATGATTCACTCGACAACATGCTTTGCAGAATTCGAGTCATCATGTCGATGAAGAACTCGTGGCCCTTGCTGATGTTTTGGGGCTTTTGCAACTGCTTGCACTCTGGCGCTGCAGGAGACACCAGACCCGCCAGAGGCGCTGAACTGCATCCCCAGCCTGCAGCTGGCGGACATCCCAAAGGAGATCACGCCCATCCCTACCGACATTGCACACGAGCAGGTGCGCATGATCAAATTCACGGGCACTGGCCACAACCCCCATCATGGTAGCTGCATCTGTCATTGTTGCTCAAGCGGTGTTGGCCAAGCTAAACGCTCAGCAAATTGGCCGCTGCAGTACATGGGTCTCACGACTGGCGCCTCCTGTGTTCAGGATGTGAAGCTGCTGCGGCACGATCTGTTCACGAACGATGTGCTGTACCTGGAGCTGGCGCTGGACCTGCGGCCGCTGCCTCCCCACCTCCTGCCGCTGCTGCCCCTCTTCTGCAGGCGCGCCCGCTACTGACTCTGGCATTGCTCAGCGCCGCTGCCTCTCTGCTGGCTGATCGTCTCTTTCATTGCAACACCAAAGGCCCGTTCAACATCATGTGAGCAGCGCCACGCTGCGGTTGCAGGGCGCTGACGCAGATGGGCACAGAGAAGGAGAGCTTCATCGAGCTGACGGAGCGCATCGGCCGCAAGACGGGCGGCTTGTCGGTGTACCCCTTCACCAGCAGCGTCCAGGGCAGCCCTGAGCCTGTCGCCTTCCTCATGGTATGCTGCTGCTATGCTGCGATCACGTGATGCTGGCTCTCTCCCCTGCCGTTTTGCGCGGAGACAGCCGTGCATATCCCTCTGATGCAAATCAGTTCATTCTCTGAAGGTGCGTGGCAAGGCAATGGCGGACAAGGCGGCCGACCTCTTGGATCTATTCCACGATGTGCTGCTGACAGCCCGCCTGGATGACAAGGCTCGCTTCCGCCAGGTATTTATGCTGTTGCTGCGCTTTTGTGCACACTCGTGCCTGGTCTCAGTAGATTTGCCTGAACCTGCCATGCATTGCATCTGCTAACAAAGGCTATGGGAGATAGGCGCATACACTAGCACAACTGATGCATCTTGTTCCATGACCCATGCACTCTCAACAGTCTGGTGCAATCATGCCATGCCCTAGCGACTGTGCCGCTCCTGTTGCGTCCAGATGGTGCTGGAGACACGGTCAGCGCTGGAGAGCGCCGCCGTCGGCAGCGGCCACAGCTTTGCGGCGACGCGGCTCGATGCGCAGCGCTCCATCGCGGGCTGGATCGGGGAGCAAACAGGCGGCCTGTCGTACCTGGAGTCCATCCGCCAGCTGGCCAAGCGCGTGGACAGCGACTGGGATGGCGTGCAATCCGACCTGAATGCCATCAGGTAAGAAGTTGATGATTGATGGATCGCAGCTTGGAGCTCTGGCACACTTGGTGAACAGCAAACTCACTGTTGAAGGGAGATGCATGCGATGTTGGAGGCCTTGGTGCCTGATGCACAGTAGCTTGGATGCCTGCTGAGCTTGCACGTTGCTGAGTGCGTCTCCAATCGGTCCTTGCCACAGGACAGCACTGCTGCAGCGGCGCGGCGCCATTGTCAACATGACGGGCGATGAGGCAGCGCTGTCAGCAGCCAGCGGCCCCGTCGGCAGCTTCCTGTCGGCGCTGCCGGCGACAGCAGCCGACAAGGCAGACTGGGCGGGCTGCCTGCCGGCCGCCAACGAGGCGCTGACTGTGCCTACGCAGGTGAGATGACATCCCAAGTTTTAAGCCCATGACTGGAAGAATTGGCGCCCACCATTGCTGTCTTTGCAACAGGGGGCAGGATCTTGAGCTGAAGGTGACACCTGTGCACACGGTTTCTGGGTGCGTGTGCTGCAGGTGAACTACGTGGGCAAGGCAGCCAACCTGTACGAGGATGCGGGCTACCAGCTGCAGGGCTCATCATACGTCATCAACAAGCTGCTGGGCACCACCTGGCTTTGGGACCGCGTCCGCGTGGTGAGTTTCGCCGCAATGCAATTGCCAGAACACACGCCTCACATTGCAGTGTCACTATGACACATGTGCACGCATTTTGCCCACAGCCATGACGATGGCTTCCTTTTTATCTGCATGCGGCGTGGTAGCCATCAAATATGCAGTTGGGCACCATCCTCATTGGAACTGCTTCTGCATCTACAGGTGGGTGGCGCCTATGGCGGCTTTTCAGACTTCGACTCGCACTCGGGCATGTACACATACTTGTCATACCGGGATCCGAATGTGCTGAAGACCATCGAGTCATACGATGGCACGCCCGACTTCCTGCGCACGCTGGAGCTGGACAACGATGCGCTGACCAAGGCCATCATCGGCACCATCGGCGACATCGACTCCTACCAGCTGCCCGACTCCAAGGTGCAATTTAGCATGCAAAGCGGGATCGTGTTTTGATGGACAGGTGTCCATGTCCGGCATGTTGCTGGGAAGACTCATCGTGTCTGCCAAGCCTGACAGTCTTCAAGTTCATGCTGTGTGACAAACAGCAGCTGTTGCCTGCTTGCAGGGCTACACAGCATTCATGCGGCATGTGCTGAATGTCAGTGATGAGGAGCGGCAGCAGCGGCGGGAGCAGGTCCTCAGCACTACCCTGAGGGACTTCAGGTGCCGCCAGATGATGTACATGATTCACACATACATTGTCAAACTGCCAGCGCAACATCGTCATGATGCTCAAGCTTGGTTGCTGGCCCCTGAGTCATCGTTGTGCCATCGACTGAGAATTGCCCTACTACTGTGCAGGGAATTCGCTGATGTGCTGGATGCGGTGCGCGGACCCAAGGCCAAGGTGGTGGCAGTGACCAGTCTGGAGCGTGCGGCAGCCATCAACGAGACTGAGCAGCCAGGATTCTTTGACAAGATCACAAAGGTGTTCTAGGGTGAGGTGTGGGCGACGGTTTGGCTGGTTTCTTGTTCAAATTGTTGGCAAGTAATGACCGTGCTGATTGAAGACTGGCAAATCAGGCACAGGGCATAGGTGCTGCCGGCGACACTGCCACATGCAATTCTTTCTCTGGTTTGAATGAAGAGTGCAATGCCATCCGAAGCAAGCCACTGCTTGGAATAGTTTGACGGCCCCCTTCTAGCTGCCGATCATCCACTCAGTGGCAGTCGTGACCTTGTAGGGTTCAGCCATTCCCAGCTCCTTCCGAGAGCACCTGCGCTCATTCTGTCCTCCACTCCTCCTTGCAGAAGCTCTTTCCGATCGAATTTTACATGCTGGGTGGCATTCGATAAACGTGCCGTGCTTCCAAGCCGAGCGTGAGGCAATCAATGTCGATCGCTGCCAGCTGAACACCAAACACAGTGGCAGTGGCTCAACGTTGTGAACCAATTGCGAATTGTGGCATTTGCAGGCATGAGCAACTCCACACATGCAGCAATGCGATAGCTTGTGCTCATATCAAGGCCAGTGGGCTGTCCTGCTTGGACAGCATTGGAGCCCATGAGGCCAGTGCCTGCTGGTGTTGCACCAGTGGCCGATGACGTGCTCTCCCGGCTGCGACAGGGTGAGACGATGCGAACCGCTGCTGAATCATAAACGATGTGTGCACCTGCGTACGATGTTGCATGCACTGAGCTATCGGCTGCTTTTCGACCTGGGGCATCGCGAATGTCCCTGTTCAAGGCTACATAAATACGACGCGTTATACATACGCGATCATGCTGTGACAATTACCTTGTTCAGCATTGTTTCACAAACATGGCAGCATCGACTGCTTCGCTTTCATGGCGCTGTGCAATTCGCAGAGCTGGATGCAGCGGCAGCCCGGCTGCCGGGTGCCCTGACATCCGATGTGCCGGAGCTCATGATCGACTACCTGGCAACGGTCTTCACAGAACAGGATGTGCAGCCCGTTGCCAGGTACCGTTTCCGTCCTGCTCGGACGCAAATGTACCCTCAGTGCACCGTGCTCAGGGTTACGCCTGGTGCTGCTAGGATGACCTTGGTTGTGGCCAATTGCAGGGAGCCCGTCGGCGACAATGCAGGCACCTGGAATCTGCTGGAGGGGTGTTTGTCGGACGACCCCGACAGCGCCGCTGTGACCAATGACCTCATGGGCATGGCCAAGGCAGCAGAGATGACGCGCAGCGCCATTGCCGGCATCGAAAGCCTGGAGATAGCCTCGACGCAGAACCTCGGCTATCTGGACCCCGACCGGGACAGGTGACCACTGTGGCCGGCTGTTTGCGATGAGTGCATGCTTGTAGCATTTCCCTGCAGCACGCTAGTCATGCAGTGACACGTAACGCTAGACTGCATGCGGACATAACGCTACTGACATGCATCCCTACCATGTCCACTGCGCAGGAGCCAAAATGGTGCGCAGACAGGGCCCGGGCTCGTCACATGCACAGTGTGCAAGCGCATCATGCTGGCGGCCAGCTTCAGCACGCACGGCCGGCGGTGCCGCGGCCCGCCCAAGGAGCCGCAGCCCCCGCCGCCCAAGGTGTAGAGTCGTGCAGTGGTCGATGGCAGATTGGATGACAAGTTGCGAATCGCACAGGCCCTCATGCATGCGCATGCACCTTCCTAGCCCGAATACACAACCTGCTGTGTTCTCACAAGTGGCATGTCAGTATCAGGCTGCAGCCAAGCGCGCGGGCACAGGGCTGGGGCCGCCGCCGCCAAAGCGGCCGCGGGGCAGGGGCCGCCCGCCGCCTGGCAAAAGCAAGCTGTCCATCAGTGGCAAGCCGGCGCAGCCCCCGCTGCCGCCGCCGTCGGTGTCAGCAGCAGCACAGTCCTTTGCAGCAGCACACGGCCTCCCCATGCAGGTATGTTGGACCCACGAAGCACCATGGCAATCATTGCAGGACGCCATTGCACTGCCAAGCAGCGAATGTCTGGCAACGAGCTGGCGGTGCAACACGGAAACATTGGAGTTGTATTCTTCTTTGCAATGCAGAATGGGCAGTACAGTGCTCAGCCGCTTGGCGCAGAGCTGCAGTGGGGTGCTGCACTGCCCAGCGCCAATGCCAGTGTGCTGCCGCTACCGCAGCAGCTGTCCCCGGTGGAGGTGCCAGTGGAGCTTGTAGCATCCGTGCAGCAGGTGGTGGAGGCTGGCGCTGCGCCCTCCCGCCGGCGGCGGTCAGCCCTGCCCAGGTGCTTTGCACGCCAAGGACGCGGCCTGTCATGTGCTGGCCCACCGTGCTGGCTTACACACCTGCCTAGTGTACGCCAGGCAAGGCAGTTGTGCCAGCTGCGGCGCAGTCGTGACCAACCGCACAAGCTGGGGTCAGGCCACAGCCCACGCTCACCATCTGCAGTGACTGTATAACACGAGGTAGTCTTGTGTGACCCCACGTAGGAAGCCACGGAATGTGGGCGACATCAAGTTTCAGTCGCCCTCGCCCCCGCCGGCAGGCGCAGTGCAGCCGACCACGCAGGCGAGGCCAAAGCCGCAGCCCAAGCGCAAGGGCCGGCCGCCGAAGCAGGAACAGCAGCCAGCCTCGGTCAGCCAGTCTGGCTGGCAGGCGCAACAGCCACAGCAGTTTCAGCAGCACGCAGCAGCGGCAGCGGCAGCGGCGGTGACGCCGGCCCCGGCCCAGCAGCAGCGGCAGCAGCAGCAGCAGCGTGTGGCGCAGGGCTTGCCAATGCCTATGGCCTATGGCAACCCTGGCATGCCGATGGTGGCTATGCCCATGCAGTGGGCAGGCCAGCAGCCGGCGGCCTCAGCGTCTGTGGCCACCCTGCAGTACCAGCAGCAAATGGTGGCACAGCAGCAGCAGACGCCGCCCAGGGGTGGCGGCTGGGTGCGGCAGGTGCCCACATCAGCGCCGTCGGTGGCCCTGTCCTCTGCAGCGGCGCGCGGCACAGTTAACGGGCAGCAGCAGCAGCAGGCGCAGCAGGCGAGGCCGTTCGTCCAGGGCCAGGGGGGTAATTCTGCGCCGCAGCAGGTGCCGCTGTCGCCACAGCAGCGGGCCGAGCTGCAGAGGCACCAGGTACGGTGTTGGACCAGGTTCTCCATGCGCCGACAGGTGCTGTGTGCGTCGGTCACGCACGCTCCAGTGTAAAGCACCTCCAGGTGCTTACCTTTTCCAACTGGTGCAGGCAAACCTGTTGCAGCAGGAGCGGCAGCGACGGTGGGCGCAGCTGTCACCACAGCAGCGGCAGCAGCTGCTGATGCAGCATCAGGCTAAGAAGCAGGCTCTGGCGGCGGCCCGGGCGGCGGCGCAGTCCGGCGCCCACGGCCAGCAGCAGCCGCAGGCGCAGCGGCAGGTGCCTGTGAACTCCGTGTACAGCGGTGTCACGGCGCAGAGCTCGGCAGTGCCCCAGCTTCAGCGCTCGCACCAGTCGCAGCCGATGCTGACGCAGCAGCAAATGCAGCAGCAGCAGCAGCAGCTGCTGGCTCAGCGGCAGCAGGTGCAGCAGCGGCAGCAGCAGCAGCAGCAGCAGCAGCACCACCACCAGCAGCACCAGCAGCAGCAGCAGCACCACCACCACCAGCACCAGCAGCAGGGTGCCGCCAATGCCAATGGGGCATTACATCAAGCCGCGATGCGGCAGTACCCTGCTGCAGGCGCACAACAGCAGCAACCGCAGCAGCAGCAAGTGCAGGCACAGCGCCCGCAGCAGCAGGGCAGCGTCGCTGGCGGCAGCCCACCGGCACACAGCCTGCCAACGGCGGCGTCGGCGGCCCAGTTTCAGTACCCGAACTACCCGACCATGCCGCTCGTCGCGCCGGCGCACCTGGTCAACCTGTCCCCCGGCACGGGCATGGCGCCGGTGCGGTCGCCAACATTTGGCGGCCCGGCACCGGGGCGCACGCTGGCAGAGCAGCACTTCATGAGCAGCAACCCAAACGCGCTGCAGGCCGTGGCTGCGCAGGTGACGGCCTGCTCCGGTGCGCATGTTCTGTGCGTGATCTCAGTTGGCAGGGTCGTGAAGGTGCTCTACGGTCATTCACTGGTCGGCATTGCACCCTCCACAGACTGCAGCACCCGCTTTGCCTGCAGGGCATGCCTCCGGCCAGGGCTTACTCCAGTCTGAAGACGCTGAGCGCACAGCTGCCGGAGCTGGCCACCCCCGCAGCCACCACCCTGCCGTATGCTGAGTGATGTGCATCCAGCGCCGCACCAGTCAATTTGACGGCAGCAAGGGGGATGCCAGCTGGTGTAGAGTACCTTTACCCGCACACCGTCCGCAGAAGTCAGTAGGACTAGAGCCGGCTGTGCTGGCTTTCATCCAGGCAGATGTTGCCCTGCGGAGGTAATGCAACTGGTCACCGCCAAGTCCGATATTGCGGCACAGACCGCTAGCATGCAGGCAATTGTTGTACTATTCAAAGCAAAGTCGGAGGGCTCCCACCAGAAGAACACACTTCAGGGCCCCGATCTGTACATGTGTCACGAGGGGCTTGGGGTCAGCTTGTAGCATGGAAATTGGCAACGAATCAAGGGCAAGTGCTGTTACAATGTATTTGTTGCAACTCAGACGCAGCATGTTACGCCGCAGACAGACTAGCTGGCTGACCTCACGCTGACCCACATGGTAACATTCCAAGTGTGTTGACAACAGCGTTCATAAAATACACACAGCGCGGTTGTGGACCTCTCAGGTCTCGCCACCAAAGCCGCCGGCACCAAAGTAGTCCTTCTGGCCGCGCGTCTGCGCTTTGTTGTTGCTCTGCAGCTTGGGGCAGTTGCCAATGCGGTGGCCCAGGCCGCCGCAGTATAAGCAGCCCTGCGCAAGACAAATCAGCTGTCAGTACGAATGCTCAGAGCGCTTTGCACCCACGCGATGTGCTGCTGCAGCGCATTGGCACACATCGCAGGCTGCCCGATGGCACCTCGCTCAAAGGTGAGGCATAGCTGGCAGCTTGCAGGACCGGCGAGCAAAATGGTGTCTTCTCGAAATTTGTTGGACAGTGCCTGGCGTGGTCTTACAGATCTGAATGCAGATGTTCCGGGAGGCCGGCGCACCTTTGTGCCAGAGACAGCCTCCAGCTCCTCCAGCTTGTCCATGGGATCGTCCAGCGCCATCAGCACCGGCGGTATCCGCTGCTTCGCCTCCTGCGCATCCCATTTGCATCCCATTGATTCGGATTCAGGGATAGCCTAGAAGTGTGACCTGGATGTGTGACCTGGATGTATGATTGCTATGACACCTGCTGCGCTGTGCATGACAAGATGGTGATGTTTTGAGAGTGGTGTGGTGCGCGGCTAGGTGCTTGCAAGGGCGCACCTTCAGCAGGTGCTTTAGATCCAGCAGGATGGACTCCGACTGGTTCTTGTTGATGAAGGTGGTGGCAATGCCTGTCTTGCCGCACCGTCCTGTTCGCCCGATGCGGTGGACCTGCAAATGAGGCAAAGAAGTTGGTGATTTAGCGCTCAAGATATGTGGCACGGACGATGCAAAAGCGCATGAATTCAGAGAAGACATACAAGCTTGCATTCGCACAAGGTCGCAGTCTCTCGGCAGGAGCATGTTCTCACATAATTTTCGATCTCGTCGGGCATGTCGAAGTTGATGACATGCTGGATGTCGGGGAAGTCCAGCCCCTTCGACGCAACGTCTGTTGCCACCAGCACATCCTGCATGCCCAGAACCAGAAATTGTGATGGGTTTTTGCGCACCATGACTGTCAATGCATGCAGCTACCAATGCGTGCTGCGGCTGCTGCACATGCCGCAGTGTGTTGACAAGTGAATTACTCAGCCAACGGTGCACTTGCAAGCATACTTGTGCAGCCTCACCTGATGCTGTGCATGCACGTGCTCACCTCAATTGGCAGCGGGCACCTTGCCCTCCCAGGGGCCACATGCAGCACGAGTGCCAGGGGGATGACTGTTGTTGCTCGCCTCACACACCTTGGTGCCGGCCTTGAACTGCTGGATGGCGTCCTCTCGCTCCTCCTGGTCCTTGCCGCCGTGGATGGACACCGCCTCCACCGCCACCGTCAGCAACTTCTCGTGTATGTCGTCCACGTCTGCCTGCGCATAATGTCAAACGCGAGGTTTCTCATTGACACCGAGAAGTGTATTCAATAGCTGGCATGGCCATGGTGCACTTCGTCATAAGCACTTCCAGAACATGCATGGGAGGGTGCGAAGCAGCAAGGATGGTCACCTTGTTTTCGGCAAAGATGAGGACAGGCGGAGCCGTCTTTTGCAGGCACTCCAACAGGTAGGGCAGCTTGGCCTCCTGCTTCACATACTCCACTTCCTGCACAAAACACACGAAGCAGCATGAGTAGAATGCGGGGCAGCAATCTGATGATCGTGCGAAACAATGCAGGACAAAGGCTGCACTGGGTGCGCACAACCGCACAGATGCCGATGCCGGGGATGTGCAGCGGTTCAGCACAAGACGCTAACAACTGGGTGCCGACATCAGCACAGATGTAGGGGATGTGCAGGGTCGGGCACCTGGATGACGTCCAGGTTGGCGGCGCCAGCGCGGCCGACGTTGACGGTGACCGGGTCCACCAGCGCCGACTCCGCAAACGCCTTGATCTTCTGGGGCATCGTCGCCGAGAACATGAGCGTCTGCCGCTGCCCCTTGAAGTAGCTCATGATCTGCGGGCATCCAAGGGGCGCACCATCAGGAGCGGTCCAGCACAGGCCAGCACCCATTTCTGAGCTGCAGTACATTTGCAATGTGCAATGATGCTCCACGCTGTGGCCATGATAGACCTCAACATCAAGCAGAGTTGAATAGGCCACCATCCTTGGAAAGGTGCTGTGCAGTGGTGTGCCTTGCACAGGACCCGCTGTCGGGGCACATGAGAAGCTTGCACGAGCATTGACGAACAGTCTAACGCACGTCGCGGACGTCGTCCTCAAAGCCGAGGTCCACCATGCGGTCGGCCTCGTCCAGGCACAGGTACACGCAGGTGTCCAGGTTCAGTCGCTTCTTGTGCAGCAGGTCCTTCAGCCGCCCAGGCGTCGCCACCACGATGTGCACGCCGCTCTTGATCGCATCCATTTGCGGCCGCAGGTCCACCCCGCCTGTGCGTGCAACAGCACAGCTATCATCTCGCTTTGCAGAATCCCGCATTTGGCACTGGGCATAGTGGCCAAAATGCAAGCGCTGGAGAAGCTGGTCCATTTCATCTTGGCTGCAACCCATTGCTGCGACGCCTCGCGCAGCACATAAGCTGACGGCAATTGACCGCACAAAGTTGTGCAAGGGATGGGCGCTCACCGATGCACAGCATGAGGCGCAGCTCAGGGTGCGGCATCTCCATCTCCGACTTGAGCGCCTCAATGTACCCCGCAATGACGTCATATGTCTGCAGTTGCCCATCACAGAGGGGTGAGAGGTGAGATGCAAACAAGAGAGCAGGCACACCACAAAAGGACGTGATGCAGGTGCCAATCTTGCCGGGGAAGTCATCAAAACAGCCCTTGCAAGCAGTCACCTGCCGCGCAAGCTCCCGAGAAGGACAGATGATCAGGCCGACGGGCCCCTCGCCATTTGTCAGCGGCATCCGGACCTCCTCCTGTGGCATGGGCAGTATGGATCCATCTCCAGGAACGCCATCTTGAAACTGTGCAGGCAATGGTCCTCGCTTTCATGGGTCTCAATTAACAGCAATATTGCAGTGAGCACACACCTCGTCGCTTCTCACCTGGAGGGCGAGCATGACGACAGGCAGCGAGAAGGCCAGCGTCTTGCCGGAACCCGTGAACGCGACGCCGATCATGTCGCGGCCTGACAACAGCACCGGCAGCCCCTGCAGTGCAAACACAGCATTCTGATATGCAGTTTGCCCCGTTCAATGCCTCAAGAGAGGGCCAGCAACCGGTCCCACCTGCCACTCCCCTGCCATGAGCACAGCGGGAACTGACTGCAGAGGACATGCCTGCATCTGGATGGGTGTTGGTCGCCGGATGTTCTTGGTTTCCAGGTACTTGATCACAGACTTGGGCATGCGCATGTCCTCAAACTCCAGCACCGGCGGCGGCAAGTTGTCGCCCTCGCAGATGATGTGGAACTTATCCCGCACCTGAGTGGAAAGGGATCGGCATATCAGCAGGTTCCTGTATATGTGTTGAATGCACACTCTCGCAGCGCTTCGGCATTCTGCGACCCACAACAGAGCAGAATGCCACAGCCAGAGTGTGTCGAAGTGTGCTCACGTCCTGGTGCTCCTGCAGTGTCATGCGCCGGTGCTTCAGCTTGGGCTTCCAGCCGGTGTGCAGCGCCTTGGTGTACACCACACCCTGCAACCAGCACAGTCGTATGAGCACTGCACAGAGTCTGGCATTCGTCAGGACCAGATCTGGTGTGTCATGCCAGCAAGCAAGTGACATCGGAGCCACCGCAGCGTGCGGGACAAATGGCCGAAACTCACCATGGCGCGCTCCTTGACGGACTGCAGCGCCGCCTTCTGCGTGATCTTGTGCAGGATGTCGCGCTCCTCCTTCAGCAGCTTCTCGGCCTCCGTCTCCTCCGGCGCCCCCCGCCGAGCCCGCGCCGCGGCGTTCAGCAGGCTCTCCTTGGCGCGGGCCGCCGCGCCCTCCGCCGCCGCCGCCGCGTCCACCTGCGCGTCCGTGTTGCGGCCCGTCGGCTGCGGCGTGGCCTGCGCCGCCACCAGCTCCCCGCCGCCCTGGGAGCACAAAGAGGGCCGGGCACTGCGTCAGCCTCCTATGTGGGACCCAGCTTTGTGCAGGTATCGACGGTGCTGACAGGCTACTAGCGCCAACAGAGCAATGGCTAGTTGCCCACGTGCAGTAGAGCGGAGGTTTGCACACCCTGCCTAGCGCTGCCAGTCGAGCCTGCTGCTCCATCGCCCGGCGCTTCTTGAGCGGGACATACTCTTCATACCTGCAGCGCCACAAAATCACGTCAGATACATGCAGAGTCGACGGACTCGGCGACCAACTGGGCTCACTGGCCGTTCAAACACTGTGCGATACCGAAGCTTGAGGTACTCCATTCATGCCGCTCACTTGTCCTCCTCGTCGCTTTCCACAAGCTGTAGCTGCGGCTCCTCATCCAGTTCAGCTCTGCGGTAGCGCTTGACTCCCTGTTCAGGCGGCCTGCCGGACGTGCTGGCCTCCATGGCGCGCTCATTCAACCCCACCATTTGCAGTCGCTAAGTCTGTGCAATCCTTGCGCCACTGTGCAGGGTGGCGTGCGCAGCTTTCGACAGCAGGCTCGCCCAACCTTGTCAACCAAAGCCAGATGGCCCTGAAAGATCCGTGCGGGCAACCACTCTCGCAGATTTCTGATGCAAGGCTCTGTGGGCGTTTGGCTTGAGCAAGCCAACCCTGGACTTGCACGCTGCAGCAGGCCTGGAGCCCTTCAGATGCGTGGGGCTCGGCAGAGGGCAGCCCAGGTAGTGTGGAGCATCACAGTCGGCGAAATGCAGCTCAGTGGAAGCTCCTGTGGTCGCTGCACCACATGTCACGGCTGCCTTCCAGCCTGAGGAGCTGCAACTGATCCGATGCGGCCGGACAGGTGCGCATGCAAGAGTTCGCGGACCAGTCCACCAATGTATTCAATGAGAATGTGAGACTCAAAGCTGAACTGGGGCAGGAATGAGGTAGAGAACTGAGCGAAGGTTTTCACCTCACGTGAGGATCTCGATTTGCTGTGCTGACCTGGCTCGCGGAGCGGACATTCGGATGCTCAGGCTCGGGGTGCCGCACTATGCTTTGACGATTGTACATGATCAACAGCCAGCAGCAGATTGCTGATGCGTTGCCGCAGTACATGAAGCTTGCGTACTCCGATGGTGCAAACGACCATGGAGTGACGAGGAAGCCGGGTTCTTCGTGCGGACTTTGACGACAGCCCATGCCATTCGTGAGGGTTGGCGAGGACGACGAAGCGGTGGACCTCTACTACCATATATACGAGGACCAACCGTATCGCAGGAACGGGCAGGATGGGGAGGATTCCAGCAGCGCCACCTCCCTCAGGTGAGCCTGCAGCAGCGCACGGTCATCGCGAGCCGTCGCCCGTGTAGCGCATTTCACTCCTGTGCTGGTAATTTTGCACTGCAGTGTGCTTGAGGGGTCGCCGCCACAGCAGAATGGACGATACCACCAACCGCTGCGCGACAACGCCCATCAGCTGCTGCGTGACAAGCCGCGCGTCGTGCTCATCATGGGTGCGTGTCCAGCATCTATCTGAGGACTTCAGGTCGAGGCTCGGGTGTGTTGTATATGATGTTGATGTACTTTGGCCTGAGCATACATGATGCTGCTGTACAGGTTTTGCAGCAGGGCAGGGCGCCTGGACGCCACAGCTGCACGGCTTGCTGCACCCGGCAAAGGCAGAGCACGGCACCAGCGTCACGTGAGCAGCGACAATAAGCTGCATTCAGACTGTGCACTGCCTCACCCTGAGTCGCACGCAAGGCGCGCCATGACCATGTCGTGGCATGGCTGCAGAGTGCTAACAATGGACAACCGTGGTGTCGGCAAAAGCAGCTGCCCGCGGGCAAAGGCAGCGTACAGAACAGCGATAATGGCGCAAGACATCCTGAAGCTCATGGTGAGTCGTGCACCTTCTGTGAGCATGATGGTGTGGCGCACCAAGGGGCGCACCACATTCAACAACTGAGGTGCCATGCCTCTTTCTGGTCTATACAGGATCATCTGCAGTGGGAGACAGCGCACATTGTTGGCCACAGGTGAGGATGCACAGTGGTTCGGCAGTGGTTCCACTTGAATACCTGCTTCCTTCCTGAGCTTCCATGTAGGGCCATCACATGCGTTGGGACACTGGCTGCTGCCCCTGCTTGCATCTAGCAGTAAGGGGTCGGCCCCAGTGGACCTTGGTAATCATTGTGGTGCCGGTGCAGCATGGGCGGCATGATCGCGATGAAGCTGGCAGTACTGGCGCCCCAGCGCGTGTGCTCGCTCAGCATCGTGAGCGCCACGGGCGGCGGCTGGCAGAGCCTGCCCTTCAGCTGGCGTGCCGCCAAGTACATGTGGAAGGTAACAACCTGACTGTTAGACCCTTTTGTCAACATGCAACCATAACACCTGCTTGCCGCATGTGGAGGTCGTCACACTCCGCTTTTCGAAGCCTGAGCACAATACGCAGGCGTACCGGGCAGGCAACGGGAAGGAGAGGGCTCAGGTGGACCTCAAGTTCCACTTCATGCGGGAGACGCTGCGGCAGTATGTGAGCAACTCTGTCCGAGCTCCAATGCGATCGGCGTGGAGTCTTCGATACTCACTTTGCAGGTCGATCTGGACATCACTGATGCATCTGGTAATGCTTACGATGATGTCAACGGATGCCAAATCCAGGTGCTAGGGCGGCGGCGGAAGGAGATGCTGTTGGAGGAGTACACCGGCGTGCCGGATGCTGGCGCTGACAAGCCGCCAGGACAGCCAAAGTGGGCCATGCAAGTGAGTTGCTGCTGCGGGCAGCAGTGGCGGCGTAGTGAGTGCCGCATGCATGGCTGTTGATTGCATCCTGGGTCCAACACGCTTGTGGGTCACCCGCTGCGCAGGGCCAGCTGTCTGCAATCTGGCACCACAGCATCTCGGCAACAGAGTTTGCGCTGCTAAAGCGCGCCAGCTTCCGCAGACAGGTGCGCACACAGCTGTGAGTGAGTTTCAACGTTGCGTGCTGATGACATTCACCCTGCTCGTGCAATTCCACTGATGGACTGCAAGAGTACGCTGCAGGTGATCCACGGGCGGTATGACATTCTGGCGGCTCCCAAGCATGCGGAGGCGCTGGCGAAGAAGATGTGCTGCCGGCTGGTGATGCTGGAGGGCGCGCACTTCATCACCCGCGAGTGCGGCACTGAGCTCAACAGCCTGCTGCGTGCCATCATCTTCCCAGCTCAGGTATTGACGCTGGTGTTATGGAGCTGCTAGCTGCTGCTCGGCTGGTTTGCACTGGCAAGAGGCTGAATGCGTGTGCTGCGCCAAGTTCTAGATCACTCAACAATATACCCAGACACATTGGCTCACATGCTTGGTTGCTTCGTGCTGCAGAGCCTGGACCCACAGCACTACATGGCCACGGCTGCAGAGAGTGACGTCGTGTCTTCACTGCGAGCCCCCTCGCAAGTACGAATAGTTTCAGATGCAAGCCAAAACCGCCAAAAAATGCCGAACAAGCCATTGCAAAAGTTTCTGCATACTTGTCAAGAACCAAGTATTGTTGGTGCTCGAATCCAAGAGTTGACACTTTTTAGCAAACCAGGTCTGGCAATCGAAGACAGCGTGTTGTTGTCTCTTTTATGAAGCAGGGTGTGTAGAAATATTAGCATTTGTGAATTCAGGAGTTGGAGGCCGCAGTGGAGTTGGTGGCGACGGGTCGACAAGTCGCAAATGGCTTGTGGCCAGAATCCAAGCCGGGCAGCGGTGTGGACGGTGTGGACTCGTCCCAGGTGTCGGGAGAGTCGCCGACTGCGGCGTCCACCATCGGCAGCAGCAGCACCGGCAGCAACCTGGCGCTGCTTGGCGTTGGGAAGTCGCCCAATAGCAGATGCGGCAAAATGAGTTGATGGTCGTTCGTCAGTTCTTGGATATGATCAGCTGGCACTATGTAGGAACTGAAGTGTGTCAGGGCGTGCGACGTTAGCATTGAGGTGGTTTCAACATGCCACATCAGCCATGCTTGAGATGGGGCACTAATTTTTCGGTGGACATGAGCGACCTGTTGCAATATTTACAGCCTGTTGCCGACAAACACGATTCTGAAGCTTACGACAGTGGTTACATCGCGATGGCATGGTCAATTGAGCTTCATTTCAGGCGCTCTGCTGAGTGCCCAGCTTCCGCTTGAGCCAGAGCGCGCCGAACATCAGTCCAGGCGACTTTGCAAGGGTGTCGTCCATGATGAACTCCTCAGCTCGCTCAAGCGGCAGCGCCAGGATCTCGATTGATTCACCAGTGTCCCTGCATCAACGACATGAAACTCTCAAACAACCACACCCAAACCCGCGGTTCCGATGCGAAAGGCAATTCTAGTAGATCATGCACCAGAAATGCATGTATCCACTCACTCGAGGCCGCCGCCGCTGCCCTGCACTCGTTGCCCGTCCTCCACCTCGACATAGAACATCGAGTGACGCGACCCTGTGGCCGCAGCAGGGGACATCACAGCGCAACAAGTATCGTGCCACGGATATGTCTATACGACTTGCAGTGCATTGCCTCTCACCACTGAAGCCTATGGCGGCATGATATGAGGCCAGCGGTTTCACATCAGCAGGATCGACTCTGAAGCCGCATTCTTCCAGGACCTCATCCGCTGCTATTTCCTGTAGGCTGGTCTCCTTGTCGATGATGCCCTGCGCCAGGCAGGTGCCAAGGGTGATGACGCAGCTGACAGCTGCATGATGCATGCAACACTATTGCAACTGCTGAAGTCCAGCTGCTTGGGACCTCACCGCCGTCAGCTCATATGTGAAGGCTGCCTCCAGGCCAGGCGATGGCTTTCCCAGCTTCTCTGCCTGTCTGGTCATACACACGACTTGGCAAGCAGGTTGGAAGTGCACAATCATCGTGTGTGTGACAGCTGTACGTCTGTGAAAATGCAGCTGCTGGTGAAAACACACCTCCTGCTGCAGCGCGACATACACCGGTGGCCGAAACTGGCGAACAATGAGCAAGGAGTTCATGTCCCGATGATAGACCACCACGCCCACACTGTGTTGCAGAATATGAGCAGTTGCCAATTGCGATTACTGACAAGGCGCAGCAAGCGCACTGCACAGCAAGATATCGCAAAGATCAAGAAGACCTGGGATGGGTGGTCACCATGTCCTGTGGCCAAAAGCATTGGGTCAGCTGAGAGCTGACTGACGGGCCAGTCAGAACAAGACTTCCCACAAGGCATAGCTCGTTCGGCACGATGAGACCGTGTGCTCACCCACTTCCGCCGCTTGCCATCCAACTCGTAGTATATCCCCAAGGGCTTGACGAAATTTGATTTGCCGATGTCGCCAGTCTCGACCTGTCCAAGCCTGCATGACGCAGTGACATCGTTCATCACAGGTGACAGACCTTCGCTCTGGCCTGCACCATCGAATTCATATTTCCCATGCTCACCTTTCCAAAGTGAATTTCATCGTTTTGCCTGCACACGCCAGTTGGATGTCATGACCATTCCATGCTCAGCAGATACTTGGGCATGATCAAATGTACCGTGGTTGTCAAACGTGATGGAGTTTCCGCCAAACTGCTTGCACCTCCAGTCACAGGCTTGAGGCCGTGTGGGTAGAAGTCGATGCCTGTGGTGCTGGCCATGTTCAGCCGCTGGGTCAGGTGGCCTGCATGAGCATGGTCGTCGAGCTTTCAGATTGCAGCTTGAGTGTTGATAAGCAGGATGAACACTCACATGTGCCAAACTGATCCATACAGTACCTCGAGCTCGAACGTGGCGACTCGCTCTGCCTGCTATTGACAGCAGAGGTGTGCGCTGCAAAGACGCAACCAGGCCGTGGCCAACAATCATTCGGCTGCAGCCAGCTCGGCAGAACGAAACTCTGCCTGTCAGGCAGCCTGAGTCTCCTGTGTGGGTCCAGCTGACTTCGTCTGTGGTTGCGGCTGCTCTAGCTGCTGGTCCGAGTCGATGCCACTCTTCAGCTTGCAGACTGGACCTTCTTTGGCACTGGTATCCGTTGAGCAGCTGACGCCCCGAGCCCTACCTTGCAAAGGACGAGAGGTGTCAAGTATCGCTTGTGACATAGTACCATTAAGGTGAGGGTCGGCAATTTGCAGCGACGCAGCAGTGACAGGTCATGTGCCGTCAACAGAACCGCGATGCGCACTCTGCGGCGAGCTTGAAGGCCTCAAGGATTTGATCTGGCGGCAGCGCTTCCGCTTCTAGAGCATCTTCTATGTCCTTTGCTGTGATTCTGCTGGTCATGTCACTGCAGCCATGTGCTATGCGAATCGAGCTGGCTACCCAACATCTGCGTACCAGGAGTGCTTGCAGGCTGTTGGCGAAGAACCAACGCCCTCAGCAAATTGCACCCAGGCAACAACCATTCACATCTCTTGTGTCGCACATGGTATACAGCGTTGCACTGCGGCTCTGTGCTCACTCCATCTGCCATGAGGGCCACAGGGCGGGTTGTTCGAAATTGGCATTTGCGACGAACTCCAATTCGCGACTCGGTTGCTCAGATTCACTTATACCTCTGCATTGCAGCTTGCCAATCACGGTGGAATGCTTGCATCTTACTCCTGTCTTTGCCACAACCGCTTCGAGCCGTTTGAGGAGGTCGTACTGGTGTGTATGCCTGCAACAGCTTCCTGGGTGCGATCACCTCAGTTGTGGAGCCTCATCGCTGTCCAGCACTTGACACAGCCTCATTTGTGAGGTCTGTAGGATCTGCAGCTGTGCCACGAGTGCAGCGATGCCGCCATTTGGCGCAGTGAACTGCAGGGATAGAACACCAGAGTTCCAGGCCGTAGTCCAGCGCCTGCAGCGAGAACAGGCAAGCCTCGCACCTTGTGCAGTTGTGCAACAGCATCAGTCTGGTAGCTGAAGCGAACCAAATCCCACCGCGCAGGGTTCTGCCACATCATCTGGCCTTGAGCAGATCACTCCAGGTGCGCGCTCCTGGAATTGTGTGGGCCTCTGCACACACTATGTCATGAGTCGTGAACATGTGACAGGCTCAAACACACCGTCATGCTTGCTACTTCGATCCCAGCAGGCTTCGCACCGCGCACGAATGGAAATGCGGGGTCGCAGCAGTCGGAATTTGCACGGCGTGCGGCACGCATTGGGCTCAGCATACACAGCACCTCTCAGAAGCTGGCCAAGCTGACGCAGCTCGCGAAGCGCACCAGCATGTTTGACGACCCGGCGGCAGAGATCAACGATCTCTCAGGTGGGTGGAACAAGCGGCTGCCTCGCAAGGCTCTGCGCCGACGTCCCTTGTCAACAAGTCCGCAATCTGGCCACATCGGTGCGTGTGACCTGCGCAGCTTGCAGACTACCGAGAAAGAGGGTGCTGCGGTTTGCAGGGGTCATCAAGCAGGATCTGGAGGCAATGACAGCAGCGATTGTGGACTTGCAGACACTGTCCAGCACAGACTACAGCCAGAACAAGCAGCAGCAGAACCATTCGCAGGTTCGTGTCGTTGCATACTGTGACTTGCGGTTGCCGGGAAGCATCAGACAAGTACTCCAGGGTGTCCTACATCGGCAAATCGGTAAACCACTGCAGGTGGTCATCGGCAGCCTGAACACTCAACTGAAGGAGACCACGAACAGCTTCAAAAACACTCTGAAGCTGCGCACTGAGAATGTCAAGGGCAGTGAGGACCGCCGCAAAATGTTCTCCTCAGCCCCAGCCAGCCCTGCCGGTGGCCCGCAGTCAGGCGGCGCGCGCACAGGTGCCCGCCTGTATAGAGTCCGATCTAGTCCATGATGATGCTTCCTCTGATTGCCACAATTGCACCGGCGGCTTTGAATCGTGTGTTCACCGCTGCACGCGGGTCGCAAGCACCACATGTCTGTGGCAGGAAACCTCTGATGCGCTGTGTGTGCCGCTATTGCCCATCTTCGGACTTCTTCTTGCAGCGCCCGCCGGCCGTGGTGGACTGCTCACGGCGCGGACAAATGGTCCCCGGTCAGCACAGGAACTGTTCGGCGGCAGCAGCAGAGTGCGATCCCGCTTCAACAACTGCGAAAGCACTGGTGCCTGATGTGCAGCCACCACATCACAGCACATTCTGTTGCACTCACATGCTGATGCGGAAGTGTCTCACCATAATGGTTGTGTCAGTGGAGTGCTTGCCGGAACCCGCAGGGGGCAGCAGGCAGCGGGGAGGGGGTGCCGCTGCTGCAGCAGCAACAGCAGCAGCAGCTGGCCGTGCAGGACACGTACTACAGCAGCCGCGCTGAGGCGATGCAGAACGTGGAGTCCACAATCCACGAGCTGGGCGGCATCTTCCAGCAGCTCTCACACATAGTGAGCCCTCCAGCCTGTCGTTGCAGCCTTCTATAGATAACGTGACAGCAGATGTGCTACGGCTGGGGCTCCCGACTTCGATGCGATGTCTGCCACCCGCTGAGCACTTGCAGCCCATAGGATGCCTTGGGCTTGACTGCTCAGGCATGCATGTATTGAATGGTGCGCAATGCCGCCACTTGATATGTGTATTGGGCAGGTGCTCGGCACAGAGGCTCGGCTGCAAGTATGTCCCTGTGATGCACCCTGCAGGTGCACGAGCAAGGGGAGATGGCGATTCGCATCGATGAGAACATTGATGACACGCTGTCCAACGTGGAGAACGCCCAGACGCAGCTGTTGAAGTACCTGAATACGATCAGCAGCAATCGATGGCTGGTCATGAAGATCTTCGCGGTCCTGATGGTTTTCGCAACCCTGTTCATCTTCATCTCTTGACTCGGAGCGCCTCAGTCAAACATCAGCAGTGGTTATTGCAGAAGCATGATAGGTTTGGCGTCTGCCCGCACTTTGTATGGTAGACTGCTTTGAATCTCTGCAGAACAGGTATCGTGTCTGAACAAGTGTTGCCAGTAAATTCAAACACCATGATCAAAGCAAGTCCGTCCTGGCTCATGACACCTTGGCAGCCATCAGAAACTTCTGAAGCGCCAGCAGCCGTGAGTCGATATCTGCCATGTCCCTGGCCGTCTCAGCATCAAGGGTGGGTCGCTGCTGGCGCCCCCGTATGTCGGCCTCTGCTTGCACTGTGGCAGAGTCTGGCCGCTGCCGGCGTCGCTGCTGTGGCTGCCGCTCTGATTGCGCTGCCGACCTATCTGCCGTCCTGCCGTGACATTGCATGTCGCGCTGCAACCTGGCCTTCAGGTTCTGCAGCGCCCTCCCGGGGGACGCAGACCTGGAGTAGGGCTGCTCCGCATCTACACACGTCGACACCAGATTTGCCATCATGGTCCATCAAATATGTGTGAGCAGCATGTTGACATGCTCAACAAGCACCTCGTACGATGCTGACTCTGCATATCGGATATCGCAAGAGCCACCGTACGAAGGAATTGCGCAGCACGATGACATCTGGTCACCTCGCGACGCTGTGTCGCATGCCGCAGCTGACCGTGCGGACGGCCTCCGGGAGGTCGGGCTGAGCGTCACGGGGCGCCGCCCGAGGCGTGCCGCCAGCAGCAGCTCCCGCTCGTGCCGCTGCCGCACGTACTGTGTTGGGTCGAAGCGCCGCGGCGGCGTCGGCGCTGACCACGGCCGCTGTGCTGGCCGCAGACTGGCTCGTGGCCGGGTGGTGGCTCCCGCTGCCATTCAGCAAGGTAGGAACGTGAAGTGGTGCATCATCTCCAACAAGTTGGCATGCACCTTGATAGTCAAGGCCAGGGTACTCGCAGACAGAGCAGGAAGCCACACCTGAAGCTTGGCTGTGGACTGAGTGCGCCGATGACCGCCGGTCTGGCGAACGGCTCCTGCCGGCGCCGCTACTCCAACCGGAGGCACGGCCCGCTCCGCCTCGGGCTGTGGCGCTGCAACACACGGTGCACAAATGTCAGAATGCATGAACGGTGCTGTTTGTACTGCTGGACCATCATATTTCCGTATGACTGATATCAGGCAGCTCTTCTTCACCGGGGCCCCTACCTGTGAGGGCGAGGTACGCCCCTCCGCCAGCTGTTAGGTTGCTGTGCTTCCAACGGCGTCACCTGACACCGCGCCTGCCACCGCTCCGCCTCAGCCCTGGCGCGCTGCAGGTCCGCTGCTGCGCAGGCTACCTGGTGCTGCGCCTGTCGCTGCTGACGCCGAAATGCTGTTGCCACTCGCTCTGCCTCCGCCCTGGCTGCATGAGCGGCACTCAGTGCCGCATCCCGCTCATCAAGTGCCTGCAACCAGAGAGAATTCTCAGACGCATGCTACGATTGTCGCGCCTTGAAACATATGGTCCTTTGACACCTACGCTGCGGGGTCAGGCACTGTACTATGACACTCAGCAGTGCGCACCTGCTGCAGAGCAGCATCCGAGTGTGGGTTGCGCGCCTGCCCTGCCGCCCGGCTGGTGTGCCGCAGCTGCCGCCGCAGAGCACAACACTCTGTCTTGAGGTGGCTGATTTCGGCCAGCAGGTCGCTCATCGCCGGAGCCGCCGCCTCCGCAGCTGCTGCTGCTGCTGCACTGGGTTGTTCTGGTGTGTCACTGCATCCAGTCTGTAGACCCAGCGGCAGCGGGTAGTGCACTCGCTCGAACTCTGACATGTAAGTAAGTATGAGGTAGCGCTTGCTGGATGCCGCCGCCCGGTGTCCCGTGAGCGAGCTCGCCCGCTGACTGCTGCCTGCTTTCATCGCCGCCAGGTCTGAGAATGACAGGATGTCTAGTGACACACTGCTGGATGTGCGTCGCAATGCCGCCAGCAGCATGGCAATGAAAGCCCCGTAACGTCGTGCGCTGCATGCTTTTTCGGTCAGTGACTCCAGATCTGCATTAATGACAACAGCGTGAGCTCGTCTCGGTGCAGGCGCACCCAGGATGCACCTTCGTGCAAGCAAACCCACAATGTGCATGGCGTTACGACTCACAGGCGGCTGTGAAGGATCCGATCCACCGGGCTGCAGGACTGTTCTGGCTTACTGTTACCTCCACTCTGCCATCCGTCCTTGCATCGACCTTCACAGTGTACGTACAGCCTTGACTGGTCACCTGCATGACCACGAGCAGCGCATCAGTTGAGATTTTTAGTACACACATGAAGCAGGTCCCATGACAGCATGAAGGAAAGCTTTTTCATCGTGTGCAATGAACGGTTGTAAGCGCACTGCAGGTCACGCACCTGCCCTTCGCCGAAGGAGTCGGACATTCCGGGTGTGGACCCAGGGCATTAGCCGCATGCTACAGCACCCGCAGCACACAAGCGGAACGCAATGTCCAGAACTTACTGATTGTATTTGGTTCGCTGTACAGCGTGCATGCATGCGGTTTGAAGGTCTGCAGCATACTTTGAGCAATCCAAGAGTTTGGGGGAGATAAAGATGCAGCTGGCTGCCGCCAAGTCGACAGAGCAGAGTCGCAGACTACCGTTCTCTACAAGTCGCAAGGCAACAGTGGAGCAGCACAGGTAAAAAAGAAAGATAGAAGGTGTTTGGCATTGGGCGACGGTTAAAATGTGTAGCGGGATTCAGGGCACACACCGGCATGAGGCGGCGCAGGCAATGGCGCTTGCCCTCACTCTCATTCTAGACCAAACAGTTGCTTGCCGTCCCTCATGTAGGTATGAGATTCACAAGGTTAGCACAGCAGTGAACAAGATGTACTTTGACATAGAGGAATCTGGCGAGCGAGCCAATTAAGTGTCTGGCGCAAATGCATTCTGATGAGCAACCTTTTACAAGGAGGAACCTGCACTCGAGCTCACAAACAAAGAGGTGGGCGTTCCGATCTCGACACACCATGTCTTGACACCAGACATGCCGGCCATGTCAGCGTCACACCATGGAGTCCACGAGGGAAGCGCGCATCTCGCTGACAATTTTGCTGGGCTGCGAGTCACGGAGCTTCAAGATGTTCTCGATCACGGACATCTCTGTGGCTGTTGTGTCCTGCAATGCACCAGACACTTTTCTCCAATGCCTGAACGTGGCAAAAGCAGCTGATGCGAATTTCATGTGATGGGAAATGCGTGCTCAAACTGCCGACAGCTTCCGTGTAAGGCAAACTGCCAGGCAGTGAACAGCAGCGCACCAGGCCGCAGAAGGCGCTCCAGTCGTTGGCTATGAGCCCCGCGCCGATGACGTCGCTGCCGCGATTGCAGGTACCCGCCACCAGCGGAACCTGCAGCAGGCTGGACAGCTCGTCCAGGTCCTCTATTGACGTCTGTGGGTGCACCTGTGCACGAGAACAACGAATCCCTGACAACTTTCTTCAGATTGCTGCACTCTGAGAAGCTAATAACCTGAACCAGGACAGGACCTGGCTTTGCAGAATATGTCATCATACACACCCAGCCAAGTCCAATCTGAACCGAGCGCAATCACAGTCATAAAGCGGCATAGTTAGCATGCAACTCACCATGCCGCCCTGGTTTGAGAAGCATGCGTAGCTGCCGACCAGCACGTTGCCCGCGATGCTCTGCCTGAACACCTCCACACCCAGCACATCGGCGATGATCTCCTCTGTTTCCTGTAGCGCACCACCACGGCCGTCAGCCTGTAAAGTGTAGGTTGTCCCACTGCTGTGCTGAGTGGGGCTTGCAGACGGAGAATCAACAGGTGCCATTGTGCCTTAACACACTGGCGCTGCCTTTGCAAGCATGCGCAGGCTCGGCGCTTCATGCCTGGTGGCCCCCGATCTGCACTGGTTCACACTCACCCGGTCGATGTCAGGGTGGACGAGCGCAACATAGTCATTGCAGGCTATGCAGTTCCCCAGCGCCGACAGCCGCTCGTCGATCCGTTGCACCACCACCTCGTCTGGTAAGCAGTTCCTGATGTGCTGCAGCTCTATACACACAGGAAGGCGACGAGCTCAAGCCAGAGTCACGCCAGGGGTTGCGCAGTGCTTGCAGACAGATGCCACGGCCACTGGGACATGCTGTGATTGGCGCACTTCCCATTGATACGCTTAACACTCACCCTGATCAGTGGTCGTGTTCGGAGCCAGCAGCCCGTTCTTGTTACCTACAGAGTTGACGATGAAGTTTGATTCAAGCCAGTGGCCCACGCATGGTGCCGAGTTGATGGTGACACAACCACATGCCGCATACTGGTGCTCTCACGCGCTGAACATCACGCCGCACTACGCTCACCGACTGTCAGCCGTCCCACCAACCGTGTGCCCGCGATCGAGGTCTTCACCACGGGTATGTGGTCCGCCAGTTCTGCCTCAAATACGCTGTATGCGGTGTGGGACGGCGTGGTTAGCATGCGCACGAGGATGCCCAGAGAGCCTTCTTGCCAAGCAAACACGACTCGGAGGCACAGTGCCGCATGTTTGCAGCTCAGCATGCTTGCAGATACCGTCAGCAAAGTCAGATGGACCACGACATCCAGAGAAGGATGCACCTGTAAAAGTTCTCCGAGCCGCCCTGAGCCACAAGGCAGTATGCGTTGGTCAGCTTTGCAAACACCCCGACGTCATTGCTGTTTTCGAACTGGCAGCGAGTCGCCATGCTGGGCAGACGCTGAAAGGGAGCTGTAGTCCACCCGCACAACCGGCTTGAAGGGATGTGCTGCAGCTGTGGACAACTCTGAATCAGCTCACGGTTGTATTTGCCGCACCCCTTCAATTGTGCGAGTGCAGAAGTGTCGCAGCCCAGCTTCATCCGGTCGTACTGAGCGAGTTCAGCGTTCTGCCCCTGGTGTTCCCTCCATCGTTTGCAAGGGCTGCCAGACCGCCATCTGCAAATCCATCGACTGCTGTGACAGGCGTTGTATGCCTGTGGACGACTGCCGCACGACCCGTCGCATTCCTGTGTGTTCCTGCCGGTACCGGCGCTGCGTGCCGCACAGAGTGCACTAGGAACTGCAGCATTTGGGAGGGGGGCATTTCAGCAGCAAACACTGTTGACCGCTTTGCTCTGGAAGGGTGATGACCAGCAAGTTCACCAGCGTCCTCAGGGTAAGTCATGGATTTGGAAAAGCGCCGCCGTCAAACATGAGCCTCGATCGTGTTTGTCGGTCGCTGATTGTCGGCGCCCACCTTGCAGAACATCGACACAAGTGGTCTCAACTACCGACTAGTGGACGCCAAGGGTCAGCTGGTCGGTCGCCTCGCTGCACAGTTGGCGGTAATCTTGCAGGTGAGCATCGCTGATGCCGGCACCACTTGTCATTTGTGAATGCGGTCTGGACTACATGGCTGCTGCGGCTGGCCCACTGGAGCGTGAGATCCTGTCGTTTGGTCTTTTGTGTGGAGACAGGGCAGCGAATGATGTTCTCTGCGGATGCAGGGTAAGGACAAGCCAACATTCGCTCCTCATGCGGATAATGGCGATGTGGTCGTTGTTGTGAACGCACGGCATGTCGAGTTCACGGGCAGGAAGTGGGAAAACAAGCTGTACAAGTGGCACACCGGGTGAGTCGAAGGCTGAAGCAGTTGGATGGTCGTAGGATACAGGTGTGACCCCGGTGTGCATGACAAGCCCCATTCACTCTACCTGATGTGCCAGTCATGCTGCACAGGTTTCCTGGCGGGCTCAAGGAGCGGACAGCCACGCAGGTGCATGCTAAGGATCCGTCAGAGATCTTGAGGCGAGCCGTGGTCGGCATGCTGCCGAAGAACACGTTGCGGAAGGTGAGTGATGGCATTTACACCATCTACGATCGGCGTGGGACATGGAAGCGCTGGTGACGCTCACAAACAGATGCTGGAATGTGTCCAGCCACAGCTGCGATTCTAGAGACAGTCTCTCCCGCATGTGCAGTCGAGGGACCGGAAGCTGCGCATATATCCGGATGCGGAGCACCCCTTCCAGGAGCATGCGCGGCTGGTGCCATGGCAGCCGCCGCCGCGGGCACTGCGGGTGAAGCGGCCCCTGTGGGACCTGCCAGAAGGCTTCGAACCACTGAACCCAGAGGTGTGGAGCATCCTGTCTTCTGATGCGGCGTGTGCTAAACGGCCATGACCACACCGCGATGCGCCCCTGCCTCATCTCATAGTCACTTGACATGCGTGCAAAGATTGGCACTGCTGAGCACACAGCCTTCATGCTGCGCAGGCGTATCTGAAGCGGTACGGCCACCAGCTCAGCGAAGAGAAGCGAGCACATCTTCAGCGGCTGATACAAGAGGCAGGAGAGGAGAGTGAATGATGTGCTGATTTCACCTCGCCTTTTTTCCAACGGTCATGCTGTCTCAAGCCCTTTCCTCTTTAACTAACGGTCATACTGTCTCTAGCCCTGTTCCCTCCGCCCTTTCACCAACGGTTATGCTATGCCAGGCCCTGTCCCTCTTTTTGATCTTCGGGTCAGCCGCCGTGCACTTGTTAGGATAAATGTGGGCTGGAGACAGCATAATGAGCGTTGGTACAAGGGAGGGAATGAGCGAAGGCAGCCTGTCCGCCGTGGATGCAACACACTCACCACAGAAGTATGTGTCGTCTATTTACAGCATAACCGTTCTTCAAAAGAAGGGAGGGCCTTTGACAGCATGTTAAAAGGCATAGTAACTGGCTATGCGCTGGGTTTGCATGCGTCACGGCAAAAGCTGTGGGCGTCAAGGATGGCACAGCAATGATATCTTCATAGAAGTAATGCTGATTCTGAGCGTTGCCAAGAGCAGTTCAAGCGAAGCGGTGAGCATGAGCTGTGTCACAGGGGATCAACATACATCCCCTGCAGGAGACTTTGGTCAGTTGCTGGCTCCTGCACAGGAGGGCCCTCCTGCACATGCCATGAGTCACAGTCCAGATATCGGGTGACAACTGTGAGGATTACATCACAGTACACCAGCGACCGCACAAGTGGCCTTTGCGTGTTTTGGCGCTTCTCAGCACACACGAAATGCAAACATTCACACACCAACACTGCAATGTCAGGCAGCTGCACGCACCGCAGCGTCATCATGCGCTTTGACGCCCGCGTCCGACAGTGAAAGCTCGTACAAGAGCGTCTGCAGGACCACAGTAATCAACAAGTGAAGCTCCTTGCCAGTCACAAGCTGGCGTCATGCATGCTGGTGCTGCAAAACATGCTCTGTGCATGTCCGACAACAGGCAAGATGGCGCCCCACCTCGAGTTTCTTCAGAGTGTACTTCAGACTGTCGAACTTCTTGCGGATTGCACCATTCCGCAGGTCATACTGCAGCGACACGCAGGTGACAGGTCAGCTGAAGCTCCAAAGCTGCACATTCCCTGGGACAGCACATTGCACATGATGGAGCATGCACTTGGCGAACACAAACTGCAGCTCAGGAAGCCGCCCGCACCTGCAGAAACTGACCGAAGATACCCTCCACGAGCTCTCGGCAGGCTTGCACAGCCTTCGCATCTCGTTCTGTGGCACGCGCCACAGCATAGCGATTGAGCTCGCCTGTGAAGTCCAGAACCCCGCCAAGAAACCTGCGAGTCGGATTGTAAACTTGCAAGCTGCGATCATTTGAGTATGCTGTCTGCTCATCAATGGCGATGTGGCTTGTGGTACAGCACGCACTCGTCTCGGTTGCAGGTCGGCAGCTCTGCGGATGTCATGAGCCTGCCCTCCTGAAGGAATCCGCGGAATATTTTTGCCTCTGCAAACTGCGACGCAGAGGCATGCTGTCAGCAATAAGTTCTGCTGACTCTTGCTCGCACGTCGAAGAAAAAACACGTCTACTTGCACCACAGCTTGCAGCGTCACGAAAGCCCGATGTCACCTCCTCCATCGCATTGCTGAAGCTGCCATGGCGCAAGTCAGGCTCCCCCTCTACAATGGACAACAGCCCCTTCGCGACACCCGCCGCCTTATTGAGCCGCTGTACCGCTTCCTCGTCTTTGCCGCGATGCAGCGAGAAGATTGCCTGTTTCGACAGCTTGCCGATGTCTGGGCATGCCGGGCGTCAGCTGTCAGCAGGGAGCGTTTGTGCATGAGGGTTTGATGCCACATAATGACCAGAATGACATGATCAGGGCAGGTGCAAGTCTGTGTGAATCGTGTACATCGACAATCGTGCTTTCGACGATTGGCCAGCACGTGTGCACCTCGAGACTGCTTGATGACCGTCTCCCGTCGCGCATCATGCGCCGTCATGTCCTCCCCCAGCTTCTGGAAGTCCCTGTCGCGTCACGTGATGCCATCGTACGTTTGGGCCTCAGCCTTGATTCACTGGCACCTTTTTGGTGTGGCTGGTGCAGGGATGCAGTGTGTGCACCTCTCATCCAGCATGGCGGCGGCCAGTTTACGCTTTGGCGCCTGCCACAGGCACGCACACACTTGATGGTGAGACCAGAGACCTTATAGGGCACGTACCACTGGCAGTTTTCGGGTCTCAAACCTACCATGCTGCTGGCTTTCACGGACTGCGAAGAGCGAAGGTACACTGTGGATTGGTGCAGCGCGGCGCGGCCGATTTGCTGGCTTGTGACCAATGCACGAGGCAGTAGCTTACTCAGGCGCATGCTCGGCGAATGAATGCGCTAAAGATTGCGGAGTGGCATCGAGAAGACATTGTGCTGATGTACCGTGACGACATTCGACATTCACTGTGTCCGGGTTGTCCGGGCACAGCGCAGATGCAGGACGCGACCGTAAGCTGCCAACATTCATCCGCAAACAGACGAGCACCCAGCTTGGTGCCCAATGGAGAGTCCGTCGCCGCCGACAAGCGTGGCGCAGCCTGGGGGGTGAGTGTCTGTTGCTGAGTGACCAGACGATATTTGTGTTGCAACCTTGATACAGCAGGCTGTGCGCCCGCATCGGTGCTCCGCGTCGTCTTTCGACAGTGTGTCGACGGATTGGTGCAGCAGCTGAAATGCCGCAACCATGTTCATGCACGTGATCCCCCTCTTGCCCCTGCGCAGCGCCTGGCATGCCTCTGACCGAGTGCGGCATCCTGCAAGCGGCGTCATGCAGGATTGGTGTAGACTCACTCACGCACATCCCGGACATGCACGGATTTGTGGCAGGCACTGCATCGTGCTTCATGAGGGCTGTGCGGATTCCCCCCGCTGGGCCCCGTGCGAACTAATGCAATGGTTCCAATGCAGGGCGCTTAAGACAGAGCCACAGGCCAGCGGCCCCATGACGGGCGGTGATCAGACGCCACAGATGCAGCAGCAGGCGAAACAGCTGCAGATGCAGCAGCAGGCACAGCATGCGGCGCAGCAGCAGGCCGCGCAGCTGCAGCTGCAGCAGCAGCAGCAGCAGGCGCAGCGGCAGCAGCAGGCACAACAGCACCAGCTGCAGCTGCAGCAGCAACAGCAGCAACAGCAGCATCAACAGCAGCAGCAGCTCGCCCAACAGCAGCAGGCGCAGCAGCTGGCACACCAGCAGCAGGCACAACAGGCGCAACAGTTGGGCCAGCGCCAGCAGCAGCAGCTGCCGCCACAGCAGGCGCAGCAGCAGATATGGAACGCATGGCAGCAGCAGCCGCCACAGCAGCAGTACCTGTTCCGCACCAGCTCCACGGACGTGGAGGTCAGCACTTGCATGACAGCGCTTGTCTCTAGTTACAGAGCCTGGTATACGCCAAAGTCTCGCAGATCCACGATGAGCGTCTCACAGCATTTGTTTCCCGCACAGGTTCCGCACAATCCACAACAGCGGGCGCAGGACGCGCCTGACATGCAAGGCGGAGGTGCGGATGTTTCTGAGGTCGCTTTTGTGGGTGCATACTTGCATGATACTGCATGGACACATCTTTCATCTTGCGTACCTGTGTTGTGCTCCCGACAGCATTGTGTTTCCGCTGAACTGCAGGCCTCCCAGTGGAGGTGCACGCAGCATTGCAGGGGGCCCAGAGGCAGGCTGAGGCATTTGTTCTCCGAGCAGCAAAGCTGGCAGCAATGGGCGGCATAGACTACGCGCCACCAGGAGGCGTGCCCATTCAGCTCCCGCCATTGCGAAAGGTGGGCATCTTCAGCTCGACAGTCTGAAATGCGCTGCCACAGTGATGTGCGGAACATGCTGATGCGAGAGCTTAATGTGCTTGACTGTGCCAACAGCACGGGATCACAGCATGCTTTGTGTTGCGCTGCGCAGGCAGATGCGGAGGTGCTGCAGCATCAGCTGGCGCAGGTGAATGCGCAGCGGAGCCAGATGGCGCAGCACGCTATGCAGCTGCAGTCTGCAATGGCGCAGCTGCGCAGCTCGCCCCCGCTGCTGAATGGGACGGCCGGCGGCGGCGGCGGCTCTGGCAGCCCCTCAGACAGCCTGCACACCTACAGCGGCAGCGTCTCGAAGCCTGCCAAGCCTCCGACAGGTCAGTTCCGCCCCTTGGTCGGTGTGTCCACCCACAAGGCGGAGCCGCTTGCAGCCTGCAAGGCTTCCAAGATGGCCGCACTTATTTGCGAGGTCCGTGTGCACAGCAGTCCACACTGGTCGCCGCAGGCCAGCCCAAGCGGGGTCTGGGGCAGGGCCGGGAGCGGCGCGCGGCGTCGCTGAAGGCGGCAGAGATGCGGCAGGAATGGCTGCAGGCAGAGCAGCAGCCCCTGGAGGCAGCCAGCCCGCCGGCGCCATCCCGGACGCCGTCCAGCCAGGTGACCACCGGACAAACAGACTTCTATACCTTCATCCAGCCAGTGACGATCTCCGTCATTGTCCAAGAGCATCGTAGATGCGTGTGCACCGACACAGCTGAGCCTTGCTGCTTCGCACACCGGTCGGGTTCGCACACCTGAGGCAGCGTCCTGACCATGCGACATGACATCCATGCGCAGGGCCGAGGTCAGCACCCGCAGAGCGGGTCAGCGCCGCATGGGCAGCGCGCAGCAAAGCAGCAGGAAGCAGACGAGGCTGAGGCCTGGGACACTGCCCCTGATGACAAGCTTCGCCTGAAGCTGAAGGACATCAAGTGCGGCTGATGGGTTGCTGAGTATCATTGACGGGCATCGCACCTCTGTGTGCATATTATGTCACTTGCAAGCGAGGCATAGGTGTATCTGCGCGCACCATCCTGGGACGTGCACCCAGGCTGCTGTTATCGCCTGCAGGGCCGGGCTTCAGAACAAATGGCTGCAGGTGTACTGGCCGGACGATAAGCGGTGGTGGCCGGGCCAGGTTGCCAGCATCAACGTGCCAAAGCGCCGCGTGGTGCTCCTCTACGAAACCAGTGAGGATCCTGTCTGCACATTCCACACTCAGCTGAGCCTTGGTCTAGGGGCTTGCCATTGACCATCTCATGCACTTGCACATCTGCCGCCATCTGTCAAGTATTACAGTTCTCTTCTGCGTCTTTCAGCATGTAGGCTCCTAAAACGTCTGTCTGTCCTATCATCATATTGCGAGTCTCACGATTCACTGCACGGCCTTCAACACAGACGAGGAGGAGGAGCTGGACCTGGCGGACCTGATCGGCAAGGGCGAGGTGGCGTGGCTGCACAAGGAGGACGCCCCCGCGCAGCCGCAGCGGCCGCCGCCCAAGCCGCCCCGCCGGCAGGACAGCCCGCCGCTCGCCGGCCTGGACGACCTCCCCAGTGCGTCACAGTCGGCTGATCAAAGATTGATCATACACCACAGAATCGCAGCTTCTGTATACGCTTTGCACTTCTGAAGCACATCCAGCCGGTGTGTGCGCTTCAAGACCAAGCTACAGCAGGTCTTCAGTAGACCCTGTCGTCACATGTCTTCAGGCTCCGGCGATCTCGGGGGCTTGATGGACGGCGACATCTTCGGCGGGCCGCTGGGCGGTGGCCCCTTCATGCCACAGCAGCACACAGCCCCATATGGGTAGGTGTCTGCATGCGTTACCTCTAGAGCTGCTTCTGAGGTCCGACAGGCGACCTGGGCTCGTTTTGGGATGTGAGGGATGCTGCCCAAGTTGGACGCCATGCACGGCCTCCTGCTGCGACTGCAGGCACATGGCGGGCCACATGGCCGGCGGCATGGGCCAGCAGATGGGGCAGCCCATGATGCACGGCGGCCAGAACATGCACGGCAGTGTGGGCGGCATGCCCGCCGGCGGCGGCGGCGGCGGCATGCACCCCGGCAGCGGCATGGGCCCCGGCGGCCCGCCGGCAGACATGGCGGCCATCCTGTCCCTCGGGCAGGGCGCCATCGGCAGCCTGGCGCACATCTTCTGGGCGGAGCGCCGCAGCTGGTTCGCCGCCCGGGTGATGGACTGCAGCCCGCAGCAGGGCTCCATCCTGGTGCAGTACGAGGGCGGCCGCCAGGACGTGCTCAAGGCGGCCAACGAGAACGTGGAGTTCCGCATCAGGCTGCTGCCGCCGCGGCCGTCCATGCCCGCGGGCTGAGCAGGCGCTTTCAAACAGCAGGCAGCAGTTGCAAGCAGCGGCAGCGGCTCCGAACAAGTGAGCCGCTTGCGGCCTTTGCAACACCACATGGCGCCGAACAGCAGCTGCCGCGATTCCAGCGCCGCTTATGTCGTGATACCAGGTTCGCTGAGGCGGCGCGGAGTGCAATGCTCAGCATGACCGAGAGAGAGTGTTTGGCGCGCCTGCCTATGCCAGGAGGGCATGCTCAGCGAGACATCACAGCGACCACACTTGTGCGATGGAGAGCACCACGGAGGGCATTGTGGGCCACCATCGGCTGTCCGCCTCTACTGCTTTCCGCTACCTAGACACCGAAGTGCGCCGTCAAAACCATTGCCCGCATGTTGTGGTTTGTGCAGCACTGCTTTCCATCGCGTAGCTTCTTCATTTCGTGCCTTCGCTTCTGCTCTTTGCCAGTTGTCGTTTGCAGCAGTGGTTTTGATTTTGACTGGCAACAGTGACCAATGACATCCTCTGCAACCAACATGACTAAACATGTCTTCTGCATGTCCATTGACAGCCCAATTGATTGACATGCACAAATGGTCCAGAGAGATTGCCTCACTTGATTTGATCTGACTCCTCGAAACAAAGCAAATTATCGCAGCTGGCTACCTGCCTCACGGCGGGCAACGGGCTGGTCGAAGCTGAACGACATCCGCCCTTCAAGTGGGCTTGCGAGAAGCGAGCGTGTGACTCTGCGTCGGTGCCAGCAGCAGGACACATCCTCTGAAGTCAACCGCACCGCCTGCTTCACCTGCGAAGATCAACTAGTAAGACCACCAAGCCTGTGCCGCGGCGCCATGTGAGGTTGCGCCGCGGCATCGCCAGGGCTGCGCCCGCGGCAGCTGCAGTGCACACGCTGAGATGGATGGCTCCGATGACAACTTCAAGGGTCTGGTACTGGCCGTCTCCTCCAGCGTCTTCATCGGCTCAAGCTTCATCGTCAAGAAGAAGGGGCTGCGCGCCGCGGGGTCACAGGGCCTCCGTGCAGGTCAGCTTTTACGATGAGCAGCAAGTGCTGCCTGCAGAGGCTGCTAAGTTCCCTGCGTACGGCGGCTCGTCGCCAATGCTGGCTGCATGACGAAGGCTGCGCAGCCGCCCAGAACTGCGGTGGCATGCCAGTATGACACCGACGCCGCTTGACGCAGGCAGCGGCGGGTTCTCGTACCTGCGGGAGCCGCTATGGTGGGCGGGCATGCTGTCGCTGGTCGTCGGCGAGGTCGCCAACTTTGCTGCGTACGCCTTTGCGCCGGCCATTCTGGTCACGCCGCTCGGCGCCCTCAGTGTGATTGTCAGGTGGGCGGGATGGAACGCGTATATCTGTATCGCCATAGCTGTATCAATGACAGCACCAAAACGCAATTCTCTTGCATAGCATGATAGCCACAGCTGTACATTATGACACCGCTGATGCACAGCCCCATGACATTGCGCATCTGTCCACGTGCAACTGCAGTAACCGCACTCCATGGCTGGGCCCTCGCTTTCAAAGTGCACCTCTAACACAGCTGATCGCTGCCCCTGCAGCGCGGTGCTGGCGCACTACCTGCTGCAGGAGAAGCTGAACGTGTTCGGCGTGCTGGGCTGCATGCTGTGCATTGTCGGCAGCGTGGTGGTGGTGCTGCACGCGCCCGAGGAGCGGCAGCTGCACTCCGTCATCGAAATCTGGACGTACGCCATGCGGCCGGGTGGGCGCACCTCCTTGCAGTGGCCACCGCGTGTGTGGCATTTCTCTACAAACAATGGAATGACCGAGGTCAGAGTAAGCAGGCACAGCGCCAGGGTGACGCTGCCGTTGGCATCTGGACGCCATGCGGCCAAAGAGGGCGTGGGTTCACGGGCTTCACTCGAGCCTCAGGCATGGTGTTCCAGATGCGAATGTGGGCACACTGCAAGCGACACACTACAGCTCTGCAGCTCCTTTGAGCTGTCCTCCGGCTGGCCATGCGGATGCACAGTCATGCAATGCTGCGAGAAGGATTGCCCCAGCTGTGGTGCCGCCATGCCATGCTCTGCCATGGCGCGACAGCAGATGTGCGACATGCTCTTGCCCCGCCATTGCGCCGGTGCTGTGCTGCACAATCCCCACTAACAGCTGCCGGTGGGCGCATTGCAGGGTTCCTGACATATGCCACCAGCGCGCTCACGGTGGCATTGCTGCTCATCTGGGCGACGCCGCCCGAATGGGGGACCAGCAACATATTCGTCTACGTCGGCATCTGCTCCCTCATGGGCTCACTGTCGGTAGTCAGCTGCAAGGTGTGCACGCTGTCACTGGAACCATTGCATCTGCTGTGAGCGTATGCAGCACGGGCTTCGAACTCCGCGCTCAATGATCTGATGCCAACTACCAGGTGTCTGTGTGGCTACAGGCATTGGGCATAGCACTGCGGCTCACATTCGGTGGGAACAACCAGCTGCTGCAGCTGGAGACAGGCTATTGCGTAGTGGTGCGCCACTGGCCCTCCCTGATGGCCTGCGTAAGAGAGACACAATGCCACTGCATGTGCAGCATCACAACTACGAATGCATAATCGACAACTGCTGCTTGCGCATACAGATCGTAGCGGTCTGTGTCGTCACACAGATGAACTACCTCAATAAGGCGTTGGACCTGTTCAACACGGCCATTGTCAGCCCCATCTACTATGTGATGTTCACCACGCTGACTGTGACCGCAAATGTCATTCTTTTCCAGGTAGAGTATCCGAGTCTCATACCATGCGCACCTGAGTTTATTCGTGGCGATTGACCCACTGAACTCTCTTAGCATCAGACATTTCACAACACATCTGCAGGAGGAGCAGGGCACTCTCGAAATAACCAGTCAGATATGCGGCTTCGTCACGATTGTCGGCGGGACGTTCCTGCTGCATGCGACGCGGGACATGAACGTGGGGGTGTCAGACGTGGCGCAGTTGGTCAAGCCCAAGCTGGGCTCACAGGTTGCCGGCAATGGACTGCAGATGCAGAGCCTGCCGGTCTCAAGATCAGTGCACCGGACTTCCAGCGGCAATTTGCGAGACTTCTGACTTCGACGGGTCCACGACTCAATGTACATTGATTACAGTTTGGTCTCAGTTGAAAAAAATTGCAACAAGGCTTGAATGAAAGTCCTCAATCCAGAACCTCATGACACAAATCAACATGATTAACTCGCACACGTTCATACAAATCGCACAATTCCCACCTGCTTGAATGCCCCAAGAGGAGTTCAATGATACAAAATGTGATGAAGCGAGCTTGCTATTGCGGCGGGTTCCCTCATTCGATGTGGGACCATGCTGCACGCAAGGCCAACACCTCAACCACGCCGCCGCCGCCGTGATCGCTCCCACTGCACATCCTGATCTGCAGGATGTTCAAATGCAAAGACTGTAGGGAAATCGGATAGTGTTTGTGATGTTCCACGGCATGACAAGCCTAGCGTTCACACCCAAGGAAAGTGCTCAGAGGACACGTGGGTCACAGCAGGCCGGAGCTGAGGTGCAACACACCATGCAGGCGCATGGCCGCCCTGACGTCGCCCTTGGCAGCGCGCAGGTAGAACGTGGCTTGCTGCAGGTCCACTCGCAAGCTGCGGCTGAGGATCTGAACGAAGGCCGTCACAGTGTCGTTGGTGCAAACGTCTGGGAAAAGCACCTCTCAGGAGGATAAGCCTACCATAATATGAACAGCTCATGACGACTGCAACAAGCAGCCTGCGCAAACTTTGGCAGGTACCTGCGCAAGCTTTGCCAGTGCCATGTCCTCTGCCTGCTGCTTCGAGACTGGGTCTTGTTCCTCTGGGGGCACGTCTGTGCCGGCCTCAGTGTGCACGACAACAAACTGCCGATTTGCAAATGGGCAGAAGTGAAACTCGCCGTCAAGCCCTCGCACTTCCTCCGCTGCACGTGGCAAAAGCACAGCACGATTGGCACGACGAAGTGCTGTGTGATTGCCACTGTCACTGCAGTGAAGTGTGACACTCTGACACAAGGTGGACAAGCTCCACAGTCGCGTGCAGCTCACCTGGTATGAAGATGACGTTGCGGGTGTGCAGTGAGTGCTCGGAGAAGATGTTGTTGCACACTTTCAAGGTGGCGACATCGGTGCCGCAGGCGACTGCCAGCGACGGCAGGGTGTCCACATTGCTGTGCAGCTTGCGCTGCCGGACGAAGGCCCCTTTGCCCAGCGTCTGCAGTCGACAAGCACAGCCGTTGCCTCTGCTGATGGACATCCCATACCACTGTCATGAGTGTGACTGTCACGAACTAAGTGTCACAATCTACTTGATATGTGGTGCACATCCGCCCATCACCATCAGCACTGCAGGGCTGCGCGGCCTGCCGACAATGGTGTGCAGACCCCAGCGCGCTTTGAATGCCTCCAGTGCCGCTTCTTCAGCCAGTCGCCGCCACTGAGTTGCCACTGCCTGCAGTCGGCAGTGGATCATGCGTCAGACAGAGAAACAGAGAAAGAAACACAGAGAGTGTATGACGTTTCCCGTCAGCCTCACGCAGACTGCTTTCACAGTGTCGTACACTGGGGTACTGCCATAACATGCAATGTGCATTCCAGCAACAGCGCACCCTGGCGGTCAGGATGTCCCGAATGTCGCACTTGGACAGAATGAGCGACAGCAGTGGGGCGTCGAGCATGTCTATGAAATTCACGCCGGTGCCGTCGGCACGGTCAGAATGTCGAGTGTTATGTTGGCTGGCCGCAACATCTGGTCTGCAGTTGACTGTGGACCGAGCAGGCGGCGGCGGATCCGGCGTGAAGTCTTCCTGCTCAGGTTGGCAGCATTTGTGCAGCCATGCGCAGGACGCAATGAGCACCATTGCTCATGCGGAGGCGCCCAGGGCACAGCGCTGATGGGAGAGTCCAAGGCACGTGCAGGCTTACATTGCACAAGCTTTCACGAGGCCTTTCTACTCCCGGAAGACGCGGCAAAACGAGAAAGGGTTAAAAGCTCGCCTGAACCTGCCTGAACGCATTAGATACTCCCGGAGTGAAATTCTGTTGATGGGTTTAGCGATGACCTGAGCCCCCAGCGTTGCAGAGCTCTGCCATAATTACACAACAGGCCAGCCAGAGGCGTGCAGAGCGCCGCTGCAAGGCGCTGACAGCATGTCGGCGCGGGCTCTGCGGGAGCTGAGCCTGCTGGCAGAGGCCGAGCGGGATCCCCTCTCGGGGAACCAGGCAGGGCGTGGAGGCTTTGTTGAGAGGCCGTCGCACGACAGCGGATCGGATGTCGAAACTGATGGTTCCTCATCAGACAGCGGTGCACCCTCTCAGGCTCCTTCGCCAGCAGCACAGCAGGAGGCAGCGCGGCAGGAGGCGCTGACCACCTTTCAGCGGACGCTCGAGCGCTTTGCCTCCGGCATCGTGCCATCGCAGGAGCTCAGCGGAGACACACCCGCATCCGCGGCGGAGCGGCACAGGTGCGGCTTACACTGTCGACCAGAACAGCGTGTTAATGGGCTTCCGCCTGAGTCAGCATGTCGCTGCTGAGGTCCTCGTTGGCCTGAGCAGCTCCTCAAAGCCATGCGCTGACATGCACTACTGAATGTTTGGTGCTTGTATCCACTAGATTGGCCTCGAATGTGGGGCTGGACCTACCGGCGGTTGCGACCTGGAGCGAGAAGGCGCTGCCGTTTCTGCTGCTGCTCCTCTGCACCTTCGTCTACCGGCACATACAGGGCGAGATGCACAAGAGCCTCTTTGACCTGGTTTTGCTGGTCCTGGGAGCAGTTGAAGGGTAATTGTGCACGGCATGCACTGCTTGTGCTCACTCACCAGCCGTGTGTTACGCATGTGCAGGCATCGGGATGTTCCTGTGGCTCAACATGATCCTCTTGAAGGCAAACGACGCGCTGCGGAAGCAGGCGGCGTTGAAGCAGGACCGCTCCAAGCGGCAGTGCATCGGCCTGGCAGCCCTGATGGCCCTGCACATCGGATGTGTGCTGCTTGTGCTGCGGAAGCAGGAGCTGTGGCTCAACTTCTTGCTCATCAGCACGGCAGCAGTGCCCACGGTAGGCTGCCGATTGCCTCTGCTATGGCATGCAGCTGCTTTAGTGCGTCTGCTGTACGTGTGCTGTGTATCAAATGGCTCTCAAACAGTGGCAGCCTTTGCATGCAGGCGTGGGATGTCTTCTTCAGGGTTGCTCTGGTGGATGTGCTCGTGCGCTACTGGGGCATTACACTTAAGGTGACACACGAGCACTTACAGTGTGGGATGTGTGCCTGGCAAGAATATAATAACTACTCGTGCTGCCTGTGAAATCAGCAACACATGGTGTTGTCGTCGATGTGCCTTCGCAGGCGGGGGTGCTGATCATGCACAAAGCAGGCAGCAGGATGGAGTACCGCAAGCGCTCACAGATTCTGACAGTCTTGGAGCACGCACTGGTTTTCTGTCGGCATCTGCTGCCCACGGTGAGCCAAGCAACGTGTGCTTGATACATATGGCATTTGCCACTGTTATGATCATGGGCAGTGTCGTTTCATGTGCACAACCGTCTGCTTAGCCGGTCAACTCATCTCCTGCTGCAGCCGGTCTGGTATGCGTATTTCATTGGTGGCGCTACGAGAACAGGAATGCTCTCCAACAGCACATCAAGTGCGCTGCTACGCCTTGTTGTTGCATCCTTCGATGCGTGCCATGCACTTGCAGTCAAAGTACAGAGCGTGAAGCAGACGGTTGTGTGCCGGCATCTGCTCATGTCACGAGTTGTGGGGTATGTCAGCCAACGAGGTGCCGCATCTTCTGCGTGCAGTTTTGTACATGGTGTTGAAGATCTCGAACGTGTGGGAGCGAGGCCAGCTGCTGGTGGTGTCGGCCAAGGCGCTTGCGCAGTCCCAAGCTTCCTACGGCAAGGCGGTGTCGCCGGCAGAGCTGTGCGAGATTGGAAACCAGTGCTCGATCTGCCAGGCGAGTGTGGAAAGATCACCTCCACGGCCTGTTGGCCTCATGAAGCATTGCTGTTGCTGCACTCACATGCACACTCCGTGCTGAGCCGGAACCTTGGCAACATACCTGTGCCCAACGATGTCATGTTGCCGCCTGCAGGAGGCGTTCACACAGCCGCTGAAGCTCTCCTGCAATCACGTCTTCTGCGAAGCATGTATCGCAGAGTGGCATGAGCGGGAGCGCACCTGCCCCATGTGCAGAGCAGTGGTGCAGCCACCAGGCCTCAACCTGCACAGCGACGGCAGCACGCCGCTGCTGCCGTGCCTGTTCTAGACTCTGTAGAGGACTGTCAGGGAATAAATTGCTGCAGGTGAATTGCAGGTGTCACACATTCAAATTCCTGCTGGACATCAGCGTCCAGGATGTCAGGCTCTCATTGCAGGTGCTTTGATTGTACATACAACTGTCTGTTCGATGGCAGGTGCCAACAGTCGCCTTGCAATATAGTTGTTTCGAATAAGAAACCAGCAGAGAACCTCCAGATCCCCTCATGTACACATCCGCTCCGCCAAAGCCCGGAATCATCACAGCTGGCCATCCCGGCGCAGCATAGCCGCTGGACCATCTCGCTGCGGCGGGACCCCCCGGCTCGGTGGAACACCTGGCTGGGTGAATGTTGAAGGCAGCCCCTCCACGTCCCTGTCGTCCTCGACTGGCTCGAAAAGCGCACTCCCACGCTGCGACGGGTCCGCTGTAGACGGCAGGCTGCCAAACTGCCCACCAAACCCGCTGACCAAGCTGCAGGCACCGCACCGCAAGCAACTAGTTCAGAATGCAGCAAAGAGCAAAGCGGATCCAGAGCCTGCGGTGCACCTTTGAAACTGCAGGGGGCACGGATGCATCTGGACTGACCTGTGTGGCGAGAATGCACCAGGCACCAGGCGCACGCTGCAATAAAGAAGAATCCGATGGGTCAGCTCGTTTGCACGATAGCCGAGGTGCCTGCCTCGCATGGCACAGTGTGATTCGAGTGCGCGTCAGAAAGCCGCCACTGAGGTTGCACAGTGCAGCACCTGCGGGCCATGGTGTAGGAGCTGCCAGGTGGCCGTGGCGGCCGCGGCGGCCGGCCCCACCCGGGCACCGGCACCGCCGCACTCGGCGTCTGATGCTGCCACGTCAGCGCCGCATCGCTCAGCAGCGGCTCCTGCGGGATAGCATGGCACTCAACGTGTTCCTCTCCTCTCGTGTCTTACTGACTGTCACAACCTTGAACAACACGACCATGCAGCAGGACGCCATCACGTGGACAGAGACCCTACAATGCTCACCTGCAGATCTGTCCGCCGGCGGCGCTCGGGGGCTGGGATGTACGACTTGAGGATCTCGTTGTATATGCTTGTGCCGGCAAGCAGAACGATGAAGCCGAGCACCTGTGCGGCACAGTGGACCCAAGGACGAGTTGCACAACAGCAAAGATGTGACTGTGGGCGCAGGAGCTGCAGACTATGTGTGAAAGAGGCAGTGTTGCTTCTGTGCTCGATGCTGCAACAGGCACCTGCAGCGCATGGAAGCGCTCCCAGTGCACCAGCACAGAAAAGCCCCAGACGAACAGCGTGCGGGTGGCGTCGATGGTTGCCCGCGCTGCGCCGCTCAGCTTCTTTGTCACCGTCACCCCGAAGAAGTTGAAGAATGCGATCTGCAGCCAGAGCACAGCGGTCACATCCATGTGTCCCGATACCTGTTTCAGATCGAGTTGGACATTAGCAAATGCCTGCACCGATGCCGCTCAGCTGACGTTCAGGCCTGCAGAGCAGTCTGTTATTGTCCATCTGCCTACAGAAGGACGGCTCACCGAGACGATAGAGGCGGCGATGGAGGCCTGCAGCTGCCAGGAGGCGGACACCTCGTGCCAGGCGCCCACCGCATCGTCCAGCGGGAGGCCGTCCGCATCCTTGAGATATGTGACCAGCGGCAGCGCAGCGGCGCTGATAATGAGCCCCCAGAAGCCCTCCAACCCCACCGCCAGCAGCGCCGGCACCCGGTACCCCTTCAGGAACTTTTCCTCCACTGAGGACAAGTGCGAGAGTGTGTGTCGGCAGAAGTTCAGAAGTTCAGAAGATTGATTGCAACCTTGTGTAGTAGCATAGGGTGCTTTGCATGCAGAACCGGCAGCTCGTGGTGCTCACCTATGAACTGCATGGCCGCAAAAAGCTGCGCCAGCACGACAAAGCAGTCGCCCAGCAGCGGAGCCAAGGCTGCGTCTTCCCCACCGCCATTTGCTGGGATGCTGGCCACCTGCAATGCAACATATGCCCTTGCTGCTGCTAAATGCACATTGCAGCATCGATGGCCATGCAAACAGCGAAAGCGGGCCACCATGCACAAGAAAGCGAACCTCCAGCATTGTGGCAACTGAATGGATGCGGTGTGGAACGCGCCGCTTGCCCATCCTGTCAGCAATCACCGAGGACGCGCCAACCAGCGCTGCGCCGGCTGTGATCAGCACCTGAAGACAAGATGTGCAAAGGTGTCGGTCTGATGGACAGCAGAGAGTAGGGTGTTGTGCGGGCAACCTAGATGTGGTGCCATCTTGAACATGCTGCACGCCGTTTGTCCGCCACTCACCATGCCAAACCAGTGATGGCTGTGCAGCCGCCGCTTCAGTATGGCAATGGTCAGCAGCCCCGCCCAGATGACCAGCGTGCCCCGCAACATCTGGTACGTGGATGCGAACCTGCAGTGCAGAAGCAGCACTGCTTTGGACTCATGCATCCATCACAGAGACATCCACTGCATGGAGCCAGCTGCCGGCCACATGAGCAACGATGCAGGCTTGGACAGCGGCACACTCACGTGAAGAACAGCCCCAAGTTGAGCAGCGTGGTGGCGGCTGCATCGCAGACCGTCGGCAGCGCGAAGCTCAGCAGGCACTTTAGGCTGTGGCGCTGGGTGTCGGGCTCCACAGACAGGTCACCCTGGAGCAGGTCCGGCTGCGGGGGTTTCTTCTTCCGCCACTGCATCAGCAGATACAGCAGCAGGCACAGGAACTCGCCCGCGAACATGCAGGCGCTTTGCACCGCGGGATGCTTGAAGGTGACCAGCCGCCCGCCATGGGTGTGGCCCACCACCGTGGTGTCCTGCAGAAACACCCCGAGCGTTGGTACCAGGCTGCATGGCCGCAACCGCATGCTTGTCTCCATGAACCTGACGCCTGATGCTGCTGATGTTGGCACAGATCCAGGATGTACAGCAGCACCAGTGCCGGACGCACCTGCATCTTCGTGGCGATGGTGTTGACGCTGCCCGTGAACAGCATCAGTGCCGCAAAGGACACCAGCTTGACGTCCATGGCCGGTGGGCTGTGGCGGCAAAGCTTTCTGGCTCGAGTATGTGTCAGAAGTCCTGCTGCTTAGGCCAGAGCATCCATCCGGGCCCGCGGAGGCTATGGGTGTTCATTTCCAGCCCCAGCCATTTCGGCCCCGAGGCACACCCAGAAAGCGCCAAGTTTGAGCATTGCTGAATGTAGCCACAGCAGCGGTGGATGCTCGGAACGTCTCAGGCAGTGGTGATTCAACACATGAGCTGCAGTTGTAGTGGCACGTGCTAACTGCCGTGACCACGCTTGGACGCTGCGTGAACTTGTCTTATATACTGCGTGCTGTGCAGCTGTGTTACGCAACGGCAGTGAACATAACTACCGATATGCACAAGAGGAGCAGAAGTGCAAATGTCACGGAAGCCAAAAGTATGTCGTCTGCTACAGGGGGACCCCAGCACGTCTTGCTTACAGAGCAACATTTCTTACTCGTGTAGCGTTTTCCACTGAGCTGCGCTGCGGATTGCACCCTGAAAGCTGCCGCCCCAATGCCAAGGCACCTCAGCGCTGCAAATAACATACGCGCAATACGAGGTCAAGTGCTTGCCACTTTCTTCAGCGGCAGTCGCTTGCAGAGCCCTGCTGATGGCAGAGCAGCAGTCGTGCAAGCTTGGCAGCATTTGCCACACTAGCGATGCATGGTGGCTGGTGACCATTGACATGCCCTTGAACTCAGGCAATGGGCCATTGACATGCCCTTGAACTCAGGCAATGGGCCACATGTAGTAGTCAGGCACTAGACCTTCGGTGTGGATGATGTTCAATCTGTTGCGGCAGGCGTATCAGGCGCCTTGATGGAGGTACTGCTGGCTACCGAGCCTGCACCGACATACCAAGTGAAGATGAGATCCAACATCAAGCCACACATTTCCAGACTGGTATGCAAATAGACTCGCCAGCAGTGCCGCAGGGTTCAGAAAGGCATGCGCTCCCGTTGCAGTTTATGATATGATGCTACAACCTTAATTTTCTCTGCTCTTGGAGAATTTGCCTGATCGCTTGCCCTTTTTGTTCCTCTTCTTGGCTTTCTTGGCTGCAGGCAGGCCTGCAACATCAGTCGCCTTCCCGCTGCTGCTCCGGCCCTTCCTCCACTTCTCAGCGGCCCAAGCGTCCATCTGAGGGTCTGGGGCGCCTGAGGCTGCCGCTGCCTGTGCTGCCTGCGACGCCGTGACATTGGCAAAGAATGCCATCGCCCGCATCGCCTCCTGCTGCTCCTCCTCCGCATACGCTGCCTCCGCGGCAACCGTGCTTGACTTCATTTCTGCAGCTAAGGCGAAAACATCGGTTGGCCGGAGACCAAGAGAGCGGTTTGCGAAACAGGCTCCTTTGCAGCTTGGAGAAAACCATGTGTGCAAATGTGCATTAAGGTTATGATTGGACTGCGAGCATGCAAGACAGCATAACACATGCCATCACCCGCGGGCGTGGGGCTGGAGTCCAGGACCATTTGCGCATAGTCGAGCGCCAGCGCCGTGGTGAATGCCTCCACATGTCGCTCCTTGTCAGGTGACACTTTCGCCGGTCGCAGGCTACCCGCCAGAGGGTCCTGTGACATTTGAAGCCTCATGTTCACACTGATTGCTCCACACGCATGCCTGCTTACCAGGCGCAGAAACAATACAGACAACATGCTCAATACAGGCACGACAGAACACCCACAAGGTCGGCTGGAGTGCACCTGGCCCTGGGATTGATACAGGTATCGTCCGTTGACAGCGTGTTGCACGCTGCTAGCAAGGTGTAGCAGGAACGCGTGAGCCGCAGGCAGTTGATGCGCTGCTGGGCTGATATGCAAGTAGGAGAGGCTGCTTAGCGGCATGCCCAGCAGTCCTGAAGGGTATGACCCCGGCAGCCTGCGCAACCAGGGGCAATATTTCTGGATGAAATTGCGGCCAGCTGCTGCATTTAAATTCAAGAGTATGTTGGCGCAGGGCTGCCTACAAATGTGAATGCTTGCAGGGTCTATCAGCCCTGAAAGCCCGCCAGAAAGGAGCAAATGCATGTCACTTGATGGATGCCTTCACACCTGGCTGCTGCATGTGCAGCACAGTCTGTGAGCCGCTGCCGGCTGCGGCATTGCACTTGAAGCCCAAGGCGCGAAATGCTAAATGCTGCATTCGAGCAGAGGCGCTGTAGCGGCAATGTCAGTAGCTTGAAGGCTTGTTGGCTGCTGCACCCTCCTCTAATGTGTAAACCACTCGGTCAGAGAGTGCCGGACCATGGCAGCGCACCCATACTGCGTCTGATTGTCGTTGACCAGCACGTCCAGCAACTCGCCAAAGGTGCGGTTGATGAGGTCCCTGTCCACGACAACGATGCGGTATTGTCCGGGCGCCACGCAACACGCCGAGATCTGTGCACAGAGTCAGCAAGCAGTCGCACACAGCACAGCACAGTCCCACAATGTCAAGCCCTTTTCGCAATCCAAAGTCAGAATGTACTGACATTCAAGAACACCACGAAGTGAGCAGGCAAGCGAAGGAACCGGCAGACAACAAACATGGTAGGCCTACCTGGCCCTTGTCCCACAGTGCCTCCGCAATGCCGGACAGTGTGAAGGTGTTGCGAACATCATCCATTTGCATCCCCACGAACGCATAGATAGAGTCGCTCCACGAACGCGCCATGATGTGCGCGCTGCGGCGCACCTCCGCATTGATGTCAAAACCTGCACTCAGATAACAATGCAGCGAGTTAGAAAGCCAACAGAGTTTGCGAATGCAAAGCAACCCTTTAATACAAAGACGCTCAGGTCCAAGAAGTGACAGCACCAGCTGAACTGATGTCCACCACGGCAAAGAGAAGAAGTCATCCAACAAAAGGCAGCAGAAGCAGTGAACCGGCATTACTGTGCTAGTGTGACATACCAGTGATCATGCACCGTCTCCCGTGTGTCCTGAGGGAAAGTTGTGCCAGCTTCGGCGGCCGCGGCGGAAGCGGCGCACGTTGCCCGGACTTGTACGTCGTGGTGCTGGTCGCCTCCGATGGGTCATGGCCGCCAGACGTGTGGCTGCCGCCTGGCGATGCGGGGAATACCAGGCGGCGCTGCATGTGCAGCTTTCCCAGCAAGGAGCGAACCCTGCTGCCATATGCTGCGTCAGGCCATTAGGAGGATGTGTGACATGTTACGAAACTTACATCATCACCCTTCGCATTGCTAGTGTGATGCATCACACCACAGAGCAGCTCACACAATACATGCATGCCGAAGAGCGTCTTAAACGCACCACGTAGCAGCTCATCATCGAGGACCGGCTGCACAGGCGGCTGCTCGCCCCCCGCGACCTTCCTGAACAAGACGCAAATGAGCTGGAAACTGGTCTGCACAGGTCGACAGGTTGCAACCCTGGCGAGACAGATGCCCACAATTCTGCATGTCCCCTCCGGCTCGACCATGCCACAGGCAAATGCACACCTGTTCTGGAACTCGGCTCCGATATCCGAGACGTCCTGTCCGAATTCAGCCCGTGCCGTCTGCAGCGCCAACTGCACCAAAGACTACGGACTCCTCGGGTGCCTAGGTTCTGCCTTGCTTTGGGCTGGGCGCGGGCATCCCATTGCTTTGCATATGAAGACCTTTAGCAACCCCAGCTGTGCCTGCGGACAACGGCAGTCTTACCTTGAGGGCGTGGATCACATCTCGGCGGCTGTCCCTCTCGTGCAATTCCAGCTGCTCGACTTCAGCGGACAACTGTGACACCGCGGCTATCAGGCTAGCGAGTACTGCCTGTCGTTGAGCCACAAGCCAGGTGACGCGTATCCGGGTGGGTAGACGGTGACTAGAGTACTGAATTGCACTTGAGTACTGCGATGGAGGAGATATGGCACGGCATGCTGGCAGCAACAGCAATGCGCAGCACTGAACACATTCTCTACACCTCTTTGGGCACAGCTGACAGATCAGGCCAGCGCTCGCCTTCTGCATCCGATGCGGTGTCCTCATTACCGTTGAAGCTGCTCATGGCCGTGCTAAAGCAGGCGCTGGCGGCTTCTACCGTATAGGCAGCTGCCCACTGCTGCTGCAATCTGCTAACACCCAAGCCTATGGTGTCTAGCGGTGCAAATGCCGCAGTCTATTGAGACCTTGATAGTAAGAGTAACTTCCACAACGAGGCGCTGCCGCCCTATGTGGATCCTTCTGCGATCGAGGTGGCCGAACAAACTAGGAGTACTGAAAAATCCGTACGCGTGTTTGGTTTCGGCTACTCGGCTGGATGATTACAAACGACAAACATGCGGGCTAACTGCGACACTCAAAAGAGTGTGCTCTGGGGCATCATACCGCATTCGAACCAAGTGTCATGAGCCGCGTGCTGACGTCAGAGTTGCTGATGGATTTGCAAACTATATACCAGCTTGTGTCCAGCTGATATATAATGGCGCCGAGACAACCTCCAGCGCAAGCGGTTGCAGCGCAGCAGCGGAGTGGCAGTCTGCCGCCGCACCCGTGCCGCCACACCGTACATCATGGCAGACGCCATTCGCAAGGAGTACTATGAGAGCTCCAAGCTCGCAAAGTATCCTTTCGAGCCGTACTGGCCGGAGAAAAAGCTGCGCATCTGCGTCACTGGTGCAGGAGGTGAGCATATGCTTAGACTGTCCGTCGCTCATTCAATATTGCTCGTTTTACCAAGACAGTATACGGTGGGGTTCTCGTTGTCTGACACAAGCGTCCCCTCTGGCACATCACGGTTCCGGCAAAGGGCCCGCGTTCTCCTATTCGGCGCGTCGGTGGCTGCATTGTAATAGATTTCATCTTTCGAGTGTGTTGAGGGCTTCGAGCAGCTTAGGGCCATTGCGGCCGGCAGGACAAACTCGAACATGCACTGCCTGCCAACGTGTCGTTCCCTGGATGGCGTTACTGCTTGGGTCACGCTTGCACAACCTTTCAGTCGGCAGCTGATTTGGGAATGCTCTGCAATGCAGGCTTCATCGCTAGTCACCTGGCAAAGAGATTAAAAACAGAGGTGCGCTGCTGCTGCACCACATGTCGCCAGGCGCACCTGTCATGGTTATGATGCAGGCTGTCATGGCGCGATACAGCTTCACTTTGGACATGATCGGTGCAGGGTCACTATGTCATTGGCGTAGACTGGAAGCGGAATGAGCACATGCCGGTGCGCCGCCATCCTGTCAGACAGCATGCGGCTGACGGCACAACGCCACTAGCTTCCAAGCATGCTGCACCAAGTCTGGCCGGTTGACCACTGCTGCACAGCACAGCATCAGAATGCTGGTGGCGATGCCAAGAGCGAGCAATCAATCTGCTCACACCCCTTGCAGGAGGAGATGTTTTGCGACGAGTTCCACCTGGTGGACCTCCGGGTATTTGACAACTGTAAGAAGGTGGTTACCGGGTGCGACCACGTCTTCAACCTGGCAGCGGACATGGGCGGCATGGGCTTCATCCAGTCCAACCACTCGGTCATCTTCTACAACAACACCATGATCAGCTTCAACATGATCGAGGCAGCCCGCCAGGCTGAAACCCAGCGGTGAGGCCTTCCCTGGACAGGGATCATTACTGTGCAGGTGCAACTGCGCTGTGTGGCATAGCACGACTAATGTCACATCACGACATCTGCTGCACAGGTTCTTCTACGCATCCAGCGCGTGCATCTACCCAGAGGGCAAGCAGCTCAACACGACGGTGGAGGGCGGCGGCCTGAAGGAGTCCGACGCCTGGCCAGCCCAGGTGCACATTTCAGCCACCTGGTACTGAAGCAGCATTGGATACTGAAGCATTGGGTCGACCGCGGTGAATGCTGTGCATGTGCACCTGGGACTGGTGACTGCACCAACACACCTGGCATAGCCATCATAACAGAGTCCCAACACACTGACGTCCTGCTCTGCCTTCTCACGCCCACAGCCCCAGGATGCCTACGGCCTGGAGAAGCTGGCCAGCGAGGAGATCTGCATGCACTACGAGAAGGACTTTGGCATCGCAGTGCGCATCGCGCGCTTCCACAACATCTACGGTGCGCACAGGTTGCTGCAATGCGAGGAAACGCGCAGCTGCTTGTGTTTGTCGACAGTGTCAAGTGACATCTGTACACCCAAAGCACGCGTATGTGCAGTGCAAATGGCAGTCCGCACGTGTACCTCATACCCTGTCATCTCATGGGCGCAGGGCCATATGGCACGTGGAAGGGTGGGCGGGAGAAGGCGCCGGCGGCATTCTGCCGCAAGGTGCTCACCAGCACAGACGAGATCGAGATGTGGGGCGACGGCAAGCAGACGCGCTCCTTCACCTTCATCGACGACTGCGTGGAGGGCATTCTCCGCATCACAAAGTCCGATTTCAAAGAGGTGTGATGATGTGGTGCGACAATGATGTTTGGGTCCAAGCCCTGACCATTTGTGAGTACTTGTGGAGGTTCTACAGCAAGCATGCTGGTGTTGCTGCAAGCGACTGACGCTTGCGCATTGCCTGGCACAGCCGCTGAACCTGGGCAGCACCGAGATGGTGTCGATGAACGAGATGATGGAGATGGCGCTCGGCTTCGAGGGCAAGAAGCTACCCATCAAGCACATCCCGGTGCGCTTCCCTGGCTGCATTGTTCAAGATATCAGGATGCTGCTTGTGATGTTGGAGACGCACATGGGTTGGGATCGCTGGCCGGCAAAGTGCTCCAGAGCATGCATATAGCAAGATGACACTGCATAGGTATGTTTTAGGCTGGGTTTGAGGCAGACTGTGGTCTGACAGGGGCCGGAGGGGGTGCGCGGTCGCAACTCTGAGAACTCACTCATCCTGAGCCAGCTGGGTTGGGAGCCCACAGTGAAGCTGGAGGACGGCCTGCGGCTCACCTACCAGTGGATCAAGCAGCAGGTGGGTGCACCTTCCCAGCTGCTCTCAGCTGCGGGGTGATCAGGGCAGCTCGGCCCAGCGTGCGTCGCGGGCACACATAAGCTTCCTCGTCATGTCATCAGCCATCTGATGGTTTGTGACCTCATTGATCCGCTTCTGAAACCACTCTGTGTTTTGTTGTGTGCAGCTCGAGGCAGAAAGCGGCGACCGCAGCGCGTACGCCAAGAGCACCATTGTGCCAGCCAGCGCGCCGCGGGAACTGGGCTCTCTGCGCAGCGCGGATGGCAAGGAGGGCTTCTGAGCAGCCCGGGCTCACCAGCACGGAAGCGGTTTTGTGTCTGCACCTGACAGCGCTGCGCTGCTGTGTCAGACAGCGCCTGCCGAGCTAGCAGCAGGGTGACAGGCTCTGTGACTGCGCTCCATCTCGATAGTGCAGCGCCCTGTGCAATGCTGTCGGCAGCAGCGGCAAGGATCATTGCAATCTGCCCTGCAGTTCATTTGGTAGTTGATGTTCAGCCGCACCACGGAACAACTTCATGACTACAGATGACAGGATGCACATGGCCAAGTGTGGCCCAATTGACAATATGTGATGCACGTTCGTCTTCATTTCGGGGGTTTCGGTGCTATGCAACGTGCACACACGTTTCAGAGGGCTAGTTGTAAATTTTTGAACGTTGGAGGCGTCATGGTTAAAGCACAAGTCTTGCATCCCTTCCTTTCCTTACAAATTGTACAGCAGGGGAGGGTGTGCTTCCAAGCGATCGTTTGAAGTCGAAGCTCACACGTCATGTATGTTGGCATAAGAACCCATGTGCCAGCAGTGTTGTGTGCTGCGAGGTGCATCAAAGTCCCAAGCTAGTTGAGCAGAAAAAAGCTGCCAGCATCGAAACATCGTCCTTCTATGTGCAACAGGTGCAAGACACTCAGCCGTGTCTGTCTTGGCGAACGCTCTTGGCTGCCATTTGGAAGCCAAGTGTCTCAACCGCAGCAGCCGCTCTTTGCAGGTGCGGCGCTCCCCTGGTTGAGGTTGACGCCGCCTGAGCTACCGGCACCATAGCCCACCTTGATGCCGTAGCTCTGCAATCAGAGGTACACAGCTGCAATTGACGGAAGCTGCTGTGTTGCTAATGAAGCAAATACATGTAGAAGACTTTGTCTCTAGCTCACACTGCTGATGACCCCGTTGTCCATCAGCAGTGGGCACCAGGAGCACTGCTCACTTTTTCACAGCAGGCGAGTGATGAGTCGCAGGCGATAAGTTGCAAAGCGAACCTCGTTGGAGACGTCGAACACGCCCGTTTCGATCTTCTCGTAGATCTTCCGGGCGGTGTTGATGAAGGCCTCCTCCACATTGTGCGCCGTCTTGGCGCTGGTCTCCAGGAACACCAGCCCGTGCTCCTTCGCAAACTGCTCCCCCTCTTCAGTTGACACCGCCCGCCGGTGCTGCACCAGTGTCACACAGTCAACCAGGTCAACATGGCTGTTGCTGCCCGCTTCATTCCTGCATAATGTGTGTGCAGGGCAGCACGATGCCAGCACAAACTCAGCATGAGCATGTGATTATGCAGAAATAATGCAGGACGCAAAAGCCACAGCTGCGCACCGTGAGGTCACTCTTGTTGCCAATGAGCATGATGGTCATGTTGGGGTTGGCATGCTGGCGCGCATCCTCCAGCCAGCTGGCCAGGTGGTTGAATGTCTCCCGCCTGTCACACGGCAGCGCTCAGGCACGTTGCAAAAGACATAAATCATGCTGGACCTGCAGGGTGCCTGAAAGCCGAGTAACATCAGGGGCTCGTGGCATGGAGAAGGCACTTGCCTGGTGATGTCATACACCAGCAGTGCCCCTGCCGCGCCTCTGTAGTATGACCGCGTGATGGAGCGAAAGCTCTCCTGCCCGGCCTGCGCGCATTGCAGTGCGCGCCTTGAAGGAAGACCAGCTGTCCTCATTAACCGGGCCCAAGGCCCTGCAGCTTTCGCTGACACTATCAGCGTCGTGTATGTCACGGCTGTGATGCCGGTCCGCCTCTTCTCGGCTGCACCATGCAAGCAGGAGTGCGCACTGTGTCCCAGATCTGCAGCTTGATCTGTTTGCCGTCGATGTTGATCATGCGCGCGCCAAACTCCACGCCAATCGTCAGGTCGTGCACAGGCTGGAACCGCTTGTCCGTGAATTGCAGCAGCAGGCATGACTTGCCGACGCCTGCACGTTTTCCACGGGGTTAACCACCTTGAATCGACATCATATTGGCCAGATGCCCGATAGCATGTGACTGTAAGACATGACATCACGCAGACTGACTGCGCAGACTTGCCTGTGTCACCAATGACGATATACTGGAAGGGCAAAGGCACAAAGCACAGAGTCAGTTCAACCCATAGCCTACGCGCACTGCAAGTGATGCATGCACAAAGCACGCACCAGGGCCGCTCATTGTGTGCGAAATGAGACAGTCACACACACGCATGGCAAATCACGCAGCGCAGCATTGGACACATCTGCACCTTGAAAAGGTACCTGCATGCACTCAGGGAAGCAAGTCAGCCTTTGGGTACTCTGCTTGGAAGCCATCAGTTGGGTACTCTGCTTGGAAGCCATCAGTGGGTGAAGTTGTGAGGAGTTGCATGTGGGCAGCAAGTCGGAGCACTGACTGCGCTCAGCAGGCTCTGGATTACAACGGTGTTCTCAGCACATGCTGAAGCCCTCCATTTCGCCCCAATGAAGGCTCTCAAATACGACAATGCCCTGATGCCCAACGCGAGATATGCCTAGCACGAGCACAACGAGGGACTCACGCGTATGACATGGCGCCCCAGAGGCTCTGCCGACCGCGATGGCAACCTCCCGACGCTACAGCTGCTGGCTTGCTAAGACGGACACGCAAGATCGGTCTTCCTGGTTCGGCACCAAATCTTGTAACGCAGCTACTGCGTGTCTTCTATTGTGTATCTGACGAGATTCTGCCTCACCCAAACTGCTGCGAGCCAGCTGTGAGCAAGCTTGCAGAGTTGCAATGCACGTCCTGTCGGGGGGGCCAGCAGGAGTGAGAAATTTGCCAGTGGCTCACGTGAAGACCCTGCAGCGATTCCTTTCGCTGTTTCGCATGCCACCACTCGATCTCTTGCGTCAACTGCTGCATGATGGACATGCACGCTTCAATGCTGCACACTCAATCCCTAAGGAGGAACTCTTCGCATCAACAGATGTGCAGTCACGTCGATGCATGTCCAGCAGCACGCCCAAATTGGCCGACGAGCCTTCCATGCAACCACGCACGAAGGCGCAACAGCTGCTGCCCATCAAGGCTGCCAGCCCCTCAGGCCTTCAGGTACTGGTCAAACGGCTCGCCGGTGAGCTCCTCCAGCCGCGACACCAGGGCGGCGGCGGCGGCGGCGACGCCCGCGTCCTCATCCTCCAGCAGCTCCGACAGGAAGGGCAGCGCCTCCGGCAGCAGCAGGCCGTACTCCTCCCGGAGCGCCGCCACCAGGCCCGCCACCACCGCCAGCGCCCGCCGCCGGGTGCGCGGCTCGCCGCCCCGCGTCGCCATCAGCACCTGCACAGGTTTCGTACGGCATCAGCGGTGCGTGCAGACTCTACCTCCACCGCTCTCCAGCGAAGAAACGAATCTGGGTGCCAATCACTGCACGAACACCAGCTGCAACCATGGCTCAGTCTGTGCAAGCAAACAGCCCAATCGTTGTGTGAAACCCTGTGCAGCCCGAATTGAAGCTCTCACCGCGCGGTTGAGCGGGCGGTACATTGTGTCGCTGCTGGCGGCGGCGGCCATTCGCGTCAGCGCTGCAGCAGCCGCGGCGCCAAACGGATCCCCCGCAGCATCCAGGGCCGTAGCGTCTGCCTTCTCGCTGGCGGCGGTCCCGCCCGCGGCCAGGGCGGTCGGCAGCAGCGCCGCCAGGGAGGGCAGCAGCTCGGGCGGCGGCGCGCCGCGCAGCTGGGCCACCAGCGGCTGCAGCAGGCGCTGGAAGCGCGCCTCGTCTAGGAAGCCGCCGCCGTCGTGCGTGAACAGCTGCTCCAGCGCTAGCAGCACCTGCGGCAACATAAGCACGGATGGATCAGCAGAGGCACCTTCCTGCAGCGACTTCGTGCCATTACAAGCTTGCACACCGAAGGATTTGCGAGATTGCATGAAAAGTCAAGAAAGGACGCAGGATGCGAAAACGCCGTTTGCCTGTGTGCGCAGCCGCCAGGAGGCTGCGATGGCCGCCTCGCTCAGCGGCGCTGGTGCTGCCGCCGCTGCCGGCTCTGCATCGGCAGACTTGCGGAGCTTCTTTTTCGGCGGCTTCTTCGTGACCTCCCCACCTGGCAGCATGAAAACTCCATTTGCACGGGGGGCCTGTCAACATGCACACCCGATGCCAAGCCTTTCTGATGTTCGATGTCTCAACACAGCCTGAATATGCCCATGGTAGCAGGTCTGCTCACGACCCACCGCCAGGCTGCAGAGCGGCGACTGCAGGGTCCAGCAGGTATCGGAAGTATGGCACGAAGATGGAGCCCAGGCGGTTCGTCAGCGCAGCTGCTGCTGCAAACAGCACTGCAGGACGGCCGCCCGCCGGCGGAACCGTGCCATCCGGCCCTGTAGCAATAAGGCAGACACACTCAACAGGCCGCAACTCAGCAGCCTCCGCATGTAAGCGTGTTGTGAGAAACTTTGCAAGCTGACAGGCTGTGCAGGCGATCAATAATCATCTGCGGCATTAGATGTGCATGGTATCACCTGGCGGAAGGGTGGCGCGTGCCCACTCGACAAAGCGCAGGAACAGCGGTTTGAAGGCGCGCTCACTCAACTTCACCGTCAGTGCTTGCAGTGCCGTCACCGCATGCCTCTCCACCACCGCAACACCTGCAGCCAAACAAGATCTGGTTTGCACAATGTCACACTGCATTATCTTCCGCCATCAGCAAAGCCACAGACAAGCCAGCAATTCAGATGGAGTGACAACCCACAGAGCCCACCCTCTGGGCCGAATGCCTTCAGCCGCGTCTGACGCACGTCCAAAGCCGTCAGCAGGAAGCGGAATGCTGCTTCAGCGGGACCAAGAGCGGCGCCCGGCTTCAGCTGGGCCAGCATTGAGGCTGCCATGTCCAGGAGCTCTGCTGTGGGGCGGGCCGCAGTGCGCTGCACGGTGTTTGACAACCATTAGATCTTGACTGCCTAACACGAACTTCAGAGGGCATCTTGCAGAGCTTAAAACTGCATGGCAGATGGGCGGGCGGACGAGCACCGAGATGCATTGCGTCGCATGCTTGTTGATACATTCGCGTGGCATGATATGCTGCTTGCAACAAGCACTGCAGCCTCACCAGTGCATGCGGCAGATGGCGAGCCAGTGCTGGCAGCAGCAGGCGCGCCGGAACCGTCGTGGGCAGCAGCTGCCGAATCGCAGCGGCTGTGCCCGCGGCGCCCGCAGCGCTGCACGCGGGGCCCCACACCTGCGTGCCACAGCCCAGACCTTTGTCGGTCAACTTCTGCACCGACAGCAGAGGGCCAACACCTGCAGGGGCTACAGGCAAGGGAGCTGCCACTGTCGAGAGATGTAACCAAGCAGGTCGATGAACCAACGAGATTACTACTATCCTCACCAGGGGGTTCAGTGTATGCTCCAGTAGGGCGGGCAGGAAGGGACTCAGGAACTTGGGCAGCGAGCGAACGAGTGCCACCGCCACCGCCAGCGCGGCTGCCGCCTCAAGGGCCGCCGCCTCGGCCCTGCCCATCGGCAGCTGCACGGGGGCACGAAACACTGGTCAGGGGTGCAGAAGCTGGCTTCACAACAGACTTGTTCCACATGGCAGCATGGGTTGACCGGAGTCACAAGCACGTACTGCTCCCAGAATTCGGACTGGTGCTCGTGGATGGGCTGCCACGACCTTTGTACTGCCAGCGTGGTGACATGCACACGGCACCTTCTTGCCGCGCTTCCCAGCGCTGCCAGGCGTCCCCGGTGTTGTCACATCTGCAACTGGCGCCTCAGCGGCCTGGTCGCCAGCCGCCTCTGCATCGCCCACTGCCTCCAGCGCCGCGCGGGCGGCAGCCAATGCCCGAGGCGCCAGGCGCGGCAGCAGTGGCACCGCCGCTGTGCCCAGTCCGGCCACCAGCGCCGCTGCCGCTGCCAGTGCGCTTGACCGCACCGCTCTGTGTACACATGCCGTTGAACATGAGCCTTCCAGACCATCAATCGGGCTTGGTGGTGGGAGATTCAACACGCCCTACAGTGACTGTGCTGTTGATACCAGTCACTGTCGAAATCACATGTCAAGGTTAAGCAGGCTCATCTGCTGCGTGAATGTGATGGCAGCTGCACACAGTCCCCTGAAACATGCACCTGTGTGGGTCGTCAAAGGCGGCCAGCACAGCGGGCGCAGCTCCAGCAATGGGGCCTGGCGCCGCTCGGCCCAGGTGCTGAGCGAGCGCCCCAAAGGTGACCAGTGCCGCCTGCCGTATAGCAGGCGACGCCACTGCCTCCTCGCCCTGGCGAACTGCAGCGTGCATTTGGCGCCCAGTCAATTGCCTAGAATCGGGACACTTTCCGTTGGGGACGGCAGATTTGATGTCCATGCCTGACATTTCATTGAAAATGCAGATTGCGGCGTGGGTCGCCAACCTCGATGCAAGAGTTGCTCACTGGGTGCAAAGAATGCGGACAGGTGCGCGCAGAAGGCGAGCGCCGCGTCCGCAGCGGCCAGGAATGTCGGCCGCCGCTGTGGCCCCGCCGCCAGGAGCTGCTGCCCAGTGCGCTCTGCCGCCGTTGCCAGCAGCACCAGCGCCCGCCGCCGCACACGCCCCGTGTTTGCTGGGTGGACTGACAGCGACACGAGCGCGGCTGCATATGATGCCGGCGCCATGGCCGACTGCAGCACAGCCAGCAATGCCGCGGCGGCTGAGGCAGCCGCCTTCCTGCCGCGCGGCCCCTCCTCGGCACCCAGACCCTGGGATAGGGATGACGAACCACCAACAGTCATCAGGTTCGATGAGCAGAGATGCATCGAGTATTTATACGATGAGGCCGGTTATGCGAATGTGCTCGAAGCTGAGGGAGTCTGGGTATGATATGCTGGCGCACCTGCTGCTGCAAAAGCGCTTGCAGGAGCAGAGCGGCGTATGCCCCCTGCAGCTCCTCATTGGTGCCGCCGCGATGCTCGTCGCTGCTGCCGCTGGCATTTGTGTCTGTTTGCAGCCGTGACGCCACAAACAGGGTGGCGAGCTGCAGCTGCGGGATGCCGGCCCCGCTGCTGCTGCTGTGGTCTGTGGCCGCATCTGAGGGCGCTTCAGCTGCCGCCCGCAGCAGCACCAGGTACGCGCGGGCCCGCTGAAGCTCGCTGGCCTGGAGGCACCATAACAACAACAAGTTTGTGCAACAACTTCAGAGTTCCCAGCGGGACTGAGCATCGATGCAGATGATGTGGCTGAAACCCCCACTTGTGCCAACTTTCAGGTTGTCACTGCACCGATGTACTCCAGATTGCCAAGGTCTGTGGGCAATCTCGAGATGTATTGCTCAAGACATGTGTTTCTCCGTCACCTGGCTGCTGAGGCTGGCGGCGAGTGCCAGCGGCTGGGCTGCAGCCTCCGAGTCTGAGGGCGGCGGCGCGCCAACTGCTGCCGATGCTGCCAGCTTTGCGGCGTGCACCGCGGCCTGCTTATCCTGCGCCGCCCGCCGCAGCAGCTCTTGCAGCACCAGGGGCAGCGCCTTCTCCTGATGAAGCGACACCATCCACGGCTCAGCAGGTTATGGGCATCCAACAAGTGCTACAAGAATATGATCGTCCAACATTGCAGTTCATCAACTCAGAGCAGTGGACTGTGGACATCGCCATGCCATCATGTTAACAGCCGAAAGATCCACCAAGCAGGTGGTTGCACCTCTGGCAGTGCTGCGAGCAGGGCGGCCAGCAGCGGTAGGCGCCTATGCAGCGGCAGGCCCAGCGCGGCACCGACCACAGCCGCCACAGCCTCCGCAGCGGGCCGACCCGCCGCCAGCCATGCCGGCAGCACCGACAGCAGCGCATCGGTGGCGACCTCTGTGGAGTGCGCATCCTCGTGCGCCGCAGCTGCGCCGCCGGCAACGGCTACCACCTGCCATGGGAAGCACGATCATACTTTGATCACAGCAGGTATTGATGCTGCGCAGCATGATGACTGCAAGGAGTGCAGGATGTCAAGTCATGGGGTGGTTGGATTGACAATAGCGGCACCAGCACAATTGCAGGCGGAGCATGCTCACATCCATGACGTGCTGCAGGGCTGCCTGCGGGTGCGAGCGGGCCAGCACAGCCAGCAGCGCCAGCGCCTGGTTCCGTGTGGCGCCGTCAGGGGCAGCCCTGGCAGCCTCCACGACCGCGGCGGCATCCCAGCCGTCTGCATTGGCTCCGCTGCCGCCTGCAGCTGCGTCTGCATCCGCATCCGCCATTTCCTGGCCGCCTGCTGTGGCTGCCGCTGGCTGCGAGATGCGCAGCAATGCCGCCAGGCACAGCTGCATGGCATAGCCTGCTTGCCCGGGCCTGCGTATTTCAAGAAACTAACAATCAAGGAGCTATTGAGTAAGCTCCTTGATCATTTTGTGGCGATGTGCGATGTGCCTACCAACTTCTTCTGCCATGTCCTCGTAATGTCACTCAGAGTGTTGTGAGACAATGACACCACAGCAGCCTGCGGGCACTGGCTGTTTCCCTCACTCCATGTCGCACGCTCGTCATTGCAAGGGGCAGGGGAGGTGACCTGGCTCGGTCCTCTATGGACTCACTAGTTTGCAAGCATGCCGTCCGTCAGCCTGAAAGAATTGCTAGAAACTACATGTGCTGCAGCACTGCAGTATCACCAAAGTGCTTACTTGGCTGCGCGGTCGTCCGTGTCAAGTTCATCATCATTATCATCAGAAGCCACGGCTGCGGCTGTGCTGTCAGCTGCAGCAGCATCGGCAGCTGGTGCTATTGGCGGCGTCGTGGCGGCTGTCGCAAGCGCCCGCAGGCATGCGCACAGCAGTGGCACGAGCGCATCACCGCCATCCTCAACATCCGCCCAGCCCAGCAGCTCCAGCGCCACCATTGCTGCGTCCAGGCTGCTGATACCTGCAACACACATGAAGATGGCTTCCGCATTCGTCGCAGAGTCTTGCTGGATGAACATTCCTGTGAATGTGGATGCTTAAGAGATGGCACGGCATGCATATGCAGCAGTGCAGCACAGAAAAGACAGTAAACCCTCGACTTTAGGGAACGAATTGTGCTCAATGATACCTGGCAAAGGCTGCGGGGCTGACGCGGTACCGATGCTGGCGCTGGCCTTCTTGCCGCGGCCACGCTTGCGCGCCGTCAGCGGCAGCGCAGGCTCTGCCGACCCTGCCAGGCCCTGCAGCAGCGGCTGGACGTACTCCAGGCGGATGGGCAGCTGCCGCAGGGCTGCCCGAGCAGCCTCTCGTGCTGCGCCATCCGGATCTGCGAATGCCCCCCAGACAATGCCCTGCAGGACAGTCCCAAAACAAACTGGCTTGGGCGAGCAGCTCATAGTGATGGAGATGAATGCTGAGGTATCTAGGGCCAGACTGCCAGCAGCCGTACAGTTGCATGGCGCGGTCTCTGCCTGGCACCCTCACCGTGAACATGTGCCGCTGGACAGACGCTGGCAGCGCATCGTGCAGCTGCCGCGTCGACAGCCGGCGAGCGGCGATCCGCTCGGCCGGGTCCGCCTGCCAGCCGCCCTTGAGCTGCCAGCCCGCGGCCGCCAGCGGCTCCATGACCGACTCGTCCGCCGTCGCCAGCGGCCGAACAGCCTCCGGCCGATACAGCGCCAGGGCCTCGACTGACAGCTGCGTCATCTGTTCGTGGACCGCGGCGGCCGCCGCCTCTGACCGCTGGTGGCCGGCGGGCCGCGCCACATCGCTGCAGCTGAGCGTCGCCAGGGCAACGACCGCCGCGTGAGCGCCGGCGGCACCGCGGGCGGAGGGCGACAGCGCCCGCAGCAGCGGCAGCGCCGCCTGCAGCCGCGCGGCGGGCGACCGCCAGGCCGCCAGCATGCGCAGGGTGACGCGTGCGGCGGCAGCGTCCGCGGGACCCGTCAAGCTGCCTAGCAGGCAGGCCAGGGCGGCTGCTGTCGCAGCCGCAGCTGTGCCAGCCAGCTGCAGCGGCCTGCGCACACACAAATATGCGCTTCAGTCTGTGCTTCACATCAGCGTGCAGGCCGCCTGGAGCGCAAGTCTCCAAAGGGGAATCGCCACCGACCATGCAACTGCTGCCATGCCTACTGCAGCCGTGCATACTGTAGACGCACCCGACCGCAGCATGCTCAGAAGTCGCAAGCGCGGCCTTTCGAGGCCGCCCCCGCCGCGCGGGCGTCTTGGCCTGCTGCTGGCTGCCGGAGTCAGATACCATGCCATCTGCATCTGCTTCTGGCGCGGCAGCCAGTGTGTCTGCCAGCAGCTGCACCACAGCCTCGGGATCTGCCATCACAGCATCCCTCGCGCCAGCCACGGCTGTGAGCAGCGCCAGCAGATGTTGGCGGGACATGCCGCCATCTGCTGCACTGGATTCGCTGCCAACCGCGTCCGCTGCCGCAGCGGCAATCTCATCAAGCGCCGCCAGTGCAGCTGCTCGCACAGCAAGGGTCCAAGACGACAGGGCTGTCAGCAGGTGGGGTAGGATACGCACGCATGCCTCCGTACTGGCGGGCTGCTGCTGGTCCATCCAAGGCATGTACTCACGCAGATGCTGCAGGCTGCGCTCCTGCGCACATCAGGTTGATTGCATGTTGGACGTTAATCTGATACTTGAGCCTGGAGATGAACATCCTGCATGCAATTTTGCAGCAGCACGTGGGAGCACAGCCTCATGTTTTGCTGTGCCTTGCACCTGCAATGCGGGCGAAGTGGCGCGGCCCGCGCCAAACATGTGTGCCAGGAACACCGGCACCGGCTGCGTTTCCGCCACCTTCCTCAGCAGCGCTGCAAGGAGCTCATCGTACAGGAATATTGGTCGGGAGTCTGCCAGCTCGTGGAAGGCGCGGTAGGCCTCCTGCATTGCAGCATGCCGACTTCAGTGATGCCATGCGGCCACACTGAGTTTGCCAAGTGGCAGGTACCGCACCGGGCGCCAGGCTCTGAACAGAAGGCGAGTCAGCAGCAGATGAAACTGCGGGCGACAGCACGGTGCATCCAGATACTCCGACGACAAACCTGCAGCTTGTTCGGTGTGAACGGCGGCAGCGACTCAATTGCTGCCAGCAGGGCTGCGAGGTGCACCGGCGGCGTAATTGTGGTCAGGTCCCGTTCGGCAGCGGCATAAAGTGTTGACATGGCGCGCGACTCCTCCAACTTCTTTGCTTGCTCGTGCGCGGCGTCTGTGTACTCCGGACGAGTGGCGAGCAGCGCAGACATTGCAGCTGACGCCAGAGCTGGGACCGGGCCTGGGGACAACAACATGAATGTTGGTGAATGTTGCCTTTGTCGGTCAGACCTGCTAGATTGGCATAATAGGCGGCATGTTTGATGCCGCTGACTTGGCGCGGACACCTTATGGCTATGGATCAAGATGCCGATACTTGTTGCATTGTGGCATCCGTGTCATGCCAGCACATCAGGCATACCTGCTTGGCAGGCTTGCAGGATTGCCATGTAAAGCAGCAGGCTTGCAGCTGGTTGCGCCTCCTGCAGCACAGGCGCAAGTGTGCGGCGGGCGCTGGGGGAATCCATCAGCCGCTGGGCCAGCGCTGCCACCACCATCTCTACGGCTGCCGGCTGGCCCTGTGCGCCCAACGCTGTCTCTTTGTCCGTTCCTTGGATGGCCCTGAGCCCTGCAGCCAAACAGCAGCGTAAAGGCAGCTTCGGTCGAAGACCTAATGCAGCACTGCATTAGCAGTCACTCTTCAAGGTATCGTGTGAAGGTTGGTGTTAGGGCTTTTGGGTGAACAGTTGCAAAGCTGGCCTCAGGGTTTGCATGTCACATCTGCAACTGCCGGAGCAGTCTCAGCAATTATTAATCTTTTGAGCATCATCAGCCAGTGTGGTGCAGCGACGTCGCCGCCAATGCCCCAGCACGTGTGCAGTCAGCATCCACCATTGGCAGGCTTGTAAATTGCAATGCAAACCCACCTTCCAGCAGTGGGTGGTTGATGCGCGCGATGCCTTTGAGCGCCGCAATCGGCAGCTTTCCACCCTTGGCAATGGGCCCCAGGGGCAGCAACAGGCCCAGCAGCAGCACGCCGACTCGCTCGCTGTAGCTGGGGTGCCGCTCCATGAACTCGCCCGCCAGGAGCTTCACTGCCTGCAGTGTCAGTCGATCGTCACAGTCAAATAGTGCAGCAACTTCGTGCAGTTGTGTGACAACCGTGAGCAGTCACCTCAGGTCAAGACACAGTTGCACCAAGAGAGCAGAAGCTCATGTTTAAATCGGACATAGTACAGAAGTGATGTGATCCGATAATGGACATGCCCACCTTGCGAGCATTGCCGCGCAGGCCCTTGATATCGTCGGTGCTGTGCTTGCTGCCCGCTTGAGAAGCGCGGCTGACGATGGCTGCTAGGGCATCGAACAGCGCGGCAGGCGGCACCAGCCGCAGACTCGATAGCCCCAGCGTCACAGCCACCACATCCGCGCTGTCATCCGCCAGGCGCCGTAGCATGGCCTGTGTGATGAGCCGACACTGCTGAGACACGTCTGGACATCCAGTGGTGCAGTGATGTGTCAGGTTGATGACTATGACACCTCACGCTCATCGACAGAAGAGCGCAGCTTGTCAAGACATGCAGCTTGCAGGAGCACCGAGATGCTGTAGCACGCGGCGGCACCTGAGCCAGGAAGTTCCGCTGGTCCGCCGACAGCGGTCCTCGCTCATCCTCCTGTGCGGCCCTGTCCAAATCCCGCAGCGCCTGCACTCCAACCAAACCCTCACACCTGCTTACAGAACCCCTCTTCTTGAACAGGCGACATAGCCTGCAGCAAGACTGCACGACAGGCAGGGTGGTCAATCCTGGTACCAACAACAGTGCTGACGTGCGGCACACCATGATGCGGGTGGCAGCTGACGCGGCGTCCACCGCGAGGCGCAGTGTGGAGGAGTTGTCCGGCAGCGGGGCGCTGGCGCCGCCCGCCAGCCCCACGCGCAGCAGCGGCAGCAGCCGCTGTCGCCGGGGGGCGGCGTCGACGCCCGCGGCCGCCGCCGCCGCGCCGTCCGTCAGCGCGGCGCTCACCGCCGCGTCCACAGCTGACGAGTCCTTCTTGTTGAGCGCCCTGCGCACAAAGGCGCAGCAACCGCATGACACAACTTGCTGCAGAAGGTTGCAGCAGCACCCTGGGCACCAGGCAGAGGGGTCTGAGCAGGAATGCAGGTGACAGCTGCGGCCTTTCTGGTGCAGCTGCAAGCCTCCCGCACCTGAGCATGCGGCCCAGGCTGGCGGATCGCGGGGAGGACTCGTCATCCTCACCCAGCGCCGTCTGCAGCACAGCAGCAGACGCTGCCTCTACTGCCGCGGGCGGCAGGGGCATGCCTTCGACCAGGCTGACCACAAGCTCCTCGTATGTACCTGCAGGGGGAGAAGAATGTTACAGCAGGTGTGGCATGCGCTGGGCGCTGTGCATCGACGTGCCCCAAGATATGCGCTGGTGGCTCGAAACAGTGGTGTTGCCACTCCAGTACAATCCGGGCTTTAATGCTTCACCCGACAACAGGTAAAGAGTCGAACCTGCAGGTGCGTGGACACTGATGGCAAGGTGTGCTGCAGCCAGTGACGGCAACAGCGCCGTCAACAGCGGCGCAAGCGGCGTGCTGCCGCCCATTGCCGTCGCCAGCTCGGCAGCCAGGTGCGGCAGCTTCACCAGGTGCTGGACGATGTAAGAGATCATGTCACTTCAAAAACCTCAATGCTTCTCTATGGCAGTGCAGATGCAGATGACAATGCAGAACTGAGCACCATGGGAAACATCGAAGCAACCGAGCCTCTTGCCTTCAGTGCCTTGCTGGGGAAGGTCGTCAGGTGTGGCTGGGTGGCAAAGAGCTGTGCTACCAGCAGCAGCGTCGCTTGCGTCTCTGCCGGCTGCGCATTCTTGATGATGTCCCCCAGCAACTCTGCAGCATAGCGGGTGCAATATGAGGAGCGGACGCAATATGAGGAGCGGCAATGGGCTTTGATAGCTTGCAGGACCGACAGGTGTGTTGGAACGATGCCTCAGGGAATACAAACTCTAGAGCCCATGTTGCCGCACAACCGGCACGTCGTACTACGGATATCATATTTTTGCATCATCGGCACCGTGTTCACCTATTGTGAGGGTCAGGCATGGTGTGCAGGCCGACATCTCATCCCGTGTCATACCATAGCATTTGCAGGACATCAAGCAGACAGATGCGACAGAGGTGAAAGTGAACTAATTAAAGACAGACTTGGGGTGCTAGCACAGAGACGCGCAGGCCAGAGAACCTGACAGCAACGTGGCTGATAGCGTCGCCTTGACTGCCAGCTGCGCCAGCACAATGTGCGCTGCGGCGCGCATGTCCAAGCCACCGCTCTTTGCCAGCCCTGCCCGCACATGTGGCAGCAGCAGCGCCTGTGCAGCAAGGAAGCGCAGCTTGCAGCCCTGTCGGCCAGCTGTATTTCAGCTGCAAGAGGCCCAGGCAGCGAGACAGCAGATATGGCTTTGGGAATGTGGGCAGCAGGGACTCACCGCTGTGCCCTCATCGATGCGTCGGGGGGATGCCTGCAGGACCTCGGCAGTCAGCACCGCAAAGAAGGCCACCTGCAGCTGCGCACTGGCGCCAGTCGCCACTGCCGTGGAGGCGTTCTCAGCCACAAAACGCAGCACCGCCTGTGCACAGGAGAGCGGGATGCTTGTTGGGTGCTCGGGACTTTGGCAATGCCTGGCAATCAGCTGCCGTCCAGCAGCCCTGCAGCTGATTCCGAAAACCACATCAACATGCTGTCAGCACAACAGCCGCATGAGCGAACCACTCACCTGATCGTTGAGGCACCGCCGCACCAGGGTGGCCCGCGGGAGCGGCGCGCCCGACCTTTGCATGGGCGTCAGGAAATGCCACATGGTGCCCTGCAGCGGCATGATCTGCACCAGCCGCACGAACTGGTGCGTCTCGTGGTACACCAGCGCCGCGCCCATCAGCGCATCCTGGTTGCGCTCATGCACGCTGCGGTTGCACAGTTGCATGAGTTGTGGCGTTCCGCATGCCTCCCGGTCTGACGTTCCGTGTCTAGAAAGGGTGTTGATAGCATCACGCTTGCTGTACAATATGCATAAAGCTTCAATTCCAGATCATGTGGGCAACAAGCAAAACAGCTATGCTGTGTGCCATAATGCCAGCAACTGCGAATCTCTTCAGCATCAGACATCAAGCAACGGTGGCAACCACGTGCAACTCACTTGAGGCGGCGGATGAGGAACTCCAGAGCCTGCATGGCCGCCGGCAGCATGAGGTGGTCCGACAGCAACCCCAGGAACGAGGCCACGGAAGCGTCCAGCTTGCGGTTCGCTTCCGATGTTTTAGCATCGCGATCCAGCTCCACTGCCGCCTGCCCAAAAAGGGTGTTGCCGAAAGGCTCGAAACGAGCATCCCTCCTGCACAGCTCCTGGAAACCTGCAAGGTGAAGGAGGTCAAATGCTGCACTTGATATCGATTGAGGCGGTAATGATCGAGCTGACAAAAGTGATACCATGTCAGTGTTGAGCATGCACGCAGCTGCACATGCATTCCAGCCGGCATGCACATTCGCCAAACTTACCTCGAAGCCCTAGCTGATAAATCGCGTGGACATCAAGCTCGGCTGCCTCCTGAGAAGAGAAGAGTATCGATGCTTTGCCTCTGCGCACGACAGAAGCCTTGACGCCGACGGCCTGTCTTGCAGCCCTGAGCTGGGCTGTGAGGGTCGACATGATGCGCGCCTGACAGCTATGCAGCTGACGGCAGCATCACTAGAAGGCGACGCATCGCCGCGACCGACATCGGTGTCATTATGATTGTGCGGGCCTGCGCATGCAGGCCGTCTTCCGTTTTGCCGACATGCATGGTGGTGCAGGGTGGCTGAGCCAAAGGAGCGTGAACGAGCAGGCACTGAGACAACGAAGGGGAAAATCATCCAATGGGAAAGGATGTTGACTGCAAAGAAGGAGGTGCAGAATCGGCGTCTCGGCCTCTTCCCCACTAGCTGCGCACATTAACATCGATGAACGCTCATATACTGAAATTCTCCGGAGCACTCTCCTCAAGTTCTGACGCTGCACTCCCTAACTCTGCGCCGCCGCCTTGGCAGACGCTCGTGCCTCCCGCTCCTCTGCTGTCAGCTTTGCAAACGTCTGGCTGACGATGAGGGGGAACAGGATGGTGGCGTCTGCGTAGATCTTCGTGGGTCTGGCGTCCAACCGCAGCTTGCCCCACGAGATGGCCTCATCCGGCCGGGCGCCTGCGAGGTGTCAAAAACTTACCAGCCGGGCTGTTGCTGCATATTTCATCGGTTCAAAAACTTCATTGCGGCTTGAGCGAGCAGTGTCATGGCGCCATGCGACAGCATGTGTCACCTGAATCCGACCCGTCGAATTCCTGAGCTGTGTTCACGAAAACTGCATAGTCCGCGCCATTGCGGAACAGGTTCGCATTCAAGATATGGTGCTTTGGTACACCTGCACATGTGCCACATACCAATGTCACGATGAGATGTGCGGGAAATGTTTCAAGCAGACAAGCTGGTTGCAATGCAAAAGAAAAGAAATCAGCTGCACAGCATCTCAGCCAGAAGCTCACCGCCACCAAGGATGATGACGCCCGTCTTCGTGGTGGCTTTGACTGTCTCATCGTTCATGGCCCTGCAGGCGGCAGCTGGCAACATTCAGATGGACTCTTGCTGCCGCAACATGCAACATCTTCTCAGATCAATGCGCTTCCTGCAACCTGGCATTGCTTATGTAGCGCCAATACGATGTGCTGACCTGATGTCCGCCACGATGTCAATGCTGAGGCTGGGGCTGCCTTTGTATGTGAAGAAGTACAACATGTCGCCGATGGAACCGTCTGTCAGTGCAGGGCAGTACACGGGGATGCCGTTGCGCTGCGCCCAGTAGTAGACTGACTCAGGGTTGTTGATCTCCTTGCCCAGCCTGGCAATGACCTATGGCGCAGAGTACCTTCAGTGGTCATGTTGCGCCATGCAGGCCAGGATGTTGCCATGATGACTGCACAGCTGCAAGTGCAACCAGCTGTGGGTCAGCCTGTCGAATGGCAGTGCAGTGAGACCGACAAGGAGCCACAGCCGAGGATGGTAGGAGCCCTGCCGCGCCGTTTCGCCAGGAGCCCCGGCTGCAAGGCTGTACACGTCACCATGGAGCCGTCACGCTTGCATCACCGCACCTTGGAGGGGGTCCAGTGCACGTGCTGCTCCTGCTGCTCGCGCAGCATGACTTCGAAGACGGGCATGATCCAGTCCTCAAAGGCGCAGTAGTTGCTGTTGGGCACCAGCATGTTGCCGATGCGGTTGAGACCCTCCCTCCGCAGCTCCGCGCCCTTCAGCTGGAAGTCCCCCATGTATGTTGGCGCCAGGCACTGCACCAGCATGCAAGAGCATCACTTACCATGCATGCTCTACATGTGACTTGAGCGGCTTCGACGGAGATCTGCAGCACTGGCAGGGCAGTGTTGGGTTTAAAACCTTGTTGGGTTTAAACCCTCAACCCTGCAGCAGGGCTTCTCACAGCAATATGAGGCATGTGGATGTCCATTCATCAGATAGCCAGGCTATAGCACTTACCTTGATGAGGTCCTCCTCGACACCGCCGGCGGTGGTGACGAGCACGTCCACCAGGCGGTGCTGCACTATGTACCGAATCTGCTCCCGTGTGCCCGCGGACATCAGGTTCGAGGTGTACCCCAGGAAGATCTTGGCATGCTGCCCTGTCTCTGGCGCCCGCCACGACAACTGCACACAGCATTCGAGTTTCTGCTAATGCAGATCATGCTGCCGGGTGTTCTGCCTCGTCTGGATAGTCGCATTGACATTGCAGGAGACGCTCCAGTTACATACCATCAGCTGCAGCATGCCCACCATGCGATTGATCTCGTCGATGCCCTGGCCAAGCGACGTGGCCTGAAAGCCGCTCCTGAACATGGCGCCCATGATGCTGTCCAGGTTGTTGCCATCGTTGAAGTCCCAGCCTCTGATGACTGGCGTGCCGTCTGGCACCCTGCCAGAAGCACCCAATACCGCCTGCGCAGTGTAGGTTGCTGCGCTTGTAGCGCCTCGCAATGTCACGTGATGGTTGCGATGCAATTGGATTATTGTATAACGCCTCGCCTGAGTTGCAGCGGCAAGGCCGTCAGTGTCAGGCTTGGTGCTCTGCATGCCTGCCGGTGCCGCCCGAGCACAACCACATATGTTGAGCGCCAATCGTGGTCCAAACACGATGTAGATGGGTGCGTATAGCCAGCAAACGATTGATGGCAAACTGCTGGTCAAGCTGAGGCGAGCTCGGCGCCCAAACTGTACCTCAATCCCTTCCCAGCAGATACGGGCAACAACGATGGAATCAGCCACTGGAGCATTGCAGTCCCCACAATCATCAAACTCAGTATTGGCATTGCAGAGAGGAATCACAGAGAGAACCGTCAAGAAAGCTCAGATGGTTGCCATTCCAACCATTTGGGGAAGGAAGAAAACCGGTGGAAACGGTGATTGGTGCATGTACGAGTGATTGGAAGCGATTCAATGGGCGATGTAGGCATGTGGCAAATTCTGGGCAACGCCGTGCCTTCAGAAGCAATCACATCACAGACTTGGCCCTCCTGCAAGCATCTGTCCATTCCCCTAGGCGTCTCCAGTCACTCGTTCACTTACCCTTGTGCCATCATACAGAGACGCGCAGCTTCAACAATGCCGCTCCCAGCTGCATTGCTGTGCTTCATATTCCGAATCCATGTCATGAGTCTTACCAGGCGCCGAAAACACATGAACATCAGCTGAGCTCACACATCGACGACTGCAGGTACATCCAGCCATGCAGCCCAGTGGCACGCGATCACAAACCCTTAGCTAAACCTGCTGACAGCGCAAAACACCTGCAAAACACCGATCCCTGTCTAGTGACGAGTGGCATGACGGCTGCCATCATGTCTCACTCCAGAAGATGGTTGCGACCGACCTAACCCGGGAAGAAAAGTACGAGACGGCCAAAGAACTCGAAGACCGCCGTCATGCCCGCCGCGCCGCCACCAGCGTCCTGTCATGTGATAACATATGCAATGCAATCAGCATGATGGTGACGAGCTTGCAGTACAGACGGAACAAGCTGAGACGGTGACATGGCATATTTACCGTGTACATGGCGCCCAGGATCGCCTCGAAAGACTCCGCCATCTTCTTTGCTGTTGCTGGTGCTGGCAGCAGAGTCTGCAGGTCCATGGTTTCTGCATACTTGGCGCATGCTGCTCTGGTGATCAGCTGCTCGCGGTGCTTGTGCGCCGCTGCATTGCCCACGCAAGAGACATGTGTTGGCGTCTACATGGTGCTGTGATGACACACACGTCCTCTGCAACTTGATGCAGGACATGCAATTGCCAGCACCATACAACTGAAGCCCAAGAAAACTGGCTCCCGACGCGAAATAAGGCATACCGTTGGCGCCGCTGTCTGTGGTCAGCCGCATGGACTCAAGCGTGGCTGCTGTTCCCAGTAGGGAGTCGCCCAGAAAGGCAAGCCGCCTGAAGCTTGTATCTGCTCATTGAATGAACGACAATGTCTTCCCAGCAGTGCACTTTGCTAGACGATTGCTTTCAACAGGTGACAGTGGAGGTTGCTGGTTTGTGCTCAACAAAATTTGATGCGGGGACCTACAATGCTCACCTGTAGCTTTCCCACCGAACTGCAGCACTGCTGTGGTGAGCAGCTTCAAGTCCTTGAACTTGTGGCCCATCAGTAGCTGCAAATGCGTCAGCTGGTGCGCGAGCCGCTTCAGCTGCTCATCTTCCTGTGCCTCATGCAGCACATGCTCACCAGCGCCATTGCCTCTGCCGCTGCCTGCCACCTCGATCAGCGTGCTGGTCTCGGTACTGCTGAGCAAGCCCGCGTCCGACAGGCAGCGCAGCGCCTTGAGTACGGCACGCCATTTCGCGTCTGTCTTGGTCTGTGACCGGCCCTCGAAGACCTGCAGACATACTCACTCGACGATGTGTTTCATTAACCACTGATATCGAGTGCTCATCGAGACTCTGCGAGTGTCGCCAACAGTACTGCAAGCAGGTCTGCACCTGAGCATGCACATTCTGTGGCAAGCTGGCGGGCAGCTTCACAACAGCCGTGAATTGTCCGGCACCCTGGTGCCCGGACACGCGATGCCTGGCTTCTTTCAGGGAACTGCCTTGTTTCCTGTTTCGCAAGCAGCACCTGGCGATGACACCCTGCAACCTGCTCAGCCGCTGTTTGGTGCCTGCCGGCTGCGTCATCGAGCCTCAGATCGCAACATATCCTCTACGCCTGCCTACACGTTGCTCATCACGTATTATGAAAATCTCAGCCAGTTGCAAGGCGGCATACACCTCGCAGCTTCGTGAACCGATCCGGACACTCTGCTTGCAGGCAATCGTCGCATGCAGACGACTTAAGCTGCAACGGTTCTGCAGCACTTGTATCAAGGCTCAGAACGCCGTGATGTGCGAGTCTGCAGATATGCAACAGGCTGCACCACCCAATGCTTGCAGGAGAAGCGAGGGGGGCCGAGGGCTTTCGATGGCCCATTCAAAATCTGCTGCCCTTGTCCGCACATACAGATTCCCTACCTGCACAGTTGGTCGACGAACGCCCCCTACAGTCAGCGTCTAACGAGCTGACACACGCTGGGTAGATGCAAGATGATACCTGCCACAACTTTTTTGTGCATGATGCAAGCTCAGTGCGCAATGCAGGTCAGCTCTGGCTCGGCAGACATGGTGCATCCGGCACGTGTGGTATGGCGTCCACATCACAGGCCCAGCAACTAGAGAAAAACCACTCCGTCATGCCAGCAAAAGAAGGTTCCTAAAACTTCCTACAAAAAACCGTTTCCAGGGGTCACCACGTTCGCGTGGTCAACTATGCGGGGCGTGCGGTGAGAAATGAATATACACCACGACGTGGATGCACCAGCACTGGCCCCGCTGTGACCGCCTACTTGCGGGCACGAGAGCGCTGCGACCGCGGCCGCGACTCCAGCTCGACCCCTGCCTGCTGGTCTGGCAGCTGCAGGCCCCACTGCAGCGGCTGCGGCAGCTGCAACGCTGTCGCTGCTGGCTGCTGATTCCTCACGGTCTCCCGCAGATTGGCTGTCAGGTGCCCCAGCATCAGGAGCAGCGGCTCCCTGCACACGATGCTCGCATTGTGTTGATACTCTCACGAGATTCTCACGAATGCCAGCAGCATGCCGATGACAGTAAACCACGAGAAGTAGCTGAAGTTCGTGTGCAGATGCCGCTAGTGCATGACGTGATGGACATACAACCTTACCTCTGCTCTGCCGGAAGGTGCTCAATGGTGGACAGCTGCTCGGGCAGCGACACGGTGCTGTCAAACATGCTGCCGACTATGGCGTACAGCTTGCTGAAGTTTGCATCCGCCTCGGCCTGTGACGCTGCGGCTGACAGCGCTCCCACTGTCGCCTGCATATTCAGGCGGGCATCAGCTCTGTCTGTACTGTTGTGATTCTGTCTCCTAGCATGTCGTCTAACCTGCAGAGGGACAGTAATTGACGACGATCAGCTGTACTTGGCTGGCAAGCCTGCAAAGCTCACCGAAGTGGCTGCCTGGTCCACGCTACTTGTACTATGCGCTCCTGCTGCCTGGTCTGCAGACTCCGTCCCCGATGCTGTCTGACCTGCACATCGATGAGCCCTCGAGGGTAAAGGTGCCCTCATGAGTCTGCCACCAAGATTTCGGGCGAGCACCCAGGTTCAGCAGGGTACGATTGCTCATCAGCCTCATCATGATGCTACACAGACCTTTCGTGTCCACACCTTTCTGGATTTTCCTGGCCTTGGCCGGTGGCTGAGCGGCATAGGCATAAGCTGACCTCGCCTGCACGGGGTACGGGTGCGATGCCCGCTTCTTGGGCCGTGGCTGCGGGATCTCCTTGGCACGGCCCTCCTTCTCGAGCCTCAAAAAGTATTTCTGGGCGTGGCTGCGGACCTGCACAGAGGGAACCAGCTTGACTCAAGCCGATGCCACAGGTCGGCACACCGCAGATGCTGCGCTAAGCACGAACTTAGCCCATTGCACCAGCGCAGCAAGCAAGCTGAGGAGGGTGCACCTGCGCGACCGTGCGTGTGCCAATATCCTGCACTATGGCCTTCCAGTTGCGCCCTGCGCCACAGCAGACAACACCTCAGAGGTGCACCGTGTAAAGCAGCATTTTGTGCGGCTGCAGGTCGTGGCGCTGACGAACAGTTCCCGGGCACCTGCGACAAACAATGCACTCAGCGAACGTGCATCAGGCTGCTGAATAGCTCACCTCGCCTCTTCAGAGCCTCGACGAACGCTGCGTGCTCCTCATCTGTCCACTTTTCCCTGGCCTTGCTCACAGTATATGTCTTCCGGTTGGTCCTTGGAACTGGAGGATCAACAGCAGCAACGGTTGCCTCTGATCCCATGAGCGTTGCGATCACTCGCTAGCAGCTGCACGAGCTGACGACCAAATAATCACTGGCAGTGAAGTGTGATGCACCAAAGGTTGCTTGCTGACTGTACGAAGGCTGCGCCGCCCCGGGCTTGGTAGCTGTGAGAGCAAGCCCGGGGCAGGTCACATTCAGCAGAGTGCAGAAGTGGGGTGTCTGCGCCGTGATGCGTTTCTGACCATCTCAAGAGATCCTGAGCCAATGATTTACACATTTCACCGAGGGGTGCCGATTCGGAGGGGGTGCCTGGCTCCCTGCAGCTTCCTGCAGCGGACTGCCACTGTCGCAGTTGGCCATTTGCAGCGCTGCAACACACGTGAACATCTCAGAGTGTCTGGCTACCAAGTGGAAGGGTTGGCGACGTTTCGCATTGGGTGTTGCTGCTTTCACAATTTGAAGCGGGCAGCGTGCGCAGCATTTATTGGTGTGCTTGCTATTCGGTCAAGTGAAACTGTTGCATTTGCTGCAACGCTGCTGCGGCAGTGCAGCATTTGCAAGCATGAGCGCAAAGCATGTCTGACTCTGCGGCGAGTGGCAGCACAACATGTCCTCAGTGCGGCACCGACAATATCGAGGTCGAGCCTGTGCAGGTGAGCGGCGGCGGCATCAAAGCATGCGAATGTGTGTAGAAGGGGATACACAGCGAAGCACACAGAGCTGATAATTCCCGACTCGTGACGCTTCAGGCGCTGACATTCTGCCTGGACTGTGGGTTTGTGCTGTCGGATGAGCACCTGGACATCAGCGTGCTGTATGAGGAAAGCGGCCGGCGCACCGGCGTCCTGGTGGCCGAGAACGATGACGGCAGCCGTGCTGGTGAGCGCCGCATGCAAGGCGGCCTGTACAGCATGCCGGAGGGTGGCTGGCACCATCACATGCCCTACCCGGCATGCTCTGGATGCATTGCTGCTGCACATTGAGGTTGCGCCGATCTGCCCTGCAGCCACGGTGGGGCTCCCAGCGGGCACCAAGGGCTTCGGGCCAAGGGGCCTCAAAATCGGGCAGGACAAGGTGGCGGCGCGGGTCAGGCTGCTGTGCGGGCAGCTGCAGGTGCCGCCGGCGGTGACGTCCGATGCGGAGTCTACCGCCGACCAGCTGCTCACCAGAATTTATGCGCTGCAGCAGGCAGACGGCAAAGTCTCGCTGCGCATTGCCAACCGTGACAAGGTGACCTGAGCGTTGGTGCTGCCTGTTGACTGCAAGGACATGGTGCATGCAGTCAGAAATGGGTTCTCACAGTCTTATGTTGCCAGGGGTCCAATTGGAGACCTTGGAACCCAGCAACCTCATTCCCACATTGCGTTCCTCTGCTCTGTGTAGCTGGCAGCGGCCGCCGTGTACATTGCAGCACGCTTTGCGCAGCTGCCAATCACTGCGGTGGATGTGGCGCTGGCAATCAGGGTCAGCACGAAGACATTCGGTCGCGCATTCCGATCTGCTGTTAAGGCACTGGGTGTGAACCTGCCGCTGACGCCACCGCGCGTCTTCCTGCGGTCTGCAGCACATAAGCTCTGCCACAATCAGGCTGCCCAGGTGAGCTGCTGGGCAGTTGAAACAGGTGACAGAAGATCGGCAGTCTGGCTACATCTATCTGTGGGCGCTCTGGTCTGCATGGCTGGTCTGGTTGTGTTTCTGCAGCACCGCAGGAGGGTGTAGATGGTTCATCGCTGAGCTGCACAGGTGGCGGTGGAGCGGGATGCTGTGGCGCTCGAGGCGTGGCTCAGCTCGCAGCCGCAGCACCGCGGCACGCCCCTGCTGACAGCCGCGACCGCGCTCACGATTGCGCTGGAGGCGCACCCGCCGGCATCTGGCTGCAAGCGCAAGGTGCTGTTCTGCATCGATGCTGCAGCCGTGTGTGCATTTGCAGGGGTCACTGGTCGTGAAGCCCGCATAGGAATAGTTGATGATCTTGTGGCAGGTGAAGGCGAAGGATGTCAGCAAGGCACTGCATATCGCTGAGAGGCACCTGACAACCCGTGTCTTCTCTGCAAAGTCGAAGTTGGTCGAGGTCTCAAAGGTGCGTCACAGTGACTGACTGCATGCACCTGCTCAATATGGACGTTCAACCATGACAGACTACTCAGACTGCCAGGAGACGCCGCTGTGATGCATATGCAGGCGCTGCCATGGGCCGAGGAGATCACCACACAGAATGTGGCGTGGCACCTACAAACCATCTTGAAAACTGCGCACCTGCAGCCAGGCTCCGGATGATGTTGCACGTCATCTATGATTTCAGAACTGTGGGCAGACAAATTCAGAACAGCTGTGACTTGTGGCATGTTTTCTGTAGCTTTCATGTAGGTACCTCCATGTATTATCGGGAGGTGTACAGTATCCGCTTATGGTATGATTACAGGATTACAACTGCAGAGACTCGAAAACACTCGTACTGGCCGTGCAGAACTCCTCCTGATGCAGTCCAAATGCAGCCCACTATGGTAGATGGTCGAGTAAAAGGTCGAACTCCTCAGTGGACATCAAAGCGCCTGGGTGACATTGATAAGCGAGACGAACACCCCCACAAGCTGAGATTGTCTGGTGGAACTGTGAGGGTGAACATCTTTTGTTGCCCTGTGCGCAGACAACTCACTGCCGCTGCCGTGCATGACGCACTATTCCTGAGAGCACACTCTCCGCCTGATCCGCCTTCCAGCGCACTAAGGACAGCACACTGCCAGCGGCCCTCCGCAGCTGGGATCAAGCCCCCACTGCAAACGACGCATCCAGGCCACCCATGCTGCCGGCAGAGCACCCCACCGCCAGTCCACCGTCAGCGGAGCCGGCCGGCCCGGCGGCCGCATCAGAGCGCCATCTCGGCCTGCAGCGCCTCCAGCTCGTCCTCCTCGGGGGTGCGCTTGGGGGGCGGCCTGGCGGGCGCCCGCCCCGCCGGCACCGACGGCAGCCGCTGCTCCTGCGCCGGCACACGCGTCGACGGCACCGCCGCCGGCTCCAGCAGCTCCTCGTCCAGCTGCTCCGCCTGCATGTCCTGTTGCCGCAGCACCCCACACCGCCGTCAGCATCAGGCAGAATGGCCACATGACCCCAACAACACCTCCTACTCCACTTGGAACCCCCACACAGCGCTGTTCGCATCAGGCAAGACAGCAAAGTGGCCCCAGCAACGACTCCTGCTCCACCTGGGACCCCACAGTGCGACAGAGACCTGCAGTCTCTCGAGTCCAGCAGCCTCATCCCACGACCACAAACATGACCGGCATGCACAGGACAGTGAGGCTCACCTCGAACTCCTTTTCCAAGTCGTCCTCGTCGATATCTGCGGAGGGTCCGATGGGCTGCCCCATGGCTGCGTTGATCTGCTCCATCGCATCGTTCTGCTCGTTGATGTTGGCCAGCACCTCGTCCACATCGTCCACCTGCACATGAGGTTTTTTCCCGCGGTGAAAGCAGTCCGAAATCTCTGTTGCCAAGTGTAGTTATTCTGCCCAACGTCCGCTGTGGTTGCAGCTGCATCGCGACTGTGGCAAACAGAATTGCTGTTTGGGACATTGAGAGGCAAAAGGGTGGTGGAGGGCGGTGCGCAAAGAGGTTGCACCTTCATCTCGTGCATGGTCTGCTTGGATGCCTTGGCGGCGTTGCTGAGGGCGGACACCGTCTCCACCGTGGTGCGCTGGTTCTCTAACATCATCTGCTGCTCGTTCACCCGCATAATGTTGTTTTCCACGCTCTCTAGCTGGCTCTCGTACAGCTTGCGCTTCTTCAGCGCTTGCAGCGCCGCTGCGCAGCACAAGCTTGAGGTCAGCTGAGGTCCGCATTTCTTCCATTCACAAGCTCAGGCACGTGCAGCATTGAACGTCCAGCACTGCCAGGCTGAGCAGATGACACCGCTGTGACGCAGTCGCCTGCAGCACCAAGCTCACCCCGCTTGTTCTTCAGACGCGTGAACTCCTTTGCTCGCTCTGTCTCCTGATCTACCTTCTTCTCCAGCAGGTTCCTCCGCTTCACCAGCAGCTCTTCCGTCTGCAAGAAAGCATCAATGTCTGCAAGATGGCCTAAGGAAAGGTTGCCCACACAGGCCTTCCCGCGCTGCAAGTGCAGACTACTTGCACCCCCAAAAATGGTGTATCATATCGGTCAGAGTCTCACAGCAGATCATCGCAGCGCACCTCGCCAAGCTTTTGAATTGCATCCACTGTCTTGTTGGCTGCGCTCTGGCTGACTGCCTGCCCGCCCTTGGCATCACCGCCAAACATGCGCCGGAACATGGCGGGACCCGGCTGTTTAGCGGTTTCTGAAGCCACTTGCAGCCTGTTGCAGCCGCCTGACAACCTACAGAGATCTGACAGCATTTGCTCAGGTACGCGCTGAGCCAGAGGTGTGCATCCACAGACCAACACACGGGTTGCAGTCGACGGACCAGCACGTTGAAAGGCAAATTCTGCAAAAGCTGGACTTCTATGAACTGCTCTGACATGCTATGCGAGTCCAGCCCCTGATATGATGGGGCAGGCCTTGAGCGTGAGGTGAGAAGCTGGGGACACACCACTGCTGTGCACCTACACTCAATGGGAGTGCTGGGAAGGCTGCCCGGCTCTGTCAAAGTCTTGACACACCTGAGACGATCACAGCTCAACGACCGCAGAGGGCAGAGCCGTTTCTTGCTCTTGGTCCTGTGCTGACCGGGGTCTCTGGTGTCGGACAGCAAGCAGTCCGCCTGTCGCGAATGCGCCGCCTCGCAGTAGCGCAGAAGATCGATGCTCGGGTAGCGACCTGGGATCTCCCGACCGCGAAGTGCACAAATGGACCGCTGGGTCAAGCGAGGGCTCACATCACTAGGCATGTGTGCGCTAGTCAGCTTATTAGCCATGTTGGCTAGCACGACTAGCAACAGGAAATGGTGCACCAGCACCGCAAGAAAATACTGCCACTTGCCCACATTCCTTGTACACAAGCACCACATTGACCACACAAGTTGGCCTGAGGGCGCTGGCACGTGCTTGTTGCCAATTGTGCATGCTTACTGGTCGCGCATCCTGTGCCACCGGAGAGCCTGTCGACCTGAGGCATGACACTGCTTGGCTGGTGAATTTCATCACTCAGTGGGTTCGAAGTTCAATTACATGAGCACCCACCAAGCGCAGTAGTCGCTGCTGCATCCGACACACACCCACTGCACGCGAGCGGCAGCAGCGGTGTGCGGCTTGCACGGGACACTGGAGAGATTAGATACCCTCGTGAGTATGTATCATCAGCATTTGGATCATTTTGTGAAGCAAGCGCTCCCTGGCGGTCATTCACTGATAATTGTTGCCGCAGGCCATGAGCAAGCGGCCAGAGCACATAGCTCCTCCCGAGATCTTCTATGATGATTCAGAGGCAAAGAAGTACACAGCCAACTCCCGAATCGCAGCTATCCAGGTGCAACGTGCATGCAGTTGAACGCAGCATGAACAGCAATGTATTGGTGCCATCATCAGTGCGCGGATGACATGATCGAAGCATTCCCCCACATGCAGACGCAGCTGTCGGAGCGTGCGCTGGAGCTGCTGGCACTGCCAGACGACGGCGTGCCGCGCCTGCTGCTGGACCTGGGCTGCGGCTCTTGCCTGAGCGGCGATGCCATCTCTGAGGCTGGCCACAGCTGGGTGGTGCGATGTTCGAAGAAGCACTGCACATAGCCGCGATGCATGATTGCCTTGCCGTACTTGACCATAGGAATACTTTGTTCCAGGCCCTGATCCTCAGTGGCTATCAGGGCCATGGCTCTGCCCTGGATGGAGATGAACTGGAGCTTTTCCTCCTATGCTGCAGCACCACGCAACATCAGGCTGCAGTCAGCAGCAGGGGCATGCGCAGCAAGAGAGATTGTGTTAGCAGAAGGGGCATTCGTAGGGGAGCTTCACCTCCCTTCACATGCAGGGCATGGACATCAGCGAGGCGATGCTGGAGGTGGCAGCGGAGCGGGGCGTGGACGGCGACACCTGCCTGGCGGACATGGGGCAGGGCCTGCCCCTGCGCGGCGGCTGCTTCGACGGCGCCATCAGCATCTCCGCGGTGCAGTGGCTGTGCAACGCCGACACCGCGGCCGCGGACCCTCGCAAGCGGCTGCGCCGCTTCTTTGAGAGCCTGTGCGCCCTCTGTCCCGATGCTTAGTTTCGAGGACCTTTGTCTTACTGCTGTATGTCAAGGATGTGCGTCATGCACCACTGTGAGATGAGGAATATGCTGCTGTCTGGCGCATCAATGTGAGCCTGGTAGATCTTGGCCGGCGACACCTGTGCAGGTACGGCTGCTTAGCACGCGGGGCGCGCGCGGTGCTGCAGATGTACCCGGAGAACGCGAAGCAGGCGGAGATGCTGACGAGCGCGGCGATGCGGGCGGGCTTCACCGGCGGCCTGGTGGTGGACTTTCCCAACTCCGCCAAGGCCAAAAAGTACTTTCTGGTGCTCATGGTGGGCCAGCCCGCGGAGCCCATGGACCTGCAGGGCCTCGATGGCGAGGAGGTCAGTCGGCTGCTGCGTCCCTCTGAGCACGGTCAACATCATCCTTGCATGCAGTGCTGGACCGCAACGCATGCACTGGTTGCAAGCACTGTGTCCCCCTGCTCGACCATCAACAACAGCTGCTGACGCTGCGGTAGGCCCCGAGTGGCGTGGCGGTGGTGGGGCGGCAGAAAGACGGCGGCAGGCATGGCCGCAAGGGGCGCAAGGGCAGCATCGGACGCACTGTGCTGTCAGCGCGGCATCCGGACAGCAAGGGCAAGGCATGGATCCACCGCAAGAAGGACGCCATGCGTGCCAAGGGCTACCTCAACGTGCCCCTTGACTCGAAGTACACAGGGCGCAAGCGAAAGAGCAAGTTCTAGGCCATGGTTTCCATTCAGGATCAGAAGCAGGGTCACATTCAGTTGTGTTTTAATGACGAGGTCTGAGTGTCCGAACATGGTTTGGCTGCAAGTAGTTCAGGACAATGCCTTCTGTTGCCGCACATCACGGTGATTCTAACTACTCATCCCAGCCATAGCACAAGCCCGCACTTGTTGCAGTCAGTTCAGCGTCACTGAAGCGATACAGGTCATGCAGCTGAAGCACACGCAGATAACTGCAGTGATGTTTGCACTTGCTTCCACACACAGAACCTCAGCAAGCTGTGGTTCTGAAGCGGTTGTCTCCAGGCGTGTATGCGTGGCCTTCGTCAAGCATCCAGGTCATTGTCTGCTGGATGGCTTGGACATCATATTTGTTGCCCAGTCGACTGGCGATCTGCACATTTTCAATACAGACTGCAGCGTCGTGAAACACATATACTGCCATCGGGACCCTTGCAGTGCAAGCCAATATGCCTCTGCAGGGATGTGGCAAAGAACAGCAGGCAGCAAATGCAGGGTTCACCTCTTCGATGGTGAGGCCCTCGGACACTGATGCTGAGCTGGCGAGCACATCAGAGACTGCCTTCTGGACAGGGTTCATGCCATCAGCGTCGACGCCGGCGCCGTTTGCAGCAGCGGCATAGCCATTTTGCTGCACTATCTGCTGGGGCACAGATGGCACGTCACTATGCTAAAGGGTATGTACAGAATCTTACACAGTGATCAATTTCTATGTAAAATTAGCGAGGCTCGACTGACGTGATACAGGTGGACCACCTGCATTGGCGAAGGCGCCTCCGGCTTGACACCACCGGCTGCTGGGAAGGCGTTGCCCTTGGTGATGTGCAGGTGCTGGAAGATGACCTGCAGCCCGTGGTACGTCACCTGCACATGCATGGTTTGCTTTTCATAGCTGCCGTGCCCTTCTGTGTGCCGTGAACAGTTGCACTACTATGCATCAGTGATCAGCCTGCTGCTGGGAAGACAGCATCGTCCAAGCTGCACAATGTACACAAGAGCAGCAACGCAGAGGCTTGCCTCGTTGAAGTCTGTGACCGGCCGGATGCTGAAGGCCACAATGCTTTTCTCGCCGCCGAATGCTCTCAGGTGGCCGTGCACCCGCACATACACTCCCTCCTTCCACTGCGCTTTCCGCTGTGCCAGCTGCACCAACAACACAGCACATCCTGATCACACGAGCATGCTGCATCAGTCTCTTGCCAGAAGTGCAGTGTCAGACCTCCAATGTGGCAACAGCAGCGGCGCGGCCGTCCCCACCTGCTCTGTCTCATCGCTGTCAATCCAGTACTTGAGCTCCACACGGCCGGTGCCGTCATCCAGCACGATGGTGAGGTTGGTGGCCTGCTCCTGCACACTGAGGATCTTGCCCACCAGCGTAACCTGAACACCGTACCACGCATGCTTCAGGTGGCGGCGCAAACCACAGACGACTGCAGCGTGCCTCGAGACTGGAACCAACACAAATCACTCTTCAATATCGTTGGTCACACCCAGTCATGTCTGTCGCGACTCTGAAGCAGCAGTGGTCTAGTGGGCCAGCGGCAAAGCGCACATTGTCAAGGTCCACCCCGTCCACCTTGTACTGATCGTCCGGCGTGTTTGCTGTGCCCTGCTCCGTAAGAATGCATAGTAGTCTGCACCGGCACACTTGCAACACGCAACAGGAGCAGTGACGGCCAGTGTGCGGAAAACAAGTTCGAACCAGTGTGCAGGTGCAGCTCACATCGACGAGCTGCTTGACGGTAACGGCTCGCAGCGTCTGGTTGTTCGAGTACTTCTTTGTTTGTTGCGGGGAGGCAGCCGGCGCTGCGACAGCTTCTTGGCTACAAAAGCACATTCGAAAGTGTTGCTATGCATGCACTCATGAAGTGACCTGGAGCTCACAATCGTGTGCACAACGTGCTTCAATGAGTACTATGTTCACCTGCCACCCGCTATAAAGCCTCCACCTCCAAACTGACTGACTGGGTAGCCCCCGTCCATTCTGCACTCAACTGAGATGATGTACGCGTGCCTGAGGGTGCCACTGTCAGCTGCGACCGCGGTCTGAGCCAAAGTGCTTGCAGGCTTGCGCTACAGTCCTACAGATTTGTGCAGTTGTTGCGTCCTGCAAGCATTTGGGCGTGTGCGACTGAAGGTGAGCACAGCACGAGACGCAGCAGGCTGCTACAGGGCGATTCTGATTCGAGCGGCCCTGCAGCATCCTTCAGAGAGCAACCTTTTCATCTTACGGATCGCTTCCGCAACGTTCTGATTCGTCGCTGTCGCATCTGCATGTCAGTGTGGAGCAGCCGCCACAGGGAGATCAGCACGACGGCCGCTGCTCACGATTGTTGGGTGGCAATTTGCTGCTTTCCAAACCAAGACTCTCGACAGACTGTCGGGCTGCAGTTTGCATGATCTGAACAAAAGGCTGACTTTGACACGGCTGAATACATTTGCGGCGGAGTCTGGCCCGAAGTATAGACCCATCACTGTCGACAGCGGGTCGACCGCTTTTCCACAGCGCGCTGTGTGCAGCATGCAAACCTGCAGCCTGGGCAGCGACCAGCAGAGTAATTTCATACGCAGAGGTTCCTGTGTAACGGCGACGCATCAAAGACTGTGGTGGAGTCCGCAGACGACGCCATGCAGCAGGTAACGCAGACCGTGCATATGTGGGTGGATGATTCCAGCTGTGCCTGCCGCTGTTGTTACGCATGCTGGCAGGCACTGACTGTCTTCACATCCCGCAGCAGGCGACTCGGTGGCAGACGGACAGTGGCCAGAAAGGCACAAGCTGCCGTGGATGCGCCGCAGCCTGCGGAGCCGCAGCAGTCAGCAGAGTACACGGGCAGTGATGGCAGGCCGAAAGCCACGTTTGAGCAGGCCTTCAGGGTGGGGCACGGCGACTATGGCGGCCAGAAGATGCCGTGGCAACTCAGCTGGCAGCGAAACGAGCGCACACTCAAGTTCACAGATGCGATCAATGAGCACATGGTCAAGGTGGGCGTCAGTTCGCAGTGTCCGCGCCTGCACACCTGTATCCATTCGGAGGCTTTTCTTGATGCTGTGAGGATTTTCATGCAACATTTCATGCAGCAGGACATCGCAAAATTTGCACATCGGGATCTTGTTGCGGGCGCAGGGGTTTGCCGTAAAGGAGCTGCACATCTCAGAAGACGAGATGGAGCACCGGCTGCAGCAGCTCTCGCTCCTTCTGCCGGACCTGGCGGCTAAAATCAGTGTCATGAAGCCCAAGGTGACGTGTCACACCTGCCCGCTGGCCTGCACCTCATGAGCAAATTGCCCTTGCATTGTCACCATGGCAGCATCTCCTGGGTAACAGCAATGCCTCTGGTATCTGATCCGGACGTGGACTCTCGGCAGGCAGTGGCCTACTTCGCGGCAGACACAAACCGGCTGGCGCTGGCCCTGGTGGAGCTGAAGAGGCTGTTCCCGACGGCAGACGTGGCCAACATGGTGGTGAAGCAGCCGGCTCTGCTCATAGAGCGGTCTCCACAGGAGCTGGCGGTTGCCGCCGAGAAGCTGCGGGAGCTGCTGCCTCGTTTCGACATCGACTGGTGTGCTCCAGCGCCTCAAACATGCTTTTCGTATCGGTGCTTCAAATCAATATTGCACTGCAACAGCCATTGAGCTCCACGCGATGCTGCTCCTGAGCTCCTCTTGTGAATTGCTCTTCAGCTTGTGCCAAGGCTGGGCGTCTCTTGTGGCGCTGTGAGGCGGTCACCCAATGCCCGGCATTGTTGCAGGTTGCTGGAGCGGCACCCGCAGATCGCATTGGACGTGGACACTTTTGCAGAGACGCTGGCGGAGGCGCAGCGCATGATGCCAAACCAGGACGTCATGCACACGCTGGCGCACAACCCCAACATGATTTTCGGCTTCGAGCGGCGGGCCAGCATGATCCCTTACGACTCATAGCTCAAGATCACATTGAAGCGGTGCGGGTGATTGCAGAGGGTGGTTCCAGAGAGCGCCTATCATGTGCAGCGTGTGTGTGACGGTTGCAGTCGCTGAGAAGAATTCGAAATTGTTTGCAGAGTAGCTTGTCAGGTCCACTGGATTTGGTTTGTGAGTAGCATGGCATTGATTGTATATATGTACTTGTATCCCTTCACACCTGTTGTAAAACTAGAGGAGCCTATGCCAATGTCAGTCATCACTAGCGGTTTGCCATGCGGCACCAGATCGCGCTTCGTGCTTCTGATCGGCAACCGCAACTTTCCTGTAGCAAGCTTCCAACTTGCTGATGAACTGGTTTACATCCTCCTCAGTCGTGCCCTGCAGCAGTTAAACTCGCCACGTTGTTGCAAAGTGCAACTCTTGTGCAAGCTGCATGACATCATTCCGTCAGCTGCTGGCAGCGACGAACACATGGCTCGATGGCAAGCGCACCAGAGCCGCGGCTGCTGTGAGGTATGGCACCGGATACCTGCAGGCACATGGCGCGCATGAAGACCATCGACTGTCAAGCCAGAGCCATGAGGACTCGTACATTACATGTCATGCAAAGCCCCTCGCACCGGTCGATGTGTGCGCCATAGTCTGCGAATTCATGCCCCGCCACCTGCTGCTGCTTACCAGGAGCCACCACCTTCGCACCTGAGATTGACCTGCGGAGGCGGCACACGTAGTAGGTGTGCTGAATGCCGCAGGATACAGTCGATCAAGCGTGCATGGCAAAGCAGGCGTGATGACGATATAGTTTGGACATGTGCATGATGCACCTGTTGTACAACATGGACCCCAGGAACGAGGGCCCTTTGTCTGCTGGACCGGAGGACTGAGGTAGTCGCTGCAGGGTGACGGCTATGGAGATCGGGTTGCTGGGCGTTGCCAGAACGCGCTCACCTGTGGATTGGGCCATGGGAAAGGAGTCATTCAGGACAAGATCAGAAGGAGAACTGGATGACACCAGCAAGAACTCTGCAGCTGCTGCATTGCACTGTATACAGTGCACAGTCATATGCAGAAGCCATGGTGGAGCCGCACCATTGCGCTCAGCGAAGTCCTGCAGCCGCGACAGCAGCACGGGGTACAGCGCCTCTCGCTGTCGCAGCATGCCCAACCACCCTGCAAGGGCATGCAACATGTATCCACAAATGGCATCAGTGCAACTCTTGCCCGGCCAGCTGCAGCAGTGTACACAAGGGTTAATATGCTGATGGCGCGGCGGCGGCCCACCTTCGGCACCCCAGTGCAGCAGGGTCATGAACAGATCCAGGCTGGGTGACGCGGATGCTCGGCCCGGGTATACCTTGTTCACTGCCTCCACCTGCCACAAGTAAACAGGAGAGCTGTGCCCTCTCGAAAAGGTGCAATATTACAGGCGGCACACCACCGCATCAGGCAGCTGCGCTGCTATAGCAAAGCGTACCAGCGCTGTGTTGCCGCGCGGCGCGGCCACAATCGCCCCGCCAACAGGAACCTGCGGTGGCACATACTGTGGCAAGGTGTGACTGCTTGCAATGACGAATTGAGCACCTTCATGTGCCAATCAGGAATCACGCAGAGGCAGAAGCTGAAATTGGCATCACCATGAAGTTCTTGTCGGTGGACTGGATGAAGGCGTCGACGCGACCCTTGCGGCAGGCGGCCGTCACCACCTGACACAGCGCGGCCGACTGCACCCCGTACGCGTTGTTGATGATGTGCGGGATGCCGTGCCTGCTGCACAGCTTGGCCTGCACGCACCCAAGGGAGCCATATGCTGTTGCACCCGAGTGGGCCTCTGGCATCACAATGACATCACACGACACCCAGATTGCGGTGCAAGTGGCCTCAAGACAGCTGCGGAAATTGCGCTTGATACCACACGCACCACTTCGACGATCCTGTCTGGGCCGCGCGGAGCAAAGCAGCTGATGGTGGTGCACACCGCCGCGATGGCACTGGCACCACGCCGCTCAATTTCTGCCTCAAGGGCCGCCAAATCTGTGCGCACCTGTGCCCATGTACTGAATGACAGCATGTTCATCAATGCAAATCAGATGATGGACAACTCGAAAGGCGGGAGAGCACGACAGTTGTAACATACACATCTGAGCGGCACATGGCGCACCTCGTCGCCCTCCAGCCGGTTCTCAATGGGCACCGCCTCGAAGCCAGCAGACACGATCGCCTTGAGGCACGTCTTCTGGTCGATGCGCGGCCACAGCACAAGCCTGCGACAGCGTCAGACAGAGTTGTGGACCGTGGCGGGGCGAAGATATCGACAGCAGACTTTCCATGCTCTTGCGGATCGCTGATCAGTCAGATCATGCACCTGGCTTGTCGGTCTGCTTGGGTGGTGCGCAGTGCCAGCAGCGTCAGCGTGATTGCCAGCCCAGTGGCAACAGGCAACACGGTGACCGCGCCAAGCTGCAGGAACGGTGCAATGCGATTGGTGCCGCTTCAGGTGTGATTCGACAGAACAGCAAGCAGAGCTGCAAGACATGTTGGACTTGCCTCTGGCAACCCAGCCAGCCGCAGCGCATCAGCTGCCAGTAAGCAGGTCAGCTGCTGCAGCAGTGATGAGCCTGCCGCCTGCATTGTTTGATACCACAGCAATCAGCGACACCTTGAGCGTCGCAACCCACTCGTCTTGCACCCGTGCCACCCACGAAATGCCGGAGGTTGCATGGCACACCTTGGGCTGCGGCGCTGCAACATCTCCGGATCGTCCGATGCCGTGTGCCAGATGGAAGTGGCGCGCCGCCACCAGGGGGCAGGCGATGCGTGCCTCCCGCTCCCCAACGCCCGCGGTGCCCAGGAAGTTGTTGGAGTCCATCGCCGCAATGTCCTGCCATCATAAAATTTGTGCCGCCACCTGGAATAGATGTGCACGGACTGCTCTTCGCATGCTTGCAAGTGTCTGCTGAGCGTCACGCCATCAGGCCTTGCCTGGAGCAGGCGCTCAATGCTGGCGGCGTCCCAGCCCTGCGGCATCAGGCGCCGCTCCGAGAGCAGCGACGTGACCAGCTTCTGCCGCTTGGCCAGCGCCTCGCAGCCCTGCCGCGCGTAGTTTTCTGGCACAAGGCCGCTGACCAGGCGAGGGTCCATATCTCTGGTCAGCTCGTCTCAGGCTAACTGCAGTGATGCCGCATGCGCCACGAGAAACTTTCACCTTGCGGCATCCATGGAGTGCTGCAGATTTGAATTTACTTTTGGTTCAACCAGAATCGTATCCAGCTCTTCCGCTTCGTCAGAGCGGTGTAGTCTGCACTGCTGAGAGCAGGTCCGAAATGCTGGATCACGTTGTTGCTTCAGTCGCAAAGTTGTCCCATTTCGCGACGACTTTTGCGTGAATCGAGGTCGAAAGACAGCCACTGAGAGCTGGAGAGATGAGCTGTCTGGTCACCGTTCAGCTTGATAACGGCGGCAGTCCGGCGGGTGTGATCGGGAAATACATGCTGTCGTTATGATGGTCAGTTTCCTGCCTGGATTTGCACGGGACAAACTGCATGTCTGCTGCGAATAAGCGGTATAGCCGCATTATCATGTCCTATGGTGCCAGCAGCCGCAGATGCAGGGCACCATCTTCAGGTGTTAGGTGCAGCCACCGCTCCCACCTGCCCTGAACTTGCTACACGTGCAATATGGAGTGTGATGGTCTCGCCGGCCAGGAATCAGCTGCCACATCAGACATGATTTTGGCAGCTCTGAGAAGGGTGCTGGGGTTGAATAGTTGGATTCACGATCGAATCATTGCTGTTCTGAAGTCCATTTGCCCAATCAGCCGCTGGCAGTATGCTGTCCTGAGTGCGCTGGGCGCCGTGCGGCAGGGGTTGCCTCTGCTGTGGCTGCAGTGGGAAGGTCGGTGGTCAGCCATTTGCAGACGCGCTGGTCGACTTTGAAGAGCAGGTGCTCGTCGCGCCACCATGGTTTGTAACCCAGCTCCCACAGCTGCGAGAAGCAGGGATTTAGCTCGCTTTTGCGAGCGCATTGAGCGGGCGTCAGGTCAGGACCGATCCTGATGCCCTGGTGCCGCAGACGTCTGTTGAGTTGGAAAGCAGCATGCCTCTGTGACTCCGATGCCAGCACAGCTAGGATTGCATTGCCCCGCCGCATAGCTGACAGGATAGAGATGGGCTCAGTGGCGTGCGCCAGGCCCAGCTGCTGTGGCAGGTTCTGCACCAGCGAGGCCGGGGTCTCGTCCATCGAAACCTGCACTCCCTTGATGAAGACATTCCTTGCACGAGCGAGTCGCTCCATGACCTCCACCGCCTGCGACACATCCTGCCTCGCCAGTGACATCTCTGATGTGCACCACTCCCGCACGCCAGCTGCGACCTCGTTGTTGTGTGCGGCGAGGGCCCTGATCTGCGCCTCCATCTCCGGGATCTTCTCGCCATGTTTTGACACCGTGGCCTCAATGGCCCCAAAGCGCACACTGAGGTCGTCAGCCACCTGCTCGCTGGACGCCCGCAGGTCCCTCACCTCTTTGCGGTTGTCGCTAATCTCTTTGTGCAGCTTGCAATGCATCTGCAGCAGCCGCTGCAGGTCAGCAGCCATGCTGCCTGTGGTGGCAGTGGCAGGCGGCGGCTGTGCGTCTACTGGCGGCTGCGCATCTTGTGACGCCTGGCTGGCCTCTGACGCTGCCTCTGGTGTCTCATCGTTGTGATAGCGTTCGGGTACTTTGCGTGATCTCTTAGGCCTATTGTTGGCTGGTGAGTGCTGGACTGCTACTGTAAGATCTGCCATCGAATGCTCTGCAATTTGCGATTTGGACCGACGCTGCCACGGTCGACCGTGAACGATCAGTCTACAAGTTGGTAGAGCACCGTCGAGAGGCTTTTACTTGTGCATGCCCCCAGCCTCACGGCCCCACACCATGTACACCTCAGGTGCTCGACCGACCGGCAGCATCACCCTCAAAGCCGATCGCGGTTGCTTCTCGCGAGACAAGGGGCAAGCGATTTTTTCGTGATGCGTACAGCAGGCGTACAGCGGGTCAATCTGGGACGCAACGCAATGGCGTGCTGCTTCCAGTTGCAGGGTTTTAGCTACCGTATAGCTCCGGGGTGACGCCAGTGCCAACCTCTCCACGAGGAGAGATTGGCTGATTCTCTGGTTTCGGCAAGGTGTATCACTCTGTTTCACAATCTCTCAACATACAGGAACCTCATACTGTGCCTGATTTCATATTGACTGGGATCGGAGGTGTATCGGATCTTCTTTCCGTCTGCCGCTTGCTGTTGGTACTTGGGAGCGGGTCAGTCAGCTCCGGTTGCCGATGCTGTCCCAGACATAGTAGCAGCATTTCCCACTGCCCTGCCGCGTGGCAGCGTTCCGGTCCATCCGGCAGCTTCTGCAGCTGCCTGAAATCATGGCAGACATTTTGCGCGCAGAACTGCAGAAAACAGTCAAGCAGTGGAAAGAGGCGTATCATGCGTTTCCGCTCGATAAAAAACTCATCAACGATCTAAAGGCTCAGTGGGAACAGCTGTATCAGGTGCTGCAGGGTCAGCCAGCAGTCACATTCTTGGTGAAAGGTAAGATTTACCTTTGCTGCTGCAACACCGTGAGGTCGTCGTCATGCACTCCGTCATATGCCTGCAGGAGCTTGCACCATGTGATGTAGGCTCATGCTCTCTGGTATTTGTACTGGCGCAGGCGAAGAGGTCGTTGAGATCTTGCAGCGGCTGGATCACAGGACAGAGCAGCTGCAGCTACAGATGCTGCCGCTGGTGGCATCGTTTGACCCATTCGAAGTCCCTCAATCGGAGGTGTCAGGCTCAACGCATCAGGGACAAGCGGGCTGATTTCAAGCTTCGCATCTACAAACACCATATCAACCCCTTTGCGAAGCAGCTGCCGCAACAGCTCACCTGCCTGGTCACGGAGCTCGTGCTGGAGGCGTCCCGTGTGCTGGCCGCGCACCTGGTGCCGCAAAGCTCACAGGTGCCAAACTGCTGTAGCCAGCCAGCTTATGTCCTCTGCGATTGCGTTGTCCCAAGTGGCTTCGTCCTTCATGCTTTGGACTCTGGTTGCAGCGCGGGGCACAGCTGTTTGGGATCACTGACCTTTGGAGCGAGCGGAACGGCTTCTTGTGGTGCGAGCCCATCGAGCGGGTGAGCAGAGCAATGGCAGCGAGCAGATTGCTGATGAGTTGCTGCAATTGAAGTGCAATTCCGTCAGGTTGCACGCCATTTGACTTTTGCTTTTGTGTGTGGTGCAGGCTTACACCTTTAAACATGTCATATTCCTCATAGACTCACCGCTCATTATGCGAGTTCTGACGGATGAGTGTTACAACAGTCGGCTGGTCGATTTTGTCGGAGAAGCGGATTCCAAGTGAGGCATCACCTGTCACTCCAGGCATGTAGGAAGCCATTTCCAATTGACTCAAGAATCGTGTGTCCCGTGACAAGCAACACGCCATGAGATGTGGAGCTGTGGTGTGTGCAGGCTGGAGCCAGCCTTCAGGAAGCACCGCTTTGCAGACTTTGATAACAAGGTCATCCACCTGCGCTCTGCGGACTGCATGCCGTTCCGGCGCGTGCTTCTTTCACATGCCGCCCGCAGCCTGCATGAGCGCAGGGAGCAGCTGCGCACGGATGTGCAGATTTCACCATCCCAGCTGCAGATCGACAGGCCATCAGCGACGAAGCCAGAGACAGTTGCATGGCTAGAGGTGCAGCTGCAGGGGGCTGGCATGTCAGTCGACTAATGTGGTGTCTGGTCTGATGTCGACTTGTGCTGGTCTTCCTCCGAGGATTCGTTGAAACAACTCGCGCTACACCAATGCGAGGGTGGAACACAATGCAGCTTCTTCAAGCAGCATGCTGTGCCTGTTCAAGATGCTCATGGCTGGTGATGAGCAGCACACTCACCGGTTTTTCTCAATGCGATATCCACAAGTTGTTGAGAGTTGGGAACCTGGAGAAGCTTGTGCCACCTCAAAACAATGTTTGTTGATTTAGTGGCATGTTACAAGCACTCCATCCCTGGCTGTACCTCTTGATGTAAAAGACGGAACCTCTCATGACGGTTCTGCTCAGGCTCGAATGTGTGGTTGAACCCTAGAAGTCAATGACACGTGCCGCCTTCAAGTCGCTCAGCACAGCAGCGCATGCCAAAGGTGCTCGACCTCAAGGCCGTGATCATGCCAAACCACAAAAGGCTGCCCGAATTCGGTAGTGCCGATGTCCCACAGCTCGCTCATCCACCCCAAAAGTGCCGACTTTCATGTGCCGACGTTCATGTGCCGCTGCCGGCAGGCGCTCAGAACTGCTGCTGGAAGCCGTAGCCGGGTGGCGGCGGCGCGCCAAACCCTGGCGGCGGCGGCGCGCCATAGCCCGGGGGCGGCCCGTACTGCCCTTGGTCTGGTGGCAAAGCAACAGGATGGATCAAAACTGGGCAGACGAACGTGCATTGCTTTGCGACATGGGACCCAGTCGCATCGCAAACAGGGGCTGCACACATGATAATCTAGCTGGAAGATGTACTCGTGGTCAGCAGTGCGCACCTGGCGGGCCGCCATGGCCGGGGCCCTGCGTGAGCATGAGCGGCGCCAGGCCGAGGTGCGCATTGTTCTGCGCTGCATTGGCCTTGTTGGCCTCGTCTGCCTGCTTCCGCGCCTCCAACATCTCCTGGTTGCCCCACACAAGCAACAGCAGATCAGCAAGGAGCTTCCCTCCTGCGAGTCCTTCCAACGATCGAGACTGGTTAAAATTTGCGCTCGCGCGAGAACAGCATTGCAGGAGATGGGACACGAAAGTGGAGTGGGTCCCAACGCACCTTGCGGTCGGCCATGAGCAGGTCGACGCTGGTGGAGTACTGCCGCAGGAACTGGATGAGGTACGGGAACACGAAGTCCATGAGCCCGTGCAGCCACGCCACCTGCAGGCGCCCCACCACATGCACACGTCAGCCATGACACGCAAAGCCACGCCCACCAGTGCTCATAGCACGCTTTGATAGGTGTCCTATACAACAGCAAGCCTGCGCTGAAGGTACGCAGTTTGTGAGGATATTGCGCACACTGGCAGATGAATGCAGCACCTCGAGGGCGACATCCGGCTGGATGAGGTCGTAGCATGTGAACAGCATGGCGGCAAAGGCCTCCTTCTCGCCAGCATCCACGAAGAAGTGCAGCAGCTCCTCCGCAATGGACTTGTCCTCGCTCTGCGCCGTCGTCTCCATGGCATCCTGCAAGTTCGGCCAGTGAAGCATGTGGCACTGTCCATGCTTGCACCACCACACCAGAGCCTGGCCCTGCTTGCATGCACGATCAGTATTGCAGGCCCCTGCCTAGCTTGCATGCACGAACATTGCAGGCCAGCACAGCCTGCGCAGGAGTCGTGGCCAGTGCTGCTGAGGTGTGCAGGACTGTGCGCACCTTGAAGAGGCGGTCCTGCTTGGCGAGCTCCACGGCCTTGCGCCAGCGCAGGTTCTTCTTGTAGATGAGGGCGGCGATGCGGCGGAACTCCATGAGGTCGTGCTTCTCCAGCTTCGCCGCCAGCGACAGCTGGTCGAAGTTGTCGTATGTCGTCACGCTCTCCCGCAGCGCCTGCAGGACGCGACAGCCTCGACATCAAGTTGGGTGCATGCAGGTCGTCAGGGCGCAGAGTCATGCTGTGCGCAAGGCACCTTCGCCTCACCAGCTGGTGCGGCACATCTGGTCATCGAATTCGACTCGACCATGCTACACAGCTGTCAATGACTGTTCTTTGCCAAGAGTGACATTGAGATTTTGGGGTGCACCTCGAAGTTGTCCTCCTCCACAAGGAGCTCGTTGACTGCCTCGTTGACGGCGGCCAGGTTGCTCTTCTGCACGCTGAGCAGGTAGTCCTTGACCAGCGGCAGGTTGTCCGCCTTGCGCAGCAGGTGCACTACCCGCGTGTGGTCCACGCGCGACTCCAGCACCTGCGTATTTGGGCGCGGAACTGTCAGAAATTGCAGGACAGGGTACAACAATGGGAACACAGCGTTTGTGAGCTTGATCATTGGCACACTCGTTGCTGGTGCTCAGTCAATCGGGTCCAGATGCTGTTACGAAACTTGAAGCTGTCAGCACCTTCAGCATGTCCACCAGCAGCGAAGGATGCGCCGCCAGGTAGAAGGAAATCGCCTTGTAGTACACCTCTACGTTGGACACCTGTGCAGCACAGAGATATTTAGAGACGAGCAGAACGACAAATAGCAAGTTGCCATTGAACAATAGGGTGTTGCAACAAGCAGCATGGCTGCACTCCTTTTCTCCTGGGGCAGATGGCTTTATCACCTTGACAAGGACGTCCTTGAAGTGGGTGTGCTCCCAGGCGGTGGGCGAGTGCGCGATCATGATGAGCGCAGCATTGTCATACTCATCGTACTGGACGTACAGGAACACCAGCTCCGCCCAGTGGTTGTACTCCTCGCACACCTGCGCCGGAACCACATGGTGTCAGGGACTGAGCGCGGACAGGGGGAGTGCATGATCGCAGCATTAGCCGTTTCACTGTTGCGACAAAGCAGACTGGAACGTGCCCTCACAAGACACCAGATCCGACAAGCTTGGCGGTGCGCACCCGGATTAGGCGCGGGATGTTGATGCGGGCGCTGAACAGCTTCAGATGCTCCATCAGCTTCTCCGGCTTGTACTTGGCGTACAGGATGCCCAGCTCTGCAGCCACACAATATGGTGGTGAACACAGTGTTGCCCTTGACATGCTGACTTCATAAATGTCCTAGGGAATTTGGAAAAGGTGCCTGAGTGGGTAGATTCTCTTGCTCACTCGGGCACAGGGGTGCCTTGGTGGGTAGGCAAATCCCAGCACTGAGCGAAAAGAAAGTCTACGGCAACATGTCAAGCCCGCGCACCAGTGAAGATGCCCATGTGGGCGCGCTCGAGGCCGATGCCAGACTCCATCATGGTGATGAGCTGGTCGAAGAAGCCGCGGCGCTGGTAGAAGTCGGACACCTCCTCCAGGTCGTCCGCGTTGATGATGATGTTCAGGCCGCACAGCTGCGCCAGCCGGAATTCGCCCTCCTCCACGCACGCATAGCACACCTGCGCCCCCGGCACAGCCCCAGCTCAACCAAACTTCTTGCCAATACCACACAAACATGCCTGACTGTTGCTCAGTAAGACATTGCGAGTGACAGTCCATGCACAGTGTCCTAGCAAGCATGTCAGTGGGGACAGCTGCTGTGTCCACACTCGCTGCATTCAGCGGTCATAAACAAACGACCGCACCTCCTTCCAGGTGCGGGGGCTGTTGGCCTTGCGAGCGGCATCGACGGCCTGCTGAAAGTGGTGCAACCGCACCAATGTGCTGGCCAGGCGGCCCCAGTTCGGGATGTGCGCAAAGATGATGCGCGCTGCCTCATACAGCTGCGCATCAAAGCACCTGCAGCCGTTCGATGGCGCAAATCAGTGTGAGCTGTCGATGCTCCATGCGTGCTGCTGAACAGGCGTCAGCATGTGATCAGCAGTGTACGGTGCTGTCCAGGATGACTCGCAGTGCTGCTACTACTGACAGGCTTTGGAGCTGACATATGGACGACAGCCAGATGCTGCGTGGGGCGCACCGGTCGCCGGCGTGCTGGAGGTTGGCCTGCTGTGCTCCGGAGATGAACTCCTCCAGGGGGCCCAGCTGGTTGGTCTTGGCATACGCATACACCAGCTCGCTGTCCACCTTGCTGTCCTTGATCTTCTTGCGCACCATGAGCAGGAACTTGACCAGCTCCTCGTATGTGTCGGCCTCCGCCGACTTGGCAATGACCTCAACATGCCTATGGGACCACAGGAGCAGGGTGTTGTCATTGTGGAAATGTACCGCAGTGACCAAGGGACACCACCTATCAGAGTTGCCTAAACATGCGGCCGCTGACGTGACATGCTGCACACAAACAGTTTTTGGCTGAGCAGGCACCTGGAGGAGTCGTTGGCGCGCAGGTAGCAGTCGATGGCGTCTGCCACGTTGCCGTGCTCCAGCTGTGAGTGACCCAGCTCGGACCACACATCCGGCTCGTCCACCTGTTTGACAGTGGTGTCAACCATTGTAAATCAGTTGCCTCACGCTGCTGCAAGCCTTGTGTAGATGTGCAGCTCGAAAACAAGACGGTGCAACACCAAACAGCTTTGTGCACACCTTTGAGGCATACTCATGGGCGCGGTCCAGGTCCTGCACGTGCTCGAGCAGGACCTTGATGGCCAGCACCTGCAAGTGCACAACACGGTGTCAACAGGAGTTGCAGGCAGTTCGTGAAAGGTTTCGCTTGCAGCTGCAATACCAAGCAGCCATACTTGGCAGCGTCACAGCATGCATGCAGGTCCACCTGCAAGCCGAACTTCTTGTAGATCTCGAAGGCCTCCTCGAACATCTCATAGCCAACAGCGATCTCGCCGACCGCCGGGCCGTCAAAGTTGTCCAGACGATGGATGTAATCCTTCACCCGCGACTTGTCCGACTTGATGGCCGTGATGATCAGCAGGTTCTGCATGGAGTGAAACTGAGCTTCAGCACAGCATGTATGCAAAGACTGGGTCATCGGTAGCTGATGGAGAGGCGGGAAGCAGCGACAGAGCGCACGGATCCTGAACAGCAAGCTGTGAACAGCAGCTTGCCTGCAGGTTGTGGTTGTTCGAGAAGGAGGACGTCTGCAGCACGATCTTCTCCAGCAGCTCGATGAGCTCCGCCTGAAGGTTGGCCGCCATGAAGGCCTTGACAGCCACCGACACCTGTTCCGGATTCTTGCTCTCCGGCAGCGCCGTGGACACCACCTAGCCAAGGGAGACACAGCTGATCAGGATGTGCAGGTCCAAGGGCATGGCACATGGACACAGCGAGCACAATTACCTGTTGCTGATGCAGCAATGACACGCTGGATCATGCAACAGGGATGATGCACACCTGGTCAATGTGCTGGCGGCGGTAGCGGTTCTCATCACTGAGCACCTTGGCCCACAGACCTGGGTCCTGGCGCTCTGCCACATACCGGGCTTGCAGCTTGAACAGCGAGTTCCTGCACGGCGCAAAGTCGACATGCTCAGCCCCAGGTGCCTGCGGCTTTTCCTCTCTGCAGTTACAAGAACTGCATTCCCAAAGGTGCGCGAGCTTCACTATGTATGCGTCAAGAGCACAAGAAGCCTGCTCTGTTCTGCAACACACATGTCTCACCGGTTGGTGCAGTCGATGAGGGCGTCATCGCACTGGCCGCGCTTGTAGGCGACGCAGGCCAGGTGCGGATCCCGCTTCTCGGCGTACTTACCAACGACCAGGCTGTCGTAGAAGGGGTTGGTTGTCAGGAAATGATCCGGATTGTTCTGTGAGTCGATGATGATCTTGCCCAGCGCATTGTGCACGTGCGGATCCTGCAGCGTGGCAAATTCTGATGTTGACAGCATCTGCATTTTTGCTGAGAGACGGTCGTACACCTGCAACAAGCAGTTTAAATTCTTGATAGCTTAATCATCACAGGATAGCACAGCAGGCGAGGGGGCACCTGGCTGCCCTCTGACACGAGGTGCTCCAGGAAGGGCGACAGCAGCTTGAGGCGGTTGCGCTTCTCCACCTCTGCGCACAGGCGCTCCACCGGGATCAGGGACCGCACGCTCAGGATGAGGTTGTTGACGAAGTCGTCCGGCGCCTCGGCATCCAGCAGCGCGCCTACCACCTCGGGCGCACGTGCTGGGTTGACCTGCAATTGTAATGATGTGCCAGGCAGATTTTGACCCCAGAAAGAGCTGGTGGTGATTGATCTCAACTCACTGACAGTGAGGGCACACAGATGGCAGCCGTGATGTTGGCATAGGGCACACCTTCTGCACATAGCCCTCGATGTAGCGGAGCATGTTGTTGTTGTACAGGTAGGTCGTGAGGTCGCCAACCATGTCGAAGCGGTCGCACACATTGATGAGCGGCCTGTGTGGGACAGGCATGCAGCATCAGGAGCGTGTACAAGGGCAGAAATGTTGCATGCAGAGGGCCTGCAAAACAGAAAAGTAAGAGCAGGCACACTGACTGCACACCTGGCATCAGGCAGCTTGGCGTCCATGAGGAAGTCACGAGTGCGCTCTGGCGGGTAGAAGTTGGACTCGCGGGTCACGCGCTCCACCTCCTTGATCTGCTGCGTCTTTGCCGCAGCCTCAATGTACTTGTAGTGCACCTGTGCAGTGGTAGACATGCACAGCGGTCAGCTCCAGGGTCGGACACTGTTGCCAGAAGTGTGCATGTCAGCTGAAGTACCGACGTACAGACGAAAGGCATGGCCCTTCAAAAGGTCTGGATGTAAAGGATGTGAAGTGGTGACCAGATGAGGGCAGATGTCAACCTCAGGATCCTCGGAGAAGGCGAGGTAGGCGCCCAGGTAGTAGTACAGGCCGTTGTAGGAGTTGACGCCCTCCAGCAGCGCGATGATCTTGTCCGCGCCCAACTGCTCGGTGTACTCCTTGGCGATTTGCACCACCAGCTGCAGGTTCTGCGCCATGTTGCTGGCCAGCAGTTCCTGCACAGCATGTAGATCGTCTGTCTGTGTCGCCCATGTTTTGCGGCAAGTTGTCAGCATGCATGCATGCACGTGCCACATGAAGCAAGGGTTTGCAGGATGGCAGGAAAGATGACCTTGAGGCACTCCAGCGCCCACTCAGACGACAGGGAGCCAAAGTACTCGATCAGCTGCTGCGGGTCCATCGCGTGTGTGTTGACAATCACACGCTTGATGTCCTGCATGACGTGAGGAACACGATGCTCAGCTTGCGTTACCGATGCCATTAGCTGCCGACGACAGGGGGCCGCAAGATCGCTTGAGAAGACATTGGCAGGCGCGGCCGATGACTCAACAGCAACTTCAACAGCAATTTCAACGATCACAGGCAGTGCTTGCCTTCAGGTCAGTGTAGTGGCGCAACGCCCGCATGTACAGGCCAGCCTTCTCGGACAGCTGTGCAATGCGCGGCCGGTCATAGTGGTGCAGAGTCTCATTGGCCAGGATTGCATCCGCAACTTGCGGATTGGTCACCAGGTTGATCTCCAGCAGCTGCAGTGATGGCACAAGGGCATCTCAGTGCCTTCACAAAGCTCAAGATACCACCTTTGTTGCACCACACAGCAATTAAGCAGCTGCCATTTTGGTCATGTTTGACAAATCATGACATGCACCTTGGTTTGCAGCATGGCATGCTCAGGCTTGTCGTCCTGCAGCGCATCCAGCAGGAACGCCGTCGCCTCCCGCACAGCATTGCGCTGCAACGAGAACAGCCTCCAGTCAGTCCATCTGACCAGTTTAGAGATGTATTAGCAGTTGCATGCACTTGAGTGTGCTGCAGCCTTCTTCCACAACAGCAGGATGACACCCATGTCTAATCACCTGCAGGAACAGGTCCGTCATGGTGTTCAGGTCGATGGGTGGCCCCGGCTGCTTGGCAACCATCTTGGCCAGGTTGACCGCGGCCTCGGGATTGTCCATCATCATGCGCTGCATGAGGTACAGGTAGTCTGGCTTGTAGCCATTGGCTGTGCTGTATGTCACCATGTTCTCGAAGTCACCCTGCGCTGCATAGCCTGCACACAGCACATCAGGCCGGGTCAGAAAGTAAAATGCTCACCATCTTGCAGACTGGTGTTTGCTGTTGAGGGCAAAGCTGCGGGCACACAGTCACATAGTATGCAGAAGGACTCCCCTGGCTGAGAACGCAAAAGTGCGCACCCTCAACCACCTTGACGGTAGCTCCTGTGGACTGGTAGCAAGCCAGCGCGGTGGCATTGTCGCCAGCGCCCTTGAACAAATCGCCCAGCTCCTCTGACGGCATCAGCTGCACCATCGACTCAAAACAGGTGTGAAATTGTATCCGTGGACAAATTCAGCCGATTGAAGAGTCCCAATTCTGGAATGCATGCACACTGTGCAGTGAACCAGCACTGCAAGGTAGAAACGCCCACCTTGCCCTCCTTGAACCAGCCATCCAGCAGGTGCTTCTTGTTCTGGCCAATGACCAGGCGCGACAGCTCCACCGACTCGAAGGCGTTCAGCTGCCCCTTCTGCAGCAGCGTGCCAAAGTACACCAGCAGCGGGTTGGTCTGCCCCGGCTGCGCTGGCACTTGCTTGAAGCGCTCGATCGTCTCCTTTGTGCGCAGCGCACCCTGCAGAGCACGTGGAGGGTCAGCAGCGCCGTGCAAAGTACACCAGTTGCTGTCTTGAAGCCCGTCACTGATGCACAGATGCCCGCCCACCTGCGGCGAGGCCGCCGCCGCCTCGGCAGCCTCCTTGAAGGAGCCCTGATTGAATAGGCGCTCAAAGTTCTGCGCAACCAGGGGCTCGGCGCCGGGCAGGTTGCCGCGGTTGGCCAGCGTCAGCGCCAGCTCCAGGTTGCCCAGCTGCTGGCTGACAAACGGCACCATCGTCGCCTCATTGACCGTCGCCAGCAGCACCTGGCCCCGCCTGAGGTGCAAGAAACACCACCAGGCATCGACCTCTGTCATGAGTGCTTTGCTTACAGATGATGATTTCAGTGTTCAAGCGGACTCGTTACGCATTGATGACAAGCACCTGTTGATGGCGTAGAAGCCGCCGGTGGAGGGCGAGTTGGCGGTCAGGAAGACCGGGTCGGGCGAGATGCGGTTGCGGTACACCGCGGTCGCCGTCTCCAGGTCGTACACGAACAGCAGGCCCAGCTTGGTGATAACATACACCAGGCCGTATCTGGCGCTGATCTGCATCGCCACCGGGAAGTCGTCTGCAAACTCCGGCGGGAAGAACAGCTCCGCATTCTTCTTCAGTGGCGGCGTGCCTGCAGCCGAGAGTCGTGTATGACAACTGCGCATTCTGTTTTGCCCAGCCCAGGTGGCTGTGCCTTTGCAGCATTGACATGCGGCAGGCGATGGTGGGCAGCACAGCGGCAGGCTGCTGACCTGCAGGCGCGCCCAGCTCGATGACGTGCAGCTTTGACGTCAGTGTGCCGTTGTTGAACGTCTTCTGCGCAAAGGAGATGACGGTGCTGGGCGCAGCGCGGCCAGGCACCTTGACGGTGGAGAAGGCCGCGGCGTGCGCCTCCAGCGCCTGAGACCGCCTCTGGTCTACCGAGTACAGCTGCATGAAGCCCTTGACGAGCTGCGGCCTGCAGAGCAGCATGACTTCATCCTGCGCATTGCAGCGCTCCTGGCCAAGCCGCATGCATGTCGCACATGAATAAAGCATGTGCATGCAGCACCCACAGAGCTGTGAGCTCACTTTTCTGGGGCGCCGGGCGCGATGCCAATCAGCACAGACCACTTCTCCTCCGGGTCCACCCGGTAGTTGATGATCTGAGTGCCCTCCAAGTTGGCTGTGCGGTCAAACACCTTGACCGGGTCGGATGTACCCTGCGCGCAGCGCATTTGATTGCCTGGTCGACAGCCTGGGCAGGTGGAAGTGGCGTCCATGGCACGGCGCTGCACTGCAGTTGGTGTGCTGCAAGTTAGGCACGACAGGGCGTCATCAGGTGTGCAGGCAGAGACTCACGTTCATGTCCCAGTGGTACACGGCGGTGCCGGTCACGAGGCCCAGCTTCGTGTCCGAGATCCACTTCCAGAACACGACCTGCTCCGGGACCAGCACGGACTTGAGCTTCTGCTTCGCCTCCAGGTTGAAGATCTGCAGGTTGTCGCCGGTGCCGGCTGTGCTGGCCGCCTTCAGCGCGATGATCTTCGACACTGGGTTCATGATGGCCGAGTCCGCGGTGATTGGCCGCTTCATCGGCGAGGACGGGTTGGCGAGGTCCACAATGATGACGGAGTTTGCGGCGCCCGTCTCGCGCACGCAGATGGTCCTCTCCGACTCCATCGTGACGTTTGTGAATGTGACATTCTGAGGGCTGACTCCCGCCTCCGTCAGCTGCGAAGGCAGAAGAGCATGATGCATGAGCATGCAACCCTGCAGGTAGTTGACCAAGGCCCGACTGCTGCAATTGGTCCACAGCCCGCGGTTCGGAACCCAGGCTGACTGCGTTGCGTTGCAGAACAGCAAGCTGCATGCTGCTGAAGGTGAGGCTCGTGCAGAAAGGCATGCCAGTCAATCAGAACAATCCTTCAAGTCTCGGGTGCCAATGGTGATCTTGGCTCACAATGCACTCGATGACCGGGTGCATGCGTCTTGACACCTCAGCATGCAGCATGAGAAGCGTCAGCATGTCAGGGCCACCAGCAGCCCTATGCGGAGCACAAACGTACCGACAGTGACTGTGAGAGCTTGATGGGCGCTGTTGTGGCTGCCATCCTGCTGCTGAGGTGGGCTAGCCCTCTGACGCGCTAAGCAAGAGGCCTGACAGCCCCCAAGGCCGTGGCCAATCGCCAGCAGCGGCCCTCAGTCAGTTTGCAGCTCAATCAGATCTCAGCTCTGGCCGTTGCGTGGAGCCCCTCAATCGCGTTGTCCCACACTGCAGCTTCGTGGGATATGCACGCCGCATCCGACTGCCGGCACAGCGCAGGATTACCTTCCTTCAATTATGGCTGGCACACGCGAGAGGCCACACTCGCACGTTCCCCGGTTGATAGTCTCAAATTTACCCCAATTTGCCAGCAATTTTCATCTTGATGAGTCAAATGGGGGTCGTTTAACTACTCCAAACTCACCGACTGTCTTCCGGCCTGCACCTTCGTGCCACTGCTCGTTGCCGACACCACGCGTCAGCTGAGCTACCACCTCGTTGGCCTTATGCTCTGAGGGTGGCACAGCTCGAGCACTGCGGGCGGATTCGTGGCTAAGCAAAGCATCTTCCTGTGACGATCTGACCAGTCAGGCGCCAGAACTCAGATCTTGGGCATCAGATACCTATGAGAATCAGCATTGTGAATTGAGACATTGAATCTTGATCTGTGTAGCTGCTGATGGCTCTAGCTTTTGCATCGCCTTGAGCAGCGCAGCCTAGCGCGGCGCAGCGATTCCTGCGGCTTACCTACAGGCCTTGCATGGCCGACCTGCTGAATCTTATCAGGTCTGTCTGGCAACACTCTTGACCGTGCACATGCAGTGGTTCGCTCCTACTGCATGAGCGTACTCAGCATCGTGGTACGGCGCCACAATATGCATTCGCATGTTGCCGCAGGGAACCAAAGACGTTCAGGCCGAAAAAGACCACACCTGTCGGCAGCAAGGCAAGCTTGCAGTCTGCATGAGAAGTCGCTCTTGCATGGGAGCAGGCGTGGCACGCCCTCGTCGCACCTCTATCGCATATGCAGGGAGAATTGAGCACAACACCTACAATGCCCTTGCAGGGCTTGACGCTCAAGCGGCACATCGAAGCGACACTCGGCAGTGGGAACATCCGTGAGGCTGTTCGCCTGCCGCTGGGAGAGGATTTGTGCGAATGGCTGGCCGTCAACACTGTGGACTTCTACAATGCCATCAGCGTGCTGTTTGGCACCCTAGAGGAGTTTTGCACCGTCCACAGCTGCTCCCTCATGACCGCGGGGCCAAAGGTCGGTTGCACATACGACTCTGTCACACACATGCAGCAAGTATGCGTGCAGCAAATGTGCATGTTGAGTCGTGCAGCCTTGGCAGTCGAGCATGCCCGGTGTCGTTAACGCACGGCTGAGTTGCTGATGGTGGATTGGCTGCTGGACGCTGCAGTATGAGTACTTGTGGGCAGACCCCAAGTACAAGAAGCCGGTGCGGCTGCCGGCGCCAGAGTACATCAATGCGCTGTTTGATTGGCTGGAAGTCCAGGTGCGGGTTGCACTCTTCACAAACACCATCACATTGCATGTGTGCACCTGTGCCATGCAGCACTCGCATAGTCAAGTTTGCAGCACTGCGACCGTGGGCGTCGCAGCTGAATGCCGCCACCCATGTGCATTGCAGCTGGACGACCCGGCAATCTTCCCGCAGCAGTACGGCGTGCCATTCCCGCCGAACTTTGAGGACGCAGTGAAGGTCATCTTCAAGCGGCTGTTCCGGGTGTATGCGCACATCTACCACTCGCACTTCAAGCACGTGTGCAACCTGGGCGAGGAGGCGCACCTCAACACCTGCTTCAAGCACTTCATGTACTTTGCTCAGGTGGGCATAGCATGGCTGCGCCCGGATGCGACTGAGCCCTGCTGTGCAACACACAGCAACACCCTGTCGACATGTATTCGAACAGGTCAACGCGACGTCAGTTACGCTGTCGATGTGCAGGTATTCGAGCTGATAGACCAGCGAGAGCTGGCGCCATTGCAGCAGCTGATAGACCAGATGGTGCGGTAGCAGGCATGTGGTGCGGGCGGGGGGAGCGGCATGCTTATGGCCAAGTCCGGCAGCTCACGCAGTGCAGGCGTGCCCTGTCAGCTGAGTTGTACGTCATAGAAGATGTGTGAACAACATGGAACGTTTCAGATGTGGACGTGTTGTCTAACAGTGGGTTGATTCATTGGAAGGCTCTCAGTTTCAGCCGTCTCTTTCTCACTGGCGTGGTCGTTCCCCATGGTCAGCGCATTCGGAATTTTGATTCCCCACACTCACAAGGCGTTGTTGTTGCGAAGAGGGACGCAACGGTAACAAAGACAATTCGCGCTGCACAGATTTTGTTGGACTGTCTGTGTGCTCGTGGTAAATGACTGTGCGGTTCCGCGATTTGGGCAAAGCAGCAAAAGCTACCTGTTTATGCAACCGCACCGGTAGTGTGTCGTCCTTTGACACACCAGTGATTCATCAGCATCTTACAGTCGGCAAACATCAACCGCCTCATCTAGTCACGGGCCTCGCGGCATGGAGAGCTTCGACTTTTCCACCCTCCTCAGAAAGGCTTCAGCTGGTGGCCCCTCGCAGCAGTCAGCAAGCAGTGTGCCTTCGCAGGTGGGCTTCACTGGCATTTGCTCTTGACGCCCTGTAGAGTGTCACATTGCGTGTGGTCACTTATCAGCGTCCTGCTTGCGATTCGCAGCCGATGACGTCGCCGTCAGCGGCGTCCGCCGGCAAAGTGGGGCATGTGCGCAGCGAGTCGACTGCGTCGGTGTCGAGCTTGCCGCAGCAACGGCCGCAGCGGACCGCAAGTCCGGCCGCAGGCTGGGATGGCTCGCTGATGGGCACAGCGCACTCCAGTGCTGTGAATGCGGTCGCCGCAGCCGCAGCATCAGGTGCAGCTTCCTGCCCGCATTGCCTCCATGCAAGCGCGGCGTCAAGCGTGGGTGAGCTGAGGATCCATGCCAATCTGTCGATTCCCAAGCCCTGCACTGCATTGCAACTTGTCAGGTGGCCAGGCATCGCCGCAGCGGCAGCATGGCAAGAAGGCGGCAGGGCGGCACCTGCCAGCCGGCCAGGCTGTCAGCATCAACGTCGACGAGCGCGACGCACCGCCGCCGCAGCTGGAGGTGCAGCCCATCACGATGTACAACACGGAGCCGACGCTCGAGCTACGGCGCTTTGTGGCGGCCTCCCCCAACTACATCTGCTATGGCCTGAAGGCGGGGCAGCTGCGGGTGCTGCACCGTGCGACCGCGGCGCGCGCACTGCTGCGTGGTCACACAGCCCCCGTCACCGACCTCAGGTGGGCCTGTCGCAGCTGTGGCCCTCGGATGACTGCCCTGTGCTTGACTGCACCATTCATTACCAGCTGGAGGTGGCCGACATCTTCAATCATTGTGCTCCGTTGTGCAGCTTCTTCCCGGGCTCGGAGGCGCTGCTGGCCAGCACGGCCAAGGACGGGCAGCTCATCGTGTGGCACATCAGCGAGGCCGGCGACGGCTCCCTGACTGGGCAGCAGGCGCTGGCGCTGCAGTTGCCGGTGCCCCAGAGTGGCGGCGCCTCCGTGCGCCTGGCGTGGCACCCCGCCTGCCAGGATGTGCTGTTCTTCACCGCAGGGGCGCGCGTGCTGGCAGCCCACATCTCGGAGCTGACAGCATCAGCACAGCAGGTGCATTGAGTGCATCTGATATGTGTCGCTGCAACGTGTCAATGTTGTGTAAGCCCATGACTCTGGTGAAGCAAGCTGCATCGTCTCAGATGTCGCCACAGGTGCAGAGCTTGGTCTGCTGGGTTACAGGTCGACGTGGATGTCACTGCACTGCCTGCTGGCCTGGTGTGCCTGCCGCCCGGCAGCAGTGACGCTGCGCTGACGAGCATCGCGCTCTCTGCGGATGGCGTCCTGCTGGCGGCCGCCTCGACTGATGGCTCTGTGAGTCGCTGTTCCATTCAGCACATACTGCCAAGTTTGCTCCGCATCTGCCTGTGTTGCTCGGCAACTGTAATGCCTTTTGATACTGATAGACATCGCCGAGCCTGTAGGAGACTCAGCATCATGCATGGGTGCGCCCATGTGTAGGTGCGCCTGTGGCGGCTGCCGCAGCTGGAGCCTTCGACCGGCAGCAGCTCCGAGCTGGTGGGGGCCGTCACAGCGGGGGCACCTGTGGAACTGGCGGATGGGCACGCCCTCGGCTCGCTGGCCTGGACCGCCGCGCCGGACGCAGAGACCGGGACAGCCCAGCTGCTGGTGGCCGGCAACTCCGACAACTCGCGCCTGGCGCTGTATGGGCTCAGCGGCAGTGCGGAGCTGCAGTTGCTGCAGGTGTCCGCAAGGGTGGTGTGTCCCTGGTGCCAGATCCTTATCGACTGTTGGATTGCAAGTATAGCCGGCTCAGCTTTTGCAAGAGCTGGTGGCAATGGCTCGTGTGGCAGGTGCTGGAGCTGCAGAGCAGCGATGCCGGCGGGTTTTTCAACCACATGCTGGCCATGCCGCATGCTGGCCTCGTCATCCTCGCCAATGCCAAGCGCAAGTCCGTCTATGCACTGCATATTACAGGTGAGCACGAGCAAAACCTCTGTTTTCTCGTTTGTCGCACAGAATTTGAGGCACCCCTGCAGCACAGCAGATTGCATCGTTGCATCCAAGTGTGTGCTGATTGCTGGCCACTGGCGTGTCATCTGAAGGTGGCGGTGATGATGGCGAAGCGGGCTTCGACTACTTCACGGAGTTTGCCGTCACAATGCCGCTGCTCAGCCTCGCGGCCGTGACGCCGAGTGACGAGACACAGGTGGTTGTTGTGCTGCATGTTGTGCTGGTGTCAGCCTCTTGCTGAGAATCGGCCACAATCTTCATATGCGCGACCTCAGTCACTCCAGCCACTATGCCGGTTCACCTTCTGCACCCCTCAGGAGGCGACTCGCTTCTTTGCTCCACAGAGCATTGCGCTGTTCGTGGTGCAACCCACGGCGGTGCAGCAGTACGCCCTCGCACCTGCGCTGTGCCGCCCCAGTGCGGCTGCGACACCCCGCGCGCAGCAACAGACCGGGCCGCCGCCGCAGCCTGTGCTGTCGCCGGCCAGCTCGCTGCACTCTGCTGGTGAAACCCGTCTGTGCCCATGCCGCACTTGAACCTGGCGCCATCTTTTGGCTGTCTCCTCACATGTTGGCAACACAGACGCTGTAATGCGTACACAGCTGCTCAGCCGGCGCAACTGAGGTTGCCTTCGTGCATGCAGGCCGAAGGTCACCCTCGCGATCGCCGCGTCACGAGCCGACCAGCACGCCGGCGCCTGCGCCCACTGTGGCAGTCTCGCCCGTGTCTGCCTCCGCCGGCAACGGCAGCGCCATGGCGCCGTTTGGCTCGCCCCACCAGCAGCACTCGCCCAGCAGCTCCAGCGCCACCGCACCCGGCTCCGACGTTGCTGCCAGCGCGGCGGAGGGCGGGGCTGCGGACGCGTCACCTGTGCCGGCCCCGTCGCCGCACCCGCGCCTCCTGACGCCCAAGCAGCTCATGCAGCAGGTGAACTGTCCACATATCAAGTGGTTCATGCTTCGTTGACCCGAAAAACTGGACCTTGTTCATGGCAATATATCACATGTAACCCTCCTCAGGACTGCTGCAAGGTTTTCCACAGTCTGATTCCCTGATCACATGGTTGCAGGCGGCCGCCAGTCGGGCCGGCACTGTGGAGGACCTGCCGCACTCGCCGGCGTCCTCGGTTGCGTCCCTCGGCAACCTGAGCACCGCCGTCGCCGCGCCCACATCCAGCGCCGGCACCGCTATCGGCGCCGCGCCGCCTTCGGTGGGCTTAGTGATGCTGACCGCTCTGCACCCCATAGCCATGTGGTGTCACGACCGGTGCGCCTGGGAGGTGATGGAATTGCAGTTGCAGTGCAGACTCGATAACATTGCCCGGCTGCTGACTGCAGGAGAAGCCAGACGGCGAGGAGGCCGACTGTGGGCAGTCTCAGGGCGCAGCTGGCGGGCCGGTGCGACTGCTGAAGCGGGCACGTGCCGACTCTGACGCAGACCGGACGCTGCCGCCTGTGGCCCCACCACAGGCGCATGCGGCCGCACCGCCGGAAGAGCCACCTCAGGTGCAACCTGGTGTGGCACCGTTGCATGTACTCAGTCGAGTCTGAGGCCTTCTGAGCATCTCCGCCCTGGATCTGCTTGGTGCTAGGGGCGTTGCTTCTGCGATTCTGACGCTCTGTCATCAGCAAGTAACATGTCTTGCTGGTTGCAGGTGTCATTGCCGCTGCCTGCTAGCAGCCCCGCCTCGGCACCCGTCTCGCCGGTGCCCGGCGGCGCTGCCGACGCAGGATCTCTCAACGCGGTGCTCGAGGCCCAGGTGCTCCACTCTGACTCGTAATTTTCTGACTCATCGTAACCCTTGCGGCAGCCCAGCCACTTGCAAGACGACCGAGTGGCCATGCTGCTGTGGCAACACATCGCCTTGCGTGCTGGCCAGGCGGCGAGCCAGCGGCGGCTGGTGGCGCACCTGAACGCCAACTTCCGGGACGTGCTCAAAGCGATGCGGGGCGAGCTGGCGAAGGAGACGCGCCGCATGGAGGCCGCCATGGACGCCCGCCTCGCCCGCGCCCTCCAGGCCTCCGCCGCCCTGCTCAAGGTCCCGCACCTGCCGCCCATCTCCGTCCATGTGAAAGCAGCATGATGTTGCATCATCCTTTGGAGTTCTGCATGGAGCTCTCGCTTTGAGTTGCATTTGCATTCTGTATTGCTGAATGGGGCGACGTGTGGTGCACAGGCGGAGCGGGATGCGCAGGCTGCTGCCCACCAGCAGGAGGTGCAGCGCCTGGCTGCCACCGTGACCCAGGTGCGTCACTGCTTCCACTGTGGCCTCATCACACTCATGTGGCTCATCCCCCAACACCCTCCCGCCTCTACCACAGTAGAAGCTGACAGCATTTCGCCTGCTTGGGCCGTCATCTACGTACTGAGGATCCATGCTGATGTGTGGGCCGCCACAATGCACAGGGGCTGGCGCAGCAGCTGCCGGCGCGGCTGGAGGAGGCGCTGCGCCGCGAGTTCGCCGGCCTGTCGGCGGGCCTCGGCGCTGCGGTGGCCCCCGCCGTGCGTGCCGCCATTGCGCAGGCCCCGCTGGTGAACATGGCGCTGTGAATATTACCATTTGTAGTTGCAGCTGCCTTTGTGCAATCTCTTCGCCCTCCCTGGAAGGTGCATCGAGTCTAAAGGCAGACGTTGTATTACGCATGCACGCAAGTCTCATGCAGCGTGTCTCTGAGGTCCGGTCCTGAGGTATGTAGCAGGCTGCGCCGTCGGCGGCGGCTCCAGCGGCGGCGGTGAACGAGAAGGAGCTGGCGGACCGGCTGCAGGCGGGGCTGGCCAAGCCGCTGGGCGCCACGCTGCGGTCCGCGGTCGAGCGGCAGCTGCTGCCCCCCCTGGAGCGCGCCGTGGGCGAGGCCCTCCGCCAGGTGTGGACGGCTTCCTGGGCAGCTGCAAATGCATCTTGTGGTGCGATACGCATTTGCCAGCCTCATGGGGCACCGCTCAGACACATGGATCATTCCATCTGGACTGTGCCACCAAGAGTCCATCGCAGATATGACTGTGTTCAAAACGATCGAGTTCAACACACCTTTGACGCAGGTGGATGCCACGCTTGCGACGGGCTTCAGGGAGCATGCGCAGGCGAGCGCCGCGCCGGCCGCCGCCCTGGCCGCCTCGCTGCAGGCCACCCTGGAGCAGGTGAGCCCTTTTTCTGGCCCACACGTTCCTGCGTGAACCCACCATTTGTGTCCTCGATTTGCATACACCCCTGTCCATCTTGCTGACAAGCTGTTGGCAACAGAAATTTCTACTGATTGCTGTGGGTCCAATCACAATAGGCACATGGCATCGTGGATACCATGCGGGACGAGCTGGCCGAGGGACAGCGGTCGCTCGTCACGCTGGCGACCGACCGCGGCGCTGGTGGGGTGGAGGCGGCCATCGAGCCCCCGGCGGATCCCACCGTTGAGCTGGCCGCCCTGCTGCGTGAGCGCAGGTGGGTGCTCCATTGTGCCCCCACAGTCCGCAATTGACAAGATGGCACGGTCCTGCCGCAAGCAGCAACCTGGCAGACTACCACGCCTGCACCTCAAGACCTGACAAAGTTATGTGAGCTGACATGATCGTTGCTTGTGTGCGTAGGTACGAGGAGGCCTTCACAAAGGCGCTCAGCCTGAGCGACGTGTCAACCGTCACCTGGCTGTGCGGGCAGCTCGACCCCGCCATCCTGTCTCAGGTGCAATGCCACGCCACCCCCTGGCAAACATGCTGTATGGTGACTGTCAGGATTGTATGAGGTGCATCATTGCCACTCTTGTTCAGCTGTGTGTTCGAAGATTGGGGTGGGGTCCAGAACTGACTGATCATCTTCGAAACTGGCGCAGGAGCCGGCAGCAGTGAGCCAGGGGGTTCTGCTCTCACTGCTGCAGCAGCTGGGCTCGGAGCTGGCATCGCTGCCGGCCGCGGTGCTGCCCTGGATCCGCGAGGCCGCCCTCGCCCTTGACCCCCAGGTTTGTTGCCCTCATGACGGAAAGCGCAAGATGCTGTGGTCACCTGCAGGTGGCCTGTGTTGCCCTTCCCACCATCGTCAACCTGCATGGGGGTCCAGATGTGCTGCGCTCAGAGCTTGACCGTGGACTCGCTATCATGACAGGATCCCGTGCTGGCGGGGCACATGAGGGCCATCCTGGACGAGCTGTTTGCGGCACTGCAGTCCCGCGCTGCTGGGGCCACGGGCGCCGAGACCGCCACCCTGCGCCTGGTCATCCACGTGGTCAACTCCCTGCGCATGCAGTGCCGCTGATGTGGGGGCCTGCTGGGATGTTGCAGATGCTCTGTGTTGGGCGACTGTTTCTTCTGTTGATGCGCAAGAAACAGTGGTTTGGTATGAGGGTTTGAGTGCATCTGGATCATGGTTGCACTGTGAATGCGAAGGCCAGGGTGGCGTGATGGACTATGTTACAAAGAAACGTCAGCAGAGAACTTCAGGATGCCTCAAGCTACCTCAGATCGATGCAAAGTCATCACACGAAATTTCAGAGACTGACGCCTTGCATCAGAAGCCATTGCCTTGAAGCAGCACCTCCGGCTTCAAGGGTCTGTGTGGGACCGGCGCTGCATGCACAAAAGCAGACAAGCTCGTCAGCATACTTATGTGCGCATTCGAATGCAGCAAAGCAGACATCCCATACTGAATGGCATATGGGCTTCGTACAATGCACACATGGCTACCTCGCGGGTTGCCTGCCATGTAAAATCTTTGCAGCAGGCCGATGGCCTCCTCTGCAAACAAGCCGCCCGTGCATCCGAAACTGGGCGCAATGTTGTCTGATGACCTACATTGCACGACAGCTGATGTATCAAACTTGTCCGCTTCACTGACGAAAAGATGTACACCATTGGCACGGCGTGGTTGAGGTCGTGCAAGCAGTGCGCACGAGGCTTGGCTCACTCTGTGCAGCGTCCACAACCGTCCTGTGATATTGACAGGATGGAGCCGCAGCCGCCGAATCTGTCATTGCTGCAGCCGTAGTATACGTGGCGGATGCCAACCAGGCTCAGCGCGCCCGCACACATGATGCACGGCTCGCATGTGACATACACATCACACCTGCGGCAGCAGGTAAATTAGCCTCTCGAGTACAGGAAAGCCTATATACCCACCTGTCTGTGGGGCACTGGGCATGCGTGAAGCTGATGCACAGCAAATTTCGGGGCGCTCTGCAGCAGTCATATTGAACGCACTCTGAGAATGGCGCCTGGTGCCCCGCCGCCAGCATGGCATCGATTGCATCCAGCTCGGCATGCCGTGTGCCCTGCACGCTGTGTACGAGTTGCTGCAACCATGCTGGATCCCACGTGTGGATATTCTGTACAGCAGCAGCAGAAGCAGCAGCAGCAGCAGCAAGCGCGGCAATTGTGCAGTGCCGCACATTGCGCTCCTCATTGGTGCGGTTGCTACCAGTGCCTACGATCTCCCCGTCGCGCACATACACGCACCTGCCACACAAGCACCACTGCTGAAGCTTCTGTGTATCGTTCTGAAGCTGCAAGATAGAGTAGTCAGCACAGCGGCAACTCACCCAATGGGAATCTCCTGCCGCTCCAATGCGCACTGTGCCTGCATAATGCAACAGAACACACAAAGTGATTGTTGCAGGGACTGCAACTCGCACCGGGGAGCAATATGATGATCTTCAATCTAATATGAAGATACACGCCGTGAGCGCAGCACCTGTTCCAGGGCGGCGCGCATGAATTTGGCGTGCTCGTCTTGCTCCGCCGCCATGCCACCAGGAGGGGTGCCTTCTCGATGTCCACTGACAGAAATGCAGTCGAATACTACTGTCGGATGCCGTCTGATACTCGTTTCTCGCAAGTGCTGTTGTGAGGTCCGACCGCTGCTCTGGCTTGCATCCCAACGGCGTGCTGTGCTTCCGGAACTCTCCCGAAATGCTGCGGCGCATTCAAGACATTTGCACGCCCACACGCATACAAGCAGACTGTAGTAACCTGGTGCGTCACTTCGCTGCACGCTGCTTGCCTTAAGCGCATCACTGGTGCAGGCATTTTGTGCAGATTGCGCGCTGATGGGGGAGTGCAAGTACAAGATCGTTTACGTGCCAGCTGACATGTGAGCATGATGTTGTATCTGATGATGAATCCTGGCAAGCTGCAATCATAAGCTGGAACAGTTTTGGCAGTGCAAGCTGTGATTTCAAGTTGCATGGCAAGTGCGGCAATGACACCCGCATGGTGCTGCACGGCAGCTCCGAGCCAGTGCAGCAATGGGAGATTGCATCCTCGCGGGAGCGCCTGGTGGAGAGCCTCACGGACCGCCTCAAGGTCAGCGCACATGCTTGCACATGCATGTCGCTTCACGCCGCCGCATGCATCCAGCAAATTTGGCACACTGATGCCTGACGGCTTGCCCGACACAGACATCATCGAGTGCAGGAGCACTTCTCGTCTCAGTCTCCAGAGAAGACAGCGGCGCAACTGAAGCGCAAGCGTGCAGAGCTGGTGAAGAATTTGCCAGCAGGCACACAGGTGGACGACCGCATGCTGGCTGTCGCCACATCCATACAGATGGTGCGCCATGTCCGAACCACCATGCGGTCACTGCAGCATGTGCGTTTTGGATGCCCAAACAGCCCGCAGCTGTTCGTGCCTGCATGTCCATGTGCATCACGGACTATTGGCTGTCTCTCTGTTACATGCTTCGGACTCGTCCATGCTTGATTGGTGCAGGTCGAGAACATTGCGCTGCTGTCCAATGCGCCGGAGTACAACTTTGTTGGCATCAACATGTAATCCATGTCGCTGGTGCATGTGCACGCCTTACAATTGGTCCTCAGCAACACAGACCATTACGCTTGGGCCCAGTTGTCCCGAGATACGCACTGCTTCCTATGCACATGTGCAGGTATGTGGATGATGAGGGTAGCATCAAGGAGCTGCCAACCAATGTGCGGGCTTCAGACATCGCCAACTGCTGCGGAAAGCCCATGGAGGTGCATGGTGGTCTGGGAATACACATCACTTGATGGTGCCGGGCTATCATGTCACATGTCAAGATGACAACAATCACCTTCAGTGCTGGGCTGTAATGCCATTGTCAACACAACAACGATCAGCTTGAAAACATGCTCCGTGCATCAATCACCTGCCCACCTTTCAGGTACGGGGCGATGCCTTCCTGGCACGTGTGTTAGACAATGGCGATGATTTCGACCGCATGGACCTGCTTGTTTCAGGTACATTTGTGATCTGCAGCATACGATACAGCAGCATGGGACCTAGCCCTTGCTTTACTTCCGCCTCGGTGCCCAGATTCTTGATGCCATTGCATAGAGGGTTGTCAAGTGTTGCCGACGTCTGCCGCAGAGGTCTCCAGCACAGCGCAGTGGGTGCGAGATGCAGCGGCGCAGAACCGGCGCAAGCAGGCCACAGCCAGCCCGGACCAGATGAAGGCGTCGCTGCTGCAGCGGGATGTGGCAGCAGCCACGCGGCGACAACAGCAGCAGCGGCCGCTCCCGCCGCCGCCGCCACCAGCTAGTCCCGCGGAAAAGGCCAAGGCAGCCGGCAACAAGGCATTTGCAGCAGGCGACTTCGCAGAGGCAAGCGAGCTTCCCGACAGTGGGGCACCCTACGCCTCTCCTGCATCATGTTTGCTCGAGTCAACTTCATTGCCTTCCCGCAGAACCGACCTCATGCCAGTAGGCGTGTTATCATGTTGCACGGAATTCTGTGCATGCAGGCATTGCAACAGTACAGCAAGGCGCTGGAGGCTGACCCGCAGCTCACGGCGGCGCGCAACAACCGGGCTCTGGCGCACCTCAAGCTGCAGCAGTTTGCCGCAGCGGAGGCTGACGCAGACGCAGTGCTGCAGGCACAGCCGAACAATGTGAAGGCGCTGCTGCGGCGCGGCAATGCCAGGTGGTTCACGCTCCGCAAGGACTCCTTTCACCTATGTGGATCATAGGCTGCACTGTTCAGGCAGCTCGGACGCTAGAAGCTGAACTTTACATGCTCTGAGACGAGGCATGTTGACTAGATGTGGGATGTGCACCCGCAGAGAGGGGCAGGGCAACACGCAGGCAGCAGTGGAGGACTATCAGGCTGCAGTAAACCTGCAGCCCCAGAATCCGGAGGCACAGCAGAAGCTGGCGGCCTTGGCGCCAGCGTCAGACCAGACACAGCAGAGTGCAGGCAGCTAGACGCTGTTGTGTGTGCAGAGGTTGTGTGTGTGTTTTGTACTGGCAGCAGTCGTGATGGGAGTCATATGACGTGGGGAGTAGTGACATGTTCGAGGTCCATCAGCAGCAGCAGGCAGAAACATGCCAGCTGCATCAGTACAGTTGAAGTCTGCAGGCCTTAGCTGTCTTTCGACTGTGAAGCACTGTCTGACGTCTGACTTCCTAATCCTTACCCAAGCATTCCAGCCAATCAAACGTGAGGAAGACTGTGAAAGCGCCGGTGTTTTCACTCTGCATCAATTGCAATGCTTCCCATGTCCGGCACTAAACGCTCTACAGCGTCTACGAGCGATTGCACGCCTTGCTGCAAAAGCTCCAAGCCCGCCTGCGAACAAGGAGTAAACCTTGGCATCGTCAGCTTGCAGCACAGACAATTCTCGATTTCGCATAATGGGGCTAGCTGTGAAAACCCAATGCCACCCGTGCTACAGGCAGCTCAGCACCTGGTCGAGGCCCTCGTCGAAAGACTCCTTCGTGACAATCGCAGTCTCGCTCTGGGAGAACTCCTCGGCAGCAGCAGTGTCTGGCGACAGCCGCCGCTCGATTGTATCTCCTGTCTCAGCCGACCCTGTGTGCAAACACATGTGCAGATGAGCGTCCTTGCATTCGTTCAAGGGGGGAAGCAGGCATGATGCTGGTGCGCAGCCACCATGTCTGCAGACGAACTTGTCTTAAAGCTGCCAGCCAGCCAGCATTTGGCAAAGCACCACAAACCATATGCAAGCGTTGCGCACCAGAGAGGCCATCGTTGTACCCAGCCATCGTGGCGGAGGCCTGCAGCGACTTCAGCACGCTGGGTGACACCGTCATGTAGTCCACCCCTGCCAGCTCGAATGCCTCTGCAAGCATATTATTGTCAATGACTCCAATCGATGTCATTGCAGCCCCGAAAAGCGTCATGAGCAGGTGTGCAGGCTCAGCAGCAATGCAGACAGACGCGCCGGTAGTAAAGACCTCGATGATCCCAGTGAGTCGTGTGGAGCAGTTCACCTTTGGTGGTGCGCACACCGGAGACCATGACCTTCGTGCGGCCCTTTGTGGCCTGCTGCACGTAGCTGTAGATGCGCTGCACCAGGCCGATGCCCGGATTGTCGCCCTGCGCCAGCGACCCGGCGTCCTGCCGCGGGCCCTGCATGGGTTTATGCAAACAGGCTGCAGCATCTGATTGTTAGGTTCGGGACCAGCCATAGACAAGGCTGGCACGTCAGGCTTGCAGTAGTCAGCTATCATCGCGGTCATAGCATGAGAGCCCACCCTGGGGTTGCGGATGGCTCCAGGGTTTCTTTGGTAGAAGTCCCCGATGCGGCCGACGTTGGGCGAGATGACGCTCACGCCTGCCTGCGCTGCTGCCGCTGCCTGCACGAAGCTGCACGTGGAAGCACACACGCTGAGTCGGCTGCCGACTTTCCGCTCCCATAGCAGGTGCCACGGCGCTCACCCATGCACTCAGCTTTGACTGTCGACACTTGCGAGCGAATTCGCTGTGCCAGATGCCAAGGGAACGACGACGCAAGCATCTAGTAGCAGCTGGCACACCTGTAGACCATGATGATGTGGGTGGCGGCGCCCTCCGCCTCCAGCGTCTTGGCGGCCTGGATGCCCTGCCAGGTGGCCGGGATGCGCAGCAGGTACTTGTCCTTCGGCACCTCCAGCTCCTCGAACAGCCCCATCAGGTTGCGCCCCCGCTCCACGAGCGCATCTGCAACACGTGCGCATGGATGATCCGCCACACGCACATGACCAAGGATGCGCTGCTACCAGAACCCCAAGTTCAGTTAGGCCGGCCTCAGGTTGTCAAGCAGTTTCACACGAGCAACACTGCACCTGTGTCAAAGGCTGTGCGGGGGTCGATCTCCGTGGAGACGCGGCCCTCGACCTGCTGCGCGAAGATTGACGCTACATTGACGAGCGCCTTGTCCAGCTGGCACGCCTGCTTCGCGGCGCCGCTCAGCCCCTGGCACTTGTCATACACCACTGCCCGCTCTACGGCGATCTGCGGTTGCGTGCCAGGTTGCTTCAGTACGGATACACATGTGGTCGTGCATCGACTGCTGGCTGCAGCACCTCGGCATGTGCATGTTTGATTTGATCACGCAAGCAGCACACAATGACATGCACCTTGAACTGCTGCAGATCGGCTGGGTTGCGCAGCACGCCACGAATCACACCAGCTGAAGATGTCGCGGCCTTGTTTGGGACGTCACTCTCTTGCTTCGTAAGCAGCACCTGTATGGAGGGACCCGGCATTGGGCTCAGCATTGTACATGCCGCCAGTCGACAACCTGGCACAAATCGACCACGTGCAACATGTTGCCACATGCATCATCGTTGATGATCACCGTGTCAGGTACAATCGTAGTATACTGTTCCAGCAGCTCGTACTCTGTTGCGGCGGGTGCATTTGATGGCGCCTGCGCACATGCATGAGTGTAATCTTGATACCAGCATACATAAGACCAGCGTGCTTGCTTCACAGATCGAATGTCTTCCTCCGACGCTATTAGTGAGCCGCAATTAGAGACCAACTCGCCTTGTATGTGGAGGTCGCCTGGGTTTGGATTCTGGCATCCCTTCGTGTTGGTGCTTGCGACCGCCAGTCCAAGTCCCGGAAAGGGCGCAGCGGCAGTAACGCGGTCTGGCGTCTCTCATTGAGGCACCTTGATCCGCTGCATCTATTTTGAAGAGCGCCTGCCGACACCATCTGCTGTGAGCTAAGGAGTGAGAATGGAGGTGAGATATTGGCCACAGCAACTGTCGTGGGTGGCGAGGAGTGCTGCCAGCCTGCCAGTCACAATATACAGCCTAGTGGGCTGGATCGCAAGGAGAAGGCATGCTGTGCTGAGCTGGCAACATCAAGTTGCTCCCCGTGGGCAACATGAAGACAGAAACTGGAAGTCGCCACCATCCTTCAGCGAATAATTCGACGGGTCCATGTCTTCTGACTCGCGTGCCTTGGCGCTGAAGCTTCAAAGCAACGGAGGATACGTTCAGATCTGCAGTGCAGGCGCAAGCACACAGCATATTATCCCAGCATGACTGCAAAGCTGGCGGCTGCCGAGGTGTCGGCCACTGAACTAGTGGACCAAGTGGAATCAATCGTCGCTGGCCTCACAGCACGCAATGCCGAGCTGGAGCTGCAGCTTGCCAGGGTGCGTGATATCCCGTCATTATGCAGTAAGCATGTCCACAGGGCACTCTGCAAATTGCTGCAAGCAAGTGACTCATGGAATTTGCTGCGCCGTCATGTGCACAGAAGACGACAGAAACAGCCGATCTGGGGAGAGCTTGCCGCGAATTGCAGAGCATCGCGGCCAGTGATGCTCAGGGCACCATGCAGCAGCTGCTGGCGGCAGACCAGCGTGCTGATGCCCAGCTGCAGGTGTGCAATGCACAGCAAGGGCAATCGTACTGGCTGGTGTCTACATCGTCATGTTTGTTGGGTTAATATGTAAAGAGAGCCACCAACGAGACTGATCTGCTGCCTATATTCAGAAGCAATATGCAAAGGCAGTGGGCGACCTGGCTGCGGCAAATGCCAAGATCACCAGCCTGCAGGAAGACCTGGCGGCGACGCATGCGGTCCTGTCAGCCGCCCGGGCTGCGGCTGCAGCAAAGCAGGCTAGTCCCACGTCTCAGCTTATGGCACATGTGTGACATGCGTGAAATTGGTCGCAAGAAGTATATTTCAGTCAGAAGCAAGTGACAATATTGTGCAAAATGCAGGAAGCGCTGCAGGGCGAGGCCTGCGCACAGGCGGCTGCGGCTGCTGCACAACTGCGGGATGTGCAGCGCGAGAGTGAGGCTCAGAGCCGCGCGCTCCAAGCTGAGATTGAGCGCCTCAAGGCGGTGCAGGCGGAAACTGCAACTGGCAGCAGCCGCCAGGTGGAGGTTCTGAAGGTGTGCTGTGTTGCGTCACTGATGGATTGGCAGCACATGTTGTGTGTTTGCAGTCTGCCGCTGCAATGTCGCATAATCGCAACCCATTATGGACGCCGTGTCAGCCTGACATGCACTGTACAGTGCATGCGATAGCCCCTGTGCCGCATCAAGCATGATAATGTCACTCAGCATATTGTTTACTTTGTGCCGTGACCTCCTAGTTCGTGGTATCAACACCTATCGACTGCTGTTGGTTGGCGACAGTAAGCACAACAATTGCAGGCAGAGAAGCAGCAGCTGCTGCTGACGCTGGACAAGGAGCGGCGCGCAAATGCGTTGGCCAGCGCCGCACGCAGTGACGCCGGCTGGAAAGCCAAGCTCATGAACCAGAAGACCGAGCTAGAGCGGCTCAAAGCAGAACGCGACAAGTACAAGAAGCTGTGCGGTGCACAATGAAGCCACCAAAACGCTGCAGCTGTCCTGATAATGAGTTTCTCATCTGTTTCAGCAATCTGTGTATCAACTGCCTAGCCGCTGCCCGACGTCATGGACCATGCAAAAGCCAGATCCGCATCGCTCATGCTCGCAACTTGGCATGTACCTGCTGTGCCGTGACAGGGCTGTGAACCTGCAGATTGCACACATAAGGGCAATTGACATTCATTTGAAGGTCCAGTCCAATGCCGTGATGGGGCAATGGCTATGACGAAGGTCAACTGAGCAGGCGAGACACACCGCTGTTGACAGTACCAGCCATTCGAGGCTCCGCTGAGCACTGTCAGAACCGCTGGGCGGCGTGTCATGGTTCCAGTACCTGTCCCATGTAGCCACAGTACTAGTCAGAGCTGGGCAAATTTCTGTGTCTAGACAACTTCGTACTGGCACTTGCGAGAATTGACGATCGGTGCAACATCTGGTGCATGCGACAATCACGTCAGCTCGCTGAAGCAGCCATCAGTCTGCCACCGACGGCTGCCTGCAGCGCCTTCTGCCTGCGGCTTCCGAAGCACAAAGCCTTCAAAGTGCTGCGGCAGCTGCAGAGTTGCACCTGCAAGATCATTCACAGTATAGCCTTTCAACATCTGCCATGCAGCATAGTCTGTGACTCTCTGCATTTGCTGGGTCCTACTGTACCATCTTGGCTCGGCACCCTCACCTCGCAGCTGCCGACCGCGGAATGCTGCCTCCTGCGGCGCTGGACAGCCGCTCTGAGCCTGCGTCTCCGAGCCTGCGACGAGTGGTTCCATGTTTCCTTTTGGTCAAGACCACAGCGGGCCGCAGGCAGCAGCTGCTGGGCATGCATCCACCTGCAAGTGCTTGCCTGCGGCGGGCTGCGGCATGAAGTATGACGACACGGGCGCCTCGCCCGTGTGCCGGATAGTACAGGGCAGCCAGTGCACTGTGCAGGGCGCTGTGCGGTCCAGCGCAATCGTGCTCTCGTCCTGTCGTGCCATGCGGTGATGGCCTGTGCACACGCCCTGTGATCTTGCTCACGCAGGCTGCGAAAGCCCTGCTGCCAGCGCCAAGCAGCGACGAGTAGCCTTCAGCACAGGTTTCGAGCAAGAGTCAGGTCTGACGAGGCCGTATGCAGCAGAAGCATCGCGCTCAGATCACGAATTTGAAATCATGCAGCGAGAAACAGCGTTCACTGAAGTCGCTTGCTCCCTTGCAGCAACGCGCATAAGGACGCTGACAGTGTCACTTGTGCGATCAGACACAGTCACAACTACCGATGGCTGTAGAGATGCAACCAGGGCTGTGATTCCCCTTGACAGGACATCCCCTTGACTGCGCTGGAATGATGTCCGTGGTCATGCACATTCTCTGCACCATGACTGCGTCCGCCAGACCCTCATAAAATGAGGTCAGAAGCTTGCCAACGATGCCTACATACACTATTCGGGATGTCCCGGTGGAGTTTCCCTACGATGCATACGACTGCCAGGTGCGCCATCATTGCAGCTTCGGCGGCATTACATTCAGGACACACTGAATCGAGTTCCGATGTTCCACCCTCAACCTGCAGGTGCAATACATGGAGAAGTGCATCGAGGCCCTCGAGAAGGTGCGACAATGCAATCCTTCACCAGCCAGCGTAGCCGCGCAACTTCAAGCAATGAGCTCTGCATCAACAGCATCATCAACTGCAAGGGCATCATAAAAAATTCCCATGAGCCTGCTGCAGGGCACCAACGCATTGCTGGAGAGCCCGACCGGCACCGGCAAGACGCTGTGCCTGCTGTGCGCCACGCTCGCCTGGCGCAGCTCCGGCCGCCACAAGGCAAACCCTTTTGAAGTGCACCTGTGGTCGTTCTTGTCGCAAGGGGTACAGTTCCAGCTGCGTGAATCTCACAAACGCGATCATCGTGAACATGCTCTGCAGGCCGTCGCAAAGCAGGAGCAGGCGGCGGCGGGGGGTGCGCAGCTAAGCTGGGCGGACCAGCTGAAGGCGGCGTACGCGGAGGCGCAGGCAGCGGGGGAGGTGCGGGTGCCGCCCATCATCTACTCCTCGCGCACCCACAGCCAGCTGGCGCAAGTCATGCGGGAGCTGCGGCGCACCAGCTACCGGTGTGCACCCCTCTCTCCGATGCTGCAGTGCAGCATAATACCCTCCAATCCTGCATGTGTCCAGCAATATGCAGACCAAGTGCGTGCTTCATTCAGCAGCCTCAGTGCATCCAGGGAATATGTGCAGCTGCCCCTCAACCTCTGCTGGACATCCGACCGCCACGTCTCCCATGGATAACTTGGAATGCTGCGACGCAGGCCGCGAGTGTGCATCCTGGGTTCGAGGCAGCAGCAGTGCGTGCACCCTGCGGTGTCCAAGCTGCCGGGCGACGCCGCCAATCAGGCCTGCCGTGCGCTCACCGCCAAACGTGGCTGTCCCTGGTAAGAACGCCTGCCTCCAGAAAGTCTACGTTTCTTGTAGCAATATCGTCCAGAGTATGAAAATGCTCATTTGATCAACAGTACACGCATCTGCAGGCACAACAGGGTGGAGGGCTTTATGAAGCGCAACCCAGACGCAAATGCGGAGCCAATGGACATGGAGGATCTGGCAAAGCTGGGCAACTCGTCATCAGGGCCATGCCCCTACTTTCTGTCCCGAGACATGGCCGCCAATGCCGACATCGTGTTCATGCCGGTGCGCCTGTTCCCACTGCTAGCACGATGAATTACATCAAAGCCAACAGCCATCCTGCTTGACACTGACTTGCAGTCTTCTGCGCGCTGCAGTACAACTACCTGGTGGACCCACAGACGCGCATGGGCATGAAGAACGTGCAGTGGAGGAGTGCCATCCTCATCTTTGACGAGGCCCACAATGTGGAGGTAACAGGCTGCGCCGTTCAGTTGTGGATCATTCAATTGCCCACAATGTATCAAAAGGAAAATTGTAAACTTGAACTTCAGAGCTAAGCGTGGCTGTGCTCATCGACAGGGTGTGTGCTCGGAGGCTGCCTCCTTCAACTTGCCTGCGCCGGTGCTGACGGGTTGCATCAACGAGGTGGAGAAGGCGTACCAGACCGCGATGCTGCGTCTGGAGTCGCAAAGCGCCCAAGCCGGAGCCGCCATGACGGGTGCATTGCCTTGGCAGCCTTTGAAAGCGCTACTCAGACTGCAACTTTCTTAGGGTAGTTGTGCAGCGCCTCTTGATACACTCACTGGTTCAACGGTGGCGTCGACGCCACCGTGTGTGCAGGCGATGGCAAAGCCGTCAACTACAGCCAGCTGAGCATGGACCTGCGGCGGCTGCGAGGCGTGCTGATGGAGCTGGAGAAGGCCATCGCGCAGGTGCAGTGTGGCCCCAATGGCGCCACCTTCCCAGGTGTGTGCCCAACAGCGAAGGACCTCGCACATCATGCGGGCTCAGCACCCTCTAGTGTGATGTGCATTGACTGCTGCCAATGGATGGGCGCCACTGCGTGACGGCTGGAAGAGAAGGTCCAGGGCATCTATGATTACTGACGGGTGGAGCGATGCCACGTGCAGGCGCATACCTATTTGCGGGGCTGTTCGCGCGCATGGGCCTGAACGCTGAGAATGTCTTCACCATGCTGGCGCTGCTGGACGACGCACAGACCCTGCTGTCCGATGTCGCCCTCGAAGTCGGCCGCAGGTGTGCCTCAAAAGCTGCCAGTACTGCTGGTACAGCGATTATTAGTCCAGCGGGTGTTGTAAGGGGGCACTGCTTTGCAGGCGTCAATTGCAATCCAGCGGGCCCAGCTTGGCTCCGTCATCCCCCATGAGCTCCGTGTTTCTTTGATCTGCAGCCCACTGCTCATGGCCTGCAGGTCGACGGCGGCGGTGTCCAGCTTCAAGCTGGGCCTGCTTGCAAACGCGCTGAAGCTCGCCTTCAATACGAACAGCCTGGAGGACTCAGCGTCCGCAGTTGCGGTGCCGGACACGAGCGCATACCGTGTGCACATCCACCTGGAGCGCCCCAAGGTTGGTTGCTTGTCTTTCTCGGGCACAGGCTGCTGTATCTCTGTGTATGCAGTCGCGATGTCAATCACAGCTGGTACTGCCTGCCGCTGTGTCTGTCATTGCACGGCACATCCAGTTGATGGAGCACTTGCAATTGATCGTGCAGGGGAAAGGCAGGGGGCCGCCCACCCCAACGCTCAGCTACTGGTGCTTCCAGCCGGGTCTGGCGATGCGGGCGCTGCAGGCCATGGGCGTGCGCAGCATCCTGCTGACGTCGGGCACGCTGTCTCCACTGGGCGGCTTCGCGCAGGAGCTGCTGCTGCCGTTCCCCGTGCAGCTGGAGAACCCCCACGTCATCGACCCCAAGCAGGTGAGCGGTGTGCCCTCAGCCACATTTTGACCATCGCACACGTGCAAGGTGTGCATTGGTCCATCTCTGCATGGGGGCTGTCGGTCGAAGTTCTGCCTCGGTGCAGCAGCAGTGAGTCGTCAAGTGAAGAGCGACAAGCGCACATCATGTGGAGCCAGCCTCAGCTGGACCGCCTTGCATGTGCAAAGGTGTGGGTGGGGGTGCTGCCGGTGGGTCCCGGCGGCGTGGCGCTCAACTCCACCTTCCAGAAGCGGGACACGCCGCAGTACAAGTCGGACCTGGGGCACGCGGTGGCCAGCCTGGCGGGCACCTGCCCCGATGGCCTGCTGGTGTTCTTCCCCTCCTACGGCGTCCTGCAGTCCTGCGTCGACCACTGGAAGGCCACCTCCGGCTCAGGTGCACCGCCGCTTGACGTGGGACTCAACAATACACATGCAAGCCTCAGTCTTCAGCAACGTCTCTTTCCACTGCTGCTCTGTGGCAGCTTTTGACTGCGGTGAGGCCAGCGTTGCCACTTGCAATTGCCAGGCGGCGCCAGCATCTACGACCGCATCCTGCGGCACAAGGCGGCAGTGGTGGAGCCGCGAGAGGCTGCGCTATTTCCAGAGGCTGCCGCCATGTACAAGTCCAAGCTGGCAACCGGTGGCGCTGTCTTCTTTGCCGTGTGCAGGTTCGATCCAGCTGTGCCGAGGCTGATCACAGAGGCAGTTAGCACCATTGACAAGCCCCTTTGCACATTGCAATGTTATTTGGCAGCGGTTCAGCAGAAATGGCAGTTTGAGCCCTGCATTGAGTACAAGAATTCATCTGATTTTGTTGCAAACAAGCGCATCCCGCACTGAATGCAGGGGCAAGGTCAGCGAGGGCCTAGACTTTGCAGATGCAGCCGGCCGCGCGGTCGTCATCACTGGCATTCCCTATGCACCGCGCCATGATGCCAAGGTGCGTCTGATTTGTGCCCTCGATCTGATGTTCGGTGCAGGGCCGACCAATCCAAATGGTCAACCTGCATGTGCAGTGTGACGCTGCCCACATTCCGCACCAGCAGAGAGCAAGTCACAGATCTTGTGAGAGTTTAGCATAGAGAGTGCGAATTCATCGTCCTTGCAGGTGACGCTGAAGCAGCAGGTGCTGGATGAGGCAGCGGCCAAGGCGCGCAAGGCGGGCGGCGGCCAGGCGGGTGGCATGCTGTCGGGACAAATGTGGTACACGCAGCAGGCCATGCGGTGAGGCGGCAGAGGCTGAGAGCGAATGGAGCATCCACCTGCTGCACTGTGTTCATTGACTTCACGTTGAGCATGCCGACATTGCGCTGCTCACATGGTCGTCGGGGCTTCGCAACCCCTGCCCATTGAATCACCTGCATGGTGGCAGGGCGCTCAATCAGGCAATGGGGCGTGTCATCCGGCACCGCCACGACTATGGAGCCATCATTCTGGCAGACGAGCGCTTCCTGTCGGAGGGCACCCGCAAGCAGATCTCCTGCTGGCTGCGCGACAGTGTGGTGGCGCACGAGAACTTTGGCGCCGCCACCAAGTCCCTGCAGGCCTTCTTCAAGGTGAACATGATGTGGCAGTTGGCGCAGCTGCTGTACGACGTCGCGCACTGGTGCCAGGCGAGATCTGCCTTGCCTGGGTGTCCACCTAGACAGACGCCATTCAATCGGGGTCTGAGTTCCTGCAGGCGCAGTCAGGCAGGCAGCCGGATACGCTGACAGTTGCGGCACAGGCCGCGTCCCGGAGCGTGTTCGGCAGCACCGTGCAGGCAGCTGGAGTCGGCGGCAAGCCGCGCAACCGCCTCTTGGTCAGTACAGACAAATATGGCACGCAAACAACGTCATGTCAGGCCTTGTCAGAAACCTAGGAGCCATATCAAGCGACACAAATTCCGCAGGTGCCGACGGCCATGGATACGACTGGGCTTGGCAGCATGGTCGCCGCCTTTGGGCAAGCCGCCGGGAGTGCAGGTGAGCTCTCAAGCTGTTGTTTATGCTGCTGACTTAACCTGCAGCAGCTGGCCACAAGGGCATGCAAACATTTCTGGATTTGTGTCAATTGCAACCAGGTGGCGCCAGCAGGCAAGCAGGCGGCAGCGCACTGATGAAGGAGCTTGAAAAGCCAGTCGGCAGCAACAGTGCCGCAGTCGGCGGCAAACCGCCGATGAAGCGCAGCACGGACGCCACAGCAGCGACAGCTAATGGCTCTGGCCTGGACAGCATGCTGGCGGGGCTCATCGGCAATGGTGCCCCTGCAGAGAGCGACAACCCCAGGCGCGCTTCTCAACATCATCGTGCGAGCTGCATTCATTGTCACTGCTGTAGCGCAAGTTGTGATCTCCACCGGTCGAGAGCGACACTCCCCTTTTCCAACATCCACCTGTGATCTGCAGGTCCTTCAAGGCACGGCCGGCTAAGCGCGCAAAGCGCAGGCCAGCCGCGGAGGTTCCTGACAGCAAGCAGCTGCCGCAGGCGCCGGCAGCCGATCCGCTGTTGGTGGGCCCAGCGCACCTGCTGGCCCGCCACCGCGCCCGCCTGGCAGCCGGCGGCAGCGCCAACCCCAGCAGCAGCGGCGACCCGGGCAGTACGGCACTGGGCGGCGGTCAGAACGACAGCGCCTCCAGTCCTGCGGGCGCCGTGCAGAGCGGCGGCGCTGCCGGATCTGTTGGCGGTGGCCGCTCAGCGCCCGTGCTTGCAGCAGCTGCTGCTTCTTCAACTCTGCGACCGGAAGCGCAGCCAGGTGCACATGGGTGTCCGGCGCCACTGACGACAGCGGGACCAGCCGCCACAGGGCCGCCGCTGGCGCATCCGGCTGCCAGCTTGAGCAGGACGGTGCAGCAGTGGCAGGGCATCGATGCCGCCGGCCTGCCTCCGGCTCGCCAGCCGCCCGTTCGGCATCCTGCTGGCTACAGCCCCGCATCAGCACAGCCTCAGCACACGCTGCCGCCACCCACACCATATACAGGTGCTGCGTCGGCGGCGCCTGCTGCTGCGCCTGCAAGTGGCACGTCTGGGCATCAGTGCGGCAGCAGCCGCGGCGGCAGCGGCAGCGCCTCGGCAGGTGCAGCGGCGGCAGGCGCGCAGCAGACGCTCCTGGACTACCACGCCAGGCTGAAGAGCGACCTGGGTGCAGTGCAGTATGCCGCGGTCGTCAAAGCTGTGCGCGTCTACAAGTGAGCGCCGCCAAGTGTCGCCTCCCAGCCGATGCGGTGCTGAGCGGCACAGCTGCTGTTCTGTCTACCGTCAGCCAGCTTGAGTTGTGCTCATCACCTTGCACACTTGTGACATGGCCGTCCCTTGATCGTCCTGTGATCCTGCAGGAAGTCGACGGCGGAAGACAGGAAGCAGGTGCTGCTGGACACGGTGCTGGCGGTGCTGTCGGCCCCGGGCCAGCGCCACCTGCTGCCCAGCTTCACCGTCTTCCTGCCGGCCGCCGACCGCCCCGCCTACCTGCAGCGCATCAGGTGGGTGGCGGCTACACTGAGCGCTCCATCAGTGGCGAGCTGGCGCTGTGTGATTCACCTGGTTGCGCTCCCCTGTGGAAGAAGCTCACTTGCACTACCCCAGGCTGCACCACATGATTCGGAGGGTGACGCCTAGATGAGTCAAATAGCCACCCTGAACGCAGGGGTGTGCTCGGCAAAGACGCTGCCGCAATCGGCGATCCTAGCACGGGCAAGTTGCGGCGCCCAGGTTCAGGACAGGACCCCTCGGCGTTGCAGCCTGCCACCCAGGCGCCTGCTGCAAAATCGAGACTTCCACGGCATGAGCAAGCAGGTGCAGCCCCGCACTCACCTGCTGGCAGCAGCAGGGCAGGCAACAGCGCAGGCGACGCCGGCCTCCGCCGACAGCTCCCGCCGCGTCAGTTTCAGGGGCAGCGACCGGCTCAGGTCCCGGTGGGTCATCAGCAGGCGCCTGCGCATCAGCATGCCCAGCAGCCAAATGCCAGCGGCAGCAATGGCAGCAGCGGGTGCGCAGGCAGCAGCGGTGGCGGCAGGCAGGCAGCGGCAGCGCAGCCGTCTGGCCGACCGGTGCTGGCGGCAGCCAGCGCCAATGTGCCAGCCGCGCCACCGCCCCTAGTGATCCAGCGCCCATGCCCAGTGTGCAAGGCACCATCCATGGCAGCGCCGTGGGTAGCGCCGTGCAAGCATGTCGCCTGCAACCTGTGCTGGGTGACGGCAATTGCCAAGTCGATGGCATGTCCGGTGTGCAGTGTGCGCACCCAGAAGCGGAACCTGACGCGAGTGCTCACTGCTGCTGCACTGCCGTGAGTGTCCCACAATGTGACTCTCTGTGAGGAGGAGACGTCAAAAGTGAGTGTGGAACATCTATTGGGTAGGATGGGTGTGTGACGCGAGCTGAGATGTCGGGATCAGTGGATCTAGAGACTGAAGTTCCAGGATGCAAATGCACTCAACCGAAACGACATTTATGCCACCTGCACAGCCATTCGTCACCTATCTGCATCTGGCCTGACCGTTCCCCAAGATCACACATCGTTAAGAAAGCAAAAACAAAAGCTGCACTATGAAATCTGCTGCCGCATGCTGTGGCTTCACGACAGGTGCACACGCGTGCAGCCTAGATCCCGCCTCGACCATCGAACATCAGAACTCCTCGGAGTTGTCCGTCACCGTGGTCTTCTTCTTGCTCTTGCTGTTCTTGGGCAGCAGCACTTGGTGGATGTTGGGCAGCACGCCACCGCCTGCAATCGTCACACTGCAGCAAAACTGCATACGTCAAGCATCGGAATGCGAGCATGCAGGAGGCTCACGATAAAGCAGCACAGGACTGAACAAACGCTGTTGCAGCAGTCCAACAGCTGTGCTGCCTGCGGTTGATCCGCAAGCAAGGTTCTGCTGTCAAGGTGCTTTGCGGAATGGGCACTCACTCGCCCAGCAGCTTTGACAGCTCCTCATCATTGCGGATGGCGAGCTGCACGTGCCTCGGGGCTATGCGCCTGCAGCATACACAAGCTTGGCCAGGTTGAATGGGTACACGGCTGGAGCGATGACATGAAATTTAGAGAGCTCGCCACTGAGTCCAGCCAGGCCATCTTCTCGCTTGTGACTCTGATGATTTCAACAGAAGGTTTGGCTGGTCATGACGACCTACCCTTTCTTGTTGTCCCGAGCAGCGTTGCCTGCCAGCTCCAGCACCTCGGCTGCAAATACGTGGAAACAGAGTCTTGGCGCCTTGTGGCAACCCTGGCAGAGTTGATTACCATGACACTGATAAGTGGCATCACTCACGACCACATGCACTCCGCACGCCGTGCTCTGCAGATGCAACACAGCACTCAAAGGCCAAGCATGGTGCGGATGCTGTGGCATACCGGCCAGGTACTCCAGCACAGCGGCCAGATACACAGGCGCACCAGCGCCCACTCGCTGCGCATACTTGCCTTTTCGAAGGTACCTATCAGACCAGTTTGGCGATCGGTTGGTCATATAAAAATGGAACGTCCCAGCCACAGTCCGGATGCAAGACATCCCAAGTGCGCAGGCACAATTCAACAGTGTCCAAGAGGGCGCACCGCTCGACCCGAGCAACCGGAAATGTTAGGCCGGCCTTGCTGCTCTTCGAGACTGCAGTTGTAGAACAGCGAATATGAGCGACGGAAGAGTTATTGCTGTAACCAGCGGCTGCTTGTATTTCTTGCGTGCTCCAAGCTGGTTTTGGCTGCAGGCGTGCAGGGCGAGCTAGCGAGTGCAGGCGTGGAACACCGCAGCGGGCTGCTAGCTGGCACGCTTATGGTGTTACAGAGCATGTGTATGTGCCTGCTTCACTTCAGTGAGGAGCAGCGCTTGAGCGTAAAGGTTTCAGGCAAGCACCATTTTTCTTGTCGGAGGTGCCCTTGCCGCGGCCTGACATTGTTCGCTTGACTGCCGGCTGACCGACCCAATCAGAGGCAGTTGGCGGTCAAGACCAGTTGTCGCAGGCAAGCGAAGGTCTGCAGAGCAAGCTCTAGACTGTCAGTCTGGGACGATTGTGTCGGTTGAAATTTAAGCAGGGTGTTGCACAATTCCGCCGTTTATGCAATAGGTGGCCGGTAGTTGATGACGTAACACGATCAACTGGATCAGATGTCCTGCATAGTGCTGCATGAAACTTGTAACATGATGCATTGCGTGATTCACTAACTCAGCCTCGAGGGATACTCAGTGAATCTCAATTTACTGTTCAACTGTTCAACTGTTCAACGAATTATAATATGTTCAACGAATGTGTGTTCAATGAATGCTGCGAACAGGCGACTGTGCTGCTGCAGCAACGTTCGAATACAGCGAGGTCATCACCACAGATCAATTGATGTGCAGACCTCCCATGGAGCACAAGCAGCCGAAAATCAGTCCGGCAGTCTTGGACAGCTCGCTACAGGGCGACCTGCCAACAACCGCCGCTCGTAAGAAGCAGCTCAGCAGAGTGCAGTTTGCCACGCTCCGCTGCTGTCACCCGTTGCTTGATCTTGGTGTAACTGTTGACAGGTCAGGCTGGTGCAGGTACCGCCGCGCGGTCGTGCACATTTGAAATTGCGACTGCTGCTTCATTCAGGGTGCAAGTGAGCGCAGACAGCCCGCCACATTGATCACACGAGTGATGGCAGACGCTCTAGGCAGCTCGTTGCGCCAGAGTTGTCGCGCTGCGCGTTTGTCCGCGAACCTGGAAAGGGGCAGGGCAACACAGTGTCCGGCCGCGCCGCGCAGCTTTCCTGTGCGATCTGTGCACCAGCGATCAGCGCGACAGCAGCTCACCGTGTCGGCCTCCTTCGATGGAGACATCCCTGAGGAGTGTGTGCCTGTGGTGAGGCCATGTCATCATGTCAGATCGTGCTGCCGCATCAACAAGGTTGCACCGCAGGCATCCCATGCAGTTATTGCTGCTGCTGTGCGTTCTCATGTGCACACCTGATCTGGATTTTGTGCAATCGAGTGTGGATCGTCACGGACGCTGTCATCTGTAATTGCGCAGCTGGACAAGTTCTCAGCATTTGAGCGGGTGAAGATCCTGTCAGAGGCGCTGCCGTACCTGCAACGCTTCCAGGGCAAGACTATCGTCATCAAGTATGGCGGCGCCGCCATGAAGGACCCCACCCTGAAGGTGCCCCTTCGACACGGATGTACGTGCATCGCGACGGGCACATGGATGCTCGACTGGCCATATCACAGCTGTTTTGCTGTACACTGCTGCACTGCATCCAACAGGAGGGAGTGATCAAGGACTTGGTGCTGCTGGCGTGCGTGGGCATCCGACCAGTGCTGGTGCACGGCGGTGGTCCCGAGATCAACTCCTGGCTCAACAAAGTCGGCATTGAGGCGCAGTTCAAAAATGGCCTGCGTGTGACAGACGGTGCGCCTGCTGCATTCCAGCTTGTATCCCGCTGCTGCTCGGGTGCATCGGTAGAGCATGGACAACTGGATTACGATGAGTTCCTGGCATGACTTCGATGGATCTTGTATCGATACTGTTGAATAGTGACTACTTGCACAGACTCATGGGCTACACTGTGGCGGTGTTGCTGCAGCGGCGACGATGGAGGTGGTGGAGATGGTGCTGACGGGGCGGGTGAACAAGAGCCTGGTGACGCTCATCCAGCAGGCGGGCGGCCGCGCGGTGGGGCTGTGCGGCAAGGACTCTGAGATCCTCCAGGCGCGCCAGATGGTGGAGAAGGACATCGGCTACGTGGGCGAGGTTACCAAGGTGCACTGTGTAGATACGTGCTGTCGCCTGGCAGCATGCATGTACATACAGACCAGGCTGCACATGCTGCTGGGCGCAATGTTGCAAGGTCCGCTGACATTGCATCCTGGACGGGGATTGCACCCCTTGTTCTGGTGCAGATAATGCAAGCCGATGCCACTCCGACATCTGAGGGTGGAGCCCTGGCTGACGAGGCATGTGTGCTGTGCACGGTGCAGGTGAACGCCGGCATCATCGAGACATTGGTGAGGGACGGTTACATCCCTGTGCTGGCCACGGTGGCGAGCAGCCCTACCGGCGAGTCGCTCAATGTCAACGCAGACATTGCAGCTGGCGAGGTGCGCATCTCCAGCAAAGTGTCAACCGAGATCGTCACGGGGCCACACGTCGAGGAAGTTGAGTGCATACGCCGCTGCTCCACTTGCTGATATCAAGGCCGTGAATCATGCAGCTGGCGGCGGCGCTGCGGGCCGAGAAGCTCATCCTGATGACAGATGTGCCTGGCGTGATGAAGGACAAGGACGACATCTCCACCAAGTACACGGAGCTGGACATCCGGAACACCCGGCAGGTGCTCTGCTTCAGACTCCTTAGCCCCTGTCCCGAAGGCATGGCGGCTGAACCCCTTGCCAGCTCATATGCATATGCGACGCTGCTGAGTGCTTCACAAGGGTGGCAAGGCTACCATGCTGATCCACTCTGCACCCTAAGCCTGCAAGAGCTCATCAACAAGAAACTAAAGGTTGTCTTTGTAAAGTGCAGCTGGTGGCAGAGGGCATCATTGCGGGTGGCATGATTCCCAAGGTGGAGTGCTGCGTGCGGTGTCTAGCGCAGGGTGTTGCAGCCACGCACATCATTGATGGCCGACAGGTGCGCAAACATGCTTGCAGCATCTTCATGTGATGCGTCCTAGTGCGATTGAGCTGATGTGGCACGTCCTGCATGTGTTCATCAGCACCCCAATCACACGTGTCCTTCAAGGGACCACTCGCACCACACCCATACAATCATCGTTTCAGCTTACAACACCTGCCAACTCGCTGTGTGTGCAGAACCACTCGCTGCTGATGGAGCTGCTGACCGATGAGGGCGTGGGCACCATGATCGTTGGCAGTTCTCGCGGCACCCCCATCCACCAGCAAGAACAACAGATTCGGGAGGCTGTTGCTGCGTGAGCCGAATCCATTGGCAGTGGCGCCAGACTGGCACATAGTAGTGCAAGCCTTCACCGCTGAATCAGGTTTTTGCAGGCACTCTAGCATCATGCAGTTGCACTGCCAAGCAGCAGAATAATGGAAAGTAGAGTGGGAAGATGCGGGTGCTGTGTCAATACGTCTGGAAATCTATCGAGAACTGTTGCTGTAGGTTTGAGTAATGACACAGCACTTGTGCGCCTCAGATGAAAAGCGGTCAGGTTGCCTCACTCTGGATTTTGTCATCATTGCATTCTCTGATCACGGCGCATGAGCTTGAGAACTGGTGTTGGCATTCCCTGGAAGCTCACCTTTGGTGGCGTCGAGACCAGAGGTACTGAGGGTGCTTGACGACACAGATGCAGTCTTTGCTGACAACCACTCACACGCCAGCGGCAAACAGGTTTCACATGATGAGGCTGTCAGGGGCCCGTGACAGTGCAAACATCAGGATGCTGCCTGCGACTGCAACATTTAGCGACTCCATGTTCCCATCCAGGGGCACACTGACCGTGCGGCACAATTCGAGTGCTGTCTGCGACAGCCCCTGCCCCTCTGAGCCAAGTACCAAGCACAGAGCCCGATTGGCGGGCGCAGCTGCAGCTTTTGACGGATCTGCCACACGTGATGCACCTGCAAGGACAGAACATATGACAAGTTCGCAGATGCTATGCATTGATGCATGGCAGACCCTCTGGCCAGGCTGCAGTGTCAGTGCCAAATGCAGCCACAATGCATTCTGGGCCCGCTCAGCCTTGCAAAGGTCACCCTCTTCGGGCAACTGCGCTGCGAGACATGTCATCTGGTGCGCCTGGACAATGCGCAGCAGGTCGTCCCAGCAGCCGGTGGCGTGCGGCAGCTGGAAGGCGGCACTGCGGCCGGCGCGCAGCGCCTTGTCATTGAACATGTCGCAGCACCCGGGCAGCAGGAAGGCGCCCTGCCACCCCAGCGCCGTCGCCGTGCGCAGCAGTGTGCCCTACAGCCCAGCAGGTGCACATTTTTCAACATCTGCAAATCGCCTGCAGACGGATTCTCGCATGGCGATGCACAGAGAGGTGCAGCCATGCAACGCCAACAGCATTTTGAGACGGCATCTGCGGCGGCAGCATCATGCACAGCACTGCTGAATGCTGTTGTGTGCCCTCACCACATTGCCCGGGTCTTGCACGCCCTCGAGCACCAGCAACCGCTCCAAAGAGGGCAAAAAAGCGAACTCTGATTGCGGCGGCAGCTCAAGTTCAGCGGCCACCTGCAGGCCTTCCGTGCAAAGCCACAGATCAGCCTCGAGCATGCAAAAATTATGACAAGCCGACGACAAAATGCCCCGCCTCTGGGATGCAAAAGCACACAGGGTCATCTAGGGCAGTCGACAGACCTGAAGGTGGGGAGTCAAGGCCGGCGAGCTTGCGCATGACTGCCGGCGACACGCTGACGATTCTGTCTGCAAGCGGCAGCCCAGCTGGCGGTTGGCCTCCGCATACCAGCAGCGTGTGCGCTCTCAGGTTGCTGCATCCTGCTGCAAGCTCTGTCAACGGCGCGATGCCGGTAAGCAGCAGGCGCTGCGCTTGCGCGCGGTAGCCAGGGCTCGTGCGCAGCCGCACACAGTGTTTCACTGTGCGGGTTCGAATGATCAGTCAGCAGCGGTGCCTGGAAAGATGCACATAAACTGTGCAGCATGTCAAGGTGAAACTCATGGAAGAAAGCCATGTTTCGAGCTGCAGACACCAGTCGCACCGGACTGCCGACCTCACCATATGCATTAGAGGTGCTGGTGAGAGTTATGTCATTTGCCGGCAGCACCGGCGGCAAATCTGCTAGCGAATCACATAAGGGTCTGACCAATGTATTGCAATGTCGAGGCCTTGATGTCAAGCTAACATTGAAGTATGACGCTTTGTGAAACAGCGAGCTTGCAGCGAATGGATGATCACAGTGCCACATGCGCTGCGCTTTCCAAGGGGCTCAGATGCTGTCGAAAGCGGCCCACATCCAAGCAGAAATCCGGAACGCTACACGAGATGATCTGGCTGTTATGATGAGTATCTCGCAACGCGAGGTGTGGCAGCGCGCCGGCGCTGGCGACCGTGGTGTTGGCGTTAGGTTCTGAATAGCACCTATGGTACAGATTAGGGCGTTTGAGTTTCAAGCATGCAGTTCAAGCATGTGCATTCCAGGGCATGCTTGTGACGCTTCCGACATGGGTCCTAAGCTGTTGGCCTCGAGACTGTGTGTGTGATCATCTGATCACCCTCTTTGAACGCTGAGCGTGTGTGCAGGTCGGTTCAAGTGCAGACTGTTGTCACGTTGCAGTAATGACGAGGCTCCTGTCTTGATGGGGCGAAGCTCCGCAAAGCGAGAACCTCACACCACCATGGTCTTTTGCCGCATTGACACGTCGAATGCTGACATCCACCAAGGCGGCTGCTAGTTGCAGCTGATTGGTGCGCACATCCTGCAAAGGTGAGCATGTCCATGATACGCTACACGCAATTGCTATGTCGTTGATTGGAACGCAGATCACAATCTTATAGGTTCCTTCTTCTGTGTTGCATTTGTGATACGTGCATCGTCTTGGGCATTGTCACATGCGCAGATTTGAGTGAACACTTGCGATACAGGGCGCTTACATGCCAACCTGCAGGCGCTGTGCCGACCTGCCATCAATGACTCTGTGACCTGACGTATAGCCGTCAAAGCAGCAACAATGGCAGCCAATCGACCGGTTCGCGATCTCGGCAAGGTGGGGCCCAGTTGCTGGGACCTGCCGGTTGTGTGGTCCGACGCAGCCAAGCATCTGCATCATCCGGCATCGAAGCTTGAAGCCGACCAGGTAACTCAATGTCATCTGCTTGAGATCATTGTGTCGCAGGCGTGGCGCTCTGGATGCAGCAGCTGCCGTTGGTCGGCAGCTGGGTGTCAGGAGTGCCGGGCCGATTATGGCGGTGGCCTTGCGGTAGGTTGCTCCCTCTGCAGCAACCTGACGGTCAAACGCCCACTAGCCATACGGCAGGCTTCTTTTGAGCACGAGCGTGCACTGCACGGCATACACCTGAACAACATCTGCTGTGCCTGCTGGGTGCAAATGTATTCACAGACTTGACGGTGATTTGATGGGTGCAGACGAGCAAATCCCCGAGCTTTCAGCTTCCCTCATCGGTGGTCGTGCGGCTGGCGCCGGCGGCCAGGCCACGTTCTGCATCTCCCGCTGCGCGTGCGCAGCAGTCAGCGCAGCCTCGGTCAGCAGAGCCCGCAAAGGCCCCGCCGGCAGCACAGCGTTCAGTCACGCCGGCTACCGAGCAGTCTCCGGGGCCAGCGCAGCTAGCGGCAGCTGCACAGCCAGAGGGCCCAGCACAGCACCTGGCGAGTCCGCCAGCGGCGCAGCCTGTGGGGCGACTTCGCAAATGCGGCTGCGCCAGCTGCCGGTGGTGTCCCACGGGCTGCGAACAGTGCCGTGCGGACTATGGCCGGGGTCTGGCGGTGAGAGAAGAGGCTATGTTTGCAGATCACATGCGCTTGCACTCTTGAAGTCTGAAGACCACACACTGATGTACCTTTTCTTGATGTACCTGATCAAGAGGCCCCTTCAGCACCGTGAACATGTCTGCTGCAGCCATGGAAGCCACGGAGGCAGCACTCGGCGGGTGCATCCATGCCACGCCCAGTCATCCCACAGCCAGCGACCAGGGTACTGCTGTTCGGCTTTCTTCGTCCAGCTTTCTTCGTTCACATTGGTTTCTTCTTCGTTGACTCAGTACCATCTGCCATGACAAGCGAGGGCATCCTGCAACGAACATTGCCTGGTGCAGGTGCAGTCGCCAGCTCGGCAGCCAAAGCGGGTGACGCAGCCGGCAGCACAGCATGTGAAGGTGAAGCCAGAAGTCGCTGAGGCTGCAGCACCTGCGGAACCAGCACGATCGCATGGCAGCCAGTTACGCCGCAAGCAGCTGGCGCCTCAGCGGGCAAAGTCGAAATATCAGCCCGGCTTCAGCCCCATGGGCCCTGCGCAGCAGTCGACTGCAGCAGCCCTGGCACTGCCTGCAAGTGCGCCAGCGGCACCACCTGTGGCCCCAGGAGCATGTCGCGGCTCACAGCCAGCTGGCGCATCTGTTGTCAAGCAGCCTGACTGCCAGCCAAAGTCAGCGGCTGCTCAGCGCCAGCCAGCCGTCACAGCAGTCACAATGGAGGCCTTCACATGGCCAGCCGCACCAGCAGAGGCGCCCATGGAAGTACTGCCAGCTGACGTGCGGCTCAAAAGCGCCAGCGACAAGGCGCAGAAGCGGCAGACGAGCAGCGACAGCAGAGGTGGTGTGCCAATGCCGTCACGGAAGCGGCATTGCAGACGCAGCTCATCAGCCACCAGCATGCACGAAGCGTCCGCCGCGGCTGCACTCTCGCACCAGCAGTCGTCACCTGCTGCACAGCGCGACGCTGGCGGCAATGTGCGCGGCGCAACAGAGGCAGCGGCTATGCCAGCAGGCTTCGATACAGAGCCGCGGCTGCTGCCAGGCTTCCAGCGCAACACTGATGCAGCTCCGGCAGCGTACTCTGAGGCCCTGGCGCGTGTGAACGCCCACTGCATCGACGCGCCTGCCCACCATGTGCTCATCGCCAGGTAACAGCAAGCCTGTTGAGATGCCGCATTGATGTCTTCTGCAAAAATTATGACATGATGTCATGGGCTGCTGTCACGAGATGTGCAGCTGTTCCATTGCATGGGCTCATGACCTGCACAGGGTCTGACAGCGATGCCTTCAAAATCTCTGTAGGTCCCCTCGCATGACTGTGACATCTCCTTTGTGTGCAGGCATCAGGAGGCTGCAGCTGGCGCGGCCGCGCCGCAGCGGTGGCGCAGCGTGACAGCACTGACACGCCAGCTGCCGAGCGTGCCGCGGCCAGCCACCTCAGTGCTGCGCCCCAGCCAGCGGGACTCTGCTGTGCGCACGAGCCTGCCCCTGGACGCTTGCACACTCGTGAGGCTGGCGCCGTCGCGGGGCAAGGCCCCACAGGCCAAGCGCCCGAGGACTGCTGACGCCCCACTGCCGCCAGCAGATGCAGCGCCAGCACAGCGGCTTCACGAAACTGCGCTTGTAGCTGGTCTGGCAGGAGCTGGCGGCGCATCAGCAGCAGTGCAGGCAGCCAGCGGCAAGCAGCTGTCCGAGGTAGCCGGCAGGCAGGCAGAGGGAGTGCGCCGTCACGCCCACCGGCCGCCAGCACAGTGAGCACTTCTGTGTACATGTAGAAAAGTTGTGTGAAATGATGTTGTGAGGGAGCATGCCCGGTTTGGCACAGCGCCCCAGAGTATGGGTGGGTCTTAAGACCTGAACTTACCTGATAAGCCCACTGAACATGCCAGTGCTTGGGGCAGGCTGGACCGACAGAACGCAAAGGGGCTGCCGCTCACCAGGCAGGCCCGCTCCCGCAGGAGCAGCAGCGCTTCGGCCGCTGGCAGCAGGGCCTGGATCCGCAGCATCAGCACGCTATGCTCCACCCTGCAGCAGGGCTACATTCCGGTGCTGGACACCAGTGCCGCATTGTCCGACATCCCCACCCCGCCCGGCTCTGATGAGCGGCCAGACGCAGCAGTGATGCCAGCGCGGGCAGCGGCTGGCGGGGCGGCCCCGCCGCTGGTGATGTTTGACGTGCCGCAGCCCCCGCCAGACAGCATGCCACAGACGGCGCCAGATGCCAGCCCCACGCCAGAGGCGGCAGCGGACGAGGGCACCACGCCCGAGACAGCCAGGCCTGGTCCGCAGCAGGTGGCGGCAGGGGGCAGGCTCATGCTTGATACAGCTGTAGCAGCAGCAGAGGCCCCGGCATCCTCGCCAAAGGCAGCAGCAGCAGCAGCAGCAGCAGCGGCGGCGGCGGCGGCGGCAGCAGCAGCAGCAGCAGTAGATGAGTCCACTGTGATGGCATCAACTGCAGCAGCAGCAGCAGCAGCAGCAACAGTGGAGGCGGCTCCCTTGTTTGTGGCAGCACCAGAGGCCTCGGCGCTGCCGGCAGCAGCAGCAGCAGCAGCAGCATTGGACAAGTTCTCCATGCTGCACGCTGCAGCAGAACACAGGGCTAACACACCACAGAGAGCAGCTGGCAACACGGCCACCACACCCGATGCAGTGGCAGTCACCAGCGACTCTGTGACGCACGCAGCAGCAGTCGACGGGGCCTGCCCGCAGGAAGCAGCAGCGCCACTGGGCAGGACCTCCATGCCGCCAGCAGCAGCTGATGATGGCGCCTCAATGCCGGAGCCACTCACAGTGACTGCGGCAACCATGCCTGAGGCCGCAGCAGTGAACACGGCATCCACGCCTAAGGCAGCAGGGGCCCAAAACCTCACGCCGCTGCCTTCGTCAAAGGTGTCAGCGTCAGAGCGTGAGCCTCTCGAGGACGGCCACCCCACCCCAGTGGCCACAGGCCGCGGGCCGCACCGCAGCCGCAGCCCGACGTCGCCGGATGTCGGCGGCGGGGGTGGCAGCGGCCGCAGCAGCGGCACCGGCTACAACCAGCCGGGCTCCAGCGCCTTCGCCAGTGGCCGTCAGCGTACGCCGGAGCACACCCCCCCGCAACCGCCGGCTTCCAATGGCAATCAGTGCTCCCTTGGTGATGCCAGTCCGCAGCCCAGCACAGCTGAGCCGCGAGATGCAGTAGCCGCACCATGTCTGCAGCTGCCAGCACTGGCAGTGACCCCACTCAGAGAGGCGTGTGTAGATACGGCACCCACACTGTGCAGTCCCGCGGCGGGAAGCCTGTGCCAGGGGCCAGCAGTTGTGCAGCCGTCACCTGGCCGCGACTGCGTCTCCCCGGCAGGCAGCTCACCGCAATCAGCGCAGACGCAGCACCCAGCAGCGGTGCACAGGCGGCCAGCAACTCCGCCTTTGGCAGCGTGGCTGGCGGGGTCGCCCTCACCAGGCAGCGACTACGGCAGCCCTGCAGCTACGCTCGCCACAGCCAGGTGAGCTTGGTGATAACGAAGGCGTCAGTGCACATGAACCAACTCCGCACTGTGCGAGTGCCGCTGATGTGCAGACGGGCTGCGCGGAGATGGTTGCATGATCTGTGTTGCAACATCTTGACATGGTCGAACTGCAGTGTTGGGCCTGATGCCGCCGCACCCGCATCGCCACAGCGCGGCAGCGGCAGTGCAGCATCCCAGGAGGACGCCTTCTGGTCGCCGCGCTCGGATTTGACAGATGAGCTGGCGCCGACGATGGCGTCGCCCTTTGCCACGGGGCCGTCGCCAGCCGCGATCGAGGCAGCTGACCCCAGCAGTTGCTCGCCCTCGCTTCGCCGCCGCCCAGCATCGCCTGTGCTGCTGCCCACCGCCACCAACCTCAGCGCCGCCTTCGAAGAGCAGGCGCAGCGGGATGTGGTAGCAGCACCAGTGGCAGACTCACCCGGCGCAGCAGCAGCAGCAGCAGCAGCAACCCCGACGACAACTTCTGATCCAGCAGCCTCCCCATCGCCTCAGCAGCGGCAACAACAGCCCTCATGTGCGGACGGCTGTGCAGCGGAGGCAGATCCAGACCGCTGCTATTCGCCGGGCAGCCCTCAGGTGACGGCGGGTTTGCTGTCGCCGCAGCCCTCCGCGCCGGGGGCGGCCAGTCCGCTGGGGCTTGCAGCCGCGCCAGACGGCAATGCTGCAGCCGCCCCGCCGCTGCCTCTGCCGCAGCAGGCTACACCGCCTGCGCAGCCGCCTGCGCCCAGCCCCCTGCAGCCCTCCGAGGACACGATCACAGCGACGCCGCCCCGGCCGCCGCTGGCAGCAGACGATGCCGCGCCCGCTGCGTCGTCGCTGGAGGTGAGCAGCGAGGCGGCCGGCGCCGCGATTGCCCGCCGCTTCATGTCGCGGCGCCTGGCGCAGTCGTGTCCCAACCCGAAGGCGCGCTACAAGCGCGTGCTGCTGGCAAGGCACCCACCGCCGCGCAGCCCGGGGCGCGCCGCCCGCTCCCTGGCGTTCACCCGGCCCAGCCCCCCGCTCGGCCCCCGCAGGCCGCACCACCCCATCACCATGCCGCAGGCCGCCGCCTCGGCACAGGTGGGCTGCAATGCTGTGCACATTGCTGTCTGACCCCCTTGAACAACCAATGAGATCATTGCCGCTGAGCAAGCGCATGCCTTGAGGTTGTCAGGCGCTCCAACGAAGTTTGCTTGCATCGGAACTGTGCCTAAATCAGCAATTTTCAGGCAGCAGAAAAATGATGTCCAGTGTGCTCCATCTGTAGGCCGCAGCGCAGCGGCAGCCAGGCACAAAGCAGCAGGGGCTCATCGCAGATGCGGCCGCCGTTGGCGTGACTGACCTGCCACCCCTCAGCAGCCCTCCGGCGGCTGCTGCTGCAGCAACGACGGCTGCCCCTCCGGGAGCAGACAGCCCCCCGGGAGCCTGCACTCGACCAGAGGACCACACGCCGCCTGGGCCGGCGGCGTCCCCTGCAGCACGCGTGGCAACGCCCCCCAGCACGGGCGGCAGCGGCGGCGGCGGCTCAGCAAAGCGGGTGTGTTTTTGTGGTGAGAGACGTTGCCAGTGAGTGCCCAGTGGATGACGGCAATCAGCATCTCAAAGTTGCAAGTCGCTGGTCATTCTGGATGCTGCTACACCTGTCAGTGTCAGGCTTGATCAGTGACGCGGCGCGTCATCGACACGCAGGTGACGTTCAGGCAGTCGCTGGTGGAGGGGCCCAGCAGCGGGGACGGGGGCCCGTGCCGGCCGCCCACGCCTCCCGGCCGGCCGTGCGGCTCCCCCTGCCGGCTGGCCTTCCGCGCGCCGCCCGCCCCCCGCGCCCGGTGCGCTCTCACACCCCGCACCCCACGCCTCCCAGCTGCTGCTGCCCTGCCTTGAGCAGGACACCGCCTCGCACACTGTGCACTGTGCAGCCGTGACGGTTCTGCAGGATAGCACTGAGTGTCGATGGATCCCATCGCAGTCCAAGATGGTGATGTATGTTCTGGACACTGCAGGTCGGGCAGCTTTGCAGCCTGGACGCTGCGCAAGGTGCCCGCCGGCAGCCCGCCCCTAGCTGGAGACTGTGGGCAGGTGAGTGCTCACGCTGTTGCTCGGCTGCCAGCACACCACCATGTAACCCACTGGACAGCATGAAGCCGATCTTTGCTGGTTTGAGTCTGCTCGATGAGGACACTGGCTTCTGCTGCAACTGATGTCATATCGATGTACAGCCGCAGCTTACAGTGCACCATCGTGTGCAGGTGCCCGAGATCCCGCGCAGCCTGAAGTACGAGCGCAAGAAGCAGCTCAGCTTTGCTGCGGCCCGCGTCGCGGTATGTGCCTGCTGCCTGTCCGTACACCAAAGCATAGACATGGTTAGATTAGACATTGTTGCTGCCACAAAGCATCCGTTCGTGTTGGCGATTTCGCATCCTGAGATGATGCGAATCACATCGACAGTGGGAACAACCTGTGAAGGTATTAGCGTGCGCATGCAGGTGGAGGTGTCCAAAATCAGCGGCCGGGCGGCGGCGGAGCAGGAGTTCCGGGAGGCGTACCTGAACAGCAAGCTGGCGCGGCAGTGGGCCGGCGGCGCCGCCTGGGCCGCCATGGACTTCGTGGGCGTGCCACTCACCCACGCTGCCGCTGCTGCCCACCACGCTACCTACCAGCAGGTGCTGCATGCAAAGCCGACCGCACCTTCCATACTGCCTGCAACATACTATCAAGATCTCATTGCCGCGGACATCTTCCGAGGTGAGGAAGTATCCGACACCCTCAGTTGCTGCTGCGGCTGGGCTCACCTCGGCAATGCGCTGTGTGGGTCTGCCCGCACCAGAGCAACATCTTGAGGTCCACATTCTGACGGTTGCAGGCGGCGGGGAGGGTGGTGGCAGCGGTGGGGCAGGAGGCGGCGCAGGCGCTGCAGGCGCAGGTGGAGGGGGAGTGGCGCGCCCTCAAGTCCTTCCGCCGCCGCGTGTCCGCCCCGAAGGCCTCGCCCGCCGGCGCCGCCGCTGGCGCCGATGCCGCTGCGCCGCAGCCTGTGCCGCGCAGCATCCTCAAGCGCGGCCCGGCGCCGGCGTCGGCAACAGCAGCCGCGGCCTCGCCAGGCACCTCCTCCCTTGGCGGCGGCGCTGCAGCGGCGGCGGCAGCAGAGACACTGTCCACGCCGTTGCCGGCGGTGCCCAGCCAGCCGGGCGAGCATGTGCCTGCACCGACCGGCTGCACACTGCAGCCAGCTGTGGCAGGTGGGAGCCGGGGATGCAAGCGGGGCTCGCCGGGCGAAGGGCTGGAGAACCGGGTGCTCAGCGAGGCCAGCCCCTCCAAGCGGGCCAGAAACAACGAGGCCGTGGCACAGTCGCTCAGTGCCCTCAGCAATGGCCGTGAGCCTGCCGGCATGCCTGCAGGGCCCACTTAAGTTGTTGACTCAAGTTGCGTAATGTCCCGTCACATGTTGCGAGTTGACAGAAAAACTTCTGGGGGAGCAGCAGCCTCCATACACAATGGGCAGGCTTGTCCGTGTGGACTGGTGGCGCCAGTTGAGACTATCTGCAGGGGCCGCAGCGTTTGCTGGTTGAGGTCCCCTTCACTGACCGACAATTTTGCTATGATATGAATCTGAACCCTACAGTTTGGAATGTAAAGCCACCAGTTGCTTACTTCTCCCCTAATCAACAAGCACGCTGCCGACTTTTTGCAAACCTGAACACAATGGGAGTTTGCCTTGAAGATCTGCTGCCAAAACAACAATCCCATGCAGCACCGTCTGTATCTGGTTGAAGCACGCACTCCCTGCCAAGTCATGAACGAAACCACCAAGATTGACATGCAACAGTGCTTCAAACCATGCCCACAGATTGCTGCTGAGCTGAATGATGCGGTGCTAGACCTTCAACAGATGCTTTGCTGAGCTGAGGCTGCTGTCCAAAGCCGGCGGTTCATACAAGGTGTGCCTGCTCCCTTCCTTGCTGACGGCAGATGATGCTGGTGACGACTCCGCCAGGGGCTCGAATGACGAGCGACACCGAGCAAAGCTCATTTGCACATACAACAGGAAGCCAGCGCCCATGAAGAACTGCACGAAACACATGCACCGTCAAGTCGAGCTCAACATACACAAAAATCAGCGGCCATTTCATTGGCAGAGGAGCACACTCGTCACAGCCAATGGGGTACGCACTAGGGCTCCCACGCCAAATCCAAATAAATTCTGCAGTCGCCACTCAAGCGTCGAGATCCTCTCATAATTGTATCTGCAAAGAAGTTGCATCGTGTCAGACCCTTGTGCCCAGTAGTACATGTGCAAGGGCAGTGTGACGTCGTGCAGCATCTGACACGTTTGAACCGAGAAATGGCAGCTCTGCTGACCCCCAGAAGCCGCTCATCATGAACAGCAGGCCGCCCCAAAAATTGCAGAAATTGACGAAGTATGTGAATGTGGAAAGGTCTTCGCGATTGACCAGGCCCAGAATTGGGAACATGCCTGCAGTGCGCGCCATCAACAAGTCGGCGATGACAGAATCTTCGCTGCACCAAACTTCCACACCCAGTCGTTGAGGGAAATCTCACAGGGAGAACAGTGTGCAGGCCACACCTTTGATGATGTTAGGGCCAGTAAATTCTAAGCAGTACAGCACGCCTGAAGCAAAGAAGAATGGGCCGCCTGCAAGTCATCAAAGTTTTTTGTTCAATATATGCTCCCATATCTCGAGCAGCATGGTGTGTCACTTGTTTCACCATTGAGAAACAGAACGGAACATTCTCTTGCAAGAGTATCTGGAACGACCTGCCGCACCTAATAGAAAGGGAAGGTATTCCAGGTATTTCTGCAGTATACATGGCACTCACTCAGTGGAACAGGGATGATAAACTGGACGAGCATCATGCAACATGCAAAGGGGGACTACACGCATGTGTTTAACTAGAGGCAGCACTCACGATCATCTTGTCGGTGAATGTCACGCCGCCAAAGCAGGTGCTGAAAGTGCTCGTGGTCCCAACATTGTACAACAAAGCCCCAAAAGTATCTGCAGGGACACAGCCCACAAGCGTGGTGCTGCATCATTTCGCAGTGTGAGCATGAGACGACTGCATTGTCGTGCACAGGCAAGCAGCATTGCAGCTGGATGCCAAGAGGTAAGAGCACTCACATGACACGCCTCCCCACCAGCCCAGGTTTTTGGGGTCAAGCCTGCATCCATCGGACTCAATCACTGATGTCGAGTCAGACAACCTCGTAGGCGGAAGCAGGTGGGAGCTGACATGTGAGGAGGCGTTCGAGTTGGGTGCTCACCACAAACACCGAAATCGGGGCTTGACTGGCCGCTGCCCCGCCTTCCACTGTGCCAGCTCCACAGGGAAGTCGCGGTTCATGGCTTCCACGCTCAGCAGGAAGCAGCCCATTGTGAACAGGTAGGACCTGCATTTAACATGGTGCACAATTAGTGCAGCTGCACCTGGCCTATGTTGTCAATTGCATCGCATCATATGTCAGAGAGTGGAGGGCGCACGGCAACGAGATGCACACCCGACGAAGAATGTGAAGGTCACGGTCCAGGCATACGTCTGGAATCCGCCAGTGTAGCTGTCAACGATACCGGGGATTGTGCCGCAGATGGCGCCGATCAGAAAACAGATCCCTGCAGAAGATGCCGCCGAATCTCGCAATGCTGTCGCGCATATTGGCAGCATGGCAAACGAGACCAGATACAACAAGCCTGTCGAAGCATGGCTCCTCAAATCCAAGCTGCACTCCCTTACCTCCAAAGAATGCCGACCCCGCAATTAGCCAGCGCACTGCCGACAATCTGCTGTCAAAGTAACTCCAGAATCTGCACAAGGTTCAAAGTGGTATGTTCGAAATGATATGTTCAGCCATGGCGACAAATGACGGTCTGCCTGTGGCAGTATCTGCATGAATGCGATGGTGGCACTGGCCGCTGAGGCTTTTGCAAGGGACGCCATGCAGGCCGGCCAGGACGCGCCTAATGAGCCAGTCCATGCCGGCGAGGCTGGGCATATGCTGGTAGAAAGGATCTACATGTACAGGATCGTGCCGCGGCATGGCGGTTTCCATGTCTGGGAGCCTCATGCTGATGATGCCTGCAGATTGTCGCGCAGCCTCTGGCACTTGCAACTTGCGAGCAGCGTATGCAATCGCTGCGCGGTGCAGAAAGCTCTCATTCACGGTACATCGCGCTCATGAGTGTGGCCGGCTGCGGTGCAAAGTGCGCATTCGCGCCGGGTGCATGACTCAAGGAGCATGCAAGAGGAAGCCCTTCAGCAGCCACGTGCCAAGGGGATTCTCCTGGATGTTTTGGGGGACCAAGTCGACAGGAGCCAAGGGAGTCCTGATTTCGCTCTTCACTGCAAAATCTGAAATCGGCGGCAGTCTGGTCGGTTACATGCTCAAGCAGGCAGAAACAGACTTGCACGGCGCCAGGCTGCCAGGCTGAAACACGAAGAAGGAAATCCACCGAGTCATCATTTCCCAACTGTGGGCGAAGCTATGCAGTGAGAGGCGACACGTCCACTATGCGGGTCATCTCCAGACCTGCGGCAGAGATCAGCTTGCGTCAATCAGGGCTACAGTGGGTGCTCCATCGCAATGGATGTGGCTCTTCAAGGAATGCAGCGCAGATCATGCACACAGCCGAAGGCGTCTGTCCTCCAACGGTTGCACACGCACCATCCACGAACAGGGCCGACTGCAGCGCCTCAGATGCCCTCAGGCCGCTGTTTGAGGGGAAACTGCGGTGGCACAGCATCACACGAATAAGTGAAAGCTGCATCAGGACAGCTTGCACACCTGGCAGCTGGCACATAATGACACGCCTCACGCAACCAGACTTGCTGGATTGCACACACAGTATGCGTGGGTGAAGCAAGGCTACTCACTGCCAGGCCTTGAGGTCGCGGGCGGCTCTTCGCACCAGGGACCAACTGCACCACGACGAACCTCGCTCTCAGACGAACTAACTTCATTTCCACTGGTACAAGCGGTTGTGCATGTGGATGCCAGAGTCGCACTCATATGAGATTGATGCTTGCAGCGTCACAACAGCAGGAAGCAAACGCAGGATGGCACACAATAGGTGTGTGACATGCAGCAGGAAGTGAGAAAAAGACGTCGCACCGAAGGTAGCCCTGCCAGGCCCGGCCGAGGGGCGTGCGGGCTTCCTCCCTGATGACAAGGCGCCTGCATCGACATGCAAGTGGTGGCCAACCAGGTAACTGCTGTTTTCGCTCAGGTATTAAGACGCCTTCACAGCAGTTGCCTGGACAGCAGCACATCCGCAAGATGAGCTTGACCTCAGGCACGACATGCTGTTGCAGGAGTCACACAAACATTGGGATTCAGAAGAGGAACGGGAGGCGGCTCACTTGGGGAAGCCCTCGGTCTTGGTGTTCATCACCGCCTCCGCCACAATATCTGCAGCAGTCTCGCCGGTCTTGGTGTCCTGGGGGCGAGGCGTGAAGAATGCCTGAGGCACCACACCTGTTGCCGCAGCACTCAATTCTGTGAGGACAGTGAATCGCAAGTTCCGTGGCATGCCACCCAAAGCCGAAATGCATTTAAATACATTTTCATGCAGCGCAACTTCAAATAAGCCCACACAGCAGGAGAAGCTCACTGCATGTGTGGTTGATCAGCGCCATCAGGAGGTACACCGACACAGCGTCCTCACGCGGCCTGTCAATGCAACGCTACAGCTTGTAAACATGGCATTCCCTCGCACTGACAAACTTGGTGCCAGGATGTTGGCGCACCACTGCACGCCTTTAGAGGCGCACCAGGTGCGCCCGTAGATCGTCCGGCTGAGGTCCAGCAGCTGTGAAAGCATGCCAGACGGGCATACTGAGCAGAATCATGCACAAAAACACACACACCCGAAAACTACATGTCTGCACAGCGTCAGCTTCTGTATTATGATTGATGTAGTGCAATTGTCGAAAAATGGCGCACGATGTGGTAGCAGTCGCCTTTGCCGCGCCACGCAGACTTGTGCAGCCTGCATGCCACTCAACAAGGCTGTGGTTGCCAAGAACATGCGGTTGTAAGCACCACTCGTATGCATGAAGCAGTCGCTCAGGAAGTGGTATAACTCACCATTCCATCCCCACCACTCGATCTGCCTCCTTCTGGCTGTTCTGCACTCTCAGCACGCTTTCTTGTATGATTGCTTTCTCCTACGGCAACATGCAAGACCACTTACTGGCGCAGTTTACAATGACATGATTGAGGCCTTTCTGCTGCAAGCAATCGCAGCTTCTGCATGCGCTTCTCTCAGTGTACATCCACCTTCCTGGCAATAAGAACATCAAGCAGGCCCAGTCATCACCTCAGCAAGGGGGTCATCGTGCACATTCTGGGCTGCCACTTTCTGCTGGACCCATCCAGATGCCATCGAGTAGTTGTCTGGGCGGAGCCAGTGAAAATTGTCACTCTGGAATTGCCACAGCATGCGCAAGCAGTTGAGTGTTCAGTTGACATCAACTCATGGCCGCTGCATTGTCACCGTCGAACCTGCACCAGCACAGACGGCGTCAGCATAAGTGATGGATATGCTCGATTAAAGCATCCGTCGGCTCAACAACTGGGAGTCGCAATGTCATGCTGACTTGTGTGGTGAGTCGCAGCAGTGGTTGGGCTCACTTCGTCAGCCCATAGTCAATGATCTTGAATTGACGCTCATAGGTCCTGCAGGGTGACAATGTCCGGATTCGATAAATCAACGAGGACAGTGCGATTGTGCTCTCGACTGCAAGCCCATGTCCTACAGCACAGTCATGTCGTGTGCACCTGTTCTCGGGGTTGCCCATGACAAACATGGATAGCTCATCTTGCGCAATGTCTTCGCGCGACGGTGTGTGCTCCATGATGTTGTCGCACCTGTGAAGCATAACAGGGCAGGCGACACAACGGTCAGGTGCTGTTGGTGCTTGACACAGCGTTCAACGCACCGCAGGTCAGGTGACACAAGCGGCAACAGTCGCACCGTAGATCATAGTGATGGAACCTGTTCATCGACATGTACTTTTTGTGTGAGCGGGCTTGGTGACCTCGTAGTGCTGCCATACAGTCTGTCGTTATTGCTCGAAGCTCAGGTCATGGCAATTGTAAGGACACAATGACATACCCAAAGGCGCGCTGCGCAGCATCCAGTGCAACAAAGGTCTGCTGCAGCATGGAGCGGAGGTACCACACGTCATTGAAGTCCTTCTTGGAGATGATCTTGCTGACGCTCTTGCCGTTGATGCGCTCCAGCACCTGACCTGCCGCGCAACTGGGCAACATGTCATGCTGGTGAATGCGCTCTGCGTGAACCTGCTGACTAGCATGAAGGACAGATGTTCGAGCAAGAAGCTCTCGATGGTCGTGATCATAGTATACAGCACGGCATGTGAAGGATCACTCACCGACCAGCTTGCCCTGCGAGTTGCGCAGCGCAGGGCCCACCTGCATGCGCCATGCTCTTCAACTTTTACATATCAATCGACTGTTGGGGGAGGACAACATCACCTGGTGGTGAGTGCCAGCAGGTGATCTACATCTGAGACGCCCCGCCATTTGTCCACGCCCCCGCACCTTCATGAGGCCGGGCAGCTCACCGCTGGGCATGGCCAGCCTGCCGACCTTGACCCCAGCATTCCACTCGCGCTCCATATCCGAGATGAGAGCCGCAGGCTTTGCAGCCTTCAAGACTGCAGAACATGAACATGTCGCTGGTGGCATTGCATGATTAGACATATCACATGTCCATCAGTGCAGACCCATGCTCAGAAAGACTGGGACGGCGCCTACCTATGGGAGCACGTCGGCCGTCTGTGTCCACAAGCTCGTGGACGACACCTGAAGAAATGCAATGCAGGTCGAGGATCCTGTGCAATTGATGCACGCTGGCCTGGATGCATAGAAGGCAGAGACTGAAGAGGCATCGAATCCTTACCCTGGAAGCCCTGACCCAGGACCTTGCCAATCTGAAGTCCTTTAACCAGGCACAGTCCCTCCCGGGCGGCCTGCAGGATGAACACGCATAAGGTTCACTTCCAGAACTGTGCATGTGCATGCCATCAGTAGAGTTGCCACACATTGCTGCGGATGGCAGACTCCGGGCTGGAAGGTAGCAGACCGGCAACTGCAGGATCGGTGACAGGCAACACTCACCCAGCCGTTAGGCACGTTGACAGAGTTGTTCTCCTTGTCAAGTGTGCCGGATATGCCGGCAGGATCCTTGGCGTTCTGCTGCGCCATGGCATGATTGACAGCTCATCTGCAGCGCCGTGTTTGAACATGCTGAGCAGCACGGAGATGCCCATGCTGCAGGCGCATATGATACCTTGGACATCGTAGTGGATGGTCAGGTGCACCAGATGCTGCAAACGGTGTCGATGCCCCGTGCTGCTGTTGCCTGCATGCATCATGCCGGCTGGGTGAAAGCTCTTCACAATGCAAGGCGTATGCTTTACGAAACGTAGGCAATCGTTGACCCTCCTGGCACGCGTTCTTTCAGATCTCATCGATACCACGATGCGTTCTGGCATGCCGACTATCTCACCTACTGGTGGTGATGTGCACACCAATTTCCTTGACTTGGCACCCCGTTCACAGCTGTGACCCGTTCCAATCACGTGTGAAGTAGTTCTAGGTCGAAATGTTCATTTTAAATGACGGCCAACGCAGGAGAAGCAGCTTGGTTGCGCTGATGACTATTGTTTCATAAGATCTTCTTGGACCAGCTCTGGGCCAAAAAAAAAGAAGTTGCAGAAAACTACAGCCCTGATGCAAACGCGCCCTTCCGCTCTATGAAGGATTTGTCTTCGCGAAGGTGCTCCGCACGGCCGTGTGGCGAGCTGCGATCTCAGTCGCCCACACAAGACAGCTGGCACCTGGGGTAGTCCCTGCCGTACTCATCATTCTCCGTATGTGATCTACTGGCGTTGCAGACGCCGAAGAGCCCCACTGCTCCGTCAGGCCCGTGGCGCGGATGCAAGCCTTGCAGCCTCGCGGTGAGTGCGTACTGAAGATGAACCTCGCAGCGGGCAGTCCAGAGCTGCATCTGGCGGTGGCTGATCTGCGTTGCCACTGGACTGCAGGAGCCCTGCAGTATCAGCAGCTCAGTACAGGAGCCGCTTGCGGGGCATGGCACAGCTTGCAGTGCAAGCGACCTCGGCCGCAGCCGCGCAACTTCAGGCACGGGCCAGTCCGCCGTCAAGACGCGCAGCCGTGGCTCGGCTGCCGCAGCTGGGGCTTGGCGGCAGCAGCGACATCGTGGCGGGCAGACTTCAGCTTGGACCCACCTATCACGCGGGAGCAGCTAGATGACCCAGCGCACATCGGCGGCACTGCTCAAGCCAGTGCGGATGTACAGGTGACCTATACTGGGGGCCGCCTAACATGTGCATGTGTGCTTGCCGGATGCCCCTTCAAAGCAGAACCTGACGTGTGCCTTCTCAACTATGGCACAGGATAGACGTGGCACCACAGGACTGGATGCATACATGCGGCTGCCGGTGGAACACTACTTCGAACTGGATCCAGGGCTGATCAAGCCGCTGGGAGGCAACACCTTTGCGCTGAAGGTGCCACGCGTCTCGGTGAGCTTCCAAACTGCAACTGCACCCATCTCCTGCTGCTGCCACAGTCGACTTTCATGTGCACCCGTGTTGCCAGTTACACTGGGCGGCGACTGTGGCTGACTCTGGCTGTGCCAAACCTGTGCAGCTGTTCAATGTCTGGGTGGAACCGCTTGTGCACGTCACTGTGCGCCTCCTGGAGGGCACCTCTGCCGCAAACAGCGCCGTGGTCATCGAAGCCACCAACTGGAGCCTCCGCGGCAGCGATCTCATCGAGTCGCTGGGGCTCAACCGCCGCTTCAGCCTTGCCTTCACAGCCCAGCTGACCTGGACGCCAGCGCCTGTGGCAGCGGCGTCGTCATCTAATAATGGTAGCGGCGCGCAAAACGGACACCCGGCAGCACCAGGCACAGGTGCAGAGGTCGTGGTCGTGCTTCATGCACTTGTGGCCGTTGCTTGATGCAACCCGGCATCATATAAGTTCACCACACGCAACCTCCGCTGCGGCAAATCAAGGACAGAGGGGGCAGCAGTCAGCATAAAATTCTCCTCGAACCAATCCTCGCATCCTCTGTTGTTGACCATGTGCGTCTTTCATCGGTGTGATGCAACGACAGGGGTGCCGAGAGTCGAAAATGCACCCCTGGGAACGATTTGGGGCTTATGTGGACCAGCCTCCTCTCGTATGCCGGCCACTTGATGCCTCCCGCAGCTGTTCATTGCGCGTGATGTTGCTCTGAACGCTTGTCACCTTGTCTCCAGGCCAGGTCCATGGCAACCTGAGCCTGGATGTGTGGTCTGAGGTGATCGGGCCCTTCCGCTTCATGCCGCGCGCCGTGCTGGAGGGAACCGGCAACGCAGTGCTGGGGGCGCTCGTGAGGGGCCTGCTGCCACCCTTCATTGGCAGGTCAGCCCAGGATGCACACATTCTGCTTCCGCCTGACAACAACAAGTCCATGAGGCATATGTGGCCAGATTTGATCTGCTGTGGCATTGGTGCTGATGCATGGATGTGCTCGGCACAATGCAGGCTTGCAGCGGACTACGAGAAATGGGCAATGTCGCCAGAATACCGAGCTCGCCGCGCCCAGGAGGGCACATCCACAGTGATGAGGGCGTCGCAATGACCCGCTCAAGGGTTGCCTGGTTGATTCTGTGGTTTTGTTGTAGAGGCCCAAGCAGCCAAGTTAACGGCAGATATATTGGCTCCCAAGGTCAGGGCGAATTTACACGAGATTTGCAACACAGTGGTCAACTCAACTGTTCTGCATACTCGGGACAGTCAACGATCAGAAGACGTGAGGACATGGTCTGGACTCTGAGGGGACAGGTACATGGGTTGCTTTTCTGACAGCTGACAGGTTTGCACTGGGCCCTCGCGGGGTCACTTGCTTGTTGCAGCATGCACAGCAGCATTCCTGCTAGGCCACCTCTGATGCGATTTCCTTTGTGAAGAGCTTCGAATTCCTGGCTGGGTCGATCTGCACACCACACGAAGCACGCAGTCACCCACATCTCCTGCGCCAGTCCACTGTCCGACACATGCACAGTCTGCATCAACCAGCTGACTCGCAGCAACAGGACCACCCAAGGGAGCCACATTGCGGGTGGTTTCATGCGCCCACCTTTGCGCGGCGGGGCTCTGGCAGCAGGCCGCTGAGGTGGGCGGGGCCCGCGTGCTGGAAGCCGCGCTGCTCGAACCAGTCGGCGGTGCGTGTCGTCAGCAGCACCAGCCGCTCCGTGCCGTTGGCCGCCGCCTCTTTCTCTGTTCAGGAATTGCAGTGCGAAAATCGGTTGGGAGCATCAGACAGGTCTGACAACACAAGCTTGCAGGCGCCTGTGCGAAGCAGATCACCACGATGTGGGCTGCCAGCAGCATTCAATGATGCGGACATGCCACTGCAGCTCGATGCACTCGAGTAGGGACGGATGCAGGCAGGCACCGAGGTAGTCGAGCAGGGTGTCGCCGCGGCCGGTGCCCCGGAATTCGGGCGCCACGCAGAAGGCGGCGACCTCGGCGCACCGCACCCCATCGGGCGCCCTGTCCAGTGGCGCCAGCAGCGCACACCCCAGCAGCTGCCCCTGCGCAGCCAGCATGACAACAACTCGTGGACCAGGTTTGGACCAGGTTCCATACATGTCGGGCCGAAACTGCGTGTCAGGAACCCTGAAATGGCCCACTCACAGAATGCAGGATTTGATGTGTCGGCAAACCTTGACACGGCAATCAAATATCAATAGCCTTAACAGTACGCTTCCCGTGCCATCGTCAAGTGCGCTGTGCCGCCGACCTCAAGGTCGATGACGGTGTAGTGGGGCAGCTCTGTCTTGAGCTGCTCGCGGGTCCGCGGTTTCAGAATGCCCTTCTGCTCCAGGGGGGCCAGCAGCTCCGCGATGCCCGCCAGATCGTCCGTCGTCGCCTTCCGCATGCCCTGTGCAGCGACAGCATACACCTCAGATGAGTGAAAGCTTGCACAAGGCTCTGTGCCAGGCGCATGGGGCAGGCGCCGCTGTAAAGTGGAGATACAAGCAGCAGCGCTCCGTTTCACCCAAACGAGGGGGTTTTTGCACCCACAGCGCAGCGTGCAAGATTGCAGCACCTGGTAGAAATCGGAGGAGATCATGGCGGCGTTGTGTGCGCCCTCCCGGCTGTACAGCTCCAGAAGCAGGCCCCCGTCCACTGATGCGTCCACCAGGTGCGCCCGCCTCACCTGCGCAGCGGGGGAGGTGACACCCAACTGAGACACCCTGACTGCCCGTCAATCGAGAGGCATGATATGGCGATGCAGCATGATCTGCGGAGGTCAGTTCGCGAGCGGATGCACCACCATGCTTGCGCAGAGATGTGTCAGATGCTAACCAGCGGATGGGAGACACTCAGTCAGCGAAGCGGGAATGCACAGAAGGCATGCAGGTCGTCACCCCGGCTCCGCAGGCAGCGCAGGCGGTGCACAGCGCCATTGGCAGCTCCAGTGCCTGCCAGTTGTCAAAGTCCAGGTCCTCACCCTGTCCCACAGATGCTGCCGCATCGCCAGGCTGCGGACCCGCTGCCACTGCACCTGCATTCGCCCAAAACACGCAGATGCTGAATGCCGCACAGAGCTGTATTTGCAGACGCTCGCGCAGGCTTCATTTTCACATCAGGTGGACCATTCCTGCATTGATGGCGCTCACCGGGCTGACGGGAGGCTGCAAGCTGGTTCAGCATGCGCTGTGCCTCCGGCAGCGGTGTCCAGGAAGCCAGCCCCATGTCTACCTGTGCAATAGAGTGCGCTGCTGCTCAACTGTGTGTTCAGTTTGACTGTCAATGACTGGGCTGTACGGCAGGTCAGACAGGGGATCATCACTGTGGTGAAGTGATCAGCAGAAGGCAGCACCTGGAACTCAGGCAGTGTCATGCAGATGATCTTGTCAGCACGCAAGTCCACTGCCGCACGCGTCGCTACAGTCCAGATGTCGCAGTTGAGCACCTCCCCTGTGACAGCGGGCAAGCAGTCAAGTGTGGCAGCAGTCCAGCCTTCGATAGGGCATCTTCGGCTGCAGTTCATGCTGCATGCACGACGTGGATCAAATGAACTGTAGGGTGCAAACGCAAATTGGCATCGCACCTGATGCCGAGTACCCAAGGTTGCTGAGCAGCACCATGTACCCCGCATCCAGCTGCCGATTCACCGAAGCCACCTCGATCGATCGCACCTGTTGCAGGATGAGATGCTGCTGCGCATCACTGGCAGTCATGAAGACAAGTACACCACCTTCGTGCACCAGATTTGTGCGCAGACCATGACGTGGATCCCATGATGGCAGCCTGGTGCAAAAAAGAGGCAGTGCAATCAAGAGCCAACAGTTGTTCACCATGCCGGTGCAGCCCAGGTCCACACCGCCGACCACGCCTTTCCGCTTGGCTGCCACATAGTTGCCGCTGACCGTCTGCACCTGGGGCCCAAAGCGCATGGCGTTGCCGTTCATGTGGCGCCGCACCATTGGCACCGCTGGCCCCTGCACAACCAAGCGCACATGCTGCTGTGAGATTCGTGATCTGACCGCCGGTCCAGGGGAAGCCTGGTCTGGGGCAGATAAACCCCTGCTGAGGGTGCAGGCCCGCAGCCCCATGGGAAGTCTAACATGCCGCACGAAGCAGAGGGCCAGCGCCCCCACCTTGCTGAGGCGGGCCTCGAACTGCATGCGTGCGGCGCCGGCGGCTTGCACGGCGGCCTGCATCGTGGCGGCATCGGTGACGCGCTGGCCGCCGACGTAGCGGACCTCCCCGCCAGCCGCCCGCACCGTGCGGTCGATGCCCTCCTTCGCCCCCAGCACCACCACCAGCTTCACCCCCAGCACTGCGGCAGCAGACGACAGGCGTCTGACGAGCTCTGACACACCCCTGGGGCAACTTTCCAAGCTGTTCGTCATCGGTCATGAGCGCAAAGGTGGTCGACCGCTGCATGTGGCATGCGCATGTGCCTGACCCGTACCATGCAGAGGAGACTGCCGGATGGCATGTTCGCAGCTCACCATGAAGCAGGGAGATGTCTTCGAGCATTGGGTTGAGAATGTCCTTCCGTTCCAACACCTGCGCAGCAAGACAGCTGAGGTTCTGTGCCAGCCGTCACTACGGGGCGTCATGACACCACTACGGGGCGTCATGATACCACGAAACACGTTGACCTTGCAGCACGGCGGCACAAGTTTGATCTCATGTGCCATGCAAGCCTCAGCGCAGTCTCCCCTGGACATACCTCGCCCGGGATGACAAGCACGAAGGTGCAGCCACGGTGGCCCTCGATATACGGTGACGCATTCCGAAGGTGGCTGACAAATTCGTCCAGGTTGGCCAGCCCTGGCACCAGGAGCTGGCTGCCGTCTGGCTGCACGCCTGGGGTGTGCCTGGGGTTGCTGGATGTGGACTGGTCACCTCCTTTGGGCTGCCGCTGCAGCACCTGCTGCATCTGGGACATGCCATTGCCCGGCGGCTCGCGTGGCGGATTGCCGCTGCCGTTGCTGTGCCGCAGGCTGTCAGGCGTCGCCGTCGATTGCCGTGCTGCCGCTGCCAGGCGATGGTGTTCTGTCCTCGGCGGTGCGGTCAGCTGCCGGCCATGCCGCACATGCCGCTGCCAATGTGGAACCTTCGGTGCAGCTGTCGCTCGTCGCATCGATGCGCGTAGGTGTGTGCCCTGTTGCATCACTGGGGCCATTGGATGCCCGATCACTCCGCAGCTGGCCAGGTCGCGGGCAGAATCCCGGTCAATCAGTTGACGCAGAAGGCATCTGTCTGGCGATCAGACCTTTCGTGCCCGCTTATGAAGCGTCCTGGTTGCTCTCAGATGTGTGCAGCTGGTTTCTGACCTCGCTTCGTCGAGCAACACGCTCAGCGCTTAGAAGCCGGCACCTTTCCAGGTGCTTTGATGCGACACTCAGATCATATGGACATTGGACAACCTTCAGATCGACGATGCGGGTATTTTGCAAATCTTAACCTGGGCGTATGATGCAGTGGACTCGAAAATCGTCCGCACGATGCACGTGATCGATGTTGGTACAACGTATTGTCGCATGAAGCTATCACACAAACCAATAGTCATTGCAAGACATGCAGTCGATGCTCCGTGTCGCGAACTCACTGCCTGCACCGTCGGCCCTCCGCCTCACCACCGGTACCCTCGTTGCCGGCCGCCGCCAACGCGCAGGCTCTGCTGCTTCTGCTGTTGCAAGCAGCATCAGCCGTCCAGCAGTCCGTGCAGCGCACCAGAACTTCATCGATCGCGCTGAGGAGACTGCAAGTGAAGCGCAGCCATCGTCTGCTGAGCTGGGGCCGCTGATTGCAGAGCGCAGCACACAGGCGCTGGAAGCCGGTCTGCACATTGTGCCGACACCAATTGGTAAACTTTCAAACTCGTTCTGTGGTTCAGACTAAGTGGCTCAGACAGATGAAGTTGAATATGCGAGCGTCTGCACTTGAAAACTGCAAGAGTGCCGCGCCATGAGCTTGCATCATGCCGCCCTTGAACCGCAGGCAACCTTGAAGACATCACACTGCGCGCCATCAGGGTGCTGCAGCAGTCGACCACGGTGCTGGCAGAGGACACGCGGCACACGCGCAAGCTGCTGGTGCACTACGGCCTCCGCACGCAGCTGCTCAGCCTGCATGAGCACAATGAGCACAGCCGCATCACACAGGTGCTGCAGATAGAGCATTTGGCGCACAGGTTCGCTTGTGTGCAGCAGACGCGTCCTATTTGTGACAGATGCACCTCACCTGCACTGTCACATGGTCCAGGTCCTGGAGCAGCTTGCAATGGGATCATCATTGGCACTGGTCTCAGACGCAGGTGAGGGCTGACCACTGCCTCGAAGTGAATCACTGATCGTGCAAGGTTCACAACACATTCGCTCAGGTGCAAGGGTTGTTGCAGGCATGCCCTCGATCAGCGACCCTGGCAGCCGCATCATCAGCGCAGCCATTGCTGGCGGGCACCGCATCATTCCTCTGCCAGGAGCCTCAGCGGCAATCACAGCACTAGTTGCGTCCGGCCTGCCCGCAGACGACTTCCGATTCCTGGGGTTCCTGCCGCCAAAGTCCGGCGCCAGACAGAGGCGGCTGCAGGAGCTCGCAGGTCAGCATTGCTATAGTTTGCGCTCCCAGCGTGATATTCGTGGGTTCTCACACTGACTTTGAGAATGGACCTGCAGGTGAGGAAGCCACACTGATCTTCTATGCACCGCCCCACGGCCTGGCGTCCATTTTGAGGGATGCTGCTGATGTGCTGGGCGGCGAGCGTGCCTGCGTCATTGCTCGGGAGCTCACCAAGGTGATGAAGATGGCCCTTCGGCGCTCTGAGCATCAGCATCGACTTGGGGATGCCAGGGATAGCCCAATAGTGAGCATGCACTTGCAAGTCACAAGCGGTGTGTCAGTCATGTACAGGTCAATGAGGAGTTCCATCGCGGCTCATTAGCGGCGGCAGCACAGCACTACGACAGTGCGCCTGTCAAGGTGCGAATATCATACATACAGATGCTGTCTCGCAATTGCTGTGCAATCACAATTCGACAGGCATGCCACCTTCATATGGCATGAGAGCATCTGTCATCCTGTGCAGGGCGAAATCACCTTGATGATTGGGGGTGCGCAGCAGAGCAGCAGCCAGCCACCTAACGAGGGTCAGCTTCAGGCGGTGCTGCAGCGGCTGCTGCAGGCTGGCGAGTCTGCATCGTCAGCCGCAAAGCTGGCAGCCGCAGAGTGTGGCGTCAGCAAAAGGACAGTGTACAACTTGGCTGTCCAGCTTGCAGCAGAGCAGCATCTGCAGCGTGAAGAATGATTCACAGTGCTGACAGCCCCTCATTCTCATTAGATGGTTGTGAGGACTCGATGCATGGTCCATGACTGATCCGTCCCACATCTGCTTCTGAGACTTTCCGCCAAACCTGGCTGAATCCCATGGCTGTAGTCCTCGACCCAGTAGGATGCCATAGGGTCGACACAAGGGCATGTGACGTCGTTTTGCAGAACAAGGATCCCTCAGTATCTGCCCTGGCTTCATCCTGCCACGGCCGTGACACGCTGACTGATACCGCAATCAGGTATGCACAGAGCTGATCCAAGTAAGACTTGTCCCGCTCTCAAGCGCTCGCAAATGCAGGCAACAGCCTTGGGCCCGCTCAGCTGCTGCACTGCTTGCCGACCCCCTTGAACTATGTGATATGCCCACGTTTACCATGGCAGCAGCCTCCAGATGCCGGCACATCCAGTAGCGGCATCCTGCAGCAGCCACGAGCTTGTTGCCCATCATGTCACACATCCTGCTTCTACATAACATGCACCAGCGGAAAGTGAACACACACTCACATGCATGCATGTACAAGGGCAACCTTGCATCAGGATGCTGTTGAAGCGGTAAGCGCTTGCCGCTGCTGCTATTGGTCTTGTGTCCGAATGGCATGGCTCCTCACGAAGTGCCATGCTCTGACCGGTATGCAACTTCATCTAATATTGGATTAGGGAACACCCACTTCTCAGCGCCTGCACGACAGACGAAGCAGGCAAAACCATTGCATATTGCTGCTGCGAGCCAGCCAGTGCAGGAACACTTCTTGTCAGTGACGCTGCAGTGTACTACAGACAAGCTCGCAGGACCTGGCTCGGCTGCTGCCTGCTTGTGGCGGGCATGGAACTGCTTCTGGAACGCCGCTGGCAGTGCTGCCAGCAGGGACTCGTGCTGCCGTTCGAGATGGGAGATGCGCGTCACCAGCTTCATCTGGGCGTCGCGCCCAAAGATGTGCACATACGCTGCACGCCAGTGGACGGTGCTCAGGAACTGCAGTGCTGTTGTAGCATTTGGCAACAACAAACATTAATGACCAAACATACCTCTGAAGATGTTGAAGGAGTTTTTGAGGACGTCGTCTTCATAGTCATCTGCGTGGTAGTAAGGAAACTATCACGATGCCCTCTCGGTGAGATGCAGGCAACCTGCACACGGCACAGCAGAACAAGGAACCGGAGTGTCCGCACAGCATGTCTGCAAAGACAGCTTACACAGATCGTCTCCGATGTCCACAAGGTGCTCGTCCACGGTCAGGAATGCCAGCTGAGCCTCATCGTATGGCTGCCTCCTCAGCTGGTACATCAGCAGGTTCAGCACCTGCACTGCAGAAGCAGGATGCATACAGCCTCATGCCCGCAAAGCCCACTCTGCTGCTGCAGCAGCCTGACAAACACGGCTTGGTGCAATCTGTGAGGATGCACGCACCCTGTAGTCGAAGCTCTTTGACATGCTGGCGGCGTGCACATCGTCCAGCTGCAGTGTCAAACCGGTGGCAGCCGGCTGCTGCGGCGTGCCCTGAGCCAGCAAACCGCATATCCTACGTTCCCTCTCCCAGTACCGCTTGCCCTGCACTGATCACCCAACGCATCACCAGGACTGTCGAAGGTTTGTGATGCTTCCGTATCCTGTGGGCTACTGCTGATGAGCAAAGTGCACGATGACGAAACGAGTCACACACAGCTGTAAGTGCAGGGATGCTGCGCATATGGCACCACCTGGTTGAGCTCGGCCTGCACTCGGTCATCCAGCAGCGACAGGCTGTGCAGCACCGCCAACAGCGCCGACCATGCTTGACCTTCAGACCCTATAAACCACGACCGCATGATGCTCGTGTAGGTTTACCTGCACATCTCCGGGCCTGATGAACATAGCGAAGTGGCACCATCTGCAGCACCCACCTGCAGCTGCGGAATACGGCGTATCTCTGGTCAGCTGTGCTGTGAGTTCCTCGTTGTCTTCATCCATCTGATAGATTGCGCCCTCGACAAACACCAGTGTGTCCCAGTAATCGGTCAGAAAATCCTGCATCACAGGCATACGTGGTAGAATTGGACTTTGGCTGACACCGTGTCACTCCAAGAGATGTTCCTTTATAAATCCTGGCCGTTCCTCGCAACAGTACAGCAGAAGGAACATATTACGCACCTCTGTCGTGAGGCCATGGTAAGGAAAGTAAGATTTGACAAAGTCTTCGATGGTGGTGCGCGCCCGCCTCCTGTGTAAACATGAATGGTCACTGGCCAGATGCTGCCTTCATGCGCAGGGCGTATGCTCCGAATGATTTTGGATGTGCACAGGGATTGTCAGTGCCATGTTGGACTCAAGTTGTGGCATCATGCCGCCGACGCGCGTCATGCACCGATCGCGCAATGCACAGTTTTGCACATGATGTCAACGAAGTCAAAGCGTCAAACTCACAGAGCATTGTACGAGATTAGAGGAGTGTGTGTCGGGAGCATGGCAGCGTATGCTGGCCGGTCGACTGCACAGTTTAGCCAGATGACTCTCGATCCTAACAACCTGTGGTGGCGATTTCCACGTCTTTCAGACTACCACAAGGAGCTTCAAAAATTGCATTGAAAGTATATGGTGAGGCGCAGCTGTTGTCGGTGCAAGTTGCGCCCTGCCTAAGCAAATGCTGAGTGAAGAGGGAGATGCCGCCGCACATGCTCTAGTCATTTCAAAGCCCTGCCAGTGACAAGCTGATAGGCAGGGGTCCATCTGTTTCCTATCCTAAATCCACCAGTCCTCGACTGCAAATCATTAAACAGCATCGGCACAAACCCAAAACCCACATTGACATCAGGAGTCAGCGACGGGATGCAAGCAGGACCCGCGCCCTCCCTGCCAATGTGTCTCACCCGGTGCACAGTACATCAGAGCCGCGGTCGAATTCCTGCTTCATGATGGCCTTCACCAGGGTGCTGCGACCAAACAGCGGCACACCCTTGGCGCCGGCCTGGGACTTGCACCACTTTCTCTCCGCGGCCACCTGAGGGATGATGTGGGAAGGTGTGAGCAATGGGGCAGGCGACCTTATGTGCATGGCCACGACGCATACATTCTGCAGCGTATGAGGATGACCGTTCATAACTGAGGCGTTGGCTGGCTTCCACACGATGTCACCAGGGCAGATGAGCAGCACCTTGTGCTCGTCGCCCAGCAGGATGCCGCCTTGCTCGGCAAAGTCGGCAGGCAGCGCGGAGGGCACTTCGCCACCAGCGGCAATGATGAGGCTCTCCAGCCCCTTGCCGCCGTCCTTCTCCGCCTTGAGCAGGCCTGGAATTGCATCAAAGGGTGCTGTCAGCAGCTTTGATAACAGTGCCTTGCAGGTTGACGGCATAGGCATCACATTATGGGACAGCATATTGACCAAAGTACCTGGCGTGAGGAACACGGGGATGGGGTTCCTGTGCAAGTCCGAGAACAAGTGTTTGTCCTGTGCGCGCTTGTGTGCCAGGCCCATGTCGTATCCATGCTCCTTCTCCGCTGCACGTTGCAGCAACAGCCCATGTGAGGATGTCTGTAAGCATGACAGGCATCCGGTAATCTACGGTTTGAAGTGACCTAGCCAGGTCAGGTTACCATCCATGACATGCTCGTGTGGAAGCATGTGTGCACGCACCTGCTTTGTCCTCCAGGAGCAGCGAGCTGCCAGGCGCCGTCGCAGGCGCAAAGCTGCCGGCGGCCACACTGGCATCGACCCACTCCTCGGTGAGGATAGGGACGCCTGCAGGTCACATGCAGGAGGTTGCCGTGCATTGCTCACGCATGCTGGCATGTGCATGTCGACAACTGCGCAGCTGTAGTCCGATGGTCAGCAATTTTCCGTGCATACCCTTTGCAAGCGCCCACAGCGTGGCGATCGACTTCTGGAAGGAGCCGCCGCTGCGCTTCGACAGGCTCACGAAGTGTGTGAAGCCCTGGTCGCCCTCCGTCACTTGCCCGCCCAGCCGCACCACCTTCTGCATCAACTCCTTCCGCAGCGGCTGCATCAATGGAATTTTTGTGCAATGAAGGTGCAGCATCTGCATGGGAGCTTCAGACCTAGCATCTGCAGAAGCTGCTCACCAACAGATCAGCATGTGCCTGGCATTAAATCGCTTGCAAGCTGCGCTCACCTCGCCGACATTCTTGGAAAAGCGGACGACGACCTGATGGAAACAGACATACGTTGTATCAAGATGTTTCGATAGTGACGATTGCCACAGCTAAGAGGGTGTCAGATACACCCAACTAGTCATGCAGTCCTGCACATACATTTCAGCATGCAATCCCAGTGTGCACGTGGCCGCCGCTGGCAGCGCGACGCTTGGGGGCAGCCCTGCCGCCCTCCGTGGGCGATGCCCTTTCAGCTGCCCCAGCTGGTGACTTATTGGCAGCCTTGCCCTTGCGCTTTGCCGACATGGGCTCAGCTGCCTGCACGTCTGGCGACAACCCCGCTGTGGCTGCAGCCTTGCTGCGCTGCTTGCCGGCGCTGGACTTGACGCCGCTGCGCGTCTGCTTGGCCCGGCTGTCGCTGGCCTTCGTGGGAGCGGGTGTGGCTGCAGCAGTGTTCGCCGCCTCGGTCGCTGCCACCTCCGGCACGGCGGCCTTCCCAGCAGCTGCCTTCTTAGCTGCGGTCCGTGATCTCTTGGCAGCTGGCACCGTGTCGGCCATGGCAGCCGCCTGGGGCGCCAGCGAGTCATCCTGCTCGGCAGTTGCTGTGCGGGTGCGTTTGCGTGTCGCAGCTGGTGCTGGTGGCGCCGCTGTACCTGCCGCCTCGGGCGACTGCTTGCGCTGCCGCTTGCTGGCCGCCGCTGCCGCAGGTGTGTCGTGCTTGGGCCCCAGCGAGGAGGGCCTGCGCTGCCGTTTGCCAGCAGCAGCGGCAGCCGGGGTGCCTTCCCTTGGCGGCGCTGCAGGTGACGCCTTGCGCTGCCGCCTGCCTGCAGCAGCCATTGCGGGCGCCTTGCCGTCCTTGGGTCCCAAAGGGGATGGCTTGCGCGGCCGCTTGCCCGCAGCAGCGGCAGGCGCATTGTCTGTTGACGCCGGCGGCGAAGCGGTGCGGTGCCGCTTTCCCGCTGCAGCTGCTGGACTGTCCTCCTGATCGGCGGCTGACGACTTGCGCGGTGCGCTCGCAGGCTGTGCTGCCCGTCTGTCCTTGCCGCCTGAGCTGCCTGCCGCCTTGCCAACGGCCTTTGCTGCTGGCTGTGTTGTGGCAGGCTCTGGCGTGGCCTCTGCCCCGGCGGCCTGTTTGGCGTGCCTGCTGGGCCGCGCTGCAGTTGCTGGCTCGGGTGCCGCCTGAGCTGCCTGCTCAACATCTGCCGCCTTGCGCGTGCGACCAGAGGCTGCGGACACTGCCGGCTCTGCTGCTGCGGCTGAGGTGCCCTTGCCCTTGGCGGCGCCACCACGAGTGGCCCTGCCTCCAGCCGGGGCCGACGCCTCCTCGGGCGCGGGGCTGCCTGCTGGCGAGCTGCGTGTGGCGGGCCTGCTGGCCGACCCCTTCGCTGCAGAGGCCGCCCGCTTGGCGGGCGCAGGCTTGGCTGCAGCCTTCTGGGCAGACCCCTTTGCGGCAGACCCCTTCCTGCCGGTCGTGGGCTGCTCCTCCGGCGCCAGCCGCACCGGCTCATCAGGCTCCGCGGCGGGCGAGGGCGTCTTAGCCTTGCGGCGCCGCTCGGGCTTCCTGTGGCCGCTGCCGCTGGGCTTGGCTGGCGCCGGCTTGCTGGGGGCGCCGTCCGCTTCAGCTGGCTCTGGTGAAGGTCGAGCACTGCCTGGCCTGATGCCCGGCAAGCGCTCGTCAGAGAGGTCCACAGCCGGGGTCTCCTGAGGGTAAAGGCATACATCAGTATCAGTGTTGTGAGCTGGGACCTCATGGAGCATGCAGGTGGCGGCGTCAGCTTCACTGTCTGCACTCTATCTGCAGATCATGACGCAAAATGCTGTAACAAATGGCACCTCGAACCACTGGCGCTCAGCTCTTGCAGCCGGCTTGGCCTGTGGCACAGCTGATGCTGTCGCTGCTGCTGCTGCTGCTGCCACCGCTGGCTGCACATCCTTGGCCGGCGGAGCAGCTGCACGATCTGCCGCGGCGCCCTGTGCAGCTGCTGCTGGTGCAGGTATCACCGCTGAGGCAGCAGGCTGGGCAGCTGGTGCTGCGATCGAGCCCGGCACTGCTGCAAAAGGCACCATATCGAAAGATCCAAACCAAGGGATGCAAATCCGTGAGATGCATGGCGAATCTTGTTTGAGATGCTTTCAAGCCGACCACTTCTGTCATTGCTCACCTGCAGCTGCCTGAGCCGTCGAGTTGATGTGAGTGAGTCCGTCTGCTTCTGCCTCGCCATCTGACTCGTCCTCATCTAGCCCTGCAGAGGCCCGAGCTGGCTTTGTGAGTGCTGTATGATGCAGGGTCATCTGCTAAACAGTGGATGGGATGCCAAACAAGCATGAAATCCCATCTAGCGCTTACCCATTGGCCCTCCAAACTGTGTGGCCGGAAACATGGATGCAAAGTTGCCAGCCGTTTTTAGAGCATCCGCTAGCGCCCCCTCCGTTACGCCCTGGGTTATGAACTTGAGAGCATCGCACCACCACGGGGTCTCGAGCACATCAACTGCCATGCTGTCGTGATCTACAGGATCATCATGGTGACACGAGCAACAGGCATTTGAATCGTTGCAGAGCAGCACCTGCGACGCTGACTCCCTGATGTCCTGGCGGCGCCGCTCTGAGGTGCTGGGTGGCACATCCTCATCCTCCTCCGGCTCCTGCACATCATCAGGCCATGTCGATGCCATGAACTGCAGTGTGCTTTCTACGAACAGCACAAGCCAGACCTGAGACTGCATCTGCCAGACCCTTGGCGCCAGCAGGGCTTGGGCGAGGACTGACCAGGATCTGGTGCAAGTGCATTCAAGAATTAGACCCTGTGAAAAGGGCTTGCCTCATTAGCGGGCTGGGTTGCCACGGCCAGGGCAGGCCCCGGTGCAGTAGGCTGTGGCGGCGGCTGCGCCTCTGGCTGCTCAGCAGCTGCGGTAGCCTCAACTGCTGCTTTAGTCATCGCAGCTGTGGACAAGTCATCTGCAGCAGCCTGAGCCTCGACTGCGACCGCCGGTTCTGTGTCGGCGGCAGCCGCGTCAGCAACATCGGCTCCGTGCTGTGAGGCAGCAGGTATGGCCTCAGCAGGCACGATGTCGGCTGCGGCTGGTTGTGCTGCTGGAGCTGCAGCAGCTGCATCTGCTGGCTGGTCGCTGGTCGCATCCGCTGCAGGGCCGCTTGATGCGGCAGGATTGCTCTCCTGCGAGTGCTGGTGCTGTTGCTTTTTGGTGCGCCAACCGCCACTGCTGACTAGTTTGCCGGCTGTCGATGGAGATGTTGGGCCTGTAAATTCGTCACATGATCACATGGATCGAGTCATCACACATGACCGAGCTGCATGCAGAGCAAACGCGGGCTTTGCAGGGTGTTCCGTCGCGTGGACGCTGCATTCTGTGGCATGGGCACGGCAGCACCTGGCGCCTCTGGGCCTTCATCCCTGGTGATGTCAGAGTCGGAGCCCTTGTCTGCCGCTTCCGCCCCAGCGCCTGCCGGACTCGCCTGCTGCGCCGGCTCGTCAGGCTGCTGCTGCTGCTGCTGCTGCTGCTGCTGCTGCTGCTGCTGCTGCGACGACGCAGGTGCACCTTCGGCTACCGCTGGCTGCTGTGCCAGTGCAGCATCGTCTGCAGCCGCTGGGTCAGTGCTGCCTGGCTGAATGTGTAGTAGCTCGGCTGCTTCGGTCCCCTGGGACTGCGCAGGGCTGACTGGCTGTTCCTCGGCCTCATCGACAGGCGCCAGGGCTGGCAGGGCGGCAGCGGCCTGCGCCGCTGCTGGCGGCTGGTTCTCGTCATTCTGCATCTTGGCTGACTGCGAGGTCTCCTCCACTTCGCCAGTGCCATCCCACACGCTGCAATGCAGGTCAAGTGCAGGGGACACTTCGGGCCCCACAAACAGCAGCGCTGGCAATGCATGCGACAACTATGTCCAACCAGCACAGGTGAAGGCAACAGTCCATGCATGCACATCAATTGAGGTTGCACTTGCATGCAACAGCACGTAATGAGGTTGCGACGCACTCGTCGCCGGAGGAGAAGCCAAGCGTCGGCAGCACGCCGCCCTCTGGCCGCCCGCTTGACGAGCGGCTGGAAGGGCGGCTGCCCCCGGCGCTGTGCCCCTGCACCACTGGCGCAGCTGGCGCTGACACAGGCTCGACATGCGCAGCAGGCAGCGCTGATGGTACTGCCGCTGGCTGGCTGGCGTCTGCATGCTGAGATCCAGGCGCTGTCTGCTCACGGGACGACGGCAAGGGCTCAGTGTCAGGCTGCGCAAGCGCAGTCGCCTGCAGTGGAGGCGCTGCAGCTGGCCCCCCTGCTGTTGCAGCCGAGTCGGCTTGCTGCTGCGCTTGCTGTTCAAATGTGTCGAGCGCCTGCATGCAGGCAATCACGGGGTGGTTGAGTGGTCGAGTGTTACAGGGGTGGGTGGAACTGAGAGTTGGCATTCATACATGAAAGCACGAATAGAACTCACGAACACAATGCAGTGCATGCAGATTCCAAAACCTGTGTCTCCATGTCGTCAAAGTCGACCAGAGTCTCCCCTTGCTGAGCTGCAGCCAGAGCACCAAGCTGAATGGTGCCCGACTGGTCGCCGAACCTCAGCGTGTCGCCACTCGAGACCGTGTAGCGGTCGTGGGGCTTCAGGCGCAGCTCCACACCATTGTGGATGAGGACCGTCTGCAGCATGCAGAGGCAAGGTGGTTGCCGTGCATGCCTGAAAACACGGTGCAGGGCAGTTGCAGATCAGTTGGCTGCTGCATGCAACGTCACCGTTTGCTACCTTGTTGCGCGACTTGCGGTCACTAACGAAGCACAGGCCACCCTCCTCCATGTCTGACGGCAACAAGCAAAGCGTCAGCATACTCTGCATCGTATGACAGCTCTGGCTGACCGACTGTGCACAGTGCAGTCTGACAGGGTCCGGTGCCGGCTGTACTCACAGATGATGGCGTGCTCGCTGCTGACGCTGGTGGCGCTGATCAGCACTGTGCTCACGGATGCGACGCCGCGGTGCTCCTCTGTCCACTTCTCGGCCCTCTCGCGATTTCGAACCGGGTCGTCACTCTCACGACCGACCACATTGACACCCGTGAAGAGCTTGCGCACATCGGTCCCGAAAGTGAGGGTGCCAGCCTGCATGCAGCTTGGCTCAGATGTGTTGCCGCGCATGTTGCAGCACTCACTGCAGTGTGCGAGACATGCGTGCATAAACTTACCACAGTCGGCTGCGCCTGATCTTCGACATCTGATACGTTCTCGTGGATGTCAGCATCATCCAGTGCCAATGTTTGATCCATGCTGGTCTGTCAGGTTGCAATTCTGCTGAAGTGCAAGTCACAATAGCTGTCGGTGCCACCGGTCGTGCACGTCTGGGCTGCGATCTGCCTCCCGGACAGTCTCTACAGTGTCAACATGATGTTGCATCCGAGCACGAATGCAGGAATGCCGACTTGCCGAGCTGAAGCCCAAAAAGGCTCGACATGCACAGCACGAGTTTTGCCACAGGGCCTGTCTCCGCACCAGGCAGCTGCATCAGCTCTTCAGCTGTGTTCATTTGTGCAAACGGTGCTGGAGGTCTCTACGATGTCGCAGGAGTCACCACATCACATCAGCAAACTTGTGTCAGTGGCAGATTGCCGTATGGCAATTTTGCACACAGGCATCTTCTCAAGCCGTGCGTGCTGATCATCCACTCATGGCTGCATCATCGGGCGGAGGAGGCAGTCGACTCGAAAAGCTGATTGGGTTGCTTGAAGGTGCGCTATAGGCTATGAATGCACGTCGCCCTGCTCTTGTGCATTGCGGCGGGGCGCACTTCACATCGATCTGATGTGTATCACGCCGCAGGTGGGTCCAGTGCTGTAACACGACGAGCTGCAGGGAATCAGATCGCTGCCATCGTCGCGGCGCACCCCTCCCAGCTTCCATACATCCTGCGAAAGGTGCGCCACTGTGGCAGGTGTTGGCAGGCACGCACTGGCACTGCCGACCTGGCGGACTGCCCTCTCGCATACATTCACATCAACAATGAAACGTGCGGACAGGTGCAAGAGCGGCTGCACAGCGACTCGTGGGAGGGACGCACGGCAGCAGGGGAGTGCATCGGCCTCATCGCGGCACACTGCCAGCATCACACTGTTGCAGATGTGCAGGCAGCAGCGTCAGCAGCTGCGCCCGCGATAATGCAGGCCCACGACGCGCCTGAAACCAAGCCAGATCCCGGGCTGATGTCGCTGCATGGCTTCAAAGTCGACCAGGTCCTGGAGCGCGGGACGCAGCTGCTGGCCTCGGGCGGGACGGTGAGCTGCTTGGTGCTTTGATGTCATGCACAATGACCATCCAGCAAACCTGCATCGGTTGAGGCCTGTTCTCCGCATGAATTCAGCAATGACAATGCAACATGTGCAGGAATACGACATGGAAGACGCAGCAGCAAATCCGGCAGAGCGCCTGGCGCAGCAGCGCCGCCGGCTGCACAAGCGCCTGGGCCTGGATGGGCAGATGGAGAGTCTGCTGGACACCAAGGAGCTGGTCAAGGACGAGGACTTGGTGGACAAGGGCAATTTGCGGAGCGCAGCTCGGCAGCAAGACACGAAGCAGGCGGCTGAGCTGTTGGGGGAGATGGAAGGTCAGCACAGGGATTGTTGGCGAACTCACCTGTGGCAGATATGTGAAGTCTCGTTCTTGTGCAAGCCCTGCAAGGTGACAAAGCTGTTGCCTGGAAGGTTGACATTGCACCCTGCAAGGCGACAAAGCTGTTGCCTGGAAGGTCGGAAGGGAGCCGGCACGTTGATGTGCAGGCTGCAGTGCACGCGAGAAGGCGCGTCTCAAGCGGCTGGCCAAGAAGCGGCTTGCAGATGGCAGCGCTCAGAAGGGCGGCGGCAAGCGGCAGCAGGTCGACAAGACAGGCGCTGATGCAACGTCTGCTGAGGTGACTTGCTGCAAGTAGCGTAAGACATGCAAGAAACTGTGTAGGGGCACTGGTCCATCTGTGCTGACCACATCACATGCATGGTTTGAAGCTGATGCAGGAGGCAGCGGCAGCGGCGACAGCCCTGGCACAGGCAGACCAGGCGGATTGGGAGGCGGTGGAGGCGGGCCAGTGGCCATTCCTGCGCCTGGCGGACGACCTGTGTGCCAATCTGCTGGATCCGGCATGGGGCCGCCGCCATGGCGCGGCGGTCGGCTTGCGAGAGCTCCTGCGCAGCCACGCTGCTGCAGCCTGCGTCTCTGCAGCGCCGCTTGTCATGCCCTCAGGTGGCTGAGCTGTCTGCAAAACACCTTGCAAGCTCGTGTAAGTGCAGTTGCACATATCAGAAATTCTGCAGCCTAACTCATCATGCCTTGCTCGCTGCAAAGGCTGGGTGGCCTCTGAGGGCAGCGGCAAGCCGCGCCTGGCTCCTGTGACGCCAGAGGCTGCTGCTGCCGCCGCAGTCGCCAATGCCGGCTGGCTGGAGGACTGCATCATCCGCATCGTCTGCGTGCTGGCACTGGACCGCTTTGCCGACTTCGTGTCCGACCAGGCAAGCACTGTAAAGCTGGACAAGCCTTGCACAAAGACTGCATGAAACTATCAGTTTCTGATCCCATAGCTGACCGAGATATGCTGATACTGCACAGGTGGTTGCGCCGGTGCGGGAGACTGCAGCGCAGGCACTTGGTGCAGCAGTGCAGCCGCTGAGTGTGGAAGCCCTGCGGGCGCTGCTGAGCCAGCTGCAGACACTGGCGTGCAGTGAGCAGTGGGAGGTCCGGCACAGCGGGCTGCTGGCGCTCAAGTATGTGGTCGCCGCGCGGCCCGACGCAGCAGCGCAGCTGCTGCCGCTGGCGCTCAGCATTGTAGAGGCTGGCCTGCAGGTGTGACTTGCCAATGGATATTGAACGTTCAATGGCTTCGACCAGCCTTTGCTTGGTACCTGCAAGACTGTGATGACACTGCATGCTGCACCATGTCACCTGCAGGACCGGGAAGGGGATGTGCGGGCTGTGGCAGCCAGCGCCCTGCTGCCGCTAGCGCCTGCTCTACTGGCGCAGGAGCAACCCCAGCAGCTCGCACAGCTGCAGTCGCATCTGTGGAACATCCTGCTGGATTCCGAGGAGCTCAGCCCTGCAACAGGTGACACTTCACACGGAATTGCAGCGAGTAGATGGCATGAATGCTTTGCGACGTAGCTTTTGCAGCGCATCTGAGGCTAGTACTGTGCCTTGAAGGTGGCACTGCGTGCTGCAGCTTCGGTTCATGTTATTGTGGTAGCTGCTCGCAGACACTGCCATGCAGCTGCTGGCGGCTACAGTAGATGGCAGCGCCAGCAATGCAGCAGCACTGGCAGAGCACATTCCGCTCCTGCTGCCATATTTCCGGCACACGCTTGCATCTGTCCGCAACAGCTGCGTCGAGTGCCTCGTTGCGATGCTGCAGTCCAACACAGCCGGTGAGCTAGGTCAACGGCACGCAGAAAGCTCACTGCTTTCACCTCTGTTTCCTGTCATGGCACTGCTGCAAAATGCATACCACCCCATGCTGGATCTCCACACGCAGGTGCTGCTGAATGGCCCATCGACACACTGTCGTCAGTGATGCGGCTGACATTTCAGAACTTGCTGCATGAGGACAGCAGCAGCGTGAAAGCCTCCAGCCAGCAGCTGTGGCAGATGTTGCTGCGGCTGCTGCCGCCTGCCATTATCGATGATACGATGCCAGCGCAGATCGTGAAGGTGCGTTGCATGACAAGTTGAGCACTGCGCGCACATGATGGTGTGTTGCGAAGGGACATGAACAGGCTTTGGTGCTCATACAATGAATATCTGTCCATTCGTCACTCCAGGCTCTGTTCGACCTGACGTGCACGCCCGAGGGACAGGCACTGAGCACATCGCTGCTGCTTGTCATTCAACCTCCGCAAGCACAGCCTGGTGCCGGCAAGGACACCGGCAGCAAGAAGCAGTCGGCCAGCAGCAGCGACCGAGACATGTCGCCGCTCGTTGTGGGGGCTATGCACGATGTGTCGACCATCGAGCTGCGTATCACCGGAGCTCGAGCGCTCGGCCAGCTGGCCGCCGCTCTGCAGTCATATGCAGGTCCTGCACTCCTTGTGGTGGTGCACAAGCGTTATTGTTCAGTAATCATGTCTGCCATGAGGTGCTCTGAGTCATGCGAATGTGTCCTGAGTGTCAGAGTTTACATCCGTCTGTAACCTGTTACCGCAGGGCATGTGCACAACGAGATGCAGCGGCGGCTGGGCACCACCAGCGCCCACGACCGCATCGTGGCATCCATTGCAGCCTCCACCTGTGCAGCGGCATGCCAGGAGGCAGGCCAGCAGGCAGCATTGCCCGCGCCTGTTGCAGAGCGCATCCTCTCGCTGTTGCAGCAGGGCAAGCCAGCACTGCAAGCACCAGGTGACCCTGATCACAGCCTTGGGGACATCGATACTGTTGTGGGCTCCTGAGCTGTGCTGCTAAGACTCCCGCGACCCTGAATATTCAGTGCGAATACCATTGCCCACAGACACTGGCGGTCCGTATAGCGAGGTGGCAGTGTTGCACCAGCGCATGCAGAGTCAGCTGGCAGCACTGCTGGCCCAGTGTCAACAGGCTGGTGCGGCAGCACCGACTGTGCAGCCTATGACGATGTCAACAGCGGAGGTTGGCGCAGCTCTGGACAGTGTACCCGACACAGGTGGGAGCTATCTGCAATCATGATGAGTGGGTTGCTGTTCAGTCAATGCCGGTCCTGCCGGCAACCAGCGGCGCCTCGCTGATGGGTACCTCGCTGCATCTGCAGGGCCTCTGTCCACAGCAAAGCATTGTCTGATAGCAGTGCTCACCCACATCACTGCGGCAGAGGCTGCCCTGGAAACCTCAGTGTCAGGTGTGTGCAAGTACCTGCAGTGTGACGGCCCGTGCATTGACAAGCCGCATGCAATGTGTTGCCTGCGAGTTCATGGCCAGAAAATCGGTGCACATGCTGCAGGGTGTCTGGCGGCGGCAGCTGTAGCAGGCGGCACATTGCCTCCGAAGCTGAACGCCATCATTCAGCCGCTCATGAGCAGCCTGCGCCGGGAGGCGGAGTCTCTGCTGCAGTCAGCATCTGCAGCCGCTGTTGCGCGCATGCTGCAACTGGCCGCCCGGCGCACTCCATGCCCGAATGACAAGTGTGCACAATCAGGCAATGTGTCAGGTGCCTACCACAGTTCCCAGAAGTGTGTGCTGACAGCATGTTGGTCAAAGCACTTGTCGCCTGCTCTGCAGGCTCATAAACAACATTTGCAACATGGCATGCTCGGACCCTGCGGAGACGCCCAGCGCCAGCCTTCCAGACCCACCACTGGATGGGGAGTCGGACGATGTCACTCAGCAGCCCCCTGCTGCCCCTGAGGCTGCGGCGCTCGACCCTGCAGCAGAGGCCGCTGCCGTTTCGCGCAAGGTAGCTGTGCCGTTTGATCAGGCAGATACCCGTCTGCCGCGCAACCCTGATGGACTGCCTCGCAGTTTCTGTAGCATTCGCATGCTCGTTCACATTGTGTGATGCAGGGTGCCGAAGCAGCTCTACGAGCCATCGCGGAGCTGTTTGGTGCTGACCTGTTGTCAGTAGTGCCCCGGCTGTGGGTACATGCATCAGCAGCGCTGCTGCAGCGGGCAGCTGGGGGACCGCTGGACTCACCGCCGGATGCAGATCGTCAGGTGTTTTGGTTGATAAACTGGTCGTGTAAGAACCCTGAAGCTGAGCTTGCTGTAGTCCACGACAGACAGAACAGTGGAGGGAAGCATCTGAGCGTCCGGTGCATGACCAGACACTGATTGTATTTCCAGGAATAGGCTGATGTCATGTGTGCAGGCGATCATTAATGCGCTGCAAGTGCTGAAGGTGCTCGGGCCTGCAGTGCACCCCTCAGTGCGGCCAGCGGTGATTGGCCTGCTGCCAGCCTTGGGCGGTGCCGTCCGCCACGACCGCGCCCCTGTGCGGTCGGCTGCCATTGCAGCGGCCGTAGCGCTTGCTGACGCCGCACCTATCGTCATGCTGCCTCACCTGCTGAGGTGTGGCTTCATGGTGTTTGCATGGCTGTGGTATGGCTGTTAGGCCTTTACATGCTTGCTTGGATGGAATTAGCGGCACAGGTGTCCAGGATTTGCGGATTCTACATACAGGTTCACAGTGCCCATGTTGGCTCCTGACGCGCCTGATCTGGCGCGCCACAGCGCCGTCCAGCTGGCCAGCCGTCTTACATCCCAGCTACAAGGTCAGCCGCCACTGACAATGTTGAGTGTCAGTCAGCTTCACTGAGGCTGTCCCACAGAGCTGCTTGTCGGCTACCAACGACAAGTCAGGCTGTCGCTGACACAGCACATGCGCTGGGTTGCAGATCGCCTGATGGCGTATCTGCAGCTGCTGGTGGTGCCGCTGCTGGGCCGCATGAGCGACCCGCTGCCGGCCGTCCGCCGTGCCGCAGCGCCCGCCTTCGCCTCCATCGTGTCCCTGGTCCCCCTGGCCCAGGTGTGCTGCACTGCTGCAGGTCACACTGCTGCAACCTGCTGCTGGCAGCACTGCATTCGCATTCCACAACCAGTGCTGGAACTTGATGCTTCAGCCTGTGTGACAGCGCCTCGCCGCAGGGTGTGGGAATGCCAGAGGGGCTGGACGAGGCACAGCAGGCGGCGTGGACCCGGGATGCGGCGTTCCTGGCGCAGCTGCAGGAGCCGTCCGCGGCGGCGGACGTCGCGCTGCCGGCCGCGCTGGCGCACGTGGACATGCGGCCGTACCAGAGGGAGGGCCTCGCCTGGCTGGCCTTCCTGCGGCGCTCGGGGCTGCACGGCGTGCTGGCGGACGACATGGGGCTCGGCAAGACGCTGCAGACCACCGCCGTCATTGCAGGTGTGTGACCCTCTGGGATGGATTGGCATCCTCAAATGCAGCTCCCAATGGCTGCTCACTGTACATGTGCAGAAGCTATGTGCTTGCCTGTGGGCTATCGAGGCAGTTTTCATACATGAAGATTGCAACCATTGGTCTCAAATGCTGATGGGCAGCCAAAGCAGAACAACACCAGAACAATTCATTGAATGCGCCTTGGACATGCTATGATGCAGTGGCCGTGGAGGAGCGGCGAGCGGCGAATGCAGAGCACCTGCCATCCCTGGTGGTCTGTCCGTCGACGCTGGTGCTGCACTGGGCGCACGAGGTGGAAAAGTTTGTGTCTGGCGGCGCACTGCGAGCGCTCGCCTACCAGGGCGCCCCGCCCGTGCGATTTCAATGCTGCCGCACCTGACCTCAGCTGCTGTTGCTGTGCTCCACCGTGGTCTGCAAGGGCAAGGTTGCATACTGATGCACAGCGCTGACTACATGCACTCATATGCGCACCTCACCGCACAGGCCTCTGCTCCTGGTGATAGCAAAGTGAATGTGCTCCTTGGGGCAGGTAAGGACGGCGCTGCAGAAGCAGGCGCGGGACGCGGACATCGTCGTCATGTCCTATGAGACGCTGCGCAGCGACGTGGCCTGGGCTGCGGCGCAGCCCTGGCTGTATGCTGTGCTGGATGAGGGCCACACCGTCCGCAACTCGAAGTCCAAGACGGCGCAGGCACAACCCCAGTGGCGCTCTGCACTGCATGTCTGCACAGTAGTTTTTGTTCCATATGTTGGTCCATGGCATTCGTTGACACCTCATCTGCTCAAGAGCCACAGCCGCATGATTGATGTTACCATGTTGCAGGCGTGCAAGGCAGTGGTGGCGGCGCACCGCCTGATCCTGAGCGGCACGCCCATCCAGAACAGCATCGGCGAGCTGTGGGGCCTGTTCGACTGGCTGATGCCCGGCTTCCTGGGCTCCGAGAAGGCCTTCCAGGTGCGTAGCTGCCGGTACTGCAGGACTGTTGGTGCACCACTCGACGAGGCCCGCCCCAGGCATGCTGCTGGCATTGGACTGCTGCACGCGACTGATCACATGCGTTGTTCACGGCGTCTCGGCAGGCGAGGCACGGGCGGGCGCTGCAGGCGGCGCGCACCTCCAAGCGCGGCTCGCGGGAGGCGGAGTCCGCCCTGCTGTCCCTGGACGCCCTGCACAAGCAGGTCGCTCAGCACCTACCTTTTACGACTGTTTCTGCGGGAAGGAATTGACAGCTGAGAAGCGCAAGGCGTCGGTGTGTGACATGGCCCGATGGCTGTCGCGCCATGAAGTGTTAAGGTGCTTTTGCTGCTGCAGATCAAGCCATTTGTGCTGCGGCGGACCAAGGACCAGGTGCTGGCGGACCTGCCGCCCAAGATCATCCAGGATGTGTACGTGGAGCCCTCGCCCCTGCAGGTGCCTCACATGCCATGCTCCTTTTGAGGGTACAAATTCAATTCCATCAAAGGTGGCGTGTGACGGCAACTTGTAATGATCAGCTCTGTGCATGAGCATACTCACACCGATAATAATCATGCAACAGGCACGCCTGCTGGCGGACCTGGCTGGCTCAGGAATCTCGGCGCAGATCACAGGAGCACTCGTTGGCAGCGGCGGCGGAGGCGACCTCAGCGCGGATGCCGACACTGCACCACATATTTTCCAGGCATTCACCTGCCCTACGATGCCACTTCCTCCACATCATGGCTGTGCATAGTGCAGGTTCTGAACAGCCATCAAGATCAGATGCTGTGCTGTGCTGTGCTGTGCGACCATCAGCCCTCCAGACAATTTGGAACTCTTGCAATCGACTCGCTCGACTGCCCTGCTGCAGGCGCTGCAGTACATGCGCAAGCTGTGCAGCCACCCGGCGCTGGTGCTGGACCCTGGCAACGAGGCGCACCAGGCGGCGCTGCAGGCCGCCGCGCCCGGCACCCCGCCGCCGCTGCGCGGCGTGCAGCACGCGCCCAAGCTGGCCGCGCTGCGGGAGCTGCTGGGCCAGTGCGGCATCGGCTCCCAGGCAGAAGGTGGGCTTGGGCCACGACAGCGCCTACAGCTTAGGGCGACTTCTCCAATCAGTGCAACGACTCTGGCTGTTGCCGGGCAAGGGTGTCAAGGTTGTCCTCCTCGGCATGATGCCGTTCACTGCCTATCAATCTGCAGGCAGCTTGGCAGCGGGCGCTGATCAGGGGGCTGGCGAGGCCCCTGCGCACCGTGTGCTGGTCTTTGCGCAGCTCAAGTCCCTGTTGGACCTGGTCGAGACAGAGGTGTGCGCATTTGACACCCTGCACCTCGAGTTTGGAAGGCCATCACAGCATATACACTTTCTCGACCACTGGTGTGGTGTTTCATCGCAAATTTGCTCTACAACTGGGCATCCTACACGCACTGACTGCATTCGTGGCAGGTGCTGGCGCCGGGCGGCGTCAGCTGGCTGCGGCTGGATGGCAGCGTGGAAAGCAGCCGCCGCTTCGGCCTCGTGCAGCAGTTCAATGCCGACCCCACCATCGATGTCATGCTGCTCACCACTGCGGTGCGGTTGTGTCCCATGTCGGGCAGTACATCCGCAGCGGCATCAGTGGGCACACTCTCAAACGACTGCTGATGGCGCCTTGCTGCTGGACTTGGGGCTCTGCAAAGGGTTCACAAAATAATGCGCATGCTACATCTGACAGGTGGGCGGCCTCGGCCTGAACCTGACGGCAGCCGACACCGTCATCTTCCTGGAACACGACTGGAACCCGATGAACGACCTGCAGGTCGGGACTGCAAAAACCATGTCTACGAGCTGCTGGAATGTCAATTGCACATGCATGCCTGTATGTCTCGCACAGAATAGCATGCACATTCAGCCTGGCTGAATGTGAGTCAGGAATGAAACAGTACAGAGTCTGATTGCGCAGGCAATGGACCGGGCGCACAGGCTGGGGCAGCGGCGCACGGTGAACGTGTACAGGCTGCTGGTGCGGGGCACGCTGGAGGAGCACATCATGGGGCTGCAGCGCTTCAAGCTGGACGTGGCGAACGCCGTGGTCAACCAGGACAACACCTCCCTCGCCACCATGGACACCGCCCGCCTGCTGGACCTGTTCCAGGTGTTGCCCGCACCTGAACTTTTGGGCCTACGGAGCGTTCGCGCTTTCGGTCCCTCTGCTTTTGCGTGACGTCTTTGGCATCAGATTTCCAGTTGTTGAGCCATCGCTAGTAGATGAAGATGAACACCGCGGTGTGTGGTTTATAGGATGGAGCGCCTTCTGGGGAAGTGGATGCCGGAGCAAAGCAGGCTGTAGCTTCGGCCACTGGACCAGCTGCGGTGCTGCAGAGCCTGGGCGAGCTGTACAACCAGTCCCAGCAGTATGACGAGGAATTCAGTCTTGAAGGATTCGTGAGCAAATTGGGCACAAAACAGTCTTAGCAGGAGTCTGACCTCCAGATGAAATTGACACATGCCGCAAAACGGTGTTCAGGTGCATTGGTGGTTTTGGTTGCTCCAGCTCACATTACAATGTCCGAGTCACTTCAGTTGCTCTCTGTCACCTCTTTGTCATGATACATATAAGTACAGGGCGAATGTCACCATGTCAATGCCACAGGTGGCATTGATGCGTCGTGTCACGGATGACGCACACGACATCGCCGCAAAGCCGGTCCACATTCACATGGCCAGCAGCTGTATTGCCCAGCCACCCTCCTCCAGAGCAGCGCGCTATCTATGTGTCGGGCACACGGTTGGTGTCCAGGTAGGTGCGCAGGGCCTCGTGCGATTGCAGCGCCTCCTTGAACCTCGCCTCTGCCACCTTCTTGTCCTCTCCCTCATGAAGGTCGGGGTGCCTGCAGCATGGTGTACACACCAGTTTTCAGCATCACCGACATCGATGGCACGCACATGCAGCAGCAACTGTTTGATGATGCTCGGGCTGCCTGTGCACATGCAAATGGCCATTGCTCCAGAGACGGGGACATGGCAGCGTACTGCTGTAAGGCGCGCGGATCGCAACCCGCATGCAGCAAGACCCCCACTAAATACCCAATTAGGGGGCTACTGGCAGCACCAGCGCCTGGGCGCTTGCAGTGCACACTGTGCCGTCCCTGGGACTCACCATGTGCGCGCGGAGGCATGGAACGCAGCCTTGAGGTTGCCTGCGTCCAGGTGACCGGCGGCCATGTCCAGCACCCTCATGTGCTTGGCCACCGCGGTGTCTGCATGTGATCAATGCAAACTTCGCAGCATGTCATGTGTGTACCACCAGGTGCATCATGCACGGGCTTCGGTCATGGTGTTACGGAAGGCGCACTCTGCTCTGGCCGCATGTGGTGTCGCTGCTGCTCCTGCTGCTGCCTGCGGCTGTGGCGCCATTGCTGCTGGTCGCTGGCCCCGTGGATTCGCTGTCCGTGCTGCCGCCAGAACATCTCAAACTCCTGCCATGCTCGCTGGTACTGCCGGAGATCTGCTTCCTGAGATGCATGCGTTGGGCCCCACCTGCGGAACTTGCAAAAGCAGGTTTTCTCCAGACTGGCCAGGTGCGGGTGAGCTGTGCATTGGAGCGGAGGTGGCTGTCTTAACATATTGCACAGACGAAACCCTAAATAGTAGACCTTACGAATACATTTAGTGGTGAGCACCTGATGCCTTCCTCAGAATTGGCATGCCCCCATGCCTTCTCATGCCATGTGTCTCGGCCTCCCTTTGCATTCTGCCGAGCGTGTGCCCAGCCTGATGGGGTACAGAGCTTCTTCAGACGACCATCAAAGACTGCACCAAACAGGCTCCCGAAAGACCATGTGTACGGCAGCACAAGACGATACCACCCCAGAAGTTCGCACCGTTGTTGCGGGGTCTTCGGCGGCTGCGTGACTGGCGCCAGAGGCGCTGCCAACCGCCCTGCTCACCAGCCTGCACGATGGCAAAGGCGCGTCAGAACATGAAGGTGACATGTGATCCTGCAACATCTCGCAGACCGCCATGCAGAGTGCCAGCTGTAATTGACAGCGCATGCTCCCGCCACATGGGCCATGGCGACATCCTGCTGCATCAACCTGAGCACCGCTCGGCTTGTCGGCCGACAGATCCTCCACCCAGATGTAGGACTGAATCTCCTTTGCCCAAGAACGCAGCTGTGCCTTTTCAGCTCTCCTTCGCCGCTTCTTCTCCGCCTCTGTGTAGAGTGCCACATGCATCATGCGCTCTGATGGCGCTGCATCGACGTTGTGACGCTTGCATACTGCAGTTACAGACTTGCCAGCACACAAATAACATGTACCACAAACCTGACTCTGCGTCGCGAGCGAGCTTGCCCAGGGACTTCTTGCCGTGGGTGGCGCCAACAGATGCGGCTGCGATCGATGACACTGCTTGCTGCTTGTCCCTGACGCACCGAGCGAGCACGCTCAGCATGCCTCGCTGCAAAATTGCGCTACAGGGCTCTTGCTCGCTGCAGCAACGTGTCAAGGGTGCCGCAAGACAACAACTACATGTGCATCAACATTCAAATCTGTGGCCTGATTTGCCAGCAATGGATTGCAAGCTAGAAGATGATGGGCAACGTCATGCCTGCTTGATCTGGCGCTCAGTGACCCTAGGACCGTGAAAATTCATGGCAAGCCTGTGAATACGTGAGAGGTTTGTACGCAAAACCCTGCGGTGGTACATTACAATCTCCCGGTCCGAGAAACCAGGGGTCTTCCCCACAGAAGACTCTTCTGCAGCTTTTGTGCGGCGTTAGGAAGTCTTGTATACCTCAATAGCCTAACAAAATTGATACCGCACATCTAAATGCAGCTGACACAACTTGCTGCCACTGAAATTTCTGCGACTGCACCTTGAACCAGCTGTGATGAACTGACTGACGGGAAGGAGGGAACTGCGCACATGAGGAGAGCAGCAGATGTTGTTGCATCTCAGCAAGAATGAGTGTTGCATGATGGGCTTGCGACCAGCTCGATGAGCGGATGCTACCCCTGGTCGAGCTGCAGTGCGGCACGCACCCTGACCACAGGCGTTGGCAGAGCCATGTGATTGGCTTCTCGAGTGCATCGGTCGGCCCGGAGGCTTTCAATCACGATGGCTGTCGCCAGCTACAATTGGTTCCTCATCATTGTGGCCGTGGTCGTCAGCCTGCTGGCCATTGGGGTGGCGGTGTACATCCTGATCGCCTACCAGCACCCAGAAGACAACAATCAGGCCTGGCTGCCGAAGATTGTCTTTGTGTTCGGCGTGTCACTCGCAATATGGACGGTTCTGCTGTTCCCGTTGGATGTCGGGAACCGCAAGGCATGCGCGGCGAACATCGCATACTCCAACTGCAAGTTTGCGATACCCACAAAAGCGCTGTGGTATGCCTGCTATGCTGGCATTGGGGCCATGGTCGGCGTCATCATCCCCTTCTCCATCTTCTACTACGAAGCCGACAGCGAGCTGTGCGCCTTTCCCGTTGCGACTGTGTCTGCTGCCAAGTCCTTCTGTGTATGCTGTGCAAAAGTACTGCTGATGAGCTTGTGCTGGCGCAGGTCCGCTGGCAAGCGCATAGTGAGCGCGGTCATCTGGGCAGGCCTGACGCTGCTGGTGTTTGCAGTCCTGTTTGGCCTCTGCTATGGTGTGCACTTGTCCGCCCGCCTCTCTCAAATGGCTGTATCTACGTCTGTCCATGATGCACAGAACAACAGCCAATGAAGACCGATTCAGTTGCGACTGGTGTGCTTCTTGTGGCACAGGCTTTGCTGGATATGTAACGTTCTCAGTCACGAGCGTCACATCGGGCATGGCACCTCTGTCAGCGCTGGCAGACACAAACAGCACAGCATTGAACGAGTGCATATTCCCCGGCACCGGCCCCGCCACACCTCGCAATGTCGGCACGCTGGTGAGTTTTACACAGCTGCTGAGCGACGCCTTGACTCTTGCACTGCACCATCTGGTCCGTGCAGGCAGTGGCGACCTGTCTCATTGCAGTGTGATGCCGTGAACGGGCTGGCAGTCAACAGCACGTGGACACTGCGCGCTTCCCTGCTGACTTACTTCATGGCGCTGACCGCAACCATAGGTGAGGCGCAGCTGTGGGTTGCATGCTATAAGGCTGTGTGAACATGTCTTCAACATAATGTTGTCAATGGCTGGGCAGCAAGGCACGCTGAAGCAGACATGCGAAGTGCTGGCAGAAATACGCCTTATTGACTGTGGCGCAGGGTGGATACTGTTCCTGGTGTTTGCGGGCGTGGGGTTTGTGGCGCTGCCGATGGATTTGGTGCGGGATTGGTGGGGGCGGCCCCGCGCCACCATCGCCAAGTCCGAGTACATCACCCGCGCCATGGACATGGCCCGGAAGGCCAAGAGTGTCAAGGTGCACCTGTCATGTCGGCAGCATCTGCCGGGGATGTTGTTGCGCCCTGAAGTGATCCAGCTGCTGTACGGAAACCACTGGACAGCAGTGCATGGTGCATGGCTGGAGGAGTGATGTCGAGTCTGCACCCTGCAGGACAAGGCAGCAGCGCTGAGGTTGGAGCAGAGAGAGCATGGCAAGGGGCGGCGCTGGCGCACGCAGCTGCGCAAGCTCAACTACATGACGTCGCTGCTGGAGGAGGAGGGCGCAAAACTGGAGAAGGTTTACCCTCAGGTGGGACTGTTGCACACAGTGGAGTACAAGTGGCATTTCCAGCATTGACTTGCGTGCGCACGTGTCAGCACAGAAATGGGTAGTAGACCACCACATGGCCACATGTGGCCCATCGCATTGTCGCCACGACTCGCCATTCAGTGCACGGCCACTGCGCAGGGCACGGACCCAGACTACCTGTGGGTCGTCATCGTGATGCTGTACTGGCTGAAGCTGGCATTCGGCATCATCGCCGGCATTCTGTCCATCTTGTGGCTGGTGCACGTGGTGCTGTACGTGTTTCTGAGCCCGCCGCTGTATGCATTCCTAAACACCTTCTTCAGCGCGATGGACAACGTGTTCCCACTGTTTGGCACCCTCGCATTCGCTGTCTTCTGCTTCTACCTCATTGGTGAGTGGCTGGCATCTCACAGCGCCTGCAGCACGTGTCATGCCACTCTGCAAGTGGCAGCTCAGTTGAGAAACCTGATGACTGTTTCTGAGTTCACTCTTGCAGCGGTGACAATGAAGGGCACAATGAAAGTGGGGCTGAATCTGCTGATCACCACAATACATCCTATGAGGGTCGGCGGCACGCTTATGAGCAGCATGCTGTTCAATGTCGCATTGGTGCTGCTGTCCTGCCTCGCCACAATCCAGTTCTGCTCGCAAGTAAGTCCAACCTGAGATTTGACAGCGCCGTGTGATCGCAATGATATCACGCCGCTTGCACAACCGCCTCTGCGCCGCTCTCCATGCTGACCAGTGTGTGTGTGCCAACACAGGCCTTTTCTTTGTATTCGTATGAGACAGCAATCTATCAGATTTTCACCAATCAGGCGAGTCAGCTGATCATGCTTCCCCGTCTGCAGAAGACACCTAGTGATTGCATGTCAGTACGTCAACAATAATGCTTGTGGAGTACAGGTGCTCAACCTGAAAGGCCTGGGGTGGATCTATCGCCAGGCCATCTTTCTGTACATGATGTACAGCATCGTGGGGTTGTCACTCATATGGTTCTGCATCAAGGGGCCAGAACCCTTCAAGCGCCGCAAGCCAGAGGACATATACAAGGACTGACGCTTCGGTGGTTGTTTATTTGCTATCCCTTACTTCACGAGCTATATGCATCTTTGGATTCTGAAACTGCCAGCTGCAAATCACAACAAACATACGTCTTCAAATTGATACACCTGTGGCCGAAACAATGCGCAGAGATCCAGCTACATGCAGAGCTGCTTAGTGTTGCAACATCGAGTCCTGTCGCCACCCTAGCGTGCCGCAGCGTGTTGACGAGCGGTCCATCAAGCGCGGGAGCGGTTGCGTACGTCTGCAGTGAGGCGGGCGTCACGCTCCTTCTCGTACTCCCGCACCTCTGACCGAGCCAAGAAGTCCTGCTTGTCCACGAACCTGCGTTGAGCACGGTACCGCGTCATGATTTAGCCAACCAGACGCAGATGTGCGCAGCTGGGCATGATGATGCAGTATCAGCTTTGCATATTCGTCCATGCCGGTCATGAAGGCAAATGGGGTAACAAACACCTGTTGGCGGAGCGCTGGTGCTCAGCAAGGTCAGCGTCTATGCCGGCCTCCTTCTTGTGCACGTCCCAGTCCGCCTTGCTCTTGTCCAGCACCGTCGCCTGCCGCACCATAGGGGGAAAATCTTCGGTGTGCTCGTCGACACAGCAAACTGCACACGATTAACATCTCGCTCTTGCGGAAGGGTGCAACCGGCGACACACACTACTGTCCACGATAAAAAAAAACATGAAGCGCAGAGGTTGAACGCCTACACGCACTTTTTTGGCGCCCTGGATTGCGGCCAGCATGGCGTCCAGGCCCGTGACGGCCTTCTTCTTCTCTGCTTCCTTCGCGGCACTGCCGCCCGCTACTGCTTTCCTCATCTGCACACCAACAGGCCATGTGAACCCCCATTGCTGAAGCCTGAGTGCTTGCGCCGCAACTCTTTCTCAGACAGCCACAGTGTTGAGATCCGTGCAATGATACGTCGCAGCAAGTTTCACCTGAATGGTCTGGCCAGCGAACTTGCGGGTCTCTGTTATGATCGTCCTGCCATACTGGTCTGTGGTGGCGATCGCCTTGGCAGCTTCCAGCGCCGCGGCGGCCACCGCCACGGCATCCTGCTGACCACTGGGCGATGCTGCCTGCTGCTTCTGAGTTCCCAGTCCGAGCTGCCGCTTCCAGGACTGCACCACAAAACACATCGCACAGTTCTACAGTTCGATCCTCATCCAGCTCGGCACTTATGGTGCTGTTCGTCTTCCAGGCACCGCACCTCATCCTGGACGCCCTTCTGCTTCTTCAGCACCGGCCGGCAGAAGGCTGCAATGTTGAGTCGGCCGCCTTGTGCTGAGGCCCGCTGGGCTGCTGCGCTGCTGTTGCTGGCACCGCCTCCTGTGGCCGCCTGGCTGCCCGGCTGCGCTGACGACGGCGCTGACGTGCTGGCACTGCCGCCGCTCTGGGCCCGCAGCTTGGCCCATATGTCGTCCACCCGCTTTGCCTGCTTGGTAGCGCGTGCTGTCGCGATGCCCTCTGCCTCTGTGTGCCAATTCGACAGGTGATCAGTGCATGTTTCCCAGTAACACAAGGAGAAAGTCCCGGCTGCAGAGCAAACATGCTGCCGACGCTGTGGCGACTACACGTGCGCTGATATATACGATGTCTATGTACAGTCGAGCGTTCGTCAAACGGTGATCATGTGATCAGCATTCGAAGGCCGTGCGCACCTCCTTTCTTGCGCTTGCTGCCCTTCTTGAGCATGCCGTCATCCGCATCGGCAGCACCGTCAGCTTTCGCAGCATCGGGCTCGTAATCAGAATCCTCCTGCCCGACAAGCGTGCTGAGTTTGGACTCTCGATGAGGCACACAGCACACCGCAGCCATGCGCACGCCATGGTGCGCCGACAGGCATGCCATACAGCACCATGCGCGCCAACAGGCACGTCGTATAGCAGATCCAGCTGCTCGCTCTGCTCAAGACATGTGCGACTGACCTCGTCATCTGACGGCAGCTCTGCTGTGGCCAGTGTCGCCATCTCGAAGTGTCTTGGTCTGGACCCAGGAGCAAGTTCGTTTGCAGCACCAGCCGCGCCTCGGATGGCGAGTTCTGTGATGCTGGGCGCAGTTGCAGCAAGGTGAGCGGCGCACGAAACTTGTGAGTATGAGGTGTTTTGTCGCTGCACTTTCGCATGTTCAATGCATGAGTAGGCAACATCTACTGGGTCGGAACAAAGCAATTTTGCCTTTCCACGTTGTGCCTACCCCATACTCACTGGAAGCCTGCCTCACGTGCTGAACAGTTTAGAGAAGCTTGTTTGACACGTCAAGCCTGGCCGATATGCTCCACCCACAGCAGCGCGCATGACGCGCAAAGTTTGACTCAAGATTATTCCCAACGCACGGCCAAAAATGGATCTGCCAGCTGCACACCAGCCATCAAAGTTTGTACACATTGTGCTGTGTGCCGCACACAATTATTTGAAACAGACGACCGCCAGCTCCAGCGTCAGCTGCGTAAGTCCACCACCTTGTGGGACACCCGGGGGTTGATGTACACCTGCACGCAGTGTCACTTCCGAGTCACACACATGTCCGTATCGGCCAAGCTGAGGTTGGCGAGGCCAGTCCCTTCCATCCAGTCTATACATTGAGCCTACACGGGGCAGCCTGCACTCCTGTCATGCATGTGTGAACTTTTCAAAAGCAAGCGGCTGTCTTGCAGTTACATGGTGCCAGTGTAATTACTCTTGGGCAGAAGCGCACATGTCCGCAGAGCTCGTAGATCTTCTGGCCAGTGGCAGTGGGTGGGTGCGTGTGGAAGCCGGTCTGCCGGCAGTCCTTTATGAGGTCCATGCCGCCAGGCGTGGTCAGCCTGAACATGCCGCACCTGCGGTTCTTGCTGTCCCGCGGCGACATCACGATTGCCACCGCCTCCTCCAGCATCACCTGTCGGGCCCCAGCAACGGTCGGAGTGTCCAGGGTCACTTGTGAGGACAGCAGTATTCGACGACAGATGCCAGAGTACCCAACAAGCAGCAGTGATGACTGCGTCAACGTATGTGTGTTTCACTGCTGGGCTGTACTGTCAGAGTGGCATTGCCATGTCGCGCGTCAGAGCTGTTACAGCATGCGCACCTGGTAGCCATACTGGTTGTGGATGTCTACAGACGACAGGAAGCAGTCGAAGGCCGGGTGCGTGTGGATCCAGCCCACTGGGAACAGTGACTGCTGCACCTCGACGCCATCCTGGCAACATGAAGCCATAGAAGCAAGTCAGGAGGAAGGATGCTGTGTAGCGACGTCACACATCATCCCATCTGCTGAAGCGTCAAGCTGGTGGGCATGGCAGCCACCTGGAAGAAGATGTCCCAGATCTCCTCCTCCTTCAGCATCTCCACCCGATCCGTTTCCCCCTTCTGCTTTGGGATGATGAGGGTGTTGATGTTGAAGGAGGAGCCATCCGCCGACAGCGAGCCGCCCAGCAACCCGATCGTCTCGATGTTGCGCTGCGTGTTGGACACGCACAGCCTGCAGCACAGGGCCGGTGAGTCTTGAAGCTCGTACATACAGGGTAAAGACCTGCAGTACAGATGCAACAGCACAGTGTCAGGCATGGGAGTGTTACAGGAGCGCACCTCATGAAGTCCTCCATGAGGGAGACGGACACGTTGACGTCTCGAATGCCCTCAAAATCCTTCTGCAATGGTGATGTCGGGTGCTGCGGCGCGCAGCAGGGGTCCCCATCTGTTGGTGACACCATATCCACCTGCGCCAGCCAGGCAACAGACGCTTGATACCCTGATCAGAGACATGAGCTGGAACTCATGACCCATATCCAGCAGGTGACAGCCGCTCTGCAGTGCAGGCAGTGCAGGTATGCAGCGTGCGACACCTCACCTGCATCTCCTGGGGACCCAGCTGCAGCTCCAGCTGCGGCTTGACATTGCCTGCAACCTGCTGCTGCAGATCTGCAGTCAACTGCGCGGGCGGCCGTGGCGGCGGCTGTGGCGCAACCGCCGCTTCAGAGTCCATCAGCGATGACTGCCGCTGCTGGTGTTCACCAGCCTGCCACAGTGGTATACTATGCATCGAACGAGCGCTCTCGACTTTGCACCATGTTGAGCACGATCTATCGAAATACTGCAAGAGCAGTGACTAATGCAACTCACCGGCGGGCCGAGCAGGGGCGGCGCGGAGGGCGCCGATGATTGGAAGCCAAAGTCGATGGGGGCGACAGGCGAGGCGTCGAACTCGGGGTACAGCGGCCGCTGAGCCGGAGACGCTGCGGCCGGCCGGCGCCGCTGTTGCTGCGTGCTGGGCAGCAGCGCATGTCGCTGCCGCGCCTCGTCACTGGCGGCGGGGAAGGAGCTCGCTGCGCCGAGCGCCCGCGGGTCGAACGGCAGCAGGTTCTGCTGCTGCCGCTGCTGCTGCGTCGACGGCGCGCCATTGCCGCTGCCAGACAGCAGGTCCAGCGGCGGCGCGCTGGGGGCGCTGGCTGTGATGGCAAAGCCATTTGTGCTGCCGGGCTGTGTAAAGCGCGCCCAGTCCAGGCCCGGCAACGTGGTCAGGCTGGTCTGCACAGCCTCCACGGGGCGGGGCGCCTGCGGATACCGCCGCCGCTCCGACGGCTCCAGGCCGCTCAGCTTGATGCGTGCCTTCGTGTGCTCCAACTCGGGCAGAACCTCCTTCTCCACCCGCTGCAGCAGCGGATGCCAGCCCATCGCGCTCCAGGCACACGTGGGCATAAACAGGCGGAAGCACCATAGCAAGCCCGATCAAACCCTCCGTTTTTACCTGATACAAACGCTTGTACTTTGGGTCGCTCATCCTGAAGTCTGGATGCTTGGGAATTGTCTCCAACACCAAGCTGCACATGGAATCGAGGATGATTTGGGGGTGGTCATACCACAGCAGCAGAGCTCGACGCACTTTGAAACGCTACAGTTGAGCACTGCAACGACACTGACCTTGCATAGCGCAGCAGGAATACGTACAGCAGGGCATCATTGTTGCGCAAGCGGTAGTCATACGCCTGCAGTCAACAGTGCCAGATTGCGCAACGCCAGCATCCGATACACTGCACAGCATGACAGCAGGCAAGCATACCAGATTGCACACCTGGCGCAGCAGCAGCTCCGCGGAATTGTAATACTTGCCCACGCCAACACCCTGAATCACTTTGCGTGTCTTCGCATGCACGGCCAGCTCTTCGATAACGTCCGGCTTGCCAGGCCTCCTCGGAGCCGGCATGCTGGCTCACATTGGCAGGGACGCTGCAATGGAACGCTGCTCGAAACGGAAGGTCTTCTCGGTTCCGGAACGACCCCAGCAGATGCTGTCGTCTCCACCTCTCGGAATTGCAGACGTGCAATCCAGGCCGCAAGTGGAAGCAGATTGTCGACCGATGAGCTCTGCAAGTCATCCCAGTAGCTGGCTTCTGCAAATTCCATGGGGTCTCGGGCACGTGTTATATGTGTAAGTTTACGCTGTCCGGGAAGGCAACTACTGCATCTTGTGTGTGATTTACAAGAAGGGAGGGCCGGTTGCAGGCTTGCGAAGACGCACAGATCACGTTGCCCAGCTGCTCTGTAGGCGGCTTGATCGTCAGTAGCTCTGGCATCGTTGCGTGCTCCTTCTGCTTGCCGCGGCCCTGAGACTGACCATCGCGTACACAGACTCGGCCAGCGACACGCCGTGCTGCTCCTGGCATCGCAAGCAGAGTGAACATGGCGGCAGAGCAGGTAGAAAAGAAGAAGAAGAAGCGCAAGTCTCTCGCAGCGGATGAAGCAGCAGCAGAGCCAGCAGAGGCGGCGCCGGCGGCAACGCCGAAATCCGACAAGAAGAAGTCAAAGAAAGCAAAACTCGCAGAGACGCCAGCAGCTGATGAGGAGGCAGCCGCACCTGCAGAGCCAGCGACGGCTGCAGCAGAGCAGAAGGTGGCCGAGCCATCGACAGCGCCAGCGTCGACCACAGCCGCCACGCCCGTGGTGGCGCCCGTGCCGCTGTTTCGGGCAGAGCCGCCGCACGTCAGCATCATCGCCGTGCCGTTGGCGGACGAGAAGCTGCAGAAAAAGGTGCTGAAGCTGGCGAAGAAGGCCGCGAAGAAGAAGCAGATCAAGCGCGGCGTGAAGGAGGTCATCAAGGCCGTGCGCAAGAAGCAGAAGGGGTGAGGCCGCCACTGCATTGCTGTTGAACGCGACCGTGGTTCTGCGTTGAAACACGCTGATTGCGCATTGCACATTGCAGCTGTCGCCCCCAATTCTCACACTGGAGGCAATCCTGTCCGCAGCGTCTGCATCATTGCGGGCGACATCTCGCCGGTGGACGTCATCACGCCGCTGCCAGTGCTGTGCGAGGACAACGACATCCCGTACATCTACGTGCCCTCAAAGGAGGCGAGTCGCTGTTTCTATGACGACCACGAAGGTCATGCGGGCATATACCCACACTGGTGGGATGCTGCAATGGTGTTCTGCCATCGTCACACATGACGAACGTGATGTGCAAACAGATGCCAATTTGAACCGATGTTGGCTTCAGGAGCTGGGCGCGGCGGGTTTGACAAAGCGGCCCACCAGTTGCATGCTGGTGCTGCCAAAGCCACTGAAGGGTGGAGAGCCGGATGAGGACTTTGACACGACCTACGACGCCGTTTTTGCAAAGGTCAAGGCGGTGCAGCCTGCTTTCTGAGAGACCAGCAGGGCTGGCTGGACATTGCTGCGCCGGCACATGAGGCGGGATGTGCGGTAAGATGGTTGCCAGCTGCCCGCACCCACAGCGGAATGACAAATTGTATTTATTGTGATTTTGGTCACCTGCCTGCACAGGCAATGTCCGAGCAGTTACATGTCTGGGTTGATCTCAGATGTGTGGAAAACACGCAACAGATAGTCGTGGCAGCTATGCGACCACCAAACTTGTCTGTCAAATCACTTTGACTGTGAGCGTGACACCATGCGGTACTGCAAAGAGGGAATGGCCGAATAGCCCGCGCTTCCCATTTACATAAATATTGTTCAGTTTGCACACGTTCAACAGGGCTGACAGGCGTGCAGTCTGCACACAGCGGTGAGTGCAGCTGTAGTAGTTACATTGGACTCTTCTACCGCCAGCCGACTCCAGGGCAGCAGCCGGACACGCAATCGTTGCACCACAAATAGGACCTGGTGGCCTGACAATGCCACGAGGCCCACAGCTGTGGCGCAGACAAAGAGTCGATGGGGCAGCATTCCGCAGCGGCATGCCCGATGATGCCTGCTGGACCGTCAGGCACGTCACTCCCCGACCGTGAGCCCAAAGCCAAACTTGTAGTCCTTCTTCCACTGGTCGATCTCGCCCGACAGCAGGAAGTTGACGCCCTGGTTCAGCCGCTCCTCCAGCAGCGCTGCCACCTGCGTTTGGTAGGACGACAAACGTCGACTCGTAGTGGACACAGCATGTCAAATAGGGGACTGGCTGCAGGCGGCGCACTGCAATCTGAATGTGACAGCAGAAAGCTGCAGCGTGCCCACCTTGCCCTCGGAGTCGATGCGGCCACGCAGACGGCATTGCCGCAGCATGTAGTCATAGCCAAAGCTGGCCGTCGCCTCCCGCGCATTCCAGTTCCACATGAAGTCGCTGGCCAGTGACACCTGTGACACAAATGCACATGAATTGCTGCAGGAGAGAATCATATTGCATGTGAAACAAAGCAACCATATATGCGTCTCATTCTTCACATGGTCAATGCCCACTCGAATGTCACCTTCTCGCTGATCTTCTGCACGTAGGTCAGCGACACGAGGCCGGTTGTCGCCACCTGCGCTGTTGCGACAAATGTGTCGCCAGTGTATCGGCCGGCAAAGCCGGTGCCCGACTTCCGCTGCTGTCCCAGCCAGAAGGCCTCGCCGCCCAGCGCGAGCCGTGGCGTCACGCTCTGCAAATAGTTGACGCCTGCCAAGCAGCAGCCACATGGCAGATGACGACTTGCACACAAATTCTCAATCAGTGGCACCGTCATCAACACCAATGCACGGCAGCCACGCACCATAAAACTCGTTGCTGCCGAATTTCAGCTGCCCGTTCCAGTCAAAACCCTGCACACAGACAGGACAGCCGATCAGTCGGTGGACAGCGTGCAGGCAAACTGGCCAAGAGCCTATCATGTTACAGCGCCAATTGCAGCTCGCATGCCACGGTTCTCGAGCTCACCTTGAACTCCAGGTCGAACATGGACTGCGACATGCCCTTCTCTGGCGCCATCTGCAGCTGCAGCTTTGCCCCCACTCGCTGGTTGAAGTCATACCTGGGACAGCAGTGTGACTTGGCATCTCAGAGCGCAGCCTGCAGCCCGTGCAACTGCAGCTGTTGGTCATGCACAACACTGACATGGGCCCAGCATCTGAGGACAAGCTCGCACTTGATGCGGCCCGTCATCCTGCCATCGGTCAGGATCCTGCCCACCATCATGTTGCCCTATGCATGGACACATGTCACATCAATAACAAGGACGAAAATGCTAGTGTCAGCAATGCCGAGGGATGCGGCCCGCCACATATGCTCTGGCCGGCAGTGGTTACACACCTGATTGCTGACGAGGTTGGCGCCAAACTCGTATGTGCCCATGGGCATCTTGATGACCTGGGCATTGTTTGTCGGCACCTCCACATTGCCGGCAAACATGCTGTGGCAGATTGCAAAGTTCTGGTTCAATGGCCGGGTGAAATCAAAGCGCAGGCCCTCGAACGTGTCCGGCTTCAGGATCACTGCGCAGCAACAAGTGGCACTCTTTCAGCTTTGGCATGCGGCATGTCTGATGAGCGGCATGCGGCACAACTTGGTGCGGCGTATTCCACATCCATGCATGGCAACTCACTCAGGCTTTCCCGCTGCAGCTCCTCATACTTCACAGGAGGCGGCAGCCTCGTGTAATCAACGACCTCTTCCGTTCGGGTCTGTGGTCGCACAGCCTGCACGAGACTTCGCAACACTCATCACCTATAATGCAACCGACTCATGACCACCAAGTGTCTTGATGGCTGCCTCAGCTACAGTACAGAGCGTTGATCAAGGACTTGCACCATCCTCCGGAGCTCACGTTGATAGCACTGCTGCTCAGAGGGGGCGGCCCAGTTCCTGAGGGCTGCGTGGGTGCTGCCTCCATGTGGCTGTATGTGAGCCCCATCGTAAGGCTGTCCCACTGGTAAGAGGCTGTGAAAGCTCGTTCTTTGCACTTGCAGTGCTCGACTCACGCAGCGAGACGCTCAATTTCCAGCTTGCTCTATCAGTAGCGATTGCAGACCGAGCTCGCAGCAGGGCTAGCTGCATGCGGCAAAGTAGACACACTGACGAACGCTTGCAATGCAATGTGTCAAAGTGTTACGCTCACTGTGCCGCCTGCAAGCTGCAAGTAGGCATGTGACTATCTACTATATACGCTACGAATACGAATGTACTCTACGAATACTAAAGTATCGTAAAGCCCTGACAGGGCCTCAAGCTACCGTAATGCCCCCCACGAACATCCTCTGTGGGCCCTGCTGCAGCAAACAGGCCTTTGCACGCATGTTTGCGCCGCTAGCTCCAGCAAATATGTGCAAGAGTACATGTTTGAGACCTTGTCGTGCCTAAGCATCAGCTGTACAGACCAATTTGGACGAAAAGTGGTCAGGGGTCGCGAAGCTGGGGGTGGCTGTGGTGACGTGGCATCTGTCTGACATTTACATAAATGATGACGACCAGCTAGGAAAAATTAAGATCGCGCGTTCCATGCACTTCTTGACGCCGTGAGCCCCCTTATGTGTATATGACGCTTGGGCGTTCAGTAAAACCTCTGAAAGTCCGTTTGCACCTTGGATGGGAGTTTTCAGGCCTATTCAAAGGCCGTTAGTTTCGTAAGCCCCAAACTGGCCTTGCCACTACGAGATCATTTACGACTTTTGCCGTATTCGTAATTCGTACGTAAAATCGCCCACAGACCGTAGATAGTCACATGCCTAGCTGCAAGCCTGCAGTTTGCATAACTGCCAGTGTGTCAGCCACGTTTCTACCTCCCTTGGGTTCGACCCCCCTGTAGTCATTAAACCACAGCACATTGCATATGCGTTGCGCGTGCAATGCACAAATGTCTGTTCACACAGAGGCGTGGGTGAGCCCTTCATTCAAGCCGCTGGTTCACCACAGCAGTTGACCCCGCGATGGACGGTCCGTGGCAGACTGTGGGAGGAGCCAAGAAGAAGGAAAAGAAGCCACAACAGTCCAGCGCTTCGACCCCGCAGGACGATCGTGCAGCTGCCACAGACAGCACACCTTCGGCTTTTGCTGCACTTGATGCTTCATGGCGAGGGCGTAACGGTGCGCTGGTGCCGTGCGCTCTATCTTCGTCGTGATCAGCATGGTGTAGGGAGGTCACACGCATATCGTTGTCGTTGCGCGGATCAATGGCAGTATCAGAGGTATAGTCGCAGCTCATACCCAACGCTGTACGGTGCAGGTGCTGCTCAGCAGCAGCAGTCGCAGAAACCTCAGGGCGCCACACCGCTGGCCAACGGCACGGGCGGTGCACACGGAGCAGACCGCCTGACAGACGACGGCGGCAGCAGCGAAGCGTCGCTGGAGCAGCAGCAGACACCGTCGAAGCGCAAGAAGCCGAAGCCGCCCAGGACCAAAAAGCCCACGCCAGCCTCGGCCGCGGCCGCGCTGAACCTGGATGCCGTGGAAAAGGTTGATTGACGGCATGCACATGGCAACTGTCTTCTTACCCGTCTTGCAAATGTATTGAACAATGTATGGTGCATGCATCAGAGTTCCGACATGTCTCTCAGAACTGCGGTCATGCGCAAGGTGACAAACTTGCAGGTCATAGATGCAGCGCAACAGCGGTATGCAGCAGACGAGCGTGTGCAGCTGGACACTGTGGCAGATCACTTTGTGAGCGTATTCCGCGATGCAGAGCTGCCATTCAACAAGCTGCTGGCCGAGCAGCCGCTGCCAAAGGTGTGCATAAATTCCTATAGTTGAAGCGCCCTGCTTGCTGGTCCAAGGAGTTGCTTTCAAGGCGCATTGCAGCCTGTCACTACGCAGCGAGACCACTATGCGCTACCTTAACGGAATTGCACGTCCGAACCTGCCAACATGTTTCATGCAGGTGGCCAAGACGCCAGCGGACGCTGTGCCGGCAGACATCACGCAGGCAATGTCAGCGTTCCTGGCTGCCAAGGACGCTGCAGCAGTGGCGGCATTCACAGGAACGCTCGTTGATGCAGCCTTCGAGGGCGTGCCAGAGGCAGTCGGCAGCAGTAAGGCGCCTCCAAAGGCCAATGTGAGTTTGGCCGCACACAATGCAAGCTGAGGTCGCACCGCATATGGTACAGTATCATGCACCTGCCAAGGCGCAGCACCTGTGGCCAGACTGAGTGCGTGTCACAGCATCAGGTCGCGTTGCAGGCCAGCAGTGCTGATGCTCCGTTCCCGCAGGTGGGGCTGCTGGTGTCGCTGGCCCTGGCGCTGCGAGCCAAGCCGGCGGCGCTGCTGCTGGACGCGGACCGGCTGGCCGCGGGCGGGCGGCGCTACTCTGCGCCCGGCCGCCTGCCGCTGCTGCTGTGGCTGCTCAGCCAGGCCGCGCAGTTCGTACCTCTGCTCTCAAAGTTCTCTGTGTGCTATCATGTTCAACTGCGCTGCTGCTGCAACGACTCTTCCAAAGGGGCGATAGCGGTCGTGCTCTGGGTGACGCCTGCCACCATGTCGCAGGGGCAGCGAGGCAGTGGCAGTGGCGGTGTGGGTCCGCGTGCTGCTGCCGCAGGTCCTGGGCTCCAGCTCTGCCGCGGCGCTTTCGCCAGCCGCTGCCCCAGTGGGCAAGGGCGGCAGCGGGGCCAGCGCCACGCAGCCGCAGCAGCCGCCGCAGCAGCCGCACCAGCTCAGCGAGGCGTCGGCCGCCAAGGCGTTCCAGTACCTGGACGGCCTGCTGGGCTCGCCGGCTGTCAAGCGGGACATGCACCTTGGCATCGTGGTCAGGTACCAATTACATGCACCTTTTGGCGTGAGCCTGCTTCTGCACACATCGCACATACTCAAATTTGATGCAGGTGATTTGTGTCAGTTGCTCACTGCACTCCTTTCAGCGAGGCCACCAGGGGTGATTCTCTGTGTGTGTGGACCTCCAGGGAAGGCGAGGCGCTGATGCCACTGGTGCCGCCAGAGTCACTGGTGGCGCTGCTGCAGGCGGCGCATGACCGAGGGCGCCTACTGGGCGACACAGCCAGCCTCGCCCGTTCGCACCAGGTGCCGCCACAACTGCGGGCCTGGAATCTATTTGATCAGGCACAACACCATCTGTGCCCGTGATCCAGACTTGGCGGCTGCTCAAATTGCGAGGCGGCCTTTCTTTGGGTTGCGCGCAGGGCATCCTGCGGACGATTGCGCTGAGCGGTGTGCCGGATGGCGGCTTCGATGCTGCAGAGCTGCTGCGGCTATCGCTGGATGCGGCCGCTGCTGCCCCCGCGACGGACGACCCGCTGGTGCTGGAGTGCGCCCACCTCGTGGTTGAGGTGCGCTGACGACAGCCAACTCACATCTGACTAAATGTTGGCATTGGTGAGGATGCTGGTAGTGGGCCGGTGGCGTGCCGGTACCAATCTTCTAACCGCTGCCACACCTCGTCAACACGCGTAACTGCTGGATCTCAATGCGTCACCCTCTGCCGAACAGGCACTGGAGGCACATGACGGGGCATTTGCGGCATGGCAGACGCGGCACAAGGGCCAGCTGCGCGGCAGCTCGCGTGTGCTGGGGGCGCTGCAGCACAGCTACCCGGACGCGCTGATGCCGCTGCTGGCGCTCCCAGCCAAGCGCGCAGCCTTTGTGGAGCTGATGCGTGCGCTCAGGCAGCGCCACCAGTACGCGCTGCGCACTGGCAAAGGCTGGCAGGTGGGGTCTGCATCTTGCTTATGCTCAAGGGTGGGGGTTGCATTACGCATGCATGTAGTGGAGCTGTGCTCTCGATGTTTCTGCAAGTGTTCCTGTGCATGTTGTTTGGCAAGCATACCGCAGCGGACGCCAATGCCTGCAGGGCGCTGCTGCGCGCGCGGCTGATGAGGCGGCCAAGGTGCTGGGGGCCAAGATGAGTCGGGACGGCAGCAGGAGCGCCATGCGCAGCGCGCTGCTGACCATCACCGGCGGCGTGGGGCTGTCCGTCGCGGTCCGCGCGGCCACCGGCAGCGCCCCCCTGGAGCACCCCCTCATCCAGGTCGGACGCTCTGGCAATCGCTGCAAGGACCCTGGCTCTGTGCGTAATCCCGCGTGTGCTCTGTTGACCTGTGTCATGCAACTGTGTGATGCACCTAAGTTTGCTTTCTCATCTGCCATGAGCACTGACAAATTCCTTCTCTGTGTGGCCATGCAGATGGTGGCCAGCGCCTCGGCGGCGATGGGGCTGACGGGCGTGCTGCAGCAGGCTGCGGTGCAGCTGCGGCCATACAGCCAGCAGGCGGTGGACCTGACCTGGCCCCACCTGCAGCCTGCTGTGGAGGCTGCCACGCCGTACGTGCAGCAGGTGTGCGGTTTGAAACATCCCTGCCACCCCATTCCCTGCAGTACATCTATAGGCCGCATCAGGAGTTGCAGGAACATCATCACTGGATGCACTGACCACCTGCTGTTGCTGCGCAGGTGTCAGCTGCTGTGCAGCCAGTTGTGCAGCAGGTGTCCGATGCAGCGTCGCAGGCATCAGACTATGCGGTGGCAGCCTTCAGAAATGTGACAGCTGCGTGGAGCTGAAGGTTCGGTGGGGGCCGAACAGCGACAGTTGGGTTTGAGACGGTGCGCAGCGTTTGGGTCAGGGTACCGAGTGGTGGCAACTGGTTTTTATACGTGTCCGTGGGTCTCTGCACGTTGTCAAGACGGTGCATTGCTGGCTAGGTTTGGTGTAAGGAGGTTCAATCCCGAAATTATAGATAAACTCCCATGCCCATCTGCCATGTGGAAACAGCTGAAAACATAAACCACCTGATATACGCACTTCCAAATATGTGCAGCATGCACAGCGTAGCAATATAATGTACACCTACAGTACACACAATGCCGAGCAATCTGCTTCCAGCGTCACCGGCGCCCCTTTAGTCATGCGCACACCTTGACGTTGCCGTCCTCACAGCCGACCACCATCAGGCGGCTGGCGGGCAGCAAGGCGAGGCCTGCAATTGCTGCCGTCGACTTGGCGCCCCGCAGACTGGTGAGCCGAGTCAGCTGTACCTGCACATTCACCCGTGCCACCACTCTGCCTAGCTGAAAATGCACAACAGATCACCTTGCAGACCCACCAGATCAGCAGCCAGACGAGGCGAGCCTCAGCATGCCTGTAGAGATCTTCACTACAAGAGGAGTGTGTCCTACCTCGGGGGCGTACGGCGGTGCCAGTGGCGTCAGCGCCACCTTGCCGCGGCTGCAGGAGACGGCGGTGCCCAGGTGCACCGTGACGGCTGACACCGCGTGCACGTAGCCGCCAAAGTGGTGCAGCAGGCGCGGCTGCGTCGCTGGACCCGCAGTGCCGCCCCGCAGGTCCCACAGCTTCAGGCTGCAGTCCTGTTCCATATGAGCACTGCCAGCCTCTTTGCAAACTCTCCACTCAACTGATGTGCACCCAGCGCAGCAGCTCAGCATGACTGCATGGCACGCCACCCGTGCAGATGCTAAGGTAGACCAGAAGCAGTGTGCATGCGCAGCTGTCTGGGGGTCTGATATAATGAACTGAGCAGCATGCAGCCTACATCCTGGCTGCAAAGCCCACCTGCGAGGAGGTCACGAGGCGGTGGCCGTCGGCAGCCAGTGCGGTGACGCGCTCGGCATGGGCGGGCCAGGCGGCGGCCAGCCCCCCGCAGCGCATGTCCAGCATTGAGGCGGCGCCGCCCTCGAAGCCACACGCCAGCAGCGGGCCCCCCAGGCCGCCGCACGCATGCAGCGCTGACACCACCGCACCACCCTGCTGTGTACAAATCACAGGAACACCTTGTGCTGATTCGGTCAGAGGCCCGCCAGCAAGCTCGCCTCTTAGGAGCGCTTCCATGAACTGCAACAAGCTGCCCGCAGATTGACACAGCTGCGGTTCTGATAAAGGCCACACCTCGACGTCAGGCACCGCCAGCATGGTGGCCGCCAGCGCTGCGGTGTGCACGTCGAGGAACTCCACCTGGCCACCGGAGGTGCCCGCTGCCAGGCACAGGCCGCTGCTGCGCTCGACTGCCGCCATGCAGGTGTAGCCCTTGGGCAGCCTGTAAGCATGGCCACACAGACGGTGATTGCAGCTGATAATTGCATTATCAGTGGCACAGCCCACGATGCGATGGCTACTGGCACTCCAGATAGTGCTGCAAGTGCCCGTCGCTGATCCTATCCTGCGAAATCTTCAGGAGTTTGCTTGCAAACCCTGCTGAACAGGGGCACACCTGCCGCCGCTGGGTTGCTCCTGGGCAGCACTTGCACCGCCAGCAGGGCCGCCGGCTGACATGGCCCCCTGGGAGCCGGAGCGCTGCATGGGAGCGCCCACTGGCCATAACTCTCCTGCACTGCGCAGCCGCCCTGTCGGCAGCCAGCCGCGCCTGAGAAGCCGCCGCAGCTGCTGCTTGCCTGAAGTCGGCGGCAGGCCGGGGGCGGAAAAGCAGGCAACCTGGGCGCCGCTGCCGCCGGACCACAGGTGCACCGCTCCAGAGGCGTCCCGCGATGCCGCCAGCTGGCTGTATATCGGCAGCAGGCAGATGGAGGTCACCGCCGCAGCATGCAGCCCGTACTGTGCCCCTGCAGAGGAGATTGACATTGCGCCCACGGCTGAAATGGTGGCACAGTCTTGCTGGCAAGCACGATGTTGTCAGTAGCTGTGGCACGCAGCATCAAACACTTGGACAACCAACCGCCGCTGCCGTCGGCAAGGCTCCAGCAGCGCAGCACTTCCGCCTCTGTCCCCGCTAGTGTTCCCCGTCCTGCACACACGAATGGCGCTGTCACCATACAATGGCTGCATCGAAGGATGTTGAGCTCCTCAAGCTAAGATAGTACCGTGGAGTTTGCTACCCTGGTATCAATATGACAAAATCTCAACCTGCAGTCACCACTGTCGACTCATCCTCCGAGGCTGCCAGGGCTCGCAACCGCTCAGGGAAAGCGCGCCACTGATGCACTACAGTGGTAGAGAGCCGCCACGGCAGTTGCCCAACTGGGCCGGCAGCGGCTAGCTCGCCAGCGGAATGCAGCCCTGCTTGGCAAAGATGAAGTCAACATGTGCAGACAAGGACCAGGGCACATCCATTTCGCTAGTGATTGAGCCGAAAGCAGTCAACTTGCAGCAGGCATGTTCACTCACTGGCAGGCGCTGGCGCTGTAGCTGATGGCAGCCACTCCCAGGGCTGCTGCGGTCTGCGGCTGGAGCCACCCGACCTGCTGACACTACCACCTGCAGTTGGCAGCTTCACACGATATGCTGGCATGATATCTGGAGCCACACAGTAATCCGTCGCAGAAAGCAGACTTCCTTGGCAACATCGTCACAACATGATCAATCAGTTGTCACCAGTCTGCTCTTGGATATCTGCAATGAAGGTCGGCCGGCTCGCGCTGAGTCGCCGCATTGTTGCTGGATCTGCAGCCTCATCTGGGCTGCGCACAGAGCTGAAAGGGGTGCCGTTTGCCGGCTCAGACCAGCCACAGCCCTCCACAAACAGCTTCGTGTGCTGCTCACGCCACCTTTCCCGCTCTGCCAAGTGAGCCTGCGACATCAGAACCGTGCATCCTTTCATCTGGAAACATGAACAACCTCATGCGTTGCAGGTCAGCCAGCCAGCCGGTGGCAATAGTGCCTGCGGCGTACCTGGAGCTGTAAGCTGTTGGCAGCTGCAGCCTCGGCAGCACGTACAGCTGCTGGTGAGGGCTGCCAGCCATACCTCGCCTGCAAGGGAAACAGGACAAACATTTGGGCCGGTGAGACAGCTGCACCGTGCAGCAAGTGCGGACCAAAGTACAGCCTCCATAGCCTGGCAGGCTGCATCGCAAGTGTAGTGAGGGTGCGTGCTCGTACCTTCAAGGTGTGCTCCAGGGTGGCCCAGCCGGGCACCACATCCCTTGCCTCTGCGAGACCCACTGTATCCACGGCTTCTGGGTACAAGATGTAGGCGAGGTCCCAGAAGCCGCTGTCTGCATGCGCGGCTGCCTCCGCATCCGATGTGTGAACGCTGTCAGCATCAGTGCGAATGCTGTTTGCAGCGGGCTGGTAGGCAGCGCCATAGGCAGCACGCAGCTCCACTTGGCAGTGGAAGATGGGCAACAGCTGCGGCAGCAGGCCGTCTTCGAAAGCCTGCTGCCCGCCAGCGACTTTGCACGCCTGCGCACTTCCACACGAGCATCAAATAAAGTTCGATGCTACCAACATCCTACGCCATGTCCACACCAGACCTCAAAGACATTCAGAAGCTGTTGCTCAATGGTGGCAGGTCATTGATGCTACTGGTTATGGTGCTACCTGGAGCAGCAGGCCTGCCACGCGGTTGCGCAGCTGGGGGGAGGCATGGCGGTGCACATCTGGAGCCAGCAGCAGCTGCAGCAGCTCTGTCGGCCGAGTGCCGCTGCCGTCGGCGGCTGTCGCAGGCCCCACCTGCAAGATCCACCCAGGTTATTGCCGACGACAGTGATATATCACGCTGATGCATGCAGATGCACGGCTCAGGTTGGTGTGGACTGTCTGAGAAACTGCCATCGACAAAATGTTAGACAGGGACTGCAAGCCCACCAGCTGATGCAGGATGACAGACTCGGGCAAGCTGGGCAGCAGACCCTCCAACACGGTCACAGCGCCCATCATCACCGTGGCCTCAGGCGTCCTTCCTGTGCAGGTTACAAAATAGACTGTTAACTTGGAAATCGCGAATGGAAGTACTGCTTGTGACAGCCATATGTAGCCCACGCATTGCTCTTGTATCTCAGGTGACATCCTTGCGAGGTGTTGGTGAAGCCTGACCTGTGTTTCGGAAAGGTTGTTGCATGGCGAGCGTGTGCGCCGCACCGCTGATCAAAAGCGCCAGCAGTGACGGCAGTATGTGCCGTGCAGCGGCCGTTCCGCCTATGCTGCTGGCTACGTGGACGAGTGCCACAGCTACATCCGGACCCGAGCCCAGGCAGGCGATCAGCGACGGCACAATGTGGTGCAGCGTGACCGGCAGCGGTAACAGCTTGCCGACAGCCTCCACTGCTGATATGGCTGCCTGCAGTGGTGGGAACATGAGCGTACAGCAGATCCAGGAGTGATAGCACTCAGCAAGTCTGGTTCAGGGACATTTGATGTGAGCAACAGTCCGTGCTTGCCTGAGACAGGTGTGGCAGATATGGCGTCCCGCCGTCTGCATGCGCAGAGCAGAGAAACTGCAGCAGGGCCGGGTGCACACGAGCCAGGAACATCTGTGGGCCCAGCTTCGCAGCAAGACGAGCTAGCGTGTCAGGCTGCAAGCATGCCAGCTGGCATGCAGCTGCGCAGCTGCCGCTGGCACTGAAGGCGTCGGTCAGCAGCGTCGGTAGCCATTGCTGTGCATCCTGCCGGCTCAGGCATGTCACCAGAGCCGTCAGCACCTGCATTGGACACGGCCACAGCATCAGGAGCTGGGCTGTGGCACCAGTGCAGGCGAGCCGCTGGTGCTGAGGGGCGACGCCCTTGCGGTACAGGGTTTGGGGGTAGCAAAGCTGCAAAGTAAGGGTTGCACCTCACTGAAGTGCAGCTGCAAGGTCTCGCTGTTGCCGTCATGCTGCGGCTGAAGCGACGCAGAGCGCAGCTGCTGCACACAGATGGGCACCGTCAGCTGCAGCAGCGGAGGAGTCGCTCCACTCAGGCCACCGGCTGACACCCAGTTGGCCAGTCGCTGCAGCTGACATGCAGCACCTGCAGCACGCATAGCATACTGTCAGATGGTCAATGATCCCAGCTGTTTGTTCTGAGACCACGCCTTCATCGATGAGCAGAGGTGCGGTGATAGTGTGGTGCTGTCTCAGGATGACAGCGCTCACTGTGCGGTGCAGGGTGCAGCGTCCGCAGGAGATCAGAAGCCTGCCGCACAGCGGCGCTGAAAAACTCGGAAGCGAGCAGCGACTCTGCAGTGGTGCCGACTGGCGCATGCAGGCACCGCTGCACAAAAGGCCGCATATGCAGCGGCAGCTGTGCCGCCTGTGCAGAACAGGCACTCTTGATCCAGCGCCTTCATCAAGATCCCTTCATCAAGAGCCCTTTGCATCTTGACAACAAGCAGCAGTTGTGACTTGAGTCACACATGCAGCACAAATCAGGTGCAAGGCAAATCACCTCGGAATCCCACACAGCAGCATCACCAGCGGCATGAAACAGCCGGCGGCGACTGAACAGCTGCACCGCAATGCGGCCAGCGGCGCGCACAAACACAGCCTGTGCATTTGCGCTTGCTGCTGTGGCCGCGCAGCCAGTTGTGCCTGCTGACTTGGACAGAATATCACTGCCACTGCCTATGCAAGATGCTTCAAGCTGCTCCAGCCGAGCTATCAGCTCTGCGGCGTTGCCGGCTGGCGCTGGCCCCTGCAGCACGATGAGGCCAGAACCTCGGATGTGGTCACATATGACACAGGAACTAGGTGCCCCCAGGGGTCGCACTGTGCATTACCTTGATGATTGATCTCTGACTTGTCAAGTCACCTGCAATGGCTTCAGAGGGCTGTGCTGGGTTCGTGACAGACGCCGTGGGTGCGGGCGGTGGAACAGCTGTGGCCGCCTCCGCCGGCGCAGCGGGCCCGGCCCTTGCCGTGGCAGCTCGACATTGAGGTTGGCCACCGCCGCATCACCCCGTAGTGCGTACCCAAAGTTCAGGTCGACCCAGTGGTGCAGGCTCTGCGACACACGATCGCCTTCGAGAGCTGCCCTGCACATATTTCATGTGGTAGATTAGATATGCACTCGAACTTGCAACAGATCACATGATCATCCCTTGTCACGGCCAGCAAACTACAGGAATGCACGCTGCATATTTGGCCAGTCAAGAGCAATGTGACTGTTCACCTGTGGCGCTGCACGAAGTCGGCAGCGTTGGCGGCCCACCCTGGCAGCTGCAGATCGGGCATGTCTGGATGCACCGACTCGAACACCGCTGCGTCACTGAAAAACTCTGAGATGGCCTCGTCAGGCGACATCTGATACAGCCGCTCGAGAGACGCTGGGTACTCCAGGGCCTGGGAATGTGCAGCTGGTGGCGTCAGACTGTCAACAGCAAAGCACAGCACACGCCTGCAAGCGTTGGAGCAGCACCGGCAGGGCAGGCATCGTCGAAGCCGATTGCCAGGTGACGCTGACCTCAAAGCGGCCCCGCACAACTGCCATCAGCATCTCCTTTGGCAGCCGTCTCGCCTGCAGCACAGACCTCACATTGATTGATGACCTGGCCGCAACTACTGCCATGGTGAACTGCTGTTCCCAGCACTGGCATCTGAAATACTCTGGTCTAGACTGTCGGCAAAGTCTGCGAGTCCACCTGGTAGATGCAGACCGCCAGCTCTGACAGTGCTTCGTCAGAGATGTGGTGTGGTGGCTGTGACATGGCGTACGTGACCTCCAGCTGTTCATCGCCCTTGGCCAGCCGCCACTTGGTCTTCCTCAGGTCCCGCCACCCCGGCGCTGACTCCTGCAGATCCGCAGTGGTGCCAGGTCCTGAATGCTGCCAGATCATCATGGCACAGCCGCCATGCCTCGCACATAAAATGGGACTCTGCGTCATCTGAGGAGGACAGCAGGTTGCCAGAAGCCGGCAGCACCGTGAGCGTGTCCATGTCCGGCTCCGGCGGCCTGCTGAAGTCCAGCACCCACGGCAGCACCGGCGCAAATGCGCAGTCTCCTGGGTGACGGCCCGCCAATGCGTTCAGGTGCATGAGGTAGTCGAAGTTGGAGAGCTCTCTAATGCGCCAGCGCTCTGTCAGCTGCGTGAAGCTGAGATGCTCGCTCGGCTGTGTTACAGCGGCATGCCTCGCCAGAGACAGGAACCTGGGCATGCGACGCAAGCATGTGAAAGTGTGCTACACACTTCATCAATCAGACGCTACCGGCAGTGCAGAGGGGCAGAGGTGCAGCTTTGCATGGAACTCACTGGCGGTCTTGCAGAAGCACGGTCGAAGGATGCAGGCTGCCGACACTGTCGCCACTTGCATGCAGCTCGGCCACTGCTGACAGAAGCTGAGACAGTAGCAAATGCGCGTCCAAGCTGCCAGCATCCGTGGCAGACACGTCGGCAGTGCCATCGCCACCGCTCGCGACTCCGGCCAGGAGCTCCGGTGCGTACAGCAACAGGTCTGCGGAGAGAACGGGCAGTCGTGGGTGTCAGGGCTCGTACCAAGAGGGAGGGCAAGGCTGCTTGCAGCTTTACGCAAGCATAGAACGCAGTGCCTGCCAAGGTGTCGGGAGTTCCCGCAGCACTGACGCCGTCTTGCATCAGCTGCCCCGCCGTGTGCGGCATTGTGGCAGCAGCCCAACTCAGCACTGACGAAGCATGTGACACCGGCACACCCCACGCATCAGACCCGCTGCTGTCGAACCGTGTTGTGGCGGTGGCTGCATGGCATGCTGCAGCGGTGTTGGGCTGCATGCTGCGGCAAAATCGGGCATGCAAGATGTCGCAGCATATTGCGATGAGCTGACGAACCCGCTTAATAGCTCAGGCAGTGAGCTAGGAGTTTCAGGATTGGATCAGCCACCCAAACGGCGGCGACCGGGCAAACGTTCATGCTTTGCGCGTCCAGATCACTTGCCATCGTGTCATGTCAAAAGTGCATCAGAGCCAATTTTACGGGCAGCTGTGTCTGGCGCGTTCCAGGCGCTTTTTGACCAGGAAATGCATGCACCGAACTCAAAGTGCAAATGAGGATGTGGTGTGACAGTGCAGAGTGGTGGCGCTGATGTCATCAGGGTATGGTGACAACCTTTGGGCTGCTTTATGGTTGATGCAACCTTTGCTTCTGAATGAACCGACTTCTTGAAAAAGCATAAACCACCACAGACGAGCTCAGGTGTCGGGCAACTGACGCAGCAGCCCCACAACAGCGGTCTTGATGCCGTCAAGGAAAAGCACAAATCCGCGGCCCGCCTCTGCGCCCGCAGCCGCCAGCCCAGCATCCGGCTCCTCGATGAGGCATGCATAGAACGCCCTGCAGTGCCATTAGCGCCATCGGTGCCTCATCCACATACAAGGCTCAGCAAGGAACCTAGCCATCTTTGTGCTTACGGGCACGGCTAAAATATTTTCATGTACGGGCTCACCTGTCGTCAGCCGGGGTGCCGCCGCGCAGCAGCCGCAGCCGCGGCGTCATGCGCCGGCCGGTGCGTGCCGCGTTGATGGCGTTGCGCAGCAGCGAGCCCTGCGGCGGCGGGAAGGGCTGCTCCTGCGGGCCGCCCGCGGCGTGGTACACCAGCACCTCGGTGTGGGCGTCCAGCACGAAGAGGGGCGCGCCGCTGGTGGACAGCGCCGCCTCGGACAGCGAGTGCTGGGGGAAGGCCTGCGCCTCGGGGCTGCTGTACGACGACAGCAGCGGGAACACCGCCCGCCGCAGCTCCCCCGGCGGCAGCCCCGCCTGTCACCAGTGCCAACATCGTGTTATCCCATGCATGCACCTGTACATGCCTGGCACTGGCTATGCAGGGATTGATATGGCTGCCAAACAAATCTGGAAACAATTCTGTTTCAAGCCTGTCCAGGGACAGTTTGTCCCCGCCGGAATGCAAATTGGTTCAGCTGATGCTGCAGACAACAGCCAGTCTGCCTTCAACCTTCTTCTCCCACAAAGGTTGTGAGGGGTGCGCACCCAGAGCAGGCGGGCGGCGGTGGCGGCGTCCGGGTGGTCGTCCGGCCGCCGCACCAGCAGCGGGCTGCGCAGCAGGCCGTACGTCAGCCGCGGCACCGGCTGCAGCGCCTCCACCGCCTCGAACGCCACATCTGCCTGCAGATGCTAGCAGACACTCCAGCATGCCCCCACAGCTCCATCTGCTTCGAGGCCAATCGGTCTGCAAGGGGCAGACACAGAGGATTTCTGGTGTTGTGCCGGCTGCAGTCGTGCGGTCACCTGCATGGCGGTATCGCCGGAGAGGCCCAGGATGTGGCGGTTGTACTGCGCCGCCAGGATGGACAGCCAGTCCTGCAGCAGGGCGTGCCCCTCTGCCGCGCCATCCTGCAATACAAGCAGGAGCGGCTGAGGTGTGACGCGTGTTGCAGTGAAGCCTGCTTCAGACTACCTCAGACTGCCGCTTCGGAGTACACATGAACGTGCTCTGCAGCTCGCACCTCGCCAGCAGCCTGTATGAGCTTATGCAGCAGCACGGCCAGCACAGCGTCCGGATCACACCCGTCAAACACCTCCCGCGGTGTCGCAGCCAGCGGGATTGGCACTGTCAGCACCCGCATCCGCCGCTGCAGTACGCATCTGCAGGCCACAGGCACGTTCTCATCACCCCTGACTGCATGCTGATGTGTTCAGACTTGTCAAGCAAGACGACTGAGACACTTGTGGGAGCGGCAGACAGTGACATGCGCACTGCTGCTGTGATGTTGAATCTGCAGCGGGCGGCTGTGGCTGCGGCAGCAGGATGGAATACTGGAACACCATCTGCAGCACTGGCGACATGCCCTCCATATTGTTAAGCCCTGAAGCCTTGGCATACTCCAGCTCGAAGGCGAAGCAGTCGTTGGGGTCCTGCAACAGAAGCGGGTCTGCATCCAGTCTAGATAGAGTGTACATCATACACACGCAGTCTCCTTAACTCCATCATGTTGGATGGACAACTTCGTTCTAATAGTCAAAACTAGCAGACATATGGCTCGGCAGCATCTGCACTTGAGGACGCAATGCGTCACGATGCGCAACTGACCGCGCTGATGATGTGGAACAGGTTCTCAAACTGGTCATCGGGGAACAGGTGGCCAAAGGCGCGGGCCACGCGGAAGTCGGGCGAGGTGCGCAGCCGCAGCAGGCCGCCGCGCGCCAATGGTGCCCCCAGTCGCCTGTAGATGTCCTGCAGGGTGAAGTACTTCCTTTGCACCTAGATGCAATTGGCAACGGAGCTGTGCAGCTGAGCCAGCAGTGCTATTGTGAGAGCCTCAAGTGCACACATCCACAACCGCAAAGAAGCTGGGCTCACCTGTGGCAACGCTGCATCCTCGGGCGATGGGTACAGGAACATGCCGCCACCAGTGGCGGCTGCCAGCGGCTCGATTGCTGCAAGACCACAGCCCTGCACTGCGATAAAGTAACATGATCTCCGGTTGGACCATATGCCATAAGTCAACATGGCCACAGCTTGGAAATCATACTGTTGGGGCCCTCAGACTGTCCAAAGGGCATACCTCCTCCGCCACTGCAAAGACATCGATGCACACGGCCAGGGAGGCTGCCGCCGCTGCTGCCTCCTCATAGAACTCGCGCGCCTCTGGGTCAATCACGATCTGCAGGTCGCGCAGCTGTGGTGCTTCAGCATGGCATGCCCTCGAGAGAATGCAAAGCCTTGCATCTGCAGTCTTGCGTGTCAAGACATCTTTCCGATACTTCACATCGGGTCTGGCCAGTGAGGGCGCACCGGCTGCGGCCCTTCATCCTCAGCGTCCGCCAATCGTGAGGGCTGCGGGATGGCGGGCATGGAGAAGGTGTACGGGTTCAGGTCCGACATCATGGGGTCCTGTGCAAAGCAAAACAAAGACAATTTCAAACCGACTCAGGCTGCAATTTCAGCAGGGCCTGCCATGTACGCTGCAGAGTGAAAGCCACAGCAGAGCAGCGACTTGCCATGATGATGGACGAGGCAGTGGGCCCTGCAGCCTGCCCTGTATCCCGATTTTGCGGCTGCCGATGGAACACGCGCCCGCGACCCGCATTGGGCGGCCCCGCCAGAAAGGCCAGCAGGCGTGCACCTGAGGCAGCATACTCACACGTGTACTCTGCAGGTCGGAGTCAAGACAGCATAGTACTACACTGTTTTCGACTGGTTCTGTGCACGAGACATGGACGGGTTGCGGGAAGCAGGGCATCTGCTGACCTGCATAGCTGCCGGCAATGGAGGCTGCTGTGCCATTGGCGGCTGCGGCCTCGGGGGCCGCCGCAACACCTCCTTTCCGGTTCTGCTGCTGGAGAGCTGCTGCACCTGACAGGTACCGCAGCACTGCCTGTACGGCGCCGCCGAAACTGCGCCCTCCCGCCAGCTGCTCCAACTCGCCTGCACGGTGCGGACGGACACCTTCACTTGCATCCCAAGCTGATGCCTTGGCACCTCGCGCGCCACAGATGCTCAAGGCAGCTTCTGGCAGGCAGTTTCATCCGCTAGCCTCGAATTGAACATGGTAAGACATATCCATCATCATGCTGACCCGTCTCTGCGGAGTCAAAAGGCTCCGCTTGTAGCGAGTCCAGGCCCGCCACAATGGCATCCTTTGCCTCGCCGACTGGCGCCAGCAGCGCTGTCAGCGGCAGGGCATCCTCCAGCTCCATTGCCGTGGGCGCTGCGTCCTCTTCCAGCAGCTGCACATACCGCACTGACATGCCGCCACCAGGCGCAACCTCGTACAGCCCCAGCTGCACCCAGCAGACGGTCAGTGACTTATTTAACATCATCAGTAGAGCCAGGAGGTTGATTGCAATCTAACAACTTGCAAGCGCCACCAAGCATCGAGTCTCCGTCACCCTGGAGATGAAACAACGAAGTGGCGTGGCCCACCTGGTGGGAGTATGTCACCAGGCCAAAGCGCGCAGCAGGCGGCAGTGCTTCCACCGCCGCCTGCAGCGCCGAGCGTGTCAGCTCCAGTGTCTCCTCCCCACAGCATACGTCTACCAGTGCCACATACACTGGCATAGCCGGCTGCTCTGACTTCGCCACCTGCATGCCAAGCTCAGCCATGAATGCCAGAGTGTCCTGTTCGTATGCAGACCCTGCTGACCATCTAGCAAGCACAAAGGGGGTGGTGCCGTCTTGCACTCAAATTGTTGCAGCACCTCCTCCTCTTCATCAGAGTCGCTGTCGTTGAGGCCCTCATGCGGGTCGCACTCCATCTCCACCAAATCTGCCCGCAGCTCTGGCAGCCGGTGCATGGCTGATTGGCGGCCATACCTGAGGAAACCACGTAGAACAGTAGCTGCAGGGGTTGTCACGGCCATTTCTCTGCGGCAGTCGCCAGCACGGCTGCATCAGCGAATGCACATAATGCAGCTCACTTGGCCTCCTGAGGGGTGAGGTGCTCATTATACTGGCCGCAAAGCGCGCAAGACCAGCCAGCGCGCTCCAGCTGGCAGTACCGATTGATGTACCTATCGTTGGAAAAGCAAGCAAAGCATGGGATGCAGGTAAGAGAGCGCACTCACATCGATTGCGATGCAGTGCATGCAGAAATTGAGATAAGGGAGGATACGCACGCGTAGCACTCGCTGCAGCGTGCAATGTCCTTCGCCTTCAGCTCGCATGGCCTATCCAGCGATGTGAATCTCGAGCGGGCAAAAGGCTGAGCAACACATGCAAACGGAAGCCCGCACTCATCCTTCAGCTCGCCTGCGAGGTGACAGCAATGTGAGTTGCATGTGCTCGCTGATTGCATACGACGACATTTGCGGCATCAGCAATGTACCTGTGGCCGGGAACTTCTGCAGCGTGAAGCGCAGCATCCGCTGGGCGCCATCGGTCATGGCGCCGGCCACAGGTGTGCACCTTTCTGCTATTCGGCCATCTTCCAACGTATGTCCCGTGCCAAGGTGCTGCTAGCACTCATTGGTCTGACACAAGTTGCAGGCACCCCTCAACGTTTTGATGTGTTCTGCAGAGGCCTTGTGGGAACAGTGTGATCAAGGTCCGATATGTCAAAACGCGCTTGATCTGCCAGCCGTGTCGTGACATTGCCAACGTGCTCAACTGCCTCTTGAAATCATGCTGCACATCCGTTGTGAAATAGTTTCTGGACAGGCATGGCGCGATGGCAGAGACTCTGAGCCCCCGCCCTGGAGCAAGGCCGCCCTGTAACGAAGGATTCGATTGGCGATTTGGCGTCTATTCCCCTTGTTACGGTCCTGATTGGTTGGATCAATCAGGGCACTTTCGTCAGCCAATGATCAAAATATCCTGGCGCCCCTGAGAAGGACATCAAATACTGCTCCAGCCACTTCATTACCTTGCAGAGTTCCTCAGAAGTCTCATGCGCAACTTGTGCACATGCAGCAGTTCGCGCGCACGGCACATGATAGTCTGTAGTACCAGGTTGTTTGTGCACCAGTGCCAGGTCGGATCGCTCATACGAGTTGCAGGTGATACCATGAACAAGACAAGCGAGGCGTGTTTGTGAGAGTCAGCAGGCCTGCTGGTTGTGCTTTCAGGTGCACTGAAGGAGTGGCAGGATGCTGCGCGTCAACAGCAACGCAGTGCTTGTGGTGCCGCCCTTTGAGTGCGCATGGCTGCAGGGTCCAGAGAAGATTGAGAGCGGCTGCTGCGTCAGCTTTGAAGTGAAAGGCGAGCTGCGTGTTCGAACTCTAGACCACTCATGGGTTGCCTGAGCATATCGTGTCTGATGCTGCATGTTTACCCGATGCCGAGCCAACCGCCCCTGGATGCACACAGGGGAGAATGATGTGACAATAATACTGAAGTCGGAGGCAGGCGGCCGGCGGTGGCAGCACTTTGCGCACAATGGGGGCAATGGTGCCATGGGACAGCATGTCAACGGTGCCCAGCATGCAGGCGACACGCTGCAGCGCACCGAGCGCAACTACACAGTGATCCTTGGCAGCCACCGGAATTCCTGCATCAAGATCGAGAAGGACGGCCAGCTATGTGACAGGGTGAGTGCAGGATGTACATTGCCTCTGAACTGATTGTCTTCAGCATCGGTAAAAGGTCATCAAATGCCGAAGCTTTCAAGTTTGTCATGCAGCAGTCCAGGAGAAGTGTGCAGAAATGTGTATCGACAGAAACATCCATATGCTCAACTACGCAGGCAGACACTGTGCCGGGCACAAAGCTGTCAGCCTCAAAGTTCCTGCAGTTCTGGGTCAGCTACTCCGCCGGCAGCATCTCCATCGGCACGGGCGCTCCCGGATCTCAGCCGCCCTGCTACAGCTGGCTGGACCCCGGCCCCGCCGCCGCCATTGAGCACGTCGGCCTGTCGTCTTGGGACCACCACGTCGCCTACCGCAACATCCAGATCACGGCGCCGGTGCCACTCCCGCCGCAGGATGGCGACGCGGCCGCCGCCGATCAGCAGATGGCGGCAGGCGGCGTCGGCCTAATATCCAGCCTGCAGGACCAGTGCAGCACGGCGCTGCAGCGCGCCTTCCGCCCGGCCAGCGTGTGCACCGTGCTGAGCATGGCGGACGTGATGCGGCCGTCGGCGGACGTGCTGCGAGATGCGGCGGTGGCGTTTCTGGCGGAGCACCTGCCGGCAGTGCTGGCGGCCGACGCCGCAGGGCTGCAGGCGCTGTCCTTCGACTGCATGCTGGACATGCTCAAGCACCCCGCGCTGGTGAGTGAACCCGAATCTGCAGGCCGCTTCTGAGCGTGCTTGGTGCGTTCCTGCTGCTGTGACAGAGGACGATCTGAATCCATGCCATTGCTGAATACATTGTACAGGGTTGCGAGGAGTGGATAGTTTTCAGAGCGGTGGCTGTCTGGGCCCGCTGCGAGGCAGCATGCAGAATGCCCGATGGCAGTAGTAGCGCAGATGGGGACAGCCCCAAGGCAAACAGCTACAGCAGGGCAGGCGTGAATGGCAGCAGCAATGGCAGCGTCGACGGCGGCACAGGTGATGCGCACCCAGACCCAGACCCGGCACTGGATCAGCTGCTGCCGCTGGTGCGCTTCCCGCTGATGACAGACGAGGAGTTGGCGGCGCTGGCGGCGCACCCGCTGCGGTACAGCAGCACCGTGCTGTCGGACCTCCTGACCGAGGCGCAGCTGTGCCACCAGGCCGAGGAGTCCCGCCAGCAGCCCTCTTGTGCGGCAAAATGCGCCCAGGTCTGCCGCCTTCTCCGACTTTGTCTTGCGGCTGTTTGTCATGGTACCAACCCTTGACATTGGCAGTGCAGACAGCATCAGCGTCAAGCTAGACTACCCTTGAAGCCTGGCTGGCATGGTGACAAGCCCCTGTCATTCCTGTGCGTCAGGTGCCGGCAGCCCTGGAGGTGGCAGACATGCGGCACGTGCGGCTGCGCACCTCGTCGGCAGACGCTGCGGCGGCCAGGCGGCAGCAGAGGCGCCCCGGCGCCGGCGCGACAGAGCTGATGTTCGTGTCACATGGTAGGCTCCTGCCCCTGCAATCCAGCAAATGACCAAAGGTAGCCACCACAATGCCTGAGCAACGTCCATCCCATGGCACACAGGCAAGTGTACGCTGCAGCCAGGTTCTTGGTGTGGTTGTCTAGGTGACACGAATGGCGTATGCCACTGGCTGGGACGCAATCGGGGTAACAGCCCCTGGGTCAACCCGCACGCCGCCGGCCGCCTCACCGTGCGGGCCAGCTCGCCGGCGTGCCGCAACACTGACCCTAAGGTGCCCCACCTCCATGCATGTGGTGATCCGAATGCCATCCTCGATGCTTTGAACCTTCCCACTGCAGACTGGGCATGCTCATGCGCTCTGCCAGTGGACAAGAGCTGTTACGAAGCTGGTCTTACCCTGTGCTGCAGGCGCTGGTGGGGCTGAACTTTGCGCGCGTCAACTTTGCTGGGCCCCGACTGGAGGGCGGCGGCCGCGCCACCTGGTGCACCCCTGCCCATCCACTCGCCACATCTCAGCAGCCTCCTGTTCAAACGAAGCTTTGTTCCATACATGTTGTCAGCCTGCTCTCTTATGACGATCCCAATGGTGGGTTGTGCATGGCGGCAGGTGGAGCCTGGACCTGGGGCCAGGCTGCGTGCTGGCCTGCAACTACTACACGTTGCGTGCCGATGCCTCCCCCAACTTCCCCCGCAGCTGGGCGCTGCAGGTGCAGAGGCAGTCGCTCGCAGCGGTTGGTCATGTTGTTCCGCGCCCCCTAACGTGGTGATCTTTCCTTGGAACTTCATCAGACTGTTGACACCCATAAACCTGCGACTGTGGCTGGCTGCAGGCATCACAGGACGGGGCGACGTGGGTGGACCTGCGGCGGCACACCAACGACACGTCGCTCAGCCTGCCGGGCCAGTTTGCGTCGTGGCCGGTGGGCGGCCCCGCGGCGCAGCGGCCGTACCGCCGCTTCCGGGTGCTGCTGGCCCAGGGGCCGGGCGCCGCCGTGACGCACCCCACCGAGCTGTCGCTCAGCCATTTGGAGCTGTACGGCTGGGCCACGGCCACAGCAGCGAGCAAGGACGCATAGAGCTCGGGCTGACGAGGGGTGGCTCTTGTACGTGTCAACTCTGAGGAGTCAGGTCACTGATGTGAAGATGAGGGGTAGTGCGGCAGTGTTCATAACAGCCATGCTCTGACATGCAAAGCTGGAGCCTCGCTCAGAAACTCAAGTGGGTTCTTACAAGTGGCATACGTGTCGAGCAAGCAGCAAATTCGTTAAATGCATGGGAGTATTTTGAGAACGACCGGTTGGGTGACAACACCAGCCTGTTTGCATGGTGTGTATGGTCAGGTTGGACAGCATGTACACAGTTCACAAGCACCGAGACGGTTGTCAGCAATGCATCAACTCAGCTGTTCGCCACATTGCCAACTTGATGAACCTGACACAACTGTGAGCTTCATCTAGTGGGTCATAGAAATCCGCACAGAACGCCACGAATTGCACACCCCAAACAGTTTGCGACTCTCCGAACGGACTGGTAGTCATAAATGCCGGCGCATGAATATCTGAGACAATTGCTCAATTGGCCCAATGATGTCCCTCACGGGGTCAGAGCCACCCCGCTTTCCTCACCAGGTCAGACACAAACCACGCCCCGCTGTGTTCGCTGAAGATGAAAGCAATATGCTACAGTTCGGTGCCTCTGTGGACGTTCACCGGCCATTCCGGCGCCGCTGCTGGCTGCCATTTCGTGATCCATTGCTGTGACTGCCATTTCGTACTCCATTGCCGTGACTGCCATTTCGTGCTCCATTGCCGTGACTGCCATTTTGTGCTCCATTGCCGTGACTTACATTTTGTGCTGCATTGCCGTGACTGCCATTTCGTGCTCCGTTGCCCTGACTGCGCACGCCGACTGGTGGCTGTGCAGCAGCTGCTTGCGGCAGCTGCTGCCCCTGCTGGACCTGCTGCAGGTCCTGCTGCATGGCTGCTGGTGTCAGGTGCTCATGCGGAGCTGACTGTGATGGAGCTGCCTCCCTGCACCAGCAGTGTGACGGACATGTGCCATAGCTGGCCAGGTAGGCAGGGGCTGCGGGCCAGGGTACAGCACATGTCATGCTGCATGAAGGAGAGTAACGCTGCAGCAGGAGCGCCAGCGTACCAGGGCATGCGCTGCCAGCCCTTCAGCAGCACGGGCTGCATGCGGCCGCAGCAGGTGCCTTCTTCCGCGTCTGTCTCAGCAGGATCAATGGCGAAGATCTCCTGCAGCATGGGCACATAGCAGACTGGCATAGCCACCCATGGGCATGCAGCAACATTATTGTTTTGCCTCGCCTTTTGGATGCACAGCAGCTGGATAATACAGGGCAACGCCAGATCAGACAACATCACGCTCGAGACCAGGTAACGTTGGCACACCTGCATGAACTTCTGGGCGGCAGAGGAGAGGGTGCGGGCGGGGGAGGTGACCAGCAGCAGGGGCCGCGCCAGCCGCACCCCCGCAATGGGCACGCACCCCAGCAGCCCCAGCTGCAGCTCCTTCTCGATGGCCATCACGCTCACAAACGCCACGCCCAGCCCGTGCTGCACCGCGCTCTTGATGGCCTCCATGCTGTTGAACTCCTGCGGGGATGCAGGAGCGTGCTTGTCAGCTGCAGTCATTGGCCATCCTCACACTTCAGCAGTCGGGTCTACAGAGTCAGAAGTGCAGTTTCAGACCATCAGGCGAGGGGCTGCCATTGATGGTACCATGTCGATCTGCAGGCGGCGCCAGGCGATGCCATGGCGGCGCAGCATGGCGGCCTGCGCCGTCTGCACGGTGCTGCCCTCGTTGAGGCACACGAAGCGCAGGCTGTACAGCTGCTCCCGCTGCAGCGGCCCCGCCTGCAGCACCGGGTGGTCCCGCGGCGCTATCAGCACCTGCAACATGGCATGGAATGTCTCAGTGTGATTCGAAAACACATAATACATATTTCAACCGAATTGTCGGCATGAATGTGGCATACGCTGGTGACACCGGGTAACCGCCAGCAGTGTGCCTATGCTCAGGATGGCTCCACACTTCTGTTGACAGGCCATTAAGAATCACTTGCGACTTCCAGGCAGCATCAGGTCTGTGTGAAGACTCACCAGCTGGTCTTCAGCATAGGTGACGGTCTTCAGCGCGGTCTGCAGCTCCGGCGGCACCTCCCCGCCAATGATGGCCACATCCAGCTCGCCACCGGCCACAGCGTCACAGATCCGCCGCGACTGGTCCACCTGCACAGTATTGTGGATGACATCACCGAGGGGGTCAAGGTACGAATGCGCATACATCATGGCAGATGCTCTCCCTTGGGACCCAGAATCAGTGGCCAATGCTGGGCAAGCAAGCAAGCAAGCAAGCATTGAGCATGTGTTGTACCTGCAGCTGAAGTGCCACGTTCTGGTTGCGCTGGCGGTACACCGAGATCAGGCGCGGCATGAGGTAAGTGCCCGTCGTCTGGCAGGCCCCCAGGCACACCACGCCCGTGTTCGCGCAGCTGCACAGGCAAATGAATCGGTGAGCAGCTGCTGCAGCATGCATGCTGCAATGTGGTGTGCGTTGACTAACACCTGGGCTGGATGTCAGGGTACTAGTCACCTTTGCTTCTAACGCAACCTTGCAGCAATAGTGTCAGGCGTACCTGTAGTCCTGCAGGGCGCGGCAGGCCTCGCTGGCGACGGACAGGATGGCCTCGCAGGAGGTGAGGAACAGCTGCCCCGCCTCCGTCATCACCACCCGCCCGTGCGTGCGCCCCAGTAGTGTGCCCTCCCCACCAAATGCCTGCATCCCATGTGTAGGCGGCCTCGGCGTCAGACATCGTCACATGTGTCTGTTAAGGCGAGGTGCCCACTATCAGGCATTCCATCTACAGCCTGTCGTGGCTATCATACACCCAATCTCACTCTCATACAGTGCAGGCGATCTGGGAACACAGCAGCATCTCGGCAGTCGGCGTCCCCAGACACAGGACCTGCTCAAGGAGGGCGATGGAGCGGCTGACGGCGCCAGGGGAGACGCCCAGCGCCATGGCGGCCTGCTTGACGGCGCCGGAGCGCGCGCACATGCGGAAATTGATGGCCTGCTGCAGCGTGAAGGGCAGCTTCTCCAGCTGCGGCAGCAAGCCCGGGTCCACCTCCACCGGCTGCCTGCCCTGCACCTCGCCTGCAAGTGCACAACCTTCTGCTGCGAAAGTGTGTCGACCATGACATGCACATGTTCTGAGTGTCATGTCACCACCGGATCAACCATTACTGGCAATTTCAACCCTGATAGTAAAGCAGCTCACCGCGCTGATCGGCGCTGCTTTGACCCCAGCTGAGGGGTGACAGGTCCGCGATGTGCGGCGCCCGCCCCCGCAGCTCTGGATACCGTGTGCCGTTCGCTCTGCCTCCCTGTGTGACAGGATGCAACATGCGCATTCAGGCCCTGTGACCATGCTTGTGCATGGAGGCCTGAGTCATTTCACAGCACCTAGTGTGGCCTGGAAGTGCAGATATGAAGTGCAAACGACAGACCTCCTTGGGTGGCGGCAGGAAGCAGCCGATGGCAGAGGTCTCCAGGGTGATGCCAAACATCTCGCGGATGAAGGCGCGCACGGCGTGGCTGCAGTAACGCACCGGGTCCGTGACGCACACCAGCTCCCGCTGTAGCTCTACCCCCTGTGGACGATAAATGGCAGAATTCACATGTGCGTTCTCATTCGACTCAAATTGAGACGCCATTAGGCAATTTCAACTGATGAGCACATTGCAGAAGACTGCAGCTGTTGCCACAGGCATGCCCACAGATTCTCGCAGAACCCCTGCACCTCGATGCCCACAGCCGCAAGGAGGCCGAGCTGCAGCTCTTTCTGCACGGCCGCTCGAGATACGAAGGCAGCGCCAAGGCCGACCTGCACCGCCATCTTGATCGCCTCCACAGAGTTGACCTCCTACGAGCAAGACCAGCGACACAAGACCCAAGTTAGGCCATCAATCTTAGCAAACGTAGTAGTGAAAGCAGGCTGGATCATCACTGTTGCACAATAGACACAACATCCAGGACAAGGCGACACGCAGCTGCAATGATGGTCTGGCAAAGTGTCCAACGTCAGCATGAAAGTCACACCATGACGACTTGGAGGCCGGTCCAGCAGATGCTGTGGGCCTCCAGAATGGAGCGAATGCCCTGCACCGTGGTGCTCTTGTGCAGGGACACGAATTTCAGGCTGTACAGCTGGTCCACATTGATTGTGCCGGCGCCTGCCAGTGGGTGGTTTGCTGCCAGGACCACCACCACCTCGTCCTTCTGGTATGGCGTCACCTACGTGCGGACGGGCTTGAGCATCACTTGGGTGCTGCAACTAACAGGAACGTCTGCTCTGGTGCCGTGCTTAAAGCAGCTTGGCTTCGTTTGCCCGCTAAACACCTTCATGAGCATATGCGCGGACCCCCAGAATTGCGACCTGCACCTGCAGCAGGTGCTCCAGGTCTGCAGGGATCTGGCCGCCTACGACAGCCACATCGACCTCGCCGCGGGACACTGCAGCGCAGCACCGCGCCGTGTTCTCCACTTCCAGCTGCACCGTCACCTCCCGGTGCTTCTGCTTGAAGCGCTCTGCACAGATGGGCACAGTGTGGCATAACTCACTTCAGTCTGAGTCGCCAGACTATCAGGTTTGAATTTCAGGTTTGAATATCAGGTTTCTCCTGTGCTGGCTGTACAACACAGATGTCTGTCAGCATCATCCATACCCACACCTATCAGCGGTGGCATGAGATACACGCCCGTGGTCTGGCTAGCTGCCACCGCCATCTGGCCGGTCTTGACGTTCTGCAGGTCGCGCATGGCTGCGAGCGCATCTGCCGCCAGGGATATCATTCTGTGGCTGTACCGCTGCAGGAGCCGCCCTGTGGCCATGCAGAGGTGGCTCATTTCTTCTCAGTGCCCAAGCGGAGGTGGCAGTCATAGTGGTCTGCAGATTCTACATACCACTGTGTGTTGCATGTGAGCCACCTGCAGGCGTGAGCTGCGACTCCTTCTTCACTGGCTGCACGAGCTTGAGCTTGCCGCCGTCATCGCTGGTGACAGTGCGCTGGCCGGCCTCATCACCGGCCACATACCGGCCCAGCTCGAACTCCAGATTGCTCATCAGCACGTGGATGTTCTGCTTGCTGCAGTTCAGCAGCGCCGCGGCGGCTTCCGGCGACTTAGCAGCAGCCAGAGCCTGAAAACAGTTGTACCGGGTCAGGCTCTGCCTGTGGATGTTTACTGCAGAGAAGCCGTACAGTCCCTGGTGCGAGGATCTTTACATTGCACACTGTGCTCACCGAGAAGACGACGAGCTGGTGCAGCGTAAAAGGATAGTTAGGTAGAACCGCTGGCGCCAATCGCGGCGGCGACCGCCGCTGCTCGGGCTGCGGCGCTGCACCGCCTGCATCCCGCCGCCAACTGGCTGCTGCGCACTCGACGGTCTGCCGACAAAGCCGTAGGCACAGCTGTGATGGCCATGTGTTATTGTGCTGCTGCGGATGGAGGGCTGTCAGGCCTGTGAATTGTGGTGTCCGCGCGGCACCTTGCGCGCATCTGTCCACTGTCCATAGCGGCCGCTGTTGTAAGCTAGTCGTGTTCCTGCAGCTGCCGTGAGACGCCAGCTGCATGTTAATCTTCCAGGCTGCGCCAGTTTGGCGCTGCCAGCGTGATGAGTGTTCTCGGAAGTTCACGAGACGCAGGTCTGGGCTACATCACCCGTCTGATCACGTCTTCCGCCTAGGCAACCTTTCATCCAAGTACAAGCACAGCTCTCAAAATGGTTCACAGCGTGGGACACGCACACTGCCGGCTCGTGCAGCAAGTCTGCAGCTCGCGTGAACTTAGTGCCACGTGGCAACTAGGGCCTAACATCGGTAGCTAATCAGCCTCAGACCACGTTCAAACTGGTATGCATCTGAGTTTGCTACGTCGTAACACAATTGACTGTGCACCGCAGTCCGCAGATCGCATAAGTTAGTACAGAGCGGAAGCGTCTTAAAACTGTTGTGAGCGCATGTACTGAGAGTACTGCAGTTGCGATCTCGTCAGCACACAGACCGAAACGTGCAAGCAACACTTTGGGGTCCTATCGGCATCAAGTTGCTGCCCTGCATGAGCATAGAGCTTGCAAAGATGTGAACCTCAGTCTGAATTGCATGACAGAGACCGTGACAACACGGTTTGACTGCACCAAGCGCTAGCATGGTGTCCACAGCAGACAGCCCAGGTGCGGCGCCTGTGGTTGTCTTGGCGAACCTGATGCCCTTGCTCAGGCCATGGATTCAGGATCAATTCTCGAAGCCCGCATTTGCTTTGCAGCTGCCAAGCGGCACCGCAGTGATGCACAGGATAGCCATGATGAGCCCATGCCGGATGCTCCAGGTATCGCCCCTGCTGCAGCTCGGAGACGGTGGCAGCTACATCTGCCACACAATGCACATTGGAGCAGCATTTGCAGGGTGGTTGATCTGTTATGTGTCTGACGCTGCTTGTCTCTGGATCATAATTGCAGCGGCGCCGTCCACTCCTGGCGTTGCACCTCACAGCACGGAGGACTTCACGTCGTGGCCGGTCCACAACCTCATGAAGCTCTACTACAGTGAGTTGCGCAGTCATTGGACGTCGCCTCGCTGGCTAGCCCATACAGGAGTCTTGGTGTCAATGCACAGTGTGTGTGACCACTCAAACATCCCTTCCTGCGACGCAGGCCGCCTGTTTCCACACCAGGAGTTTTACAAGTGGCTGGCGTACGGAAACGGTGAGTGTGTTGCAGTGCAGCAGTATGTGTGCTGCTGCTGAGAATGCAAACAATGCATCGAAATGTAACCTGCTCTGGGCACGCAGATGGCAAGCACCCGGGCGCAGATGCCGGTTTCTTCCAGCGGCGAGAATTCTGCTTCACACTGGAGAACGACATCTTCGTGCGCTACCAGTCCTTCAAGGTGGGCGACCAAGATGCGCATCACCGCCTGGAACAGGTGGAACGGTGCTGCGGTTCTGCAAGCCCGATGTCACATTGCCGAGCCTGAGCCGTTTTCACTTTGCAGAATGGCGCGGAGCTGGCGTCGGCCCTGTGCGCGAGGCTGCCTGCCAAGATCGATATTGGCCCTGTGTACTCGGCCGACCCGCAGCAGCGGAAAACATACGCAGGTGAGGCGCAGCGTCTGTGGCAGGACCTCGACACAGGCTTTGGACATCGTCCAGCACGCTCCTGTGCAGGGAAACCTTCGAACAGTGGGTTTCACAGAGCAGCCCTGCCGCCGCAGATGGCAAGTTCTTCCCGGTGTCACGGGAGCTGGTGTTTGATATCGATCTGACAGACTACGATGATGTGCGGACCTGCGGCAGCGGCGGCCACATCTGCAACTCCTGCTGGCCCCTCATGGCGGTCGCCATCCAGGTACCCGGAAGTCCCTCGCACTTCGGTGTTCTATATTGATCCAGATTGTGTATCATGTTTGATGGCAATTAGGCGCCATAACATCAAATCTTCAGACGCCTCGCTGCCCATCCAGGTGCTGGATCGGGGGCTGAGGGAGGACTTCGGCTTCGAGCATGTCCTGTGGGTGTTCTCGGGCCGCCGTGGCATCCACTGCTGGGTGTGCGACAGCAGGTGAGCGTCTTTGCTGTGGGGCTGTGAATTCACTCATATCACCAGACACACAAGAGCACGGAGGTTTTCAGTATATGGCTTGCGCCATCCCTCCACGGCATACAACATGTTCATCACTTTGGTTGCAGAGCGAGGCGGATGACGGACGAGCAGCGATCGGCGCTGGCGGCGTACTTCGCACTGTATAAGGGGCAGGAGGAGGGCCTGGCCAAGATGTACCTCAGCCCCACGGACCACCCCTTCGTTGCCAGCGCCTATGCCCTGCTGGACACTGCTTGGCGGCAGGTGTGTCCCAGCAGAGCTGGTTGGCTGATGATGCAGCCTGCAGTGGATCGTGGCCACGAGCATTGCTCCTGCCTGTTGCTCCGATCTGGTCAAGCGTGCGCAACCAGGCGCTGAGCCTGTGGATCTTGCCTGCCGTCTCTGCAAACAGTGCCCTTGACGGCGGTGCAGATGTCTACATGATGTTCCCACGCCCATTCGTGGTGTGCTGCGCTGCAGACGATCCTGCCGGAGCAGCGGCTGCTGGAGCATGCCGAACAGCAGGAGGCGGTGCTGCGGTACATCCCATGTGACGACACGCGCGCCGCGATCCGTGCGGAGTGGGCCAGGAAGTCCCGCAGCGCGACGGAGGACGTCAATTTGGAGCGCTGGGAGGCCCTGGAGCAGGCTTGCGAGGCGGTGAGCCCCTGCACAGCTCCCAGACACCGCTGCTGCCAGCAGCGGTGCATTGTCGATGTCCCCTGCAGCAATGGGGCCCCGTACTTGCATTGCAGGATGCCCAAGCATAGAATTTTGACACAATGGCCGCCCTGCATTGCCTTTCGGCCATTTGACAGGAATTGGCTCCTCCTGCTGCCAACAGGCGGGCGCAAAGAGCAAGGCTGACAAGGGCGAGCAGTCGCGCACCAAGGCAGACGTGCGCAGTGCGCCCAAGCGCATTGTGCTTGCATACACCTACCCGCGGCTGGACATCGAGGTGTCCAAGAGGATAAACCATCTGCTCAAGGCGCCGTTCTGTGTGCACCCCAAGACTGGCAAGGTGCAATCTGGCAGCTGGTGCATCTGCACTTTGCAATGCATTGCACTGACTGTTCGGGAAGCTGCTGTGCAAGCCAGGTGCCGGCAGGTGCTGCCAGCATGCGTCGTCCAAATGTTGAGTCAGGTTCCGTCTCACGACGCAGGTGTGTGTGCCGCTGGACCCTGACACCTCCGACAGCTTCGACCCAGAGGCGGTGCCGACCGTCGCCAGCCTGCTGAACGAGCTCAACGCCCGCGTCACTGACGGCATGACCTCTGCCGCTAAGGTGACACACCATCTGCAGCACAGTCTGCTCTCACGACACCCTCTGTTGTGTGTGCATCGTGCATGTTGCAGGCCCACGCTTGCCATGGTGATGAGGCTCGACCTCTGTTGTGCCGCCTCCGCAGGGCGAGGAGTGGAAGAACACCAAGCTGAACACATACATGAAGTCGTTCCAGCATAATTTTCTGGCCGGCCTCCACAAGGCGTCTTTGAAGGAGTTGACTGACCAGACCAAGATTGCTGCACCAGGCCTGGACTGGTAGGAGTGCTGTGGAACAAACATCTGTTTTGATGATGATAATGATGGCATCCACTGACCCGAAGAACTGCTAAAGCTGCAAAACGATCGTGACCTGACAAAGTTAAGCAACGAAGCTGTTCCAAGGCTCTGAGGCAGTGTTAAATTAGATAGGACATGAGAAAATCTGAAGCATCTAAACCGAGTGCGGGTGTTCACGTCGTGGCAGCACCGCTTGCTGGTGTGAAACGCAGTGCCACGCCATTCATGCAATACCTGCACAAACAGCACGCCCACGTCAAGCTTGTGGGTCCATTCCAGAAGCACGCATCTGAAAAGAGCACACGTAGGGTGACAAGCACAGGTCAGCGAGCAGAGACTTCGATGCGCACCGGAGTCCTGTTGGCTGGGGGCCATCACGGAAAACATGTCCGAGATGTGAGCCACATGTTTTGCAGGTGATCTCGGTGCGCGGCAGGAAAGGTATCGAATTGTCAAGCGTCTCGTTCACGGCACCCGCTTTGGCCTCGAAGAAGCTCGGCCTGGTAGTGCATCGAGCAGAGTGGCAAGACACGAGTTTGTGCAGTAAATCTCTGCAAGTGTGTATTCTCGGGAACTCGACCAGTGTTGTCAACCTCACCATCCAGTGCCAGAGTTGAACTTTGCTGCCGAGCTGAACACGTCGCTGCCACATCCTGCACACTGAAACGTTCCCTCGCGATACTCCTGCGGCCACACAGCTTGTCGTGTCAATACTCTCAGCCATGCGCATCTGTTGCCTGTGACCACTCTCAGTGTCAGGAACGAGAGGACACCTTGTGTCCGATGCACCTTGTTCAAAGGGCTGCTGAAGGGCAACTTGGTCCCTGCTCTCCGAAGCACGCTGTACTGCGCCGGCGTCAGCAGCTGCCGCCACTCGTCATCGCTGTGTGTCACAGGAAACTGTCCCACCTGCAAACGGAGCGGCAACTTCAGCGCATGCAAATTCAATACAAAATTCATACACTGCTGGCATGCATGTGTCACTTGTGATATCGCACTAGGCATTCATGTTGACGCCTCACTCCCTGACCTCATCCGCAGATGCTGCGGGCGTGGTGAGGCCATGTGCTGCAATGCCGGCTGATAAGCTGAGCAGCAGCTGCCGTCGGTCGATATAGGCATCAGGGACGCTATCATGTCTGGCTGCAGAGCATGCATTGGCCCTGCAGTCATCAGAGCGTCTTGTCCAAAATTCTCAGCGCTGCTGATTCAGGAAATGCTGGGAAGATGGGCGCATCCAAAGGGGATGCCGCAGCGACCGTTGCGCAGAGATCACGTGATGCGTACAGCTGCTGCAGACTCGCCTGCCTCGCTGGAAGGAAGTCAAACGAGCTGAAAATGCTCTTCTGCCGTTCGCTTGCCCTGCTGTGCACCTGTGGCCAGGATTCCCCACCAGGCACACACGCAGTGGCATTGATCTTTGTGGCGAGCTTTGGCCAAGCGGCTGTGCTAGCAACAGAGGTAGACTGTGAGATTCATATAGATGCATATGAGCTTGTAAGTCGCTCTGAGTTGTCCGAAGAGGCCCCCGCTTCTTGGTCATGCACCCCTTACTTGTTGGACGAGGCCCCAGGTCCTTGGGCCAGGTTGTTGTGCAGTGCAGCCCTACTCTTCATGAACCGATAGTGCCATGCACTGCAGACGGTACTGTGCATGTTCCGTTCACTGAGCCAGCATATTACTCCGACGCGGCTTGCATTTGAGATCACGCAGCGGAAAAGAGCAGGAAAGCAAGCGGAAACAACAAATCAAGTTGGTGCAGAGCCTGCTGTCGGTCATTCAGCGCCAGGCCTCACGTCTGGCACACAGGGCCCTGTCATTAGTCTGTCGTGCTGTCATGAATGGCCTGATGGCGGTTCTGCATACCCACGGCGCTGCATCCCATCTGTACACAACAGCACCCAAATTCCACGCCTATCGGTAGTGGGCAGTTAGGCGTAGGCGATGCAGCGCTCGGCCGGGTTGTCTGCTGGCTCCAGCTTGAAGCCGCTGGTGTTGAAGGCGGCGCTGTCGTAGAAGCTGTTGAGGTCAACTGTGCCGTACTGCCGCAGCCGCTCCTCCAGCATCCTGGATTGACAGGAAAGAGAGTGACGTTCCGAGCTCTTCTGCAGACATGACCTTGTCACCTGTTCTGGCACGAGACGATGATGTGGGTGGTACGTTAGCTGACATCTGGGATCCGCAAGAGGAGGATAGACGTGCAGGCTGACAGGAAGCGCATCTGCAGATACAAACGACTGGTAAATCTTTTTGAAGACTCGCACCGGCTGGTGATGCGCTCGGCGTCAGTGCCGGGGGGCAGGAGGCCGGCCTGGGCGGCGCGCGACTGGTCCCGCAGCATGCCCCGCAGCACCGTCAGCACCAGCTCGTAGTTGTCGCCCCGCGCGCTGATGAACTGCGCAAACTTGCGGCTCATGGATCGCTGCACGCTCTGCTTCTGCGTCGACACGAAGCTCTGCACCATGACCCTGCAGCAGCAGCCGGGCGGGCGCCAGTGTCAGCGCCTCCACCGGGTCATGTGCCGCTGTCAGCATGACCCTGCCATGCCTGATGTCACGATCAAGCCGCACGGCGGCATGCACTATGCGCTTGCACGCACTAGACGGCATGCAATCGAAGGAGTGTCGAAACACAGGGGCACCTGACGGCGGTGTCGATGTCGGCGTCGGACACCTGGCTGCGGAGGTGCATGCGGGCGTGGGCCTCCGACATGCGGATCATGGACTCCAGGTGGCGCACCGCCACCGGCATGCCCGAGCTGATGGCGCCCTCCTTCCGCAGCTTCACATACACCTGCGCAGTCCGGCGCAGCTTGCATCAGCGCTCAAGCCTGACAATACTCTTGCAACTGGCCAAAATTGCTAGCGGCTTGTCCTCTGAGCCTGGCAGAATTATCTCCTACACACCCGCCATGCAGACTGGCACGTTACTCAGCAGTGCGTCAGTCACACTGTGCAGCAGGCTCGCCGAGATAGGTCAGCAACGCTCACCGCAGCGATTTTCTCGTAGTCATTGGCCTGGAAGGTGGGGCGGCAGGTCTGCTTGGCGTACGTGACATACTTGCGCAGCTTGTCCTGCGCAATGATGCTTGGATCCCGCTCCGCCTCATCTGCCGCCGCCTGTGCAGATCAAATCGTCATCACCACTTTGTATTGTTGACGTAGAGTGTTGCGCAAGAGCGGACATGATGCCCGCCGCTGCCCAATTAACAGCGCAGCCTGAAGTTCTGACTTCCAACAGACAGCATGGCCGGCTGCAGCACCTTGGCTGGGTCGACGCTGGGGTGGCTGCGCATGTGGCTGTTCACCACGAACTCGGCCAGCCGGCCGTCTGCCTCCCGGTCCACCGTGTCCTTCACCACGCATAGGATGTCGAACCTGCAGCAGATGATCAGCCTGAGCAGTGCTTCACCAGGATCGGACACTGGCACTGCCACAGATGCACTGAACAGCAATGGAAGCTTGAGGAACGCAATGAACAATCCAGCCACTCAAGGACAGGACGCTCACCGGGACAGGATGGGTTCTGTGAGCTCCACATTCTCGGCAAAGGTGCGCGAGGAGTCGTAGCGGCCGCCGATGGGGTTGGCGGCGGCAATGACGGAGCACCGCGCTTGCAGCTGCGTCACGATGCCCGCCTTGCTGATGCTAATGCTCTGCTGCTCCATCGCCTGTGGTATGCCAGACCACATCGTCAGATATCGTCTTAAAGTGGTGACGACCACTGCACAAACAACAGCCAGCAACAAGGGCCAAGAGTCTGGCCTGAGGACCAGCTCTGACATATTGAGAACAAACAGAGAGCGAAGACAGTGTACAAGCTGAAGAGGCTTCAGGGCAAGTAGACCGCACCTCGTGGATGGACACGCGGTCCTGGTCGTTCATCTTGTCGAACTCGTCAATGAGGCACACGCCGCGGTCGGCCAGCACCAGGGCGCCGCCCTCCAGCGTCCACTCCCGCGTCACCGCATCCTTGTGCACCGCCGCCGTCAGCCCCACCGCGCTCGCGCCCTTGCCTGCAGCCCACCGTCGCAGCTGTCAGCTGCCGTGTGTAATGCAGCACGGTACCATGCTGGGTTCCGGCTACTTGCAGGAAGTCAGTGGCTCTTGGCAAGGCTGTCGGATGCTCAGCAGTCATATACTCCGTAAAGTTCTGCTGTATGCACCTGTGGTGTACACGGCGCGCTGGGCGGCCTTCTCGATGTACTTGAGGAACTGGGACTTGGCAGTGCCGGGGTCGCCCAGCAGCAGCATGTTGATGTCGCCCCTTAGCCGGTGGGTGCCGCCCGGCGACTTCTCCTGCACGTGTCAGCATGTACAGACGTCAGCATCAGCGACACACTCTGAGCATGACTGGATGGCAGGATATATCATGCAGACTGTGTGGATCAGCACGTGCATGTCCGGCAAGAGGCATACCTGGCCGCCAAACATGGCTAGTGCAATGCCCTCCTTGATGTTGCCGTGGCCGTAGATGGAGGGCGCTATGGACCTCGCAATGCGCTCGCCTGCGTGTGCGGAAATGTAATCTGAACCTCTGCAGGATAGGTGGCTGCAGAGCAGCAGGGGCCAAGTGGCTGCACACTCAGCCGATCATCAGGCGATGCCGATCACATGCACGGGTTGTCAGCAGGGCGCACCAATCTTGGGGTCCCGTGCCAGCTCGTGGATATCCTGCAGGTCCTCGTCCGTGAGCTTGTATGTCGCGTACACATCCTCCGTCTTCTGCAGTCATAATCGGAACCCAGAGTGAGTCGTTGGCTTACTTGATGCTAAACATGTGCCAGGGTATCCTGTACCAAATCAGCATCGGTGTGATGGGCATGCATAGCAGTAGGACAAATCACACACCTGGATGTGGTTGGCCTCTACCAGGGTCGAGAAGACCGGGAAGCCATTCTTCACATTCAGCGTCGCGTCGTAGGTGTTGGTGTACACGCCTGCACATTGTTGACGGCGAGTTACCAGGCCATGGCACGCATGGCACCGTGTCATGCACTCCACGTCCACACATGAGGTGCATGTGTTGCAAATGCACAACGAAAAGAAGGTTTGCACATGAGCAGTCCAACTCACCAGTGACCTGGATCTCCTCGCCAGGGCGGGCGCAGTCGATGAGGTCGTGCAGCAGCACCACCTCCCGGTGCCGCGGCAGCCGCCCCGCCTGCACGCTGCCGGGGCTCTCCTGCAGCGTGATCTTCTGGTAGTTGCGGTAGATCGTCTCCGTCACGTTCACCTGCGCAAGCATGCAGAGCGGTCGTATTGCACATGACACAGGGCAAAGATGGTCAAGGATCCGCAAGCAAGCGGTGCCGATAGTTCAATTGCTATGCACCTGAGCGGGAGGAGATTAGGCAGTGAGCAGGAAACCGAACCTGGAAGGGCCCCTTGGACTGGCACTGCGGGCAGGAGCCGACTTGGATCTCCGCCTCGCTGTTCTGGAAGAAGGGCCCCAGCGTGTACCCGCACTTTGTGCAGTCGTACTTCACCTGTGGCATGAAAGCAATGGGATTTAGGACCAGCGACTCAGAAGGTCCCACTGCACAGAGGATGTCAGCAACTCTGATGTTGATGTAGCCAAATCAGATGAATCCAAGGGTTTGTCAGCATAACAATGCATGCACCTGCTGAAGCTGCGGGAAGACACCGGTGCGGCGTGTCACCACACCCGTCAGCCGCACGAGTGCGTTGAGGTGGTACTGCCTGCATTGTGCAGTTGGCATGTTGATGGGTTCATAGTAGCTATTGTCGTCTCCCAGCTGAACAATGATGAGTGCTGCAGTCTTGGCTGGAAAGTATGGTATCAATGTGAAGATTGATGAAATGCTGTGCAGGCCAAGCTTGCAGCACCTGAGATCACGAATGCTGTCCTGGATGGGCAGATCGGTGATGCGCACGAAGACTTCCTTGGCAATGTCACCATAGTCCGGCAGCTTGTCCAGCGCCACCTGTTGCAGCCAGCTATGACGGTTTGGCCATTCGAGGGTGATGATATTGCGCTCATGTTGCCCACATCATGGAAGCAGTGCAGCAAATGGTCCTCAGGCAGCCCACCTGGTATGCCACTTGGTTGAAGATCTCGAACATCTGCTTTGGCACGTCGGCCACCCACACCGCCAGGATGGGCATCGCCTGGCTGAGGTGCGCATAGCTGACCTCCAGGCTCTGCTTGTTGGCTGCATGCATAGTTTACTCAACAGTGTTTCAATTTGAACCTGAATAATGGCTCTGCAGCAAGATAAACAGACTGACCACCCTCAGTAAAGCTTGAAATGCGAATGGCTTCCAGCGTGAGTGCAGCAATGGCCCACGCGGCTGCACACCTCGGCACATGCGCAGGATGGCCTCCAGGTAGTAGCGGGGGCCGTCCTTCTCCGCCTGGAAGCCCAGCAGGAAGTTGCGGAATTTCTTGGAGATGGAGCGCTGCACCGGGTCCAGCGCGATCCAGTCCGCCGCCGGCCCCCGCTGGTCCTCCAGCTTGAAGCCCACCTCCACCTGGGCTCCCCCAGAAAGCAGCACTTCGGCACTTGACCTTATCCAAGACCCACAGCAGACGGCAAGGGCAGCTTGCATGCCGTGCTGGCACACAGAGCACGATTGTACAAGCATCTGGGCCACAGACGGCGGTCAGGTTGGCGGGGCTCAGTCACCTCATCCTCATCATCATCCTCGCCGGGGCTGAGGCGGCGCCGCCGTGTCGGTCGCGCATCCTCCTCGTCATCCTCTGTGAGACGGCATAGCCCGAGGTCAGTGACGTCGACAGGTGGTGGAAAGTACCAGGAACATGGGAGATTGAGGCCGTCACTGTTCGTGGAGCAACGAGCTCAACGCGAGTCGGGATGCCCACAGTACACGCTTGATGATGCGTCTCACCTTCTAGAGCGCCAGGAAGGCCGCGACGGCGTGCCTCGCGGGCATCCCGCCGCCGCAGCTCCCGCTCTGCAGCCATGCGCGCTGCCATGGCCTGCTCTGCTGGCGCTGCATCCTGAAACTCCGCATCAATGCCCGCCGCCTCATACCGGTCCAAATGATCCATGTCCCGATAGTCCCTGCGGCAGAAAGAACATACATTGCCCCGCTGAAAGGGGCCAAGCGGCTTGAGTCGTGGCGTTGAAGCTGACGGCTCAAGTTTGCTTCACACATGCAAGACTTCCCCGTCGAACAAGCGGACACTCACGCGTGTGCGTTCTCCAGCAGGTCCTCTCCCTCGTCGTCGTCATCGCTGCCGCCGGCATGCGATTGCACCACTTCGTCCTCGCCCTCTTCGACATCCGACATGACGTGCGAGTCACCCTGCGAATCCTCTGGCGCGCCAGGACCCTCATCAGGCAGCGGAATATCTGCGTCCGCCTGCGTTGGGCGACAGCATGTGTATCGCGCGTGTGGCTTCGTCACAGACCACAGCATGGATCAACATGTATCCGGCCGACTGATGTGGCTGTTGAATTGGAGTCCTGCAATGCTGTGCACCATCTCACATACAGCAGTAGATGCAGCATCGAGCTGAGACATCGGCGCACCATGCTGGGCAGGCGCCTGCGCACCGCCCGCCTTGCTGAAAGTTCAAATCAGGCTTCGCTGCGAGGTCAGCAATGTTGGGGTGCAATTTTCCTATGATCAGCGCAAGGTGGACAGTAGACTAGCAAGAACAGATCAATCGTCGCCCTCCGCTGCTCGTCTGCTGGCAGAAACACATCGTGCACGTGATGAATGCAGCGAAGTTTTGAATCGCTGGCGGGAACGGCATGCATGATGAGCGTCCCGTGATGTGCATCTCGTCTCCTTCCTGCCTCCAAATTACCCCTCCTGAACTCTTCAACACTGTGCTCTCACATAGCCTGAACGTCTCAAACGGCAGGCACAAGCTGCCGGCGCCTGCCAACCTCCTCGATGTCGGTGAGTGGCCTGGCCAGCGCCGTGCTGCCGCCGCCGCAACCCTGCTGTCCCATAGTGGACTCCACCACCAGCTGCCCACAAGCGCCGCTGATGTCCTGGCCCTGTATGCAGAAACGATGAGGGTCAGCACAGAGCAGTCCGATGTCGAAACCAAGTCACCTGTTGGAAGCGCAGTATTAGCCAGCCAGCAGGTCTATGTCAACAACTCAAGGTCCCGCACATGCGCCCACACCTTCTCCTTGCGCACGGTACAAGGGATGCCGTATTCCTGCCGCAGGATGCGCTGAAACTCTTTTGTCCGCTCTGGCCCTGGCGCCTGGAAGCTGATGCTGGGACTGCACTTGCAATAGGTGAACCACGCAGTGGCAGCTTGATCAGACACGGGCCATCCGAGCCAACAAATGCAATGCAAGCTGCTGCAAATGCATGCTTGCAGGGTGAGCGGCTGTACCTGTAGATTGGATTCCAGGGAATGAGGTTTTGCACGACGTCGCGACCCCGAAGCAGCGCTCCCAATTCATGCGCCTGCTCAGGCCCATCATTTACACCCCGCAACATGACATACTCCACAAACACCTGCAGCAGGAATGGTCAACTGTCAACAATGGTTTCGAAGCAAAGGGGCCACCTAATGTATGAGGTTCATTTCGCACGCACGCGTGCCCAGCATGAGCTTGCTCACCCGTTGCTGTGTCCGCTGCTGGTATGTCTCAATGGCCGCCATGAGCTTGTCCAACTTGTATGCTGCTGCCGAGGGCACAATGCTCTTCCGGAGCTCCTGCAGATCAGACCGCCATAACGTGAGACAAGGGGCACAAATCTCCATCTTGGCAGGACTACATAAGGTGCACTTGAGGTGAGTCATATTGTCCATGCTGCACAGACAAGAGTACAGGAGCTGCACCTGGTTTGGGGCGTGCAGTGACAGCGCCAGGCTGACCCCCGGCAAGTCGTCCGCAAGCTGCAGGATGCGCGGGATGACGCCGACTGTGGAGACAGTGACAGCCGAACGCCGCAGCGCAAAGATGCGGGGGTCCGTCATCATGGCCACTGCTGGCCGCACCGCGTTGTAGTTGTTCAGTGGCTCCTGTGGCAAGTGTCAGAACGCGCACAATCGAGAGCGCATAATCCCTGAGGCTGCATTCCTTCCTCTTGTGGGGCACTGCCGCACGCCTGGTGTGCCTGGCAAGACATGCTGGTCGGACCAATGCAATGACCCAGACTCACCCCCATGCCCATGAATACCACATTACGTATGGGTGCAAGGGCGCGGGCGTGCACCAGCTGCTCCACGATCTCCCCTGCTGTCAGGTCGCCCTGCAGCGACAGCAGCACCAGGTGACACCACATCTGATGGATATGAGTCTCTGGCACCGATGCATCGGCAGATGCACTGCTGCAGCTGCAATGGCACCAAGCGGCAGCGCCCCACCTTGAGGCCCATGGTGCCAGTGGCACAGAAGGTGCACCCCATCTGGCAGCCGACCTCGGAGGACACGCACAGCGTCGCACGGGTGCCGCCGCTGGTGACGCAGCTGTCCGCGTCGCTGGTGCACCGCCCCATGTCTGCGACACAGGCCATCACTGTGGAGTCAGGCCTTCGTTGGAGAGCCTGTTTGTAAGGGAACCCTCATGACGGCAATCCTCTGCAGAGGTTTCACAGGCCTCGCTGCAGACATACAGGAAGGCGGGGTAGGGCTGCACCTGAGGTATCATAGTGCATGATCACTGATTCGATGGTCAGCCCGTCCTGCAGCTGCAGCAGCAGCTTCGAGGTCTCGCCATCCGCAGAGTGCTGTGCTGTCACCACCTGGCACTCAAGATGAAACAGACACTCAGCCTCAGTAGTCATGCATACGCACGCCCTGCACATGCTGCTGGGTGCCACAGGAGAGCCCATGCGACGGTTCAGAGGCGTCTCAGCACCAAATATACTCCATCTCACCTTGGATGTGCTGTGCACGAAGTCGGCTGACAGCAGGCTGACGGCTGCCTTGGGAAGTTCCGGGATGCTGTCCCATGCGGCATCAGGGAACCGTGCTAGGTGCCTGCAGTTGATCATTGCCGAGGTTGTCATGCGCACGAATGATGCTACTGCCAACCTCATGGCATTTGATGGAAGGGCGAGAAGAGGGATCTCTGGTCATGCCCACTTGTACAGTGTGTGGACGTGGACGTCCTTGATTTTGGCGTTCGAGAATGCGGCGCGCAGCGCGGGCTCGTCCCAGACTGACTGCGGCGCCAGCCGCCGCTTTCGTGCCATGACACTCTGTCTGTGCTCAAGCTGCTGCAGGTGGCCCGGCCACAGTATGCTCAAATGCCGATGCTCGCTGCTGTGTGCTGCTGCAGCTGCGGCTGCGGCTGCGGCTGCGGCTGCGGCTGCGGCTGGCTGGCAACACCACTCTCCTCTGTCGCGCTCTGAGACTTCTGGCAGGCCGTGTGGCTGTGTGTCTCTGTGGCTGTGTGGTTCCCTGGACCCTATTCCCGCAGCATGAATGTGTCCCGAAGCTGCTTCAACTGCGCGCGGCCATCGGATAGTAGGTACTTGCGAGCGTACTCCTCGGTCTGGCTGCGGTGCGCCTCAAAGCCAAGCCTGATCTGCTGCCTAACCTCACCTGCAGATGCAAGCAGGTGATATTCAGGATGCATGACGAGCCGCGGCGGCAGCGCTGAGCATGGATGAGTGCATGCTTCCAGTCTGCTGGCTGCATGCCAATGTAACATGCCCCATCTGCATCAGTTGAAATGATCGGCATCTGCAATGATGCGACACCTCGTGCACTGGGCGGTGCTTGTTGCGCAGTCCTGAGGAAACTCCGGTACAGTTTGAGGGCCTCGCCACGAAGAATGAAGCCGCGCAGCGAGTCAGACATGAGCCGAGCGCTTGGTGACAGAGCTCTGACGCAATCAAAACATTGGAAGTGACAAATCTGCTATGCGTAGCGGGCTGTGAGCGGTCCCACTGCCACCTCAACATCAGTGGCACGTCAGATCAGTTCTCCACTTGCAGCTGTAATTGCCAATCCCGAAATGCGTTGGAGATAGCAACATGCCACAGTAAATACACGGGTGATCCACCTCCGACTGCTGCACCCACGCCACACTACAGTACGGCATGCACCAGTCACACGCCCAGTCGCCGTGCTGTTGCAGAGGAGCACCTGCCGGCAGGAGACGTCCTTTCACTGATCTCTTGCACGTACAACAGCGTCGGGCTGCCCCCGCCTTACGTCTCAGCAGCAGATGTCACGCGGCACAGCAGAGCGGCGGCCAGCACGGCGAACCAGCAGCGCAGACAGCACACTGTGCGGAGAGCAGCCCTCGTCAGGACTTCCAGCGAGCGCAACAGTACGTCGAGGTCAGCGCAGCTCCCGGCTCTCCGCAGCAGCAGGCGGCTGCCTTTCTGGCGACGCCCAAGGGCGCCGCTGCGGCGGTCGCGCTTGCAGGCATCACAGGGCTGGGCCTCAGAGCCCTGTTCAATCGGGGATCCAGGTGTTGCATCTACCTGACATCTGCTTTGTTGCTTCACTGGCATGGTGAGATCATCAAGTGCCAAAGACAGAAGGGCGCGACGGAAGCTTGCTCTGTGCAGGGCATACGAAGATGACAACAGTGTGGGCAAAGAATATGATTCGTGGACAAACGAGGGCATCTTGGAGGCATACTGGGGAGAACACATTCATTTGGGGTACTACAATGAGCAGGTCTGCGGCCTCTGTATCAAGTTATCAAGAATGGCGTCAGGAGCAATGGGTTCATGATGATCTACAGCCACCGCACCATCATTTGTGCTTTGCAATGCAGGAGCGGGCAGCAGGCTATAAGAAGAAGGACTTCAAGCTAGCGAAGTTTGACTTTGTGGACGAGATGCTGGCGTGGGGTTTGGGCGACGCCACAGCGCCGCAGCGCATCCTGGACGTCGGCTGTGGTTTTGGCGGCACATCACGGCACCTGGCGAAAAAGTTTGGTGCCGCTCAGGTTGAAGGTGAGACTTGTGGGCATCATTCTGTCAGCATTCACGATAGCCTCGATGTCGGTCATGCAAGCTTTGGTAGATCAATTGAGTGTCAGGACTTTCCATTCTGATGCCTGCAGGCATCACGCTGTCGAAGGAGCAGGTGCGGCGGGGCACCGAGCTGGCCAAAGAGCAGGGTGTTAGCAATGCACACTTTCAGGTGAGCTGCCCAAGTGCAGCAGTGGCACGGAAGGCATCATGTTGATCGACATGGCGAACAGCAAAGCCAGGGTACCCACACCCTCTGTAAACTCTTCACCAGGTCGAAGGGGTCCAGCCATGGCATCCTGTCAAGGAATGATGGATGCTGACAGCTGTGCTGCGCATGGGCAGGTGATGGATGCGCTGAAAATGGAGTGGCCGGACAACAGCTTCGACTTGGTCTGGGCCTGCGAGTCAGGAGAGCACATGCCTGACAAGAAGCTGTATGTGGAGGAGATGACGCGCGTCCTGAAGCCAGGTGATAGAGTTGAGGCTTCATAGCGATTGAACCTGTGAACTGTGTCACCCAGTGTTGCAGCGTCTTGTCCAACATACACTGTGCACCAAGGCCGCGTGCTGATGCGGCTGCCGCTGTTGTGCTGCAGGCGGCACGATGATCATCGCAACATGGTGCCAGCGCGAGGAGACGCCGGACACGCCTTTCACCGACAAAGAGCGCGCGGAGCTGGACTTCCTGTACACCGAGTGGGCGCACCCATACTTCATCTCCATACAGGAGTACAGCCGCCTCATGCAGGTGCGCTGCGGTTCATTCGACTGCTGCCCGGTCGACCCCGCTGCTCTGCATCATGTTCGGCTCATGCTGTCTAAGTCGTGGTGATTCCATTCATGCCGTGTATCCTTACTGGGCGGCGTCGACGACTGCAGGGCACGGGACAGCTGGAGCGGGTAGAAACAGCAGACTGGACGGCGCCGACGCTGCCGTCGTGGCGCCATTCCATCTGGGTGGGCGTGTACAACCCGTGGCCCGTCATCCTGAAGCTCAATCCGCTCATCTGGTACAAGGTGCTGCGCGAGATCGTGACGCTGGAGCGCATGCACCGCGCCTTTGACAGCGGCCTCATGCAGTATGGCATGATGAAGGCCGTCAAGAAGTCGCAGTGACGGCATCGGCAGCATTGACAGGCGTTGCACTTGTGATGCTGTGTCGGTTGGGTCTGGAGCAAGTAGCATTGCCATATGATGTCGTCAAAATCATTTACTCTGGGGTCTGAAAATAGTTTTGTCGATGTTGCAAACGGTGCTCAGAGTCATGGAGCAACGCATCGGGCCACGAAGCAAACCATTGAACCAAGATGGCTGGGAATCTACCTGCCGCTCGGTGCCAGACGTGCAGTCTTTCCCAGTTTGGAAGCACACACCAGAAACCAAAGACGACTAATGTACAAGGAAGGTGCCGGCTACCAAGAGCGGCTTTCCCAATCCAACATGGAGGTAGCAGTTGTGCTGCCGACTGGCTGTTGCACATTTGCGCCAGCACCACCCGTTGCTGCTGCCATCTCAGGCTGCACGCCCCTTGATAAGCTTGTTCAGGCTGAAACCGCTGTTGGAGCGCTGCATGCTGCCCATGCTGGACGGCTTGAGGGGCGACTGCACAGTCATCGCGATGCGCGGAGAGGCCGCCGGCGACACCGCCTGCTTCTTGCGCACCACCGCAGACAGAGCAGTTGCTGTGTCCAGGCCCCATTCGTACACCACCTATGAAGTGCGGACAGCCTCAGCATCAGGTGTCGACTCAGCTCCATGTGCGCGGCTTGCAAACACAGGACAAACAGGGGGGACTACTGACAGGCACCACCCATGCGCAAATTCTCGACAAGGCTTCCTTGCAGTATTTGCAGGAAAACTGTGGACCTTGAAAGGCTTGACGACGCGCCGTGTATGCTCTGACTTGCGTGTCTCAAACTTGCGCGCGATGATGTACAGGTATATCCTGCACAGCACCGTCAGAGCACAGTCAGAGCACCGTCAGCAACAAGTGCCCCGATGAGGCGGTTCACACATTCCCAGCACATCTGGCCGATTGCATGCAGCTCAGCAAGCCGTTCTCGTGGACTGCACAGACCAGTACAGGAAGGCGGCCAGGTGCACGGCGACCAGCAGCAGCAGCACGCGGCCGTGGCCATGCCACAGGCCGTGCGGCTGTGCCAGGTGATCCTTGCCCTCTGCGTGTAGGTCCATGGCCTCTGTGGCACCACCCTCTCCACCCTGTGCACATCCAAAGACGTTCACAACCATAGACAGTCCTGCAGCTCAACCATCCCACTCTTTTCCGCAAGTCCCAGCAGGATATAGACAACATCACTGCTGCTGCGCCACTCACTGTGTGGAGCCGGGGCAGCGCAGTGGCTGAGTCCAGTGTGGCTGTTGAGCGTGAGCTGCTGACGACATTGGCAGCCAGTTCGGAGCTGACGTCAGACGCCACATTAGAGGCTGCCTCGGATGCCTGCATGGACACCCTCAGCCAGCTGGCAGCTGGGATTGAGTGCAGGGTCCTCAGGGTCGACATAAAAACAGACAGTAGCGCTGTTGTCTAGGCCGGCATTACTGGTAAGCTTACCCGACCAGCAGCATGTGAGAAAGAGGTCATAATTTCTGAGGCGCCGCCGGCTGCATGATGCACAATTGCCGCTGCGTGCTTGCCGGCCCCAATGGCATTGCGGCCGCCGCTGGCAGCCAGTTCTTGCAGCAGCCAGCGCATGTCTGCTGCTTATGCTGCGCTGACAAAGATGCTATGCTGCGTTGCTGTCAGGTCGTGCTTCTGACCTAGGTGCTGACAACCAGATGCCTGCTGTGGAGAGGTCGCTGGGCTGCTAGGCAGCCATCAACATGTTGCTGAGCACATGATCAGCGATTTCGGTGTAGCTGCACTTGCCCAGTATGTCCCCAATGCGTGCTGCCAGCTGGTGCTTGCACTGCACAAGCAGAAAGGCGCGACTTTTGACAATGACATCAGGTAGCATGAGATGGGCACAGCTCTGCCATTCTGTGACGCTCATGCAGATGGCGCACAGAACATCGCACATATGCGGCGTCGCTCTTGCCCACGACGTCGAACTGGAACGCCTTGCAGGAACAGTAGTGCTCTGGAAAGACAATGTACTGGTCCGCCGGCAACTTGCCGCGCACCTGCCAGGGCAGAGGCTTTGATCAGAAGTCAAGCATCTACGCTGCTGGCTGTCAATAATGATGCGAACATGTGCCATGTCACTAGCTTGAAAACGACATGCATCTGCCACTCACCACGAACAGCCTGCGCCTGCTGCGCTCGCCGGTGAAGCACAGCACAGAGGAGCCCTGGGGGCCCGGGTCCTCGATGATCTTAAACGCCTTGACCAGCGTCTTGCCGAACAGCAGGTGCAGGCTGCAAACAACACGAGAGAACTTGCAACAGCCTGCTGCTCAGTGCTGGCGCCGTGGAAACCCTGCACGAGCAAAAGCTACACAGGCAACATGCGCGCGCCATGAAGGAGGTGACCATAGTGGCCACGCCGCTGTCCGCCCACCTGACCAGCTGCTCGTCGCTGACTGCAGGGCGGAGCAGGGCAATGCATGTCAGTGGCAAGCCGTCAGCAGGAGACCCGGCAACAGCCAGAACTTCGCAGGGACGCAACATCAGGTGCCTCACTTGAGCGGGGCGGCGCCGCACTTGCAATGGCTTCAAAAATCGGAGCAGCAACCCTGTGCGGGCAGCATACGCATATCGAAACGACAGAATCGCAAGAGGTGCCTTTGCTGCGTGGGGAGTGAGGTGATTTGGTTAGACGAGCCAGAATGCAGACGTCAACAAGGTCTTGTCACGGGACTGTGGCGTCTTGCGACGCGTTCTGAAAGATCTGCAACATGCGACATTCACCCAGCAGCAGACGGGAGGTAGGTCGACTGCTGTGGCATGCGCTGCGGAACGTCCAGATAGGCTTCGGACTCGTCAGCAAAGGTCAGTCTCGTGCTGTGCACCTGCACCTCGCGTTTTGTGCGCACTATCTGGAGTGCTGCCAAAGGCAAGCTGTGCTGCAAGGCGGCCCAAAAACTACAACTTCCGAGAGCTGTCCAATTGGGGGATAAGTAAACAATGCAGCGGTCATTTAGGGTTTGCGATTTTGCCAGAATACGGCGAAAGGGAAATTTCCCTTGCACATCGATTTGCAGAGGATGTGTGCACGTGCAACCAGCCACCATGCCATGTTACTATTCTCTGACCCCACATAACGTACGAAGTAATGTGGCATCGACACACCAGGTCGTCAGGTATCGTTTGTGTCATCCTCCGAATCCAGACATGGCGATGGCGCGCTGGTCCAGCGACGCCAGCGACTGGCTGCGTTTTCTGCCAATCTTCACACCGTCATTACCACTACTGCCTGCGCAAATTGCCCACAATGCAGTCAGCCGACTGTGACGGCACACAGCAATGCATACACTTCCTCTAACAACCGATGATGCTGCGTGCCTCATTTGCTTGTCTGCAGCAGCACCTTTAAGTGCTGGCCGGGCCCACTATGCTCGCACATCCTGATCTGTTGCGCATGCATGTTTGCATGCATGCATGTGGTAGCCGCATCTGGCCTCACCCAGGGCAATCATAGCCCATGCGCCGCTGAAGCTGGACTTGCGGGTCAGGCGCTGCTGCTTTGTGATTGCCTGCTCTGCCTCGGCGTCAGACTCGCCGTCTGCACCCCAAACAATTCATCATGACGTTGAGTACAGCCAGCAGGCATGTCTGCAGGGAGGGAGGCACCCGCTGCAACATCAATGACAGCTGCGAGTTGCGTGCTCAGGCGGCATGCAATTCCAAATATGGGCAGGGATTGAAAATCCACGGAATTTCGATGCCTTCAGGTCACGCCGGAGCAAGGCGGGGCTCTGACCAGCATAGGTGTCGGATTTAGCTGATGTACGGCTGATCAGTGCCTCTGCGCCGGAGAACTGGTCGTGGCACATGTCTTTGATGGGCTCCTGTGCGGGCCAGGATGATGGGAGAATGATAACCCATCAAGTGGAGACCTTGTTTTGGGGCCCATGCAGATATTTGCGTTGATCAGAATGCATGCATTCCACGCATGTGCATGCACATGGAATTGATCCTGAAACCAACCTTGGCAACAGCGTCCTCCTGCAGTCTGGAGCTGTGCTGTCGGAAAGGAGCTGGCAGCCTTCCACTGCCAGACGGCATCGAGCCATTGAAAACTGTCGTCCTGGCGGCTCTGGCCTCGGCCGCAGCCTTCAGCCTGTTCCGCCTCCGCTTGCCGCCAAGCCATGCCAGCTGCAAGGCGGCCAGTCTCAACGAACTATCTCTATGGACTTGGTTCTTGTTTATGAATGCAACACAGGCAGCAGGCGATGGCCGAGTCAGTGGCAGGAGTGAGCAGACCTAGACGTCTGCTGGCAGGTGCGACATCAAGGGCTGACGACAGATAAAATTGCAGTCACACATCTCGCACCATGCTGGGGAGCTCACGCTGTCTTCACGCGCAGGTCTGACGAGCTGTGCAGAAGCCAGCTGCTGTGTCAAGTGTGAAGTCCTCTGAGCGCTCACCAGCCAGAAGGAGACCCCATGCCTCGATCACGTCAGATGTCACGGCTTGATGTCACCGGCGGATTATGTCACGGCAGGCAGATGACGGAGCTGCAAGCAGAGAATGGGCTCGCTTTGAGAACCTGCGCCCGGGGGTTGCCAACATGCTGCACCTGCCTGCTTCCGCCTTCCTGACTATATCAGCCAGCATGTGCTGCTGCTGCGAGAAGGATACGAACCTTGCGGAGTCGTCGCTCGCTGAATCGTTGATCATTTCCGACTGCACCAGGCATTCAGCATTTGCACTCCTCCAAGGTTGCCCACTCTGCAGCTTGGCGCCTCAGCAGCCTCTGCATCAGATCTTTCAACGAAGCATTGCGGGGTTCCCTGATGTCGTTGCTGGCACTGCTGAGCTTTGCGTTGCTGGTGCAGTGCTGCTTCTGCCAGGCCTTTGAGCAGTCGGTCACTGGCACTGATGACCGCAACACATTAGCGGCACACAGCTCATACTCAGTAGTAGGAGTTGTGGACCTGGAGAAGAATGCGACACGTGTCCATCAGGATGACACTGTCATTACTGTCGATGCTGCTGCGGAGCTTTCGCAGCGAAGCCGCATCCTGTCGCATGACCTGTGCGCGCCTGCAGGCGCTGGCAGCCTGCCGCATGTGATGTCATCTGCAGAGTGCCTCATGATCATCAGAGCTCATGCGAACGACAGAGCTGGCGTTCTCAGGCATGATGAGGTAGGAAATTGCCATTGCAGATCGAGAGGAAGGAGGTCACAGAAATAGTAGCAAGAGAGTTTCACGCATTGCACTGCAATTCTTCAGGGTGCTCTGATTGCAGTTGGTTGTGTCTCCATTGCAGGCATCACCACACAGCTGCGCATGCACACTCAGTCTGTCAATGCTGCTGCCTGATGATGCTGACTGTGCCACGCGGCAAGTTGCGCATGCAGCGCTGCTCCCTGTCAACACTCTGGACATGGGGCTGGTACCTTCTGGCGCCTATGTGGTGTCGTTTGCCTGTGGTGCCGCCTGCGCCGCCGAGCCAGCTGGCTTCCTCGTTCAGCATACACCGCCGCCACCCGCCGGCCCTGCAGAGCACAGCACAGCAGCCGCCCCTGAACAGGCTGCAGACTACGCTGTTCCGGCCACAGCGGAAGTGGCAGATCAAGCAGCAGCCGACATTGAAGCGTCAGCTGCGTCAGTCCAGATCCTGCAGCTCGATGTCTGGCTGTCTGTGCGCCCAACTCATGGACGCGACAGCCTCCTGCCTAATGGCACGAGCTCCGAAGATGGCGCTGCACTCGTCGCACCAGCCATCGCTGCGCCAAACATCATCTGGCTGCTGCGTGCGCTGGTGCTGGCTGTTTCTGCGTCCGTGATCCTGGCTCCAGTGAGCGCCCTACAGCGCATGAGCATGGTGGGTCGACCTACGAGTATGCATTCGAGGGCCACATCATGCTGGCTATCTTTTGTGTCAGTTGCTGAAGCCCTGTCGTGTGCCCTCGTTACTCACTTAATCAGCACGCCAAAGGATACATTGTCTGGGCTGAGTTGCAGGTGCTGGGCGGCAATGGCAGCAATGCAGGCAGCGGTGTCACCTGTGCTGGAAAGAAAATTGCAGGCTGATGGTGAACCGTCGTTCATCTAGACGACCGGTCGCACTGGAAAGCTGAGCTGCCGGCCTCATGTTGGTGGCAGTTCCTTGCACATGACGATAGCGTCCTCGCCGTCTGAATAGTACCCTCGCCTCACTGCTGTTCGTGTGAAGCTCAGCTTCTCATACAGCGCCACCGCGCCATCATTGCTTGCTCTAACTTCCAGCCATGCAGTTGATTGCCCATCCTGGTCTTTCCTGTAATCGCATTGCAATGATGGCATCTTGCAATGTGACACTATGTATCAACTCTGCGTTCTCTGCAAGCCTTCTTTCGACAGGAACTGGCCTTGGATGGAGCAGGGCTGACAGAAGCTGCGTCGCAAGCCCCTGACGACGGCACTGCGGCAACACTGCGACTTCCAACACCTGCACCTACAGCACACGCCGCGCGTTACAAGAACCTGCCATCTCTGAAGGCATTTGTCATCTCTAAAGCCATGCCGTCAGACGGCTAGTCACACACCTCGTCAGCCACAAGCCAGGCGATCAGCATGCCATGTATGGCATCTTGAACGTCAGCAACCAACACCGTGGCCCAGTCCCGCTGAACCTCCTCCTATGCGTAGGGCAGAAGCGAGAGCGATGAAGTTGAGCAAGCTGTTGAAACAGCTTGCTGACCCCAAACTTCCATAAACCATCAGATAGCAGACATTTCAGCATTATTCATGCATCTGAGCACCTCGAACAGGCCTCACTTGCAGAGAGGTCGCATCCCAGTCAAGGTTACACGCTGCGGCGATATGCAGCATCCCCTGAATGTCGGCTGGCATCGCGTGCCGCACATGTCCTGCCGCGGCCACGATGTCTTTACTGACAGCTGCTGGACGAACCTGCTGCACAACATGACCGCGTTCATCAACGTGGCCCATTCGTGTTGGGCTATCGAGCCTCAGAGCATCTAATGGTCAGCCGTGCGTCGCACCATGACTCACCTCTGCTCTGTAGCGCAGCACTCGCCTGGAAAGAGACGGCTGGCCCCATGTTATTCGGGAATTTGTAGGCCTGCTGAAATCATTGCGCCCAAGCATCGCAGCATGGCGGTTCATTAGCAGCACCTCCTTACGGTGCGTGTTGCACCAGCATACAGTGTGCAAGGAGGCCAGCGTTACCTGGTTTGTGGACACGGTCAACGTCAAGCACCCTACAAGCCATTTGGGGGGCAGTCGTACATAAACCTGGACTGGCTGTCTGACGAATGTCTGACAATTGGTCCGGGATGGTGAGTTGCTGACGCCAATTTAGCCATTCGTCAGTGGCTCAGTGCACAGTTGCCGCATTGTGAGCACTCTCTGAGGTGCTTTGCTGTTTGTGACACCCGTGACGTACAACACTATATTGCCCTTGCCTGGCAATCCGAGTCACGCTTGTGACCGTACAGCTGACCCAGCTCGCTGATTCCGCTTTGGTGTGCGGTGGGCTCATTACTGTATAGAAGTATTCAGTGTTTTGGTACGCTGCGCTCATCTGCGCGCATGGCTGCGGCCTGTGCGGCGGATGCGTCGCTGGTCGCGTCGCAGCGGCAGTCGCAGCTCGTGCTGGCAGCAGCCGTTCTCACACTTGCTGCAGCGGTATTCCTGTGGACTACACTGCATGTAATCGGGTTGCTGCCCAGGTGTGTGCTTGTACCCAGTCAGCACACACGACATGACCGCATAGCAAGCAGCAATGTACTGCTGGAGACCATGTGCTGTGGAACCCTTTGATTGCAACTGCAGTCGCATCCAGACGACATACGGTCTGTGCGCAGGAAGCAGCGGCTTCAGAATCGCATGGGCAAGCGCAGCCTGCCGCGGAAGATCATCCTGGTTCGCCATGCTGAGAGCTTGGGCAATGTCGACCCTGCCGCATATGCCAAGATACCTGACAGCGAAGTGCCACTGGTGCGGGAGACATGCGTGTCGTATTTGGTGGTGCTACGTGATGGCTGACTGGACATGCACTGCTTCATTGTGTGTCTGCAGACTGAGCGCGGTAAGCAACAGGCTCTGGAGACCGGGGACAAGATCAGGGAGCTCCTTGTCAGTGCTGGCCAGCCGTATAGGATTTTCTGCATCCACAGCCCGTGAGGAGAACATCACAGACTGCAGTCATCGTTCCTTAACGCCTCCTGACTTTTTGAGCTGCATGCCGCCACGGTTGCTTACGGCGAGCCTGCTGACATGTCTCAGGTACAGGCGGACTATCCAGACGTCTGACAAGCTCCGCAAAGCTTTCGAGGAGGACGAGATCTTGGGTGTGCAGGAGGACGTTCAGCTGAGGGAGCAGGTGGGCGATGTGCTGACCGAGCAATAACATGCAAACTTCTGCATTTGATGTCGCACCATCCCATTTGCACTTGCACTGCCGCACTTACTGTGCATGTGTATTTCGCAGGATTTTGGCAACTGGCAGGTGGTTTCCTTAGCTCAAAGTAGCTGTCGAGAGCACCTGCCGCCAGTCCCTTACATTGTCTTCTGAGTTCCAGCAAAGGTTGAGAGGCTAGCACTTGGCAAATGGTAAATACACCTCTGTTCTTCGGCAGGTCCCAGAGCAGAAGGAGCTGGAGAAGAAGGAACGGCTGAGATTTGGCAGGTATGCTATCACTGCAGATGGTGCTGCTGTCAGTGTGTGACAGTTGTCAAGTGTCGCTTGACCTCGACTGCTGCCTGATGATAGGTTCTTCTACCGGTTCCCGAATGGGGAAAGTGGAGCAGGTGTGTGCATATGCTGACCTGTCGCTGTTCCGCTCTCAACATGCCTACCAATGTGGCCTCAATGAGGCCTGTTACGCCGCATCATGCAGATGTGTACGACCGCATGACCATCTTCGAGGACCACCTTGTACGTGATATCAATGCAGGTGTGCCTCACCCCATACTTGCCCATGCTCCAAAGCACCTGCTTCCATGTCGTGACGTATATGTGGCCACATGCTCAAGCTTACTATGGCGCCGCAGGCCGCTTTCCTGCCGACACCATCCTGATCCTGATAACTCACGGATTGGCGATGCGAATCTTTCTCATGCGGTGGCTTCACTGGACTGTGGCCCAGGTGAGTACAGATGGTGTATATAGCTATGTACATTGTCACTCAATTTGTGGATGTGCTGCAGCTTTCCCTCATACATCGCAGATGCTAGAGGTCTGGAACCCGGACAACTGCGAGGTGAGCAGCACGGGATGCGTGTGGCCCTTATGTGTGCGTGCTCCATGGCGCACATTGACATGTGCTCCCCAACATAATGCACGATGCACTTGCTTGCACCAGCAGTTTGACAATCTGAATGGCTGCACGCAGCCGATCGTTTTGGAATGCATGACAGCGGAGTCGGATGTCAGCGCGCACCTCCAGACAAAAGCCCTATACACGATGTCGGAAGCATCACGGCAGCTCGTCAAGGGCTGCACGGCAGAGATGTGCGCCAGCACCAGGTTTGTGCCTCTCACGTTCAGCCAGTCTGTGCTTGTAACTATCGGTGTGTGCTGCTTTTAAATGCACATAAGTGCTGAGTGTCCGTGCCGAGGATTGCATCCCTTGACACCCGCAGGTATTGGCCACAGCAGGCGCTGTATGCTTTTGAGAACGTGGGCGGCAGGAGTCTGGCGCGGTCATCGGGCAACTGGGGCTCGATGGCTTTTGGAACGCCGCGGACAAACAGCGGCGGTTCTACAGGTTCACAGTCCCCATCGGCCACTGCAGCCACCATGGCAGAGCCGCAGCCAACAGCGCTTCAGAACCGGCAGCCCGCAACAGCAGGCCTTACGAGAGCACAGTCCAGAAGAGCGGGTCCAGCCTCTATGGGCATGCCTTTGCTGGCAGAGGGCGAAGAGTCAGATGATGCCATAGCCGGGTTCCCCACGTCATACGCCACATGACAGCAAGCAACGATTGCAGCACAACAAACCTGATGCTCCGCAACCGACCTACCTCTTGACCGTGTTCAGTTTTGACTTGACTCAATTTCGATACTGCCATCTGACTGCACGCATAACAAGTTTGAAGCTTAGCCTAAGGCAGCTTCTCTGCTGCCGCCATCTCGCGCACCCAGCCACTTTTCCCTTCCTGCTCTTCAGGTCGTGCATTTGCTGACTGCTTCTTTTGGAATCCCAATTCTGCATTGAACATCAGAACAGCTGCTGCTGCACCGATCGCTGCCGCTGTCGTGCTACTCATTCGGCAGTTGGGTCAATTCCCATGCTCACTCCAAGCGACCGCTTAAAATGCCGTTGACACGCGGTCGATGGTAGTGCAGAACAAGATTTCATCTCAAAGTGGCCGTCTGACATCTCCTTTGCCTCGCTGGGGGGTTTCTGTCCCCAGCCCTGCGCACCACAGCCCTTGCCGCAGGCATAGACACAAGTATCAGATTGCTGCGGCGGAACAGGCAGCAGGCCCGATGGTAGTGCAGCCGCAGCACGCCAGCCTGGGGTCCGACCCGGCGAAGGACCCCGATCAGCCGGTGTACCATGTGGCGCCCCGCCAAGGCTGGGCGAATGACGGCAATGGCTTCATCTACTACAAGGGCCGCTACCACATGTACGTGGTGCTGACGTTGATTGGGTTGGTTGCTGCTTTCGGGCACCTGGGTTCTGTCCATACGGCAACAATGAAAGGCTGGCACAGCACGAGTCACCATGCGCAAGTGCTTGTGGTCGGGTGTGGCAGAGGCGCTGTAACCAGATGCGAATTGTGCTGCCAGGTTCTACCAGCACATCCCAGACAGCAGCGACTGGGCGTGGCGCATGTGCTGGGGCCACGCATCCAGCGCTGACTTGGTCAACTGGGAGCACGAGCCCATTGCGCTGCGCCCGACGCCAGGTCAGCTGGCAGATGAGTGTTCGTTGATGCCACACTGGTATTGACAGCGCCTTCGACCTTTGACTGCGTTTGCAATGCCTGGAGGCAGTCTTTTCATTTCTGGTGGCGCACTGCTTCGTCAGGCGGCCCGGATGAGAAGGGGTGCTGGTCGGGGTGCTGCGCAGTCGATCAGCATGGCCTGCCCGTCATCCTGTACACAGGCGTCAGGTGAGCGCCTCTGACTCCAGGCATCGTGTGTGCACACTCACATGACGGTAGCACTAGGATGTGTGACCATCGCGCCACAGCTTGGATGCATGGCAAGGTGATGACTCTTAAAACATGACCGCCTGTGATTCCCAAGAATGATTCCTGCGTGGCTGAGCGTGCCAATCAGTTTCCGCAGGCTGGGGGCAGGCCCCAAGCAGCCGCAGCCGGAGCAGGACGCCATCAGCCAGCCGGTCATCGAGGTGCAGTGCGCCGCCATCGCCGAAGCTGGTGCGCACTGCCAGACCCACCAGCTGATTAGCGGCCTTGCAATATACACAGCCCTGAGTCTTGCCCATGTCCTGTCACAGAGCTGGAGGCCCTTGCTGCAATTGCAGGTGATGAGCGTATGCGAACCTGGACGAAAATTGATCAGCCAGTGATTCCAGGACCGCCGCCTGGCCTGAAGGTCACAGGTTTCCGGGACCCGTACATCATCCAAACCGGCGGCAAGGTGCACCACATGCTGTGCACTAGTGCTTACAGTAGCATGTGGGAGATTCGATATTTGCGCTCCTGGCAGGGCTACATTGGGTGAGACATTGCAGCCGCACACAGGATCGTGACTGGCTGCTGGTGCTGGGCAGCGGCATCCATGGCCAAGGCGGCGCGCTCCTGCTGTATCGCTCGCCACAGCTTTCATCTGGTGAGCGCCTGCAAGGACATGATTTGGTGACGATTTGTCCTCCACGAAGCGTGCCCTGATTGAGTGGGTATGCCATCAACATCCGCCTCACAAGTAGCACCATGACAACAAATACTTTGTTGCAGGGTGGGAGTATGTGGGGCCGCTGTGTGTGGGGAAGCAAACACCGGGGGAGGAGCACGACACCGGCGCCATGTGGGAGTGCCCCTTCTTCGTGCCTCTGCCCATAAGCGCTGACTCGGGTGGCCATGCGCAATGCCTGTTGCATGATTGTGATTCTTGTATGTGCGAAGCGATTGAAGGAAGCGTCCAGCTACGACTTGCAATGTACTCTCGCAGAATGACAATGACAGAGCTGACAGATCGTGGCATGCAGGCAGCATGTATGGGGCGCCAGAGGGGGAGGACTACATCATGTGCGTGTCGCCTTACCCGCACATCAGCCGCTCGCCCACCAACACCTGCCTGTACTGGATTGGCCGCTATGCGGATGGCAAGTTCGACCTCGAAACTGGCAAAGGTATGCTCTGAGGAGCTTGGAAAACAACAGTGGTTCACGCTTTGACCGCTTTCACCTTCACAGTGGTTGTTCAGGTTCTCGACATCACTTTTGATTGCTGTGCTGAATAAATGCTCGAAGACAAGGTTCTTTGCATGGGTATGTCACGCGCTGGATCATCTGATCTGGATGCTTCCAAACTGCAGCCTTGCTGTTGTGGTATCAGGCCCCTTCCTGCTGGACCTGGGCGACGCACTGTATGCGCCCAACTGCTTCAAGGACGGGCAGGGGCGGCGGCTGATGCTGGGCTGGTTCCAGGAGCTGGGCGGCCGCGGCCCCTCCTCCGGCTTCACCTACAGCGGCTGCCTCACCCTGCCGCGCGTGCTGTCCCGCCAAGGTGCACTGCCTGGCTGTTGGGAAGTAAATGCTGCCTTTGGAACAGAACATCTGGCGTTGCAGGCTTTGACGCACAGTGGCACTAGGTGCAAAAGCGAAATTTGAAGAGCTCACCGAGAACGTCCGGCTGAAGGCCTCATGGTGCTGCAAATGTGGGGGTGTAGGGGACAGGCTGCACCAGGCACCCGCTCCAGAGCTGCTGGGGCTACGACAACAAGGACGCGCCTGGCGGCTAAAAGACGTCAGCATCTTCGGCGCCAAGGCGACACTGGTGCCCCACGTCTCAGGCTCCGCCTTGAATGTGGAGGTGACGCTGGACACAAGCAACTCGGAGGGCACCGCCTTCAGCGTGCTGCTGGTGTCAGACGGCGGGCAGGCGAATGGCGAGGGCTGCATTGGCAACACCGCCGTCACGGTCGACTGGAGCGCCGGCACCCTGAAGGCAATCAAGAACCTGTATCACATGTCGTATGATGGATATGGCGACTGCATAGAATGATCTACATGAAAGGATTTTGGGGGTTTTGCAGAACCAGGAAACTTTGTGATCCTGCAGATGCTGAAGAGGTTGCAGAGTGTACACAGCTGCTGCAGCTGGTTCTGTTCTGCTGCGCCTTGCAGGTGCACCAGCTGGGCGCCATAGATGACAGCACCTACACCTTCGACGTGGCAGACGCAGTCAGCAGTGTGGGCGGGCGGGCGCAGCTGGCAGCGGGCGGGCCGGTGCACCTGCACCTGTTCCTGGACCACTCGGCGCTCGAGGTGCTGCCTCGTGAAGCTCTGCAGACCCTGCCAGAGGCTGTGCAAACATGAACAGCCAGTGACCCTCAGCAGCACTGCTGGCACGAGCCACTTTCAGATTGAAACTCCTCTGCCTGCATAGGCTCTGCCATGTCTCGCATCTGAGTGTGAGTTCTGGTGTCCCACAGCCCTCGTGTGTGTGATTGAAGGTGTTCCTTGGGACGGGCGAGACTCTGTGCACGAGGGTGTATCGGCGGGTGCCTCCCGCAGCGGCAAAGGGCGCCGGCATCGCGCTGGTCGCTCATGGCGGCATTGTGGCGCTGACTGATGCGCAGGCGTACGAGATGCGCAGCATCTGGCGGGCGGACTGAGGGCTTTGCACACGGACACGGCCAATATTTAAATATGTTACAATGCAGTATATTCTACTGCGAATTGTCATATGCTTGAAAATTGCGAGTATCAGGTGCATTTTCTGCGGAACATTGCTTGGATCAACGTGACATGTTTCTTTACGGTATTCAATACCAAATTAACAGCATTTGTCGCAGCGAGCTGCGGTTCTCAATATTCTGCAAAATCATTTCAGCAACGATCTACCAACAACCCTCGCCTCAGTACTAGGTGGTCAAGCAATTCGTCACGTCCGAGACTGGATGGCCTGATGACATGTCAGCATATTATTCAGCTCTAATGCATGCAGGATACAGAACGCTGCAGCAGCAAATTGCCATGCGCCGCTGGACATCGTCAGTGAATGCCGCTTGAAAGGCTGCACGGCTCACTGCAATGACTCTGCCAGCTACTTCTGCTCCCCCACAGGCATCAGCTCCTGCACAGCGTATCAAAGTCGTTTTGGTCCTATAACAAATGTTTTGGTGCTGTGATATGTGCACATTCAAACACTTGCAACTCCTCATCTGCTGCATTGGAGCATTGCCAGCATCATGCAGGAGCACGACTCTGCTCTCACCAGAATGTCGACTTTGCCGTGCTCAAGGTTGTAGATGGCAGCCGCCACTGTCAGCTCTGCCTGTTTCTCCTTCGGCAGTCTCTTTGCCAGGCACTTTGAAACTTCCTCGGCGGCGTGGACTGAGTTCTGCTTTGCCACCTGCACAAAAGCACACAGCAGGGTCTGCATGCCTTCAGCAGATGGGTTGACCCAATCATCTCGCATGGAAAGCTGTGCAACATGGCGATTGGCGCCTGAAAATCTGCGCACCTCGCCCTTGAACTCGGCATCGCCCTTCTCCGAGTGCCTGCAGATGCAGCAATCCATTCAGGTCGGGTGAAATTATCAGTTGGTCAGCACCAGCTACAATGCATTGGGGTACTGTTTGCAGGCACATCATGCATGTTCGCATCAGATGACTGTTTCCTACTTTGAGTGGATGTGGTGCACCACAGGGTGGATGCTTGCGACGAGGCTGGAGATGGGGTCTTCTGCCTGCATAGCAGTAACAACGGGTCTCAACAGATGGCTTCCAACCGTTCTCCTGCACATTGGCTCTGCAATCGTCAGCTGTGGTGGCACTCACATCGGCTTCTCCTTTGTGGCCACCCTTGTAGGCGTCCACCGTCGCTGCAACGGCGCCACCTGGAAAATGCAATGCAAGGGTCCTTCCATGATGTCCTGTGACTGTGACACGGCAGTCATGTTGATGTGTGAGAGTTTGCAATGACAGACATTCACTGCACTGTGAGCAGCTGCGACGCTCACATTTTGAGTGCCCCAGCACGACGACGAGCTTGCTGCCCAGGTGGCTGACGGCGTACAGGATGCTGCCCAGCACATGCGGCGACACGATGTTGCCTGCCACCCTGCGCACAGCGCAGCAGCGTACGTTAGCAGCGAGCCGGCCGTCAGTGCTCAGTCATATGGGACAGACAGGGTTGTAGTGATGCCCGCGAAGCAATGGTGAACCCAGGTGCTGTGCGTGGTAGTGTAGCTGGGCGGACGTCGCCTTGCCTGATGATGAACAGGTCGCCCAGGCCCTGGTCGAAGATGAGCTCCGGTGGGCTGCGACTGTCCGAGCACGCCAGGACGATGGCCTTTGGAGATTGGCCGCTCGCCAACTGCGGCAGGGTTCTGGCGCCGTCACATATGCATCTCTTGTGGCAGGTTTGAATGCCATGCAACTCACCGTGGGCTGCAGATGCAGGGCATGACTCACCTGCGCAACCAGCTCGGGCTTGGCCTTGCAGTTATTCAGATCACCCTGCACCGCAGAGCAAACATGCGCTGTCAGCAGAATTTATCAGGGCCACCGGCGGCGTCGCCGATCGCCTCCGACATCACAACGCTGGGTCTGCGTGCCGTTGCTGCGATGAGAGCACAGCCTCATGCGCGGTACTACTGGCACCGGATAAGGTCAAATCGTCTGGCTGCAGTGCTGCCGAGTTGGATCGCCGATCGGTGGCAGTGCCGCTGCGGCTACACTTGTGCATCATCCGAGGCACATCAGCATGATGCATGGTGTCCATCGCAGGATTGCAGCCGCACAGAGGAGCATGTTGGAGGTCCTCAAGCTCCAGCGATGCCTCAAGATCGAGTGTTCCTGGGGTCAGCGCACCTGCACGAAGCGGTTGTTGCCATCGATCAGCTCCTGCAGAGTCTCGGCGTTCTCGGGCGGCGGCTCATACCCAGCGCTGCCGGCACTTGCCATGCTGCTGACGTCAAGGGTCGAAGGTCGCTCTGCCACAGTTATCTCGTAGACAGGTGTCACCAACCACGCAACTGTGTCAAAGCGATCGATGTGGCCTCAGCTTTTCTCCTCTTGGGGCACTGTCAGATTTCATGAAGTGGCCAACATGCAATGGAGATGCCTGCCTCTTGGAGTGGCCCCGTGCTAAACCCTGTCAAAGCAAACAGGCTCGGCCTTTGGGCTTCTGAGACGCATGTTCCGTCTTGAGACGCACCCAGCTGCTTCAGCATCTGAAAGAAGTGCTGTGCGTGCTGCTCTGCCATCGCGGCATTTAAAGTGAGCGTGCGACGACAGGTGTTCGGCAGTGTCGAGGCTCGCGTCTGCAGCTCGCGCCGGCGCAACACACAATTAAAAGCATCCTGCTTGAGTAAAGGAAGCTCAGACTGTCTTTTGAAAGATGGCGCAGTGCGCGTCACCGTCGTTTGAGCCACCGGTTGCATCGCCAGCTGCATCAGGCAGCGGCGTCAGAGCACAGCGGGAGCTGTTTGCCAGGTTCGAGGTGCGAACTGTACCTGAAACTGTCGTATACTACAACAATTCAGATGTTTGTTGATCCGTCCCCGACCCGATCGGAAGCAATTGCACCGGCGTACCAAATGAATGTGGCGGCGGCATCTGTCCTTATCATTGGGCAGCAAGTGCGCTTTGGATGTTTGCATGGTGCAGATCCAGAAGATCCTGGGCAAGGGGTCATATGGCACGGCATATCGCTGCAGGCGTCTGTCGGACAACAAGCTGTATGCCATCAAGGAGGCTGACATCCAGAAGATGACGGCAGCGGAGCGAGATGATGCAGTCAACGAGATCCGGCTGCTGGCGTCCATTCGGCACGAGAACATCTGCCGTTACCACGAGGCCTTCGTGGACGGCAACTATCTTTGCATCGTCATGGAGTTTGCACCCAATGGTGACCTTGGTGGCTTCATCAAGAAGGGCCAAGAATTCAAAAAGGTGCTGGTAGCGAGCGGGAGCATTGGCACACATATGACAAACCTGCATCTGTCAAAGTGTCTCCACCTTGGCTTTAAGCCGCGTGATGTCTTGCAGGCGTTCCCAGAGGACCTGATCTGGAAATTCCTCACTCGTGAGTGCACCTATAACACTTCAATGCCGTTGGGCATCATCGAACTGTGTGCATCTGCGCAATTGGCTCACTTCCTGCTTGTATGCACAACCTGATGAAATCATCACCTCAGGCACTGACATGGCCTACTTCGATTGCGTAGAGGTCTGCCTAGGCTTGTATGTGCTTCACACGAACAAAATTTTGCATCGAGACATCAAGGCGGCCAACATTTTTGTTGGCGAGAATGATTGCATCAAGGTGAACGTGACGAGAAGCCGTCGTCTCATGCATGTTTGACGTCTTGCGGAAGGATTGCCTGAGAATGTCATCAACCTCAAATGAATGGTGTGCTGCATGCAGCTGGGCGACCTGGGCATCGCAAAGCTTGCGAAGACAGAAGGCGTGGCAGCCAAAACCCAGATCGGTGCGTACAAGTTGCAAGCATACGAATGCCAACTGCGCTTCAAATGCATCAGGCATGACAGTCTCGACTTTGTCTCTCTGACAGGTACTCCTCACTACATGCCACCCGAAATTTGGTTCAACCGTCCATATGGCACACCAGCCGACGTGTGGGCAGTAGGCTGCTTGCTGTACGAGCTCATGACCTACAAGTGCGCAGCTTCATTCTGTGTTGCAATGCACTCGTATGACCATGTGAAACGACATTGGTTACATATGCAAAACATGCTGCACCACAGTGTGCCATTTGAGGGCGAGAGCATGCTGGACCTGCGCAATGCCATCGTCGCGTGCAGCTATAAGCCGGTGCGCTGATGTCGTTCTACTACTGTTGGGTTTTGGCCTTCAACATTTACCCCTTGTTTTGCCCGGCAGTCCCATTGTGCGGAAGGGCATCCTGAGATGCTGCTCATCATTTCCACATTCTGCAGGTGACGCCAGGAAAGTACTCTGTAGAGCTGGTCACGCTGATGCAGTCCATGCTCCAGCTGAACCCCTCAAAGCGAGCCACGCTCATCGCTGTTTTTCAGCACCCAAAGGTCAGTCCTTGCGTCAGTGTTACCGGTTGTGATTGCATGCCCACGTCGTCTGGTATACCTTCACCAGTAGTAATATTGGTGCAGGTCCAAGCCAAGCTTGCAAAGCTGCCATCAAGCCAGCTGGCATTCATGCCGCCAGACGTGCTGAAGACGATCCAGGTGAGATCCGGTGGCCCTCTCATTTTGCTTTGATGAAGCGTCAGTCGAGTGACAAGTCTCGACTGACATGGCCTGTTCGCGTGCAGGTACCACAAGACCTGAGGCATTTGAGCTCAGTGCTGCCGGCGGCGAACTATGAAGAGTCCATGGAGACTTGAATGTGGCGGCTGATGACGCAGAGCCCGAGGCATATGTGTGTCTTGTCACAGCATTATGAAGTCGTGAAGATGAGAAGTGAAGGCAATTGCACATGACTCCAATTTGCCAATGTGCCCCGGCACGCTTGATTGGATCGCCGGCATGCACCACACCTAGCTGTTCATATGCACAAAAGACCCAAAGGAACGATTTTGTTGGAGAAAGGAGAGGGAAACAATTGCTGAACCAAATCCTAGTCTGGAAACCATCATGCAGTGCAACACTGCACCCCAGCGAAAGCTATGCTGAGTGTCTGACAGAGATTTCAAATAAGCACTGCGTGAATGTCATTGCAGCTCATGCCTGCTTCTGTGTTTGCCATTGCTGCGGCAGCAGCCGCCGCAGCAGGCAGCCGGCCCCCCGCACCCAGAAGCTGCACCAGGCGTGCAGCGAGTACCATGCAAAGTGTGCTGAGGACTGCGCTGTGCCTGCTGCCTGCTGCGCTGCATCTGCCGACATCCATGGCCACTGCATGCGAGAAAGACGCACATTGAGCCGCCACTCGACCGTGGTGATCGTTTGTCACCTGTTACTGTGCAAGCATGCTGCATGGCCTGCAGCTCACCTCGGTGGGGTGGATGATGCGAGCCACCCAACTGATGAGGCGGCGGGACCACTGCCCCCGCGGAAACAGCCGATCCTGAGCACACAGCATGTAGTTGCACAGTGTTCTGGCGCAGGGAATTTGTTAATCTCACACGTGCACATGCACCCAAAGTCCCAGGTCAAATCGCGCAGCAAAGGCTCGGGGTCGTGTGGCTATCCGAGCTCAATCTGACATGTGCATGCTCTCACCAGAGCCAGGAATGCTGCACTGTTGACAGAGCGGGGCAGGTAGCGCGGCCCGCCCACCGCTGTCAGCTGGTACAACTCGCTCTCCAGCATCAGCCGCGTCACCGGCCTGATGGCCTGTGCATGTGCAGCGGCTCATGTCGAGCTCACGAGGATGACATGCATCGGCCAGCAGCTTGACGGGTTTGTTCACAGGCAGGTTCCTGTACACATGCTGAATGGCGTTGCAGCACACCCGGAAGTGGGGTGACGCTGCTGTGTGCTGCAGTGCACCAAGGTACCGCAGCAGGCCGCGCTCCCCGCTGATGTGCCGCAGCGTGTCTGTCACCTGCAGTGCGATCGGAATCACACTCATCGAGAAAGGGTTGTTCCCACCATGTTAGGTCTGGCAGAGGAGCCGTGGCAAGCAGGCCATCACTGCATTGACGCTGGGCTTGGATCTTCTCACCTCGCCAATGATGTAGTCTGCTGCCTCGCCATCGGTGTGCCCACCGTCAGCAAGGGTGTGCGCCGGCGAAGGGAAGCTCTCCAGCGCGCCACGCAGCCCCTGTACCAGACAACCCGAGGGAGCATCATGCGTACGCTCAACTGTACTAAACTGCAGTGTAGGTGTGCGACTCCTTCTCAGACAGAAGCCCATAAATGCGGGAAACAGATGCAGAGGCCGGCAGCAGGCACCTCTCGCTCGCTGGTGTAGTAGGGCAGGTAAGCGGCAATGACGGACAGGAGGCCGGTGCGGGCGGGCCCCGGCATGCCGTCCAGCCGCCGCCGATCCGACGAGAACACCACCTCCTGGGCCGTGAACGCGTGCATCGGCTTCATGTGCATGGTGCCCGCCTCCACGTCGCCCCACATCATCTGCCGCATGCCTGCAGAGTCGGCAAAACTTCATAGGCTCAAAGACTGACCAGCATGGCGGACTTCCTGTCACTACTGAGCCAGCAAGCAAATACGCAGAGACAAAAGCCCTACAGTATCGAGGACCATGCTGTTGTGCATGCAGGTGCACGAAATGCTCACCAGAGGCACGACATTCTCACCAGAGACCATGACCTTGAGGTGCTTGAGGCGCTGCTCGGCGCCGCCGGCATCCTTGTGCAGCAGCAGCCACTGGTACAGCAGCATCGCGTAGATGGGTGCCACGTGCGGCTGCCCCCACAGCCGCCGGCACACATACAGCAGCGCCTCTGCCAGGTCATGTTTCTGCATTAGCGCAGGATCTATTCAAGAGGACGTGACGTGGGTACAGAGTTGAACGTGATGCACATTCATGATCATATCTCATGTTGCAGCACACACATGCGGTGGTTCACACGTGCCTGGCGCACCTTCTGGAAATATGGTGCAAGCACCTCAAAGTACAGCCGTTTGTTGTGTGCATCCAGCTCAGCTGCACCAAGAGCAACTTTAGTTTGGTCAGCCAGCAGGCCAACATGATGGTTGCTGCCAATGCGCGGCACCAGAGATGCCAGCAAGACATGCTGTACATTCGCTCACTTTTGGCATGCGCATCCAGCTCGCATGTGATGTCGCTGAAGACTTCGCTGCATATGATCTCACGGTCCTCCTTCTCCTCTGCCTCCACTGCCTGGTTGCACAATGAGCGCTCTGTGGGTCCCGCTGAGCTTCGCCATGCTCACAGATGAAAGATTGCCTGCCCAGCACCATCGCGTTCACATGCACTCACCAGTCGCAACTTGCGCAGGACCTCTCTCGCGAGCTTATCTAGCACAGTGAACCTCCAGGATGCGCTCATGCGGAGTGCGCATTCACTGCGCGTGCACCCAGTCAGCAACTCTCCACAACCAGTGCGCTACACGAAGCGCCGGACAGCCCAAGCAATTACAGTGCGTGTGTAGACTACAAGCACTACAGTAAGTATCGAAAAGCTGAGCGTCAGCCAGCTGAGGTCACGAAAATGGTCTTGCATCCCAGTGAAGGTTTCCTGCCTTCTCAAGTGGTGGCAGCCCGAATCTGCAGCGTCAGCAGGGGCCTCTAGGGCGACAAAGTCACAGGACCTAATTGCATGTGTTGTGTGCTTTTGCCGTCGCTTGGGGTGGAACATTGGTCACAGCAGATCGAAGACGGAAGACGAGATGCGAGATGAGCCACCCCTCTGAGAGCAGAAATCGGCAAATAAGGCCGAAGCCGGTCGACCTGACACCTTTCTAATCCAATCGACATCACAAGCTGCACACTGACACCACTTGCATGATACAGACATCGATCGATCGACCCCCAACAATTATGCACCTAGACGCTATTCAGCGCCGCTCAGGGCCTGCTGATTTGAAGCTGCCGAGAAGGCTGCGCAGCGCATGGTTGGGCACCAGCGTGTGTGACTCCAGCGGCTTGCCAGTTATCGGAGAGGTGCAGTGCGTGTCCAGCCATGACTGGATCGCACTGCGCTCGTAGGAGAAGACGGTGCCATCCTTCAGCATCACCGGGTCCGCCATCGCAACCTGTCATTGGAGGTAGACAGCTTAAGGCAGCTCAGAATATAGAAAATTATTGGAGGTTAGCCAGGACGAGTTCAAGTGCAACGTATGTACTGCCACAAACACACCACTCATCACCTTGGAGAGGGTACACAGCATGAAGTCATGCGGCTCCTCAACAGTGTCCGCAGCAACTGATGCGGCACTTGCTTGGCTGCTGGCCTTACTGCCGCCGCCACTAGCCTCCGCGCCTGCGCTGCCAGGTGTGGATAACTCCTTTGCAGCTGCTGCTTTGGCTTTCTTGCGAGCCTTCCGGCGCGCTGCTCGAGAAGCCTTTGCTGCCCGCTGCGGCTGCTGAAGCCGCTGTTCCTCCTCCTCCTCCTCCTGCACATGAATGACCAATGCCATTGGATCCACTGCAGGCACAGTTGCGAGATCCATGTCCCAGCTGTGGACCAACGACGTTGCTGCTCAGCTCAAGAAAATTGCGTTATGTACCTTCAACAGCGTTGGGCCATAGCAGCGTTGGCGGCAGCGACAGGGTCTGCCACAGCGGGTGCGGCCTCTGCAGCAGTGGCGGTCGCCAACAGGCCCACAGCCTAGGACAACATCATGAAGGTGGGCGCCAGCTGCTGACGCACGCTCTGTGGCGCCGCACGCTGCAGCGTGGCCAGCATGGCCGGCCAGCTGCTGGAGCCGCTTGGCGCAGCCATATGCTGTCGGCTCGGCGGGTGCTTCCATGCCAGAGCATAGAGTGCAAGGCATGTTGTGCTGTACATCTGGGCGGCATCAGCAGGAGGCCGCGGCTTGGCACAGCTCACTGCAACCGCAGTGTCCATCAGGGCTTTCAGCAGTCCGTGCTGCACAACGAGGTCCGGTTGTTCACACGGCAGCCGCAGCGCCAGACCTGCCAAAGCTGAGATGGCCTAGTCGGCATGCTTCAGGCCGCAGTCGCAGTCGGCAGGGCAGTCGACCTTGTACTCTGCGGAAGCGATCTGGCGGCACAGGAAGCGGCAGACGGCGGCAGCCGCCTTTGCAGAAGTCTCGATGTCAGCGTCTGAAGGTTGCATGCCCGTGCCAGCAGCCAGCACAGGCTGCAGAGCCAGCCATCCCAGCTCCTCACATGCCATGTGTGCAGCCTCATGGATGGGCAGCTCGCCCTGCCGGTTGCAGGAGGTGCGTGGGATCACATCGACCATTGCCGCCAGGGGCATGCCCAGCGCCTCCATGAGGGCATCGCACACAGAGCCGGCAGCTGTGTGCCTGTCGAAGCCCTCCATTGCAGTGGCGCAGATTTCTGCGCTGGAGCCTTCGACAGGCAGCCAGCTCATGCCAAGCGCCAGAGTTTCGCAAAGCTACTACACCTTGACAGGGGTCTGGCAGAAGAAGGCCAGCGCTGCCAGCGCCGCAGCAGCCAGAGCCTGCTGAGAAGCTCTGGAAAGGCTGACTAGCGCAGACACAGGCACCACGACCTCTCCTGGAGCCATCTCGCTGTACAGCTGCGGCACCCGCAGAGCCTCAAGAGACAGGCCTTCAGCCAGCGGGCGTGGTATGCCACCCTCAGTCCTGCATTCTAGAACGAAAGATCTTGAGCGATTTGTATGTCCATCGTGTACATCAGTGCAGCAGTCAGGCATGCAGGTTGTCGGGTATGCATGCTCAGAGCTGCATGCATTACCTGATGGACAGGCGCTCGCGCATGTTGGCAATCAGCCGCTGCCAGGTTGGCGTCCCGAATCCTGAGGTGTCATCAGATGCAGCGCTTGCAGCAGCAGCATCCAGCAGCTGCAGCAATTCCGGGCATCGCCGAGCAACTTTGTCATCAAAGGCCTCGAGATGCAGCCGGTAGGTCGCAGTGAGAGCCGAGTAGTCAGAGCCGTATCTGCCCTACACAGTGAAGTTTGCCATGCTGTGCTCTCGTGTGTAGAACATGGAAATTGAGCAGTGTTCAGCAGAAGTCAATAGGCCTGTCGACGGCAGCATCTGTGCTGCTGCTGATTCAAGGGTGCAGCACCACAGGATTGGCGGCCGTCGGTTGCATATTCGACGGCAGCAGGCGCGCACAGCGGGGCTTGCAACTGCTGAATCTGGCTGGGTCGCAAGTACGGATGTCAATTGACCAGGACGCCGCCACTTTTGCTCCAGAAGGTTTTGGCAGAACTACGAGTCGTTGGAAGCGGCAGGACGATCGGCTTGTGTTTTGAGGCAAGAAGGAAGTGTGTGGGAGATTATTGAAGTCCCCAATGCTCTGCAGCTCACAACTGTCACTGAAATGTTTCTGATTATGTCAACAGCATGTCCATGCTGGTAATTCACCTCTGCAAAGCTGCCGCTGCTGATACTCAGCTCACTGCACGATCTGGCAATCGGACCTACGATATATAGTGTACAACACCCACTGACGATGCGCCTGTTCAGTTCCTGAAGGTAACAATCCCGTCAATGCATGCTTGATTATCATGAGCCCTCTAACCCGCCAATCACTCACAAACTGGCCGCTGCTTTAACGTTGATCGCAAAGTCTGATTGCTGGTCAAAACATCAGATAATCACCCCACGAAAACCCTCACAAGTCGCTGCCATCAATGCCCAAATCTGACCTACTACCGAGGAGATGCTGGTTCGACCGTTGCAAGACTAGTGCTGATGCAGACACCCCTGTTGACACGTTGGTCCCGATCGTGAGTGGCTTCCCTGACTGCTGCTCCTCCTCTTCAATGCTGCAGCAGGCCATGGCCCGCATGCAATAAACTGCAGTTCTCCTGTCCTGATCGCAGAGCAGCCCCATGCAGACAGCTGCGTGTGACACTGACATGTGAGCCCTCCATCAAACGCCTGCTGCCATGGCAGCCCGCTGCCAGGCCGCGCATTTTCGAACTATGGTGCGACGCGGGGCCGCTTGGAGTTGCGCTCCGGATTGAGCAGATCTGTGGCACTCAGCGTCAGCGCCTGCATGAGGCACTGTCACCAGTGAGCAGCAGATGGTTGCAGCATGCAGGTGTAGCTCGTCACACAATGGCGTGACAACAGAGAGCATGCGCGCATGCATGCATGTTGATTTGTGCACAGTGAGGGACAGTTGCAGACCTGGCCACAGATGTCTGTGCCAGTGAGGCCTGCCAGCGCCGCCGCTGCAGCCTCCGCAGTGACAAACTGCACAACGCCATGGCGCGCATCGGACTGCAGGCGTACGAAGTCGATGGCACCATAGCGCGAGAACACGTGCTCCAGCGCATAATCCGGCATCGGCCGCTCCAGTGAAGTATACAGCCGCCGCTCCTCTGCGCCTGCAGTTGTGAATGCACAAAACATGAGGGTTGGCACTCATTGCAATGACATCAACAGCTTTGACAGCAGATACAGATGTTGCATTCCGTTTGCAGCACAACTGCAATTGCAAAGAAGGTAATTTGTGGGAAGCGGCAAAGCTAGGGAGGACAAGCCGGCACCAGGTGCATCCGCCGACTCCCAGTTCATGTCGGAGGTGGTGGGCGCGGCGGCGGCGGCCTGCTTGCGGCCCTGCTTGCCGCCGCTCTCCGAGCCCAGCGGCGCCTGCTGCTGCTGCTGCTGCTGGAGCGGCGGCGCCACCTGCGGGTCGAGCCCAGAGTGCTGCATGGGCTGGCTGCTGGGGTGGGGGCCGGCGCCCGGCTGCTGGGCCAGCTGCAGCTCCGGCCGCGCCGGGGGCGGCGGCGGCGTGATGTGCCCCGCCAGCTGCTGCATCAGGCTCTGCTGCGCGGCCTGCGCCGCCGCAGCATCCGCCATCTGCTGCATGTGCACCTGCCCCTGCATGACGTTGGCGGCGTCCTGCGCCTGCTGCTGCTGCCGCTGCTCCTGCTGCAGCGCCTGCAGCTGCGCGTGCTGCTGCTGCATGTGCTCGCTGCTGGCCTGCCGCTGGTGGGCGCCCTCTGGGCGGCCGATCGCTGGCTGCCCAAAGTCGGAGCCACGCGCCGGGCCGGGCGCGACAGCTCCAAAGCCATCCTCGCTGTGAGTCGCTGGCCCCACCTCCTCGGCTATCAAATAGAGAGAAAGACTGTCAGAAGCAGGGCACAAGTTACAACCTGCACACGCCGCAGAGTCAGCAAAAGAAACAACATTCAAGTGACAGCACCACTGAGCAACTCGACAACATACCAATGGAGGTGGGCAGGGGAAAGCGCAGTGGCGATGGCAGTATGGGGTCGTCCGGCGTCGGCAGCGGCCGGTGCCGCGAAGAGGTCTCGTCCTCCGCTGCAGCAACCATGAGAATACTGTTATGGCGGCAAGGATGCCTAAAGGGAATTTCGTACTTATAGATCACGACCCTTGGATATTACATAGTTCTCATGATCTGAACCTGGTCGCACACCCTCACACCCGCAGTCCAACTGCTAGGTGGACTGTGAGCCATCTTGCAAGAGGGCGCTTGCGCAGATGCTCTGTGTCAACTGAGTTCAACAGGCTGAGGCCTTCTCCCACAACAATGCACCTAGATGTAGAAAGATGCATCGAAGCAGTATACACAGCAGCGAGCAGCCATTAGGGCATGCAGCTTGCGTGCTCGACCCACTTTTCGAGTCTAACATCGTGCAGGTGTAGTAACAATGACGTCTCCTAACATGTGTCAGGGGCAATGCGGCAGACAGGCTAAGAGTGTGCTCACCAATGGGCGAGGCGAGGCCGTGTGCGGCAGACTCGAGGCTGTCGGAGGGCGCGGGGCGGGAGGCGCTGCCGGGAGGCGGCGTGCGGTGCGACCCCGGCGCTCGGCTGCCCAGCGGCTCCGCATACATCACCTGTCGTGCCACATGCACTGCGTCAGCCAGCGTGGCGTACAAGCAGTTTGAAGCACTCGCTGTCATCTGCACCGTGCAGAAGCATGCTGTGATGGGCGACACCTGGATCGAACTCACCTTCAGGCGGGCTCCTGAGGCGGGAGGCCATTCGACGCCGTTCAGAGTGTCGAGCGCCAGGGCAGCCGCCTCGCGGCTGCTGTAGTTGACATAGCAGAAGCCCTTGCTCTGCCCTGTTCCACAGCGAGATTGCAGTTAGACAACTTATGAAAGGGACGTGACACACCTCGAAGCACATGTGCCTTCTGCATGTGAATGCAGGCGGATAGGCCCTTTGGGGACGCTCGGCTGTGCAGACTATCACCTGTGGTGCGATCGCGCTTGAGGTCCAGGTACTCGAGGCCGGGCCAGGTGCGGAACAGGCGGGCCAACATGTCCTCGGTCGCCGCCTTGTGGCACACCACAAACAGGCGTTGCCGGTTGAGGGGCTCGCTGGAGCGCAGCCCGCTGGTGGTGCACACCGACATGCTGCCCGCGCTGCTCAGCTCCGCATTGTGCCCACCATCTGCAGTGGTGGGCGAAATCTCAAGTCATGAATCAGGTAGATGGATCTGAGCAGGTAGATGGATCAAGCAGCTGACCCTGGAAGGATCTCTGACAGCTTTCATCGCGCTCCAATTAACTCGCATGTTCAGTTGCAAATGCACCTCAGACGCATCTCACCATGGCGGTCACGATTGCCAGACGGCAGACCATTCTGAAGCCCGCCAATCAGGGAGCCGAGGGACAAGCCCTCCAGGCCACCGCGACCGCCAAGCCCGCTGCCTGCCAAGTTGCCAACCCCCAAGCCCAGCCCTGTAGCACCGCCCAGCCCGACCTGCGCATGAAGTCAATCACACCATCAAGCTGACATCGCAGAAAACTGACCCAGAAAGATGAGGACAATTGCATGCAGTTCAGGAAGGTAACATGATCAAGCAAAGTCAAGACATGCCTGGGCGGCGAGGCTGCCAAGGGAGCCGTCGCTGGCGCCGCCCGAGTGGGCATGGCCCAGCGCTGCCTGCTGCTGTTGCTGCTGCTGCAGTGCCTGCTGCTGCTGCTGCTGCAGGCTGTGCTGCTGCGGCTGGGACTGCAGACCGTGGTGCGCATGCAGGCTGGGATGGTGCTGCTGCTGCTGTTGTTGCCGCAGCGCATCCTGTTGCTGCTGCTGCAGCAGCCCCTGCTGCGCAAGCGTGTGCAGCTGCTGGGCTGTCAGGCCACTCTGCAAGGCCAGGGGAAGCATGATGAGTACTAGATACTCGTTCAGATTACATGATGATATGGAGGGAAGTACCTGGCACATGCCCAGGCAACAGCAATTAGCACCTGTGACAGCTGCTGCAGCTGTGCCACGGTGAGACCCTGACTTGCCGCTGCCAGCGCTGCTCCATGCGCCAGGTTTGCGTGGGCAAGGCTGGCGATCCCCTGCATCAACGAAACCAGAGTGGTTGGCATCAGTGGCACCGAAACAGACTCCCTGTAGTGTCAAAGAGCATGCATTTGCTTGCAGGGACTGCAACCCAGACTTCTTGCCACTTGCCTGCAAGGCGGCCAGCGAGCCCAGTTGTGCAATGCTGCCCAGCGCATGCTGCACATTGTGGTCACCGACACCCGCCAGCCTGCTCAGAAAATTGTACAGTATGACCTTATGACCACTTCAACATGGCCTTATGACACCATATGCTCACACACCTGACATGCACAGCCAGACGCAACAGGATGTCAGATGGGTTCCAGTCTCAGAACTCGCCCGGTGAACCCAGCGGACTGGGCAGGTGTCAGCGAGCGACCCTCGCTCATGCCAGATGTCAACGACCGCGAATGTGCTGGCGACAAACCTGTGCAATTTGGTGACCACTGGTCAGTGAAGAATTAGTCAATGAGGCTGCAGGAAGCATGACCACAGGCCCTGCGAAATCAAACGTGAAAGCAAATGCATTGCTGTTAGAATCAGGAATGGATGACTGTGAAACTGACCATGGCCAGGGATGGGGAAATGGCTGCGTTGGTCACGGAAGGGTGTCGCATGTTCTCCGCCGCGTGAACCGCTGGTGGAAGGACTGGCCACGCCTCGATCCTGTGTAATCACGACCCTTGCGATATGATGCGAGCATTGTTCGTGGTTCAATGTTTGCAGATGCGGGCAAGTCTGCATGGGTGCTCCAAACTGCAGCTGTGAGGCACACCTGCCACGAAGGCCCATTGTCAAAGCTGCCGCCACCGCTGTCAGCGCGCCCGCGCTTGCCCTTGGGCTCTGCCAGCATGCACTTCACCTTGTAGCCGGCCAGCTGCACATGCAGGAACATAGGCAGAAGTGGATACACGAGCTCGTAGGAGGCATAAGCTGCACTTTCTCGCAACATCAAGAGTACAGTGCGCGACAGGTTCAAGAGTCCCATAGAAACTTGCGAGGCAAGATGTCACGCACCATGCTAGTCTCAGCAATGGCCTCCAGGGCACGCAGCGCGGAGGAGGACTGCGAGAACTTGCAGAAGACGACGCCTTTGGATGCAATGAGGTCCGTCTTGCAGTACTGCAGCTCTGGCCACCGTGCCAACTCCTCCTGCACACAGGCAGGTTCGTATAATCCTCGAGACCAAAGAGCAGAAAGTTCTTGAATATGTGTCTTTCGAATATGTCTTCAAACACGTTTGCATCTCGCTTAAAGATGACAGGCAAGACACGTCCCGGCCTGACACAAAACATGGCAGGGTGCCGCACCTGGATGAGCCCAGCGTCGGCGTTCTTGGGGACGACGATGAACAGGCGGGAGCGCGGCGGGATGTTGTCGGGGTCCGTGGCCACCTCCAGGTCGCCATTTGACCGGTGCGCGGGCCCACGCCTGCAACAAGCAACATCATGTCACACCTGCTTTGCTCAGAGCTGCACCAGAGGGCACACGCAGTGGTATAGGACCGATGGCAAATCGTTGCCAGCTTGCACATCAGGAAAACTGATGTGCAATGTCCAGCTGCACCCGCCTGCTGTGCGGCGCCTCGGCGAGCATGACCTTGAGCTTGGTGCGGCCATCGCTCAGCACCGTCTCGTGCAGGTGCTCCTGGGCTGCCGCTGCCGAGCTGGCCCGGTCGTACTTGACGTAGGCAACTGCGAGATCAGCAAAACTGAGTTGTCCGAGTTGAATTGGGCATTTTTCAGCTGATAGGTGCAGATGCTGTGTGTCCATCCCAACCCACAGACAAGCGAATTGCATGCTGAACGGCCTGCTCACCGCCTTTGTCGCGCAGCAGTTTGACGCTCTGGAGCCTGCCAAATGGCTGGAAGGCCTCAACCAGCAGCTCCTCCTGCGGGCAGAGACGAGGTTGGGCGATAAGTCCGGCAGGCAATGCACCGCGGCCCGCCACCGAGCGAGCAATCATGCGCAATGAATCGCCTTGGTACGAAGATGCAAGGCGCATGATCGCGGTCGTCAGGGGAAGCTGCTCAGGGGCCGGAGCGTCTTGCGACCACTGTGTCGACACCCGAATGCAACGGCCGCGGGGCACGCAATGCAACCACTTGCTCCATAGACATTGGGAAGGCATGCAGCAATACTCACATCAGCGGCCTTGCCACACACTAGGAACAGCCGGCTGAAGGGGGGCTGGTCGTCCATTCCAGTGTGCGGACCGAACCCGCTGTCGCGGAGCAGCGCATGCTGCATGAAGGCAGCTGGCGCCAATTTCTGGCGCTGTCGATGCCGCCGGCGCAGCAACTGCAATTGTGCTGTCTGCCTGTGCGCGCATGTGAAAGCCAGTTGATAGCCACTGGCAGCAGGAAGCACCTGACTATTTCAAGAGCTCTTGCGCACCCCCTGTGCCTCGGGCATCGGGCTGCGAAAGGAAGGCGGATATGGTGTCTGCCGTCATCTATCGCGAGTTTGGGGGTCTGCGAGCCGGAGAGACGAGGTAGTGACGGCTTGTTTTGGAGGACATCCTCGAGGCCAAACGCTGTCGTCTCTCTTCCTGCGGCAGGTGCTTCATAGCAGTACTTGTGCAGCTGCTGCATGTCTCTCAGCTCAGTTTGCCACCCCAACAACAGCAAATGCGTTGCACAGCTTGACAAATGCAGCTCCTTGCTGACGAGAGCCATCGCTCGCACCCCAAGACAAACTGCAGGCGCACTGCACTCGCTAGGAAGTGTGCACGTTGCTCAGATATGCTGCCACAGTTCATTGAGTTCAGTACGTTGAATGCGCTGTGCTGATTCGTGTCATCAGAGGTTGACTTTGCCGCAGGTGACGGCAAGTGGTTGCTGCCGCAGACGTGCCTCAATGGCAGCCGGCCGAAGGGCCCCTGCCGGCGCGCTCGACGAGTCACTTGCAGACAGCAAAGCAGGATGCCGGCACCTGCGCAGCGGCGCCGTGCTGGCCGAGAGCACCGCGCCGGCAGGCAATCAGGTGCTGCGGTCAGGAGGCCCGGAAGGCAATGCGGCAGAGGCATTGCCAGAGGCGCTGATCCATGTGAGCTCTTGAGCAAGCCTGCAGTTGATAACGACGGTGTCGCCAATGTTTGTCAACCTTTTTGGCAAACAAGGTCAGAAAATGTGCCATGATTTCGCGCTGTCCAATCATGCGCAGGCTGATACGGGGGAAACATCAGCATCAGCAGTTGCTACACCGCCGGTGGGTCGGTCCGCATTCCTCAGCGAGCGCCTTGTTGTACTCCTAGCTTGTTGTACTCCTGACATGCCTTCCCACAGGGTGGCAAATTGCACATTGTCACGCAGTAGCTTGCTGGCTGCAGCAAAAGCGGAAATTCAGGCGAGAACTGGATGGCATCGGAGGCCCCGAGCTCACCTTGGCGGCGTATGTCCCCAGGGCCGCAGCGACATCCGCTGCAGCGGCCATCAGCTCAGCCCTGCTGACATCTCCGAAACGCACAGGTCAGGGACAGCCAGCAGCCCCACTGTCACCAGCCAAAGGATTGCAACAGCCAGTGGCGGAGCCAGCAGGCGGCGTGTCTCCAGCTGAAGAGCTGTGTGATGTGGCAGCAGCTCCAGGGCCGACGTCGTCGCCTGTGCCTCCGCTGCCATCAGCGTTATCGCCACCGCCGGCGTCAGCAGTGGCAGAGCAGCAGCCTGTGCGACGGCAGCCAGTCAACCAGCAGCCACCTAGCAAACCTGACGCCCCTGTTGCTCGCATCCGCAAGCCAGCTGTGCGCCGCAAGCCAGCAGCGGCAGAGCTGGCGGCGCTCATCAAAGAAGATCAGGTGCCTGAGCTGCCACGACTGCGCAACCGGGGTGCCGCTGCTGCGGAGCCATGTGCTGGCGACGCAACTGCATCGCAGCAGGAACCGGTCTCGCCATCCCGTCAGCCTGGCGGCGCGGCTGTAGATCAGCCATCAGCTCAGCTCAGCGAAGCGACGGTGCCGGTTGGGCTTCAGCATGCGCCAACAGCGCCGCGCTCTCCTCGCCGGCGCAAAGCAGCTCCTCGAGCACATCATCCCGTGCCCAAGGCGGAATCTCAGACAGCTGCTCAGCAGGGCGTGCAGCAGCAACAGCATATGCAAGGGCCAGCAACAGCACCTGCAGCAGCTGCCACACTTGCACCTGCAGCACTCGCAGCCCCAGCAGCAGGGGCAGCTGTGCAGCTGGTTGCACCACAGGCGCACAAGGGCTTGAAGGAGCTCCGCATGCTTACTGCAGACATGGACATGCAGCCAGACCTGCCGGCGCGGCGCAGCCAGAATGCGGCGGCCACTGCAGAGAGGCCCGCAGCCCCGGAGCCGCAGCCTCCTGCAGCTCGGAGCCAGGGCGCCTCAGTGCAGCGCCGGCGCAGCCACAAGCCAGCTGCTCCTGACATTGCAGCAGCGCCGCAGCCGGCAGGTGCAGCGCAGCAGTCAGAGCAGTTGGCAGCGAAGTCGAAGCAGCGCATCACCAGAGGTGCTGCCACACAGGCTGCGGTCGAGAGCCACCAGCCCTCAGTGAAGCCTGCAGGCAACAGCATCCCCCCACCGCGCCGAAATCAAAGGCCGGCCGCCAGGCAGCAGTCGCCAGTGAAGCCGCAGGCCCAGCCGCAGGCCCAGCCAACTGAGGGCCACCAACCTGCCAGCGATCAGGCAGCTGCGCCTGCCCTGGTCGAGGCAACGTCTGCGACGCCTACAGAAGGCCTCTCCAACCTCGTTGACAGGCTGATCTCCGCAGTCAAGCCGCAACCAGGGTCCCAGGTGGGCAACATGAGTGGATAGACTTGCTGTGCCAGCCACTGATGTCATCGACCTCGCGCCTGCACAACAAGTCAACTGGCGACTGCGTTGTTGCGGTCAGAATTGGCACAAAGGCAATTCATCTTAGCAACTTGGTGATCTGTACCCATGTCTTAAAAGGTGGGCCTGCGCCAAGTGATGGCGTCAGGGCTGCTGGCTGGCCAGCCGCTCGCATTCTGCGACCGGCAGAAGCAGCCCAAGCTCCATGGTGAGACAGCAGTCGACAGCCGTTTCCTTTGCACAGTCCTCATTCAGCTGGTGTACCGAAACACATTGCATCAATGTCAGCCAACTATTGCGGTAGAGGGCGGTCATCAGAAGCGCTTCCGACCTCGGCATTCGCAGGCTCGGTGTCGGAGCGCGGCATGATCGCATGCAGCTGCAAGGAGTGCGCCAGGAGCGGCGCGCAGCACAGCAGCAGCGAGTGGGAAGTGCACGCCGGCAGCCGCGAGCGCAGGCCTGCCGAGAGCATCTACCTCACGGAGCACAGCATCTCCCTGCGGGTATGCCCAGGATCGCGTGTGCATGGCTGTCAAAGCACTGCGATATCTAGCATATCAATTGAGGCACATCAAGCCACAGGAATCACCAGTGAGCAGAGTGATGTACTGCCTCAGGAACTGTGCCTGGCTGTGCAAGCGGGCGCGGTGGGGGTGTCCCTGGAGAAGGCGCTGCCGGCGCTGCCCGGCGGCAGCACCTGCACCAATTGCGGCCGCCCTGTGCAGGCGTGCTTCGATAATCCATGATGCACTGTTGCTTGAATCTGGGCTCCTGTTCAGATCCCAGATTCTGTTTGCAGATGTGTCGCCAAGGGGTCATATGAGACTCATCAATGCACAGGGCTGTGCGCCACGGCTGTGCCGAGCCTGCGGCGCAGCGGCCAAGGCGGCACTCAAGCGCAGCCTGGGAGAGGGCAGCGACATGCCCGCCCCCAAGCGAGCCAAGTCGTCCAGCAAGGCAGCCATGCCTCGCGCCAGCAGCGGCGGCGGCGGCGGCGGCGGCAGCAAGGGCGGCAAGGCGGGCGGCGGCGGGGGCGCCGCCAAGGCCCGCGTGCACCTGGCGCAGCCGATGCGGGGCGTCACCGCGGCGCGTGCAGAGCGCAGCACGCACCGCCACAAGAAGCTGTTCACCAGCGAGCCCGGCGCCCTGACGGTGCGTGGCGGCGCTATGTTCCTGTTTGGGCACTATTCAATTGTCTATATGCGTGTGAATCTAGATGTATGCAGATGGTCGCTGTCGGACATGTACTGAATTGCAGCAGTGATCGCCTGCCGGTGAGGGGTGTTACACAATGTCAAATACTGGTATTAGCATTATCTTGCATCCGATGCAGAATGGCGAGCCCGTGGAGTACAGGACGACGCAGGGGGAGCGGCTGCTGGGCGGCGTCGTCATGATTGACGAGTCTCCGGGCGCCCACTGCGGCATCCTGTGCGACTGCTGCAACGACGTCGTCAGCTGCTCGCAATTTGAGGCGCACGCAGGTGCGCCATAAAGGCTGTTTGCCGTCAAAACCTTGTCGAAACAGATTCTGGATGTGAGTGCTGTAGCTGCGCCGGTGCTCAGCTTTCGTTCTGACACTTTGTGTGTCGTGCATTCCAACTGCCAGGTAAGGGCTCCCGGCGTGCTCCGTACGACCACATCTACACATCAGCGGGCATCTCCTTGCGGCGGCTGGCGGAGATGATGCCCTGCAACGAGGAGGAGCCGGAGACTGCACCGCTGTCCGGCGCCGCGTCTGGCGTCGCCGGCAGGTGCTGCTGCTGCTGCTGCTGCTGCTGGGCTGTGACGCTGCTGCACATTGCATCTGCACATGTACATGCTTAATGGCATGTTTTGGCGCTGCGCTGCCTCTGTTGCATGCTGAACACAGCTGCATCTGGCGCTCTGTTGCTTTGTGACTGTCCTCTCCTGCCCGTGCAGCGTGGAGCAGGTGATGGCGGGGCTGGAGGAGATTGGCGGCGGGTGCACCCTGTGCGGCAGCCCCGACTTTCTGCGCGGTGCCTTTGGCGAGCGCACCATGCTGCTGTGCGACCAGTGCGAGCGCGAGTTCCACGTCGGCTGCCTGCGCGACTCCGGCCGCTGCACGCTCGACTCCGTCCCTGAAGGTCAGCTGCCTGCATCTGCAATGAGTGTGTCTGTCACAAGATCGCATTTTAAGTGCAAGGCGCAGAAGCACAAATGACATGAGCAGTGCAAGACTGCACCTCATCATTGCCAGAAATCTGGCCAGTTCTCACCCCAGGATTTTTGGTGGATCCGCAGCTGGCAGCCCTGACGGGCAAGGTTTTCACGTCTGCAGGGGACTGGTTCTGCTCGGCGTCCTGCAGCGGCGTCCACGCCGCGCTGCGCGGCCATGTGAAGGCGGGCGTCCAGCCGCTGTCGGGCGAGCACAGCTGGCAGATCATGCGGGTGCGTACCTCAATGGGTTGCAGGCACACAGTGTTCGATCACAGATCTGCTGTCTGCTGCACCAGTGCTCATCATGCGGTTTTGCCTGCAGGCATCTCGATGCAGGTCAGCGTGGCCGGAAGCACACATTGTATCACTTGCACAAAGCTCAGTGTACAATGGTTTGCAGGGCAAGGACGGCAGCCACGGCACCACCTGGGCGCTGAAGGCGGCGAGGGACCTGCTGAGCGAGTCCTTCGACCCCATCATCGACGCCATCACGCAGCGCGACATGCTGGCCATGATGGTCATGGCGCAGGCTGCCGGCCCCTGGGACTACACCGGCATGCACTGCATGCTGCTGCGCCACAAGGTGACCCTTCATCCTTCCGGCTATCATGCTTGTGCTGCTCCGCTGCATCTGCCACGTGATTCTACCTCACACTGGATGATAGTCACTGTTTTGCCACTGTGTTGATTCCACAACCTCACTCGAAGCTCCTCACTTTGCAACAGCTATTAAATTATACCCACTGGCCTCATGATACGAGTGGATATGTGCTTGCAATGCTGCAGGGCAAGCCGGTGGCGGCAGCCCTGGTCCGCGTGTTTGGGCAACACCTGGCCGAGCTGCCACTGGTGGCCACGCGGTATGCGGCGCGGCGGCAGGGCCACGCGCGTGTGCTGATGAACGCCATCGAGGGCCTGCTGGCTGCCACAGGCGTGCAGACGCTGTCGCTGCCAGCTGCGCAGGAGACGGTGCGCGTGTCTGGCCATGCCTTGCGTCGTTGAAGTTGCTCATGCGTCGTTGGAATTGCTGGGGTCTAATTCTCCTGTCCTGATGCTCTGCCACAACTTCCACTGCCAAGGACATGCGCCAGCAGCTGGTGAGGGATGCCTGAGCGATGTTGCCATCACAACCAGGTGGGCACCTGGACGCACGGCTTTGGGTTTGACAAGATGCCGGAGGAGCAGCTGGCAGCGGTGAAGAAGGAGCTGCGCATCATCATCTTCCCTGGGTCCACCATTCTCAGCAAGCGGCTGCTGGGCGCCACGCTGCTCCCGCCCTCCCCGTGCGCCCTGCAGGTGGGACTCCCGGTTCTCAATGCTGATTTGACAATTCATGACCAGCGGCTGTCTGCGTGCAGTGTCGTCGCAACCCATCATCAGCATCTTCCTCACCCACGACATACAGAAACTTCACGCAGGCGTCTGCTGATGGCGCCGCTGCGGGGTCTTCGCAGTCCGATCAGGCGGCAGAGCCGGCCCTGCTTGCTCTGGAAGCAAAGCCCGCCACAGCAGAGGACGAGGCGCCTGCCGTGGCAGAGGTGTCGACAGCGCGGCAGCAGCCAGAGGGTCAGCAGCAGCAGCAGCAGCAGCAGCAGCAGCAGCAGCAGCAGCAGCAGCAGCAGCAGCAGCAGCAGGGGGGCGAACAGCAGCCCATGCAGGTGGCGAAGCCCGGCCCCAGCTCGCCACCAGCCGCTGCCGAGGCTAAGGTGGCAGAGGCAGCCAGTGCACAGCCAGCCGTGGGTGCCAGAGAGGGTCCGCAAGGCACTGAGGCTGCAGCGCCGGATGTGGTCGCCCCTGCGGCTGTGGCAGCGGGCACAGATGCTACAGCAGTGGCAGCAGAGACACATGCAGGTAGCGGTCCAGCTGCCCCTGATCTTGCAAGCGTCTCAGAAGCAGCTGCAGCCATGCTGGCAGAAGCCACTGATGCAGCTGCGGCACCTGATGCACCTGCATCAGCAGCAGCAGCAGCAGCAGCAGCAGCAGCAGCAGCAGCAGCAGCAGTCACGGATACCGGTACTGCAGAAGTCGCCAGCCTCCCATCGTGAGTGGTGATGAAGCTCTGCCAGACTACAGGCACAATCACCAATCCTTCCCCGTACCGTAGGGCTCCAAATTATTGGCTCATAAATATCTATTTGAACACATCAGCAGGAGCCGCCAGGAAGTCCATTGTCAATTTTCCGCCAGATTTTGGAGCCGCAGAAAATTCGGCCAGGTCATGAGCCAATGCAGGAACTCACCAGTTTGACCCTATAGCCTTCCAATTGCATCGACTTTCGCCTGCTAGATTATGTCGACGGCCCGCATGGGTAGTCTTGCAGCTTCCACAGCCGTGACATGGTGGCATGCATGCTGGTGCCGCTGAGTGTGCAAGCCACAAATTTGGAGCCAAAAAAAATTTTTGCGCTGTGCGAGCCAGTAATGAGGAGTTTTGAAAACCCAATTGCCATATGAGCCAACATATGATTTCGCCAATAATTTGGAGCCCTACAGTATTCGCTTTCTGTGCGTCTGAAAGGTTTGCTTGTCGCCGAAGGGTAAGGCCGATGTCCATTGGTGCAGGGATGGTGCGGGTAAGCGGCGGCGGATCGGCAAATACTGGGCCTGGGGTGCAGCGAGGATGTTCCAGCCTTCGCCAATAACACAACGTGGATACAGCAACTAGGGGGTCGCTGATGACTATTGGCATCGTGAATTTGTTTTGAATAGACACTGCTGTTGGCAGCATCTCAAAAAGGGCTTTGCAACTGTGCTTGCGGACAGTTCCAAGGAATCGTTCAATGTGACATGGCCATGTCACTCTGAGATTTCAAACCTGGTGCAGCAGGGTCTGCAAGGAGGTGATGCCCTCAAGCATCTTCGCAGGTCATCCTACACATCTACCGTTCTGCATGAAATCAAGCAAGCAGGTGGAAGAAACCAACAAACCAGTGGCAGAGCCCCACAGTAATCCCAGATGCATTGGCCTGAAGCAAGGATCAGCGGCTGTCTCGATGCTTTGCACCCGCATGCGGTATGGTATGGCTTGAGGAGCAGCCAACGAAACGAAATGCCAGCACTGCAGCACTTCCTCTCCAAGGCAATTGGTAGGCGTGTGGCCAGATGTCGGATGAGAGGACTCGGCTGAACAAGCACATATATCTCGCGGGCGCTGTGAGCAGACACGTCACTTGCTCTTGAACATCCCGCTGAGCAGGCTGCACCAATAAACAAAACAACAGTTGAGATGATGCGCCTTGCCGTGCATGACAGCCCAGCCCCGAAAGGATTATCAGATGTGCAAGAAGATCAAGTCTTCAGCAGAGGTGCTACAACGGCATGCAAGGTCAGAGCCAGCGGATGAACAAGGAGCTCATGAGCATGCAGGGTGCGAAGTGGGAGAAAAGCAAGACACCCTGAAGCCCTGAACCCCACCTCTTGGCCTTGGCCCGGCGGCTGACGGCGCGGCTCTTGGCCAGTCTGCCGCTACTGCTGGAAGGTAGCTTCTGCGCAAGCGGACCCTGGTCCCTGCACATCATGCCGCACATATTGGTGTGGTGTTATATGGGGATTTCGAGCCCAAACCCTGGCGTGTGCCTGCCGTGTCGCAACATAATTTGTCCAGAGACTCATATCACAGGTGACACTGTCTCACCGCATCATGGCAAGGAACTCTTGGTAGTCGATGACCCCGTCTTTGTTGGTGTCGTGCTCTGCAATGAGCGACCTGATGTCGTCGGGCGACAGCCCCTGGTCCTGCAGTGGCATGACATGCAGAACCATTTAGATGCCACCCTGCGCTGACAGTGTCCTTGCAAAAATAGGTACCGCACCAGCGGCAAGGCAGGCAGTGCCTATGTTGCTGGCGCAGTCTGCACCTTGAGGACCACTGCAACCTCATCATCAGTGATGGTGCCCGAGCCGTCCCTGTCAAAGTGCTTGAACGCGCGCGCCACCTGCACAGTGCATGCAAAGCAGCGGTCATGCACATACATAGCTTGACTGGGTGCAGAACCTTAAACACTGTATGATATCGGACACTAAAGCAGCAGCAGCTCTCACCGCTTCCTCGTTCTCCAGCTTGCCCATGTGTATTGTGGCCGCCACAAACTCCTGCCAGTCGATGGTGCCTGCATGCAAGCGTGAAAAGCTTCTGCAGCTGGCCAACCAATGGACACTACAGGCTCAACAGATGTCCAGTCAGGCACCACAGGTGGTTTGACAAAGTCGCACCGTCGCCGTTCTGGTCAGCCGCCTCCATCAGATGCTGCAGCGCGCAGCACTTGCACACCTCAGGGCCTTGCATGCGAGTGTTCCTCAATTACGATATGCTGCGATGCGCACACAACTACACACAACAGCAGGCAGCAGCAACCCACACCTGCAGCTCGTCATCGGGAATTTTGGAGCCCATGGACTGCAGCGCCTGCTTGAGCTCCGCTGCGGTGATGTGGCCGCTGCCGTCGGCGTCGATGGACTGGAACAGGTGCTCCAGCCCCGACAGCTCTGCCGGCGTGAGGCAGCTGGCCATGACGCTGATGGCCGCCTTCTTGAAGCGCGAGTTGGCGGCAAACTGCTGGATGCGGGAGATGACGACGCTATCCATTGGCTTGTCGCTGGCCACGCCCTGCTCCTTCAGCCACGGGTGGTCCAGCGCCTGCGCTCACAGGGTGTTGGCAGCGTCACTGGGAGACTGCTTGAAGAAATGCAGCAACACTAGAATGCTCTGCACACAGCATCACAATTGCAGCTGGCTCATCACCCACCTGCTGTGCGGTGAGGCGGGTGTTGGGGTCGCGGTTCAGCAGCTTGGTGACCAGGTCCTTGGCAGGCGCACTGATCTCGGGCCAGGGCGGGGTCGCCAGGTCCACCTGCCCCCGCAGGATCATCTTGAAGATTGCCTCCTGCGGTCCAGAGTTGCATGCATGCTCAGCCTTTGCAGCTTCTGCATGCCGTCAGTGCATTCCTGCAGCGGCAAGTGTCAGGTCGACAGGTGCCCACCTCGGTGTCGCCATAAAATGGCGGCATGCCGCTCAGCAGGATGTACAGGATGACGCCCAGGCTCCACATCTGCAGTCGCAGTACAGTGGTCAGCGTGCATGATTACGCAGCCATGAGCTTCAAGGCACAGCGAAAAGAGCAGTGGGGCCATCAGGCACTCACGTCTGCATGCCAGGTGTAGTTCCGCCGCAGCACCTCCGGCGCAACGTAGTATGCTGAGCCCACGATGCTGCAGAGGACATACAGGCTCATGGCAAGTCCGTTGCACATGCTCTGGACTCAGTCGTGCAGAGCTTCCCAATCAACAAGCAAATCACCTGTCGAAGATCTCGTGCAGCTTGAAATATGTGCACAGGCCAAAGTCTGCGGCCTTCAGCTCGGCGTCGTCACTCTTTGTGGTCAGCAGGAAATTCTCCGGCTTGATGTCCCTGGGTACCATTGGCGAATGTTCTGAGCTGAGAACTGGAGTACAGTACAAACACGCAGTGGCTCTAATTCTCCAGGAATCCTCCTTACCGGTGGATCACCCCCAGCTGGTGGCAGTGGTGGATAACCTCCACCATGACCCTGAAGTACTGTGCAGCCTTCTTCTCGGAGAACGTCCCCTGCAGCAATGGCAGCCTTGTCGTGATGTGCTGCAACAGAGGTGATAATCTAAACCGCATGCAGACCATGTACAGACGCTTCCACCCACCTCTGAGACGATGCGGTCAAACAGCTCGCCGCCTTTGCACAGCTCCAGCACGAAGTACACATAGTCCCTGTCCTCAAACGCCCCTCTCAGCGCAGCAATGTTGCGGTGGTCACCCACCAGCTCCAGCACCTGCGTCAGGAGATAAAGCTGAGGAGACGCTGCCGCCACCGCCACACGCCAAGCTACACGCAGGCGTCGGAGCCCAGGACTGCACCTGCATCTCCCGGCGTACATCCTCCACGTCCTCCGCGCACGCGAGTTTGGCCTTGGAGATCTGCTTCACAGCAAACAGCTCACCGCTGCGCAGGTCTGCCACCTCGTACACGGTGCCGAACGCACTGCATTGGCAACGGCACCGCTTGCATCAGCACATGCACGGGCAGTAGTGGACCATCAATAGTGGACGGGCTGCAAGCAGGCACGCAGCTCGATGACGCAGGCGTACATGGTATCACTGCATGCTGTGCTTGCAATCCAGCCTATCGTACCCCTTCCCAAGGACGCCACCGCGCTTATACAGCTCCCAGATGTCTGGACCCTGACCTACGGTCCCAGTGATGTTGCTTATGTCCGGCTTCCCCATGCCGGCTGCCAGCAAAGTCACCACACGAAAGAGATCAAACCCCCAGAAAATTCCGACACCAATTTTCAGTCAGATCCCCTAGCAGAACAGCTACACGTGCAAGACCGAGCAACGTTCGCAACAGAGTGTGCGTGTACATGGGTGTACGCACGGCGAGACCGCTTGCTATGTCTGAGAGCCCGACCTGGAATGTGGTTACGGGTTACGAGAACACTGTGCCCCAGGGCGGCCCAATCCGAGCGGCGCCCTGCAGCGAAATTTGTGGCAAATGGCACAGGAGCAAGGCCAGTGTGCAAAGTAAGTATTTGCACACGCTCACAAACATCGAAGCGAGTATTCGAACAACAGAGCAAACTTGCTGCAGCGACTGGGCCAGAGGGCACGTTTCAGCAGAGTTGCAAAAAGGTTTCGTTTATGGTGGTGTCCGAATGCCAGTCGCTCCACTGCAATAAGATGGGTCATTTTCGAAATATGTGAGCGGCTACATCAGAGAATCTGAAGCGGTATGAGCCTGCCGTCAGGCCACGGGCCAGGCTCTGATGTGCAGCGCGCCATCAACCTGGAGGATGACTCCGACAGCTCCATGGCAGCAATGGACGACGAGCCGCTCATGGAGCAGGTCAACGATGATGATACAACCCCCATGGACGGTGAGGGCATGTCACAGCGTGGGCAACGTGCGGCGCTGCTCAGGCACATGCTGCTGCGGCACATCATGCCCTCATGCATTGACGCGCATTGCTGGCACGCTGCAGAAGCGCCACCTATTACGGAATTAAAGGGCAGCACCAAGCCGGACGTGTCACCTCACGTGGTGACCGGAGAGCAAGAGGTGCGCATGCTGTTCTTGCGAGGTGTGCAGCTCGTTGCCAAGCCAGAGATGCCGTGCCCAGTGAACCTCCGACATGCAGCTCAGACTGACGCTTTGTACATGCAACAGTGGGTGGTGCGTAACTTTTCCAGCTTGGGCGATACTGAGAAGGAGTACTCAGACCGCTTCGAGGTGGCAGGCAGCAACTGGTGAGCATGCACTGTGGCAAGATGTTCATTGCACATGCCTTGCCACCTTCATGCTGCCGACCCACCTCAGAGGAGAGGCCATGCCATCCCTCTTGGCCACAGGCGGATACTCATGTTTCCGCGGGGCAACCAGCGGAAACATGAGCAATCACTGTCGGCGTATCTGGACTGCCCAGACCTGGACCAGGAGGAACCTGGGTGGACACTGCGCACCAGCTTCGACATCGTGCTCGTGCACCCTGACGACGAGTCGAAAAACGTCTTCAAGAGTGAGCACATCTGCATGCCGTGAGTGCCAGAGGTGTTCGTTGCACCGGTCTTGTATCCGTGCGTCCAAGGACGCGCTGGTCAAAACACCGCGACGTCGCTGTTGTGCAGCTGCCACTCACAGCTTCCACAAGTCGGAGGCAGACTGGGGCTTCTCCGACTTCATCAACCTGGAGGTCTTGAGGAACGGCGGCTGGCTGTGGAATGATGAGCTGACCTTCAGGGTCAGCGTGCGGGTCAACACGCTGGACAGCTCCTGCTATGACTCGAAGAAGGAGACCGGCTACGTCGGGCTCCGCAACCAGGGTGAGTGTTGCTTGTTGTGAGCTGTCACCATGCACACATGTGCTGACGGTCTGTAAGGTGCACCTGCTCACCTCTTGCGCCCTTTTTCCAACTGACAGGCGCCACCTGCTACCTCAACAGCTGGCTGCAGACGCTGTTCAACATCAACTGCTTCCGGCAGGTGCAGTCTGCTCTTGTGCCGCACGTGCACCTTGACAATGCTGCCGCGGTGAGGTAGCGTCAGCCAGGTGTCATGAGCGATGTGCAGGCGGTGTTCCACATCCCCACCACAGAGGAGGACGAGCCCACCAGCAGCATCCCACTGGCGCTGCAGGCACTGTTCTACCAGGTAAGAAAGTTGCTGGCGCCGCTGGCTGTCAAGTCCGTGCTGTTGTTTGCTTGTTCTGCTGCCTCCAGTCAGCCAACGCTGAGCCCGCTCCTCCTTCACTGGCGCAGCTGCAATTTGGCAACCGGGCGGTGTCCACCAGCGACCTCACAAAGTCTTTTGGGTGGGACTCGACCAGCAATTTCATGCAGGAGGACGTGCATGAGTTCAACAAGGTCCTCATGGAGGCCCTGGAGCAGAAGATGAAGGTCAGCTGCCCGATGCTGGGATCGACACCCTGTGTATGATCGAGGGTCTGCTGCTGCTGTGCCAGCTTTCAGCATCAGCAGTTGTGTAAGGTTGACCGCTGCAATGGGTGCAGGGCACCAAGGTGGAGGGCGTCATCAACAAGCTGTTCGAGGGCCGCATCCTGAAATTCATCAAGTGCCTGAACGTGGACTACAAGAGCACCAAAAAGGACGACTACATGGACGTGTTTCTGGACGTCAAGGGCTGCAAGAATGTGTACGACTCCTTTGACCGCCTGACTGCCGAGGAGCGCTTGGAGGGCGACAACCAGTACAACGCCGAGGGCCATGGCATGCAGGTCTGAAATAGGCTGGCACAAGCTGGTTGCAGACTGCCTGTCGCATGCCGCTGTGGGAGTACACATCAAGTCGAGCTGCAAGTCCTCAGCACGCAACGCTTCTGTAGGACGCCAAGATCGGCGACCTGTTCTGCGACTTCCCGCCGGTCCTGCAGCTTCATCTGAAGCGCTTTGAGTACGACTTTGAGCGCGACATCCGCGTCAAGGTGACACATCTAGCAGTGCTGCTTGCCTATCGCTGTGCTGCTGGCTGCTGTTGCTTGGCGCGCTGGGCACCAACCTGCACCACTGCTTGTGTGCGCAGATCAACGACCGGTATGAGTTTGAGGAGACGCTGGACCTGGACGTGGGCGACCGCAAGTACCTGTCCAAGGACGCCGACACCTCCAAGCGCAACAAGTACAAGCTGCACAGCGTGCTGGTGCACAGCGGCGGCACGCACGGCGGCCACTACTATGCGTACAGCCGCCCAGATGGGCAGACCTGGCTGCGCTTTGATGATGAGAAGGTGGGCTTGACGGCTGACGAGGTGGCTTGCTGGGCGGTGATCTGCAAGGCGATTCCATTGCAGTTACCTGTGGCCGAGCGTCAGCCGCCTCTGATGCAGTCCTCCAGCTACCTGTTGCACTCGAGATTTGGCCCGCCCCAGCAAACTCAGGTAGCTGGGTTGCACAAAGACGCGGTTGAAGGCTGGCTGTGCCAGGAAGGTGGATTTGTTGTATAGACACAGCTGCAGTCTACATCCAGCTACCTGATCTTTGGCGGCGCCAACCCCAGATAGGTGCATTCATGGATCTAGGTCAGGACATCGAGTCCAGCTACCTGAGCTTCGGCGGCGCCAACCCAAGGTAGCTGGATTCACAAAACAAACTGCTCTATAGTACCAGCTACCTGAGGGTGCCGGCGGCTCTCTACACACAGGTAGTTGGGTGTGAAATTCATGACACAACTACCAGCGGGTGGCTCAGCTAGTTGGATCTGACATTCTACATCCTAGCTACCTGAGGGTGCCAGCCGTCCCTGTATAGGTGCTGAAAAGTGGGTTCAGCTGAGTTTAGCTATGAAATTCAGCTACCTGGACCTAGAAACAAGCTATCTGAGGGTGAGGGGCACAGATATATCATAACTACCAGCTACCTGTGTCAAATCACCAGCTATCTGAGGATGCGGGGGCACAGGCAGCTGGAGTTCAGATCCAATTACCTGGTTTAACAATCAGCTAGCTGGGGGTGCTGGCACCTGCACACAGGTAGCTGAATTTGACGTCAAACCACACTCAGCAGTTAGACAATTGCCAGGTGGCCGCCTCAGGTAGCTGGAATTGATGACACGGTGTTTCTTCCATTCACAGGTCACACGGGAGGATGCCCACACTGCCATCGAGGAGCAGTTTGGCGGAGACGGCATGACAGGGCCCACGCCCGGCTTCAACAGCATGCTGGGGCCGCGCCTCTCCAAAATGTCCAGCGCGTACATGCTGCTGGTGGGTGTAGCACTTGCAGTCTTCCTTCAGGACGTATTGCACTGCGCACTGCTCAAGCACAACCCTGGAAAATGGTGCAGTCATGCTGTGCTGCCGCCGCTGTGCAGTACATCCGGGAGGAGGAGTGGGATGCCGTCATGTGCAATGTGCCGGAGACGGCCGTGGCGCTCCACCTGCGGCAGCGCCTCCAGGTGGGCTGGGTCGAGGGCTTGACGCTGTGGTGAAGTGGCATGCTGTGGTGCGCTGTGGCCTCCCGCCATGCTGCTGGTCGGCTAGGTGGCCGACGCCTGACTGTGTGCTGCCAACAGGCGGAGGAGGCGGAGCGGGCGCGGGTGAAGCGGGAGCGGGAGGAGGCGCACCGCTTCACCATCGTCAAGGTGGCCACCCTGGCCGACATGCAGGCCCAGATCGGCGACGACGTACACTTCGACCTTGTCGACTTCAGCAAGGTGCAGCCGCTCTGAAACGTGCTCTCATGGCACTCTGAAGGGTTCATCAGCTGCCTCAGCATTGTCAAATGAGGACGCCTCTGCTAGTCTCTAGGAACACTGCCGGGCTATGTAGCAGCCAGGAGCTGACGTGCACTGAGGACTCAGCACTGCACCCTGGTGTAATCCTCTTTGCGGTTTAATCCTGCAGGTCATGTCGTTCCGGGTCAAGAACGAGACGCTGCTGTCCGACTTTCGGCAGCAGCTGGCAGCCGAGCTGGGCGTGCCCCGCGACAGGCAGCGCCTGTGGTTCTGGGAGCAGCGGCCCAACGGCACCCTGCGGCCGTCGCAGCCGGTGCCGCCGCACGCGGATGAGCAGCCCATCAAGCTCGTGCGGCCGGGGGCCCCCGTGCCCAAGTCGCCCAAGCAGGCCCCGAATGAGCTGCTGCTGTGGCTAGGTGCGGCGCAGCCTGCAGGCGCCACCTCTGCTTGGTGCAAACAGTGCTGCATGCACCACGCACCACGCCACATGCGGTCGGTGATCAGTTTGCGCTTGCATGCTGCAGAGGATGTCGAGAAGGGCGACACGGCGGTCAAGCAGGGGCAGGAAGTGCTGATCTTTGTCAAGCACTACGACCCGCGCAGCAGCAAGCTGAAGCTGGCGTCCAGGGCGCACCTGCACCCGGCCATGCAGCTGACCAAGCTCGCAGACAAATTGGCTGACAAGCTTCAGCTGGACAAAGAGCGCACCATGGTATGTACTTTAATGGCTCCAACTGGTTTGGCGCATCACAGGGATGAGTGTATCCACGGCACTGTGGCCTTGCACGCCCAATCCAAACTCCAGTCTCTTGACGAGCATGCTGAATCTGGGCGTCGTCACCCACGCGCAGCTTTGGGAGGAGGTCAGGTCTGGGCCAGACGTCTGGCTGGACGAGCTGCTTCTCAAAATGCCGCTGTCACGCATGACGCCGCAGCACGGCGACATCCTGATCGTGCAGGAGACGCTTCCCGAGGTGGGTTTGCAGTCGTGTCGATCATGAATGCTCGCATGCAACAGCGAGCCTTATGTGGCCGAATGTGCTGTAGACGCTGGCAGCAGCTCATGTCCTGGACTGGCACTGACAGGTCTGCAGTGTGCTGCAGGACGAGGTGCACTCGGTGGCGCACCCGACGGCGCTTGCCTACCTGTCCTACATCCTGTTGAGACGCAAAGTCACCTTCAAGCGCCTCACAGAGCCGAAGGTATGCCTAGGAAACACGCAGCACATCCTGTCGCTCAGCCTCGCAACCCTGTCAGGCCAGGAAGTTATTTTGGTGATGACAGCAGGGCGACATGGCCTCCTGTGGCCCGCACTCTTTTTCGAGCTGACTGGCAGCAGAGGACGCAGGGGATGCTGCAGAACGGCTCTGAGACCCAATCTCAGCTGCCTGTGGCCGGGCGTCCGTCAACTGTGTTGCATTGCCTCCAGCAGTCCAGCTACCTGCTTCACTTGAAATTAGGCCGCCACCCGGCCGTCTTTTACCTTCAGGTAGCTGTGTTGCACACCATTGCAATTTCATGCCGCCACTCCCAGGTAGCTAATATTCGATGTCCAGATTTAGCTTTATCAGTCCAGCTACCTGATTGAGAATGCCAGGTACCTGAGGGTGCCGGCAACCCTACACAGGTAGCTGGCGTTGATCAATCCAGCTACCTGATTTACAATGCCAGTTACCTCAGGGTGCAAGCGGCCCTCTACAGAGGTAGCTGGATTCAACACTGTATAAGTCCAGCTACCTGCTTGAGAATGCCAGGTACCTGAGGGTGCCGGCAACCCTATACAGGTAGCTGGCTTAGATAAATCCAGCTACCTGATTAAAGATGCCAGCTACCTGAGGGTGCCAGTGGCCCTCTTCACAGGCAGCTGAATCTGGTATGAAACCCCTTCGGCATTGGCAGGAGGCCGGGCTGAAGCTGGAGCTGCTGGGCGACGCGGGGTATGCCGCTATAGTGGAGGGGCTGGCGGCGGCGCTGCAGCTGGCCAGCCCGACGCTGCTGCGGCTGACACAGCACAACACCTGGCTGGGCGGCCCCGCCAAGCGCCACATCAAGTGGATGGAGGACGGCCTGACGCTGGACAAGCTGCTGCCGCAGACCGCCGCCAACGCGCCCTTCGTGTACTACGAGGTGTGCAGCTGCTCCATGCCAAATGCTGAAGCATGTTCTTCCTGCTGGTGAGCTGCAGTACTCTGGCTGCAGACCTTGTCTCCACAGGCTCTGCTTGCCTGGCAGCTGAAGTGGGTGCTGCACTTTGCCAGGTGCTGGACATGCCGCTGGAGGAGCTGGAGCAGATGAAGGACGTCGAGGTGGGTGGAACTTACGACTGCCCAAGCCCTGCTGTAGTGCCTGTTTGTGTTTACACATCAGTCGTGTTGTCGCATGCGCAGCAATCCTGCTTGATGTTCTTAGCGGTCCGTATGCTGTCACAGGTGGCGCTGCACAATGCAAAGACGGAGGAGGTGGGGCGCTTTCAGCTGCGGCTGCACCACGAGATGGTGGTGGGCGACGTGCTGCGGCTGCTGCGGGAGCGGGCCGGCGTCTCCTGGGATGCAAAGCCCCTGCGCCTGCTGCAGCTCCGCGACTCCGAGATCTTCAAGGTGCCCCGCCTGCAGCGCAGCTTGTGCGTACCGAGTGACGAGTGCACTGGCAGCCTGCACATGCACCACATGTCGCTGCCAACAGCCACCTTTGTTGTGGTGTTACGACAGGCGTATGCAGAGGACGACAGCATTGCAGACTTCAGCGATTACTGGCAGCTGGCAGCGCACGAGATCCCGGCAGACGAGGCGGCGGCCGCCGCGGCAGCATCAGCACAGCAGGAGCCGTTGCATCTGGTTCGTCTGCGCCACATACTGCCCCCAGACAGCAGCAGCGACAGACTGGCAGGGGTGAGTCGCTGTGCGTGGCGTGGCTGCGGCAGACTGCTGTGTGCTGGGAAAAAGTCTGTGCACTCACAGCATTGACACAAGCTGCTGCACTGCAGACGCCGCGGTCGCCCACAGCGTTTGGCGTGCCGTTTGTCATGGCAGTCAGCGCCACAGAGACCATTGGCGACGTCGCAGACCGCATCCAGAAGCGGCTGGGCGTGCCCGCCGACCAGTTTACAGCCTGGCGCTTCAAGTGCGCTGGCTTGCCACAGCTGGAATGCGCCGAGTCTGTCAGCCTGCCATATGCGCTTCTCATGACGGACGGAACCTTTGAGGACCTTCATGGTGATTTGGAACTGCAGGTTTGTGCCAGACATGAGCAGCAGGACAGAGTACCTGGAAGAGGGCGACCGGGTCGTGGCCAAGTTCGTGCGGCGCAGCGGCGAGGGGCAGACCTCCGATGGCGACTACCTGGGCCTGGAGCACCCCGATACCGGCCCCAAGCGGCAGAAGCGCCCCGCGCCACGGTGCGCTTAACGAGCTTCTAGGTCGTTCATGGATGCATTGATTGGCAGCAAGCGGTGGCTCTGACGTATTTGCAGGTGTGGCCACGCTTGTCATGACGACTGCATGTTTCGATGTCCTGTGTGCTATGCCTGCAGGGATGCATTCTTTGAGCGGCCAATGAGGATAGGGTAGTGTCGTCGGGATCCTGTGGAACTATGGCAGACAGCAGCTGCAGCGAGTGGTTTCGTCTTACAGTTAGCAGTCATCTTCCGCCACACATGTATTGTTGTTGCTGTCGGCCCTCACTGTACACGAACAAGCTGAGCTACGACAAACACACCAATTGCAAGGGTAGCACCTGCAAGACCGGCGTCCAGAACATCCTGTGTTATTACCCGGTGCACCACTGCGTCACCCTTGCTGTTCCAGCCAGAATGTGCAGCTGCACTGTCGACCCTCTGGCTGTTCCCTTCGACACTGCAAACCCACTCCGTCACCACAGCAGACGAGCGAAGCAGGTGATGGTGCCGGCGGCGCTGCTGGCGTAGAAGCTGCCCGTGCGGGTGTTGTACTTCAGCGAGGTGGTGACCCAGCCCGCGGGCGTGGGCAGCTGCTGCACCGCGCCGCTGGGCTCCGAGGGGTCCACGTGGAAGATGCCGTCCGCCGTGCCCGCCAGCAGGCTGTCGCCCGGCGCGCTCGCTGCCATCGCTGTGATCCGACTGCATGGCAGAGTGACGGTGTCAACCCTAGATCGATACTGAGTCCCGCCACAGATCCTCAAGAAGGCACGATGGGCACAGGCAGACTGCTGCAGCAGGATCACCGTGCACATGTTTTCAATGCTTCGCACCCAGAGCCCAGAGAGATGGTGCGGACGGGGTGTGCCGTGCTGCGGGGGTCCCACAGCGTGATGTTGCCGTCCGCGCCCGCCAAAGCCAGCACATTCTCCCGCACATGCAGCACCTTGGTGACCGCCGCGCCATGTGCAAACGTCTGCATGGGCGCTGTCGGCTTGCCCGTCATGTCCCACCTGCAGCACCAGAGCCGAGTCTGGTCTGGCACATCGTGCCAAAACCAGCCACCTGAATCGGAATGCCAGCTACCTGGGGGTGCCGGCGGCCCTCTATACAGGTAGCTGAATTTGATATCATGAAACAACTACCTGCATAGAGCCACCGGTACCCTCAAGTAGCTGGGGTTTTAAGCACCCAAAGACAACTACCAGCGTGTGGCCCAGGTAGCTGAACCTGATGTTCAGAAAACCAGCTACCTGAGGTTGCCGGCGGCGCCACTCAGGTAGCTGGATTTGATACTGTCTACACCGAGCTACCTGATTGAGAATACCAGCTACCTGAGGGTGCAAGCGGCCCTACACAGGCAGCTGGGTTAGAAAAATCCACCTGATTTCAGGTGCCAGCTACCTGAGGGTGCCAGCGGCACTCTGCACAGGTAGCTGGCTTTGAAACCAAATCCAGCTACCGAATTCAGAATACCAGCTACCTGAGGTTGCCAGCGGCACTACACAGATAGTTGAATTTGGTATTATATAACAACTACCCGCATAGGACCACCGGTACCCTCAGGTAGCTGGGTTTTTTAGCACCCAAAGACATCAACTACCAGCGAGTGGCCCAGGTAGCTGAGTCTCAGATTTGGAAAACCAGGTACCTGAGGTTGCCGGCGGCGCCTTTCAAGTAGCTGGGTGTGACACAGTTCAAACCCAGCTTCCTGATTGAGAATACCAGCTACCTGAGGGTGCCGGCCACCCTACACAGGTAGCTGGCGTTGATCAATCCAACCACCAATTTTAAGATGCCAGTTACCTGAGGGTGCAAGCGCCCCTCTGCACAGGTAGCTGAGTTTTTGTATGCATCGTGCAACCTCAAACCTCCAGGAATCAAGCCAAACGCTTACTCAGCAAAGGCAAACATTCTGTTGCAAAATATGCGAGACAAAGGGATGCACCAAGGGCTCACATGTGGGCCTTGCCGTCAACGCTGCCACTGAACAGGCGGATGCCGAAGGAGCTGCGGTGCAGGGCTGTGATGCCGCCTGCGTGCGCGCGCCACTCGGCCTTGGGCACCACAGCGCGGGCCCCGGTGCGCGTCATGGGGAACACCAGGATGCTGCCGTCGAATGCCGCCGCACAGGTGCCCGTCAGCGGCCCGCCCCAACTGTGCAGCGACACTACCTGCATCCACGGAGGAGGGGCGTCAGGCGAATGCCGTCACAATCGAACACTCGTTGCCAGCACACAGACAATGACGGGCGCCATACAGCAACTCGGTCCAAGCGGCACCCTGAGCAGCATTTGACTATCTGTTCCGGGCTTGTGCAACAACTTGCAGAGCATCACCTGGGAGGCGCGGTGGAAGGCGGGCGCCCCAGCTGGACGCAGCGGTTGCAGCAGGTACGCCGACTGCTCGCCCAGGAAGCTGGCCTCGTCGCTCAGCCAGTGGCTGGTGATGTACGGCGTCTCGGCGAAGCTGCTGCTGCGTGTGGCCACCAGCAGCCGCAGCATGGACGGCTCCACGTCCAGGCACTCTGCTGGCGCGGCCTCCTTCATCTGTGAGTGCATCAGCTGCGCCAGCAGAACGAACATCCGTCAGCACTGTGATGCGTGGAAGGTCTGCAGGTGTGTACGGGACGCTGTTGATGCTACTGCAATAAGCAATCAGCCAGGTCAGAAACATGTGATTGCCGTGATGCCCTCTCATTCCTGAGGATGTCTCACCATGAGGCCGGGGTCACCACTGGCGCGGCGTGCACCGGACAGCTCCCACAGATTCAACCTGTGATCAGACATTCTGGCTGAGTAGGCCAAACCCCTCTTTCAAGCCAGCGCACAGGTCCCATGCCACAACCTTACCAACAGCGATCGTGCTGAGACTTGAGCAGACATGTTGATGGCTTTGCGCGTTGCCTTGTGCTGTGCCGCTGCACACTCACATGCGGTCTGAGGCGCTGATGAGCCAGCCGCCATGGCCGTCGCCGCCGGGAAGGCCCTTGATCGCCGCTGCAAAGGCCATGTCGCTGATGGGCATGCCGTCGTGATCCAGCGCATCCGTTGTCCACGTCGCCTGCCACTCGCCCTTGCCGGGCGACACCTACAATCAACACCAGGATGAACACATATGCTCAAGAGGCTTGCAGACCACCAAGCGTGCATGGTGTCGAGGTAGCGTAATGCTTATAGCGCTGACCTGTCGCAGGGGCGGCGGCGGCGGCGGCGCCGATTGCTGGGCTGGTGGCGGCGGCGTGCGCGGCTGAGCGGCCGATGGCGATGGCGGTGCCGCGACCGGCGGAGGCTGCTGCTGCTGGCGCTGCCGCTGCTGCTGCTGTTGCTGCTGCGGAGCAGGCTTGTTCTGTGGCGGCTGCGGCGCGGAGGCGGGCGGCCTGCGTGATCACACATGTCGGGCCTTGGTCATCGGCAGGCATCGCCACAGGGTGCAACCTCAGCATGGCGGGCAAGTTGCAGGGTGGAGTGAACCACTTGCCACACCTGGTGGCCTCCACTGCGGCTTTCAATCGCTGCACCAGCTGCTCGAGCTCGCCGCGGTTCAGCTCCAGGTCGACATCGATGTGGCCTGGCGCCATGACCGCAGGCGCGACCGCCGCCATCCTCACAGGGATCGCGGTCCCATCCCAGGCGCAGCACTCGCGGAAGCGGCTCGTCGGTCTGTCGCTTGTTCGTTGGTGCTTGTATCAGGCGGCCATGCAAACTTCGAGCTGCAACCCCATTTAATAGGTGAGCACGCTGAGGTTTGCTCGATTCAAGGCAGGGGCCGAAACCAGGCCAAAAGTTTCTTGAAAAGACTCTCAGCACGAGATACTTGTCTACATTCCCGCATTCGGACGGTGGCGAACAGAGGTGGCGAAGTGCAGCAGCCCTAGACGCGAGTGCAATGGCTGTTCATCAACCTGATTGCATGTAGAACTAGACGCTCCGATATAGGTTGTTGCATCGAATAATCCTGCATAGCCACTGCGGCAGTTCATACGGTCGTGAGTCTTGCCCTACATTGATCTGGCTTGTTCATTTGACTCTGTATCCTGACCGCACGCCGGCTACCATCATGCTGCCACTGCAGCATACGCTGCAACATGGTCTTAATGGCACAATGAGGCAGTCGGCTTTGCCGCTGAGATCGCTGCGCAGCCGACCATGCAGGCCCGTGCACCAGGCAGTCAGCAATGTGGCGAGCATCGGTGCGGACGCCAAGAAGATGGAGAAGACAGCATACAAGGGAGAGCCTGCCGCAGGAATTTCTCTTGATGTCGAGGCCCTGCAGAAGGACATTCGGCGCAAGGCCGAAGCCATTGTTGGCCAGCCAGATGTCAGCAAGCTCAGTCCGAAGGAGGCCTACCAGGTACGTGTGCCTCACGATCTCATGCCTCAACCGAACAGTGCCAGTGAAACTTCTTATCGGGTCTGACGCTCTTGGGGGGGCATTCAGGCAGTAGCATGGAGCGTGCGAGATGCTCTGCTGGACGCCTTCTTCAAGACGCAGGAGCACTGGCAGTAAGGCCTCTCGAGCCACCACCCTGCCATTGCATTTACAGATTTGCAGTTCTGTCTGGCCACCGTTGCCCGCCTCCAGCAGCCCCGATCCATGCTGACCATGTTCATCCGCCTTGTGCAGGTCTCAGGACCCCAAGTTTGTGTACTACCTGTCAGGTGGGCATCAGGTGCCGCATCTCATGGTGTTGCTGCCAGCGGTCATACGACGGCACAAGCCGCCGCATGGTGCATGTGACATCCTGCGGTTGCACCAGCCTTGCATCCGCCTTCAGGGCCTCCTTGCTGCAGGGTGAACATCGACATCGACATTCGCACAGCACATGCTCGACTCAACGAGGCATGGAAGGTGCCACTGGCAGTGATCCTGGTGTGACGCCTGCCTTTGAGCTGCTGCAGCCGAATTCCTGATGGGCCGATCCCTGACGAACGCCATCTACAATCTGGGCGTCGATGGGCCGTACGGCGAGGCGGTGCGGCAGCTGGGATACGACATGGAGGAGCTGGCGGATTCGGAGCAGAATGCGGCGCTCGGCAATGGTGGCCTCGGGCGTCTGGCCGCCTGTTTCGTGGACTCTATGGCCACGCTGGATCTCCCAGGCTGGGGCTATGGCATCCGCTACAAATATGGAATGTTCAAGCAGGTGGGGCAGCTGCGCCGGCTGTACCAGGTGCAAATTATGTTGCACTGTATGTGAAAGCAGGCGCAAGCCAAGATGTATGTCAGAAATGGACTGTGCTCGTGATCATCACTGCACAGGCGCTCGAGGACGGCTTCCAGCGGGAGCTGCCTGACATCTGGCTGACGAACGGCAACCCATGGGAGCTGAAGCGGCCGACTATCAAGTATTCTGTCGGCTTCTATGGCGAGGTCAAGGATGGCGAGTGGGTGCCGGCGGAGAAGGTGGGTCGCCCTGGCTTGTGCGCTTGCAGCAGGATCACGGCAGCGTGTGGCTGCGCATGTGGATCCAATCGATTGCTCATGGCGGACCCTGAAGGCTGCCTGCCTTCCCGCTGCCGCAGGTGTATGCACAGGCATATGATAACCCAATCCCCGGCTTTGAGACCAAGACGGTGGGCAACCTTCGCCTGTTCGAGGCCCTGCCGGAGACGGAGCTCGACATGGCGCAGTTCAACGACGGCAACTTCGCCAAGGTGTGCCTACAGATCAGCAGTGCACTGTGTCGCGACGTCACTGCATCACAGGGCTTGCTTCAGCATCGACTGGCAACAGGTCACACAGGGTGCTGCTGATCACATCCGCAGGCTGTGGAGGAGAAGCGAAAGGCGGAGGACATCAGCGCGGTGCTGTACCCCAACGATGCCACCGAGTATGGCAAGGAGCTGCGCCTCAAGCAGCAGTACTTCTTCGTGTCAGCTTCCATCCAGGTGTGCGCAACAGCTGGTGAACCTGTGGTTCCACATCCACCATCACGTGCCTGCACTTGCAGGGCCTCAAGGACGGCATCATTTGAATCTGCACAGCATACAGCGCACCATAAAGGAGCCGAGCAGTGGGTGTGGCAACGCCGCAGGATGTGATGGCGCGCTATGAGGCCAATCACAGCGACTGGACCAAGCTGCCGGAGAAGGCGATCTTCCAGCTCAATGATACGCACCCCACCATCGCGGTGCCGGAGCTCATGCGGCTGCTGATCGATGTGAAGGTGGGCCCCGACCGGCTGGGCAGCATGCAAGATGCTCCACTGTCATCCGGACAGGCCTGGTGCGTACTGGCATGACTTGTCGCTCGGCTGGTGTGACCAGCAATCGTCCTCATCCACACAGGGTTTGGACTGGGATGCGGCATGGACGGTGACAAAGTCGTGCCTGGCATACACCAACCACACGGTGCTGCCGGAGGCGCTGGAGAAGTGGCCTGTGGAGACGCTCAGCAAGCTGCTGCCGCGCCACATGGAGATCATCTCCCGCATCGACAAGGAGTGGCTGGAGATTGCGCGGGTGAGTGACGCGCTGCCACCTGGCTATGGTGGACAGCGTGCTGGACTCTGTGCCCTGCGATATCGTCTCTGCGTGCCATGTGCATGACAAGTGCGTCGCAGTTGTCATCAGGCACATCGTGGTGCATGCAGCCATATGCTGAGGCCGACGCAAAGGAGACAGCCAAGCTGAAGGCAGAGGAGGAGAGCAAGGCCGCCACCAAGGCCAACGGCGCGGGCAAGGCCGCCGCCGCCAAGGCCGGCAACAAGAAGGACGCCAAGCAGGTCAGCCACTGTCCCACGTCTGCTGCATGCATGACAAAGCCTGGACGGTGAAGTACAGCTGGGCAGCTGTGTACGCAGTGCAGCTCAGGACGTGTGTCATGTGCATGTGCGACAGATGTCTTGAGTGCACTGAGCGTGGATGGGTACTGCTGCGCGCCAGGACAAGAAGGAGGAGAAGAAGGTGGACCCGGTGGAGGCGGAGCTCAAGAAGTACAGCATCATCACCTCCAACCCTTGGGAGCCCGAGAAGCCGTGCGTGCTTGCCTCCTGATCTGCTGTGTTGCATCAGCATGTGAGATCGTGACCTGCTGGGTGCACTCACATCATGTGCTTGATGCTGACAGAGTTCTGCAGTTGTTCATGCACTGAGGAGTTGACATGCCACACACTGCAGGCTGGTCAACATGGCGTTTCTGGCCACGGTGGGCGGCCGCGCAGTCAATGGAGTCGCCGCCATCCACTCCGAGATCATCAAGGAGGACATCTTCCAGGTCAGCCTGCCCCCAGCTGGTTTGAGTGAGTGCATCTGGCTGTGCTGGCAGTCTGTCCTCACCGGCAACAGCCTGCCTGCTGTGAAGAGCCCACTGCTCAGCTGGCGTCGTTCATGGCACAGGACTTTGTGAAGATCTTCCCTGAGAAGTTCCAGAACAAGACCAACGGCGTGACACCGCGCCGGTGGCTGGCCTTCTGCAACCCGGAGCTGTCATCGCTGATCACCGACACGCTGGGCTCTGACGCCTGGATCAAGGACCTGGACCTGCTGCAGGTGCATGCCTCAATGCAGAATGATGCATGTTGTGATTCTGATGCGACCACTGAGACCACTGCAGTCCCCTCCCGCTGACGCATCTGAACACGAGGAGCTCGTGTCACTTGTTCGTCATGCAGAGGATGCTCACCCCAATCTGACTTCACGGGTGTGCAGGGCCTGAAGCCGCATGCAGAGGATGCCGACTTCCGCAGGAAGTGGGCGGCCATCAAGTTCCACAACAAGCAGCGGCTGGCGGAGAAGATCAAGGAGTGGACCGGCATCGAGGTCCCGGTGGCGTCGCTGTACGACATCCACATCAAGCGCATCCACGAGTACAAGCGCCAGTACATGAACATGATCGCCACCGTCTACCGCTACAAGCAGATCAAGGTGGGACCGCGGGTGTCACAGCAGCCAGGCTCCTGCTTGTGCCATCCACATCAGCTGCTTGGCTGCAAAGATGGAGGTATGCTTCCAGGTATGCTGTCCGAAGTGTCAGGGGTTGCCGAATGCAGGATGCTTCACCCGAGGAGCGGAAGAAGATGGTGCCGCGCGTGGTCATCGTGGGCGGCAAGGCTGCGTCGGCCTACTACATGGCCAAGAAGATCGTCAAGCTGGTCAATGCGGTCGGCAAGACCGTCAACAACGACCCGGACGTTGGCGACCTGCTGAAGGTCAGCTGTCCACCTTGTGATGTGGCTGCAGTTTCTACTATGTAGAGCCTGGTGATCAACGCTGCCAGTACTTGCTGTTTCAACTGAGTAATGCTCGTGGTTGCTGGCTGCGCAGGTGGTGTTCCTGCCCGACTACAATGTGTCAGTCGCCGAGGAGGTCATCCCCGCAGCCGAGCTCAGCCAGCACATCTCCACCGCCGGCACAGAGGCGTCAGGTGGGTGGCATCTGCAACCATGCAGCTCTAGGTCGTCCTCGTGTTGCGATGGACCTCAGCGCTAGCATGATCACACGGCGGCACTCAGTGAGCACCACTTCTGCAGGCACGTCCAACATGAAGTTCCAGGCCAACGGCTGCCTGATCATTGGCACAATGGACGGTGCCAACATCGAGATCGCGGAGGAGGTGGGCAGGGAAAACATGTTCATCTTCGGCTTTGATGCCAAGGACCTCAACCGCCTCCGCAAGGAGCGCGCCGACTTCAAGGTCTGTGACTTTGTCCTTTCGTGATTTGCCATGCTTAGCACTGGCCATGTGCTGCCATCTGGATGTGCAACAGACCGCCCACAGTACCTCGACTTTGCTTGTAGCTCATGCTGTGCGCTGAGCGGCGTCACTGAGACAGTTTATGCAATTTCACGTCCTCACTGTGTATTGTAGGACTACGACCCGCGGTGGGTGGAGGCCTTTGACATGATCCGGGACGGCGTGTTCGGCGATGTTAACTACTTCAAGGACCTGGTGGACTCCGTCAATGACGTTCCGAAGTCCGGCAACGATTGGTAGGCTGCAGGCTGTGGCCTGTCTGTTCTGCTGCAGGCTACAGAGTGTAGACACTTCCATAATACACAGTACACACCTGAGCGTTGCCACCTGTGCATGGACAGGTTCCTGGTCGCCAACGACTTCGCCAGCTACATGGACGCACAGGTCCAGCCCTCGCTCTTCCTCAATGCACCGCATGCAGTTGTGGCAGATGCTCGACCCCTCCCTATGGACAGCAATAAGACATGTGGTGTGCTTCAGCCATCATGCTATCCTGAACACGACCTCACCTGCTGCCCCTTGCTGGATGTGCAGGAGCGGGTGGACAAGCTGTACGCAGACTACGACGAGTGGACTCGGCGGTCAATCCTGTACACAGCCACGTCGGGCTTCTTCTCCTCGGACAGGACCATCGCGCAATATGCAAAGGACATCTGGGACATCAAGCCAGTGCCGCTTTAGGGTAGATCTGGCCCTGAGTTGCCACAGCCGGTTTTGGGTCTGTACAGTCGTCGCAACACTGAACGTGGTGTGCTGCAATTGTGTGTTTCAAAATCTGAGTAGGACTCGTATTAGGGGTGTAAGCGCGGACGACACTGTTGGTTTAACCGTATTTTGTTGGCGGCAGCGCTGAGTCATGCATGCATAACAGATGCCAGCTGCAAGTGTAAACACCAGCGTCGCGGCTGTTGCCGATCTGGAGTCTGGTGAAACGGGTGGCGGCAGCGTGGCGGCTCTAATGCGGCTCTGTTTCCTCAGGGCAGCAGGAAGCACCAGTGCATTCTTGGGCCGTTCGACTCCCAAGTGCAGTCAAGCGCCCTGGCAAGCCTGACTGCCAGGGCCAGGCTCTTGATGACCATCTGACGCCGCTTAGTGAAGTCAAGCGTATCATGTTCATTAACGATCAACCCGAAGCGAATGAATGCGGTGAGTCGAATCGACCGCTGGCGTCCAAGTGCGTGTTGCATCCCTCGCGACTCGTTGTTCACAAACCCAGTCCATGAGCTCAATGATACAAGGGCGAACCTATGAGCGAGCTGTCAACGAGCTTCATATGTTGGCAGGAAACTGTGGGAGGACGAGCGGGCTGTTGCGGTGCAGCAGGTGCCGCAGCGCATTCTTCTGCTCCGCCAGCTGCCAATGGGCGCACTGGCCGTTCCACAGGCACGTGTGCAGACGCAACGAGTTTGCGGACGCCATGGAGGGCGGAGACCAGAAGTTTGCGAGGTGGATGCGGGCACACGGGAAGCAGGCGGTTCTGAAGGATGATGAGGTGGACCGCATCGAGCGCGCTGCAGCGGCAACGTGCGGCACACAGACCCGCGAGGAGGTCATTGCCAGCATGTATGGCCGACTGGACCCCAGACCTGAAGGTGCAATTGATTATCATCATGTATGCATCGCTGCCTGGTTCTGCTCAGCGGTCGAGACAACATTGCAGAGCTGACGGTTCCTGCACTTTCACAGCACCCAGCTACACCTTGGAGGAGCGGCAGAGGATGACGATGCGAAACGAGACGGAGGCAATCGAGGTGGGCCCATGATCGTGAGTTGCTGACAGTCTGATGGGCCGCAGTCGGCGGCTGTGCAGCTTGCAATATTCTGTGCGTGACAAGTCTTGATCGACTGTCCGCAGAGCCGGCGCTGGACGCCCGATCAGAAGGTGTGGCGGCAAATTGACATCCCGCAGGACATGGGCGTGGACTGCGACGGCTACAAGTGGCGCCAGAACCAGACGCATGTCGAGATCTTCGTGCGCCTGCCGGAGTATGCCAGGCCCGATCAGGCAATGCCAGTTGCCCTCTTGACGTGTCTCTGTGAAGATAACAAACAGGTTTGCAGACAGGCATGGGTCTGCCGCAGTGTCGTCAACCGCAACATGTGACCTCGCAAGCTGCTCTGCTGTTGCAGGTCGAGGTGGCCATGAGCAGGCAGTGCCTGCGCGTCCGTGCGGACGGCAACCAGGTGCTGGGCGGCGAGCTGCTGCGGCCCATCGACCATCACCGCAGCCAGTGGCAGGTCGCAGATGGCATCGTGGAGCTGACCCTCCTCAAGGCCAGCCGCCGCGGGCACTACGTGCCGGGCGCCACGAATGTCGACACGTTTTGGGACCGGGTGTGGACCAAGGCACTGCCGCAAGACCGGCTGCCTTCGGCGCAGCCTCCACTGCGGTACTACAGCACCAGTGTGTGCGACGAGGACGGGGCGCTGCTCTTGACAGATGGCTCAGACGCACGAAAGCTCGAGCAGCGGCATGGGGCACTGCAGCTGCAAGCTGCAACTTGAGCCGCGACTGGCTCGGACAAGCCTCCCGATGCTGTCAGTCATTATACAGTCAAACTTTAGAGAGTCCCCCAGGAAAGCTGCTGGTGTCACAGCAATAAGTTGCAGCTAACTCTGATCGCGTCAGTCCAGCAGGCCTGAGTTTCCACCCCGCTGCCAAGCCCAGACTCCTGAAGAAAGCTGCAGACGTCACCAGCACACTGAGTTGGTCGTTTCCCTGTCTCATTAGCCAATCAATAGAACGGCACCTCGTCCCTCACTATTGGCATGAGCCGCTCAAGCGTGGCGGCACACACCGCATCTGGGTCGGCATCAAAGCCGGCTGTCAGCGCGCCCAGGAAGGACAGCGCGCTCGACTGCTGCATGGTGGCCTCCACGACGGCCAGAGCCACCACCGCATCCTGCTGCGTCACCTGCTGCCGTGCCATGAGCCGTGCGTGTGCCTGCACCACAGAGGTCGTACATGTGTGTGCTACAAACTTGCTCCTATGACATAAGCGGTGCCTGAGACTGTGTCGACGGGAGCATGCAGTGGGCACACTGCACACTGCCGAGGTGTGCGGTCAGGAGTTGCGGGTCGCCCAGCGCACCTGCGCCAGGCGGACTAGGGACTCCAGCATGCGGATGGTGGTGCGGGCCTTGTGGCGGTCCGCCAGCCGGCGCTGCAGCTGGTAGTACCGCACCAGCAGCTGCTCCGCCGCCGGCTCCAGCGTCGGCGCGCAGCTGCTCTTCACCCAGAAGATGTACTTCTGCAGCACCTCCAGCGGCCAGCCCTGTTCATTAGAGATGCCACCAGCCGATACGCACCCCTTTTTGGGCAACTGACTGAGAAACCGTCCTTGATGCCCGCTTGCAACCACCCTGTCCACAGAATTCAGAGGCTGCACTGCCTTCACCTGTCTTCGTATAGACTCTGGCACAGTTGCGACTTTACCTGGACGGCCTGGTGGCCGCGGGCGCCCTGCTGGTGGGCGTCCAGGATGTGGGCGGCGATGAGGGCGTCCACCTCCGCGTCCTTGCCGTCCACCAGCAGCAGCACCATGTCGAAGCGGCTCAGCAGCGGTCCCGACAGCGCCGTTGGCGCAACCTCCTGCCGCGTCCCTGGCTTGCGCTTGGGATTCACCACGCCAAACACCGAGGTCCTGCAACGTCATGACAGCACAAATGCAATCAGCTGCGAGCCTGACGGACACTGGGCAAGTGACTGCTGCAACACTTGCAGGGCTTGCCATGAGGTTATGGACATGCCGGCCCCAACGCTGCTGTCAGCACCTGGTGTTGAGGGTGGTCATAAGGCCGGCCTTTGCGATGCTGACGGTCTGCTGCTCCATGGCCTCGTGGATGGTGGCGCGGTCGCCCTCCTTGATGCCGTCGAACTCGTCGATGCAGCACAGCCCGCCGTCCGCCAGCACCAGTGCACCAGCCTGCGCACGCCATCAGGGTGACACCCTGCATCTTTTCCTTATGGGAAAAGATGAGAACCCTGCAGATTTACACTGGGTGGCGTCCACCAAATGATACCAGATCCCGCATCATCTACAATGCTGCAACATTGCAGCGCCCAAAAAGCTCTAACCCACCTGCAGCGCCCAGGATGACCCCTCGCGCACGGCAGTGGCTGTGAGCCCCGCGGCGGTGCTGCCCGTGCCAGACGCCACCACGGTGCGCGGGCTCAGCTGTGACGCATACCTCATGAGCTGCGACTTTCCTGCAGATGAGGATTCGCAGCCATAATCCAGCATGGTGTGGGAGCTGCCGTACAGGAGCTGTTAGACAGTGACCATATGCAGAAGCCAAGCTGCTGCTTCAAAATCGACCGCTGCGGCTTGCCTGTGCCAGGGTCGCCGACCAGCAGCATGTGGATGTCGCCACGTATGTGCATGCCGGTCTCCGACACCCTGGTGAGGCCACCAATCAGCATGAGCAGCAACGCCAGCTTTATGGCAAACATGCCGTGCAGCTGGGGGCAGACGCTGGCGATGATGGCGTTCCGGCCGCACAGTGGCGCCGCTGCATGGTGCGCCCAGAAGTCCTGCACAAACGTGAGCAGCATGAATTCTGCTAACATTGCAGCCAATGATTGCAGCCAATTGAGGACTGCAATGGCAGCAACACACAGCCCTATGCCCATAGTTCTCCCTGCGCTGCTGCCCACCTCGAAGTTGTGGACCTCCTCGGGCGTGAGGTCCACGGAGCACTTGCGCTCGTTCAGGACCTGGACATGATTGGCCAGCAGCGCCAGCACCACGTCGCAGCGCATGCCCACTATGGGCGGCTTCCACTTCCGCAGCACCACCGCAGTGATGTTGATGTCATCTGTGTGGGCAGGCATTACTGTCAGATGCTGCTTCATTACGGCCCAGCACAGAAAATGACCAGCTCATGCTTCGTTCTGCATGTGCTCAGGGGTGGATCCCACCTCCTGGCTGACAGCAGTCAACAAGGTCGTTCTGCAGCAGCGCGGTCATGGAGGCCGGCATCGCGCCCATCGCCAGGCTCTGCGTGCGTGCCTGCAGCTTGATCTCCTGCCAAGGGGCAATTGCCATAATGGCATGCCCATTACGACTTGTTACTGGCCCCCGGCAAGCACCGCCTTGCATGTCTGACGCTGCCGAAAAAGATCTGGCAGCCAACCTGGGTGAACGTAACTTGAGTGCCGGCCGGGGGTGGTCAGCAAGTGCACCTGGTAGTCTGTGAGCACGCGCTCGGCCTCCTGCTCGACGAAGTCCTTGCCCTTGCAGCCGCTCTCACGAGCCGTGGGGCACGCCAGTGGGCGCGGCAGGATCTGCGATTCCGGGTCCGCCCTCACTGAGAACCTGCACGCTGCTTTGCCATCGATCATGCAAACACAGGATCAATATCTCACAACAACACACATGTGCTCGGTGCTTGCCACCATTTTGGCCATGCAGCCTGTCAGCCGGCCTGCACCTGTGCTTGCACTTCTTGCAGGCGTAGGTCCGCTGCGTCTCCAGCATCTGCACGGCGGACGCGCGAAGCACCGTGGCACGCACACACAGCAGCTGGCCCACGTGGGCTGAGCGGATGCCACCCAGGTCAGGCGCCGCCGGGCGGCCCACAGCATTCGCCGTCCATGGCAGCCCGGCGATCCGCACGTGCACTCGCTCCTTGACACTCATGCTCTCCCTGCAACAGCATACACGGGCTTGCGCTTTGCCATGTCCACCTGTGTTGTTATACACATCATCTGCCGTGGCATAGGAGGATGTCAGATGCAAATGGCCACATTCAAGTCAGACGCACCGATCGGGAAGCAGCTGCAACAGCTGAGCCTGGGCCTCGATAAGGGCCATGTCAAACGGCTCCAGAGCGGCCAGCGGACGGGACAGCAGCTCAGCCGCAGCACTGCAGCTGTAGCGCGCCACATCCACGATCGACACTTCCAAGCCGTAGGCCTGGTCGGGATCTGTGGCTGCCAGCAGCTCAGAGAGCTCCTGTGAGACAGCACCAACCATCACCGGGGATATGAAGCCACAACAGAAGCAGAATGAGAGTTGCCCGACGATGCGCGGACTTGCCTGCTGGAGATTGTCGGTCAGGTAGCTGGCAAAATTCTGCATGATGGCCCGTCGCTCCATTGCTGGTCGTCAGAGTGAAGTCAGCAAGTGATTCATGAGGTGGACTCCGAGGGCCTGTCCAGCGCAAGTCAAGATGCCTTCATGCTGCTGCAGCACCCTGCAATGGGCCAAAATCCTGCACACCGCGGAGGCGGTCGCTTGCAAAAGACGATTTCCCTTTGAATGTCGACTGCAACAAACGCAGAATATGATCTGGTACATTCTTGATGCATGCAAAGCGCGATCTGATTTGTCATTCGAAACCCTGAACATCTTCTTCACTTTCTTCGACACTTTTCCTATCGACACACCGGACAGTGTGCACCGTGCAGTGTGTGCGCACGCACAGGGTTACAGAGAGTGTGCATCTAAACCTCAGCTTTTGGGCATTGAGACGCTAGTTCCGTGTGTAGATCTCCGTCTGGAAATGTAGGCAGCGTCCCGTCTTGACTGCACCCGTACCAGCACTGTGCCATATTCCAGCGGTCAGCGGTCCAGCGACAGTGTCAGTGACCCTCCACATGAACAGAGCTGACGATTGTGGCGCAGTACACCGCTAGTCCGGCATCACAGGCGGCAGACACAACAGCCCTGGCGCGTGCGTCCTCTGACCGCGCAAACGGCGCGCTTGGCCTCCTCATCCGGCGTGTGAGGGTGACTCACTGCGGCAGAGTGCAACACATGAGGGCGGCTGTGCTGTCATCGGCACGACGTGCCGCGCCTGAGGCGTGTTGAGCCTCTCGCATCGTCCCAAAGCTTGTGTGGGGCCTTGCCTGGCACATCGTCGGACGCGCTGCCGATATCTACTCACACAGCATCTCTCGTGGCGAGGAGCAGCGATGCTGCTGGGATTTTTGAGGCGCACCCACTCGGCGAAGCAGCCGATCCAGTCGGGGGAACTCGATACCAGCAAGGTCAGCGAAGACAGTGCCTATCAGAAGCGTGGTGCCAGCGAGGATGCCAGTCGCGAAGCCGGCAAGTCCAGCGAAGACCACCTTGCGGAGCTGCACCTGGGATGTGCCGCCGCCGCCGCACCAGTGGGCGAACTGCCGCAGCCTGTCCCTGAGGAACGGGGCCTGCAGGCATCCGACTTCAGGCGCAAAGCAGGTGCCAGCTGTTGCTCTGCGTGCAGTCACCTTCATACACGTTGCAATCAGCAGGACACCTTTTGGGGATTGTTGCATGCCTGGACACAAATGGTTCGATGTCATCTATGGCCGCCACAGATGCGCGACCCAGCCACGACTCAGCAATGGTGCACACCAGCAGCAGCGCCAGCATGAGTATGAGCACCAGCTCCGTGCCTGGGGGCCGCCGTAGCTCCAGCACGTTCGAGCGCAAGCCGGCATACCCCGCCGGCCGGCACAGCTCGATCGACGCCGGCCGCCACAGCAGCAGCGGCGCCTTTGGGGCCAGCACCTGCAGCAGCTCAGTGCCCACAGGCCGCGGCAGCACGGAGTCCACGCACTCGGAGCAGACCAGCGGCCGCTCCAGCTTTGCAATGGAGCAGGAGCCGAGCGGCGGGCACGGCGGCGGCAGTGTGGACTCCGCCATGCGGCCCAGCCTGGAGTCCTTTGGCTTTGGCGGCGCCACAGCAAGCACCCGCACCCAGTCGGCGCCAACGCCAATGTCGTCAGAGGAGCTGCAGGCGCTGTGCGCGCAGATGCGCGTGCCGCCGGCAATGCATGCCCGCTTCCTCCGCCTGGCTGTGCTGCACCCCAGCCTGCCAGTGCCCATGCAGGCCCTGGTGGGTTGCTGCCCTGCTTTCCTGGTTGTTTCTGTGTTCATGAACTGCTCAACTCATGAAGGGTCTTTGTTGTGTCCATTGTTGCTTGCGCCATCTCTCTGATGGCACTTTGATCGCCTGCATATGCAGTGCCACCTGTGGCGCCTGTCGCATCTGGCTGACGCAGAGGCGACGGCAGCAATGTTCCAGGAGCGCAGCATCATGCGTGTGGCCTGCCTCGCCGATGGTTCTGCCTGGGCGCTGGTGCAGCCTGACCAATTTGCGCGTCTTCAGGCATGTCGGATTTCTCGCTGATGTGCCTTGCCTCAGGACCATTGTAATGTAACAGATGCCTGCCGACCATAGCCCATGGCTGAGCTGGGTCGGTGCATTGATGCTTGCATTCGTCTGTTTGGTGAGTTCCTTGAGTCGCACTGAACTCATCCCTGCTATGCCCAGGCGTGCTGCCCACTGGCATCAGAGGTGCACGCAGAGCTGTTGGAGCGCTACTCAGCCGGTGCGGCATCCCTGGCCAATGTTCCTGACGATGGCTACTTCCTCCAGGTAAGCAGGAGCATATATGCCATGGTCTGAGCATCTGACTCTGAGCCCCCTGCTGTGTTTGTGGCTGCAGACTCAGATGGCAGCGCTGCACGAGCGCCACATGCCAAATGCCTGTGTGCAGGCTGTGGGCCACCATTGCATGGGGGCCAACCAGGCGGCGCTGCTGGAGGGGCTGCTGTCGCAGCCAGAGTGGCTACACAACAAGCTGCGGGCGTACGGCGTCGCCTCGCTGGTGTCTGACTTTCGCAGGTGCTGTGTGCTGATGGCAAACATCCACCTCATGCACAGAGGTGATCTGATGCAGAGCCAGTGGTGCTGCAAAGTGCAGCGCTCAGCGGCATCTCAGCCTGGAATGTTCACTCCACAGGTACCTCAGTGCGCCAGGGCACAATCCGGATGTGAAGCTGCTGCTGGAGGCGTTCCAGATGGCGCTGGCGGCGTGGGGGCTGCGCCCAGAGGCTGCGATGCTGCGGGCGCAGATGGTGTCGCGCCTCATTTCTGCCTCTGGGTCTGCTTTCCTGACCGCATGGCTGGCCCAACAGCGTGCAGCGGCTGCGGCGGCCGTGGCCCTGCCGGCGGTGTCAGAGCTGAAGCAGCAGCACCTGTGGGGCGGCAAAAGGCCGCCGCTGGTGCAGTGCCTGGTGGCGGCCACGGCCAGCCTCACGCAGGCGGGCGGCCTGCACCGCATGCTGCTGCGCGGCCACGCATCGCCGCTGACATCCATGCTGCTGTCGCCCTCAGGCATCGACCTCGTCACAGGTGAGCATGATCAGCGCAGGCATTGTCTCGCGGTGCTCACTGTCTGGATGGTTCCTGCTGCAGCATGCGAGCTTGGACAACGGCTGCGCTGTCCTCGTCTCCGCATGCACGTTCCTGCACCGCCGGCTCTGTGTTGCCACAAACCCGCCTTATCTTTCTATCTCGATGCAACAGGCGATGAGGCGGGGGATCTGCGGGTGTGGGACCTGGAGCTTGGGGATTGCACCAGCGTGCTGGCGGGCCACAGTGGCGCCATCAATGCCCTGTCCATCGCCTCCGCCGGCAACGTGCTGGTGTCCGCAGCCAGCGACGGCACCTGCCGTGTATGGGACCTGCAGCAGGGCGGCGCCTGCCGCTGCGTGCTGGTCGGCCACACCGGCAGCGTCAAGGCGGTGGCCGTCGAGCCCAAGGGCCGCTTCTGCATCACCGCCGGCGCTGATGGCAGCGCCCGCGTGTGGAGCCTCGCCACCGCCGCCTGCGCCCTCATCCTGCAGGACAGCGAGGACGACGGCCACCCAGGTGCGCTGAGTGTGCTGCCCTCCAGATAGGGCATACTGCTGCGCTGTGCCTGCCAATGCCGCCGCGCTGTTTGAACGCACTGCATGCATCTACATGTTGGCCCAATTCAAGCTTCTCACACGAATGCTGCGGACATGCTGTGTCTCTGTGCATCTGCAGCGGCGCTGCATGCTGTCAGCTTGACCCGCGATGGCCGCACAGCAGTGACAGCATCCGCCGACTTCCGTGCCCGGTGCTATGACCTGACCTCAGGGGAATGCACCGCCACAATGGAGGGACACAGCGGCTGGGTGACTGACGTCAAAATCACACCCACTGGGCGCTTCGCAGTCACAGCCTCTCACGACCACACCGCCAGGTGCTTCCACTTCGTCTCTGACAGCTCTGTCCATTGGATTATTGTAAACCACTCACAGAGCTTTGGCGCAGCATGCAAACGAAAGGTCCCATCTCGCAGAGGCTTCAACTACATGTGCAGGGTCTGGAACGTGGCAGATGGCACATGTAAGGTAGTGCTGGAGGGACACACTGGGCGGCTTAACCAGGTGGCGCTGTCAGACGATGGCGCCTTTGCTGTCACCGCAAGCGACGACGGCACGGCGCGCGTGTGGCGCATCCCCAGGGGCGATTGCATCCATGTGAGCTTGTGCAGCAAGCCATCGAGGCGTTGTTGTGCACTCTGCCCTTGTGCTTGGTAGCATAGGCTGCTTAGAATCACCTGCAATAGATCGCTGTTTCTGACCCAAAGTTTGCAGCATGCACTTGTTCTCCTCGCAGAGATGCTGATCAACCCTGTCATGGCAACAAATGCTGACAGGTGCTGAGCGGCCATGGCGGCTTTGTGACCAGCGTGACGATCGCGGCGGATGGCCGCAAGGCCATCACTACCAGCGGCGACCTGCTCGGCATTGTATGGGACTTGCAGACAGGCACGGCCCTGGAAAGGCTGCAAGGACACAGTGCTACCGTCACTGCTGCAGTCATGACCCGCAAGAGCAGGCACGCCACCCTGTCTTCATACCCAGACATGAGAGAACACCATCTCCATCTGCAGTTGGGAATTTCTGGTACACGCCCTGCCAGCAAGCATTCCAGCTGTCCCTTTTCAATGTCCAGTCATCTCCATCATAGGGAATCAGGATTCAGCTCTGCATGTTCTGAGGTGTACCAAAGCTTGTGTTGCAGATTTGCAGCCACAGCATCGGCAGACCACAGCGCACGGGTGTGGAACCTGCTGGCCGACTCCGAGAAGCTCATTCCGCCGCATGCCGGCAAGGTTACGTCCTTGCAGCTCAGCCCAGACGGCTGCCGCCTGGCTTCCATTGCTGACGATGCAGCCAAGCTGTGGGCTGTGGATGGTGGCGATGACGGGGCTCAGGGCGACTGCCTCGCAACCCTTGAGGTGCGTCGCACCTGCGCCGTGGCCTTCACTTCGGTTTGCTGTTGCGCTGTTGGCCCCTCTCGAGTCTGGCGCATCTAAGGGACACTGATATCAACTCTGAATTTCCCTTGGCGCGTTGTGGTGGCTGGGCTGCAATGCATACTTGCCTCTGCACGTTGCAGGGTCATGCCACGTCACTGCGCTATGGCCGCTTTCTGGCCGATGGTCAGCGCTTGCTGACAGCCTCTGGCGACCGCCAGGTGGGTTTGCGCACCTGCACGCTTTGGCCCCTTTGGATTGTGTTGCCAAGTCTCACTGATATTGTAAGCCTGGCGTGCGCTGCCATGAGCTGCGTCGCTTCTTGCTTGTCAGGGGCGCACATCAAGGCCGATGTTTCAACTGCAGGTCAACATCTGGGACACGGCGGACAGCGACGCCGCGCCGGCATGCAGCCTGCAGGCGGTCGCCGGCAGCCGCGTGCGGTCCATTGCCGCCTCAGCGGACGGCGCCACGGCGGTGGTGGTGCTGTTCGATAGCAGCGTCGCGGTGTGGGACCTGCGGCGGGGCGAGTGCACGCGCGTGCTGCAGAAGCGGGGGCAGTGGCACATGCCGCAGGTGCACTCGGGCGGCGTCAATGCTGGCTACCTGTCCCCGGATGCCAGACACGTCCTCACTGCCTCTAAGGTGAGGGGCCTCTCCACTTGCAGTACATTTCCAACATCGCATGGACAGTACCAAGTGTGGCGATCTGAGGCTGTGCTGCTCATTGCAAACTGAGGTGACGCTATGGATACAGGGGGGCGACGGCCACAGAATGAGAATGTTCTGCTATATGCTGCCATGCTGTACAGGATCACACGGCGCGCTGGTGGGATGTGGAACAGGGCACCAGCATCAAACTAGCAGGTGGGTCAGGTCGTGTGTGACAGCAGTCGCACCCTCCAGGTTGTCAGTTCGACTTGGGCATCCCACAGCTCTTTGTTGCATGTACACTGCAACTCACCTGCTGCAGGGCACGAGGACAGCGTCACAGCAGCGGCGATCACCAGCTGTGGGCGGCGGGCGATCACCATCAGCGACGACGGCACAGGGCGCTGCTGGGTGAGTCCGATTTCCGTCCACCTTCTGCAGGCTCCCTTTTGACAGTCAGTCTGTGGAGATCTCAGTGGCGCCCTCTGATCGAACTCGTCACCTACACTGGCCATCACTGCGGTGCAGGACCTGACCACGGGGTCGTGCCGTGCCGTGCTTCGGCTTGGTGCGGCGCCAGCAGCTGTGCGGGTGTCGGCGGACGACACCCTGTGCGTCATCCCGATGGGGGCCACCGCCGCCGCCTACGACTTTGGCACAGCCCGCCTGCTGTCACGCTTCACAGGGCACACCTCCGACATCACAGATGCCGCCATCTCTGCAGATTCCATGTCCGTCCTGACCGTGGGCGCGGACGCGACGCTGCGCCTGTGGTCTGCAGACACGGGTGGGCATCAGGTTGTGTCGGCTTCACGATTGACATGCCTGCTGAGCAGCTCACACTGGTCTGCAGCTATGCACTGGGCTTCGTCTACTTGATATTCTCAGCTGCGCTACATGCTCACTGCAGGTCAGATGCGTGCGTTCTTTGTGGCGGACACGGGTCTGAGCTGTTGCACCATCAGCAAAGCTGACAGTCGCACTGTGCTCGTGGCGGGCGCGGACAACGGTAGGCATGAACCCACCATCGGTCTGCACCCATCAAGTCACTGCTGCCATACCTCGAGACACTGTGGAGTGGGATGCAACCGCTGTGCGCATATTCTTTTCGTGCTCTGCAGGCTGTGTGCACTTCCTGCCGCTGTAGATGCCAACGATTTGGGAATGGTCAGGAGTGAATGCGAGGGATCATCTGATGAACTGCTGGCATCTGCATGCCAGCCTGAATGGCCCAGCTTTCATGTTGACGCCACTTGGAGAGGAGTGCTTGTTTGCTTTCCCGGCATGGTCAATGCCCACTGCTGCTGGTAGTGTTGCTGGGCAACAGAGATGTAGTCAGAGTATTCTCAGCAGTCGATCTGAGTGATTGGTTGGTAATGAAGGATGATGCTCAGCATAGACGACTGGTTTCACATGTTAAAGCACAGATCTGAAACAGAACCACTGTTCAAGAGGTCCCTTCCCACTTGGCTCGACATGATGCCGAATGCTGAGGCGGTCGCTGTGATCTTCTGTACGGTGTAAATCCCTTGCAGACGACTTGAATCGAACACAGTGTTGCAAGTGGTAGAGAGGCCTTGCTGCTTCGATCCGCTGAGACTCAGCTGCTGTTCGGAAGATCCCAGGTACACATCTGCATCACAGGAATTTTTCAGCTGGGAGCCAGCTGATCACCACCACCTCAGCACATGAAGCTCAAATTGCTGGGCCACACACCTGCCTCAGCAAGCCTTGCTGCCCTACACATCCTTCTTCTTTTTCTTCTTCTTGCGCTTGTTAGCATCGACTGCAGGTGCAGCCAGCTCTGCCTTGGCGGGCACCACTGCTGGCTCCTCTGCCTGTGGAGTTGCAAACACACAACACAACATCAGCACATTCAGCAATGTCAACTCTGGAGCAACATCATGTGTAGTGGACAGCCACTTGAGGGCTGGTTAGCTATCATTCATGAGTCATCACATCCGGTATTATGAAGGATTGCTAATCCTGATCCATATTCCCGCTGTGCAATTGACAAAGTTGCCAGATCATGGTCGAAGCAGGAGTTGTTGCAGCATGTTGGTGATGCTAGTCGGTTTTGAATAACTCGAATTCGCTCCGTCAGCATCCGGCTAGGATGCAGCACATGCAATGGGCGCCTACTCCATTGCCATTGACAGCAGTCGAACTTTGTACTGTCTACTTTCTGCTGCTGCCTGCGGGCCAGTCGGGATGTAGGACCATGCGGTGACCTGATGCACACGATGCTGAGCACAAGGGACACTCACCGGCTTCCGCTTCTTCTTCTTCTTGCCGTCTGTGGCGGGGGAAGTCAGCACAGGTGCTGGAGGGGGCGTTGGCTTGGGCGCCGGCTTCGGTGCAGGGGCCTGAAAGAAGGAAGCCACACTTTCACATTGCAAGCACAACCGCCATCAGACACTGCCGGCAGTGCACTTGCATGTCACACAGCGTGGCTCTGCATACCCAAAACAGCATTGGAAAGGTGCGGAGAGACGCACAGGAGCCTCCTCCTCGTCCGACGACTCCTCCGACGATGAGTCCTGCGCCTCCACCTTGATTGGCGCCTCGTCCTGCAGTACAGGACAAGCTTTGCTCAATGCAGCTGGGACCCACGCAACAGGCCGGTGGTCAAGCACTGGGAGTCGAGGCATCGCGTGACACGGATGACGGCGGTCGCATGACAGCACACCTCCTCATCTGACGACACATTGTCCTCGGCCACATGCGCTGCCACCGCAGCGTGTGCCGCCTGCACGCCAGCCGCCGCCTCACCGTTCTTGTCCTTCTCCTGCAGTCACGGAAAGAACGGCTGGACCCATATCTTTCAGCCTCATAGAGATGTGTGCTGGTGACAAGCCTGGTGGGTCATCACCTGCCGACAGCGGTGGTGCAGATCCAGTCATGTTGCAGCAATGATGGCCACTGACAGACACGCGCACCTTGAACTCGGCAGTGATACGGTCCTTTTCCTCCTTGGGCAGCGTCGCCCAGATGTTGGCCGCCTGCTTGAAGGTCTCCACGTGCTTCTGCTCTGGGTCATGGTCCGCCGCCTCCTTCAGCTCCTTCAGCTGCAAGCCGCACACACAGCGGATGCTCAGCAGCCACGCTGAAATATCCAGGTTATGTATGTTTGATGCTGTGCAAATGCCTACATACACACAGGCGAGCTGTACCTACATACACACAGGCGAGCTGTAAGCGTCCAGGCTCTGGAGTTGATGCGTGCATGTGGTCTCGCAAGCACGCGACCTACCTTCGCCTGCATCCAGGCGTTGTAGGCCGTGGGCTTGCGCGGCTGCTTTTCAGTGCCATCCTTGTTCAGCTTGCTCTTCTTGCCACGTTTCCTGGGGCTGGCCCCCCCATTGCCCAGGCCTGCCAGCAGATCATTTGGCATGATCCCAGTCGCCTTGTACTGTGTGATCGCATCTGCAGGAGCAGCACAGCAGTGTCGACATTACAGCAGGCCATAAGCTGCGCATGATGACAGGCCAGACATCAAAGCCAGAAGGGGGGCGCATGTACCGCACGCATGCTGAGCGATAACGACGAACGTCACACTCGGCGCCACCAGTGTCAACACAATCGGAATGCTAGCACTCGGCTCTAGAGCATATTGCGACCCTTTCTCGCTCTGCTGCCGCAGATGTTCAGTGCGGCCAAAGATCTCAGTGAGAGATGGCGGCCAGGTGCTCAACCGCTGATAAGAGACGCACGCAGGGCCCGACTGAAGCAAGCGAGCAGCAGTGAAAGATGTTCCAGTAGCTGCTCAGAGACAGCTGTTTGGGTTTTGAGCACAGTATCAAGCCGCAGCAGCATGCATCCCTGTGAGCACGACCCAGTGCAAACAGCTGTCTGGAGGCTTTGCAGAATTGCAGCGTCTGAATTGCATTCCCAGACGTCCGAAACGGTGATTGTAAGGCGTTCTCTTTTGTTTCGAGTGTTGAACTGACACGGGCAGCCGGAGACTGAACGAGACAAGCGACACTGGCAGTGCAATCGCTCACCGACAATTTGCTGCTGGAAGTTGATGGAAGCTTGTGCGATATGCAGCATCAGGTCCACTGATTCATCGGCCGGCATGGTGGCGCTGGTGCGAGACCTGCAACACCAAGTCAGTGCTGTCGTTTGCGGCTTCAACAGGTTGCTGGGCCGGGCAACAGGAATGCAAGCAGGCGCTGCAACCGACTGCAAAGCAGTCAGGCGCACCTGTTGTGTTCACACGCTGCGTTGCTGAGTCTGGCGCTCCCAAGCAAATTGAAAGAAGAGACGGTCCGCAAACGAAAGACGGCGCTGAGGCTTCCGGGGTAGGAGTGAAAGAGGCGGAAATTTGATTGGTCATTGACCAGGCCGTATAATCAATAACCATGACAGGTAGAAAGCAAGCTGTCGACGCCAACACCTGCAATATTCGATGATTACAGTCGGAAACAGCCAATCAAGGTCCGTCCAACCATTGATACACCATCCCTCATCCCTGCTTCACTTGTTCAGCAATAGCCTTTCGTCCCAAGCTTTCTAACAACCGAAAGCGATCAGATATACTGAATGGAATGCAAATGCCGACTAATCACACAGCTGGTGGATCCCACTGCGTCACGCCAGTCCGAGCATTCGCCCAGTACGGCCGGCCATCCGGCGCGTGGTGCATCTGCCATCCAGCGTCCACGCCTGCTGGGGCCTGTGTGTGCAGCAAAAGACCAAGCTGACTTGCTGAGCTGGAGAACCCAACGGTGATGACAGCTCTTCAGTGACGCATGGCAACATCCATGCCAGCCTGACAGCCGTGCTATGCCAAGCACAATGCCACCGGGAATTGCCCACCTGCGGTGCCTGTGCCGGTGCGGTGGAATATGGCAGCGTCTGGTATGAGCTGGCCGCGTAGGACTGCTGCGGCGCGTAGTCCATGAAGCTGGGCTGCTGGCCCTGCCCGTATCCGCTGCCACTGCTCTGATCAGCTGCCGGCTGGCCGTATGGCAGCTGTGCCAGGGCGGCTGCATACTGCTGGTGCTGAGTCAGCGCCGCGGCGGAGTACGGGTCATATGACACATAGGCGGAGGTGTCGCTGTCGTTGGACGCCTGCGGCGGCGGGTAGTTGCCATAGCTGACCGACACCAGCGGCTCCCGGCTGGGCGCCTGCTTTGCTCCGGCAACATCGCCATACCTGCAGGCACAGCCAGGCCATGTGGGACACCGTAAGAGCAGCATCTGGCAGTGGCCAACGAAAGCAACGCCATCTCCAGATTGGCCGCCACAGGAACCCACCCTGCGATGCTGCTGTAGCCGGCGACACTGCTGCTGTAGTCAGCATGCCGCGAGGGCTGGGCGCCGCCGTAGTCGTCCTGCCCTGCGCTGTCGAAGCCGACGACCTTGACCATGGGGTTGCCACCCATGTCTGCTGCGCTGCCGCCGCCGCCACGGCTGCTGCTGCGGGTGGAGGCCGAGAAGAAGCCGGCCTCCAACTTGCGAGCCCACTCGCTGTTGTGCTGCTGCTCGCTGCGCGCAGACTGTGCGGGCTTTGCTGCAGCGGCTGCGGCGGCGGCGGCGGCCTCCTCGTCAATGCCGGCAGCAGAGCGAACAATGCGCAGCACGGTGCCCTCCAGCGCCGACAGCCACTCCACCTGCTCTGTCTCGCTGTCGCACAGGTAGCACACCTGAGTGTGCACACATACAAGTCTAGTCACTGCTCTAATGCTCGATAGGTGCTGGCAGGATGCATCAGGATGGAGGGGTCCAATCCAACATACGCTGACCACACTTGCCAAGAACAGCATTGGGGGAACACTGGCACGACGCTGTCTGGCCCTGTGCATGGCGAGAGCTGCGATGGGAAGAGACTCCATACCTGCCCTGTGGCGGTGGACAACTTGATGGAGTTGGATTTGCTGGTGGCGTCGCGGCCATCGCTGACGTCTTGCACGTTGGTCAGGTCCACGATGCCGCGCGGCTTAGAGCTGTGGTCGATGTTCTGATCGGCAAAGCGGAACAGGAAGCCCTGCTTGAGGATGAACCAGCGGCGGCGCCAGGTCTTGATGACCTCGCCCTGGGAGTACATCCATCCCGCCTTCTCCGAGCTGCGCCAGAACTCCACCTGATCGGCCGTCTGCATCCATACAGATGCTCACTGCTGCACAGGACTGGTGAGGAGGCCGGGTTGATGAGCATCACAGCAAAGCTACATGGTTCCACACGTCAGCACGCAGGACGCCAACCAGAATGTGTCCTTCGTGTTAACAAGTCCCAGCTCAGCAAACGCCGACGACTGCACACCGCACTTACCAGCTGCGCCTTCCTGCGGCTGCTGCTGCCGCCATTCAGCATGGCTGACAGGGCCTCAGCCACCTGGCGGTCATTGTCTGTCGACTCGCTCGACGTCTGCAGCAGCTCCACCATCCTGTAGGCGTTGAAGAGTCAATCATGAGGACCAGCTCCTAGGTTCCACCATTGCAATGCATGCTGAACTTGCAGGAGCATGGGGCCATGCAAACCTGCACAGTGCACAGGCCAGCACTGCTACACAAATACTGGCAATCGTACAGCATTACAAATGAGCATGCACAGCTTCGTATGCCAGGAGCTCACTGCATGCAGCAGCAGGTGAGGGTGTCCAGGACGCTGCGGATGACGCGGTCATCGCCCTGCAGCGTCACAGTGCGCTCTTCCACGTCCACCGGCGTGCGCGTGTACAGCACCAGCGAGCTGCCACGCAGCGCCCAGCGGCTGATGTGATTCAGCGGAAACTTGCGCTTGGTGCGGTTGCCGTCGGGCGACAGCAGGAACAGGCCATCCAGCGACACCTGGCACAGGACTGGTTCTGTACCCCCGCTGTCTGACACAAGCCGGACGTGAAAGCGCTCAGTAACGCCTTGGAAGCCTTGCATGTTGCCTGTAGCCACTTGGACCACCCACTTGACCGGCAGGCACCTGTCGAAGCTGCTCCTTGGGTCCGAGTCAAACCAGAGATCTTTCTGCAGCGATTGTTTACGTGCAATGTGGCACGCCCATGACAGCACAGTTGACTTCCGAAACACTTGAGTGAATGTGTGCCTTAGAATCACAGACGCTCCGTGAGTGTTGCAGGGTGCAATTCGTCAGGTTGTACGTGAAGCGGGGCAGATGCATGATGTGGGTTGAGGGCTGCTGCTTCTGAGCACTGCGCAGTGATGTGGTGCAAACCAAGTGACACGATCGCCTCATGGTCTGCCTGCAGACTGTTGACTGATCCGAAGGTCAATCCCAATGTCAAGGTGGGCAGCTGCTGAAGCCGTGCGCTGACGCACATGTCAGCGCATGCTGCCAAAGAATCCACTGTGCCAAAGAAGATGGCGGCAGGCGTGCACTGCCATCCAGCGAATGCTCTACCTGCCCTTCCTGCCACGGCCACGTTGCTGCTTAGCCTTGCCAGCACCGCTTGCCGGCAAGGGCTGCACATCATATGTCTGCGGTGTGGCGCGGGCTGCTGAAGCGGCGGCTGATGCCTGCGCCCGCGGCTGTGGCCTGCTGGCAAATGTCTGGGCTGGCTGTGAGGACGCCGCCGATGCGGGCTTCACACTCAGCTCTGGCAGTCCCAGAACTGTTCTGAGACCCCTGACTTTCAGCACTGCGGGCATGCACGCCAGGCACTATCAGCGCTGTCGAGACCAAAGACATTGCTAACACCTCCTGAGCAAACATGATGCGGGCAAGCGGCTGAGCCGATAGGTACCATTTTGATTCACCTGCTGTCTGCACCAGCGAGAACAGGTTGGAAGTGCACCAGTACACGAAGACGCCCTGCACAAGAACTCACCAGAGCTGAGGGCCTACAGCAAACAGGCTCACCATTTCGAGGTGACAGCAATGCCGACTCATATGATACAGGTATGCTGCTCGGTTCGTACGCTGGTCCGCAGGTCAAGTCGAAAAACTTATGCTCAGTGCGCATGCGCCTGATGTCTCACCGCAGGCATCGTCATGGTGACGGGCACAATGATGACAGCCAGAGCGCGCATGGCCATCTTCATCTTTCTGAGCGTTTCTGGGGGCTGGCCCTGCATGCCGTCGGCGGCGCCCAGCTCCACCGTCGCCAGGAATGTGAGGCTGGACAGGATTGGCAGCGCGTAGGTGGGGTCCGCCACCGTGAGGTCCGTGAACCACAGCGCGCCGCCGTCCATCATGGATGGCACCTGCAACACATCCACACCAGTAGGCCCTTGCGTGTCCCTGTACAGAGAAGCTGCTGAACAGCTCTCAACTGGTGGCCAGCCTGATGACTCTGCAGTGGTTGGAAGCCTGCCTGCTGCAATCTGCATGGATTCATGCTGCGCACCTTTGCAGCCGCCAGGTGGCGCAGGCCGGCAAAGAAGCACAGGAAGGTGGGCGCCTGGAGGCCGAGTGAGATCAGGCTCTTTGCGGGATTGCAGTCGTGTTTCTTCCAGATCTCGTTGATGCGCTGCCAATACTCCTGCTGTATGGCCTGCATGCTCTCTGGCTGCAAGGCGCAAGACACCATCTGTAGGCTTTTGCATTTCTGGAGCATGTGCCTTCAGTCCACAATCACAGGGACTTGCACGCATTCATGGTGTGCACTTACCCTGTCGCCCGCTGTTGACTGCCGCTCTTTGAGCCACTTCATCAGCACCTCCATCTCTGGCCTGGCTGCCTGCAGGCGAGTAGCAGCTCGAAAATCATATGTGCAAACAGACACAGACAAGCCCGCACGACTGCAAAGCTCAGTCCAAGCGGCTCACCGACATCCTAGCGGTGTTTCTCATCTGGTACACCACCACTGGCAGCATGAGCGTGCGAACCGCAGCGGTGGTGGCTGCAATGGTCGCCACCCTGCCAAGACAAGAGCTGAGACTGCCTACAATCCCAGCTGGACAATGCATGGCACAGTGTCAACAGCGAACCAGACCATCGCCAGCATGCTCAGCAGAGCCCGAATACAAGGCGCAGAATGGCGCTCACCATGGCAGGTCAAAGTCCAGGTGCACGTGGCCCAGGAGGTTCTGCAGGCCACGGGTGGGCAGCCAGGCCAGCTCACCGGCTGCCGCCAGCGCGTCTAGCTCGGCAGCGCCACATGCGTCAGCAATGGCCTGGGGATCCAGTGCCGACTGCTCCGCGGCATCAGCAGCGCCATCCTGGGCATCGGAGCCAAGGGCGCCGCTGCTGAACGCGTGGGTACTGTCTTCACTCTCCAGGGGGCTGCTGCTAAAGCTGCGGGAATTTGCACCAGCGCTGCTACCACCGCCCCACTGCCGCACATGCTCAGAGCCGCCGCCGAGCATGTCAGTCACGCCAGCTGATGCCAACGCATTGGCCCCAGCCGCGAGAGCTGGCAGCATCCTGCTGGAATGAGCTGCCGCTGCTGGCGTCCCACTGGCCTGAAGACATATCTGTCGCAGAAGCCCGCTGGCTCGCCTCGTCGACTGCATGGCCTGGTGCAAATTTGATGCACCGCACGCCGCAAGTCTCAGGACAAAGCAGCAACGCAACCTTGGAGAGGTGCGACTGGTGCATCGATGTTTGACGCACTGCTGCTGAATTCTCTGCAAAATGTGTTACTGCTTCCAACATCTCATATATGCTTCCTACATCCTGTATCGGCTGCTTCCACAGTGCAAGTCGAGGCGGCTTTGCTTCCTCGGCCTTTCCACGGCCGTGTGAGGCGCCGGCCCAGCGCAAGAAGGTGAGGCGGATGTGGTCTACTCGCAGCCAGCTTGCTTGGGGAGCCAGGCTGTGTGGATTTGCTGGAAAGCCTGTACACATGGACGAGGTTGTTTGCCTGCTGGTGCAGGGTCACCATGGCGTCCAAGCGGGGACGCGGTGGAGCGGCCGGCAACAAGTTCCGCATGTCGCTGGGTCTGCCGGTAGCCGCGGTCATGAACTGCGCAGACAACTCGGGTGCCAAGAACCTCTACATCATCGCAGTCACGGGCTGGGGCGCCCGCCTGAACAGGTTGCCAGCGGCTGCCTGCGGCGACATGGTGATGGCCACCGTAAAGAAGGGCAAGCCGGACCTGCGCAAGAAGGGTGAGCCCGTGTTTTGACCAAATGTGCTAGCACTCGTGTGCGCCGATGGTGGTACATGTTGCGATAGGCGTGGCTCACGAGTGCATGGACTGCATCGTACATCGCTGATCAGTCGACCTCAGGCAGCGCTGGGGCGGCGATGAACGATCTCAATCAGCTTGCCGTTCCAACAAATTTTGCCATGCGCCATTGTATGCGCACATGGCAGCGGCACACCAGCTGCTGGCTCTGCGAGCACAGCTGCGTGCAGATGCACCAGGCAGCATTTGGTGAACGGTGCATTCGTGTCTGCACGAAACCCTTGCCTGCTGCTGCCAGCACTTTGCCTCAGCTGCTTGATGGCGGACGCGTGCTTCTGTGATGGCAGGCAGCGGGAGGATGGTAGCCAGGCCAGCATGCACCTTGGCGTCTAGAAGTCGGACAGAGTGGCTGGACGGAGTGGTAGCTCAGAAAGCTTGTTGTGCAGTGTGCTGACTGCCATTGCCATCGTGACACTGCAGTGATGCCAGCAGTGGTCATCCGCCAGCGGAAGCCATGGCGCCGCAAGGACGGCACCTTCCTGTACTTCGAGGATAACGCCGGCGTCATCGTCAACCCCAAGGGCGAGATGAAGGGTGAGATCATGAGCAGCTGGTGGTGTGGGCTTCCGACCTTTGCAGCAGGCATTCAGTAGTAGCTTTGCTGTACCTGAGCAAATTCTTTGCCGAAGTCATTGTTTGCCACATCGATGTGATGTCTCGAAGCTTGCAGCCACTGCACGGCAGTTTCTGAGCCACAGATTCTTGTGCTGTACAGGCTCAGCCATCACAGGGCCTGTGGCGAAGGAGTGCGCCGACCTGTGGCCCCGCATTGCCTCTGCTGCCAACTCCATCGTTTGAGCAGTGCCAGGAAAACGATGCACCTTATTGGGCGACAGCAGTGTGGTGCTGTGGGTAGGGACAGATGACAATCACGGACCATGCCCTGGGTGTCTGTGGTGTGCTGCGACACATACAGATAGCAGGCTCCAAGCACCTTTGAAACATCGTCTATTTCCAGAGTCCGAACCCCCAATCACTTAACACTCTGTCACTTCCTGACGATGTTTTCTGTCGAATTATTACAACGACCCAAGCCGATGTGCTCATCAGATGCAGCATGTGCACGACATGTCCAGACCCCAATCGATGCCGGCAGCTGCATCTTGAAATAAATGTGTGTCGAGATCCCCAGTCGCTTCTCTGTACAGCCATATGTTGATCATCAGCTGGCCACGATGCTGCCGCGTGGAATTGCTGGACCCTGCTGCCCGCCTGGAGCATGTGAGCTGTGCTGCTGCTCCTTGACTGGCTGCGCAGACTCTCCTGAGCTGGGGCTTCTGCCAGGTGCTGATGCAGGTTCTGCTGAACTGGCAGCGCTGTGCTCAGGGGTCACCGATGGTGTAGACTGCTCCCCCACTGCTGCTGATTGCAGCGATGCCGCAACATTGCTGGACGCTGCACTGTTTGCAATTGGAGCGGCGCTGCTTGCTGTGGCGGCATCTGATGCTGTGGGCGCAAAACCGCCGCGGAACTTGTCAATGTTGCGCATCTCATCGCTGACGAATGGCCGCTTGCCCAGGATGCGCTCCAGCGCGTCTGTGCCCACCACCTGCATGATAAGGTCAACAACTGCCCTGTGACTTGCTGCACATGTGTCGGAGCAGGAGCATCAGGCGCACGAAGTTTGACAACAGACAAAACATCAGAAGCCATGGAATCAGGGACAGACGTCACACAGCAGGTTGCCGACGAAAGGGCCACTGAAGGATTCAAAAAGCAGTGTGCACACCTCCTTCTCGAGCAGCTCATCGGCGAGGGCCTGCACCAGGTCGCGCTTCTCTGACACCAGAGACACGGTGCGCTCGTAGGCGGCATTCAGGAGGCTCCGCGCCTCGTCATCTATCAGCCGCGCCGTCTCGTTGCTGTACGGTTTGTCGAAGCGGTTGTCGTCCTGAGGGAACGACAGCAGCCCGACCTTCTTGTTCATGCCGTAGATGCCCACCTGCGCATACGCCATCTTGGTCACCCGCTCCAGGTCGTTCTGTGCGCCTGCAGCAGAGATGACGCACAATATCAACACATAGTAAGGGGAGGGTACATGCTGACGAGATCAGTTTCATGCCAGAGCACTGTCAGAAGCATTGTCTAGCATTCGTGACTTGATTGAGAGCAAAAGGAGACCCGCACCTGTGGAGATCTTGCCGATCATGACCTCCTCAGCGGCGCGGCCGCCCAGCGCCATGCACGTCATGTCCAGCATCTGCTCCGTCGTCATCAGCATGTTCTCGTTGGGCAGGTACTGTGCAAAGCCCAGTGCTGCGGTGCCGCGCGGCACGATGGACACCTGCATCAATGCCGGATTGAACCTTTAACAGGCAGCATCGCCTGTGGATGCAGGGGCCTCTATGAAGGGATGACATGCAAGCAGCAGCAGCAGATGCACTCCAGCAAACTGAGCTGAACATGAGCACAGCAAAGTGGCTGCACCTTGAGCAGGGGCTCGGCGTACTGCAAGAACCAGCCGACAACGGCGTGGCCAGCCTCATGCAGCGCCACTGTGCGACGCTCCAGCTTGGAGATGACCTTGTTCTTCTTCTCCAGGCCGCCGATGATGCGGTCGACCGCGTTCTCGAAGTCCACCATGGTCACCGCCGGCTTTCCGCCTCGCGCCGCAAACAGCGCCGCCTCATTGCACACATTGGCAATGTCTGCGCCCGCGAACCCTGGAGGGGCGGCAACCAGCAGATCGAGGCACATCCTTGTGGACCACCACCACAACCGATCGTGGACACAGTACAGTAATATGCAGCAGCGGGAGTCAAGAGAGCTGAGGCGAAGGCGGCAGGCGCACCGGGCGTGAGGGCGGCCATGCGCTGGGAATAGTACTCGATGGGCTGGTCCAGCTTGATATTGGCCAGGTGCACCTTGAAGATCTCCTCCCGCCCATTCAGGTCGGGCCTGTCGATGCTGATCTGCCGATCAAAGCGGCCAGGCCGCAGCAGCGCCTGCAGTGCAGTAGTATGTCGGCTGACATCATGCACGAGCCATCAGTGAGGCTGTACATGCAACATGCAGTGAGCCAGGTCAAGGTTCACACATGACGGGAAGCTGCAAAACTGCGACCCAAGTACCTTGTCCAGGATGTCGGGACGGTTGGTGCCGGCCAGCACGACGACGCCCTGCGTGGTGGAGAACCCGTCCATCTCCACCAGCAGCTGGTTCAGTGTGTTCTCCCGCTCATCATTGCCGCCCGCGAAGCCGCCCTTGCCGCGGGCCCGGCCAATGGCATCGATCTCATCTGTGTCAATGAAACTTGAGTGCGTGGCAGGGTGCTAAATGTGAATAGCCTCATTAGCATCAGCGGATCATTCTACTCAAGGTGAGCTCCAGCATCTGCACTGCAAGTGGGCTTGCACTCTGCGCTTGCAAAACTGTACATGAGACGCTCACCAATGAAGATCATGGACGGGCTCTGCGCGCGGGCCTGGGCGAACAGGTCGCGCACGCGGGCGGGACCCACGCCGACAAACATCTCCATAAAATCGGAGCCACTGATGGAAAGGAAGGGGACGCCCGCCTCGCCCGCCGTTGCCTTGGCCAGCAGCGTCTTGCCGGTACCTGTGCCAATGTTCAAGCCACTGGTGAGGGAGACCGGCAAGCAAGTCAGACAGCACGCATATGTTACCTGGTTCCGCATTTTGAGCACAGAACACAGGTACAGCCAGCGTAACTGTTTGCTTCAACGCCATGAGTGATCAGCACTACAGGGTATGCACACGATCCAGCACCTGGTGGTCCAACCAGCAGGGCGCCCTTGGGGATGTGCGCGCCCAGCTCCTTGTACTTGGCCGGCTGCTTCAGGAAGTTGACAAACTCCAGGATCTCATTCTTAGCCTCATCGCAGCCCGCCACATCCTTGAACGTCACCTTCTTGGCTGACTTGTCGACTGCGCCGACCTGCAGTCACCAAACATAATACCTTTCGACCATGCAAAAAATCCAGGCAATCGACTGTGCAAGATGAACGAGCAAGGTCGTGCGTCGCACCTGTCACAACCCATTCACACAGCACATGCATGCCGCTACAAGCACTGCACTAGCCACCCGCCTGCGCCTTGCCAACATTGAAGATGTTGCGGCCGCCGCCACCGCCAAGGCCGCTGGCGCCGCCGAGGCCGCCACTCATGGTGCGGCGCGTGATGTAGATGTATGCGCCAATTAGCAGAAGCGTGGGAGCAAAGCGCAGAATTTCCTGCTGCCAGCCGACCTCATTGACATATGTGATCGGCACCTGCAGCACAGAGGCTGCTTGCTCAGCCATGTAGAGGTGCAAATGATGCGATTTGCAGTGCTGGCACATTGCTTCTCGCGGGCATTGCACAAGCAAAAAGGCTCTCAGCAGCAAGCTGGTAGCAAGGGAGCGGGATTGCACAAATGATCACACCTCCTCGCCAAGACTGATGCCGAGCGCCTCCTGAGCCTCCTCCATCTTGCGCTCGAAGCTGTCCACAGAGCCAATGTGGAAGTAGTACTTGTACACACTGGACGGCTGGCCTGGCTGGACCCAATCGCTGCTGCTGCTGCTGCTGCTGCCGCTGCCGCCGCCGCCACTGACGCCAGTGCCACTGCGCAATGAGCCCTCGGCGTCCATGGACGGCGCACTGCTGCGCACGTACACCTTGACCAGGTTCTTGTTGGACACCTCCAGCTTGTCCACCAGCCCATTGGCCAGCAACTGGTTGCGGAACATCTGGAAGCTAATCTCCTGCTGCAGCAGAATGAACAACATGTTATGTGCGAACACCTTTGCGCTCAGTGCCTGCTTCAAAACACTGCACCCGCATTGCTGCGTTCGGCTGAACACGACATGCGCCAAAGTGCACCTGCGAGTCGCTGCGGGTGAGGTTGAGCAGGCCCAGGCCCAAGGTCACGAAAGCAGCAAACAGCAGTGACTGCCCCAGGCTGCCGCCCTGCAGTGTCTCCCCCAGCGACGCATCCTTCTCCCCTGCCTTTGACGACTCTGTGCACCATCAACGCCGCATTCAGGCATGCATAAACACACCATGACTACTGCGGCAGAAATTTTCTGTGTTGCAGCAGGTTGCGAGGGCAGCTGCCCACCCGAGGCGCCTGTCTTCGCGCTGGGTCTCCTGCCCTTACCCTTCGGGTAAAATTTCTCCCAGCCTGCGGCACAGTCAAGACCTATCAGCTAGAATTTTGTTCCGTCTTCACACGCACCTGCTTACTGAGAGCGCCGTCATGTGCAAATACGACACATTCATCACGTTCACACCTTGCTTGGGGGGTGTGCAATACTGCCGCTGTAGCAAGCGTGGCAGCAGCGCTTCCGCCTGCGTGGCAGGAAAACGCTGCCAGTTGAGCGCGATGGACTGATGTCAAAAGCGTCCGTTGCTTCATGCACGGCACAATTTGTTGGGCACAGCGGCGGTCAGCACCTCTTGCCGGGTCAGGAGCCGCTGGCCGGCCTTGCCAGACTGCACCGGGTGCACCCATCTGTGCAGGCTGCGACGGCCAGCCGCTGCTGCAGCAGCTTCAAGTACACCGCTGACGATGCCCGAGCTGCCAGCTGCCCTGCCTGACGCGACGCGCTCCACCAGGGCCTCAACACTGCCAGGCGTCTCTGCCGAGCGCAGCAGCTGCCTGCATGACGCGACGATGAGCGCAGAGCGCCGCATCCCGCATGGACTGCTGGCCTGCTGCGGTGCAAGTCCGGACAGACGACACGGTTGCGAAGCAGTGGAAAGGTACCCAGCAAGGTAGTCAAGGCTGGCCAATGCTGCTCGCCACTGGAGCGTTGTCACACACTACACAAGCCCCGACCAGAGATCCACATTTGCAAAAGTAGGCTTTGTGCACACAGCTCAGCTTGAAGCTGCTTGAAGCTTGGGTGTCGTCATCGTGATTTGATCACGTAATATGAGTGGCACGTCAAATTTGAGCACATCTACGCTGCACACAGCCTCGCTACCCATGATTGCAATCGTGCATGAGGCTTCAGTGGTGTATGTCGATGCCAGCGCATGACCCGCTGCGCAATGGGCAAACGCAGAAGCAAGGTCAATGACCCATGGGGTTGATCAGACCCGGTGCAAATGCCTTAGTTGTCATAATGGGCCTCTGTCAGCCGTCGGCAACGATCCTGCTGTTTGCAATGATCACAGCATGCAGTTTCGCCGCTGTGGATCAGGGTGCATGCGATGCGCTGCTTGACAGCGGGCATACTGTGCTGCGAGAACACAGCGGCAGTGCTGAGCCATGTTGCAAGTCACTTGTGGATGACTTCCAGCTGCGAGGTCATGGCGGCAGTGCTCAGCCAGACCCCAGCAAAATGCTGTTCTTCCTGCACATCCCGCGGACGGCAGGCAGGACATTTCACAGCTGCTTCCTGAAGCTGGCGCACCCGCCGAGCAAGCGCTGCGCCAAGTCTTACGACGTGCTGCGCCTCAACGTCAGCATGGGGTCCTGCGGGCTGCTGTCGTCACATGACGACTACAGCGCCACGGACTACCTGCCGGCAGAAGCGGCTATAATCACCCAGCTGCGGGACCCTGTGAGCCGCATGATCAGCGCATATGAGTTTGCGGTGGAGGTGGCGGCGCGGGTGCTGACGCGGCCGAAGAACTACACTGCCGACCCAACAAAAACAAACACGCGTGACGTCTGGCCATGGTCCAAGCTGGTGCCGCTCATCGAGCAGGACATGCTGCAGCGGGTAAGCTTGTGTTTGAGGCACAACACCATTTCCAAGTAATGACTTTGCTCCCGCCGCTGGCCACATGCTCTCACCAAACCATGCACGACGTCACTATGCAGGTGGCAGTTGAAAGGAGCAGAAATGCGACAGGGACGCCGGTGGAGCCGGGTGAGCCGATCAACCCGTTCAACAACAGCCTGATCATGCCATTGGCAGACTTCGTCATGCATCCCGTTGTGGATGACACTCTGGGAAATGGACAGGCGATGCAGGTGCGCTGTCCATGTTGTGATCCTGGGTGCACTCCACCTGCTCTCCTGTCATGTTGTGGGGCCTCAATGACAGGGACATCAGAACCGCCAGTATGGGTGATGCAATACACCAGGTGCTTGGCCTGACCAGCTACTCGCACTGGCCAGAGGCGGCGCAGCTCCGAGAATGTGTGCGCAAACACCCTGACAGCCAGCAGCAGCTGCAGCGCTTGGCAGAAGACCATATCAGGGCGATGCTGCATGTTGGTTTGATGGAGGAGCTGCATCTGTCCATGGCCTCACTGGCGGTGAGCCACCTTCGCCCTGGGGTGCTCCAACGGACTTGCATGCTGCTGGATGACCATGCAGCACACACAGCAAATGTGGCAAGGATGACCCTTCTTGCGCTGCAGTCCACCCTGGGCATCAAGCTGAACGGCTCAACATGGAAGCCTGTCACTGCCAATGCGTTCTCCTACGAGGCAAGTGTCTAATCCTGCCACAAAGTCCTGCGCGCTGTCGACGCACTGTGTGAGCGCAGCACTCGACATGCTGACACATGCGCCACACAGGATGACCAGGCCAAACAGGAGAGCCAGGAAGTGGAGGCAGCGCGTGCTCGCCTGCAGAATCTGACGCTGGCGTTGCACAGCAAGAAAAGGCATGGGATGCACGTGTGGCCAATCTGCGTCATCGTGCCGCCGCATGCTGTGCCAACAGGCGCATTCAATCAGTCGAGGCTGCATTGACGATGGGTGAAACCACGGTGACAGGGAGCTGGTGGATGCCTCAAAGCGCTGGCAGGACCAGAGGGCAGCACTGCAAGCACAGCAGCCTGGCGTGCAGGATGGGAAGGATGCGCGGAAGTCTGAACAGCCCGACTGGCTCACCACTGTTCAAGATCAGTACAAACAGCTGCAGGTGTGTCCAGAGTGTGCAGCAGAGTCTGATGTCATCTGCATAGCGCCAACCTAAGAAGTGTGGAGCATACGGTGTCTGTAATTTGGTGTTGCGCCCATGCCCTTGTAGGAGGAAGTCAGAGCAGTCAGTCAGGAGGCCCACATTGTGCACGGTCACGAGGCGCGGGGCCGGGCGCAACAGATTCTGCCCGATGACAACTTCCGGTCAGTCACGACAGTGCGAGATGCATTTTTCGAGTGCAGCCAGCTCGCTCAGCAGCGCAACCGCCAGCGCAAGGCAAACTCGCTGCGCGGTCTGGTGACGGCAGATGGGCAGCAGGTACAATTCTCGTCGGAGGCTCGGCGCAACATCAACGAGCACGTCGTGGAGTTGATCAGGTGGGCATTGATGTCAGCTTGGCTGCAAGGGATCACCAGCATCTGAGTAGTTGAATTTGCCACATGGGCTGGGTTACCACATGGGATGTGTAAGAGAACATAATCTCAGTGCTGTGATTCGTGTGGCTTGACCAGATGTGCAGGTCAGCTCAGCCATGATTGTGCCGCCGCAGGGAGAGGAATGCCATGGACACCGCTCTTGTTAGGCTTGGCAAAATGCTGCTGAACAGTCGGGTGGGGCAGCAGCACCTCAACGGTACCCTGGAGCACATGCATGAAGGCCGGCACGCACGCCCCAACAGGGCGAGATACCGTGACAGGATGCCGCCGCCGCCGCCGCCGCCGGCGGTCACAGCTGTGCCAACGGCGCCCGCTTCGGCAGTCGTGGGTGGCAGAGGTGACTGTGCCATCCATGTATGCCTCGCCAATCTGCACACGCAAGCATTGGCATTCATCGGCACCGTGCACACGTGTCGACAGTCTTGCCATGCACCGCAGGAGCCGTGACTGACGAGCTGTAGTTGCCGCCGCTGAAGGAGCACTGAATGTATTCAGGAGCGGGGCGCTGGGATCGCCTCTCAGTGACATCTACATGTATGGTCATTGTCTTGCCGTCTATGTCGAACTCTGTCGGGAAGCTTCCCACTGATGAAACGTATGTCGGACTACTAGCACTGAGCATGTGCTGTTGTGCCCATCTCGAGCATTCAGTACATCAACACATCCTTGTCCGGGACATGTGACGAGTCTCGGCGCACCCTGTAGCAAATCACAGCAGGAGTTGTGGAGCTGGCCTGCTCCCCGCATGCTGAATGTCACGTATCCACATCTGCTGTCCGAGGTAGAGTCAGTGTGTGGACTACATCGGCAATTGCTTGAGGGCTTTTCAGCCAGTTTTGCGACGCTGGAAACTTTGCTGCATCCCCATAGCTGGTGCCGTTGCATACTGCACACGACACTGCAGGACCTGCACCACTGGCTGCAGAGCGTCGTTCGATGGTTTCGAATGCGATAGGCTCAAGTGTCATGTGAGCAAACGGTGGTGCACTTTAAAGGAGAGCTTTTCAGTGTTGCTGGCGCATTTCTGAGCAGCTGCGCGACAACAGGCAGCATGGCACTGGCACGCGTCAAAATCATGATGGAGAATGCGCCAGCTCCGGGGTCGAGCTCGGCGAAGGTGGACTTCAACACCATGAAGGCACCTGCCGGGTATGGTGAAGTGCAACCCCAATGTCCAGATAGCAGACATGACCACAGCATGGCAACCTGTGCCTTGGACTCTACACGCAAACTGCATGTCAAGCAATCATCACATGGCGTCAACGTGGCAGGTATGTCCCTGGGTTGGGACGTGGCGCCAGCGGCTTCATGACACGAAGTGATGTCGGCCCCGCCAAGGTTGCTCTGGGCGACACTGGTCCCGAAGCGGTAAGTTGCATCTGAAACAGTTGGTACAAGCACAGCGGTAGCACGGCAGGTCGCCTTCTCAGTGTACACATATATGCGCAGTCCTACATTTGACATGGGTCGCATGTCTGAGGGCAGCGCTCTGCGCCGAAGGTAGACCACCTGCACGGTCTGCTGCTGCAGGGGCCGGCGGCGGCAGCGGCAGCACCACCGCCGAAGAAGGAGGACGACGCAGAGGACGACTCCAAGTTCGATGAGTTCATGGGGGCGGATACAGCGCTGCTGGCAGGCACCACCGGCGAGTACGACAAGGATGACAAGGAAGCTGACGAGATTTGGGCCAAGGTCGACGACTTCATGGACGACCGCCGCCGGGTGGGTCTGCTCCTGCATGAGGTCTACATTCGGAACATCTTGACACAGCACACACTGCCACTCTAAAGATCGGGCAGGCACTGTGTGTGGCGACTGCCTACTGTGATTTGTTGTGGATGCAGATCTGCAGCATCTGAGCGGCATGAGTGCTGATCTGTGGCGCAGGATCGGAGGGAGGCGCGCCTCAAGGAGGAGATCGAGAAATATCGGGCAGAAAACCCAAAGATCACGGAGCAGTTTGCGGACCTGAAGCGCAAGCTGGCCTCCGTCAGCGACTCAGAGTGGGAAGCCATTCCCGAGATCGGCGACTACACCATCAAGAACAAGCGGCCGCGCTTTGAGAGCTTCACGCCAGTCCCTGACACACTTCTGGCGGCGGCTGCCGCAGAGAAGCAGACCAACACAGCGGCTGAGCCCAGCGCTGGCCTGGAGACGCCGGCTGGGTATGCCACCACCGACCTCACTGCCGTCGGCGAGGGCCGCGAGACGGTGCGCTGCTGCTGTTGGGGTCGAAGCTGCTGGTACATGTGCCATGCTCGAAATGTACAGCAATGTCATTGCAGCATCCACCCCTGCATACGCTCCAATGCATGTCTCAATCAAGGTTGTTCTGTTGTCGGAACTACAGGTGATCCGGCTCAACCTGGACCGCATGGCAGACTCGGTGACGGGGCAGACGGTGGTGGACCCCAAGGGCTACCTCACCGACATGAAGAGCATCAAGATCTCCTCTGACGCGGAGATCAGCGACATCAAGAAGGCCCGGCTGCTGCTGAAGAGCGTGACCAACACCAACCCGCGCCATGCGCCTGGCTGGATCGCCGCCGCCCGCCTGGAGGAGCTGGTAAGGCCCTGACGGTCATCGTGCATTCCACCAGTACAACTCGATCGTATGGCGCATCCTGTGTGTAGGCTTGGCAGTCCAGCAATGCCATGATCAGCTCCCATGTTCTCAGCGCCTGATCAGTCTTCACCCTGTGCACTGCAATGCGGTGCAGGCTGGCAAGCAGTCGCAGGCGCGGCTGCTGCTGCAGAAGGGGTGCGAGTACTGCCCCACCAGCGACGACATCTGGCTGGAGGCTTCGCGCATGCAGGCCAACCCGGACAGCGCCAAGGCGGTGCTGGCGCGCGGCGTCGCCGCCCTCCCCAACTCCATCAAGCTCTGGCTCCAGGTGGTCCTGCCCTCTGTGCCACATGCACAGCCTCGGAACTCGGCAATGCATGTCGCTCAAAGAAACTGCCAGTTCTGCTTGTCAGTGTAGCAGGTCCCACAGCACATGGAGGTCCAAAAGCGTCAGCGAATTGACAGCACCGTTGTGACCATTACCAACAGGCGGCAAGGCTGGAGACGGATGACGCGGCCAAGGCGCGGGTGCTGCGGCGGGCCCTGGAGCGCGTGCCCAACAGCGTGCGCCTGTGGAAGGCCGCCGTGGAGCTGGCCAACGAGGACGACGCCCGCATCCTGCTGGTGCGCAGACTGCTGCTGCGTCTGCGTCCGCAGTCTCACCATTCATCTGTGCAATGCCAGAGCAAGGTCCGGACTGTCCCTCCAGCATGGTCACAACAACAACTGAGGTGCTGTGTTGCATGCGGCAGGCGCGCGCTGTGGAGTGCTGCCCGCAGCATGTGGAGCTGTGGTTAGCCTTTGCACGGCTGGAAACGTACGATGCGGCCCGAAAGATCCTGAACAAGGCGCGGCAGCAGATCCCCACAGACGCCAGCATCTGGATCACCGCCGCCAAGCTAGAGGAGGCGCACGGCAAGCCCACCATGGTGGAGAAGATCATCAAGAACTCCATCAAGAGCCTCACCGCCAACTCTGTCGTCATTGACCGCGAGGCCTGGCTCAAGGTGCGTGCTGCCTGCTGTGCTGGCACATGGGCGCCCACTTCAGCACTGGTGTCCGGCAGCTGGTCAATGACACATATGATTGCATGCGCTGATAGTCTGTCACGCTTTGCATGAAGCCTGGGTCGAGTTTCAGTGCGGCTTTGCTTCCACGTCTTTACAGGAGGCGGAGGCGGCAGAGCGAGCCAGCCCGCCAATGGTGCAGACGTGCCGCGCCATCGTGGCCGCAGTCATCGGGCTGGGCGTGGAGGAGGAGGACCGCAAGCGCACCTGGATGGCAGACGCCGATGAGGCGCTGCGTCGGGGCAGCGTGGAGACCGCCCGCGCCATCCTGCGCCACGCCCGCTCCGTGTTCCCCGGCAAAAAGTCCATCTGGAAGTGAGCACTTGTTGCGTGCTACCGGATCATTCACCAGATCAGGAGCCGTTCTCTGATCTGCACAGGCTATCGCACACACAGGCCTTGCTGCAGGTCGTCTCCCGCCACAGTGTGGCAGCAAAATACCGAGGTTGCCTTGATCCATCAGAGCAGGAAGCTTGACATGACGGCTGGTTGCAGGCGGGAGGCGCAGCTGGAGAAGGCACATGGCACCCCGGAGAGCCTGGATGCGGTGCTGCAGGAGGCGGTCAAGTACTGCCCGCGTGCAGAGGTGCTGTGGCTAATGGCTGCCAAGGAGAAGTGGCTGGCGGGGCAGGTGCCCGCCGCGCGCAACATCCTGAAGCTGGCCTTCGACGCCAACCCCGAGTCCGAGGACATCTGGCTCGCCGCCTTCAAGCTGGAGTTTGAGAATCAGGTTGCTCCCGCAGCACATGCCGGCAGAATCGCCCTCGTACTGTGCGCTGCTGCATGCACTGTTGCGTCTGCTGTCACCCAGGCTCGGTCGGTGGCACCAAGCATGCTGCAGTCATGCGCACCCACAGAATCCAGCCGTGTCGATGAGTGGTGGGACACCACAGGAGCCGGAGCGGGCGCGCATCATCCTGGCCAAGGCGCGGGGGGAGGGCGAGGCGCGGGTGCCGGCCTCCTCCACACAGCGGGTGTGGATGAAGTCGGCCATCGTGGAGCGGGAGCTGGGCAACGTGGCCGAGGAGCGGCGGCTGCTCAAGGCGGCCCTGGAGCGCTTCCCTGACTTCGACAAGCTGTGGCTGATGCTGGGGCAGCTGGAGGAGAGGCAGCGTGCCACCGCCGCCGCGCGCCAGGCCTACCAGAACGGCCTCAAGCGCTGCATCAACAGCGTCCCCCTGTGGCGGGTGCGCCCCCTTTGCGCTGCTGCCGGTCCTCCCACTACATCCCAAACCCTCCCGTCCCTTGCTCATGTGACACCTCCAAAGCACGGCCTCCCTCCAGCTCAGTCTGTTCCAAGCATGCATTGGGCAGGTGCTCGGACCAGCTGACGAACTTGGAGTGATCTTCACATTCCAGTGCAGGCGTGTGCTCTGTATGACCAAATTTGAAAACATCTGCACTGCACCGTCGTACATGCAGGCGGCGGCGCGTCTCGAGGAGCAGGCGGGCAACATGTCGAAGGCGCGTGCGACGCTGGAGCAGGCGCGGCACAGGAACCGGGGCAACGAGGAGCTGTGGCTGACCTCTGTTCGCACCGAGCAGCGCGCCGGGTTGCCCAAGGCCGCCGACTCCCTCATGGCCAAGGCGCTGCAGGTGGCTGCACACCCGACCCCTCCTGCTGCAGCTGCACCTGGTTCACAGGTTCAAGACCATTGGAAAGCAAAGTCTGATTCGCAGCTGCTCTGCCTGTGCAGGAGTGCCCCACATCTGGTATCCTGCATGCGGAGGCCATCAGCATGGCGCCGCGGCCACAGCGTCGTGCCAAGTCGGTGGACGCCTTGAAGCGCTGCAACGACGACCCCCACATCATCGCTGCCGTTGCGCAGCTTTTCTGGCACGACCGCAAGGTCAGCTTACATGCTGGCCATCGAAGGGATCATCATATGAGAACCTCTTTTGTCACCACTTATGGATTGCAGCAGGCAGTATGCACGATCATATTTGAATCGAACGTTCTCATATTCCTCCTCTGCTGCTCAACAGATAGAGAAGGCGCGGTCGTGGTTCCAGCGGGCAGTGTTGCTGGACCCAGACAATGGCGACTCCTGGGCGCAGTACTACGCCTTTGAGCGGCAGCATGGCACGGCAGACACAGCGCGCCAGGTGCTGGAAAAGTGCACCGCCGCAGAGCCGCACCACGGCGAGCGGTGGCAGCGCGTCTCAAAGGCACTGGAGAACGCGCACAGGACCACTACGCAGCTGCTGGCGCTGGTGGTTGCAGACCTTGACAATCCGCCGCCATGATGCGGGGCAGTCATCCTTGTGTGCGAGTCATGGGCGTGATCTGTTGCAGTCTCGGCATGTTTGACATGCATTTCAAAATGGTGAACTGGGTTCCCTATGCGAAAGCAAAGCATAGACATGAAAGCCACCACACACAACGCTACATGGATGCGATCTGCGACCTATACTTGAAAGAAGCACAAGCGATGTAGCTAGCCTCTGCATTGCTGCCATGTCAGAGGTCTGAGTCAGCACTAGGACGATCGATCTGGGGGACTCCACGTGCTATGCACCCTGTCAAGCTGTTCGCAGCGTCAAGTCAGAAGCACGTCCACTGGTCACGCGTCAGAGCATCTCCTGCGACTTCCGCACGATGCGGCTGACCTTCTTCTTGAAACCCTCCCGATCCTCCCGCCACTGCTTGGCTGCATCTATGTTGGCTGGCGACTCATCGTTGGGCGACGACAGCATCGAAATGATGCTCAGCATGATCGTCTCCACCTGCACACGCAGGGCACCAATGTGCCTGAGTGTCATTGCATGATTTGTGCAGACGTTGTTTCTCCATGAAATGCAATGAGCATGCACGATTGTCGTGACTGACATGCGCAGAAGCACGGTCGCATCTCTTCTGCACCCACCGACTGTACCGGGCTCCACCGCTCGGCTGCTGACTCATAGCCCATGGGGTCGTCACCCGGGCTGTGCAGTATGGAGATGCACACCCGGCCGTCACTGAAAACTGCACGGAGAAGGCCAAAGTACCATTTGATCGTCAGATGGAGTCAGCTGTTGCATTGGGTGGCATGCCCTTGAATGCTGCAGGAGCTTGCATGCCAGCTTGTCACACTGCCGGCGCACCATTTGGGTGCCACATCTCTGATGTGAACCTGCAGGTGGGCGGCTTCTGCGGGTAGTCTTTGGGAAACGTCAAAATCGTGTTGAAGAAGCCTCCCTCGCTGCACAAAGGCACAAGGTAGCTGTCATGAAGGAATCACGCTTGGGAATCAGCCCTATAGCATGGGTCCGCACCATGGCCGGGCATGCAGAGCATAGCGGCAGCAGCCGCACCAAAACCGTCAGCTGAGCACTCACTAGAGGGTGTCTGGCGGCCCCATGACTGTGACCTGCCACTCGAACAGGTTGTCATCACTGACGAGGCCAGCGGAGAAGCCGTCTACTGGTCGCTTGGTCAGCTCTGCAGGGTCACGCACGCCGCCCTGGTTCAAACTTGAATGTTTGAGGATGCACACAGCCCAAAGCAGGGACACCATCCGCCAATGATGCAGGGCAGGCAACCCACCCTTTAGCTGCTTGCCCAGAAGCAGGCTGGCCTGGTCAGTGGCCTGCCCAGGCGATGACATTCGGCAGGCTGGGTCAGATGCCTTCCAGAAGCGTGTGACACTCAGCCGTCTGCAAGGCTCAGGACAGCTGCAGGGCCTACGATATTGCCTGCAAGAGAAGGTCTATGGCCGCCGCTGACGACGGGCTTGTCAATCCCAACGAGCAAGCGCGGAACAGTGGGACAAGACCTCGAGGTGGACCTGCGCACTGGCGCCAGCCAACGCAGTCTGCGGCACACTAGCGCTTCGTCAACTCCCTGCTGTCTGCTGCTGCTACACACTTGTACAGATTGTGATTATACTGATTGAGCAACTGTACGTGTCGCAGCGTGACCTTCCCGGCGAGGGCGGTCAGGTGAAATTCCTCCCTGCTGCAGACCTTGCTGTGCTGCACCAAATGCCCAAAACGCATCATGATGCCGCTTGCTTGACGTCGTCGAGAGAAACGTTTCGAAGCGTTCTTCCTTTGACACATTATCATGCCGGCTGCACAGCGTCATTTCCACTCCTGACAACTTGCGAGCGCGTTGCCGGCACACTGTGTGCGGCCCACTCAGTGCTCGACAGGCGCACTACTTGCAACGATGCCGCGTCCGCGCTTCCGGCGAGAGCCATGCGATTGCCGTGACTGCACAGATCCCGAGAGGGTGCCCGCCGTTGCAGATCAGTCAGTTCGGCACGCCGCGGCGCTGCAAGATCCGCCGCCCAAGTGTCTCCTCATCATTGCCGACGGGGTCCTACTGTCAACAGAGGCGCGCAACACAGTGGAAGAGGCCGTCTGTCCGCACCTTGATGGCGTCGCGCGTGATGGGTGCAGTGGCATGCTGGCACTGGAGACCCCGGCGGCAGGTCTGGCTCTGCTTCCAGGCGCTTCTTCCCTCCACTGAGTGGATACTGCACCGTCTGACTTTCGGTTCTTAGGCTTGTTTCTTGATATTGGTGATGCTTCTGCTTCACGAAACACAGAAGATCTGATTGGCCTACATGCAGATAGCAGCAGGGCACCGCTGCTCGACCGCCTGGCGCAGCTGTTCGGTCTGGATGCAGAGGCGCGTGCAGCTTCCGGCCAGCCGCCTGATCTCGCCGAAAGGTCTGGCAATGGATGCTCCCGCAGAGTTGATCCAGATCCATGCAGTCGGTCACATGCAACCAGAGGTCTGCGCAGTACCTGTGAACTTTGCCTCGCAACACACTGGCATAACGGTGCAGGTACAAGCAACTGGCTGCTGCATTCGTGTCCAGCTCTGACGAGGCAGTGCAGCTGGCAGCGTGGGCAGGGTTCCAGACATCCATGAGGTTGCCGCAGCTGGTGGCTGGACAGCAGAATGCGCAGCCCGCACTGAGTGATGTGCCATTACCACAAGCGGTCGCCGCGGCCGCATTAGACCTACTGGGTATGTCAAGCATTCTAACAACCGTTGATTTCACAAGGGTGCAGGCGTCCCCACATGAACTTGTGCCTTAAACCAGGCTCGGATGCTGCTTCTTATGTCCAACACGCTGAGGGTGTGTTGCTGTGCCTCATAGGTCTGGGGCCACAGCAGACTACAGATGCCGAGCAGCCGAGTGCAGAAGACAATGCTGACAACGGGCTGGACATGCTGTGGCTGCACCTGGCGCCAGATGACAGCGCCACTGCAGCAGGGCCCCCTGCGAATTTTGCAGACGCATGCGCGCGGGTGGAGTGGCTGGACGCTGTGGTCCGGCACCTGAATGCGCAGCCGGGCGTCAGGGAGAGCCTGCTGCTGACGCTGGTGCTGGGCAGTGGCGGCAAGCCGCTCGCCTCCGCAAAGCCGCTGCTGCAGCCTGGCGGAGGTGCGGGCAGCCGGCGGCCGCGGCAGAGCTTCGAGCTGTGCAGGGACCAGCCTGTGCGGGTGGACCTGCGCGCCCCGCTGCTGACGGTGCAGCGGCTGCCGGCTGTGGTGCGCGTAGATGCATGCGGGCAGCTCAGCCTGGCTGGCTGCTGCCGGCGGGGCGGCGCGGGTGCCATCCTGGCACAGCGGCTGCTGCCTGAACTGGCTTACAAGCTGGGCCGAGCACCGAAATATGGTGCTTGAGTACCAGATGACATTGTAAAACAGAGCCAGCGGATTGCTGAGGTTCAACTTGAAGTTTGACTGACACCTATACCTACAATAGTGCATTGTACATGGCCTAAGACTGTCGCATCGACTGGACCGCTTCCTGGAGTTGCCGAGGTGACACAAAGTCAAGTGGACCCAAATTCCTTCGTCCACTGCGTATATGCCCCCAGCTGCTGTTTGCCAACGCTGGGCTTGATGGCCTCTAGCGCAGCTGCAAAGTCGTCAACGGTCACTGGCCGTATCTTGTCTGCTGGCACATGTGTTACGGCGCTGCCCAACTCTCGAATTGGCTGCATGGCTGCCTCTCTGCAGAGCGCCGACAAGTCGCTGCCGCTGTACCTGCAAACATGAGATGGTCACAGATCACGTTTCTTCTGTGGGTTGTGATGCTCATCTCCAAATTATTTTTGAAGAATGTCACCCCTGTGTTTCTGCACAAGCACTGAAACCGGGGCCAACTACCCCACCCGTCAGACGAACGCACGATGCGCTCGATGTCGGGGGCGCTGAGGCGGGTCGGTTGCCCATCCAGCAGGCGCAGCAGTAGCGCGCGCCGGCCATCGACATTCGGCAGGGGAATGTAGATGCGCTTCTGCAGGCGCCGCCGCATGGCCTCGTCCAGCTCCCATGGCCTGTGCATGTGGCACGCCAGGCTGCTGCTGATGTGGAGAGGTTGTGTGCACAAAGTAATGCATGCAGCCACGTGCCAGAGCATTCCCGGAGACAAAGTCTTGGAAGCTGCGCTACCTGTTGGTGGCACCGACGACGACCACTTGGCTGTTGCTCTGGTCGGAAGCGACGCCATCAAACTGCAGCAGGAACTCTGTCTTCAGCCGCCGGCTGGCTTCGTGCTCCCCGCTGGACCGCTCCGACAGAATGCTGTCGATTTCGTCTACAAGCACAGGATCACATGTTCGCATCGGGTGTGCAATGCTGAGTGGTCGGCATAGCAAAAGCTGAAACAGCAGGTCTGGCACGGGGTGTCCAGAACAGGCAGAAGGCGAGCGATGTGTGGACCTATGAAGACGATGGAGGGCTGCATCTCTGTGGCGACGGCGAAAAGGGTGCGGACCAGCTTCTCGCCCTCGCCGTGCCACTTGGACGTCAGCGAGGAGGCGGAGATGTTGAAGAAGGTGGCCTTCGCCTCCGCCGCCAGCGCCTTGGCCAGCAGCGTCTTGCCGTTGCCGGGCGGCCCATACAGCAGCAGCCCCCGCGCCGGCGCGCGCAGCCCCCGGAACAGGTCCGCCCGCAGCGCCGGCAGGATCACCATCTCCTGCAGCGCCTGCGCGGCAGATTGGTTCCACTGATGCCAGCGCGCCGTCGCATGCTGTGTACTGCATCACATCTGATGGCCGCTTCAGGCCTTGTAAGTCTGAGCCATGGGCGAAGCAACACAGCGACACCTGCTTGGCGGAGTCGAGGCCGGCGACGTCGGGCCACCGCACGCTGCTGCCCCGCTGCAGCACCTCGCCCAGGACGGCCTCCCGCAGCCGCGCCTCCTCCGCCTCGACCCTGGGCCCCCGGCCGCACGTGATGGACGCTGCCACCGCCGCACCTGGTGATGCTGCTGCGCCTGCGAAGCCTGCGGCACACCCCACACTCGATGAGGATGTTGATCGCTCAGTCTGGCAGACAAATGCACGACGCCGGTGTGGTCAGATGCGAGACTGGACAGACAGGCAGACTTGCGCATGTCTCAGCGTGCTGCGCCCCACCTGCATGTGGCGCCGGCCTGCGCGCTGATTGTGGCCGACCGGCGGCAGGCTGCTGAGGCTGTGGCTGCTGCGGTGCCTGGTGTACAGGCGCTGGACGTGCCTTGCGGAGCGCCGCCCAGCCCTCGGCCTCTGTGCTGGATGGGATGCTGGTGGCAGGCGCTGGGGGCGCGCTGCCGGTCTCCAGCTGCGCCACCCTGATGGCATTGCACAGCACAGCTCAACAGGAGCCGACAGTGTACTTCATGTGCGAGGTTGGTGCGCGAACAAGGTCGTGTGCATATGCACACGACACTGCATGACGAAGCACTCGTGCGCAATGTTGTGCTGCACACCTGTGGGCGGCCTGCAATTTCCAGGTTGTCAGGTCTGCGCGCCAGCGGGCAGTGTTGCTGAAAGCCGGGCCCAGCCCCACAGATGGCACCTCCAGCTGCAGGCCTTCGTCGATGATCTGGCTGCCGATGCGATACGTCTTGATGGCATCGGCTGCTTTGCCGGCACGGTCCTTCTGATGTGCAGCTTCCAATGCGTCCTGACAGCAGGATGGCGGTCCAGTGGAAACCAAGTCTGTGGGTGCACGTGGCATGCCTGGTCGCAACACGCTTCAGCAACATTTACAACGGTCTCGAAAACGCTCGAAAGCACCTTTGCCAGGCCATGGAAGCCCCGCAGCTTGTCCACATTCTTCGCCGCAACATCAGCAGCCGATGCCTGCTTCTCAGCTGTGTGGCTGTGGCTCTGCCGCGCCAGCCACATGAACGCGACTGTGAGCACCACCACTACAGCGCACAGTGGCAGCAACAGAAGCATGCGCTGTGGCGCATTGGCTGCAAAGCGTGCTGCAGTGGCGTGCAGAATTGCTGAGCCTTGTCGTTGCAGGATTTCACTCCGAAACAGCCTCTAACGGCTATGCAGGCGTCAAACTAGCAGGGAAGGACAGGGCCCAATCGCTTGAAGCAGGATGGTGGTGTTGAGGGTGATGCCAAATCCAGATGATGCTTGTCAAACTGACGCCGCACACAGGTGCCGCCTCGGACGCTGCAGCTCGGCCAAAGCTGGCGTCTGCGCCAGCTGCAGCTCTGAAACTGCGTGGCGCGACAAGGAACGGGCCATTGACACGACATGCGGAAGCCTGGCCAGAGTACCCAAGGTACATGCTGCGTGACAAGAGCTGCACATGCCCACATTTGACATTTGCACATCTCGGCAACTTGACGATGCAGACTTGCACATGCTGAGCCCGAGCATGGCTCAGCATGCTAGGTTCTGAGGTCGGCGCTGGCCGAACGAACCTGGCATTGGCAAGGGTTCCCAGGCAGTCATCAGATTGCCATGCAGGCAACATCAACGCCTGACTTGCTGGAGGCAGCACTTGAGGCTGTGCAAGAAGCCCTGAGGCACCCTGCTTCCACGATATTCAGGAAGCCAGTCGATCACGTGGGTCTCAAGTTGACAGACTACACCACAGTCATCCCCAATCCGTGCGACCTTGGCACCATCTGCAAGCAGCTGGAGGCCGGCCGCAAGAGCAACTGGCGCCGCAGCAGCTACAGCTCTGTTCACGGGGTGCTGGCTGACTGCCTGCGCGTCTTCGAGAATTGCGAGGTGTACAATCGCAACGATCCGGGCACGCGGCAGCTGGCGGATGACGCCCGCCAGGTCTTCCTCAGTGCATGGCAGGTGGCGGGGCTGTCAGGGCCGAAGCCCAGGAAGTCTGCATCCAAGCCTGTCAGCAACGGCAAGCAGGACAGCCCGGCACCGGCAAAAAAGGAAAAGGCCGGTGCGCGCCGCAGCAGCGCAGCAGCGGACAGTCCTGACAAGCCCGCCTCCAAGCCGGAGCCTGAGCAGGCGCCCATCGACCCCGCAAGCTGCAAACCCGAAGCCGAGGTCCCTGCACGCTTCAGCATCCAGTCAGGTGAGAACATGATCCTCTGCATGATAACCAACAAGCGTTACCAGCAGCATGCAGGCTGTATGCGTGTTGCTGTGAAAGTGCTGCTTCCTGGAATCCAAGAGCAACTGAAGACAAGCATGACGCACAGGCGAGGACGAGCTTCCGCTGCGGCTGTTGGACAACTTCAGCTTGAGTGGTGGCAAGCGTGGCAGCCAGCTGACGGGGCTCGAGGCACTGGATGGCCGCGGCGGCACCTCCCTCACCCTGCGTGGCACGCTGCTGCTGCCCACAGGCCGCTCGGCAAAGCGAAACGGTCAGTGTTGTGCACATCGCGCCTTTCTGGACTGATGATGTGCTTGCCGGCCGCCGCTGGGGCGAGGTGGATGTGCTGTCAGGAGGGCGTGGCCATGTGCTCATGCTCTGCAGCATCCTGTGCTGCGCAGGTCAGCACTTCAATGTGGAGGTGAAAGACGTGCTGGATTGGTTGGCGGCAGAAGACAGCGGAGACAATGGCAAACAGACAGAGCCTCCCAGCGTGTGGGTTCTGACCTCCAGCGCCCGGTACCGCCTGCTGACGCCCGCGGCGGCATATGCCGTCACCTTTGCGCGCACGATGCGCCGCCTGCCGGCAGCCGGGCGCAATGCAGCGGCGGCAAATGCAGCAGACTCTGCGCTGGCCGCTGCCGGCGCGGACCCTGCCGCCCTCGAGGAAGGCGCCAATGCCAGGTCTGTTGCCTCGACCCGCTGGCTGTGTTGTGCAGGATGCTGTTATTCGTGTGTGTCCGGACTTTCCAAACAGCCATCAAGTCTGCAGTGGACTCTGACACTTCAACACGGATGCAAATCATGTTGGCTACAGACTCGAGGGGAAGCCGGGGCCCAGCCGCAGTCGTGCGGCAGCAGCAGAGTCAGGAGGAGAAAAGCGCAGCCGCAAGCGGCAAGCTGATCATGCGCAGGGCAGTGCAGAGCAGCAAAGGGGTGCGCTTGCTGTACAGCATTTGCAAGTCTAAGCTTTGGCAGTCATATCTGCAGCCTTGTGAACATCACAGTCCACCATGCACGAGGGCAATACAGAGTCTGCTGTGGCAGGTGAAGCGCATGATGAGAAGCCAGGTGGACCGCTGACTAAGCGGCTGAAAGTCCGCTTGGGCAGCGCAGGCGCTGCAGACCTCGGCAGCTCACAGGTGTTGCCGATAGCTGCGAGGCTTCGTCGATAGCTGCGAGAGACGCCAGTTGCACATGTGCTTGTGCAGTTGTGCGTTATCAGGCAGAGCCGTCCTCAGCCGAATGAAGCCTTGTGCATATCTGTGCAGACGCCGCGGCTGAAAGTCAAGTTTGGCGGCGGCGGCGGTGGCGGCGGCGGGATCGCCGGCAAAGCAGCCGGTGACGGCCAGTCATCCAGGCAGGACGTGCCCGCCAAGGAGCTGCTGTACTCCAGCGCAAAGGTAGCAGCATACATCCAGGCATGGTGGCTGCCTCGGGCATCACTGTCTCCGCACCAAGATTTCGGTGGCGGTATGCACGCTTGTCTGCTGAACCCACCAAATCACCTGCACAGGCATCCGACAAGAGGCGTGCTGACGAAGCTGCCCGGCGCCGCGAGAAGCAGCAGGTGGCGCGCGAGGCGCGAGCTGCAGCTGCAGCAGAGGCACTGCGGCAGCGGCAGCGCAAGGAGAAGGCCGCTTCCAACCTGCGGGGCCCGCCGCCGCCGCTACATCGGGACTTCAGGCTCCCTCCCGACCTGCTGCCCGACCTGCTGGTGGTGTGGGAATTCACGCAGGTGGGGTGCACATCCGACTTGCCAGTCTTCGCAAATTCGCTGTCTCATCTGTAAAGCGACAGGATTGTGTCCGTGACTCAGCCCAAGCTCGAGCAGCTGAGACCCGCTGCAGCGCCCCTGTCAGGTGCTTACGAGTAGTCGCTCGTAGTCCAACCTCTTTTCGCAATGCAGTCGTATGGAGGCATCCTGGGCCTAGCCCCATTCCCGCTGTGGCGGCTGGAGGCGGCAGTGGCGCCCGGCCCCACGCAGCTGCCGGCAGCGCAGCCCGCCGCACCTCCAGATGCACGGCGGCAGGGCAAGGCCGCTGCAGACGCCGTGGACCCTATCATCAGGACGCGCCGGAAGCGTGAAGAGGTGCTCCCCAGGCCACTGCGGTGCTCCCACATCCTGCATAGTGCACCAAGTCGTCCAAGGCGCTGAATGTTGCCACCAAAGTCTGCTATCCACTGTCTGTACTGTTGTATCTGCATTGCAGGGCGAAGCCTCTGCTGGGTCTGGCATCAAGGTGCGCCTCAAGGTGGAGGGTGCCGACACACCCAGTAGCAGCGGCGGCGTCGCCCCTGGCGATGCTGCTGCGGCAGCTGCCACTCCTGCGGCAGCCACTGCAGAAGGTGGTGCAGATGTCCCGACATGCTTTGCTTTGAGTGCAACACAGTCCCCGTGCTGGTCTGCTTCCATGTCGGTTGTCGTGTGCTTGTTCTGAATTGCTTGCAGTGTGGAGCGTCATGGTGTCTCGAACTTTCGATGTGCAGGTGGCGGGGCGCTGCCGAGGCCAGCATTCACCGGGCCTCTGGTCATGGACGAGGCGGGCGCTGCCTCTGCAGTGCTGCTGCGGGATGTGCACTGCGCACTGCTGCGAGCCTACCAGGTCTGTCAGTTCTTGGGTGATTGGCATGTCATCAACACAAAGCGATTGGCAAACCTGGAATGATTGTCGTCACAGCACAAGCGCAGCAGTCGTCTGTGAGGCTGACTGACTGAGCAATTTCTCATGACTCCAGAGTGTAGTTGGGGCTCGCCTATGCAGGACAAGGTGCAGGAGGAAGAGGTGCCGCCGCGGCTGCGCGCCACGCTGCAGTCCCCCGACTCCAGTGGGCCTGGCACCTGGATGAGCCGCTGCGGGGTGGCGCTGCTCACCGCGCCGCTGGGTTGGATCGATGACACACACCGGGTGCAGCCTCTTTGACGGGTTGACGTCCCCAGAACTGCGCTCTCAATGTTGCACACTGGCCATTGCAATGTCCACAGTCACCTTCCTAATCTTGTGCTGGTGACAGACCATGCCTTTGCCCCTGCTACAGGACGCCGGGCTCGCAATGGCGTACGGCGACCACGTGGACGTGTCGCCGGAGCAGCGGGTGGCGGCGCTGTTAGGGCTCACCACGCTCGCGCTGACGGGGAGCCGCATGCGGGATCTGCTGGCGCGACGCGCCGAGGAGTGGCCCCCCGCCCAGCGCGCCGCCCAGCAGCCTGCGGCACCGCCGCAGGTGCCCCCTGCAAACATCATAGCTGCCGCCATCCTCTGAGTGGCCAGATCAGCACATGTGTGGCTCTGCTTTCTCCATCGTGGGCCGACTCGCAGGCTTTGAAAGCGAATGCTGCGTGCATCTGCAGGCCACCACAGCTGCCAATGGTATGCCGGGAGGCGCTGCACCTGGCGGCGCCATGCCACCTGCTGCCTCCGCTCCGCAGCAGTTACCAGCGACATTTTCAGGCGCGGTGCTTGCTTGCTTGATTTGATGCAATGATTCACGCCTGTTTGCTTCTGCATGCTGGGGTTCCTGATGATAACATCATGATCTGAATGCGATAGGTCGTGTATCTTCATGCAGGCCCAGTGGCTGAATGGCTGCGTTGGCGAGACGGTGCAAGGCTGGGCCTTCGTCGAGCGCTGGGTTGGGACTACCACCGCCGGCGCTACTGGGCCTTTGGCAGCGCTGCAGCTGCCTGGCGGCTGTATGTGGAGTCGGAGAACGGCACCTCATGGGGCTGGTATGATGGTGAGTGGGTGCATCTGCAATGATGACAGTGTTTCTGCTTGCATTCCGGGTGCTGGAGACATCACTGAGTAGGGGGTCTCTATACTGCCTGGTTGCATCACATGCTTGTCGTGTGTGCAGGTGAGGACATCGCTGCAGTGGTGGCGTGGCTGCAGCGGGGCCGCATCGACCGCGAGGCCGGCCTGCTGAAGGCGCTGTCAGCCATCCCGCTGGTGCGGTCGCTACCTGTGGCGCCTGTCGCCCCGGCCATGCCAGGCATGCCACAGCCGCCGCAGCCGCCAGCAGCGCAGGTCAGCCTGCCGGCCAGCGCGGTGCTGGGCACCCAGGGGCAGTCGGAGCCGCTGCCAGTCCTGTCCACCACGCAGCTTGCCGCAAACCGCCCTGACGGCTACACCGGCATCCTCGCGCCGGTGCCAGGCTTTGATCTCGCCTTTTGCACCCCTGTGTGGCTGCGACTGCTGCGTATCCCATGTTCGCCTAGACAATGGCCAGATGCTGACTGTTCGATGGGCAATGCTGCAGCTGATGCGGGGCGAGGGCAACTGGGCGACACTGGGGATGTTTGCCTCCATGGAGGGCCGCATCCTGTCCGCCTGTGACGCGCTGCTGGGCTGCGCGCCCTTCTGGTTCAGGGTGGGTGCCGCGCCACCAGTGCCAAGCCCTCTGGCACTGACCTACTGCAGCATTGGGATCGAACTTGCCTCTTGCTGCTGTAAATCCTCGCAAACACAGATCGACAGCCTGAATGAAGCCGGACTGATGGCTCTGTGGTGTCTCCCAGGGTCAGCGATGGCTGCAGAAGCATGCGATGTCGCTGGAGCGTATTGCTGCAGCACGCACGCCCGGCGAGATGGCCAGCGCTGTGGCGGCCATCGAGGAGTCGCTGGCCGAGGCGGGCATCGTGAGTGGGCCGTGGCTGGCTCATTGGCAGCAGCGGTGGCGGGCCAGCATTGCAGCCGCTCCAGACATGCGCGCCGTGCTGTTGCATGTGGCAGCCCTCCAGGTGCGCTCTCGCTGACATTCTTGGCATTTGGTGCAGGACCTCGGGAAAGTGTGGTAGCGCAGCACTTGCAATCATGCGACCATGTGGCGATCTGCTGCATTGTGATGTCTCGCTTCACACCATCACACTATTAACTGCGGCTGTGCCTGATCCCTCTGTACAGGAGGAGGTGGGGCGGGATGAGAAGGCGACTGGCGGCGTGGTGCTGCCGCGTACAGCCTTCCTGCACAGCGCCGCTCAGCTGCACTGCCCGCTGTTCCTTCCCTGGCCAGGCGACCAGGTGCTTGTCGATGCCACTGCAATTACCTGAGCTTATTTAAAGCACCTGCTTTGCTTACCTCATTGGAGTATCTGGCCAAAATGCACATTTGACGCAGCCAGTCTCTGTGGTCAGCCGCTGAGTTGCTCCGCCGATGCTGTAACAGGTGGTGCTGCTGCGGTCGGGGCTGCTGCGGCACCTGCGCACCTACATGTGCCGCCTGGGCATCATGCGCCCGGTGCACCGGGGCCAGCCGCAGGCGCAGCAGCCAGCCGGCCCGCGCCGGGGCCGCCGCCCCCAGCCCGACAGCGCCGCCGGCATCGCCAGGGCGCAGGCCGAGGCAGCGCGCATCGCCCATTACAATGCCACCTCGCCCATGCAGACAGCGGCCGCCCTGCGGCAGCAGCAGCAGCAGCAGGCGGCCGACAGCGACGGCCGGCGCTCGCCCACGGCCGAGCAGGCAGACGACGGCGCAGCGGCGGGGCCGGCGCCAAAGCTGCTCAGCACGGCCATTGTCCCGCCGGTCGACGATCACAGTGAGCCCTGCACTTCAGCTGGGTGTGGCTGCTTGTTGCAGAGCTGCAAGGGCTGACGGGCTGTTCTGCAAGCAGCTTGCCGGCAGGTAGCTGCCAGGGTGTCCTGTGGACCTGCCCCTTCACTGCTGTGATGCAGTGTTCGATCATGTGCTGATATGTGTCTGCAGCCGAGCTGGAGGACATGGAGCCAGCGGACGAGGCGGGCGCCATGCTGGCGGCCCAGTGGAAGCAGCTGCTGGCGCATGTGCAGGCGCTGCGCCCCCTGGAGCGCTTCCGCGTCGCCTCCGTCGGCTATCGCAGGTCAGTGTCAGCACGGGCGCCCACGCCTGCAGCCCAGCTGCATGACGCACATGTTGCTGCGGTCTTCTCTCTTCGGCTGACCCGGCATTAAGTGCTTGTCAGCGTGTGTGGCAGGAGTCTGGCGGTGGGTGAGCCCGCAGACGTGGCTGTGCCGGTGCTGTGGCTGCTGCTGCGGCCATCAAAGCTTGGGCCGCTTGCAGAACTGCCCGCGGAGGAGCTGGGTGTTCCGCTCCAGGTGAGTCGCTCATCTGCAGTTGGCAGTGGAATGCATCACCACCAGCCAGCAGCTTGTTGGCTTACAAAGCACAGGGCCTCGACTCGTTGTTTGATGCGTCTGCAACGCTAGAATGCCTTTCCTGCAGCTGGACCGAGGGCTGCCAGACTATGTAGTGCCTGCGGACGCCTTTGATGCGGGGCGACGGCATGCCTGGGCGCCTGGCAACCGCTTCCGCATGTACTTTGGCGGCAAAAAGGGCGGCCCCACCAAGCGCTCAGGTGGCAGGCTGCTGTTTGACTACAGAAGTTGACCTCTCTCAGCTTGCTGCCAAGTCTGCTGCAACTCCACTGCACGTGCTGTGGCAGCTCCTTCGAAGCTCCTGCTGACCGTGAGCAATGTCCAGCGGCAAACAAGCATGGCCATCATGTAGCCGGCGGCCCTCACGAAGACATGCTGGCTCGCAGGCGGTGTGTACTACAAGGGGTTTGTGAATGCTGTGAAGCCGATGCCAGTGCCGGGCGTCGCAACTCCGGAGGAGGTCGCGGCATTTGATCCCTGGGAGAGCGTGCGTGTGGAGTGGGACGTCACGGCACGGGACGAGGACAAGTTTCAGGTGCGCACGGCTGTGGCCTGATTCACCTGCTTGCTGAGGTGCACAGCAAACCTGCTCCTGAAGATCTGAGGCCCTCGAGGTCGAAGCGGCACCGCATCCTGCTTGCGCCCGCCGCAGTGGGTGAGCCCATGGGAGATCGAGCGCGACCCGGAGGAGGACGCCATCTGGGAGGAGAAGCGGCGGCGTGCTGCAGAGGCCGAGGCCCGCGCAGCACGTGCTGCCCGCGCCAAGGGCCGCAGGTGTGACCTGCCGCTTGCCAGCTTGCGCTGTGCACATGCTTCTCGAGGCTGACATTGTCAGTCTGGCGAGGTTTGTAGACTGCATCACCTTGCTGATAGGCTGTATGGGCCATCGTCTGACGACGAGGGAGGCGCACAGCGGCAGCGGACGGCCCGCGCCGGCTCCGCAGCACTCGGCGCCGTCCCCGGCAGCCAGCCAGCGGCTCTGGCAGCCGCCCAGCCAGGCGCTGGGCAGCTCCCTGCAGCAGACCAGCTGCAACAGCCGCAGCAGCAGCAGCAGGCGTCCCCGGTGTTTGAGGTGGGGCGGTCGCTGCCAGACGACAGGGGAGGCGAGGTGCCGCCCGAGGTGCTGGACTCCATCCGGCCACTGGACAGGGAGCAGCTCACCCGGATGCTCACCAACTACCTGCTCAGCGTCCGCGGTGCGTGTGCACACAGTCGTTGCTCCAGTTCAGCTCAGCTGCGGACGATCCATGCAAGGGTTGATCACTTGAAGGTCGTCTCATCGTGCTCAGCACACAAACACGATGCTCTTTCGCATTCTCCAATGTGATGCCCTGCAGGCAAGTTTAAGCCCATCATCTTTGCGCGCCTGGAGCTGGACCTGCACCGCGTGTTCTGGGAGGTGCAGAACCGCGGCGGCTACGACGCGGTGTGCCGCGGCAAGCAGTGGAAGGTGTGTGTGTCCTCGTCACACTGCAGACTGTGTATACTGTCGGCATATGTGTGCAGGGCCACTTGCGCGGTGCAAACCTGGAGGACCATTTGACACCGCCGAAATGGTGTGCTGCCGCAGGAGGTGTGCCGATCGCTGGACCTTGACCTGCGGGGGCAGACCAGTGCGTCCTACAACATGCGGCTGAACTACGAGAAGTCACTGCTGGACTTTGAGCACTACCTTTCCTCTGGCAGCTATGCTGCAGATCTCGCTGCAGGTGTGTCATTCCTGAGTTGACAACAGCCTCCACTCTTTTCCACCTGTCACTGATATAGGGTTTTGTAGCCAGTGGCATTGCAAATTTTCCAAAGTTGTTTCACTCAGACACTTTTACATTTCTGGTCCAGCAGAGGGGTTTGATCGTGTGTTTGACAGATCTGTGAAATTTGACACACACTAGCCGAGGGTTTCAGCCACGGCATTGCATGCAGGCAAGGAACCGCGGCATGATGTGGTGATGGAGCTGCCACGCAGCGGCGGGGCCAGCCTTCGCTCCACGCCCGTCAGCTTGCCTGCCGCTCAGCTGCCGCAGCCGCCGCTTGTCGCGCAGCCACCACCCGCTGCTCCGCCTGCACCACCTCCTGAGGCGCCGGGTGGGCCGGCTGGGCTTCCCTTTCAGTGCAACATCCCATCGATGCTCCCTTTGATCTGCAGGTTGGGGCCCACTGCTGACAGAGCGCTGCAGTCTTCAGTTCTGATGTGCTCTGCAAATGCTGCAGGGAGGGCGATGTCGTTCACGGCGTTGCTGGTCGGTGGCGACGATGAGGCGCCTCCCGCATCGCAGCCTGTCGCCGCCGCGCCGGCGGCTCAGCCGGCGCTAGCACAGCCAGCGGCGGCGCCGGCGCCGCAGCCGGTGCCGCCGGGGGTGGGGGCCGCCGGGGCGGCGGGGCTGCAGCTAGGGCAGGTGCTGGAGGGCATGGCGCGGCAGCTGCTGGGCCAGCAGCTGCTGCGCAACTGGCCGGAGGAGGGCGGCTGGTTCCACGCCCTGGTGTCCGACTACCTCGCCAACACCCGTGAGGGGCCCCGCCACCAGCTCGCACAGCTTCCAATGCTGCAGACACTCTCTCATCTTCCCAGCGCGCGTCTTGTGCAATTGTGAAGGTGCTGCAGGTGCAGGTCGCAAAACATGTGAAGTGAGACTGCAAATGGTCCTGGATCATGCAGGGGAGCACAAGCTCACGTACAACGTGGGCAAGCCGGAGGAGACGTTCGAGTGGACGCGGCTGTCGGAGCTGGCGGCCACGGAGGTGGCGCTGGATGCGGCGGCGCCCATCACGCTGCCGGCCCCCGGCGCCCAGCCGCCCGCTGCGCCGCCCGCGCCGGCGCTGCACGCCGCCGCGTCCCAGGCAGTGGCCGCGGCGCTGGCGGCCGCGCTGCAGGCGGGGCTGTCGCCAGCCGCGCTGCACCAGCTGGTGGACGCCGCTGCTGCGCTGCAGCAGCCGCCGCCCGCCGCCCCCCCGCAGCCGCAGCTGCCCCTGTCCAGGCTGCGGGTCAAGTGCGCGTTCCATGTGCAGCCGAGGCGCTGTGGCTTGCAGCTGGAAAGCACACCTGCATTGGAAGCCACGCTCTGCATGCCATGTTGCCGTCCTGAAGGGTCTAGAGCCTGAGCACCGACCTTCTGCCTTTTGCACAACGTGATGCAGGAGCAACCTGCTGGATGCGGCGGCGGCGCAGCTGGACACGCCGGCGGCGGGGGCGGGGGCGGCGGGCCTGCTGCAGCTGGCCGCCAGCGCCGCGCAGGAGCAGGCCGCTGATGTCGCACCTGAGGTGAGCACCAGCCCTGGCTGTCCCTGTCCACGCGCACGCTGCCAAGCTACCACTGATGCCATCACCACAGAGGCTGCTGTCATGGACCACGATGATGCGGAGAAGGCCATTGCGAGATTGTGCTGTCTGTCCATCTGCTGGTCAAGACGCTAGAGGACACTAGAGTGGAGCGTATGTTAGCAGCGCTCTGGACTGACATCCGTCAGCATGTGTCAGCAGATACGGGTATCTTCCGGGTGCCACACTCTATCCTTGATTCCAGTTGCCTCATAACATCTCATGTTCACCTCCCTGCAGCAGGCTGGTGCTCCATCGCCACAGGCAGCGGCAGCTGGAGCGGGGCAGCTAGTGCAGGGCACAGCGGGCGGCCAGCCGTCTGGACAAAGATCGCCCGCAATGAATGCTGACGCACCTCCGCCACAGGCGACACAGCAGACAGCCGGCGAAGATGGCCCGATCACCATGCAGCTGGAGGCGCCGAATGGTGTTGCCGTGCAGGCTGACGCAGCAGCAGCTCCTGCGGCAGCAGCAACCTCAGAGGCATCTCTGCAGCAAGGCGCGGGGCAGGCCGCACTGCCGCACCAGCCTGTCAGTGCCACACGCGCGCCTGACCTGCAGCAGGCCAATGGCTTTGGTGACGGCGGCGGCCATGATAGCAGCTGTGGCGCAGCAATTGCCACTCACCCTGGAGCCGGCAATCTGCACAACACTGGTGAGGAGAACCAGGCTTGCACAGAACGGTTCACTTTCAAATTCTTGCATAGTCGTGCCGGCTTGCTACGAATTTCCTGGCAGCCAGGTGTGTGTACACATATATATATAGCTCTGTGTGGTTCGTGCTGAGCAGGAGCGGGCCACATGCCGAGGCAGGGGAGTCCGCATCAAGTGGCGGTCGTCATGGAGGTGGATGACACAGTACCAGCCAACGTGCAGCCGTTGAAACTGAAGTTCAAGCTGCACGGCAGCAAAGTGACCTAGTGTCAGGGTGTGGAGGCTGGTGGCTGTTCGGCCTGGACACGGCTGGGGGTGGAGCTGGGCAATACGATACTTCGATGCACATGCTAGCTGACCTCACAGCACACGTGGAATGAGCAACATACGTACAACACAGGGGACATTTCAAAAGCGCATTTCCCCAGTGTTGTTGGATACCCTGAACAACGTGGAATACCCTGAACAACGTGTTTTGTAATTTACACAGCACCATGGCAAGACCAGATCCGCTGTTGCACTTCTGCGAGCTGATGTGCAATGATGGAAACGAAATGATGGAAAGTGGCCTTCCAGCAGCCCAGGTCACTGCCGGCACTGCCCGGAAACGTGCATCATCCACAGAAATGACGCGTGATGCGCGTGAAGTCGGACAGCGTCAGGCGCGGCTGCTGGAGGTGCAGCAGCTCGCAGGCGCGTGCCATCATGTTGTGCAGCTGCACCGGCTCCAGGTCCACGCCCAGCGTGTCGCCGGCCACCTGCGTGCCATATGCCCAGCTGACTTGCACGCCAAGGGTGCTACTTGCTTGAGAGGTCTGCGGTGTCACGCCGGGCATGCAGCGTCAACATCCACGAAAAGGAGACACGGTGCATCCTCATGCACTATGGCTGCACCTTGTCAATGTCGGAGGCGATGATTGCGGACATGCCATGCCGGTTGAACAGCTCGAATGCCGCGAGCAAGTCCTCCTCCGAAGGCGCCGCGGCATCGCTGCGCTTGCGCTTGTCCTGCCGCCGCTGGGCTGCCACTTTGCGCTTTGGTTTCGGTTTTGTGTCCGGCTCTGCAGCGGGCCGCTTGCCGCCGGCCTGTTTTGCTGACGGTTGCTGCGTTGCCTGCGCTGCAGAGCGAGCCTGTGCTGCTGATGGCGGCCTGCCTCCTGCACATCCATGTCAGGCTGGTCATGTGATGCAATCTGTAGCATGGCAGATTTAACACCAACCAGCAGTGCAGGCATGTGTCACCGATGCATGTGGTGCATGCGATGTACCCAGTGCCGGGGCCGCCGCGGCCCCGCCGGCCTCTGCAAGTGACAGCGCCAACGCCTGCTGCAGCTGCGCATCCTCTTCCGCCTCGTCAGCAGCGCACATAGTGGCGGGCCCCGGACCAGCGCCGCCGTCAGTGTGTGGCGCCAGTGACGCGGGCTGCTGACGGGTGCCTGCAGCAGATTGAACTGAGTGTGTCTGCACGTTGCCTGCACACTGCATAGCGCCGACGTTGCATGCGCTGTGTTGATGCAGCGAGAGTTCAGCAGCGCCGATGGTCACATGTTCCAGGGCATCACCGAGAGCATCGTGTCGGGGTTGTGCTGCAGGTGCCCGGCACTTGGCAGGCCGGGCAGCCGCACCCCCACTGTCGCCGCTGTCTGCCAAGCTTTCGCTGCTCCCGCTGCTGTCGCTGTGCACGTCATCTGCAAGCAATGTTGTGGGGTTTGAGCAGCGTTGACCCACATGAGGCACGCTTGACTCTGCGCGTCTCCTGCAATCGACACAGCTCCACACTCATTTCTCGGGCCCAAATGCACCCAGGGGGTCATACTCCTCTGCCGCCAAGCCCGACCTCCGCTGCTGTCTGTCTGCGCCGCCAGCATCGCTGCCGGACGCATCCGAACCGCTGCTGCTGGCCCTGCGTGCCTGCTGCTGCAGTTTCGATGCTGTGCGGGCGGCGGCGGCGCGGTGCGAGGCGCGCCGCGGACCAACAGGTGCAGTCACCCTGTCTCGTGCGGCTTGCATTTCGGCGGCGCGCTGCTGCTTTGCGGATTTGGCGGCGAGCTCTGCCACCGATGCAGCGGACGCGAGCTGCACGAGCAGGCGCACAGGTGTCGTTTGACATAACGGCGCGACGCAGCAGTGGTAACATGCCATCACGTTGCATGCACCATACCACGCAACTCACTACCTCCAGCTCTGCAAGCTTCGCTGCATTATGTGCCAGCCGTTTCTGCCGCTTCGACTCGTAGTCGTTGGACATGTTGGTGTGTGTCAAGTGGGCACTTGCTGAACGAAACGCACGCGGCCACAACAGCACCCGCACGTGCGGATTCGGCAATGAGGGCGCACCGTTGCTGGCACAGAGAACAAGCCCACATGCGGGTGGCTGTGCGTGTCAGCAGTCCTGCTGCCAAATGTTGCATTAAACCTGCTGTGCTGCAGGGTGTGGCAGCGCAATTCTGCAAAATGCTGCAGACACCAGACAGGCCACACCAGGCAAGCAGCCAGAAGTGCCTGGTTGTCAAGAGTCAATTGGAGATGTCATATGCAGCGCTCTCGTCTGATCTGCTTTCTTTCCTCTCCAGCTTTTCGAAAACCTTGCTGACACCCTTCCTAAGGCCATATCAGGCGCCCCATAGTCTGGCATTCAATGCTCGGCAGTGCGCTATTGGTGTTGGCCACTTTCGCAACATGGCATGAAGGTTGCAGCAGACTTCCATCAGCGTCAGGACATTCAGTTGTGGCAGTTGTACAGCAACGCGATGTCACATTATCAATTGCTGCAATTGTATACCTGGAGCTGAATTGTTCCTAGGGAGTCTGCAAGCAATCTCAACCGCTGCCAGTCAGGAATAGGTCTGTACACTGCGTGATCGTGTCCACTGGGCTGGTTACTGTGTGGCCAATGGTTTTTTGTGAGCTGAAGATCTCGTAGTCGTTGCCGCCCTGCACTCAGAAACTGCCTCATCACACCTGTGCGTGCCATATCACCAGCTTGTGCAGGCGATGCAAAAGGCAGTGAGTAACAGTGCAGGTCATGAGCCGCTGACTGTACCTTGTATGTCTTGTCGCCTGCAGGTGAGTACATGCCCCTGATTGGCAACGTGTGAAGCTACAACGGAAGCTCATGAGCACCTGCTGCAATGTTGAAATCTGTGCAATGTCAGACGGAGTGAGGGGGTAAAAGTCCCACCAAAGAAGTGGATCTCGTCAAAGTCCTTGTCAACGAACTGTAGGCAGTACGTCTTGTCCCAGCCGGCAGGGAAAACATCGAAGCTGATCTGGCCGCCGATGCTGTAGGTCAGCCCTATGTCCGCGAACTTTTCCTGTAGTGTCTCCACCATCTTTTTCCTGCAAGAATTGACAAGAAGCACCTCATGCATGGCTTCAGCACCAAGAGATCACAGCAGAGCTTGCCTTAAAAGCCATTGCTCACTGGGCGTGCATGCCTAGCAGCTCATGCATGGGCACGGGCCCATGCCCATGCAAGAGCAGGCTACATTGAGGCTGGCGATGCATGCAGCCAGCATCGCGCACGAAGCACGCCAGCATTGACAAAGCAGGGTGCGCACCGCACGCCGGCGCCAGCATCGAAGCGTTCAAACTCATCCCGTTCTTTCTGGCTGCAGTTGCGGCCAATGGGCGACACATTCAGCATGCCCTTGCGAAACTCGATGAAGGTGCCGCGCTTGACGGGAATGTCCAGGTCAGCGATGTAGTGCAGGATGAAATTGATGAGCCGCTGCAGCTTGGCCTCGCCCAGGTGCGTCTTCAGGCTCGCCTCTGCCAGCAGCTTCCCACCCTGGTGCGCCACCAGCCCGTTCTCCGAGAACACGTAGTCATACGCGTCCACAGCTGCGCATTTGATGAGCCAATCTCGCTGCTGTGCGGTGGTAGTCAGCAAGGATGTGATGCATGACGGCAGCAGCTGACGTGCACACGCACCCTCGGCGCCCAGCTGCTCACAGATCTTCACCAGATCGGATCCTCCCACTATGCCCACTGTGAGACCGCTCTGCACATTGTGAGAGGCACCAGCCCCGTCAGCGCGACACTGTTGCCAGACATTGTTGCAGCGGCAGGCTCGGATACAGGGCGCACCTGCCGCAGCTTCTGTAAAAAGTCTTTCATGGTCTGATCCGCAGTCTGCACCGACAAAACTCAAGTGTGGTGCGCACTGTGATATGTATTCAGCAGCGCGAAGGTGCAGACCGCCTAGATCCTCAGGTCGCTGCAACTGACGTGCAATCGATCTCTTGCAGCACCAGCGCAAGCATGCACGGTCAAAATCAACTACCTTTCGAGGCAGAGTGAGCGTGCCATCGACATCGAAGAGAACCAGCGTCTTTTTTGAGCCGGTCATGGCAGCAAAGGTGCAACGGGGCTGAGTGAGTGTGTTGACGTCGCAACGCAGCGTCCACAGGCAGCGTCGTCCTGACGTTGGCCCAAGAAATAGCACTGCTGAAGTGTCAACGCTTGCAATGTGGCGAAATGACCGAGTGAGTGAGTGAGACCTGGTGTGTTGAGACAGCATGTGCCTACTACGAATTTCACCTTTGCGCACATTCTGCCCTTCCCAAAATCTGCCGTTTCAACAACTTGTAGTACCCTCTGCTGTTCCCAGAACCAGTACAAGCTGGCAGCCTTCCTTCTTGAGCCCAAACCTCTGCACGCTGCTCATGACCAGGCTTCCACACGGTAGCGGCCGTGCAGCTCCATATCGCGCAGGTACTGCTTTGCCGCCTGCCGCTCCAGACCAGCATCGACCACCACGTCCTCAAATGCCGCCATGACATCCTGTGGCATCTTGTCAGCCGACCCGGACACAAACACACAGGCACCCTGCGTTACACAGGCAACGTACATGACTGCGGTCGACAGATGTGAGACTGCAGCTCCAATGGCAACTAGGGCACTGCGAGGCATCGGCCACAAACCTGCTGTAACAGTTGCCAGACCAGTGTAGCCTGCTGCCGGATGAGATGTGTCACATAAAACTTCTGGGGCTGGTCGCGCGAGAAGGCTGTGTGCAGGCCGGTGAGCACGCCCGCCTGCTGCAGTTGCTGCCATTCCTGTTGATACAGGTAGTCGCCCTCCGCATTGCGACAGCCAAAGAACAGGTGCACAGGCCCCTGCCTGGTGCCTGCAATTGAAGGAAGACGCACTGAAGCTCACCCTGTTGTGCTGCCGCTGCACTAAATGTGGCACACATTTCAGTGCAGTCACATGAGACAATGAGGTGCCTCTCAAGCAGACCCACCTGATGCATGCTGCCTGTGCTGGAGGAAGGAGCGGAAGGGCGCGACGCCGGTGCCCGGGCCCACCAGGATCAGGGGCGCTGCGGGGTCTGCCGGCAGGTGTATGGCGCCCCGCTCCACCCACACCGGCACCCGCACCTCCCCCCGCTGCGGGTCCAAGCTCGCCAGCCACGATGTGCACAACCCCTGCATGGTGTACACCAAGCCTCAGGTCAACTGCAACAAGTGCAAATGAGAGCACGTTCCAGCTGGAGCCTGCACAGGCTCGCTGGGTCGCAGCGTGAAAAGCCAAACACTCCATGCACAGCAGCAGGGGGGGCAGCTGGAGCAACCTTGCGCCGACGCTTGAAGGGGGTGACCCAGTCCACGATGGCGGCGGTGACGTGCGCCTGAGCTGGGTGCGCAGCGAGGGAGGAGGAAATGGAGAACAGGCGCGGCCGCAGCCGCGGCACCGTCTGCAGCAGCCACTCCAGTGGCGGCTTGGCGCTCGCAAAGTCCTGCAGCACCTCCAGCACCGTGCGGCCTGCAGGCAGCGCCATTGCCATGCACCACCAAAGCTCACAAACACACCACCGCAGAACGCATGCTGGGCCCAACTGTCAGGAACATCCAACTTTGCCTATGCAGCCTGAAACCTTGCAGACAGTTGCACACCTTCGCGCTGATTGTAGCGGTACATACTATCCCGCCCCTCGGGGGAGGAAAAGTACTGCAGGCGCTCCACCTCTGCCGGCGCCGTGGCAAAGTGGCGCAGCACCTCGAAGAAGTATCGCCGTGGTGAGGCGCCATTGATGTCGAGTGCACCAGCCACCAGGTCTCGCACGGCGACCTGCATGGTGCATGCTATCATAGCCGTGCATCACGGCTGTCACCAGCAGTGCAGCAGTCACGTGAATCCGGTACTTGATGTGAGAGCGCCAGCTCGGCTCACCTGAAAGGAGTGCCGCCCAATGCCATTGGCTCGGGTTTCCGACGGCGCCACCAGGACGTATGCATCACGCGACAACCCCACCCGCTCCAGGAATGCATCTACCGCGGCGTCCGGCTGTCTGGGCACTATTGCCAGCGCATCGCCAGGCTCATACTGCAGGCCTGACTGCTGCAGGTCGAAGCTGAGGTGGCGCACATCCTGAAAGTGGCCTGGCGCTGTCAGCCGCCGGTTTTCCGCCAGTCTTGCCATGACTGGATTCTGCGGCCCAAAGCCTGCACATGGGTCAAGCATGGGCTGAATCAGACACACAGACGGCCTGCCACGACCGTACAATCGCAGGAACTTGTGTAAATAGTATTAGTGGCAGCAGTGCATACGATGGGGGCAACCTGATGGCTGCGCAGCAGCTGGTGCACAGGCGCCCGACGCTGCTGCATCTAACCGGGCCAGTGCCTGAGCCGCCTGCAGAGCAGCCAGCTGCGGAGGCGGCGCCGTGACAGAGGCCGTGGCCTTGCCGTTGGCGTGCAGCACTTCCACGCGGTATTTCGGGATCAGCTCCGTCCTGGTGTTGTCAGGCGCCGGCTGCAAGGCACTGGCCGTGCACTCAGTGACCGATGCTATGCTATGCTGCAGCCCAGCTGGCAGCAACACGCCTGCACTGCGGCGACTCAGTCAGGCCAGTGACGGAGGCCAGGGGAACAGGCAGCGGCGCACCTCTGGCGTGCCGGGGGGCAGGGGGTGGCGGGCGCGCAGGGCGGGCCACAGGGCGCGCAGCCATGGGTCCAGCGCCGCCTCGTAGCCGGAGGGGTGCTGGTCGTCACCCAGGCCTCGGGGCAGCAGGGCGCTCGCTCCCAGCGCCTCCACCCGCCGCGCCAGCTTCTTGGCCACCACATTGTACTTGGCGTACCCTGCACCCAACAGCAGCACGTCAGCACAGCGCGCTGCTGCCACAAAGTCCTCTGAATCAGATGTGCACTGCCATACTGAGTTGGCGTTTGAGCCGCAACACGTTGGGTGTCAAGCATGTGCACCTGAGTCGCCGAGGCCAAAGACAGCGCATTGCAGCTGGCTGAGAGAGTCGGGCAACAGGTTTCTGTTGAGCAGAAACCGCCAAAAGCGCTTCATGTTGTCTGGCAGCTCGCCCTGCAGGAGTCATGGGTGCAACATCGCGCCACAACATTCCAGGCAGCTAGGCGCCCAAAACTGCAGAGAGATGGTACACATTCACGGATGTGCTGACGTCACTCATCCTGCTTGCACACATCCTCTGTCGATAGGTACATGATGGTCCATGCGACCTGCCTGACCGGTCGTGGAGGCCACAAGGACGACCGCACGCTCGTGCGGCAGGTGTTTGACGTCGTACGCATCCATCGCCAGGGTGCATGGCGCATAATGCCGCGCTTTCGCCTCCCTCTCAATGCGCTCAGCGACATCCTGCACACACACAAATGACCTTACCTGCGATCTTGAAGCGGCGTGACGCAACAGGTGCTGGGACGCGAAGGCAAGGGTCAGTTGGCGGCGGGACCGCGGCTGACAGCGCGCAACTGCGGCACACCTGTGCATTGCCGGTCTGACTCCCGTACAAAATCGTCAAGGGGCTGTTCATGGCCCAGAATCGATTGTGTTGTTGCTAGGAGTCCTGCACAGCGATCACATCGCCGTCGTGACTGTCACATGCTGCTGCACATGCGGTGCATGGCAACTGCCCAATGGTTCGTGGTATTTGATGTCCGATGCTGCCTGCAGAGGATGGCGCAACGTAGGATCTGCAGTGTTCTTGAGCAACGCAGCCAGGAACCCAACACCATCCGGCCTGCTTACATGTCATTCTGCATTCTCTTCGCCATCAAAGCTGACCAGATGGTGTGTAAACCTTTGCCCCAGGGCGGGTCTGCCCAAATTTTTTTGGGGTGGCTCAGGGGTGGCCCGAATTTCTGCTCAATTTCCCATCGCTGGGTATGTCAGCGGCCAGAGCTTGTCAGCCACCATTCCACACCACACAGTCGATGTCGAGAGCCTGGTGCATCCCCGAATATTTGACCACTTCCATTCGCTGGTGACACGGCCGCGGCCAAGTCGTGGTAGCAACTTGTGGCACTCCGGCTTGACATCCTGGTGCCAAGCCATGTCAATGGCTGCCTGTTTGTGACAGAGCGATCAGAACGACGCATTGGGCTCTAGAACTCAACGCAAGTAAGAACCGTGGGTTTGTAAATCGCAATGGCTTGAGAGACGCTTGCGAGCTTACGGCTGCCGCCATGGGCATCATCCGCAAGGCCATCAAGCCACAATTCGTGCGCGGTAAATGGAAGATCTTGCGAGGAGATCTAGTGCAGATCACGGCAGGCAAGGACAAGGGGCAGCAGGGCGTGATTTCGAAGGTCATTCGAGATGATCGCGTGCCGCGCGTCATTGTGGAGGGCCGCAACCTGGTGAGCTTGCTGCCTGAGGCTACCCCCTGTGGTCGGCGTCAGCTTTGTGCCTGGTGCACATCTTCAGTGCCGGCTCATCCGGGGCAAGTTGCACGTGCTCTTCCCCACCAGTAGCACATGAATTTGCCTCACATTGGCTGCAGGTGAAGCGGCACATCAAGCGTACAGAAGGCAACCCGGGCGGCATCATCACCACGGAGTCGCCGCTGCACTACTCCAACGTGCAGGTTGTGGACCCGGTGACCAAGGCGCCCGTGCGCCTCACCTGGCGCTTCCTTGAGGACGGCACCAAGGTGACAGCGCCGTGTGGGGCTGAAACTTAGCCACTGATGGCGCCCAGTCACTTCTGATCAAACCTTGCAATATGCACACATTTTGCAGCCTCATGTGTGGTTCATTTTGTGCACACAGGTGCGTGTGACACGTGGGAAGAAGGCGTCCGGGTCCATCGTCCCCCGGCCAGAGATCCTCAAACAGCGCAGGAAACCTCGGCCGCTGCCGGGTGTGTGGCCGCATACTGTGCTGTCACATTGCTGTGCCCGTGGCTGCACCATCAGCCGTGCTCACATAGCCGCTTGCTGGTCAGCCGTGTTCACACAGCTGCTTGCTGGTCAGTTGCAATGCTGATGTTTCACTTCTGCCGCGCGACACAGGACCAAAGGACACACCCTTTGCCGAGGTGGCCAGGCAGACCATGGCAGAGGGTGGTGCTCCGCTGCACCCGCATTTCACAGCTGGCATCCTGAGGCCGCCTGAGGGGGCACGAGCCTTCAGCACAGGTAGCGGCGCTGCCCTGGGGCGCACCTGGTCCAGCCTGGCAGCCCAGCTTTCAGCGTACATGCCCGGCAGGCAGCATGGCATTTCGTGGAGAGGGTTTGCAGCCAGTTGTTCGACTCGATAGACCTGTGTGGTCACCAGCAACTGTGAAGACTGGTCATCACATCGTTGATGGTGTTTCAAGACATGCAGGGAAATACATCAACTGCTGCTCTGGTGGCGTCAAACTGTAGCAGTTTGCAATGACGCTCGCCACTATCTGCATTGCCGATTGCTTGAAGCACTTTCAAACAATCGGTACAGGACCACCGACAAGCTGCATATATATTGCGATGGACCTTGTCCGCCCTAGCCTGGCCACCACAGTAATGTGGCCAAGACAGCGCACCAGTCCCTGTTAGCCTCAGTTGTTCTGCGCCGTGCACAGTGCAGCGTCAACATCTTTGGCCAGACAGAGTGCCCATTGCATGCACCGTCATCCTGTCAAGACACGAACAGCATGCGTGCAGACAGACGCCCTTTCGAGCAGCAGACACGCAGCTCACCGTTCGCCATTTGTGCCTGTAGGAGGGAAGGCAGAAGCTACAGTACTCTTGCACAGTGCCGCATCCATGCAAGCATCACCCAATGGCACATACATTCAGACAGCAGTGACAAGCTGCAGTGACGGTGCGCACCCGCATTTTGGGCATTCGAAGAACACCTGCGCATGAGCAACCCAATCTCAGCCTGCTGAGCAAGGTGGAATTTTGTAGAGCAAAACTGTTGCAGAGCAAAATGTCAACGCAGCGAGCAGCTCACTGTCTGGCCCTCGTCTGCGGAGCGCAGCTGCATGGTAAAGAACTCCATCTCGTCGTGGCCGCACTCCATGCACACCTCCAGCACCTGCACAGCCGATGGCCCACAGCTCGCCTCTGATGCAGCAGGGCGATTGTGGCAGTCCAAACAAGTCTCAGGCACCCAGAGCAGACGACGCACCGTGGCGCGCTTCCACTTGCAAGAGGTGTCGTACTGGTAGTAATCCTTGATCAAAGGGTCCAGTTTGTGTTCCCGGCGGAATTTCTGTGGGCATCACAGCCGGAATGTGTGAGTCACCAGCGCATGTGCAGGTCAGCAGCGTTCCTCTGCAGCGGTGGAACTGATACAGGATGCGCTGTCATCAAGGAGCAGGTAGGGAAACTCTCACGTCCATATCGCCCTCTGTGTAAACCTGATAGCCGTGGATATCTGCACAGAACAGCAAAATCATGAATGAATGAGGTTGTGCCACATGTGACTGCCGTCCCACCAGCGCATGCGGCTCCGGATGTGCTCACGGTGATAATCACGGGTGTAGCCGAACTCGGGGTCCACCATCTGCTTTTCCTCATCGTCAAACTCCATGAACTGCCCTGAAATGGGGCTGAACATCCTGCAAGCGACGCAGCGACGCAGTTGACGGACGACTGGCTGCACTGTGCAAGGCGCTGCCAATATGTGCAGGCGGCTCACCAGAGCCGGCAGAGGAATTGGTCCCTGTACTCATCGTTGTCAACCATCGAGCCGTACTCCTCCGGTGGTATGGGCGGTACACTGGCCTGAATGATGAGTTCCCATTCCGGCGAGCTCTCCGGCTGTGGGGGTGCGGCATCCCCAGTTGGCCGCAGCACCTTGGTGGCCATGTGCAGCCCTGACTGGGTCGCTCACCGGTGCGAAACGGATCACAAGTTTGACACGATCACAGCATGGCGCAGCCAAAGCGATCTGCTGGCAACGGACGCTTCTCCGGACGCTGATGGCCTGCGCCGCCGCCGGCTGCGCACGGTCAGAGGTGGCGTAAAAACGGACGGACGAGTGGCGCACAACAATATTGGCTTGTCAGCTCGGCAACGGCATTGTAGCACAGCGGACCTGCAGAGGCCGCTCACGCAGCAATCGGGGAATTGCACCTGCTTCGCACCCTGTGTTTCTCAAATGCACAGAGGCATCAGCGTGCAAACACCAACTTGCAGATCTGTCAGGCCATGCTTGTTTGTTCCTGCAGTCGTACGTGAAGCCTTGGCTGTCAGTGACGTGCTGCCTGTCCTCGCTGGAGGCGAACAACCGATTTTGCAACTCTGTTCAGGTTTGTGCAGTGAGTGGTGTTGCCGAGTTCAACCTCGCCTGCCGGTGCAGACTGTGCACAGCACTGTGCAGTGTGACGTGCTGTGTATACGTGACTTCAGCGTGCTATGCGGTCACCATGTTGACTGGCTGCAGGTTCTGCGGCTGCGCTCACCCGCAGGGCCCGCTAACATGGGCAGGCGATCGCGCAGTCGGTCCCGCGATCGAGGCGAAAAGCGATCAAGACGGCGCAGCCGCTCACGCAGCCGTTCTCGAGACCGGTCTGACCGCCGAGAGCGGCGCTTCAGTAGCGGCACCGATGATGCCGTGCACCAGGTGAGCTGACCTGCAGTGCGGCCCACAGTGCGCTGCGGGGCACATGAGTGCATTTATACCATCAAAATGCTGCTTCGAGAGCAAATGTTTGTCTGCTGTGATTGCTGTCAAGCTCTATCCTGTTTGGTGCAGGCGCAGCAGGCAGCGCTGATGGCCTTGCAGCAGCAACAGCTGCAGAAGCAGCTGCTCGCACAGCAGCAGCTCATGCAGCAGCAGGTGCTGGCTATGATACTGCCACCTCAGTCGCTGCGTTCCGCTGTGCTGTTTCTGATTGACGGGCGCATGTGATGCTCCACACATGCACAGCCTGTTCTGTTGTTGAGTGCCGGCTGTCTTCGGCAGGCACTGAGCAGCAGCGCCTCGGCTCTGTCGAATAAGAAGCAGCGGGAGGTGTATGTGGGCAACCTGACCATCGGCGTGGTGACGGACATCATGCTGCGGGACCTTTTCAACGCCTCTCTGGCGCACCTGTGCGGAATTGAAGTTGCGCCCGGCCAGGACATCAGCGGTGCGCAGCGCAGCGCTAGCTCACGGCGTTCTACCAACTGCAGGACAAACAAATCCCAGTGCATACTGATACGCGTGCTCTACATCAAAGTGCCAGCTGTTGCAGTGAGCTGATCCGCCGTGTGTTCATGCGATGCAGCGCACCCCAATGCGCCGGTGGTCACTGTGCGGTTGGACTCAACAGGTGCGGTGCCATTCCAGTCTGCAAACACCAGCACAGCTCCAGTCTGACAGTTCTGAGAGCTGCAGACCTGACAAGTTGCCACTGACGGTCCCGGCGAAAGGTTCCTCTGCGGACGCGCCTGACGCAAGCTGTGACGGATGAAGGTGGGGGGTTTTTGGGGCACTGGGGGTTTTGGGTTGCCAACTACGAATTGATGCAATCACGTCAACTTTGCCTCCCAACACGCAGGCCGCTTTGGGTTCGTGGAGATGCGTACGGAGGAGCTGTCGCACCACGCCATGAATTTGGACAAGGTGGAGCTGTGCGGCCGCCATGTCAATGTGGGCCGGCCGAAGGGCTATGTGGAGTCGGCGTCCGCACCGCCGCCGCCCGCCATCGGCGCTGCGGCAGCCTTTGCCGCGCAGCTGTCGCAGGAGCCGACCACAGTGCTGCGGCTGGACAACCTGGTCAAGGCCCGCCTGCTGCTCAATCCACAGGAGAAGGCCGACGTGAGTGCCTGGCTGTCGAATCTCAGGTTCAACTGCATGGCCTGCAGATGGCCATGTGACTGCTGCAAAGCGATGCGTGACACATTCACAGCCATCACCCTCTGTTCTGCAAGCCGTGTCAAACATCGTCACACCGGGTTCGCTTTGGTGCTGCAGATGCTGGAGGACCTGAGGGAGGAGGCCGGCAAGTACGGGGAGCTGGTGGGCATCGCGGCGCCGCTGCCGCCGCCCACCATCACCGCGCTGGAGCCCGCGCGCGTGTACCTCAAGTACAGCCAGCTCAGCGAGAGCGCCGCCGCCAAGGAGGTGTTCCACGGCCGCACCTTTGACGACAACACCATCTCCGCGCGCTACGCCCCCGAGATGGAGTATGTGCAGGCAGAGGCGGGCATCTTTGACGCGCACATAAACTCGGGGCTGGCGCCGGGCATGGCGGCACCCGGCATGTCCGCGGCTGCGGGGCAGATGACGCCGTCGCCCGGCATGATGCCAGCTCCGCAGCTGCCGCCCCCGCCTGCGCTTCCTGTTGGAGGCTTCATGTGACCAATGTCGGCAATTTTGGATGTGCTTGATTTCAGCAGCGGTTTGGTCAACATGCTGGTGGCAGTGTGAAACCCACAGCGCAACAGCACGCAGCTGCACATGACGATTGGCATGGCATATTTGCTGCGTCACAGTTGGTTCTATTGTTCACTCCCCACAGATCGAAAAAAGTTGAAACACTCTGAGCGTCACGCGTGTCAAGCCTTTTGTTCAGGCTGCACCTCCAGCTGCAACATGTCACCAGTCTGGCTGCGCCTGATCTGAAACTCCAATCCTCCGGCTTCTCGCTACCTCCGTCCTTCTACTGCCTCAGTCCTCAGCAAAGGTCTGCGCCAGGGAGATGCCGCCGGGCAGCCGGGCGGATTTGAAATCCTCCCGCAACCGGATGAACTTGAGCGCAGCGCTGTGGCTGATGCGCAGGCTGCCGTCCACCAGGCCCAGCAGCGCCGTGGGCGCCACCACCAGCACATTGCCCAGTGCCTGCAGTTTCCCGAACTTGATGGAGTGATTGGACCGCATCGGCAACATGCTTGCTCACTGATTGTCGACAAGACCGGAGAATGAGTTTCAAGGACCATCTGCACAGCGAAATGCGACGGGCTCCGCCAAGCTGCTTGACCAACACCCACCCTAGTTGTGTCTGTTGTCAACGGCAAGAGGATCAGGCAGCTCACAAACCTGGAGCTCCTGGAAACGATCGTCCAGCAGTGGCGCTCGCAGAGCCCGCGCCCAGTCAGCATACTCTGTCACATCTCGCTTCCAGCGCAGCGCGCCCGTCGCGCTGTACACGTACCGCTGCATGTGCCCCATCAACACGCTGTGCACCTGCCGCCCCAGCTGCAGCAGCATTGGCGCAGCTTGTCAGGCGACTGATCGGTCTGCTGTGCAGGTCACAACTCCGCCACACCATGACAGTGCAGTGTCTTGCACGCTGGACAACAGCGAGGCCGGGCACCTGGGTGAGGAAGGATGCCAGGTTGGCGCCGTGCAGGTTGGCGGTGGCGACGCGCGCGGCGGCCCGCAACAGCGCAGTGGCCAGCAGCGCCGCATCGGTGGGGCGCTCCAGCTCCAGCGCGGGGCCGCCCTCCGCCTTGGGCAGGAAGTCGGACCGACGCTGCTCCGCCACCAGCGTCCTGTCCACCTGCCGCCAGGAAGCGCACGATGCTGCTCGCATGTCGCGGGCGCTGGCATGCCCCATGGACACGGCAGGACGAGATGCGGGCAGCTGCCGCAGACCCGAGCCATGCTGCAGCAGCACACCTGGGAGGCGAGGTAGGACAGGGAGGCGGCGAGGGCGGCGGTGACACGGTCCTCCACGGCGCGGGTCAGCGCCGCCAGCCCCGTCGCGCAGCTGGCCGCCTCCGGAGGGCTCACCTCCACTGCCGGCTCCACCACCGTGCTGTAGTGCTGCATCAGCAGCTGCGCGCAGCAAGCAGCGGCGCTGGCGGCATTTGGCACCGACGATCGACCAGCATGAGTGTCGCCATCCATGGACCATGTACTGACAGCAGGGTGGCAGCCACACCCTTCCCTTGATAGCAGCTGCGCACCCGGATGATAGAGGCGGCGATGTTGACGGCTGCAAGGATCTTGCCGATGCCCTCCACGGCGACCGGGTAGGCCGCTTTGTTCAGCAGCGCCGGGCCGCGCATGTCGGCGGCCGGCTGGAACGGCTTGGCTGCCGCTCTGCGCGCTTGCTCCACTGCGTCTGCTATTGCAGCTATCACGTGCGTGGCCACCTGCAATAAGTGTTCCAGCAGGACTCGTGGCAGCTGTATTGCAGCATAAGCTTGACGTCAGAGGTCAAGTGACTTGCTTGAGCAGTAGCAACCATGCCATGTCCATCAGAAAGGTTCAGTGGCGTGCCTGTTCAAGGAGGCAGCCGGTGGATGCGCGGTCCACGGTGGAGGAGTGGAACAGGGCGCGCACCGCCGCCGGCCGGTCCCCCTCGGGGCACACCACCCCACTCCTCTCCACCGCCTGCAAGCAGGGAATGCAACATGTGGATGTCGACTTCGCAGACATGATTGCGATGCAGACGGGAACCACATTGGTCACGTGGTAACAAGTGTGTGCACACAAGTGCAGGTGTTCAGGCGTGCATGCTTGCTGCAGCGCGAGGGATTCCGATGGCAAATTGAGCTTCACCTCACGGTTCCAAACGAACATGTCGGTCACAAGCTGCAGGGACAGGGTGCCCTGCGCAGCGGGCGCCCGCGTCTCATACAGCCGCTGGAGCCAGGCCAGCTCCAGGTCGGTGTACTCCTCCAGCGGCTCCGCAAACACCACATCCGCCAGCTCCTGCACCGCCCGGTGCGCGCACAGCTCAGGGCGGCGCCCAGAACGGCGTCAGCAGGCTTGAGGTGCGAGACAATATGGACACATGTGAGGGTTGCGTTGTCATAGGCAAGCAGCAACAGCATGTTAGCACCCACCGCAGTGTTGCAGTCGGAGCCGGCAATGGGCTGCAGCTTCGCGGCCAGCGCGTGGGTGCGGCGGTACGCCTCCGCCAGCAGCTGCAGGTACTGCTGCAGCGCCTCGGGCGGCTCCCCTGGGCCCGGCACCATCAGCAGCCCCTCCAGCGCCACCTGCGCCCACCGTCGAGGAGCATGTACCGACAGCAACCCATTGGTGAAAGCCTGCATCATGTTTGAGGCTAGAACACAGTGCATGAACTTGAACTTCAGAGACACAACACCCAAGATTCCACACCTTGAGGCGCTGCTCGAAGATGCGGGTGACAAAGGCGGCCAGCGCGGCGGCGGGGCTGGGGAAGATGCGCTCCATGGACGCCGCCTCCTTGACCACCGCGGCGCTGACGCTCTTGTGCAGCGCGTTGAGGCGCTGCAGCGCTGCGCCCGCCGGCTCGGCGGCACCGTCCTCCTGAGCGGGGCCCAGCACCTCCCGCACATCCATGAACATCGGCCGCGACGCGATGTACCTCTGCACACCAGCTGTCAGTCAGCACCTGCTACAGATGCTCTGCCAAGAGCTGTGCAGTGCCCGCCAAGAAGTACAGTGCTCATGTTGCAGTGTCTCAGCACCAGAACAGACGCTGTGTGCTGATGCAGGAGGTCACGTGGCTGTCTGTTTGAACCTCACGTTGATAAGTGTCTCTGAGCCGCGTGGGAAGTGCGACATGATGCGGGCGCACTGCGACATGGCCGCGTAGTCGCCCTTGCCGGCCGCCACATCGAAGCGGGACACGACTTTCAGCTCCAGCTGTTGCCGGAAGTCCTCCAGCTTTGCTGCTGCGTACTCAATGGTGCCCTGCAAGATGTGGGCACAGAGCAAGGCATGTGCAGTCGTCCAAGCTCCTCATATGCTTGCACAGTGCTTCACCATTGTGGCAAGTCAGTGACACAAACAGTGGTCAGGATGGAGATACAGCAGCCCTCACAGGCTGCTGAGCGGCGGCAGCGGATGGCAGGTTGGATGCCAGGCCGGCGCGCTCCTTTGCGGTCGCCAGCTCCTGCGCCAATGCCTGCATCCGCCCCGTCATCGCCTGCACGAGTGCCCCTCAGGCGAGTCGAATTTTGAGCTCAGGCCATGAATGTGCAGACAGTCGCCCTGGTCGGGCAGATGGTCGGGCAGATGCACAAGTGGCACACGTTGAAATTGGCATACAGGATGCCAACGCCCACAGGCACGCACAGCGGCGCGGTCAAGGTCCTCGGCCTCGCCGAACAGGTCCGCCAGGTCCCGGAAGTCGACCGTGCGGCTGAACTGTTGCAGGTACTGGATCATGTCAATTGCCTCCGTCGCCCGCTCCCGGAACACCTCCGCCGTCTGCGCGGCAGTTGCCCCGTGAACCTGTCTGTCCAAGCATCCCTTGCAGCTTGGACACAGAATGCGAGCATGTTTGCAAGGACTAGACCCTTACTCATGCAGCAGCAAGGGCGAAACTGCTGACCTGCAGGCGGTCACCAATGCGGGTGGCGACCTGTGCGGCGCTGGCCATCTGATTGTCCAGCTCAAGGAAGCGCGCCTGCAGTGCCTCGAACCCCGCCTCCAGCCCCGCCACCTGCTCCTGTTTGCCAGCAACGGGAAATGCTGTAGCGATGCGGCTGCTGATGTCCCAGGACGACTGGCACTGTGTGTTCAGGATACTGACACCTGGCTGTCAAAAGGGCAGCTTGCCTCAAATGCGCGATGCCTTGCTGCGACGTCTGCCTGTGCACCATCCACCTTTGCGCTGACGCTGCTCTCCAGCCGGATGAGGTCCCTCTCCGCCCTGCAGGCACTCAGGCATTCACAAAGCCAGACTTGGGGTGGCAATCCACAGCAGTGACGCTACATGTGCAGAGGCTTGAGCAACCGACCGGCACAAGGCGCACCTCTCGAACCTCTCCAGCAGTGGCCGGCAGAGGCTGATTGCGTCCCTGGGCGCATGCCGGCTGCCGGTCTGGGCCACTGCCCCGGGCGCCGATGGCTGTGCGGGCGGTTGCAACAGCTCCTCCGCCAGGTCGTCCATCAGCATTTCCACCTGCACTCAGTCTTGTGACACCTGAGTTTGTGTGGACGAGGACGAGGCGAATCTGCAGATGCCACCCGTTCCTGTGCTGCGCGAACAAAACACACGGCGATTGTTACAACCTCGCAGGTTGCCTACCTGAAAGTCCGCATGGTGAAAGTGTTGCAGGCCCAGCAGCGGCTGCAAAGCCGCCCTGCCTGCCGCAGGGTAGCCCTTGCCCCCCGCCGACATCGTGGTGCGCCAGGCAGCTCACAGCAAAGAGATTTGCCGTCGCATCGTCCAGGTCAGCAGCGGCAGGTGCTGCGTCACATCTGCAGTGACTGTTGCGGCAGCGCCACTGACACCACGTGGTGCAGATCACATGCCGGCGAAAATGTGGCCAATGTACCAGGACCAGCCCCGCTTCGCGTCGTCAATGACAATTGTGACGCACGCAAGCTTGGGTGGGGGAAGGGATGACTGCCCAGCAATTTGTCAGTTGACAGCCACTGCCGGCAGAGTTGACCAGCGGGGGTACCAGCGAACGATGGTGCCCTCGCAAGAAGAGGCAACGTCATATGCGCCTCGCAGGATGTTGAGTGGGATCAGGCTTCACCGCTGCCAGGCTGAAGCGGGGTGAAGACTCCCCAGAAGACTCCCGCCGGCAGCCGCAACTACTTTTGAACTGCTCAGTTGCAGTGCGTTCAAAAAAGCCGCCCGCACGTCCTCCTGACTTCCGATCGGAGCTGCGTGCCTCGTCGAATGAGTCTCAAACGCATGTTCCATACGAAATTGGATCTGCAGTTGGGTACCATGTGCACACAATAGCAGCAGCCGCATGCATGCTTGCGCAACTGGAACTCGAACATGGTGCAGATCACCCTCAGCATCCGCGGCTATCATTTTGGACTCGTGCAGAGACTCGTGGATAACGGCACATTCAAGTTTGACGACTGGGCTCCAGGTGCGCCGGCTGGCAGTTACATGAGTCTTGCTTGAGCATGCGTGCACATGTGCTGTGTTCAGTTCCCCGCCAAGCCACAGGTCAGCAAGCCTACGTTTCTGAGACATGACGACGTGAATGTTTCGCAATCCTCCAGACGAGAAGGCCCTCGCTTTCGAAGTGCTGGGCTTCGACAGGATCGTGCGCAGCAGCGTCTGTGACGACACCGGGGTATGCCTGGTGCCCTCCACTACTGGGCCCAAGGGGATCAAGCACATCCTCATGACGTTGCTGACACAACTCAGCATAGCGACAGGCGGCAGCCTGGGCAGAGACGGCAAGGACTGCATCCTCCTGCGGCACAGCAGCAAGCTGGTCCGACGGCATGCACACGTGCGTCACATGCTTGCAGTTGCCGGGCAGCACATCATGATCTCGTAATACACACTGCATAGACGGCCCCAGGGTGTGCTGGTGTCCTGATGCGGGGTGTCGTGTTGGGCTGCAGGGTGGCTACATTGACCTGATCTGCGGCAAGAGCACATCCGGCCAGAATGTCGTGGTGCAGGCACACCGCCTGGTGTGCATCGCATGCATGGATGCTCAGGCGGTCCGGAAGTGGTGCAGCGGCGGCAAGTCTTTCGTCTGCCGCCACGCCGTCGACTGCGGCCGCCGGAAGCATTGCTGCTCGCCGTGGCACATGTCTCCGGGCACACACAAGGACAACTGGGATGACCTGCGGAAAGTGATAAATCTGGCCTTGCATGCATGAAGACGTTTGCCCTGTGCAACACGTTCTGCACATTCGCTGTGACTCCTGGCCTCTAGCCGGCGCTGACACTCCATGGTTTCCGGTATAGGTGCGGGAGGCAGAGTCCAAGTTTGACAGAAGCCGCTGCTGATAGGCATGAACTGGGAGCGCCAGTGTCATGGGCGTGTAGAAGACTGACACGGCGGCACTACTGAATCTTGCAGTCCTACGACGTGGAGCCAGTTTGCCTCATGCTGAATGTTAGATCAATTTATTTGATGAATTTATTTGGCGGATTTGGCAGAACTTGGTGCAGACTTCATGGCTTGGTATGTCGTGGTAGAAGAGTGGCGCAGCAGAAGAACAGCACGACATACACTGGGACCAGATCTGAAGTTGAGCGTGTCGGGTTTACATATACCTAGTGAGACAGTGCACTCCAGGTGACCATCTAGCCCAGACAGACTGGTCCTTGAATTTTTCTCGCATTTGTCTGTGGTTTACCTTCTGACTATTTCCCCCTTTGCAGGGCAGGTGCCGAGGTGCGCCCTCACTCAGCCGACTCCTGGCCGACTTTGCCCAACTTGCAACACCGGTGCACATGACGGTTGGCTACGGAACTCAGGCTCGCAGCAATATTCGCGTTTGCGTCGAGGCGCCAAGGTTTGCCAGTGTCGACGCTCAGGAGGATGGCCGACGACTCAGGGGCATCACGCGCTGCAGGCAGCGATGATGATGATTCCGTGGGAGACGCAGCTGCGCAATGGAACGACTGGCGGGAAGACGCTGCCCTGGGACAGGCCGGCGAGGAGGAATCAGCACAGAGCCTGTTCAGCGCCGCAGTCCTGCCCAGCGCAGCAGCTGCCATCGCCCACGATCGCGAGCAGCACGCCTTTGACATGGCGCACTTTGCAGCTCAGGTGCCTCTGATTCCGTCATCCAATAGGACCTGCAGATTGCAAGCATGTAGCTGCGGGTGCGAGATCAGGCGGCCGCCAGAGGAATGTCAGCTTCTGCATATTGTGTATACGTAGAGACGGCTGGACGAGTACGGCGTCATTCGGTGCATCAACTTCATCCGCTCGGAGGTGGCCGCGGGCCGCGACCCCCGGGCGCAGCTGGCCAGCCCTGCAGAGCCGCCACCATGGGCAGCGGAGCAATACCTGCAGCCCGTGCTGCCAGACGATGCACTGCTCATGCACGACTTTGGCGACGAACATCCCGTGCAGTCCGGGTGCGCGTTCGAAGCACATGCAGGCTGCCATCATGCACCAAGTGCTGCACTGCATTCGTCCATGCAAGTCAGGTAGTGGCAGCGGTCAACAGGCAAGGGCTACACTTACAGGCAAGCTCGTCAGCTTCATAAATGACAGTTGCCACGGCTCCCTGCAGGCCTGTCACACAGCAGGGGAGTACGGTCACGGCTTTTGACGAGCTGGCGCGTTTGCGCGCGCACAATGAGGCACTGCGGGAGGCGCTCGCCACCTCCTCAGGGCTGCCAGCACTCCAGGTGCTTGGAGCTGACCGTGTCAACAGTGTGGTGCAGACCGGCGGCGTGCGAATGCTGCATCTGCTGGCGGCATGGATGCCGCTGCATCAGCTGATCATGTGTGCTGCTGGCATGGGCAGGATCTGCGGGAAGATGGCGGCGCGGAGCGGGACAGCATGGCAGTGGACATGCGAGGCTCCACTGCGGCGGCGCCACTCAGGACGGCAGCAACAGCCGCTGACACCCGGAAGAGGGTGTCTTTTTCAACGGCACTGGCGACGGAGGCGGGCCGAGTGGACGACACCTACTTCGACTCCTACTCCTACTTCGACATTCACCATGAAATGCTGGGGGATAAGGCACGGGCCCTCCCACTGCAGCGTCTTGCATCGCCTGCTTGTTTGTCTTGCATCCCGATCTGCATGCCCAGGCGAACTCAGTTGTGCTGCACCAGGAGAGAAGTGCTGTGAGTTCACCATGTGGTGCTGACGATGTGCTTGCAGATCTGCAGGCCCGCACAGAGGCATATCGAGATGCACTGGAGCAAAACCCGTGGCTGCTGCATGGAGCCACGGTGCTGGACGTTGGCTGTGGCACAGGCATCCTGTCGCTGTTTGCAGCCCGAAGCGGTGCCGCTCGAGTGATTGGTGCGCGTCTGCCAATTCGCCGGTGTCATGTTTCACCGTTGCAGAACTGCATTGCTGTGATACCGCAGCCCAGACTTTCAATGATGACATCCACACTACTGGCTGACGACCTTGATTGGCCGTTGAAGATCTCGAATTCTGCAATGCTGAGGATTTCTGGGCGGTGCTGCCGGTGATGTATGATGCTGCAATACTGCAGTTCCTAAGGCTGCACATGCCTCATGGAACATGAGACTGGTATGTGCACCATGTAGGTGTGGATGGCAGCGAGCGCATTGCCGGCTTTGCGAGGCAGATTGCTGCCAAGAATGCGCTGGATGCAAGCGCGGGCGGCCCAGTGAGCATTGTGACGGGCAAGGTGGAGGAGCTGGCGGCGCTGCCGGGCGGCATGCAGGTCGATGTGCTGGTCAGCGAGTGGATGGGCTACGCGCTGCTGTTCGAGTCCATGCTGGACAGCGTGCTGCACGCCCGTGACCGGTGCGGGTGGCTCTTGGTGCCGCATCTGTGCATTGTCACATTGCTCCACACCACACACATAGGCTCAGGTGTCTCCAGTTGCAGGGCAGCCTGTTGCATGGCGTGATCATCTGGGGGTGTATGTCTTGGCAAATTGAGGAGCAAAGTGTGTGTCGATATCCATTGCGTCTTGCTGTTGGCTGATGGCGCACATGCACTGACATGCTGCAGATTTCTGAAGCCCGGCGGTGCGGTGCTGCCAGACTTGGCGACGCTGCATGTAGCAGGCGGCGGCGCCCGCGCCGGCGGCCTGGACTTCTGGGACGACGTGTACGGCTTCGACATGTCGCCTGTGGCCGCAGCACTGCAGCAAGCGGCGCTGCGGGATGCGGTGGTGGCGCCGGTGCGGGCGGAGGACCTGGTCACGCCCTCCATGCCACTGCGGACCTTCGACCTTGCGACTATGGCACCTGGCGATGCGGATTTCACTGCCGACTTCCGCCTCCAGCCAGAGGTGCGGCCGCCTTGCAAAGCGTGCAAAGTATCAAAGCATTGATGTGATGCTTGGTTGTTCATCAGCCTCACCGCTCTCAAGGCGGCTTCATGACCATGTTCACTTCATCGCTTTGCAGGAGGGCGACCGCGAGTCTGTGGCCTGCCACAGCGTTGTGTTGTGGTTTGATGTGGAGTTCAGCACACGATTCTGCGTTGAGCATGCTGTGCGGCTCACCACCTCGCCGCATGCACCGCAGACGCACTGGGCTCAGGTCATCCTCAGCTTCAGGTCAGCTACCACCCTCTCTTGTCATGCATGGCTCGTGTCTCCTCCCGCCCTGCTGCTGCAGCAATGGAGGCTACGTCCGCCACAGCTCAGAAATTGTGCATGTCATGTGTCAGGCTGGCAGAGGCTTACATGGCAAAGCTGCAGTCTGAAACAACTCTCGCATCGCTGCAGGGAACCGATTCCGCTCCACCCTCCTCAGCACAGTGGCATCAGCCATGGTAGCGGCGGCATCAGCATCGATGACGGATTGGCGCATGCTGTGGCCATCACTGGCCAGATTAGCATTGCACGCAGCAGCAAGCATCGCGCCTTGGACATCTCGCTCACGTACCGGCCAGTGTTTGCAGATGGCCATGCGAGTGCATGGGAGCAAACATCCTTCTTCGAGATGGGCGTGTCTGGCTGACACACACCCTTGACATGTCTGAACTTGGTTGCTTAGAATCTGGGGACAAAGCATCCGTGCAGACGCATGTAAGGTGTGATGCACAGGCGTTGCCAACATTGGGACTGGGGCGGTGTACAAGTGCTTGCTATATTGGAGAAATTCAGAGGACGTGTCACCAAACAGCTGACGATAGCCACTGCCGTCACATGCCGTAAACACTCAACACTCGTATATGTACTCTCAACACTCATATATGTACAAAGGATGCCGACTTTTGCAAAACGGCATTCAACAACCGGAGCCACTGCAGCCGCTTGGGCACCCTGTCAGTGGGGCTGCCTGGCACTGGGGCCAGCCACCCGCTAGTAGTGGACCATAGCCTTGTATGGGCTGAGTTGTGGTAGGTGTGACAAAGCTCGCTCTGATTTGGGTGTGATTTGTCACCGCGCGCCGCGCAGGCACCGGCGGCAAGAAGTTGGAACGGTGGTGGCGACTGGTTTGGTGGTGCCACGTGGCTTGGTGGAGACTGCAGCAGCATTGCAGTGACACAGACGATGTGCTGATTGTGACGCTCACAGAGGCTCATTGCTTTGGTCAGCGTCTGCATTCGTTGGCAGACCACAGCCAGACGTCGCCACCCTCTTGGCCTTGCCGAGTAGTGGTCTAAAGCTTTTTCCCACAGCCGGCACTGTCGGTGTGGCACTAGCGACATTGTTCGTGTGCCTTCGGGTGCATTCAGTAAGGATTGCTGTCTGACCTGGTGCAGCATACCGTACCTACGAGCATGAATCGCGCAGCGAGATTTATTGGATATGTTCTCGCTCTCGCGCACCCTTCGCACACTGAAATCCAAATCAATCCAAGTGTCGCGCAGTGCATTTGAAGCCATTTCGGCTGCTCGCGCAGCTGGCCACGGATCGTCACATGTACTTTCAAACATAGCAAAGTGTTGCAAAATCGCAATTTTTGACCAAAGCAGGCGTTTGAACGACATGTTAGCAAGATATTTGGCAAACAGAGGTCCATCAGGGGCCACTTGACGCAATGTGGACCGGTCTCCTGCCATTTTGGAGGGCTCGCGCAGCTGGCCGCCATTGTATTTTGGCACCCATGCAGGATCTCGCGCGACAGCGAGACCCCGCGCGAAAAGGCCTCGCGGAGCGACTTGGCAATTGTTTTTGCGCGATTTATGCTTGTGGGTACGGTAGTAACGCCGCAGGGTCTACCTACGGCGGTGCAATATGTGAGATGTAATCACCGTCAATGTCAATGTCGGCAGTCGGACTGCCATGAGCAGCTGGAGCACATCCCGCCATGATCAAAACTTGAGCTCATTGCGAGGTGTCCGGCATGCCCTTATCTGGATGTCCACGCATGTTTGCGCCATCATGTTTGAAACGCATTCCGCAATTGAGTGTGAAAATCTCCATGGCACTTGTGTGTACGAGCGGTGCCCAAGGGCAGGACGTGCTTGAGCTGGTTGTAGACGCCTCCATTTCGCCACAGGACTGGACATGGAGGCTGTGCCCTGACCACTGCAAGCTGGTCATCCCCTAGAGCACCAAACTCTGGCTTTTCGAAAGTGAGTCACCCCCCAAAGCACCAAATTCTGGATTTTCGAGATTGTCGCACAAGGCAATCGACATTATTTTTGGCTGCTTGAGCAACTGCTTTGAAAGCGGCTCGGACTCTTCCAGATCATAGAAAACGTGTAAAATTCAATTTTTAAGGCAGAGATTAGGAAGAGCGCCCCACAGATGCAGTTCACGTCGAATTGGGCAGCTGCAACTTGTGTATAGCGCGCGTCTGTGCAAGTCGGACAAGCGGGTGAACTTTCGGAGGCCTTGCGCAGCTGAACAACTGACTTGTGGCAGCCAAGCCTTCATAGCGACGTTGCTTTTTGACCTTTGCGCAGGAGCTCGCTTATGGGTAGAACCCTGCGCGGAGTGCTTTGCGCAGCGACTTGGCAATTGATTATGCGCGACTCAAGCTTGTCGGTAGGATAATGTTACTAGTTGCAAATACGTAAATGCTAAGACCAGTATTCTCTCAGCCAGCGAAGTGCAACTTGCCATTGCAAACAATTGCATACCAGCACACAAGCATCTGTGTCATTGTGTCATGTGATGCGGCTGTCAGTCCATGGCAGCAAGAAAACCTTCGTACATTGTCATCAGAAACCTTTGAGTCGCAGCTATGGTCAATGTAGGGTGCGTTGGCTCAGAGTGAATACATGAACGGGGATGGTTGACAGCATGGTCTTGGAGTGTTGCCGTGACAACATGCAACTGCCTTGAAATGGATTCCTTTATAAAATCCTACAGCCCAACTTCGACCGATGCAGGTCTCGGGCTCATGCAAAACATTTTGGCGGGCGGTAGTGTGGTGAGGTTCTCAGAGACGTTGATTCCGTCATTCAAACTCATTTTGGGTTTTGTCATCTGATGTGGATTTGCGGCTGATGTAAGCACATTATTATCTGTATAGACCGTCTGGACCTTTCTGGTGGACCTTTGTTCCAAGTGTTCGACCATGCGTGTGCCGCATTCAAGGCGTGATTCAATGCGCTTTGCCAAATGGCACACAAAATGGTAGAGTGGACTCTGTTGGCCACAGCTTCACAATATTGGGCCGTTTCCCTCTCCTTTGCTTTGATGGTGTCGCGACACATCACCGTTTACCGACACAGAATCCGTCGGATGTGCAAGCAGCTCACAACTTTCGACCAAATATTGCAATCCCTGCACCTTTCGCGCACAAGATTGTAATTTTATGAGACTATCTTGTTGGGCAGCCAATGTCGTCTAGACCATTCGTGCAATAGTTTTGATATTTTTTTTCCGGATAAACTGAAATTTGTGCAAGGCAGCAGAACACTTCATTAGGAACAAACCGGGAGGAGAGCCCCAAAGTTGCTTTTGTTGCGCCCACTCAAGTCGCTGCAAAGTGTTTGTACCACACTTTTGCATGAACTGCACCAGATTTGCGGATAGCTCGCGCAGCAGGCCGCCATTCATGATTGACCCTATGCGCAAGCGTTTGTTAAACAAAGAAAACCTGCGCAAAGCGTCTCGCACAAGGACTTGACATTCAAACATCATCTTGCGTGACTCATACTTACCAGTACACCATGATTCCCCCTACAAGTACAACATTAGTCCCCTGTCAAGTGATGACTCCGAATACACTTACAAAATCTACGATCTAGCAGACGTGATGGTGTAAATGTCAATTTCGTCTTCCTTACAACATATGAGTCCATAACACTACGTCATTCAAGCCCAGCCGTCACATTGACCATTTGACGCGCGCTACTTTGTATTCTTATTTTTGCATTGTCGCAGAGCACACGATGCAGCTGTCATGGGCCAAACCACACGGGGTTGCATTCGTTGACCCAGCAAGGTCATCAATGAGCAGCATGCACAACTCTATGAGCCCATTGTCCCCTAACCACATCACCATCGCAAGCAAGGCATGTCCTCACAATCTTGGTTTGCTCAATATGTTGGGAACGATACCAAATGCCACTACCAATTGGTTTGCTCAATATGTTGGGAATGATATCAAATGCCACTGCCGAACCTATTGGCCTGCAAACCGTAATCCAAAATTGCCCGCTTACAATGATTCCATGGTGATATTGATGACAAACACGACTTGTTTGTGGTCACGAATTAGGGAGTGAAACCCAGAAAGGGTACTGTTGTGATTCACTGAGTTGCAACAGGTGCTAAGCGTCTGTTGAACAGCTTGTAGAGCTGAGAGCAAACACGTTGACGTCGGGATTGGAGTGCAAATTTTAACAAGTCGTCATACACGGGACAAACTTTGCGCTGCATTTTGACAGGCATCAAGGGGTATCGTTGAGCATCTGTTCTGCATGGACATGTCTACAACGTTAGATGATGTCGAGAAGCGATCGATCAAGGCCGTCGTTAAACCCTGAAAAAGGGCCATAGGAGGAGCGTTGTGGTGCAAGATCGAGGATTCTTATCGTGTAAGGGGGATTTCACGATCGCTTTGTTCATCCCCTCAACAAATGTTATGCCAAGAGGTGTTTGCTCAACTCTACGCTATGCTCCATCTGAACCGGGATGAAACTAGGGGTTGAAACGGACCCCGCAGCACTCCACTCTCGAGTGTTGCAGCTGAAAACACAACAAGTTCTCGACAGGCTAGTAGGAGCATGTGGCAGATGCATAGCAACACTCTCGCAGCATTGCGGCAAAGATCGACAGCAGTGCCATCATCTCACAAAGTTGATGTTAGTGCTGATCACCAAATTTGCAGCATTGCAAAATGTCGCAGCATCAACTGAGGGTGAAGCATTGTTGGTCGCTGACATATGGATCAGTCCTGCAGTTGTGGAACGCCGCGGCGCTGCAAATGTCCCTCCTCTGCCGATGATGCCCTTCCGCTGTTACATTCGATGTTGATACCCATACCAGCTTGAGTGAGGCTCGAGGTCTGAATTCCAATCCCTCTGCTACTACATACATAGGGCATGGCAAGCCCAACGCCAACATAAGTGTTCAGAGCTTCGGACTTAGATGGAGAGCATTGTTGTCATGTTGCAAAGCTAGTATCCGCCGTCGATCCCATAACATACCCTAGCCAGCTTGAGTGAGGCTGGAAGTGGAAAGCCATCCTCTCTGGTATTGGGCATGACAAGCCACAATGCTAGTGTTCATACTCTGATGGACAATAGTGCCGCTGCTGTGTGTGCGGAGCAGCAGCGGCCGCGGCGTGCCTCTCTTAGGTGTCTGTAAATTGGCAAGCTGACAACAATCCGCGAGTGATCGATACTGATGTGCATAGCTTTGCATTGGTGTAATTGTTGCCCTGCTGGTGGAGGCAGTGCTGACCAAGACATTCTCAAGACTATCTGTCCTTGGCCTGGTCAGATTGCACCCTGGGAGGGTATGCTTTGCATGCTGGCCCTTGAGAGTGCCCTGGGACTCACGTGCAGCAGGCCGTTGGGACACCTACGTTGCCACCAGCCATCACATCAGTCATGTTCATGAAATGCAGTCCTTGCTGGGTCAAAGTGGGCTGATAAGATTTGACAAGCGGCACTTGTGACCGTCCTCGTAGCAAGCAATGCTTCTGAAGGCTCTCAAGCGCTGTGGTGCGAGGAGACTGACGCGGCGCGCTTAAAGGAGCCGAGGACATCGACACTCATCCAATAGGAAGTTCGATTGGCAAATTGCACAGATTCAACAGCTAAACATCACATTCTTGACCATTGCAGCCGAAACCAATGTCAAGTTTGGACAGGCACCGAGGGACCTGCACCAAATGCATTGCGATGGCGCTGCCACGGCAATGCGGCACTGCTGCACTTGATAAGAGTTCTCTAGAGTCGTCACCAAGCCAAAGGCTAAAAACTTTCAGCATCAGCCGTAGGTGAAGCATTGTCGGTTTGCGTCATGGCTGTGACTTACGGCTGCAAAGCATCGCAGCGCTGTGTTTGCGACCATTTTTGTTATTGCATCTTAATTTTGGGCATGGCAAACGTCCTCCTTGTGCCTTACCTCACCGCACTTGCTTCAATTTGGTTTGACAAATTAGTAATATGGTCCTCAGACGGAGAATGGTGCCGATCTCGATGTCCTTAGATATAGCAAGCTGCCATTTATCTTGTCTCTGCAAATTCACTCCGGGACGGACGAGCACAAGCTCGCTTGGTGACTAGTGAACGGAGGGCTGCATCTTCCAACAGTGTTGGTTTGTCCCGGGTCGAGCGGCACCCCGGGATGGTCAGCTTTGCCTTGAGGGTGCCCCGGGAGGCTGGCTGCGACTCGTGCATAGCAACACATTTGGGTACATGACGAGTCCAGTGAAATTATTTTGGAGTTGCGTAATGCACGATGCAGTGGCTGCCACCACCTTGTATCAAGAACAGACATCAATCACTGCTGAGGCTAGAAACACAGCCTTTTTGCCTTGCTGTTGATATCAGTCGGACATTAGTTGTAGCAGCCACGACCGGCCCACCCGCCACATTCCGAGGTAGTCATGACAAATTGGTCATGGGGCAATTTGGTCAGATTCGAGATTAAAGCCTAAAAACTAACAACGCAAAGGTTTTCACGGGCCGACGCGCGTCTGCAAATCATTGTTAGATTATTGTCATCGGTTTTACATCGCTGGACGGTCGTGCAAGCCGACGCGTCGAGAGTGCACCTCCTTTCTGTGGCATCCGAATTTGGTCGGGCACGTACAGTTGATTGTTAGCGTGGTCAGCATGCTCTGTCGCCATCATGGTGAGGAATAGAAAGCCAAAAAAGGACTGTGGACCATGCAGCGCTTGAAAGGGCAGCTTTGGAGGTCAGAAAGGTCAGGAGTGAAGGTGGGATTGGGAACGTCTCGCAGGTTGCTCGGATTCACAACGTAGCAATGACCTCGTTGAATCAAAGACCCACACGCACTAGTTCGAAGGGCAGGCAGAAACACAATCCTACCCCCAGAATTTGAGCAGAAAATCTTCGATTGGATCGAGGGTGGCGTTGCGCGCAACCTTGCACCGACACTTGAGCAGTTTAGGACTCAGGTCAGCAGAATTGCGCGGCATCTTGCAACAGATCAGCTATACAACGGCGACAAAGGCGGCTTGCCCAGCTACGACTGGTGCCAGCGATTCCTCCAGCGGCAAGGCCTCTCACTCCGCAAGTGCACGCCGCTGAGCAGCACTAAGGACTCAGCGGAGAAGAACAGGCCGCTGCTGGCCAAATTCCACCGGCATCTGGTGGAAGCCCTCAACACGCCGTGCTGCGGCGAGAACACCTACTTGCACAAAGCGCAAGGCGGCCGCTGCCAAGAAGGCCGCAACAACGGCGGCAAAGGCAGCCAAAGAGGCAGCAGCGGCGACCGGGCGGCAGCCAAGGCAGCCACAGCAGCGTCAGCAATTGCTGGGATGGCCAAGAAGCAGCGGCAGCGGAAAGGGCAGCGGCAGCCGCTTGCAGAGCTGCAGCTTCAATGCATAATCACAGCTGACCAAATTGCCCCATTTGCCGCTGAATGCGGTGGGACATTGAGTGGCGTAACCTTATTTACCGATCGAGTTTAAGGGTCGTTCTTGGGTCAGAGCTTGATCTTGAGGGGAACTTTCGAACCCTATTTGAGGGCCGCGCGTGACGATCAAGAGCTAATTTGAGATCAACGTGACCAATTTGTCATGACTACGTCGTACAAGGCTCTCCTTTGGAGTTGCTCAATGTGGCGGCCTTGAATAGGCACCATGCACTGCACCAAATTGCTTCCGTACGTTGAATTTTTTCCATGCACGCGTCACTGCTCAAACTTCCATACTCTCTAGTATCAGCACCATGATTTGATTTGGTGTATGACGCCTTTGGGTTGATGGATCACGCCGTTGTCTTTCAAGTTGGCAATGTGATCGCCTATGAGGGTCGTAGTCCGTCCTGAACAGAGCCGAATTATTGATGAACAAGAATTGCAATGAATGATCCAAGCACTCATCCTAGACCATCCGGGAAAATGGCCTTGATGTACCTAGTTCCTATCTTGGAATAGTTGCCGTTATGGGACAAGAGAAGTATCGGCGTCACAATGCATGCTCTAATGCAGATCATCAAACAGCTTTTAAAAGTGCTAATTATCCAACAACTTCTGAGATGCAAGTTTCAACTGATTTTCTGGCAAAGGTGACCTCCCTACCTGATGCCCCAGCTAACCTCCCTATTTGATGATTCTCTTAACAAAGGGCCACTCTAAAACTAAAGGGACGGAACCAAGAAACCAACGTTTTCAACACTACCTCACCGTCTAAGCATCACAATTTTGCTGCTCCTCTTACTGTAATGTGTTGGGTGACTCACTAGGGCACAATTGCATCCATGCCAACGCTCATGCAGAGGAAATAAGCAACTGTGACGCCTTTCCCGGTGACCCCTTCGCCTACTCCGTGACTCCGGACAATTCAATAGTACGCAACAATATCGAAGTTGTTGCCGGGGGTTTGCCTCATGCCACCGACACAATAATTCACTCGTTGGCTATATTGTCAACAATGAGGTTTCGGTGCACGCTTTACCCTTGAAGACGAGCTCTCAAGTGGTCAATTGAATTGTGTCTCCAAACCGTGCAATGAAAAATAATTGACCGTGCAAGATGACATGACGCCATGCATCTCACAATCAACATATTCACCCTATATCTGCACCCTGTCGGACCTTGTTGACAGGGTATGCTAACATCTTTCAGCAGGGGATACTAAGGTCAACGGGGAACGAAGCTCCCGAGATTTCCCATTAGACGCCCGGCGGAATTTGGATTAGAAGCGCCAATGCTCCTACATCAGAGCGCTGTTGAGCATGGCATTTGGCACGCGTGCAGGTCAACTTATGAACTACATGCGCGTATGCTGCGAGCGGCCCTTCCGTTGACGTGCGGTGTGCAAGTCACACGAGCCATTTTGTTGGACCCAGCTTAAATGTATGCACCAACTTTAAAATGGCCGCTAGCGAGCATTAGAGCGTGCGGCCAAGCGTGGCCAATTGCGTAGAGCTCAGGTACGATACTAGACGTGCTTCCAGCCTCTGGGTGGGCATTGTGACATGCTGCCCAGTGCCCAGCAGAAGGGTTTTTGGTATCAGCCAACTCATCAGCAGCAGAGCGCTGGAGGTTGTGCGCGGCGCGTGTGCCACTTCAAGCATGTTTGATGTACCCTCTTGAGTCTGCACAGAGGAGCCGGGCTTACGTCCGGCCCTCCAGTGCCGAAGCGAACATGCTCACGAAACGGGATGCCAAAGTCGGGCTGGTGAGGGTGTGCTGACAGTTTTGGCCACTGACCACCTGGCAGTATGCTCAAACATCCATATGAATACATCCTTTTGATCCACCAGCTGCGCGGCGGTACTTTGCCTGTGCGCCACGCCCAGTGGGCAAACAGAGTTGACTCACCTCCTGTGGCAGTAGTCAGGATTCAACTTTGACGGCCTCTTGCGTGCAAGCCTTTCATGCGTTTGATGTCGGACCTTTTGCAATGTGTTTGATTGTATCAAAAGTGCTGAAACGTGCCCCTAAACGCTGAAAACCATGGCCCTGGCGCTCTTGGGAGGGTGCCTCAAAATGTGGGACAAGTTTCTGACGCCAGCAAGAAGGGAAGCTTCATTCCCCGTTGACCTTAGTATGCCCTGCTTTCAGGTTGTAAAGGGGCGCTAGCAGGGGTGTTGAGTCAGTCCGCTATACAAGTCGAAAGCCGCGTGGGGTATTTTCAAGGGTGTTGACACGGCAAATTTGCGGGAGTTTGGCAAAGTTGCGCGAAGATGTATGTCAGCATCCATGTTGGACACTACTGGAACAATGTGGCGAGTGTAGGATTACTTTGAACGTTGCTTGCTTAGGTATGCTACCACCGCTGTCAACATGGCAACATGCGTAATTGTGTAAAAGTCGCAAAGTTGGGTGTGTTGATTTAGTATGTTAGCACCCATGGTAGCACAACATTGCTCATAAGTTGGACATGCTCTGAAGAATGCAAATGACGATCAACCGCGCACCCTTCCCTTTCAGCAAGAGCGAAGTGCTTTGTTGCAATCAAGAAGTGATGGTCCCGCACTGGCATGCTAGCACCAATTGCGACGAAGATTGCGCCACCCCCAGTCAAGGTAGAATGGGAGCTAGTCCTTGCTAGCACACCTTGTGGAGCAATCACGCTGTAAACCATGACATGCTGCGAATGCTGGCCCCAGCAACTGTAGTTCCCAGTCTAGCAGCCTGCAGCAGCAGAGCACACTTGCGAGTCCAGGACCCACAATGCCGATGCGAACGTCTGATGCATCGTTATGCAACACTTTGAGTCGTCACATTCTACACTCGGTGTGCGGCAAATTGAAATTCTGCAAAGCGGCAATCTTGAACTTCTCAAAAAGCCATCGCATGAAAGCTGCTCCTAAACGCGGGCAAGCGCCCTACATGTATGCTCCCAACGGAGGTCTCATGTGCCCTTGAAGATCTTCTAGGGCGGTGAGCATGGCTATGAACATGGTCTCGAACCATTGTCTGGCCAGAGCAATGATGTCAGTCGGTTGCTGTCCCCTCCACTGACTGAAGGGCTTCCGCTTCCCTGGGTTGCTTCGTGTAGACATCCGCTGCATACGCATTACAGCTCTCGTGCTAGAGCGGATCTCGCAGCTGCAGGTTCACGGCTGCGTCAGTGCTGCCATGCGCACACTTGCTGTGCGGCAAGAGGATCGGGCTCGGAACCATAGCCAATGCAGCGAGCCTCATGCTGAGAAGCGTCATGAAAGCTCGCAGCCATAAGAAGCCACATAAATTTAGTCAAATGTTTCATGGGCAATTTGGTGCGTTTGCACAGGGCACACGTGCGGAGTGGCGGCAATTTGTTGCAACGCAGGCATGGCGCAGTCCGACTTCTGGGAATGCTTCACGCAGCTGGTGCTCTTCACATCAATCGAGATTCAATATGCGTAACCTCAAGTGCACGGTGAAGGGCGCAACTAGCTCGTCAATGCACCATGTTCATGCATAGCTCATGCCACAGTCATGTACACCAACCAAGGCAGGCCTACATCTTTCTCCTCGTTTGCAGTAATTTGAAGAAGCAGGGCGACTGGTCAGCCAGTAAGAGAATCATGCACATGAATGAGCGCTGACATGCCATCCACACAACTCTACCTCAACCGGCGCAGGTAAACATCTTCACCAATTTGTGCAATTGGCATCTAGGGTCCCACTTGAACAGGTGAGAGAAGGTTGAAGAATTCAATTCAATTCAATGCGCTATGTGTCTTCACACACAAGCGACTTTTGAGCATTCTGAGCCGGCATAACACGCATGTTATGATGGTCCCTGAAATGCATCCACATGATTTGGCGGAGCACTGATCAATCATTCCACTTTCATTTAATTCCCTTGTGACATGCATGGCCGACTGCACTGTGTCCTCCCGAATTAATCATACCCTGTTAACATACCCTCCCCTGTGGCAGTGAACATATATGATAGGGAATTGTTATGCGCACGCACTCAGTGGGGTAGGCCCGCATATGGTCTCAGATGTTTCTGGAGCTATCAAAATTGCAGCAAAATGGCTCTAAGCCTCAAACGGTCCTGCTCTGATGGCGGCCTTGCCAGCCATACTCTGATGGCGGCCTTGCCAGCCATACTCTGATGGCGGCCTACAGCTTACACACACTGTGTTTGCACCTGCCGCCGCTGTCAGACGTGCAATATGCCGCGTGTAGCGCGCTGTAAAACGCCTGCCATGCTGCTGATGCGTGCCAGCGCCGCCGTGGGGGTGCATGCTGCAACACTGCAAAACCACCGAAAGCCGAGGTGGCTGCAATGCGGAAATTTTGTTTCGCACCGGTTCGGAAGCCCGCCCAGAACGTTTGAACCGGACTATACATCATGCCGACTCAACCCAATTCGACCCAACCCTATCCATCGGATCCTCCCCATTGGCGGATAAGTATGAATATGGTAGAGTGGTTGGCGGCGGTCAATGCTTGCTTGCTAAAGCTGATGATCATCATACTCCCAATCGGAAGTTTGTCCATTTTTCCAGCGCCTCAACGCGCCACGTCGGTCTCTTTGCACCACAGCATCCAAGAGCTCCCGGAACCATTGCCAACCACAAAGGCGGCCACAAGTGCCGCCTCCAAATTTGTTGTAGGTGTTGCGACATCCGTTGGCGACATAGCCATGTATGTGCCTAGTTTGAACATGATACGAAGTCCAGTTTGCACAACCACCTTATCAGCAGGCGTCATACGGCATCCGGGCGGCATGTGCCGGCGACGGGCCATTGCTTAGCAACATGCAACGACGACTGTCTTCACACGCCACAATTTGGACGGCTGACGAACAATGATTTTGTGCTGTATGACGGCCTCAAGAGCAAGTCACCTTCACGTCAAGCATTATGAATGTGTAAGTTTAGGTTTGACAATGACCTATTTTCATAGCCGGTGGCGTCTCACATGATCATTGCAGCACATATGATGAACACGCTCAATGTAGTGGCGCTTTCGTTACATCATGGATGGGCAAGGCATGGTTTGAATTCATGCCGATGCAGCAACAGGTCGATCAATCTATGTCCCTATGCAATGTCGGCAAGCAATTCTTCCTTGCGCATCGCAGTGTCCAAGAATGGCACCGTAAACAACAGGCGTCGGCTTCCTACACCAGTTTGTGCACAACCTAGCTCCGACACCCCGGCCGACGAAAGGTAGACAGAGCACGAAGCCATCAACTCTTGTTGCGTGTGCGCCGCAAGCGAGATTGCAATGCACCACAATGCCATCAGATCCGGTTCAACGCTGAGCTTGAGGGATGGTCGATTCAGAGAGTACTGGCTACAAGTTCGTTGGGCAGTTGATCGTGCGATCACAGAAGTGGGCGACCCAAGTTCTGACGTCGCAGCTCGACTTGAGTTATCAGATAAGGATAGTCTTTCATCCATCCACGAAGTCAACACTCTCCTGACTGTGCGGGTGCAGACATGCATGCACGCCCAAGTGCGCACGCGCTGCATGGGCATGTAAGTCATGGCTAGAAGCTCCCACTTGGAAGCACGCTTCGTAGACAAGGCGAATGGAACGCAACTTGCCATTGTGCTTGTCCCGCTCGTTTTGCAGATTGTGTTATGTTCCGCACCGCTGACTTCCGCCGCCGCCGCGTGATTGCCATGCCGCCGCACCGTGACATTGCACAAGATGCAGCCATCACTGCACCTCCTGGAAGCACCTGAGGTTCGTGTGCCATGTGAAAGTGCCTAGAGTGTTCTTTCCACATTTGGATCCGTTTCAGAAGTGCCGATTGTGTATCAAGCGGCGGCCCACCTCTGAAGTACACACATCAACATCATGCATCCGCATCATATCCATTTCCGCAACATTGAGTGCGTTGCGTATGTTGCGCTAACGATATGAAAGTCGTTAGGATGATATGAAGCTGCAGAATCTTTTGTGCGCATGCATCATCGATCAAAGTGCAACGAGCAAACGTCTCAGCGCAGCGGCGGGTGGCCACACGCCCATGCATCAATGCTTGGAACTACATCTACAGCCAGCCAAAGAGCAGCAGCTCAATGTTACACGGACCATGCAGTCTTTTGCAGTGGTAATTGCAGCCCATGGCATGGGCCATGTACCAGCCCCACGACATCGTAATTGTTAATCTGTGGCGGGCAACACAATTCCGGCTATCCTTGCATTGTTTTGCTCACAGCCGCGACGGCGGAGGTTTTTGGCCTATTTTCACTTGGAAACAACGGCCTCTCCTTCTAGACACGGTGCAATGCGGCGTATACTCTGCTATGCTGCAAATGCATGCATTCATCCTGTAAAACGTGCTTTGGCCATGCCGACAGCCTTCATGGCCCCCACTCAGCAATAGCAAACCACCCTTGTGTCTCACACAGCTCCATTGTTGACTGCCATGCACAACCTTCGTCTAGCCCTGGTAGGAGCGGCGGCCCGCAGCAACGGCCATGGCAGCGGCATGAGGCCGCCAAACCCGACCCTTGTGATGCAGCTTCACGGCATAGGCGGAGTGGGCCTGCTTGGGCGGCCTGCAGCGCTGCGGCCACAGAATGATCGCGGCGGCAAGTGCAAACAGCCTGTGTGTAAGCTGCAGGCAACCCTCAAAGTATGGCTGGCAAGCCGCCACAAGAAGGGACCATTAGAGGTTTAGAGCCATGCCATCTTGCTGCGATTTTGTGCTGCAATTTTGACAACTCTAGAAACATCCGAGACCATATGCAAGATTGCCGCACTTAGTGCGCAGAACGATTCCCTATATTGTAAGCTTTCTGCCAAATGGGCGGTGGTGCGTGTATCCAATCCCGCTACGCGCATCATGTTGCTAGAGTCGTGCCCAAAATCTTTTGAACCGGACGATACACATGATGACGTTATGCATCAGCATACACGAGCGCAAGTGATTATGTTACAAGATTGGAGATATTGAGCCTAGTAACATTGATTACAAGGGCTTGAATGATAATAGAGCAATTCTATATCAACAAAGTACCTGAGTTATATAGCATCGTAGCGGATTGGTTGTGATACATCATGGAACGCACATGAGATATATAATGGCCATTGCAATCAAATGGCAATATATCAAATTTGCTTGTTGATGCATCGGGCATATCTTGGCCAACCCAATGCAAGAACATGCCCAAAACATCACGCTTGAGGCAAGCAACATCACGTAACGTGGTGCCCGTTCCACCACTGTAAAATACTGCTTGCAAAGTGGTTGGCCCTAAGCAGCTGGGGAACAGTCCGACCCAATTAGGCTCAAATCGCCTTTTGTTAGCTGAGGTCGTCCCGAACCTAGGCCAACGAATTTCAAGCAAATGTTCCGCATGACCTGAAACTTGTGGCTGCTTTGCTTAAACATCACTACAGTTAACCAAACACACAAGCAGGGGTCGCATGCCTTGGTCGTGCGGTCAATCACAACAACCGGCATGCCAACAAACTTGGTTGGCTTTAGTTGACGGGTTCTAGAGCGAATGCATATATAGAGAAGATGCTTGTCGGAGCTGAGCTCCACATGTTGGAGGGTGTTCCGCACACGGTCAAGATGGGTTTACTTATAGCGTTTTGTAATTATGCTAGGCCGACGTGGCCCATTTACTTGCTAGAATCTCGTGTTCATACTGACCATTTTCCCCGGCGAGTCGGGGCCAATAATCTTGCAGATCGCAACATTCACTGATGTTGGCCGCCCTCATCACAACAAATTTCACCATACGGCAATCATCAGAAATTAGTCAATGTAGTGTTCAAGTGATGAAGGCAAAACCTGAGTACCTGGACCCCTCCTGATTGTGAATTCGCAATTTACTTTCATTTCGGTCATGTTGCATTTGCACGCGCCGCCTATTCCGCTCCTTGGAGCACGACCCGTGTTAGTGTGCCAGACCCGAGGTCAATTGGGACACAACTCGCTCTGTGCTCGCCTCAACACGACTAAATGCTTAAGGATTGCTATACATACACTCTTTCATTCCTCCACTCCGTCTAGATTCACTTCATTGGTTTCAAGGCTGCACGGTCCATGGCTAACGATACCCAGCAGGACGGGGTTTCTGACGGTGAGGGCAATGGCAATGCCAATGCCCCACCGGCCAGGCTCTCCCGCGCTGATGGGGATCTGGGTCCTTCCAGTGTTCGACCGTTAACTAAGGCTGAGGATGCAGCCGAGCAGGCAGCTTTGAGTGCTGGTCGTTTGGCAGCAGCTGGGCAGCCAGTTCCCGGCGTTTCAGCTCCTGTTACAGCTGACCTAGTCGATGTCGAGGTTAATGCAGCGTTTGGCCAGCTAGACACAGGTGTTGACCTGTCTGCGAAGCTGCAGCATTACGTTGCAGCACAGTGCGCCATTTAGATGCAGATCAGCAGGATAGCCGTACAGCCGCTGCAGCTGCCCCCGCCCTTGCGGAAGCCGCTCCAGCCGACCAGCAACCGCATTCGGATGCAGAGGTTGTAGCTGGTGCTCAGCAGCGCACCAATGAGGAGGCGGTGTCGGAAATTCGCCCTTTGGAGGCCGGTCAGTGACCCCGATCCTCTTTCAGAACGCCTGCGCCTAACAAATTTCAAGGGTCCACCGATTGGCGATGCGTTGAGGACTGGCTTTGCTCAGTTGCGCTGTAATTGCCATGTTCCTAAGATGTGCTGGGCCACGACAGCTCAGCAGCTTCTCACTGGCCAGGCTGTCGTACACTTTCCGAGCTTGTCTCGCTCGTTCGATATGCTGCAAATGCCCTTTGACCAGTTATCTAGCCTGCTTAAAAAAGCTTCAAGTTCTCGCGACCGTGAGCACCTTGTGTTCGCCTTGATGCATGTACGTAAGCAAAGAAGGCTCTGTCGATTCGTATGCTCGCAAGTTCCTCGAGCTTGTCTCCTGCATGACGGAGGCTCCCCTGTCTCTTGGTGACCAGTTGCACTGGTTTAAGATGAGGCTTACCAATGTCGAGCTCAGTTTTATGTGTATGCTTCGACCTGACGGTACAGATAGTGGCCTGATGTTGAGTCACTCAATTCGTTTACTTTTCAGATTGAGGGCAGCTTGTCTGCCATCTCCTCATCTGACTTCCGTTCGTTTCATGCAAACACAGCCGCTGCGCGTTCACAGCAGCCGGCTGAGCGCAAGTCCGGCGACTCGGCTCCTTCTTCCCATTCAAAGAAGGCCTTCAAGCCGGCCGCCGGCGCATCCGCGAAGATTGGGGGCACATGCATGTTTGTCTACCCTGAGTCGGAGAAGGTTCGGCGGCGCGGCGCGCTCGACCCGTTGTTGTGTTGTTACTGCCGCGGCGAACATCACTTGGCTACAGCTGCCCCCACTTGGCCGATGCCAAGAAGGGCCTTGCCAACCCAGAGGGCAACGTTCCCACAAAGTCTCTGATTTCGCCCAAGGAGCTGCCTCAGAAGCATGGCGGTAAGAAGGGTGGCAAGAAGGGCTGACGTGCTGGCACAGCTGTCTTGCATAGCAGTCGTCATTTCTTGGACAGGCCTTTGGCACTTGCATCCTTGTCAACAAACTCTGCACGGTTTTCCGACACAGAGCTTGCACGATTGCAACATTTGACCAATCGACATTTTCACTTGATGCACGTGAACGTTCTTTGCTGCGACTTACCAGTTCTGGTAAATTTCAGTGTGTTGCACCGAGTTTGCCAACATGCACAGTGGCTGCTGACCCTTCACTTCCAGAGACTTCGCAGGTCACAACATTTGGATGCATGCATCGCATCGTAATCTGGTTGCATACATCACATTATCCGCTTGCAAATTGGCTGATCCAGCGAACACTTTTGCTTTCTTTTTGGTGCCTCGCAGGGTGCAAGGCACACCCTGGCAGCCCCTGCTTCGGAGGATGCAGAGGCTCACACAGTCGTTAACAAAAATATTTGCTGGCGACTTTGCTGTTGTGAATGAGCCACTTGCAGTCTATTATGATCCTCCATGGCCACAGCTGAATTCCAATTTTGCCTGCCAGTCTGATGACAGTCTTGCCATGCAATTTGATGACGTTATTTCTGGTGCACCAGCTCAAATTCTTATGGATTTTGGTGCGCGGAAGGCCTTCGTATCTACGCTTTTTGCAGACCGAATCGGCCTTCTGAACACACTCAACAACACCGCACACGTCTTCGCCAATGGCGTGTCCGGCCCCGCCAAGGTGCTCGATGAGGTGCGCGTCCGTCTTCCAGTTTTCAAGGGTTTTATTCAGTCACCACCGTTTACGTTGCTGATTTGGGCAATGAGTGGGATGTCATTTTGGGTGACCCTTGGCTGCGGGCGCACCGGGTTTAGTTGAACTTTGGTGCACCGCCGGACGCCGTTGTCTTCAAAGGTACTCGCAAAATTGTGCTGCGACATGCTTCAAAGGATGGCAGTGATCCTGATGTCGCTGCCGCAAACCGACGCCGCTTTCGGCAGCGGTACATCTATTCCAGTGCTATCTGCTGTTTAGATGCGCCGCCGTATTTCCAAAGGCCCTCAGAAGATGTGTTGCCAGATCATTTCAGCTAGTCATCACGATTCTGAGGAGGCGGCGCACGAACCTGGGGTTGCCGCTAATGTGTGCGCCGCAGTAGATGCAGAGCTGAAAGATTTTGCTGACATTCTTGTTGATAAGCTGCCGCAAGGTTTGCCGCCTGACCGCGGTATTGGGCACACCATAGAGCTCGAACCAGGTGCGCAGACCCCTTTCAGACATATGTATCGCCTGAGTCTCGCTGATTTGGAAGCAACAGAGGCGGCGGTCAAGGATCTGCTCGTTAAGGGCCTCATTGAGCCCAACACTTCGCCTTATGGTGCATCGATTCTCTTTGTGACTAAGAAGGATGGTTCTCTGCGCATGTGCATTGACTACCGTGCACTTAGTAAGCTGGCAGTGAAGATTCGCTATCCGCTGCCCAGAATTGATTACCTTTTTGATAAGCTGCAAGGTTCCGTGGTCTTCCTTCAGCCTTGACCTTGCTTCAGGGTATCATCAAATTCTTATTTCTGACCAGGGCGTCCCAAAGACGGCGTTCCGGACGCCGCTTGGCCACTTTCAATTTCGTGTATCGTGCTTTGGACTGACAAATGCACTTGCTACTTTTCAGGCTGTCATGAACCGAGTTTTGGAGCCTTACCTAGGCAGATTCGTGCTCGTTTATATGGAAGATGTTCTCATCTACTCTCAATGATTTGTATGCTGCAGATCACGCCGAGCATGTACGCTTGGTGCTGCACAAGCTGAGGGAGCACAGCCTTTATGCCAAGCGTTTGAAATGTGATTTCCGCAAACCTGAAGTCTCATTTTTGGGGCATGTTGTGTCCTCACTTAGGACTAAAGATGGACCAGAAGAAGGTAGCCGTCGTACGTGACTTGCCAACCCCTTCTGACATCCATCAAGTGCGCGCTTTCCTTGGCAATTATTTTCGGGCAATTATTTTCAGAGAATTAATCAAGGTTAAGCAACCTTGTCCGACCTTGAATGACTCGCTCAAGAAGGGGGTGCCTTTAGCCTGGACTGCGCATTGCACCGCCGCTTTCGACGGACTTGAGCATGCCCTCATGCATGCGCCTGTGCTCACCCTGCCAGACTTTTCAGAGTCTGCGCCAGGATTCGATCTGTGGTGTGACGCCACTGTTTTCGGTCTCGGCGCTGTCCTCTTGCTGGCTGGCAATGTTGTCGCCTACGAGGCACGCAGTATGACCCCAGCAGAGCGAAACTACACCACTGGTGAGCAAGAGTTGCTAGTAGTAATTCATGCTCTAAAAGTTAGGCGCTGTTATCTAGAAGGAGACAAGGAAGTGCGACTGATAACTGATCACGCGCCAAACATTCATCTGCCCTCCCAAGCAACTCTTTCGTGACGTCAGGCGCGCTGGTCAACGATTTAAATGTTCATCATGGCATTACAAGCCTGGGAAAACTAATGTAGCTGATGTTGTCACCAGGAATCCAAACTTGCTGTCAGTCTGGGGTAGTTGCGACTCGGCGGCGCCGCCTTGAGGAGTCGTCAGTCCAACACACGCAGCAACATTCTAATGATTTTGTGCCATTTGCGGAAGCCGCTGCTCCCAGTGGACACTCATCTTTGCTGGATTGTTGCAAGGCTGGCTTTTCAGCTGATCCATCCTTTTCAAGTGCTGCAGTAATAGATAATCGTTATATTGAGAAGCACGGCATTCTGTGGTTCTTCAAAGTTGCTGTTATTGTGCCAGCAAATAATCGACTGCGTGACAACCTCATCGGTGAGGCACACGACGGCGCATGTTCTGGCCATGGTGGTGAGAAAGCCTTTTGGTGTCGTTCTAAAGGCCATTATTATTGGACGCCGGTGATCACAGCATGACATGTCACGTGCGTGAGTACGTGTGAACTTGCATTTCTTGCCAGCGCAACAAATATAGCAATTGGAAACCAAATGGGCTTTTGCAGCCAATGCCTGTTCCAGCAAGGCCGTGGTCCGGCATCAGAACAATTCATTATTTGTTTGCCGGTGACTGAGAGCGGGCATGGTGGCATACTCGTTTGCGTTGGGAGATTCATCAACTAGGTGCATTTTATGGCGATGCACAAGGGATTGACAGCCCAGGAATGTGCATCTTGATGTTTGATCATGTTTATCAATTGCACGGGCTCCTTGATGATATTGTGTCTGATAGAGATAAGCTTCTCACCAGTGCATTCTGGTGTGAGCTTTGCAGGCTTCTGGGTACGAAGCTGCGCATGTCGACGGCCATTCATCCTCAGTTTGATGGCCAGACCGAGCGAGCTGACCGTACACTTCAAGAAGTTCTGAGGCATTATGTCAATGCAATGCAGGATGTTTTGGTTCAGCTGTTGGCTGGAGCAAAGTTGTCTATTAACTCTTCTTACAACCGTGTGGTGGATTTATCCCGATTCATGCTGAATTACGGCCTTGAGCCGAGATTGCCAATTACTCAGAAACTCGCCAGACACTCAGCTCGTTCAAACCCTTCATCTGCACATGCAGCGGAGCCTCAGAGGGTGCCTGCGGCGAGCGAGATGCATGCTCGAATCGCTGAAATTCATGCTACTATTCGGCAGCTGCTTGCCACTGCACAGCAGAAGTCCAAACAGTATGCAAATCAGCGCCGCCGTGAGGTGAACTTCTCTGTTGGTGTGAGCAAGCGTTACTGAGCACGAAGTACATTCGGCTGAAGGGACCGCGTGGCGGCACCGTCAAGTTATTGCCAAAGCACATCGGCCCATTTGAAGTGAGTGAATTCATTAAGTTTGTAGCTTATCAGCTGCAGTTGGACCCTCATCTAAAGATGCACCCTGTCTTCCACGTTTCTCTTATCAAACCATACCACTCAGCTGGCCGCTATCAGCCGCTGCCGGTCCCTGTTGAGGTCGATGGCGAGCTGAAGTATGAGGTTGAACGAACTACTGATCATTATTGGCGTTTCCCTGGCAGGGCCAGAAAAGCTCAATGAGAATTTATTATCCGCTGGAAGGGTCACTCGCATACGCATGACACTTGGGAGCCGGAGGCAAATCTCGAGATCTCTCCTGAGAGAGTGTCGAACTTGGCTGAGCGTGCCGCTGCAGATGATAAGTCCGCTGCGACTGCGCCGCCAGACAAGCCACATGTTTTGCTAGCCGAATCCGATCCAAGTGTTGATGACGCACTCTCGGTTGTTGGTTGTTGCAGGCTCTCAGCGTGAGCGGAAGCGCTGTCAAAGCACCGTTGCTCAACGTTCGGCTGCTGCGCCTCCCGCCGCTGCCGATGATTCTGGTGGTCCCGTGCGGCATTCCAAACGGCGCCGCCGTGGCAAAAGAATTTGCTGCCGCTTCATTTGGTGGAAGCCTTACAATTCATAGCTGCCGCCGTCTTAGACATTCGACCGCTGGCATCTTTCAATTCGGTGGTGCATTGTGGCGTTCCCTGTGTGCCGCCGCAGCCACATTTTTGGATTGCAACTTCGGTTACACTTGCATATTTGGGTTGTGTTTTGGTTTTTGTTTGCCCCTTGATGTCTGATTGTGGGACCTCAGAGCTTTTTGCAGGTGGGGAGGAGTTGTTGTACCTGAGGACCTGGACCCCTTGAGACTGTGAATTCGCATTTGCAATTTACTTTCATTCAGCCACGTTGCATTTGCATGTGTCGCTTCATTCATCCTTTGAGCCTGTTCAGCTCCTCGGAGCACAAACCGTATAAAGAGTACTAGAGCCGAGGTCAATCGGGACAAAACTTGCTCTGTGCTCGCCTCAAAACGACTAAATGCATACGGATTGCTATACATACACTCTTTCATGTCTGGATTCACTTGGTTCAGTTCAATGCCCTCCAAGTTCGCGCGTCCAAACTCGTTGCAGGTGTTGCGACACCTGTCGGCGACATAGCCATGGCTGTGCCTAGTTTGAACATGTAGCGAGCTTATAGCGTTACATCAGCTTCTTCTGTCAAAACCAACGAAATACCATCGGTGTTCAAAAGACAGGCACTTGGCCTAAGGACGCCCGCCTGGTCCTAAACCGATTGTCCATCAATGCATACATGTAATGCAAGATGCGAACATATCATGCAATCAAAACTCAGAGGCCTGCGCCACGCGCCGCCAAACACAATGAAACCGCGCCACCGAGCCAAAACTGACCGGCGCCATCGCTCCATCCTCACTAACTCCCTCGCCTGCTGCCCTGCTGAGCTGCTGCGAAGCCTCTATCCTTGTTGCAACCGGGCCGATGTGTGCCTCGGCAGTGGCTTTTATGCAGCGGCCAGCGGCGGAAGCTGGAAGCAACAGAGGCGCACACTACATCCTGGAGCGAGCTTATAGCGCCGGCAGTGCTGGCTGACTCGTGGCCTGTGACATCAAACACAACTGGCTGTGTAGTACCTCGCCAATCTGCTGATGTGACAGTCAAAGGTTCTCTGCCCACGAAATTCAGTGGCGCCCATGACCAGAACAGCAGTTGCTCCATTCTGCTTGAACGCAATGATTTTATATGGACCCCGAGCTTTTGAGGCCAAAGGACCAGCCGTGTCACTTGGCTCGAGTACGAAGTTGCCGACGGCGAGGTCACCAGCCCGCCGCTTGAGCGACTGGATGCGCCGCAGCTCAAAGCGCCGCTGATTCTCTTGGAACCGCTTCTTGATACCTGCAAAAGCTTTCTCATCGAACAAGTGAAGTCTCTTTTGGACATGAGACACGTGATCATCGTCCAACATGGCTGATTGCAAGAACACAGCCTGCACTGGTGCTGGCATGCGTAATCTGTACCCCATCAACATTTCACTGGGGGTGCTGCCAATGGCAGCATGCACTCGGTTCATGTATGCCATCTGAACATGTGGAACTGATTCCAGCCAGCCGTTCATGTGATCATTGAGATGGCGTGACAGCATGCGCTTCATGGTTTGGACCAACCTTTCCGCCGCGCCGTTGGCAGACGGGTGTGCCACCGACGTGCGGATGTGATGTATGTTTAGCCTAGCCAGCATATGTGACATCTCAGCCCCAAATTCTGTCCCATTATCTGATGTCAGGTGCTCTGGTACTCCATGCCTGCAAATCCAGGAATTATAGAATAGCCGCGCTATGCGCACCGCCTCTTTCGAGTTGGTGGGCACAAACTCAACCACCTTAGTGTAGTAGTCTATAATGAGAACGACCCATTGCTTCTGTTCCTTCTTATCTGGCACTGGAGTGTGCAGGAAGGGGCCAGCAAGGTCAATATGCACATGCATGAATGGTCCATATATTGCAAGTTCTTGCAAGTCAGGCAAGTCTGGCAGTAGGAAATGCTGGCGCTGGCAGGCATCACAGCATTTGACATACCTGCGGATATCAGCTTTGATGCCATTCCAGTGGAAGTGGAGGTGCATAAAAGCCAATGTCTGGTCTAAACCTGAATGTCCCAACATCTCGTGAGCCATCCGAATGATGCCCCACCGGCATTCCAGTGGTGGGCACACCAGCCAGCGTTCCGGCCCATTCCTGATCTTCTTACACACCTGCAGCCAACCATCAACCGAGGGGTGTAGCTTGACTGCCCAGGAAGCATTTACTATCGCACGTTTGAGCCGCGCCTCATCCGGTAACAAACTGGGATCTCTACCCCCGCCAAGAAAGGCATCAAACCCGGTAGGGTGTAAGGATCATTGGCCGCATAAGCAAGCACAATATTTTCATCATACAATTGTTCTACCGAGTCAAAAATTTTCGGGTCACATATGGGACACAGCCATGACCTAACTGATGCTGTCGTGCACGGTGGTGTCAAACAGCGAAGATGAAAGCACCCGTTGCAGGCATCGCACAACACAATATTATCGAAGCCTTCAGCATCATTGGAGATGCTGCACGGCATCGCATCCATCTCATTCTGTTTGCTGGCAGCGGTTGGCCAGAAAGCGGCACCGGCGCGCACCGGCTCTGCATCATCAGGTCTTGCTTGAACTGTCGGACGCGATAAGCAGTCAGCTACAAAATTCTTGCTACCCTTTAAATAATTAACCGTGAAATCAAATGCCTGCAGCCGCAGCGACCAGCGCTCAAGCTTGCAGTTGGTATCCCGGGCAGTCTCTAACCATTGCAATGCGGCATGGTCTGTCTGAGTAGTGAAGTGCCGCCCACTGAGATAGTGGCGGAACTTGAATGCAGCCCAGACCAGAGCCAAGCGTTCCCCTTGAGTTGCGGCATAATTCTGCTCTGCATCCGTTAAGGCTCGCGATGCAAAGGCCACAGGATGCTCGTTTCCCTCCTCATCCACCTGGCTGAGAACGGCCCCCACGGCACGTTTCGACCAGTCAGTGGTGAGCACAAAGTCTCTTCTCCAATCAGGTGCCCTAAGTACCGGCGTGCATACCAACGAGTCCTTCGGGCCCTGGAAAGCCTTCTGGCACTCTGCTGGCCATAAGAACTGGACATTTGTTTTTAGTCAACCACTGCAACGGCCTAGCGGTCTCCGCAAACCGTGGAATATATTGTGCATAAAACCCAGCCATGCCCAAAAACGACCGCACCCCGGCAACATCTGTGGGCACCGGAAGGTTCACAACTGCCTCGACCTTGGCAGGGTCAGTGTGGATGCCATTGACATCCACGACAAAGCCAAGAACCTTAACTAAGGATGCACCAAAGACACATTTCGACAGCTTCATTTTCAGACCCGCTGCCGAAAGGCGGCCAAACACCACCCTCAAGTGTTCCAGATGGTCTTCCCAAGTATCAGAGAAAATATCAACATTATCTAGGTAGACCGACACGAAGTCTTCCAACCCCTTGCAAACATGGTCATTCATGAACCTCTGGAAGGTCGCGGAGGCGTTGCAGAGGCCATCGGCATGCGCAGCCACTGGAAGTTGCCAAATGGCGTTGTGAAACCGGTTTTTGGAATGTCTTCAGTCTCCATAAGGATGCACCAGAATGCAGACGCGACGTCAACCGAAGTATAGTAAACTTTTCCTGCCATGCGGGTGCAGCACTCATCCACCCTCGGCATCATATAAGGATCCTTCACCGTCACCCGATTCAGGAAACGGTAGTCGCAGCAGACCCTGTATTCATCAGCGTCGCCCGGCATGGCGCCCTTCTTGCGCACCAGCACCGGCGTCGCCATCCAGGGGCTGCTGCACGGTCGGATGAAGTTGATGCCCTGGATAGTGTCACACCACCGCCGCAAAAAGTTCGTCTTATGGTGGCCCACCACATTCAACCGCCTCGCCACCGGTGCGGCATCTCCAGTATCGATCCTGTGGAAAACTCCCATGTGAGCAGGCACCTCCCCAAAGTCATCAGCACCCGTCATCAGCACCCATCATAAGATGCAAGCAAGTCACTCAACTCTGCCTTCTGTCCCGCAGACAGCTTGTCTGGCAGCGGTAAATGAGAAACACTGTACAGCTCTGCTGAGCTGCTGACATGTAACGGCATCGGCCCCTCGCCAATGTAATGCACTTCCTCCCACATGTCAAAGTGACTGAAACTGTTGCACATCCCCAACTCCTCCAGACACATGCTCCCATGCAATGGCGCCCCATGGCAGCCAAACATATGCATACTACCCGTGAATGAAGAGATAACACTATCTAGGACACCCTCATCCAGAACAGGCCTTGTTGACCACCGACAAATATAATTTCCTGTGATTGTATCGCACATGTGACCTGGGGTGGGACCGTCTAGGTCTTCGCACCCAGCGGCTTGAGCGCGAATTTGCGCACCAGTCGCCTGAAGTACAGCGGCACAGTTTGCCTGCCTGTAGTCTTGACCGGTCTGCCCGCCTGTGGGAAATGGTCCGATCGCACCGTGGTTGAGGTGTGATGGAAGGTGGCCTGGTGCTGCGGGAGCGCCAGCTGCGGGCCGATCGTCGCGATCAGGCCGCCGCCTAGCAGATACTCCGCACAGCCGTTGGGCACCACAAAGAAGTCTGCACGGATGATGACATCTCCGATGATGAACTGCGCATCGCACGGTATCTGTTTGGTGCTGGACTTCTGCCCATCAAATAGCGTGACGGGCTCCTCCAGCTCCCGCAGCTGTGTGGCCACACCTTCCAGGAGCAAGGGCAGGTCACGCTGCAGGGCCTCAGCACTGATGGAGTTAATCTCCGATCCAGTATCCAACTGAAACTTGCGCCCATGGCGCTACCCCGACAGCAGGTGTCCGGTCATGAATGGCATGCACACAGACTCCTGTGTGAGCACATCGGCAGCAGGCACTTTGGCTTTGGCCGCAGCCGCAGCGTAGGTGATAGAGGGAGAAGCACTTCCCAACGTGGTGTTGTATGAGTTCACCAGCAGCACCGCAGTTGGCGGCGGAGACGGCAGCACCTCCGGCATTGCAGCCGGCGGTGCGGGCACAATCTCCTCGCCCGTGTATGCGCCCGCAAAGCCCCAGTCCTTCAAGTGTCCGTCCTCTGACCTGGACACGACGACATCCTTGTTCATGATGTCATCCGGAGTAGACATGGCGCTCAGCTTAATGCCATTGTTGACAAACAGCTCCGCCAGTTCCCCCCCGCTGCCGTCTCCCACACGGCATTCCCAATCAGCGCCACCAGCTGCTGCAGGGTCATGGTGACAATTGAGCCAGCAAGTTTTGACACTCCAGATGTCTTGGTGATGCCATTAGCCCGGCTCATCCGATCAGACAGCTGCGCAGGTAGCGGCGCCTGTGGTGGCGGCTACGGCGGCGCAAACGGTGGCACGATGGCCTCCGCCCTATTCGGCCGCCGCCTGCCAGCCGTGTTGGCCGCATTCGCCTGCATGGCTTGCATCACGGAGTCAGGGTTGAGGGGAGGCCGTACTCCCCTCGGCACCAGACAGGTTGATGATGACGGCGCCAGCGTTGTAGCTGCCGTCGCTCCAGTACTGGTCCCCCGGCGGCATGATGTCCGGCGGCAGGCCTTGCGGCGTGCCGCGGCCCTTGCCTCGACCGTAGGGCCCTGGCGGACCACGCCCGCCGCGTCCACCACGTCCACCCATGGCCTGCGCAGCAGCAGAATGCGCGGCAGGGCCTTGGGATCGCAACTGGTTGTTGTGTCGCCAGGGACTGGACCACCTCTTCCGCCGGCAGGCTTGGCACCTCCTCCGGCGTTGATCCGCTCCAGCGTGCGGTCCACCTCCTGTGCCAGCACCTTCAGCAGGGACAAAGACATCTGAGCACCCTCCTGCTTCTTGAAGCGCAGAGCCGTCTGCAGCTTCTCAGCATTTGCCGGCCCGAATTTTGCCAGCAGGGTCTCAATGTCAGTCGCCTGCGTTGGATACCGACAGTTAGTTTTGTCAAAGACCGCTATGATCCGCTAGCAAAACTTCTCGCATGACTCAGCTGGTTCCTGCGAGATGTCAGCCAGTTGCTGTGCCTTCGCAGTCTCGTTAGCAGGGAACACGTCCATGAGGGCATCCGTGAGCTCCTGGACGGTCTCTGCCAACGTGTAGGCTGTGTTAGTCTCGAGCAGCTTAGACATTGTGATAGGGAGCTTGGTTCGGATGCAATCTACCTGATCTGCATCAGACAACCCCTGGCCATGCCTAGCTACCGTCGACCTGGTGCGTACGCACCATGACTCCATGTGGCCACCCTGGGCAAAGGGCACAATCATGTCCCTAAGGTGGCGAAGACCCTTAGAGGAGTCGCCGCGCCCTCTGGAATCTGTGTCCATGCTGCCCGAGAGGGCAGTCTCTCATGCACGTCCCCACTCGGCAAAGGCGCAGCAAAGATTGCCAGATCCTCAAGAAAGCCATGAATCTTATCCACATCGTCGAGGTCCTCCTGCTCGTTCGCCAGGATGGCGTGCACCTCCTCCATCATGTGCGCCTCTGTGATGTGCATCCGCGAGAAGATGACGGCCAGGTTGACCCGCGAGTGCCGAAGGAAGCTCGCCATGTCCTGCTTGGCAGGCATCTTGAAACCTCCACGGCCTTCGGCCGCCATCACGACAATCCAGATGCACTGATCTGAAGTGATCCGGCCAACCAACTCTTGCCGCAGGATGCGATGCGAACTGCCAAACGCACCCTACCTCTATTCAGATGCTCTAGCACCTGCGGCAGATGGCAACACGGCGTTAGGAGCTGACTTCGGACAAGCCGAAACCAAACGCACCTGCTGATACTGAGGTCCAGGGCGTCATGCCAAGTGGCGATGTGCTCGCGTCCGTTCAGTCCCGCGCCTCCACCATAAAGAAGGGAACTTTTTCGGCTTTCAAGACGATTAAAACACGCTTTGGCTCCCCAGTCCTCCGTGTTTACAATTCAGTTGCCAGAATGATCACAGATCGCCACAGGTGCAACCTGCCAATACTGCCCTCGATGCTGCTCAATTGCTGCTCTTCGCTGCTCGATGTTACGCTTGATCGTGCCCAAGGTCGTCGCCGTTGCTTTCACTCGCTCAAATAATTTTTGTCGTTGCAACCGGGCCAATGTGTGCCTCGGCAGTGGCTTTTATGCAACGGCCAGCGGCGGAAGCTGGAAGCAGCAGAGGCGCACACTACAAACATGATATGACGTCCAGTTTGCACAACCTTTTGAGCGGGCGTTATATGACATTCGGGCATGTGCCGGCAACGGGCCATTGCTTGGCAACATGCAACAACGACTGTCTGCTAGTTTGTGCCCATTCTAGGTTCGACACCCCTGCCGACTACCGAAAGGTACATAGAGCCCTCTGCTCGGGGTTGAGAGGGTCGGTGTCGATCGGAAAATTTTATTTTCGGCCAATTTCGAAATCGATGCCGGGACTTGGCCCATTGGCCCGATTGACGAGGCGCACGCTGCTAGGTACGCGTCCAGGTAGCCTAGGCCACGAAGTAGAATTCAGACATGCCATCATGGTTTCGAGAGGCTTCGGGTGTAGCCTTAAGCCCGTTTGCACCCTTTCAGCACGCGGGATTACTCAATTCCACATGTAAGTTAGAAGGCGACTTCATGCTGCTCCAAGCCTCTGATGCCCCATTCTAGACTCTACAGCGCATATAGTTTGGTTCACAAGCTTTCGGAAAAGAATCAAATTAACATTACACCAAGGTGATTCGATTCAGAACCCGACCCGCCTTGTACTATCGAGTCCTTATACCTAAAAACTATGCCACACATGCGCGGCAATAGTCTTGCACGTCTTGTGTGCTTTGCACCTACGAACATATTGCCCATTCCTTTTTTTGAAACTAAGGGCATAACATGCCTTGTGCGGCAAATGGGTGCCTGCTTTGGTGGCTGTCTCATAGTAAACCCACACAACAATTTGGCGGCTGTTGTTCTTCATTAAGTGCAAATGGGTGTCAATTGTTGCATGCTATGCGGCGCCGCAGTGGCATGGCTGCCAGTCGCCACCGTGGTGCAGCGAACCGCCCAACGAACGACAGCCACACCATTGCCGGCCGGCGGCACCAACAGGCTTTCGCAAATTTTCGTATGAAACAATTCTAGGCAGCGATTCAGCTGCTGCCACTACCCTGCATGCTGAGCTCAGACATATGTCACTGCTGAAATGTCTGTGCCCACGGCTGTGGTGCTACTGCGGTGTCGCCACCGACTGCCAACCCTGGCCCACTGGGCAGCCGTTATGCAATCGATATGAAAGGGAGCATCCTCAGTCAAGCGTGTCAACACCGGCATGGCGGTCATCGATGATGCTAGTGTGCGAGAGACGAAGTGTTATTAGACGCCGTTGGCCCTCGTCTAGATCAGCCTTGCAAGTCTACGTCACGGCGACCAAGGATCGGGAATCTGTAGTCCCGCTGCCTGTGTTAGATTCTCGAACATTGCGTAACGCAATGCATGTTTCCTTCCACGAGCGTGGGGCTAGAAGGGGCACGCGAGGGACATCAACGCTGAAGTGTATGCTTAAGGGAACGCATTCGGGAGTCGTTTCGGAGCCTACAATGCGGCACAAGGTGAGGAAATTCATCTGCAAGTTGGATGTTGAAGGGTGCGTGATAACAGCACCAGGAAAGGTTTTCAGCCGGATGCGCGCACATGGAGAGGCTGTGGTCAGCTAAGTGGAGGGCGTGCTGGCAGGGCGTGGCATTCCGTGGAGCGGTTTGGAAGAAGTGGTCGGTGCCCACCATGGGGGATGATAAGGTGACCAGGCGGCGGCGACCCCGGCGGTGTAAGCGTTCACAACGAGTGTAAATCGTTTGGATCAAAGAGCAGGTTCCGTGGCAGTTGGCTGGGGTGGGTCGGCGGCATGCCGTTTGTTGGGGAGCAAAACCCGGGCACTTGTGTGTGCAGAAACGAATGAGGTAGGCAGTTGCCGCCCCGGGGCATGTACTGCATCGCACTGTACGGCGGCAAAACACAACGGCACATCGGATTCGCGAAAGGTCCCCCATTTCACTACTAACGATGCCCACCGGCGCTTGACTTCCAGGTTCTGATGGAGCTGGGTATGTTAGCCGAGGTATGACCGTTGCATGCTGAGGCGGTGCAAGTTGTGTCAGTTGTGGCGGCGCTGCCGGGGGCACATTAATGCACGGGCGGCCTGCTGCAGCGCTGGCAGCCTCAGCACTTGGCAGGACGAGCTGCGCGGCGGCTGCGGCATGCCACCCGCCCTGGGGCACATCCGGGAATATTTTCAGAGCGCTTCTGTGTCGGTCGAATTCCTCGTGCACGCGTTGATCGATTGTTACCACGTGAAGGCCAGCTGAGATGCACAGCAATGTAACATGGTTCAGCCCAGCACTGGGGGAATATTTTGCAGCTCAGCACTTAATTGGCAGATTTTGCGTGTTCTGGCATGTGACCCACCCTGTAGTAGATCAGCAGCACTTTCCACCGACCAGGCAGAGCCGATTCACTGTGCTCGATGAAGGTGAAACAGTCGAATACATTCATTTGACCGAGGCACATCCAACAGAGTGCCGTTGGGCACTTGCAGAAAATTCTGCTGTGCTACACTTCGTAACCCGCCCTGTAGCAGCAGGCTACAAGGTGTATGTGAGGGGGATTGGAGCTCTTGGAAAAGAGTCCAATCGGTTGGAAAATCTTCCGAACAACAGCTGAGCGCTCAGGGGATCGATAGTCAGCAAGGGCGCGAGACCGCGGGTCAACACTGGGTGAGAGCATGCGGTCCCTTCCGGCTGGTTTTGGCGGAGAGCGCCGGCCGAATGATAGAATGATCCGCACGGCCTTTGTGGTGCCTCCGTTACTGGCCTTCCGTTAGCTGGAAAATCGTCACCTTAACTTGTGGCAGGGCGACCGGCCCGCCGAATACACGGCGAGGCGCGGCCCCCCCTAGCCTAG